>OY728126.1:458680717-461180717 GCA_963277665.1 Viscum album
TACGTCGTGTTTTGGGGGGATTATGTGTAACTCTTAGATAAATAAATCCGTTTATTCCCCAACTATAGGCATTTTATCTAGGTTAATACCTTTCTTGGACTCAAAAATTTGGGAATGGAGAAGATTCCAACACTTGGGTTTCAATTATGGAACCACTTGGTTTTTTTACCGATATATCTACGTAAATGTATTAGAAATTTTATTAAATAGTTATGGAAGAATTTTAGGATATAAAGTAATTCATAGAACCAGAATCAAATAAAACATTTTACATTATAGAGTGAATAATAAGTGTACCTTGGGTGAATTTATTTTCATGATCCACTTTAGTAGTAGTTAAGGAAAAATGTTTCCCTTTAACCTTTGGATTTTATGGTTGCTGACACTAATTAACCTCAAGGAACTGTGGTTTAGTAAATTAGCTTATATAGTTCCCTTACTACCTACAGTTAAAAAAATAAACCATGGGTGGTGAATTAGGAGGTCCCTTCTACTCCTCCATAATTTTTTCCATCTTTTTCTTATCTCTTCAAAATTAATGAGCTTAGTGGACTTCTCTCCCACACTTAAAGCAATTCCTATTACCTTTGAGGTAATTCCCATGATTCTTCTTCTCACATTTTTGACATGTGTGTGGTTGGATCCTCTTTCCTCATTTTTCATTTGACCCAAAAAAATGAAACGTAATTATTCTCTTCTTATATGAATAATAATAGGACTATTCTAAAAACATCATCACTACTTTTAGATCACATTAAACTACCTCTTCATAACTCCCAAAGTCTAAGATAGCTATAGAATTTTAAAGGTGTGGTTTTAAACCACTAAATAATATCTCTATTTATCTGTCATTATTTATAAAAAATACCCAGGAAAATCTTGAAATACTTTTAAATTTTTCTTTTTAAGTCTTAACTGATTCACCCTCCTTTTTATCCAACTCTAATAATTTTCTCTCCATATTTTTTGAAGAGTTCCGCTAAAATAATTTTTATGGAATAAATTATTAAAGTATTCTAATTCTATTTCTTCCTTTTCAACCTTCAATTTTATATTATTTATTAACACTCACCATTTATCATCATGTACATATAATTAATAAACATCCAAAGACACCTTCTTCTTCTCAAAATAGTGGAGTACATAAAATATCTTCTCTATTTAGTAAATCCACTATTCTACGATAAGTGGATCATAAGATCCCCAAAACATTGGAGGTTGTTTTACAAAAAGGACTCTATAGATAGTCTTTCCTTCTTGGGAAAAGGACTATTTTCCATGTGTTTTAGGTTATTTTTCATAGCATTATACAGCTATGTAAGAATCACCCTGAAGTTTTGAACTGAATCACCCATCATATTGGGAATGTTGTTCAAAAAAGCATCACATTCTCCTTCACAGAGGTCTTTGGCATGGTTCCTCCTGGTTCTAACCATTTTCTAGAATAAAAAATATGTCATAAATTTTAATTCAACAAATCATGAATAAATAATTTATTATTATGCTCAAATTAACTCGAAAGTCATATCTTATGGTATCCTATTGTTTCTTCTTTTTATAAAATGATTCTTCTATAATGGTTACCTATACATAGATTTATACTTATGGTTACTAAATAAAAAAATCACTAAAACCTACTCTAATGAAAACTATAGAGATTTGACTTTTCTTTAAAAGACTATTTCCTCATTTTTAATATAAACAACATAATATAAATGCAATCTAGGGTCTAAATGTTTAGTGTATTGGAAAAATTAGTCTCATAAATAAAATGTAAGTAATAAAAAATATAAAATATTTAATTTTTTATTTATTATCATTAAAAATTTATCAAGATATCTTTAGTACATGTAATCACCTGAAGATATACATCAAATAAATGGGTGATATAAAACCCCAGTAAGGGGAGGAATAAGGGACAAAGATCAATAGAACGCGGGGGGGCATCATAAACATCATCATATCGTAAGCATTGTATCATCATCAACATCATGAGGGAAAATTTTAATAAATTCATGGAATATAGATTATGCATAAAAATAAAACATCATTCCATATTGGTCAAATACCACTCATAGTTTTTAAAATAGCTGGCATCATTTCCATGCATAACATATGTGAATAAATCATAACATCATCATTATGAACAATGATAAAATCATTTTCAAACATAATAGACACAATATCATGATATATATCACATTACACAATGAATTGGGGGGTTATATAATTCTTCACACACCTTTCACTTCATAAATACTCATAATCATACATGCCACATAGAATGTATAACAATCATAGTCATGAAATAACCCTTGTAAAAGAATGGGTTTCATAAGGACATCATAAAGCATACATCAATGAATAAACTTTAGGGTTCCAAAATGAATAAAATAAAACATATTTAGTATAAATATAATAATTTTTAAGTGAAGAAGAAACAACTTATGATGAGTCAAGGATGTAACCTCTTGAAAGAAAATTATTTTTGGGAAAAAAATTTTTATTTGGCTTAAAATCATTTTGGCAAGGTGGAAAATAGTTATATCCTAGAAAATAAAGGGGGAAAATAGTGATATAATATTTAAGGAATATTAGGGTAATATCTATGCTGAAAATTATGAGAAATATGGATAAACCAAATAAAAATTAGTTGGGTTTGATATTCCCCTTACCTTAAATCCTGCTTTATTTTTTCATTCTTCCATCTCTAGAATAATAAACTTAGGTTCATTAAAACATTGGGCCAGAAGTGAATTATTGTCATATTTTTCACTATTTATCATTTCTAATCATTGAATTATATTTTTTAATTATCATCATTAAATGAAAAAACATTTTGAAATTATGTTTTGCTTAAAAATTTCATGTTACGTTTGATTTTGTTATTCTGTTCAAGGTCATTTATACTCTAACACCCTAAGACTTAACAATATTTTACTTTTAGAAAAAAAATGTGTTCCTATATTTATTTATAATAAAAAATAAGATAATATTATGTCACACACAACATAAATGTTATATTTCTTTACACGGAACACCAAGGTTGGCTTGTGTTACACGCACAACTGGCTTTCCTTGATGGCTTGCATAACATGCCATACTAAGTTTTACCAAACATTAATATATTATTAAAAATTTTAGTTTTTAATAATATAAGATAAAAAATAGCTATTAAATTGATTTTTATGAATAATATTAACTAACTTAAGAAGAAATATGGTTGAATTAATTGGTTACAAATTAATTAGAAATGAATATATAAACCAATTGAATATAAAAGTAATCTTTTTATAAAAAACTATTTTTATTCCCACAAAGTCATTTTATTCTAATAATTAAAAATAACTACAATTAGTTATTGATATTGATATAATATATATATATATATATATATAATATATTCAATAAAATATTTTTTACATTAATTCAAAAGATTTGATAAGAAAAAGATAAGAACAAACCCAATATTACTCATAAAAACCTATATTTTTATAAAGGAAATTTTACTTAATTTTAATTCAATTTTACCCAATTTTTAGTATTTTTCTGTAAAGTTTAATTTTTTGATGGATATTGAACAATACTAAATTTTAATTTGAAACTGCTTTTCATATTATTTATTAATAAAGTTAAATTATATTTTTTCTTTGTTTTAAATATTAAATATATTAATTTAAAATATATTTATACAATTTAGTTTATTTTGATCAATTTCACATTGAAATTGGATATAAAAACACAGAAAACTTTTGACCATTTTTATTTTAAAACCCTAAATTGTTGTCCCATCTGCGGGATTAATTTTAAATTAATTTATAACACTAATGTGATTGGAATTTGGAAAAATGGATTCTATATTTGGAATCATAATAATTTCTAATTTATAATAAGGTCAATTATTTTTTTACAAAATAAAATATTACTGAAAGTGATTAAAATTAACTACAGTTGTTATGAGAAAAATTAGCATAACAAAGGACTTGTCCTTACACTTAAGAGCCAAAACAACCTAGAAAATTTTACAAAAGATATTTTCTAGATATATTTATACCCTATACTCCCTTTTATATTATTTGGACCATTATTGTATCAACTTTTCATCAGAAAAACGTGGGTGTAATCCCCTTTTCAAAAATTTACAAGAGTATCACTCCTCCTCCACTATAAAAAAAAGAATTCACCCCTCCCCCTAATACACACCTCTAATGCCCATTTATTCACCCAAAACATTCTCAAATAATCTCCCAAAATCACTCTAATAAAACTATAATCCTAACCTTGGTTATAAATCCATCCAAGGAAGCCCTTTGGTGAAAACTGAAAGGAGTTACCTGAATAATAGGTAATATCCTTCCTCAAGATCTTTTGTTTTATTTTAATTATCCACCCTCTTATATATTATTATTAAATTATTATATATAACACTAGTATCATTAAAATACCTATATGTTGTTATATTAACTGTTTCACCTATACATACACATAGTTCCATCTAATGGGTAACAAACTTACCGTTCTTTTGTACGGCGAACTACCACCTCACAAAACGATGTCATTCGTTTTCCTTTACCACTTATCCCAGTTTGGAATTGTGATGGACAATCTATTTATATATGATATTTATAATGTATTTATTCTTATTAAATTTTAATACAATATATACCTTTATGATTTCTATTTTGGTCAAATACGATAACATCAATTTTAGATGTCTGGACTACTGCCTCCTTAAAGCGATGTGATTTGTTCAAACTATACATGGAATGTATAAAAGATGGTTTTAATAATATATATGTAAAATAAATGAAATATATATGATATTAATGGAATAATTAATTTTCTAGAAACATAATATATCATTTTATTTATACCTCTTTTCACGCACTAAAAAGTGATAACGTCAGTCATGGACGTGTGGACAACCGCATCGCTGACATTATGTTATTCATTTTACATCATAGAAATTATATATATAAGTATATATGACTAAATAAAATGGTATTGATGATGTAATGATCATTATGTAAAGATATAGTGTAACTTACCTTCTTTCCATAATGATCGCTGAAAAATAAGAATGTTACTCAGGCATACATACCACTACTACCAAACCCGCGTATAGCAGCACTGGTATTTTTTAGCGCTAGAAAAAAGTACTAATAAATGGAATCTTTATCAGGGTTAAAGAAAGCACTAATAAATTTAAACATTTATCAGTAATTTTTTAGCATTGATAAAGGTCCCTTTTATCAGTGCTTTATTCTTAACACTGATAAAGGTCCGAATAAATAAAATGAAATAATGAAATAAATAGAAAATTATTTTATTAAAAAAAATATTAAATTTTTTATTAATTAAATATTTATTGATAAAATTGAATAAATTGATTATATAAATTATAAATACTAATAAATAATATGTATTAAATATATATATATATATATGAAAAATGAAAATTAAACAAATTAAAAATAAAAATAAGAAAATTGAGAAAAATATTAAACATTTTATTAATTATATGAGTATTGATAATGTTAATCAATAGTATATATTATATATATATATATATATTAATGTATATAAATATGATTTATATATTAAAAATTATTTATTCTCTATATTTAGTGAATAATGTTTTATAATTTAAAATTAGTATGAATTAAAAATATTGACTAATTACATAGAGTAATCGACTTATAATTGAATGCTGTTTGATTTTTCAATTTAACATAGATCAAATGTGTTTTATATTGATTTCACATATACATAATTAATGAATTTTCATGTATAATGTACACACACAAAACTTATCCATTTTTTTAATATTATTATTGTGTAATTATTTTTAATTTATTCAATTTCACTCATTTTTAACATGCATGAACTTAAAATTAGATATTCTATAATAATGTTAAAAAATATCTGTAAAAAATATTTGTAAATAAATATATTTAAAAATGTACATACTATATTTATAAAATTATGTATTTATAATTATAAATAAATAAATATTTTTTAAAATTTATTTATATAATTTTAAATAAATAATTATATATATTTAAATAATTATAAATAAATAATTATATATATTAAATAATTATTAAATTTATAAAAAATTTACTTAAATAATGAATATATTTACTATATAAATATTTATATATTTATATATATATAATTATATAAATATATATAATGATATAAATATTATTTTAAAAAAATATTTATATAATTATAAATGAATAATTATATATTTAAATAATTATAAAAATATAGTAAATATATTTAAATAACGAATATATTTACTATATTTATATGTATATATATTAATTAAGTATATATATATTTAATATTTTTCTTTACAATTATAATTATAAATCCTTTATCAGCACTTAATTAATAAGTGTTGATAAAATAAATCTTTATCCGTGCATTTTTCAGTGCTGATAAAGATGAAGCTTTATCAGCACTAAAGCTTTAGCGCTGATAAATATGCCTTTTATCAACTCTTAAATAATAAGCACTAATAAAAGGACTCTTTATCATTTCTTTTTAAAATCAATGATAAAAATGTCCTGATCTAATTAAAAAACCTAACATATTGTGAACACATCACAATAACAGGAAAGAACTATTGTAAACCCTTAAAGGGAACTTCTCATTCATTCTCCCCTTTCTCTAACCCTGATTTTCTCTCACCTTTCCCTCAATCACATCACTATAAGGCCCCAGATCTTTTCAATGGTGTTCCGAATATTTCAATCTCAACCTTAGAGTACAACATGACATCAGCTCTTCTTAATCTCACCTTGATTGTGTAGTTTAAGTAGTTTCTCCCTTAAGGGGACATCTTTAATAGGTTAATATTCCAATTTTATGGCTTTCAATAATTAGAAATTGTAGCTCTCCTTAACAAAAGGAACATCATGATTAAATTTTCTTTGGATGAAGATCTGATCAGGGCTTGGTCTAATACCCCTATAGCTGAACAACTTTTGGTTTTATCTCTTCAGGTGGTCATTTGAATTTCATATGAAGCATGAAATTCCAACAACAATGATTTGGGTTAGTTTCCCTAATATCCCTTTACCTTTTCCAAATCTAGTGATTATACACAAGGTAGGGAATCTTGTTGGTAGATATTTATGTTCTGATATTAGAACCCGATCATTTTCTCACCCTATTTCTCATCGCATTTGAGATAACCCAAGCTTTACATACATGGACATTACATTTCTTTTTCATAATAATTAATACATTACATGTATATATTCCCAAATATTATATTAGTTTAGTGTCTTTGGAAACATGGAACATTATATTCTAACTTGGTGAAAGATCTTCAACATCTCCTATAAAGATCTTCCCCTTTTGTTTTCCTACCTAAAACCTTTATTTATATCTTAGGGAAAAGAAAACATAAAAAGGATGAGTTAAAATTCTCATTAATGTTAAACTTGGCGAACATAAAACATACCATAAAAATTTGAATGTAAAAACATGACCATAATGTTTAAACATCAAAATCTAGAGTCTTGAAATAAATATTAGTAGTGCGTAAGGCATAGATCATAAAGGAATATTAATCATGATAAAATATAATTTTCATAAAACATGTAATTGTGGAAAAAAAATAAGCACATAATATTATTTACATAGTATCCAAATCATTGCTTCCAATACCATCATAGTGGAAAAAGTCTATTACTGAATCGGGTTTACTTGTTGTTCTAGCCATATATTACTAAACCAGATTTACTTGTCGTTCCAGCCCTGTACTACTAAACCAGATTTAATTACCATTTTATTCATGTCTATCTCATGAGATATAAATCTTTACCAAATTCATTGAAGGGATATATAGTTCATTCCCATTTCATAATGAAATCATTCTTACATGTGCCACAAAAACATAAATCATTCATTGTAGCATAACCCATGAAATAAAATGGGTTTCTTAAACATTATTCCATCATAACATAATCCATATAAAATAAATGGAATTCATAAAAATAATTCCATCGAAAATTAATCAAATAAAAGGAATAATAGGGATAGAACCATATCCTTATGTCATCTTATGTGGAAAATAATTTTGATAAAACACTTGAACTTAATTCTGGTGAAAAATATCATTTCTTCTTCAAAAACGTCATATTTTCTCAAAATGTTGTCGAATTTTAAAAGAAAATAATTTAGTTGAAAATAAAATTGAAAAACTTTATAGTAATATTCTTGTAAATAATTCATTATGAAGATGTAAAAATTCAATCATGTTGTATAAGTTAAAAAACATGTTCCTCGTACTTTTACCAGAAAAGTCAAAAAGTACCTTGTATGGTAAACAAAAGGAAGATTCCTTCCATACCACATTGTAAAATTCAAAAATTGATAAAAATGACTTCAAAAATAAATATATGAATCGTAAAAAATTCATGGAAACTTTTTTATAAAACAAGTACAAATATGATAAATATATCCCCAGTAAATACTTACGTATAAACAATCTTGGATAAAAAATGAGATTGAAAAATTATCCCTTACCATAGTTTCAATATGCTTCATATGTATCTGAACCTTATATATAATGATTTAAATAATGTTCCTAATTTATTCTAGATTCATAATAATTTTTATGATAACATTTATGTTCATATTTTCGTTCGTTTGTTATTAACATTTCATTGTTACTTGTTATTCGGGTATTAACTGCATTATGTTCTTATACATGTTTTGTCAGATAAGTTCTTATTCCTATTTTTAGGTTATAGTTATATCATTTAAATTATTCTATTATTATAATATATATCATATTTATTCATTCAATTAATTTTTATAATCATACTTTAATGAAGATTATATAAAACGAATCACATCACACCGTGGAGACGGTAAGTCGTACCAACGCACGAGCGACAATATCGTTCCCATAATTGTTAAATGGTATTAACTTTTTTGGTTTATATTATCTTAGAATCAATATAATTTTATATTAATCATTTATATATTTATTAATTCCATCATTATACCCATCCATGTAAGGTGGTGGTGAAAAACAGATTACACCACGGTGTGGATACGATAAGTTGTACGTACGCACGCATTGTGATTTCATTTTTCAAAGGATGGGTAGAAGGTGGAAAATTTTTGTTTCATAATCATAATAATTTTTCAGTATATAAGTACTAATTTATTTATTACTTTATAATGAAGGAACTCATGTGGTGGAATTAGAAGAAGAAATAATTTTGAAAGAATCAGTAAATGATATTACCCCTTGTTTGGCGTTCCCCCTCTAAACCTCCTCTTAGAACACTAGAGTAGGTCTTTGAAGTAGTCTAGTACCTCTATAATGTTTCTAGCGAAGTTTATAAGGGAACTTTTCAGCGTTTAGTTGAGATTTAAGGCTCAAAATGAAGTGAATATTTGAGGGAGGAAGTGGCCTTTTATAATTGAGGTGAGGGGCACTTTTGTAAACCTCAAAAATATTAATTTATAATAAAATACAACCCCACATAAAAACCTCAAAAATGTCCCAATTTCTAATATTATATGATATAGGGTTTTAATATCATCAACCAATAAATTTCATACATGTTTTTATGTCAATTTAAGCATTATCATTTTAATTAACACTTAGTTATTCTATTTAGTTTTTAACAAGAGTAACAAATATTTTAATATCAAAAGGGTAAAATATTTATCTATTTGAAGTCAATTAGACCATAAATGAATAATTTAGAACATTTTATACCATATAATAATTATTATATATTTTTAAAAATGTTTTATGATTTTTAAATAATTTAAGAAAACCATATTTTGACAAAATATCAATAGTGTTATTTTTTACACAAATTATTTCATGAATTTTTTAAAATATAAAAATAATAATTAAACCTCAATAAAAATATTTAATTATATCTATAAGGGGTAAATTTAATCTATAAAATTTATTTTAAAAAATAATTATCCCAAAATATATTTATTAAAATATTTGTAATAACATTTTTTTTGATCTCTTCATTAATTAAATAATTGCTACCTCAATTTTTTGTAATTATTTAATATACTTATTTGTTGAAGAAAATTTCAAAAAAATATATGATAAAGATAAATCCATAATATATCCTAATAATACTTTTATTTGAATTTATATTTTGAGAAAAACACCATTAAATATGTTATGCGCTTTTAAAACATGAATGTGACAAATTTATCTTTACTTTAAAAAAATAATATAAGTGTCATAATCTCATCTATAAGACTAAAAATGGTCAATAATAGACCCTTGGATGATTACGATCGATATATAATCGACTAATAAGTTTTGGGAAAGTTTTTTGGACTTTTGATGATTAATAATATGTCATGACCCGTCCTCGGGGCCCGTGTCGTGACTACCCCAAGCCCGCCTTCCATAGGCCAGGGGTTGGCGACTAGCACCAAGGCATAAATCCCAACAAAAGGGAAGACATTGCCTTAAAAAGTAAACAAGCACCACAGAGTAAGCAAGCGGAAAAGTAAACACTAAGTAAGAACTGTAACAAGTTGTGCTGAAAGTAAAAGGGGCCGGAAATACAAGCCCAACTGTAAAGTACAACGGAAAGCGAAAAACAACAACTGAAAAGTAAAAGCCGCTACGCCGAGCTGTCCATTGTAAATCCCACCTGAAGGGTGGGTACAGATAGCTCCACTGCTCCTCGGGTCCCGCCGTCCGCTCCGAGCACGTCCGCCTAGTGGTCCACCTCCAGGTACCGTCCTGCTCCGCGCACCTCCACCACGATCAGCACTGTCCGTCGTCTGCAACCAACACAACGTAGTGCGGGCATAGCCCGTGCAGGGGTGAGTATAAGCTACTCAGTAGGGACCCCGAGACCCCGAAGGTCTCCCGAAATCCACAAAGGATAAACCACAAAGTAAAGATACAATCATGAAGTAACATCCGAAACAGCTTAGGTATATGCCCATACATATACCTAAGTCATCAATTCCCGTTCGGCTCCAACGTCCGAGCCCAAGAACAACCCAGTCCACACAGGAAAGCAAAACGTAAATCCATACAGGATAGCACAACGCAATCCACAAAGGAGAGTAAACAGTAAATCCACACAGGATAGTTCAACACAATCCACAAAGGAGAGTAACACAGGATTCAGCTCACACAGGTATACTTCTTCGGATGATGATAAAGATGATCACTAATCTATATAAGTCGTCGGACCCACAAAGGATCGATAGGTAACTAACCCCCGCAATGACCCACACAGGATCGGGCCCACACAGGACCTGTAGGCGCTGGCTCACACAGAATCACTGAGCGCTGACCCACACAGGATCGGACCCACACAGGATCGGGCCCACACAGGTCATGTAGCACTGATCCACATAGGATCACTGAGTGCAGTAGTCGTCGCAGTCCACTGAGGATCTCTACACAGTCGTCGTCGATGTCCACTGAGGATCTCTGCACAGTCGTCGCTGCAGTCCACTGACGATCTCTGCACAGTCGTCGTCGGAGTCCACTGAGGATCTCTGTACATTCGTCGTTGTCGAAGAAGCAGTCGTAGCCAGCTCTAGGGTTCCCGCACACAACAAGCTCATTCGGGAGGGTCCGCTCCACGAGCCGAGAGGCTGATACATCAACTGACACAAAGTCCGAAGTTGATGTATCCAAAAGTTTCGTATCGTCAACAGGAACTCAACGTCGTAGACGGCGCGTCAATCGGATGCCCGGTCTGAGAGTTATTGGCTTTTTCGTCCCAGGGGCCCAGTTGGTTTTTAAGGCAGAACCAACCTGACCGTACTCCACCTGCGTCCAAACCTTGGGCGGAGTGAGCCAAAAGATCCGCCTCACATAGAGGAAAACAACAAAACCGACAGCACGTCAATCAAACGTCTGTAGCTCAAGATATGAGTGTTTCCGCTCCGAGGGCCCGGTTGGTTTCGTGTACGAACCAACCGGGTCGAACTCAAAGTATTCTGAAACCTTGAGTGAGATATACCGAAACGCCCGTCTCGAACCAAGGATCACGTTACCGCTGACGGCGTGTCGTTTGGAGGCCCGTAGCTCAAGTTAAGGGCATTTGACCGAAAACGGTCTGAAGACGGGGGGTCTGGGCCCGGGCCGACCCGGCCCGACCCCCCTGGGTCGGCCGAACCGGGTCGACCCGACCCGGTACGACCTGGATAGACCCGTTCCGGCCCGGCCAGGGCGCGGCCCGGCTGGTCGGACCGGCCTGGCTTGGCTCGGCCGAGCGGCTGGACACCGCGGGGCGCCGCCCCCGCGGTTTGGAGGTGTCGCGGCCCCCCGCGTGGGGCTGTGCTGGACAAGGACGTGGCTTCAGCCGCGTCCCGTGCGGGCGAGCTGGAACCGCGCGGTCGCGGGTCTGCTGGCCTCCACCGCCGGCGGCGGCTTCCGCGGGCCACCGGAGTCGTTCCAATGGTCCGATTCTGTTCCCGTCTGTGCCGCTGCTCCTCCCGGGACTCGTTCTTCACTACGGAACCATCAAACTTCCGTTGCGGCACATTCCGTCGTCGCCCATCAAATCTGCACAACAACGAAGAACGGCGGAGGGTTATCGGGCCCTGTTCGTTTAGCCCGCACCCTCTGCGTTAGATAAAAACAACGAGAGAAATATATTCAACACATGAATCAACAATTTTAATAAATAAAAATTGTTCTTATTGTCTGGGTTCTTCACTTTTAAAAGAAACGATCACAGGAAAAAGGAATTATTCACAACAACCCCTACCTCGTAGTCGTCGCACGCGTTCTTCGCAGAATTGCTCGTCGCGGAAGAAGGGGATCGTCGCGTCGTCGCGGAAGGGCGTCGCGTCGTCATAAAAGGACGTCGCGTCGTCGCAGAATCCGGTGTTGCGTCGACGAACTCAACGGACCAAGAAACAACAGATTTAATTATGAATAATTAAATCCGTGTTTTGGTAAAAACCACAAAGGAGATTTTAAAAAGAAAACCCGAGATCTCTTACCTCAAGCAGTTGGAGATCGGAGATCAGGGTGGGGAAGAACGTCTCGGATGAAGTGTCGTCAAACTCTGAGGGTGACGGTGTTCTTCGTGTTCTTCGTGTTCTTCGCAAAGGAGGATGAAGGCTCAAGAATTCTTCCAAGGCCTCTCGACGTGCAATCCTCCAAAAGTCATGCTGGCCTTATTTTATTATTATGTCAACGAATGAAAAAGGGTAAGTAATGACTCAATTAATTCGTAGAATTAATTCAACGAAATAAACCGTCCAATTAATTCAACGAAAGAAACTTCCCATTTAATTCACAAATAAAACCGCCCAATTAAATGGTGCATTAAGAATTTAAGAAAACGCGTCAGTTGACTTTCATAATGACGGGTTTTTGCGGGTGCGTTACTTAGCAGAAAAGAAACGGCGGGGCTCATGTGGGCCCCACCTCACAAATATCCTACCTAGAGGGTATGATATTTCTGGATAGCATCCTATCCAGATCAACTCAGCTTAAGCCGCTTTTAAGTGGCTTCAAGTGGCTTCCAAGTGGCTTAAGTGAAATAAAATAAAGTTTGTCGAACAATTTATTTTATTTCTTAACTTTATGCCCGAAAATTAAAAACCACACCTGAGCAAACGCAACTCCAGAAGAGGAGTTTCTAAGCAAATACCGGTGCTGCGATTTCATCGGTGCCCTCAGAATTCGATCCTGGGCACCGGTTTAAAAGTTAGAAAAACCCGCTCATCTGTTCACTGAACATACCCGAGCCAAACTTCGAAAAATGATTCCGGGCACACCGGGCCTCGGAATCAGGTGCCGTCAGAAACTGCGTTCTTGTAAAATTCCAAATAAAATTAAGAAAAAAAATTTCCTTGAAATTTACGGGTCTTTACATTATTCCCACCTCAGGGCTTTACGTCCCTGTAAAGATACATCAAAAACTAGGGAAACAAATGTGGGTACTGAGCACGCATCTGAGCCTCCTGCTCCCAAGTGCTCTCCTAGAGGTTCTCGTGCTGCCATCTGATGCACACAAGAGGAATTGATCGCCCACGTAGGACCTGCTCTTGTCGATCCTCTATCTCCACCGGGACCTCCGCAAAAGTCGCCCCATCATCCATGTCTAGCTCCCCATGGTCAATGATGTGTGTCGGGTCGTGCACGTACCTCCTCAGCTGAGATACGTAGAAGACGTCGTGCACCCGGTGCAACTGAGGTGGTAGAGCCAGGCGATAATCCACCTCGCCAATCCTGCTGATGACCTGGAATGGTCCAATGAAGTGTGGAGATAACTTTCCGCCTCGGCCAAATCTCCGTAAACAACGTCGAGGTGAGACCCGCAATAAGACGTGGTCGCCATCCTCGAACTCTAGTGGCCTCTGCCTCCTGTCAGCATATGACTTCTACCGGCTCTGAGCTGTCCTCATCCGCTCCTGGATGACCTGGACCTTCTCTGTCGTGGCCCAGACCATCTCTGGTCCCACAAGTGCTGACTCCCCGGGGTCTGTCCAGCATAAAGGAGATCTGCAAGGCCTGTCGTACAACGCCTCATATAGTGTCATCCCGATGGTGGAGTGGTAGCTGTTTTTGTATGCGAACTCCACCAAGGGTAGGTGGTCCTCCTAGCTGCGACCAAAGTCGAGGACACATGCGCGGAGCTTGTCCTCGAGAGTCTGAATGGTCCTCTCCGTCTGACCATCCGTCTGCGGGTGAAAGGCGGTGCTCAGACGTAGCCGCGTCCCGAACGCCTCTTGCAACCCTTTCCAAAGTCGGGAAGTAAAACGAGCATCCCGATCGGAGACGATAGTCGATGGCACACCATGAAGCCATACAATCTCCTGAACGTAGAGATGCCCCAAGCTTTCCACTAAGCCCTGCTCTCGGATGGGTAAGAAGTGTGTCGACTTTGTGATTCGGTAAACAATCACCCAAATGGAGTCGTGACCTCTGGAAGTGCGTGGAAGTCTAGTCACGAAGTCCATAGATATCCCATCTCACTTCCACTCTAGGACCTCCAAGGGTTGTACCAAGCCTGCTGGTACCTGATGCTCTGCCTTCACCTGTTGGCAGGTGAGGCACCGTGAAACGAACTCTGCCACAGCCTTCTTCATGTCCGGCCACCAGTGCTGTCGTCTGAGATCCTGGTACATCTTCGCCACTCCAGGATGTACCGCCAAAGGAGAAGTGTGAAACTCTCTTAGCACCTCCTCTCGTAAAGCGACTGGTACCAAGGTACGTCCTCTGTAAAGGACGTCGTGATCTGCTCCAAGGGAGAAGCCATCAGGTGCCTATCCCGAGGATACCTGCGCACGCCGTGTCTCACAGTCAGCATCCTCACGCTGTGCCTCTCTGACCCGTTGTAGTAGTGTAGGGGTGACTATGAGAGACTGAAGGAAGGCTACTTCGTCCCTATTCACAAAGGATATCTTCAAAGTGGCTAGCTGCTCTGTCACCTCCTCAAGTAGCTGGCTGCCCATCCTCCTGCTGAGGGAATCAGCTACCACGTTCCCCTTCCCAGGAGTATAGACTATCTCAAAGTCATAGTCCTGGAGGAACTCGAGCCATCGCCACTGTCTCAGGTTCAGGTACTTCTGAGAGAAGATGTACCTGAGACTCTGGTGGTCAGAAAAGACTGTAAAGTGCTCGCCCATCAGATAGTGTTGCCATGTCTTCAGAGTGAAGACCACTGCTGCTAACTCCAGGTCATGGGTAGCGTAGTTCTGCTCATGTGTCCTCAACTGACATGATCCATAGGCAATCACGGCCCGCTCCTGCATCAGGACACACCCGAGTCCAGTCCCTGATGCATCGCAGTAGACTACGTAACCAACTCCCTCCTCAGGCAACCTCAAGATAGGTGTGCTGGTCAATCTCTTCCTCAGCTCCTGAAAGCTCTGCTGACATCTGTCTGACCACACAAAGGGTTTCCCCTTCTTCATCAAAGCTGAGAGTGGCGCCGCAACTCTAGAGAAGTCCGGCACAAATCTCTGATAGTATCCGGCTAGACCCAAGAAAATCTGCACCTCCGTCACGCTCCTCGGTGGCTACCAAGCTAGCACTGCCTCGATCTTCGCGGGATCCACTACAACTCCCTCCTCAGAAATGATGTGCCCCAAGAAGTGGACCTCACGTAACCAGAACTGGCACTTCGAGAGCTTGCCATAAATCTGGTGCTCTCGGAGTGTGTCTAGTACAACCCGCAAGTGGTAGGCATGCTCCTCCTCCATGGTCGAGTACACCAAAATGTCGTCGATGAAGACCACGACAAATTGATCAAGGTATGGCTGGAAGATCCTGTTCATGAGGCTCATGAACACTGCTGGAGCATTGGTTACGCCGAAGGGCATAAACAAGAACTCATAGTGGCCATACCGACACCTGAAGGTTGTCTACTGCACGTCCTCGTCTCGAACTCTGAGCTGATGATAGCCTGATCTGAGGTCTATCTTCAAGAACCATCGTGCTCCCTTGAGCTGATCAAAGAGGTCATCAATCCTCGGTAGCGGATACTTGTTCCTCATTGTCACCTAGTTCAGGCGATGATAGTCGACACACAGTCGCAAGCTCCCGTCCGCCTTCTTGGCGAACAAAATCGGGGAAGCCTAGGGTGAAACACTAGGTCGGATGAACCCCTTGCCCTGAAAGTCCTCTAACTGTACCCGTAGCTCTTAAAGATCAGCGGGGGCCATCCAATACGCTGGAGTGGATATCCGGGCTATCCTGGGGTATAGATCAATATAAAAGTCTACCTATCTGCGAGGAGGTATCCCTGGAACATCATCGGGAAAGACGTCCGCGTACTGATCCACCACTGCAAGAAAACTAGGACCCCGCACGTCCACTGCTCCAAGGATGAGGCTAGCCAACTGATGAGTGATGGGATGTCCCCTCCTCTGCGTGAGTCCATCCTGTGCTGCAAAGGCTCCCTTCTTGTCGGTGAAGGTGAACCTGCTCCCGTCGGTTCGTACACATCGCACCTTGCGCCTAAAACAGTCAATCTGAGCATGGACTGTAGATAACCAATCCATGCCCAAGATGACGTCGTAAGGCCTTGACGCCGCTACAAGAAGATCTCAGCTGAAGCTCTCTCCTCCTAGAGTAAGCTCACACTACCGGAACCAGTGCGTAATCGTCGAGTCTTCTCCCGTAGGGGTCTCTAGCCGTAAGGATTGAGCCAACGGCTCTGTCGGAATCTCTGAGCTCCGAACAAGGGCAGCGGCTATGAAAGAGTGACTCGCTCATGTGTCTATAAGAACTGCAGCAAGGGTGGAATAGACACAGATCGTACCTCGAATCATCTCTGGCGCACCGTGGTCGTAGGCCTCTGCTGCCTGGAGCTGTGCCTATCTCTGCCCGCCAGCTCCCTGTGGTCGGGGTGGACCTCCTGGTGGTGGTGGGGGTAGAGCCTCAAAGCGTCGCCCACCACCCGCTGCTCGGCCAGCTCCTCTACCTCGTCTGCCTCCTCCCTACGGACCGCCACGGTCGACCATCTGCCTCTTCCTGGGTGGCCCCTCCACCGTCTGTTGCTCTTTGGTACGACGGGTCGGGCAGTCACGAGCCATGTGGCCTTGCCCGCCGCACGCGTAGCACTGCCTGCCTCTCGGAAGGCTGACTCCGCGCTGTGTGCCCCGCACTGCTGAGCCAGTGTCCCGAGGTCGTCTGCCAGAAGGTCTGGTCTGCCTGGAACCCTGAGTCATCCGTCGGCTACCTGCTGCCGAAGACTCTTCCACCTGTCGCCCTGCGGTAGGTCTCGCTGTAGACTCAGCCAGAAAGCTCTCGATCAGAAGGGCTCGCTCCAGCACTCCTGCCTGTGTCGGGATGCTGAGGGAGATCAGCGATGCCCTGATCTCGTGTCTCAATCCCTGCTCGAAGGTCCAGGCCTGGAAGAAGGGGTCCCGTACCATGTCGGTCGAGTAGCGAGAAAGATCGGTGAACCTCGCCGCGTACTGGGCGACCGTCAAGCTGCCCTGCCGCAGCTGAAGAAGCTCTTGAATGCGCACCGCACGGAGGGTGGCCGGGACGAACTCTGAGCAGAAGAGGCTCTCGAAGTCCGTCTAGATGAGAGAGGCCTCATCGTGCACCTGGAGCATCAAGCTCCACCATCGTCATGTTGCTGCGTGTAGTAGGCTCGCCGCAAGGATCACCATGAGGTCTTCTGGTGTCCTCACTAGCCTGAAAACTCGAACGACTTCCTCCAGCCAGTCCTTGGATGCCTGGGGGTCCGTCTCCCCACGAAACCTGGGTGGTCGCTAGCGCTGGAACTTGTGCAGAGCTCCGAGGCGTCGTGCATCGTCAGCGGCCGGTGCTGGAAGCATCGGGGGCTCGGCGGGTAAAGGTACCGCCGGTGCCTCTGCTGTCAACGGGCCCTGTACCGAGGCCTCGTCGCTCGGCGGGCTATCGTCACGCTCTACTCTCGGAACCCTAGCTGGCTGCTGTCGTCGGGCCATCCTGAAAAGGAAACAAGTGGGCCACGGTCAGAACAATATACCTGGTTTGCTGACACAAGTAATCAAAAAGAAAACTTGAAACACACATGCAATCAATGTTTTCGTGCATTAAGTCAGAAATCAGAAGTCAGGGTCCTGGTGTACGGATAAGTCGTTCGCCGCACCAACACTAGACTCTCTGGACTGATAACCACACTCAATACACTAAACACTATTTCTTCACATAGAAGAAAGATCAGAGTCTGCGGTAGAACCGACCGCCTCTGATACCAATTTTTCACGACTCGTCCTTGGGGCCCGTGTCGTGACTACCCCAAGCCCGTCTTCCATAGGCCGGGGGCTGGCGGCTAGCACCAAGGCGTAAATCCCAAAAAAAGGGAAGGCATTGCCTTGAAAAGTAAACAAGCACCACAGAGTAAGCAAGCGGAAAAGTAAAAACTAAGTAAGAACTGTAACAAGCTGTGCTGAAAGTAAAAGGGGCCGGAAATACAAGCCCAACTGTAAAGTACAACTGAAAGGGAAAAACAGCAACTGAAAAGTAAAAGCCGCTACGTCGAGCTGTCCACTAG
The DNA here is from genome assembly GCA_963277665.1 of Viscum album. Taxonomy (NCBI): domain Eukaryota; kingdom Viridiplantae; phylum Streptophyta; class Magnoliopsida; order Santalales; family Viscaceae; genus Viscum; species Viscum album. Next base: position 458,699,713 of record OY728126.1, read on the forward strand.
AAATCCCACCTGAAGGGTGGGTACAGATAGCTCCACTGCTCCTCGGGTCCCGTCGTCCGCTCCGAGCACGTCCGCCTAGTGGTCCACCTCCACGTACCGTCCTGCTCCGCACACCTCCACCACGATCAGCATTGTCCGTCATCTGCAACCAACACAACGTAGTGCGGGCATAGCCCGTGCAGGGGTGAGTATAAGCTACTCAGTAGGGACCCCGAGACCCCGAAGGTCTCCCGAAATCCACAAAGGATAAACCACAAAGGAAAGATACAATCACGAAGTAACATCCGACACTGCTTAGGTATATGCCCATACATATACCTAAGTCATCAATTCCCGTTCGGCTCCAACGTCCGAGCCCAAGCACAACCCAGTCCACATAGGAAAGCAAAACGTAAATTCACACAGGACAACACAACGCAATCCACAAAGGAGAGTAAACAGTAAATCCACACAGGATAGTTCAACACAATCCACAAAGGAGAGTAACGCAGGATTCAGCTCACACAGGTATACTTCTTCGGATGACGATAAAGATGATCACCGATCCATCTAAGTCGTCGGACCCACATAGGATCGATAGGTAACTAACCCCCACAATGACCCACACAGGATCGGGCCCACACAGGACCTGTAGGCGCTGGCTCACACAGAACCGCTGAGCGCTGACCCACACAGGATCGGACCCGCACAGGATCGGGCCCACACAGGACCTGTAGCACTGATCCACGTAGGATCGCTGAGTGCAGTAGTCGTCGCAGTCCATTGAGGATCTCTGCACAGTCGTCGTCGCAGACCACTGAGGATCTCTGCACAGTCGTCGTTGTAGTCCACTGAGGATCTCTGCACAGTCGTCGTCGGAGTCCACTGAGGATCTCTGTACAGTCGTCGCTATCGAAGAAGCAGTAGCAGCCAGCTCTAGGGTTCCCGCACACAGCAAGCTCGTTCGGGAGAGTCCGCTCCATGAGCCAAGAGGCTGATACATCAACTGACACAAAGTCTGAAGTTGATGTATCCAAAAGTTCTGTATCGTCAAGAGGAACTCAACGTCGCAGACGGCGCGTCAATCGGACGCCCGGTCTGAGAGTTATTGGCTTTTTCGTCCCAGGGGCCCGGTTGGTTTTTAAGGCAGAACCAACCCGACCGTACTCCACCTGCATCCAAACCTCGGGCGGAGTGAGCCAAAAGATCTGTCTCACATAGAGGAAAACAAAAAAGCTGACGACACGTCAATCGGACGTCCGTAGCTCAAGATATGAGCGTTTCCGCTCCGAGGGCCCGGTTGGTTTTGTGTACGAACCAACTCGGCCGAACTCAAAGTATTCCGAAACCTTGAGTGAGATATACCTAAACGACCGTCTCGAACCAAGGATCGCGTTGCTGCTGACGGCGCGTCGTTTGGAGGCCCGTAACTCAAGTTACGGGCAATTGACCGAAAATGGTCCGAAGACGGGGGGTCCGGGCCCGGGTCGACCCGGTCTGACCCGGCCGGACCCAGTCCGGCCCGGCCAGGGCGCAACTCGGCTGGTCAGACCGGCCTGGCTCGGCTCGGCCGAGCGGCTGGACACTGCGGGGTGCCTCCCCCGCTGTTTGGAGGTGTCGCAGCCCCCCGCGTGGGGCCGCGCTAGACAAGGACGCGGCTTCAGCCGCGGCGGTCCCGTCCGGTGGTGCGCCGGGGCGCCGGCGGCGGCTTCTGCAAGCCGCCGGAGTCGTTTCGGTGGTCCGATTCCATTCCCGTCTGCGCCGCTCCTCCTCCCGGGACTCGTTCTTCACTACGGAACCATCAAACTTCCGTTGCGGCACGTTCCGTCGTCGCCCATCAAATCCGCACAACAACGAAGAACAACAGAGGGTTGTCGGGCCGTGTTCATTTTGCCCGCACCCTCCGCGTTAGATAAAAACAACGGGAGAAATATATTCAACACATGAATCAACAATTTTAATAAATTAAAATTTTTCTTATTGTCCGGGTTCTTCACTTTTAAAAGAAACGATCACGGGAAAAAGGAATTATTCACAACAACCCCTACCTTGTAGTCGTCGCACGCGTTCTTTGCAGAATTGCTCATCGCGGAAGAAGGGGATCGTCGCGTCGTCGCGGAAGGACGTCGCATCGTCGCGGAATCCGGCATTGCGTCGACGAACTCAACAGACCAAGAAACAACAGATTTAATTATGAATAATTAAATCCGTGTTTTGGTAAAAACGACAAAGGAGATTTTAAAAAGAAAACCCGAGATCTCTTACCTCAAGTAGTTGGAGATCAGAGATCGGGGCGGGGAAGAACTTCTCGGATGAAGTATTTTCAAACTCCGAGGGTGACGGCATTCTTCGCATTCTTCGCATTCTTCGTGTTCTTCGCGAAGGAGGATAAAGGCTCAAGAATTCTGCCAAGGCCTCTCGACGTGCAATCCTCCAAAAGTCATGTTGGTCTTATTTTATTATTATGCCAACGAACGAAAAAGGGTAAGTAAGGACTCAATTAATTCGTAGAATTAATTCAACGAAATAAACCATCCAATTAATTCAACGAAAGAAACTGCCCATTTAATTCACGAATAAAACCGCCCAATTAAATGGTGCGTTAAGAATTTAAAAAAATGCGTCAGTTGACTTTCATAATGAAGGGTTTTTGCGGGTGCGTTACTTAGCGGAAAAGAAACGGCGGGGCTAATGCGGGCCCCACCTCACAAATATCCTACCTAGAGGGTAGGATACTTCTAGATAGCATCCTATCTGGACCAACTCAGCTTAAGCCGCTTTTAAGTGGCTTCAAGTGGCTTCCAAGTGGCTTAAGTGAAATAAAATAAATTTTGTCGAACAATTTATTTTATTTCTTAACTTTATGCCAGAAAATTAAAAACCACACCTGAGCAAACGCAACTCCGGAAGAGGCGTTTATAAGCAAATACCGGCGCTGCGATTTCATCGGTGCCCTCAAAATTCGATTCTGGGCACCGGTTTAAAAGTTATAAAAAACTGCTCGTCTGTTCACTGAACGTACCCGAGCCAAACTTTGAAAAATGATTCCGGGCACACCGAGCCTCAGAATCAGGTGCCGTCAGAAACTACGTTCTTGTAAAATTCCAAATAAAATTAAGAAAAAAATTCCTTGAAATTTACAGGTCTTTACATAATATTTTAATAAAAATTGCTTTATTGATTTCTCATCAATTAATTAATTTTTACATCATTAAAGTATAAGACTTTAAGGGAATTATTAATTTACTAAAAAATAAAAATAAATTACCATGATGTATTTAATTATTTTATATTTCCATGTACTATTTATTTTTAAACATATCACATGTTTATCCCCATATTAAAATTATTATACATATAAGAAATGTGAGTTTGACATTTTATCACTTTCATTGGTTTTATTTATATCTATGTCATTTTCATTATCAAGTGGCCCTTAAATGAATAATTTTAGAACCTAATATGTCAATTGAAGAATTTGTTTTATCCAAAAGTATTTTGGTATGTTTTAGGATCACTTTATTATCCATATCATATTATTTTTTACACTAATTTACCTGATATAACTTTAACCAGGTTAAATAAAAATTACCGTAGTTACTATTAATAATATCCAAAAATAATAGTAACATATTAAAATAATTTGGACCCACTAATTCCAAATATGGAATCCATTTTTCATAATTCAAAACACATAATTAGAATAAATTTATTTACAATTAATTCCCATTGTCAAAAACCAAAAGCGGGTTTTTAAGAAATAAAAACTTATCAAAAGATTGTCATGTGTTTATGTCCAATTTAAATGTGAAATCATTTACAATGACCAAAATTGGATTAAATTATAAAAACAAAATCCAATTACACTCTAACCCCAATTAAAAATATAATCTATCTATATAAATAAATTATATGAAAAGGCGGTTTTTGAATTAAAATGCAGTATTTTTCACTATTCATTAAAAATATGAATTTTATCAGAACAATACCAAAAATTCAAAAAAAAAGTAAAATTTTATATATAGATTAAAAATAAAACTTTTATTTTTTTCAAATATAATATATAAAAGTATTAAATATTACATTTAAAATTGGTTTTCCTTTAAAAGGTGGCAAAAATGCATTTTTTGAAAAATATTTCTTTTATCTGAAAAATTAAATTTGTTCTTATATCATGTTTAGAAAATAAAAAAGATAAATTTTAATGTTATATAAAATTTATAATGTGGTTACTATTTTCCATAATGGCTAGATTATATCCCATTAAATAATAATATTTTAGTAATATATCGTTGTTTAGTAAAACTCGGTATTGCGTACAATACAAGCTATCGAGGAAGGTCACTCTTGCATGTAACGCAAGCCAAGAATAGTGTCGTGTATAATGTAATCTAATATGGTGTTGCGTATAGTGAAAACTAATATTGGTGTAGCGTATAACACAAGACATCTAATAAATTAAAAAGAATTTATCTCATAAAATCTTGGGGTGTTACATTATACCCCCCTTAAAAAGAATTTCGCCCTCGAAATTCTTTGAGGTTATAAAAGGTTTCCTACATAAAATTTTTATTCATGGAAACCCACATCGTAAAAATGAATACAAAAACTTCATTTTAAATAGGAATGTTTGAAACATAATGGTTACCCAAAGTAACTCATCATTGGGTTTCCACATAGGTTAACAAAGGTGGGAAGTGAAAACATGAATATAGAAGAGAAATATAACTATCAAGTTCTGATGGATAGTGATAGAGAATAAGGTTTGGATAAAGTTAACTAAAAGAAATCCATAAATATGAGATGATTTAAGGGACCATTTGATTAATTAGATAAGAAGGTACTAGGATAACATTTTTGGTTTTTAAGATCATTTTTCTAAAGTTGAAGAATTTTTCATGATAATAAATACTTACTTGATTTTGGTATAATATCACTATTGTTCCTATCTTGAAAATTTTCCACTTCATCTCTTATTTGAAGAATTGAATTTGATTTTTTCATTCTTTAAGTGTTAGCAGATCATGCGATAGAATGATAGGCCCTTCCATCTATCTCAATAAAAATGTTAGCACAGGTAATCAAATACGTATAAGGACACCTATAGTGAGATAATACATTAATCTAAATAAAATTGATTAAAATGTAACATATACTATCCATAAATGGTAACTTTAAAATCCTTACAAAAACAAAAATATATAAAACTTTAAAAAGAGGTGAACTAAATCGACTTAACATTTATCTCCCATATCTCATAATGTTGTTCTGGGTTGTCACATTCCAAACATGTGAATACCTTAATCGTGTATTCTCTTAAAACATGATAATAACATGAATTACCATAGAATATTAGTGAAAACATGAATTCTATCAAAATTAACTCTTTCCACACACCAAAAAAACTAAAAATTATTTATACTCAAACCATGATATCTCTTTTTTATTATATCAGTCTTGAGGTCATTAATACTATCAAATATCTCATTATCTCATAATCCCTTCATTATGTGCATATCAAGTGCTTTCTAAAAATATCTGGATATCCTTTCATGGTTATCGGTACCATTCAATATACACATTCAAATACTTAAGTAAAAATAATAGTGTAACAATCTTTAGTTGTTTCTTTATTTCATAGTACCATAAACTTACTTATACAACAATATACTTGATAAAAATGCAATCATTCCACTATATTCTTAAACCATTGACCAAGATTCATCATTTTATTCTTTAATACAACATTCATCTCATATATAATTTGTAGTCTATTCATCATCAACAACATAAATACTACCCATATGACCATACTGATTCTCTTTATGAGATTTTCCCTTGGGGAATATATTTTCATAATGCCCGTACATTCCACATTTAACAAATTTAACCTTATTTTATGACTTATCAATACCATTATCGTTTTCCATTGTGTTAACTGAACCTTTTCCTTTTCAATTACTCGCTTTATGTACTTTTTTCCATACCCAAAGCATCTTCCAGTTCCTCTGAAACATTATCCTTAATGCTTATTCCCACATGATTTACATGAGTAAAATTGAACTTTATTTCCTATATGATCACCATAACACTCCATCTATAACACCTCAATATTTCATAGTAAGTTATTTTCATTAAAGTAATTTAATAGCTTGCACTACACGCAACACTGCGTTCGAGCGCATCACGACTTGCCAAACTAGCCGTTCAAAAAGCAGTTATGAATAATATTAGCTAAATTTTGAATTTTATATACTGAATATAATTTTAGAATCCATATTATGTGTTTCTTAGACATAATATAATAACTAATTCATTTTTTTAGAAAAAATAAGTATTTATCAAAAAAATACAATTTTACCACTTTTTAATGGAAAGTAATTTTTAAAACCAATATTTGACACTTTTATATATTCAATTTAATGAAATTAAATTCTTCTTTACAATAGGGACATAAAAATTTATTTTGGATAAATTTTTGGTACTTTTCTGATAACATTCATATTTTGATGAATAGTGAAAAATACTAAATTTTAATTAAAACAACTTTTTTTAATCAAAATAATATATATTATTAAATTATGAATTTTAATGGTCTAGAATTATAATCAGATTATATTTTTATCATTTAATACAATTTTGGTCATTATAAGTAATTTCACATTTAAATTTGACATAAACACATGTCAATCATTTAATAGTTTTTACTTCTTAAAAACACGCCTTTTGGTTTGAACAATGAGAATTAATTTTAAATTAATTAATTCTACCTCTATGTTTTGAATTTGGTAAAATAGAATTCATTTTTTAATTTGGAATATCAAAATTAGCTTAGGCTGATTTTTTGGTATTTTTTTGAAAACATTTAATTTTAGATGAACAGGGAAAAACACAGTGTTTTTTGTTTAAAAAATGAATTTTAATTTAAATAATTATTTATTTTATTTATTTAAGTAAATATAGAAACATAATAATTATATTAGTTCAATTTGATTCATTAGAGTCATTTTTATAATAAAATTAGATGTATAAAATTTTATTGAACTTTTAACCGTCTTTTACCCACCTTCTAGGAGCATTTGCAAATTTGCATAAAACTTAATTTTACCACTTCTGTGAGTTGAATTTCAAAAATCAGAGATACATGGTTGAGATCAGTAAGTAAAATATGATTCAACAAGATGAAAATAATTTTTATTGAACAGTAACTTTTTACTTATTTACCACAGTTAAAAGTAAATTGGGTAATTAAAGGTAAAAATTATATTATAATTACCATAACACATGTCCTAATTCTATTTGATAAGTATAATGAGACCAAAAAAAACCTTAGCAATAAAATATGATCCTTTTGGTCCAATTGGATTAGATTAGGACATTTATTATTATTTTATTTAAAGAAGAGTTAAAATTGTTAAATTCAATGTTTAATAACTAAAAAAATTTAATATAGGGTTATACATAAGATAAATTCAACTATAAATTTTCATTAGAAATATAAAAATATTTCCTACATAATTTTATTTTATTTATAATTTTTAGACATTAAATAATTAAATTTATTAATGACACAATGATGATGCAGTAATTACCTTATTAATGAATGATTAAAATAATTGATATTATAAATATCCAAATAAATGTAATTTGGGACTTTTGGGGAGTTAAACTAATTTTTAAGGTTAATATGACATGTTAGGGTTGATTAAATAATTTTTTTTCAAAGTAACCATGCTGTTATTATTTTCACAAAAACCAAATACTAAATAATGTCAAAATTGACATAAATGATTTCTTAAAACAAATACTCTATTATTGGTTGATATAATATTCTTAAAAATATAAGGTTCGGCCAAAGGGAATAAATAATATTATATATTTCATTAATGTTCCACTTGTTTTTCTCTTGGAAGTTTATAGTAATTTTATTAACCATATAGTGTAAGAATACAAGAAGACACGGTAAAAGTTAAACTATTTAACCAAGAGTTAAATCTAAATGATATGGTTAATATGGTGACATAAACCTGTCTAAAACCTATTGGTTGAGAGGTTTTATACCCGTCCCCACCTTATCCTCAAAATAAATAATTTTTTAGCCATTGGAAACTACAAATTATTTATTATAAAATAATATTTCAATATTTTCCTAAAGTGACCCTCACCTCTCTTATAAAAGGGTATTTCCCCTTCTCTTAAATTCACTCCTCCAAACCATTTGGCTCGGCCAAACCCTATCCAAATGTCCTCCCATTTCGCTCGGCCAAACCCTCTTTCTTTGTTGTTTCCATAACAAAATAATAAATCCATTACCTACTATATATTGTGATGTTATTATAAATATGTTACAACCATATTCGTTATTTTACCCATCCTATATATGACAAAGTCACCATACGTGCATACGTACGGCTTACCGTCCACACGTCGTGGTGTAGTTTGTTATTCAAAAACTTAATTATTTATATGGGTATAATAATGAGTATAAAAATTTAAATAATAAATATAACATGTTAATGATTATTTATATATGATATACCATCCAATTATAAACAATTTCACAATCAAAAAAATGATATTGTCACTCATGTGTATGTATGGATTACCGTCTCCACAAACACGATGAGATTCATTCCCCATTGTAATTATTCAAGAATAATTCTCATTTTATGATTAAAAATAATTCTTATTAACATAATATAATTCTTTATATGAATCAAATACATCCTATCAATAAAAACCATGGCTTACATAACCAAGCATATAAAGTAAAATGAATCAGTTAACAACCAAAACAATGATACTACATAAATATCATTAAAAAAGAAATATTAGAAGATCATATATGATATCATATTTATGTTTTTGGTTATTTTATAATTTAATAACAATAATTTCACCATTATAAAGGAGTTTAACCTACCTTGTACTAACGAAAAGTACAAGGTAAGGGTTTTCTTATCTCACTTTTAATTCCGTGATATTTCCATTGTTCGCCACTTATTTATTGTATGTGGGGTATTATGTACTAACATTTGATATATATTATCATGATTATATTCATATTCGTGGTATTCTATGATTAATTTGGTGGTTATTGACTTTTGGTCATATGACTCGATTGATTACTATGTGGTAAGGGGTTTTCATCTCACTTCTTATTCTTGTGAGATTCATGTTATATTGCCACTATTTCCTTTTGTGTGGTGTATGTACTACCCAAGATTGTATTATTTGTGTAATATAATTTAATTTATGGGTATTTACATCTTCATTTTATGATACTTCTTTCATGGGGTGTATGTTTTTTAAGTTACCAAATCGTTAAGGGAATTACATATTTCAATTTCCACTCATTGGGCTTTACGCATACTTTATTGATTATATTACTCCAAGATTACGTATGGAATCACTATTTATTATATATGTGGTAATTTACACTCCACTTTATGTGGATATACATTTTATACACATAATTACTCCATTGATAAATTCACATTCCATTGATGTGAACTTTTTAAGGGTAATCTTAACTCAATTTCCATTCATTGAGTAAAACATCCAAGTTATTGGTTTTGTTTTTACAATAATATGTGTCAATGAAATATGATTTATTTACACTAATTATACAATTATATTTAGTTTATTTTAATTTTTCACACATAATTATTTCATTGTTTTATCCTTAATATAAAGATACGGCTTCATAAGGTATTTTGTCTCAATTTACATTCCTTTGAGACCTCTTTGTCGTTATGCACCAATTAACTTTTATATAGTGGATATACTATCCATTGACATATTATTTCATGAATCCATTTATTCTCATGATATTATAATGTTTTGATTAATTTTATTCCTCAATTACTTGTATTTAATCATCTCTTATTTGGTTAGGAACTCTTTAACTAAAATATTGTTTTAAATATTTTTTCTTCTAAATATTTATCATCAATTTCCATATTTTAAAAATGGTTTTAAGTATTTATTTATATAAAAATAAATGTTTTGAAATTAAAATTACTTTTAAAAGTTTCATATTGGTATGGGAAACTTTCATTAAAAAAACTCTTTTAAATGACTTCTTTGATAAATAGTGAGACATTTAAATATTTTCAAGAAAAAGGGGATATTTATCTCAAATAGTTTTAATGACTATTTTCATCTGTGTCAATATCCTTCAGTTTATTTTATTGTTGATTGAGTTTGATTTATCATAATAAAATCATTAATATTGTATTTAATGAGTTATTTTTTATTGTGGATGTGTTATTTTTATGCCATTCATGGTTTGTGGTTAAAATATTGACATTTCGTATGCTATTTTTAATACGAATGTTTAGATTATGTTTCACCCTTTAATATGAGGAATGAATTAGACTTAGTATGTGATGGGTGGAGCCTTCTACAGCTCCTCGATGCATCGGTAGGTCTCATGAGACAAACTAGTGTCTTGACATAAGGCCTTGAAAAAATCTTATTTGTAGTCTTGGAACGAGGCCTTGATTATGTGGTTATGATGTCCGACAATATGCATTCCATAATTATGAAATTGAAAATTGATATTACATGTGATTATTCTACTAGTAGAATATCCATGTGAATAAGTAAATGGAATTATTTGATTTATCTTGGCCATATTATACTGAAATTTAAGTTTAAAAGGCTTGTGTTTTAGTCTTATACATTTCTTTAAATTTTTATTCTTATTTATAACAGTTTTCACAATATTGTTATCCTTACTGAGAATCTGAGATCACCTCATTTTTATGTTTTATTTTTCCTAGGATACAAAGTTCTATATTACTATTAACCTCTAGGAATAGGCTAAGGGATATAAGAGTGTTCAAAGGGGACATAGTGATTTTTTTATTTCATGATGTAATGTAAAACTTATGTATGTATCCAGTACATCCAAAGCTACTAAACTGATCGGTCTTTCGAGACATGATTACTTGTATCATGATAATGTTATGTAATAATTCACTAATTCTAGGTAACTGGGGTCGGGGCATTACAGTTGGTATCAGAGGAAGTTTAGTACAAACCTTGGAAGCTAGATTTAGAAAAAAAAAACTCTAATTAAAAAACATTACCCTAAGATAGACATTGAGGATTAGTATAAAAGAACATCCAAAAATTTTGGTAATGTAAATATTATGTGATTTTTCCAAGAAATACATCCATTTCTGGATACGAGCAGGTAGAGGCAGCTCTGGAACAGATGTACCTAGGAGTGAAAACTCCGACAAGGTGTTTTGGGGTTAACCCGGGGTATCCTAGTACATGAAAATGGGCCTTGATTCATTCACGGTTACGACACACCTAGGGGATATGTTTAGGATAATTAAAATTTTCTTTACAAACCAATTTGAAGGATTTTAATATGAAATGAGAATAAATAACCTTTGTTAATACTAAGGTGTTTTACATTGAAGATAAGGTGTTATGGTATTCTCTAAATGATTTTATGACTCACACTATGCTTTCTTGTGTTATTCAATGACTAGATTCCAAGGAAGTCATAGTAACATTGAACATGATGTAAAAGGTAGGAACAATGGTGGAAATGAGCAACGAAATAGAATGTTGATAGATTTAAAAGATATCATGTTCATGCCGAATCGGTTTTCCAAAAACATGATCAATAACATATATATTAACCAACTCTCGAACTCAACAAAGAAGAGAAAGGCGTTGAATGATAAGAGCTCCAACAATGGAGACCATGGAGAAAAGAAAGCTCAATTTTCATCATGAAGGAAATGTATAAGAGGACACCTAGGAAAGTGTTTCAATGGAACAAATAAATGCTTTATGTGTGGGAAAGAAAGACATAATGTAAAGAATTTCTGAGAAAAAAATGAAGAGTACTATAGAAGAAAATAAAAAATGATCCCAAGAATCCATTTACAGTCATTTTATGTAAATGTAGGGAACCTGAGCATTACTCGAGTTAATTCCCTACTCGATAGGATAACCTATTGGTTAAGGAAGAACCTATGTGGAAATAAATGGGTGGAAAAATGTTTAAAAGTATTAGTGCTCTTTGTTGATGGGATTACTTTGGAAGAATTTTCTCTTGTATGTGTAACCTTGTAGTTTGTTATGTGAAAAAACTATTTTAGGAAGAATTATCTTTACTATTTTTGATATAGTTATAAATAACCATTTGTAAATATATGATCATTGAATTTGAGGTAATTACAAGTTATTAAATTTTGGGATGAAAATGCGAGGTATGAGATAACATTTGTGGTGAAATTATATTATGGTTATTTTAGGAATTTATCTCATTTTGGTAATGTTATAAAATATAGTTTTTGAAATAGGACAACACGTAAACCATGTGACAACCAGTTGCATCGGACAAACCTGCGGGAATCAAACCCACAACCAGAGTGTGATTGAGATTTATCACCTACCACTCGACTACGTGAAGTCCCTGGTTATTGTGACTAATTATTTTTAGTTAAATGATTTTATTGATCAATAATAAGTTGATTTGGAATCTTATGTCTTATAAAATAGATATCCTTTGTATAGAAAAATGATTTGGTGATTAAGTGATAAATGCTATTTTGGAAGATGTTCGCTCTGTTGGGAACACTACATACCTAAGGAAAATAGAATACTATGGGATTTCATTTGAGGATTAATGGTGTATTTTTATCTATGTTTTTATTGTGGATTTATAGTGATTTGGGTTATTTATGGAAATGATTAGCCTATCATAGAAAATATGTGATTAGGTTAGTTACTTTTAAGTATGTGACTTTAAGAGTATTCAATGTTATTTGGAGATAAAATTTAACGTGGAAGACTACGTAATAAAATTATTCTATGTTTTGGGTTTCAATATTAATTTGGATTATATTTAAAGATTTTAAGGATAAATGTTTATAAAATGGTATTTATTGAACTTTGGGTATTGTTGGTTTAATTTTAGAAATTAAGATTAGTATTACTTTCTCTAAATGATTATATTTTTTTGGGGATCATCTAATCTTGTACTAACCATTTTGGTTTTGGTTAATCTCAAAATACAAGGGAGAAATATATTTTATCCTTTGTGGATCATGTGATTCTCTAGAATTTATTCTAGCACTTCAGGTGTGACCAAGTCATCTTGAATACTCATTATTTAAAAAAATATGAGTTAATGGTAGAAATTTATTAAAGGATGAAACTCTACTTAAAAAGTAAGTATATCTCTTTATATTCTTAGTCAATCTCATAAATAAATTCCTTAACTTTATGAAATTAAACTTAAAACAAAAAATGTTGTTTGTTTACTTTTCCAACTGGGACACTAAGGACCGTTTATCCCATCACAAGTTTGTGGTTTTCTTATTGTTAAATTTCACTTGATCATGTTTTCTATCACTCTCCATCAAAACTTGACACTTAGTTTATCTTCCATATCCATGTTTTCCTACATGGAATCCTAGTATGGGTTAGCTCGGGTGAGCTTTGTACTTATCTTTCTTTCTTTTAAAGTGACAGTTTTATTGACTCTTTTTCCGATGTGGGTATTTCAATGAAGTTCCGAAGACTAATTTTAAAATTGTGAGGACACAATTTCCAAATGGGGGAAAATTTTTCACTCCAAGATTTCATAGTAAGTTATTTTTTTTAATTTAATTCAATAGTTTGCGCTACACGCAATACTAAGTTTGAGCGCACCATGACTTACCAAAATAGCCGTTCAAAAAGCAATTATGAATAGTATTAACTGAATTTTGAATTTTATATAATCCATATTATGTGTTTCTTAGACATAATATAATAACAAATTTATTTTTTAGATAAAAGAAGTATTTTTCAAAAAATACAATTTTATCACCTTTTAATGGAAAACCATTTTTAAAACAAATATTTGACACTTTTATATATTCAATTTTACGAAATTAAATTATTTTTTATAATCGAGACATAAAAATTTATTTTGGATACATTTTTGGTACTTTTCTGATAACATTCATATTTTGATGAATAGTGAAAAACACTAAATTTTAATTGAAATTTTTTTTAATCGAAATAATATATAGTGTAAAATTATGAATTTGAATGGTTTGGAATTATAATAATAATATATTTTTATCATTTAATACAATTTTGGTCATTAAAATAATTTCACATTTAAATTTGACATAAACGCCTGTCAATCTTTTGATAGTCTTTACTTCTTAAAAACCCACCGTTTGGTTTTGACAACGGGAATTAATTTTAAATTAATTAATTATAATTATATGTTTTGAATTTGGTAATATAGAATTAGTTTTTTAATTTTTAATATCAAAATTAGCTTAGGGTGAATTTTTGGTATTTTTCTGAAAACATTCAATTTTTTATGAATAGTGAAAAAATTGCGTTATTGTTTAAAAACTAACTTTTTATTTAAATAATTATTTATTTTGTTTATTAAAGTTAATATAGATACATTATACCTATATTAGTTCAATTTGATTAATTAGAGTCATTTTTATAATAAAATTAGATGTATAAAATTTTATTGAACTTTTTACAGTCTTTTACTCACCTTCAAGAAGCATTTGCAAATTTACATAAAACATAATTTTACCTCTTCTGTAAGTTCAATTTAAAAAATCTAAGATACATGGTTGAAATCAGTAAGTAAAATGTGGTTGAATAAGATGAAAATAATTTTTTTTTAAATTGTAACTTTTGACTTTTATTTACCACGGTTAAAAGTAAAAAGGGTAATTAAAGGTAAAAATGATTTTATAATTACCATAACACATGTCCTAATTCTATTTGATAAGTATAATTCGACCAAAAACAACCTTATAAATAAAATATGTTCCTTTTGGTCCACTTGTATTAGATTAGGACATTTATTATTATTTTATTTAATGAAGAGTTAAAAGTGTTAAATTCAATGTTTAATAACTAAATCATTTTTAATATAGGGTTATTAATTAGATAGATTAGACTATAAATATTCATTAGAAATATGAAATTATTTACTACATAATGGTATTTTATTTATAATTTTTAGACATTAAATAATTAAATTTATTTATAGCACAATGAGGATGTTGTAATTACCTTATTAATTAAAGATTAAAATAATTGATATTATAAATATCCAAATAAATGTAATTTTAGACTTTTGAGGAATTAAAATAATTTTATAGGTTAATATGAAATTTTACGGTTGATTAAATATATATTTTTAGAAGTAATCATGCTGTTATGATTTTCAAAAAAACTAAATACTAAATAATGTCAAAATTGACATAAATGAGTTTTTAAAACAAATATTATATTATTGGTTGATATAATATTCCTTAAAATATAATGTTTGTCAAAAGGGATTAAATAATTTTATATATGTCATTAATGAACCACTTTAGGTTCTCTTTTAAGTTCATTGTAAGTTTATTAACCATATAGTGTAAGAATACAAGAATATATGGTAAAAGTTAAACTATTTAACCAAGAGTTAAATCTCAAAGATATGGTTAATATAGTGACATAAACCTATCTAAAACCTATTGGATAAGAGGTTTTAAACTCATCCCTGCATTAAAAATCGAAAATTATTTTATTATAAAATAATATTTCAAGCTTTTTCTAAAGTGACCCTCACCTCTCTTATAAAAGTATAAATCCCCTACTCTTAATTTCACACCTCAAAATCCATTTCTCTCAAAAATCCTCTACCCAAATATCCTCCCAACTTACCTAATATAAATCTAGAGTCCTTACTTTGATCAGAAAGCCAACCTAATAGGCCCTTTTGATCAACTCAAAATAAAACACCCGAAGAAGAGGTAATAATTTCACCACCCTCTTTCAAGTTATTTTCTTCTTCCACTTCCTATTTATTTGTTTTTTCCATACCAAAATAATAAATCCATTACCTTATATATATTATTATGTTATTATAAATATGGTACAACCATATTCTTCATTCTACCCATCCTATAAATGACAAAGTCACCATACGTGCGTACTTACGATTTACCATCTCCACTTCGTGGTGTAGTTTGTTATTAAAAAACTTCATTATTTGGATGGGTATAATAATGAGTATAACTGATTTAAATCATAAATATATAATGTTAATTATTCTTTATATATGATATATTGTACAATTATATACTATTTCACCATCAAAAGAATGATATTGTCGCTTGTGCGTGCATACAGCTTACTGTCTCCGCGAACGTGATGAGATTCATTCCACATCGTAATAATTCAAAAATAATTTTCATTTGATTATTAAAAATAATGTTTATGAACATAATATCATCCTTATATGAATCAAATATGTCCTATCCATAAAAAACATGGATTACGTAACCAATCATATAAAGGAAAATGAATTAGTTCAAAACCAAAACAATGATACTACTAAAATATCATTAACAAAGCAATATTATAAGATCATATATGTTTTCATATTTATGTATTTGGTTCTTTTATAATTTAATAAAAATTATTTCACCACTATACAAGAGGTTAACCTACCCTATACTAAGTAAAAATACAAGGTAAGGGGTTTCTTATCTCACTTTTAATTTTGTGAGATTTCTATTGTTCGCCACTTATTTATTGCATGTGGTGTATTATGTATTGCCATTTGATATATATTATCATTATTATATTTATATTCATGTTATTCTATGATTCATATGGTTGTTATTAAATTTTTTCCATATGACTCGATTGATTAGAATGTGGTAAGGGGTTTTCATCTCACTTCTTATTATCGTGAGATTCAGGATAAATTGCCACTATTTCCATTTTTGTGGTGTATGTACTGCCCATGATTATATTATTTGTGTAATATAATTTAATTTATGGTTATTTACATCGTCATTTTATGATACTTCTTTCATGGGGTGTATGTTTCATAAGTTACCAAATCGGTATGGGAATTTCAAATTTCAATTTCCATTCATTGGGCTTTACGCATACTTCATTGATTATTTTACTCCAAGATTATTTTGGAATCACTATTTATTATTTATGTGGTAATTTCCACTCCCATTTATGTGGATATACCTTTGATACACGTAATCACTCCATTGATAAAATCACATTCTGTCACGAACTGAATCTGGTCGCCACTATTACTGGCACCAAACCCGGCCCGTGCTAAGGCCAAAAGGGAATTCCCTATCCCCATAGGCTGGAACAAGTTACTAGGTATAAATAATTTAGTTTTGGGAATGATTTACCCGAGTATGAAACCATAAAACACTAAAAACAATCCATAATATAAATCTGAAATTTTTTAGCCAAACAAGTCTTAAGAAAAAAAACCAGAACTGAATACATTGGTTTAAAGATAATACAAGTGTTCCAAATACAAATAAATATAGCATAAATATAGCACCAAGTACCCGACACGACTAGGGTTCATCGCCCACAAACCATCTCAACAACTCTACCCCAAGGATGGGGTCTAACACCCTGAACCACCATCACCCTTAGCCTTCCCTTTACCTGAGTCCACATAACCAAGTCTACATCCACCCAAGGGGTGTAATTAGGGTGTGAGCCTCACCCCAATAGGATACCACCCAATTATTCCAATGAGGATTCAATACAATGTGAAAAATCAAGCAGTTTTAGTACGCAAAGAAAGGTAGTGATAAAATCCAAGAAATGCAACTTTCAATTGAAAACAGTTTTCTAGCTAAAATTTTCAGAATGTTCACACATTTAAATATACATTTTTTCAACTGTAAAGTACTTCCAAAAACACCCAAATACATTGGGAAATACCACAAACACAATGAGTAACAAAATCGGAAACACCCTTAGGCACTAGATAGTCTCGGGCCCCATGTACCTCATACCTCGGTGTAAAGTAACCATAGTAAAATATGTTCTCATGCATGAGCCACTAGTAGGGAACATACCCATAACCTAGTGGTCTCCGATCATCATCCATATAGTTTAGTTATAGTTGTAGTTATCCAAATTCTAGGTGAAATTGGGACAAAGCCCATCTGGTCCACTAGTCGTACTAGTACACATCCACCCCATACCCAGGCTTCCCCCTTTGTGCTCAAACAAATTCTGCATGCCACATGCATCCCCTTCTATTGGTATGGTTTGTATTATGGGTTTTTGATAATTTTGATGTTGTGGGATTTTTTGAGTCCAAGAACCCCTTCTGTTTGAACTGTGTTTTGGGTTTGTGTTTGGTCGGTAAGCTGTGTTGTAGGGACGGTTAGTGGTCTCTTTTGAAAAATGTTTTGGGATGCCTTTACGGTGGTTCCCTTCATGTGTTTGGATCTGGATTGTGGTATATAATGACCGATAGACCATATTATTTGGGTCCTTTGGTTTAATCGTTGGATAAGGTATGCCTAATTAAGTGTTATTGCACAACTGAAGTGCAACTTGTATTGTTTCACCATTTGAAGACCCTCCAGTTGATCAATATAAGGAATATTTTTCATGAGATTTTTAGAATGAGTCTACACCCTTTCTTTTATTGGTTTTGTGTATCCTCTTGTAGTGGGAGAGTGATCATGAAAGGTTTAATGAGACCTTAGCTTCTTAATTTTCTTGATTTGCCGAAGGTGGAAGTGGTATGTGGTTGTTAGCCAAGACGAGTATCTGGATGGTGTCTAAGAGGTCCTCTCAGTTCTTCATAGTCTCTTCGAAGAACGAGTTCACGTTAAACTACATGTGTGAGAAATGTGGTCACAAGAGGATATTGTGGACACTTTCTAGAATTGTGTGTTTTTTGGGGATGTTGTGTAAGGTCCCTCTCTATGCATTGTTTATATCAGTCGCAATGGTCATTTTTGGTGATGCCATGTGATGTCATGTGCTCGATTGACCGTAAAGGTGAAATTCATGCAATCCTATGACAATATCTGTTATGTTGGGAGAATGTATCCCTTGGAAAAACATCAAAATATTTCATTTTAGAGGATGGTGAGTATAAGTGTTCCTTACTTATATTGTTTCTCACCCGAAGAAACAAGGTCTGATGTGTGTGCATCTTCTAAGCCCTTGTTTCAGTGAAATATTGGGATAGGGTAAAGTGAGTCTGGAATGTGCCAGGTATTGGAAAACGTATTTGGGATTTTGGTGTAGTTGTTGGTGACACTGAAATAATAATTCTCATTCAAGTTGTTTCCAAAGCCTAACTACGAGGCCAAAGATGCTTCAATCACTTGATCTCCAACCATAGGTCTCAGAGAAAAGTTGGCTTGTAGTCAGGGGAAATCCTAGGGTTTTTTAAACCCTTGTACAAAGTTCTATCCTTAGTATAAAATATAGAAAGAGTTTAAACCTTTGTTGTCATCATATTTCTTCTGTTTTTCCCGTTCGGTGGAAATAGGTGGAGGGTCTTGTAACCATGTCATCACATAATGTTATTCTCTCGCCCTTTGGTTTCCATTGAGTCTTTAGAGAATGGTTGGAAATTTGGCTAGACAAGTTGAGCACATGGTTTTCACATGGTTAGTTCTAACCAAGAAAAAAAAACTAACCATGAAAATATAAGGATCCACACAGTTATCGCATAGTTTCCCAAACTGTGCAGACAAACCGTGTGATCGTCCCAACTTTTTAATTTTGGGGCCTTTTCGTGTCGGCCCATGTCGGTCGGTTAAGATGGTTGGTTCTTGTGGTGGGGAGACCCACCATGGTTATCATTCATATTATTTTGTAAATTTATAATGGATTTATACCCCTTGTACTAGGGAGTCTGTTTGGGCCTCCCCCTATCAGTGTCTTGATTCTGTCTCAGGAAAAAAATTAAGTTATCTCTTATGGTGGGGAGCCCATTTGTGTCTCTTCGTATGAGTAAATCAGATTTTTCCTTGGTCTTGTCTAGGAAGTAGGTATTATCATTCAGAGATATCTAACTACCTACATCTTCCTTGGGTAAACATTTATATTGGAGAGTTCCCAATGGTTTAGTTATAGTAGGGTAAGTGTAACCATGTTCGATGTTGTTTTTTATTTGGGCAAATTGATTGAGTATTGTTTAGATTGTGTTTGAGGAGTTTTCATTTGGGATAAAGCCTAAATGTGCTTGATTTTTTCAGGAAAGTGGTGTAAGTTTGGTTTGTGAGATTATTCCTTCATTCATTGATCAATGGAGTTGTTTTGGACTTTGGGGGAGAAACCTAGCAAGGGAGTACCTCTTGGTTTCTCAGTTGGGTTTGGTTGTTGCTTTGGCCTTACTGTGACTTTTCGGGGCAGAACATTTTCATGGTGGAGAGAATTTTTACATACATAGCTTATTTTAAATGTATTTTTATTTTAATTTCCATTAATGCTTTGTTTTGGAGGTTTCCAAAGGTTTTATGGAGAATAGGTGAGTTTTCATGAATTGGGTCAAACCGTGAGCCCAATTCCAGATTTAAAAAAAATTATTTCTTTTATAACTTTTTCATTTTTTAATATTTTTACTCATTCCAACTTTTAAATGTCATCCCCTGATATATTAACACTAAAATTAAAATTTAGAGCCTTTAGAAATCCATAACCAAGGTTTATTTTGGTTTTTATTTAAATGATTGGGCCTCCCCGGAAGCCCATATCCAGTTTTAAAAATTAATATTATTTATTTAATAACTTATTCAATATTATGTATTTTTCAGTAATTCTAAGTCTCACTTGAGACCATTACACCCATCCGTGCTCTCAGCCTCTTTCCCCCCTCTTTGGAGCTCTTAGGCATTGTGATTTAGGGAAGAACTTCTTAGGGTTTCTAAAATCGACCAGATTTGAGGAGGTAAGTTCATGCCTTCATAACTCTCTCAATTCTTAATATTTTCCCTCCATTCTAGTTTCTAAATGACCTTCTAATTCTTGTTCGAACAAAACCTGAATTTTGGCCGTTTTCAATTTTAGATACTGTTGTTTTGGGGAGATGCATTCAAGATTTCTCAAGTAAGTTAGTCCATTTCATTCTCCTTTCAAATTGCTTAGGGTTTCATTCTATTTGATTAGGATGTTGTTCCATTTTCCTTGAAGTAAAAAATGACCAGGGGGTAGGGTTTAGAACCTAGGGTTTAACATTGGGTTTTCATGATCTTTTATTATGTTTTTAGTTTTGATCTAGGTCCCTCTTGGTGCGGCGGTGGTGCGATTTGATTTTTGCACAAAGGAGTCAAGGTTTTAATTAATTTGGTAGGTGATTCCATATGTATGCAATATATATGAATTGACTTGCTGTTTTTAATAACTTTTCATGTTCATTTAATTTTATGGGTGCTACAAAAAATATTTTTAGTGGTTTTTGTAATGAAAATGAATTTTTAATGCTAATTTTAGGTGAAATTGGGGGTTTTTCATGGAATTCCCTTGTTGGTTCTTTTGAGGCTACCCTATCACTACTTATTTCATTTTATTGGTATGTAATAGGGATGAAAATATTGTTTTTAATGTTTATCCCTTTTGTTTGTTGTTGCAAAAGTTGGTTTTAATGGTGTTGTGGAACATGTGAACTTTAAGTGTCATGTTTGTTTAAAAATGGAAGTTTTACAAAGATTACATTTCTTGGTTCACATGGGGCTGCCCTAAAATTGATTTGTTGGTTTAATTGAAATTTATAAGGCTGAATTTTCTGTTTTAGTAACTTATAGGTGTGCATATAGTGTGAAAAGTGGGGTTTTTAGGGACTGTTGGGTGCAAAACAATGCGGGTTTTTTAGTTATTGTTTTATAGAAAATCAAAGTGTTTTGTTGTGTGTTTTAAATGGTATAAAGTGTTTATAGCTACTTTATTGTTTGTAAGTGACAATTATCGATGTTTTTATATGAAAATGGATGCATGTGGCATGCTTAATTTGTTTGACCACAAAGGGGGAAGCTCGGGTACCTAGGTGGGGCAGATGTGTACTAGTACGGCTAGTGGACCGGATATGTTTTGTCCCTGTTTCACCTAGAATTTGGATAATGACAACCCTAATAGTGGCTCGTGCATGAGAACAGATTTTACTAATGTTACTTTACACCGAGGTATGAGGTACATGGGGCCCGAGACTATCTAGTGCCTAGGGGTGTTCCCGATTTTGTTGCTCATTGTTTTTGCGGTATTTTCCAATGTATTTTGGTGTTTTTGGAAGTACTTTATAGTAGATAACATGTCTATTTAAATGTGTAAACATTCTGAAAATTTTATCTGGAAAACTATTTTCAATTGAAAGTTGCCTTTCTTGGATTTTATCACTTCCTTTCTTTGTTTACTAAAACTGCTTGATTTTTCACATTTTGTTGCATCCTCTTTGGAATAATTGGGTGGTATCCTATTGGGATAATCCTCACACCCTACTTACACCCCTTGGGTGTCAGTAGGCTTGGTTATGTGGACTCAGATAAAGGAAAGGCTAAGGGTGATGGTGGTTCAGGGTGTTAGTCCCCATCCTTGGGGCAGAGTTGTAGAGATGGCTTGTGGGCGATGAACCCTAGTCATGTGGAGTCATTGGTGCTATCTTGCTGTAATATTTATTTGTATTTGGAACACTTGTATTATCTTTAAACCAATGTATTCAGTTCTTGTTTTTTTCTTAAGACTTGTTTGGCTCAAAAATTTCAGATTTATATTATGGATTTCTTTTAGTGTTTTATGCTTTCATACCCGGGTAAATCATTCCCAAACCTAAATTATTGATACCCGGGCACTTGTGCCAGCCCGTGGGGATAGGGAATGACCTTTGGGCCTTTGAAAGGGCCAGGTTTGGTGAATGTAATAGTGGTGACCAGATTCGTTTTGTGACATGTTCCATTGATATGAACTTTTTAAGGGTAATCTTAACTCAATTTCCATTCATTGAGTTAAACATCCAAGTCATTGGTTTTGTTTTTACAAGAATGTGTGTGAATGTAATCTATTTTATTTACACTAAATATCCAATTATATTGAGTGTATTTATATTTTTCACAAATAATTATTTCATTGTTTTTTCATTAATCTAAGGATACGGTCTTTATAAGTTATTTCATCTAAACTTACATTCCTTTGAGACCTCTTTGTCGTTATGCACCAATTAACTTTTATATGTTGTATATACTATCATTTGACATATTATATCATGAATCCTTTTATTCTCATGATATTATAATGTTTTGATTAATGTTATTCCTCAATTACTTGTATTTAAGCGTCTTTTATTTAGTTAATAACTCTTTAACTAAAATATTGTATTAAATATTTATCTTTCTAAATATTTCTCATTAATGTCCATGCTTTAAAAATGGTTTTAAGTATTTATTTATATGGACATAAATGTTTTGACATTAAAATTATTTTTAAAATTTTCATAGTGGTATGGAACACTTTGATTCAAAAATCTCTTTTAAATGACTTCTTTGATAAATAGTGTGACATTTGAATGTTTTCATGAAAAGGGGGATATTTCTCCCAAATAGTTTTAATGAATATTTTAATATATTTAAATATCCATTAGTGTATTTTATTCTTGATTGAGGTTTATTTATCATAATACAATCATCTATATTTTATTGAATGAGTTATGTTTGACTGTGGATATGCTATTTTTATTCCATTCATGGTTTGTGGTTAAAATATTGACATTTAGTATGCTAGTTTTAATAAAAATGTTTAGATTATGTTTTAGCTTTTCATATGAGTAATGCATTAGACTTATTATGTGACCGGTGGATCCCGCTATAGGTCCTTGATGCATCAGTAGGTCTCATGAGACAAACTAGTGTATTGGCACAAGGCCTTGAAAAAATCTTATTTGTTGTCTTGGCACGAGGCCTTGACTATGTGGTTATGATGTCCGACATTATGAATTTCATCATTATAAAATTGGATATTTATATTAAATGTGATTATTTGACTAGTAGAACATACATGTGAATAAGTAAATGGAATTATATGATTATCTTTTCCATATTATGCTAAATTTTAAGTTTAAATGGCTTTTTTTCTAGTCTTATACATTTCCTTAAATGTTTATTCTTATTTATGACAGTTTCTACTATATTGTTATCCTTATTGAGAATCTGATCTCACCCCATTCTTATGTTTTATTTTTTCCAGTATGCAAAGAAGTATATTACGATTAATCTATAGGAATAATCTAAGGGATATAAGAGTGTTCTAAGGGGACTTGATGTTTTTTTATTTCATGATGTTACATAAAACTTATGTATGTATCTATTACTTCCAAGGCTACTAAATTAATCGGTCTTTCAGGACATGATTACTTGTATCTTGCCAATGTTATGTAATAATTCACTGATTCTGGGTAACTGGGGTCAGGGCATTATTCCATATTTCTCTTATTAGTTGGTTCAAGAAACTCACCAAAGTTGAGATTATTATTTATATTATGAGATTGATGATTAGGCATAATAATAATATTTTGCCTTCCAACTCCCATTTCATTTGGTTTCTCATGAATACTATCATTCAATTGTTCATCGTATTCTTCATTAACATGAATCCTCCTATTTTATCCATTTTCTAAAACCAAAAGAGAATAGTGTAAGAGGTAAAAATCATACCAGGAAGACAACATAATCAAGGGGGAGTACATTCAATCTCTAACATCATAGGTTTAATCTTAGGTTATTCATGAACGTTACCATAATTATAGGACTATAACCTATAGTTAGACATACCCATAGGGAGATACCTATACATACCTTATAAATATCTCTAGGGATCTCACTAAAGTTTTCACGTCCTATTTTCCAAAGGTTAACTAAACCTTCACTCTGATACCAATTGAGATGACCTAATTTGACATACATGGACATTATATTTCTTTTAAAGAATAATTAATATATTATAGAAATATATTCACAGATTCCATATTATTTTAATATATTTGGAAACTTGAAACATAATCTTCTAACATGTTGAAAGATCTTCAATATCTCCCTTAGAGATCCTCCCCTTTTGTTTTCCTACCTAAAAATTTTCTTTATATCCTGGGGAAAGGAAAACATAAAAAGGGTGAGCTCAAATTCTCAGTAAGGTTAAACATGGATAATATAAAACAATCCATAAACATTTGAACATAAAAACATGAACATAAAGTTTAAAAATCAAAATCTTGAGTCATGAAATAAATCTTGGCAGTACGTAAGGCATAGATCATAAAATAACATTAACCATGATAAAAGAGAATTGGAATAAAACATGGAATTTTGGAGAACAAATAAGCACATAATATTATTTCTATAGTAGGAAAGAAATTCCTACCAATACCATCATATTGGATGAATTCCATTACTGAATTGGGTTTACTTGTTGTTCCATCCTTGTATTACTGAACCAGATTTACTTATCATTCTAGCCCAGTATTACTGAACCAGATAAACTTACCATTCTAGTCATATCTATCTCATGAGATATAAATATTTTCCCAACTCATTTTAGGTAGATATAGGTCCCACCCATCTCATAATTAAATCATTCTTACATGTGCCACAAAAACATAAATAATTCATCATAGCATAACCCATAAAAAAATGGGTTTCTTAAACATAATTCTATAATAACATAATTCATATAAAATAAATGGATTTTATAAAAGTAATTACATCTTAAACACAATAATATTGATTTAATAATAGGTATAGAAATATAAATTTATGTTATCTTATATGGAAGGTAATTTTGATAAAACACTTGAACTTAATTTCTGAGGAAAATATCCTTTCTTCTTTAAAAATGTATTCTTTTCTCAAAATGCCATTGAATTTTAAAAGAAAATTGTTTAGTTGAAAATAAACTTGAAAATGTGTAGAGTAAGATTCATGTAAATAAGGAGTTATGAAAATTTAAAAATTCATTCATGTTGTATAAGTTAAAAAAACATTCTCCTTGTACTTTTACTGACAATTTCAAAAAGTATCTCATATGGTAAACAAAAGAAATATTCCTTCCATACCATGTATTAAAAGTTAAAAATGGGTAGAAATTAATTTAAAAATACATATAATAATATTAAACATTTTATGAAAATAGTTTTAAAAAACATGGACATGGATGATAAATATATCCCCTGTAAATATATACATATAAACAATCTCGGATAAAAATTAAGATTGAAAAATTATCCCTTACCTTAGGTCTGATATGATTCATATGTATCTAAAACTTATGTATAATGATTTAAATAATATTAATAATTTATTCCATAATCATAATAATTTTTATGATGACATTTATGTTCATATTTTCATGTGTTTGTTAGTAATATTTCATTGTTACTTGTTATTCAAGTGTTAACTGCTTTATGTTCTTATACATGTTTTGTCAGATAAGTTCTTATTCCTATTTTTAGGCTATAGTTATATCATTTATAGTATAGTATTATTATAATATATATCATATTTATTCATTCAATTCATTCAATTCATTTATATAATCATGCTTTAATGAAGATTATGTAGAACGAATCACATCGCACCGTGGAGACAGTAAGTCAAATGTACACACGAGCAACAATATCATTCCCATAATTTTTGAATGGTAATGAATATTTTGGTTTACAGTAACTCAAAATACATATTATTTTATTTTAATAATTTATATATTTATTAATTCCATCATTATACCCATCCATGTAAGGTGGTGGTGAAAAACAGATTACACCACGGCGTGGAGATGATAAGTTGTGCGTACACACATGTAGTGATTTCATTTTTCATAGGATGGGTAGAAGGTGGACTATGGTTGTTTCATAATCATAATAATTTCTTAGTATATAAATACTACTGGAGTTATTACTTTATAATGAAACAACTCATGAGGTGTAAGTAGAAGAAGAAAGATGTTTGAAAGAATTGGTAAATGATACTACCTCTTCTTTGATGTCTCTCCTCTAATTCTCCTCTTAGAGCACTAAAGTTATTATTTGAAGAATACCAGGACCTATAAAATGTTTCTATTAAATTTTATAATGGAAACTTTCAGGGTGTGGTTGAGTTTGAATGCTCAAAATGAAGTAAAGAGTTGAGGGAGGAAGTTCTCTTTTATAATTGAAGTGAGGGGCACTTTTGGAAACCTCAAAAGTATAAATTTAAAATAAAATCAATCCCCCCATAGAAACGTCTAAAATGTCCTAATTTCAAATATTATATAATATAGGGTTATAATATCATCAACCAATAAATTTTAGACAAATTTTTATGTAAATGTAAGCATTATCATTTTAATTAACACTCAGCTATTCTATTTAATATTTTACTTGGGTAACAAATATTTTAATATTAAAAGGGTGAAATATTTACTTATATGAAGTAAATTAGGCAATAAATTAATAATTTATAACATTTTATACAATATAATAATTATTATATATTTTAAAAAATGTTTTATGATTTTTAAATAATTTATGAAAATTTTATTTTGACAAAATATCAAAAGTGTCAATTTTTACATTATTTAATTCATGGATTTTTAAATATATCAAAATAAGAAGTAAACCTCACAAAAATATTTTATTATATCAATAAGGGTTCATGGTAATATAAAAAATTAATTATTCATAATAATTATCCCAAATTATATTTATTAAAATATTATTAACATCATTTATTTGATCTCTTCATTAATAAAATAATTACAACCTCAATTTTGTGTAAATATTTAATATAATTATTTGTTGAATAAATATTCAAAATAAAATAATATGATAAATTTAAATTCATTAAAGTTCATAATAATAATTTTAGTATAATTTATATTCGGATAAACGCATCATTAAAAATTCTATACTCTTTTAAAATATGAATGTGACAAATTTATCTTTACTTTAAATAAAATAATATATGTGTCATAATCTCTTATATAAGTCTAAAAATGTTCAATAAGTTGACCCTTTGTATGCTTATGGTAGATATATAATCGACCAATAAAGTTTGGTCACGTTTTTGGGGCTTTTTATTATTATTAATATTTTAATAAAAATTGTTTTATTGATTTCTCATTAATTAATTAATGTGTACATCATCAAAGTATAAGATTTTAATGTAATTATTAATTTCATAAAAATTAAAAGAAATTACCATGATTTAGGTAATTATTTTATCTTTCCATGGACTATTTATTTTCGAATATATCATATGTTTATCCAAATATTAAAATTATTATACTTATAAGAAATGTGAGTTTGACATTTTGTCACTTTAATTAGTTTTATTAATATCTATGTCATTTTCATTGTCATATGGCCCTTAAATGACTATTTTTTGAACATAATATATCAATGGTAGAATTTTTTTCATCCAAAAGGATTTTGGTAGGTTTTAGGATCATTTTATTCTCTTTATCATATTATTTGTTACGCTAACTTTCCTGATTTACCTTTAACCGCGTTAAATAAAAATTACCGTAGTTACTATTCATAATATCCAAAAATAAAAGTAACATGTTAACATAATTTAGACCCAATGATTCCAAATATTGAATCCATTTTTAATAATTCAAAACATATAATTGGAAGAAATTAATTTAAAATTAATTCCCATTATCAAAAACCAAAAAAACGTTTTTAAGAAATAAAAACTTATCAAAGGATGTCATGTGTTTATGCCCAATTTAAATATAAAATTACTTACAATGACAAAATTTGGATTAAATGATAAAGAAATAATCTAATTACACTTTAAAACAAATTAAAAATATAATCTAACTATATAAATAAATTAGATGAAAAGGCAGTTTGGAATTAAAATGCAGTATTTTTCACTATTCATTAAAATTTGAATTTTATTAGAAAAATACCAAAAATTCAACAAAAGTAAATTTTTATTTTCATATTCTAACTAAAAATTTTATTTCTTCAAATATAATATATAAACATGTTAAAAAATATTTAAAATGGGTGCGCTATCAAAAGGCGGCAAAAATGCTTTTTTGAAAAATACTTCTTTTAACTGAAAATTGAATTTGTTCTTATATCATGTCTAGAAAATACAAAATATTAAAATAAATGTTATATAAAGTTCAAAAATTTGTTAACATTATTCATAAAATCTAGTTTATATTCCATTAAATAATAATATTTTAATAATATATTGTTGTTTATTGAATCTCAGTATTACATACAATGCAAACTATTGAGGAATGTCGCTCTTGCATGTAACGCAAGATAATAATAGTGTTGCATATTTTGTAATATAATATGTTTTTTTGTATAGTGAAAACTAATATTGGTGTGGCATATAACACAAGACATGAGAGAAATTAAAACGAATCTATCTCATAAAATCATGGGGTGTTACATTATACCCCCCTTAAAATGAATTTCACCCTCGAAATTCATATGGCTTATAAAAGGTTTACTACTTGAAAGTTTCATTCATGGAAACCCACATTAAAAAAAGGAATACTAAAACTTCATTTTAAAAAGTAAATTAAGAAACATAACAGTTACCCAAAGTAACTCATCATTGGGTTTCCACATAGGAGAACATAGGTGGGAACTGAAAACATGGATATAGAAGAGAAATATAACCATTAAGTTCTGATGGATAGTGATAGAGAATAAGGTTTGGATAAATTTAACTACCAAAAGCCATAAATCTGTGATGATTTAAAGGACCATCTGATTTATTGGATAAGAAGGTACTAGGATAATGTTTTTGGTTTTCATGATCCTTTTCCTAAAGTTGGAGAATTTTTCATGAGAATAAATACTTACATAATTTTGGTTCAATCTCACCATTGTTCATGCCATGAAAAATTTACACTTCATCTCTTATTTAAATAAATGAAATTGAATTTTTCATTCTTGAAGTGTTAGCAGATCATGCGATCGAATGATAGGTCATTCCATCTGTTTCAACAAAAATATTAGCATAGGTAATAAAATATGTATAACTTCACCTATAGTGAGATAATACATTAATCTAACAAAATTCAACTCGAATATAACTTATACTATCCATAAATGGAAAATATTACAATCCTTCCAAAAACTAAAAATATAAAACTTTAAAAAGAGGTGAACTAAATCGACTTAACATTTACCTTCCATATCTCATAAGGTAGTTCTTGGTTGTCACATTCCAAACATTTGAAT
The DNA here is from genome assembly GCA_963277665.1 of Viscum album. NCBI lineage: Eukaryota > Viridiplantae > Streptophyta > Magnoliopsida > Santalales > Viscaceae > Viscum > Viscum album. The sequence continues at coordinate 458,729,714 of OY728126.1, forward strand.
ACTTTAATCATGTATTCTATTAAAACATGGTAATATCATGAATTACCATATAAGCTTAGTGATAACATGTAATCTATCAAAATTAACTCTTTACACACACCAAAAATACCAAAAAAAATCTATATACTCAAACCATGATATCACTTGATCCTTATATCAGTATTGAGGTCATTGATACCATCAAACATCTCATTATCTAATTATCCCTTCATTATGCACATATCATGTGCTTTCCAAAAATATAAAAATAACTTTTCATGGTTACTGGTAAAAATTAACATATACTTTCAAATACATAAGTAAAAAAAGAATAGTGTAACAATCTTTAGAAGTTTCTTTATTTCATAGTACCATAAAATTACTTATACAACATTATTCTTGATGAACATGAAATCATTCAACTATATTTTTAAACCATTGACCGAGCTTCATCATTTTATTCCTTAACATAGATTTCATCTCATATATCATTTTTAGTCTCTTCATCATCAATAACATAAATTCTACCCATACAACCATGATGATTCTCTTCATGAGATTTTCCCTTAGGGAATAAATTTTCATAATGCCCATACATTCCACATTTAAAACATTTAACCATCATTTATGTCTAAGCAATACCATTATCCTTGTCCACTATGTTAACTGAACCTTTTCCTTTGTAATTACTGGATTTGTGTCCTTTTTTTCACACCCAAATCATCTTCTAGTTCCTTTGAAATGTTCTCCTTGATTTTTATTACCACATTATTTACATGAAGAAAATTGAACATTATTTCCTCTATGATCACCATGAAACTCCATCTTTCTCTTATTACTTGGGTCAGGAAATTCACCAAAGTTGAGATTATTAATCATATTATGAGATTGCTGATTAGGCATAATAATGATGTTTTTTCTTCCAACTCCAATTTAATTTGGTTTCTCGTGAAGAATATCATTCCATTTCCCATCATATTCTTCATTAACATGAATCCTCCAATTTCCATCCATTTTCTAAAACTGAAAAGGAATAGTGGGAGAGGAAAAATCATACCAGGAAAACAACACAATCAAGAGGGTGTATGTTCAATCTCTAACATCTTAGGTTTAATCCTAGGTTATTCATGATCGTTTCCATATTTCTAGGACTATAACCTATAGTTAGACTTACCCATAGGGACATCCCTAGACATACCTTATAAATGTCTCTAGGTATATCACAAAAGTTTTCGCATCCTAGTTTCCAAAGGTTTACTAATCCTTTGCTCTAAGACCAACTGAGATGACCCAAGCATGATGTACATGGACATTAAATTTCATTTACGGAATACTTAATACATTACAAAAATATATGACCAAAGACTGTATTAGTTTAGTGTCTTTAGAAACTCGGAACATAGTCTTCTAACTTGGTGAAAGACCTTCAATATCCCTCATAAAGATACTCCCCTTTTATTATCCTACCTAAAACCTTTATTTATATCCTTGGGAAAATAAAACATAAAAAGGGTGAGCTCAAATTCTCAGTTAGGGTAAACATGGAGAAGATAAAAAAACCATAAACATTTGAATGTAAGAACATGAACATAAAGTTTAGGCATTAAAATCTTGAGTCATGAAATACATCTTGGATGTTTTTAAGGAATATATCATATAAGAAAATTATCCATGATAAAAGATAATTGGAATAAAACCTGGAATTGTGACAAGAAAATAAGCACATAATGTGATTTTCATATTATCCAATGCATTTATACGAAGACCATCATAGTGGACAAAGTCCATTACTGAACTTGGTTTACTTTTTGTTCCAGCCATGTATTACTGAACCAAATTTACTTATTATTACAACACTGTATTACTAAACCGTATTTACTTACCATTCCAGTCATATCTATTTCATGAGATATAAATCTTTACCCAAGTCATTGTAGCGATATATATGTCCCACCCATCTCATTATGAAATCATTCTTACATGTGCCACAAAAACATAAATTATTCATCATAAAATAACCCATGAAATAAAATGGGTTTTTTAAACATCATTATATCTTAACATGATACATATAGAATAAATGGATTTTATAAAAATAATTCCATTATAAATACAATAATATAAAAGTAATAATAGGGATATAAACATAACCCTACTTCATTGTATATGGAAAATAATTTTGATAAAACAATTGAACTTAATTCTTAAGGAAAATATCCTTTGTTCTTAAAAAACACTTTCTTTCTCAAAATGCCAAGAATATTAAAAGAAAACAATTTAGTTGAAAATAAAATTGAAAATTTTTAGATTAAGCTTCATGGAAATAAGTAATTATAAAGATGTAAAAATCCATTCATGCAGTATAAGTTAGAAAAACATTTTCCTTGTACTTTTACCGAAAAAGTCAAAAAGTACCTCTTATGGTAAACAAAAGAAAGCTTCCTTCCATACCATGTAGTGAAAGTTAAAAATGGATAAAAATGACTTTAAAAATACATAGAAGAATAGTAAAAATTTTATGAAAACATTTTTATAAAACATGGACATTGATGATAAATATATCCCTCGTAAATACTTACATATAAACAATCTCGTATAAAAAATGAGATTGCAAAATTATCCCTTACCTTAGGTCCGATATGATTTGTATATGTCTGAACCACCTGTATAATGATTTAAATAATTTTACTGATTTATTCTATAATCAAAATCATTTTTATGATAACATTTATGTTCATATTTTCATCTGTTTTTTAGTAACATTTCATTGTTACTCATTATTCGGGTATTAACTACTTTATGTTCATATACATGTTTTCTTGAATAAGATTTTATTCCTATTTTTATGTTATAGTTATATCATTTATAGTATGGTATTATTATAATATATATCATTTTTATTAATTCAATTCATTTATATAATAATTATTTAATTAGGATTATGTAGAACTAATCACATCGCAACGTGGAGACGGTAATTCGTATTTACGCATGAGCAACGATATCATTCCCATAATTATTTAATGGTATTGAATTTGTTGGTTTATAGTCTCTAAAAATAAATATCATTTTATATTAATCATGTATATATTTATTAATTCCATTATTATAACCATCCATGTAAGGTGGTGTTGAAAAACAGATTACACCACATCGTGGAGACTATAATTCGTACGTACACACACGTGGTGATTTCATTTTTCATAGGATGGGTAAATAAAGGACTATGGTTGTTTCATAATAATAATAATTTCTTAGTATATAAGTACTACCAGAGTTATTAATTTATAATTAAACAACTCCTGAGGTGGAAGTAGAATAAGAAAGAAGTTTGAAAGAATTGGTAAATTATATTACCTCTTCTTTGACATGCCTCCTCTAAATCTCTTCTTAGAGCACTAGAGTTGGTCTTTGAAGAGTACCAAGACCTATAAAATTTTTCTATAAAAGTTGATAAGGTATCATGGCAGGTTTTGGTCGAGATTTTAGGCTCAAAATGAAATGAATAGTTGAGGGAGGAAGTGCCCTTTTATAATTGAGGTGAGGGCACTTTTGGAAACCTCAAAAATATTAATTTACAATAAAATAAAATAAAACTATAAAATGTCCCAATTTTAAATATTAGATGATATAGTGTTGTGATATAATCAACCAGTAAATTTTGTACAAGTTTTTATGGCAATTTAAGCATTATCATTGTAATTAACACTTAGTATTGTATTTAACTTTTAACTAGGGTAACAAATATTTTAATATTAAAATTGTAAAATTTATTTATTTGAAGTAATTTAGACTATAAATGAATAATTTAGAACATTTTATACCATATAATAATTATTATATATTTTTTTAAAAAATATTATTTTTAAATAAATTAAGAAAACCTTATTTTAACAAAATATCAATAATGTCAATTTGTATACTATTTATTTCATAGATTTTAAAAAATATAAAAATAAGAATTAAACCTAAATAAAAATATTTTATTATATCATTAAGGGTAATGGTAATCTAGAAAATTAATTTTTATAATAATTAGCCCAAATTATATTTATTAAAATATTTTTAACAACATTTAATTGATCTCTCCATTAATAAAATAATTACTACATCAATTTTTTGAAATTATTTAATATATATATTTGTTGAATAAAAATTAAAAATAAAATAATATGATAAAAATATATCTATGATATGTCATGATAATACTTTTAGTTGAATTTATATTCTGATAAACTCATCATTAAAAATACTATACTCTATTAAAACATGAATGTGACAAATTTATCTTTAATTAAAATAAAATAATATAAGTATCATGATCTCTTATATAAGAATCAAAATGGTCAATAAGTCAACCCTTGGATTCTCATGGTCTATATATACTCGACCAATAATGTTTGGTCACGTTTTTGGGCCTTTTGGTGATTATTTATATTTTAATAAAAATTGTTTTGTTGATTTCTCATCAATTAATTAATTTGTACATCATCAATGTATAAGACTTTATGGTAATTATTAATTTCCTAAAAATTAAAATTAAATTACCATGATGTTGGTAATTATTTTATATTTCAATATACTATCTATTTTTGAAGATATAATCAATTTATCCCTATATTAAAATTATTATACTTATAAGAAATGTGAGTTTGACATTTTGTCACTTTCATTGGTTTTATTAATATCTATGTCATTTTCCTTATCAAGTTTTCCTTAAATGAATAATTTTAAAACATACTATGTAAAGGGTAGAATTTGTTTCATCCAAAAGGATTTTGGTAGGTTTTAAGATCATTTTAATCTCCTTATCAAATTATTTGTTACACTAATTTACTTGATTTACCTTTAACCGTGTTAAATAAAAATTATCGTAGTTACTATTCATAATATCCAAAAATAAAAGTAACCTATTAACATAATTTAGACCCAATGATTACAAATATGGAATCCATTTTTCATAATTAAAAACATAAAATTTTCAGAAATTAATTCTCATTGTCAAAATCCAAAAAGTGGGGTTTTAAGAAATAAAAACTTATCAAAATATTGTTATGTGTTTTTGCCCAATTTAAATGTTAAATTACTTACAATAACCAAAATTTTGTTAAATGATAAATACATGATCCCCTAAAGCTTTAAAAAAATTAATAAATATAATATAGCAATATAAATAAATTAGATGAAAATGCAGTTTTGAATTAAAATGTAATATTTTTCACTATTCATTAAAATATGAATTTTATCAGAAATAATTCAAAAATTAAAAAAAAGTAAATTTATATGTTTTCCATTCAGAGAAATAGTTTATTTTTTAAATATAATATATAAAACTGTTAAAAACTGGATTTAAAATGGGTGCGCCATCAAAAGGCGACAAAACTGTATTTTTTGAAAAATAATTCTTTTATCTGAAAATTTGAATTTTTTCTTATATAATGTCTAGAAAATAAATTATATGAATGTTAATGTTATATAAAATTCAAAATGTGGTTATTACTATTCCTAACTGCTATTTTATATCCCATTATATAATAATATTTTAATAATATATCATTGTTTAGTAATACTCGGTATTGCGTACAACGCAAGATATTGAGGAAGGTTGCTCTGACGTGTAATGTAAGCCAATAATAGTGTTGTGTATACTTCAATCTAATACGTTGTTACGTATAGAAAAAGATAATATTGGTGTAGCGTATAATACAAGACATTAAATAAATTAAAAAGAATCTATCTCATAAAATCTCAGGGTGTTACAGCATTAGTATGGAAGTAGATGTCTCATGAGTGCCTAAGAATTATATTTGGATTATAGTGGGGGAACAATTTTGATGCACTTAGGTTGTATGGTTTGAATCATGGATCAATTTTTGTGGTTCCTGTAAGAAATTGGGTCATTCTACATCTATCTATAGGTGAGGGGACAAGAACCACAAACAGCAAAAGGTTTCGGTTTTTGGAGGTAACAACAAGGGCTTCAAGCCTGGTGTTGGTGAAGGGCTGATAGGACATAGTTAGTTGTAAATTTCTACTAACCCATGCAATGTAAAGGCTGTTCAATGTGAGACTTAGGGGGGCACATCTCCTTGGTTAATTGAAGTTATCAAATTCAATATATTAGAAATTATTTTTAGGTATTTATAATTGTAGGTCTATATATGCTTTTTAGGTCTATATATACATTTAATTAATAGTAATATAATTTTTACTTAAATAAACAATAAAATATTTTAAACTTGTGTTACCTTCAAAATAATATAATTAGGTAACTATATATACATTTTTTTAAATAATTAAACTTTCCAAAATTTAAATAATTATATTGTATACACAATTACCTAGAATAATAATTATTTGCAATTAATATAATTTAAAATTTATTATTATTAGTATTTTTTAGTTTCATTAGAAAAAATCGTATTATATATATCGAATAATATATTTTATATTTAAATAAATTTAACTATGATAAAGAATATATATATATATTATCAAAATAAAGTTACTAATATAATACATATATATATATATATAACAAATATATATATAATACTTAGGTTGATTCACTTTATTTACCTGTGTATCGAATGAGTAGTGAACTCCATTTTATGGTTTTTGACAGTGGAAGGCGTGAAACTCATTCAGGTTTATTTCCTATTGAGGTAAGTGTGAAAAAATTAAACACCTCTATCAACCTATTTTTCAATCATATAAAACCCTGTTATTTTCTAATAAAATAAAACCTATTAAAAATTATGGTTTTATCAAAAAAAATTAAAAAAAATACTCAACCAATTATTTTATTAAAGTTTTAATCGGATCCTTGTGGATAATTTATAGGTTAAAAATTAAATTAATTAATCATTAACTCTACCTCCATGTCATACAAATAAATTAATTTTAGTAACATACACTCATCAACAAAAATTACACTATAGAAACCCAAGACCCCCTGGCTGCACAACACTGTAATTGCGTATTCTGATTCTTCAGTATCTGCCCTCTCTATTTCTTCCATGCCCTTAACTCTATAATTTCTCTATTTGTGTGGATTTTTCCTTTGGAATTAGTTGGTGGAAGTGGAGGCATCGAGTTAATAACTAATTTCAATGGTTTAATTATCACAAATGGAAGGCATTTCCCCTTTTAGAGAACACAATGAAGTATAATTGTCTTCCTCATCGGTTTCATTTTCTGAATAGTTATTATTGAATTTTGTTTCCTTGAGACTCATCCCTCATCTATTTTATGTTTCTTATACTAATTTGAGTATTATTCATCCCATGAATGACTACTTATTAGAGTATTTCAAGAAACATAGTTGCATGTCCATAAGAGATAGGGAATGTGTGTCAAACAACAAAATGCAATTATAACAGTTTGGGTGATGAGATGATGAGGATGCCAATTGTACTTCATTGTGTTATATAAAAGGGGAAATTCCTCCCATTTTTTAGAATTACACCATTTTAGCAAGTTATTATCTTGTCACATCCATTTCCACTAACTCCTTCTAGAGTAAAGCTCTACACAACCAGATAAATGATAGAGTAAAGGGCGGGAAAGAAATAGAGATGGTGGAGATGGAAGAATCAGAATATGCAACTGTAGTGTTGTGCATCCCAGGGTTCTTGGGTTGATATAGTGTAATTTCAACTAACGAGTGTATATTAATGAAAATAATTTATTTGATTTGACATGGAGGTAGAGTTAATGATGAATTAATTTCATTTTTATTCTTGAAATTATCTACAAGGATTCTGAAAAAACATTAATAAAATAATTAGTTGATGATTTTTTTAATGTTTTTTTTATAAAACATGGATTTTTAATTGGTTTTATTTTATTAAAAAAATGATATGGTTTTATATTATTGGAAAAGGAGGTTGATAGAGGCATGTACTTCATTAACACTTACCTCAATAGGGAATAAACCTGAACGGGGATCACGCCTTCCGCCGTCAAAAACTATAAAATAGAGGTCACTAATTATTCAATAAATAAGTAAATAAAGTGAATCTATGTAAATATTATATATATGTATATATATATTATTTATATATATGTGTATTATATTAGTAACTTTGTTTGAATAAAATTATACATATATATATATATTATTTATCATATTTAAATTTATTTAAAAACATAAAATATTATTCAATATATATATATAATACTATTTTTTTCTAATGAAACTAAAAAAATACTATTGATAAGAATTTTTAAATTATATTATTTGTAAATAATTATTATTCTAGGTAATTGTGTCTGTTATCAATTTAAAATCGACTTTTAGTTCCAAAAAATTCACTCACTAAAAACTGAGAAAATGTGCTCATATTTTATTAATAATTTAGAAAATTGATTCATAAATTATTTTTATGTGTAGGAATCAATCTCACATCAATATTATACATTATGTGATCATTATGAGTCAAATTGTGTGTTTCTTGTTTATAATGACATTTTAGTAAAAAAGACATGTGACATTCACAAAATAGAGTAAAATCATTCATATTGTTTTGATGATTTATGAAATTTATCCATAATTCATTTGACATGTGTAAGAATCATACTCACCTATATATGATTCATGTTATGACCGATATGACTCAAAGTGTATCTTTTTATTTAAGATTGACATCAATTTTAGAAAAAAAGGACAACTCACCTACTCAAAAAAGAGGAAACACATTCGGATTGTTTTGATACTTTAGTAAAATGATCCATAAGTCGTTTTTAACATTTAAGATTTATTTTTACCTCAATCTGATATATTATGTGTCTGATATGACTCAATGTGTCAGTTATCAGTTTAAAATCAACATTTTAGTCCAAAAGTGTCACTCACTGAAAACTCAGAAAACACACTCAGATTATATATTTAATTTATTAAAATGATTCATAAGTAATTTTTGATGTGTAGGAATAAATATCACATCAAACTGACACATGATATGACTGGTATGAGTCAAAGTGTGTGTTTCTAATTTAAAATAACAATTTAGTAAAAAATATAATCGACAAACTCAAAATCAGGAAAACATATTTGAATTGTTTTGATACTTTAGGAAAAAGTTCCATAAGTCATTTGAGAGTTATAAAAATAATCCACACCTCAATCCAATATATGGTGGGACCAGTATGACTCTAAGTGCATTTTTTCAATATATAAGTATCATTTTAGTTTTGAATGTGCATCATATCGCCAAAACCAAGCAAACGATCCTAGATTGTTTTCTTTTCATTTAAATTTTGTATTCATAATTTATTTTGTTTATTTTGTGGTGTTTTTGGTGATGTGGTGTGTTTCTAAAACATAATGCACTGGTGGGGTAGTGTGATGTAATAGCACACTATAGTATGCCCCTTTATCAACACTTTTATAAGTGCTGATAAATAAGTCCTTTATCAGCGCTTATAAAAGAGCTGATAAATGATCATTTATTAGTTCTTATAGAAGTGTTGATAAATGGTCCTTTATCATCTCTAATATAATTGTGTATAAATTTTCCTTTATCAGTGCTTATATAAGAGCTGATAAAGGGTACATCTATCAATGCTTTTATAAGCACTGATAAAGGGCATTTTTAGCACTGTTAAAGGCCTATTTTGTAGTAGTGTAAGGTCTACCATCTCTATGATTGTACCATTGGTTAATTTTTCAGAACCATCTTTCATGATTGGTTATAAAGTATAATTTATTTATAAATATGATAATTTTTTCCTTATTATTATTTTGGTGGTGTATGAAACTGTGACCATAGTTGACCTAACAATGTAATTTTTGACATATAAACCAAATATGGTCAAAACACCCAATGTAAACTCAATTTTTTAAGTAGTTTTGTAGAACATTGTAATAATTGAAGTAATATAAACTTGAAAATGTTATAAATCAAGTAAATAATTATCATAAGTTCATTATTCAAGAATATAAAGACACATGTTAAAAGTTGGACTCAAAGTAAGGTATTTCGTCTCAATTTACATTCCATTGAGATTTATTTGTTGTTATGCACCAATTCACTTTTATATGGTGTATATTCTACCCTTTAACATATTATATCATGAATCTTCTTATTCTCATGATATTCTATGTTTCATTTAATGTTATTCCTTCATGGGTAATATGATTCAAATGCTTCAAAGTGGTATGGGAAACTTGGGAGTGTTTAAAGATTGTTTTCCTCAAGAATTTTTTAATCATATTTCGATGATATTTCCATTCATCAACATCAATAACCCTTATTATCATATATCCTCCATTGAGTAAATATTGATAAATCCATATTATTTATTCAATACGAATATTTTATAAGTTATATTATTTATTGATTAAATTGATATGATGAATGCTTTGGATAGGAAGTGATGGGTGGGTCATAGAGTTTATATATCCCCTTGATTCCCCAAAAGGTTCTCATGAGAAAAATAGGTTGGTCAAATTAAACGGTTTTCTACCCATAGTTTTAAACCTTCTTGTGAAAGGACTTTATAGTATAGGATTTTATGTGCCTCAAACATGATTTCCAATAATTAAACATTTCATTCAAACTTATTTTACTTATTATTTTTATTATCCATGATATTTTCATATGATGAAATAAATATATGATTTTAATTATAAGTTTAATGATTAAATGGAATTTGTTTTAGTTTATTACCTTACCATATTTATTATTCCTTATCTAGTAATTTTAATGGAATGTGTTATTTTTTATTTATCTTGCTATGTTCATTTATTCTCTTCAATTGGTTATTAATTCCACCATACTTACCCTTACTGAGTATTTGAGTCCAGCCTTATTATGTTTCCTTTCCCCTTTTTATGAAGAGGGATCCTTAGAATAAGCTTTCAAGTATTTAGTTTATTTCATTTTATTGTGTATCATGTTTTATTTTATATTTACCAATGTAATATCTTTATCATGTATGTAATCTAGATTTAAAAAACTATTAAAACTATTTGACCATTCAATATTTGATTCCTTGTAGTCATGCCAGTGTAAAAAAGTAATTCACTGAATCTGGGCTTCTGGAACTGGGGCATTATAGTTGGTATCAAAGGAAGTTTATCAACAACCTTAGAATCCATATTTGCAAAACATAGATTAGGGGACACAACCCTAGGATATAAACTGAGGATATGTATAAAAGAACATCCTATAATTTTTGGTAAGGTAGAGATTATGTGGGTATTACTAGAGATACATCCCTACTGAATACTACAAGTGGATGTGGTTCTGGAATAGATGTACTTAGACCTAACAACTTTGAAAAGGTGTGTCATGCCTAACTTAGAGTAATCTGGTACATAGCAACAGGCCTTAATGTGCACCTATTTTGAAATTCATGGGGTATATACTTAGAATAATTCACTTTTTCTTTAAAAATCATTAGAAAGGATTTAAAAGTAAAAATTTACCCAAAGAAACTATGTTTATGTTTATTAGATTAGCTATGAATAATTTTTTTAATTTATGTTAAGCATTTTATTAGTTTTGGAACTATAAATTATGTTTTATAATGATATGAACTAATTTAGTGAATGTATTAATTTAGAAAAGGTTCCTAGAAGAAGGAACATGAACCTCACCAGTGTACATAATCCAAAGAGTAAGAAAGATCATATCTTTTATGGCCTTGGGCCAATATTTCAAAGGAAAATAATCTCCCAATCATTCTCATCATATGAGGACATAGTATCATGTGATAATGAGATGGGTAAATAATTATCCAAGTCGTATGGCTTTGAAGTAAAGTGATAAATAATAATATGGCATGTCAAAAGATTTATAAAGGTATTAAGGTAAAGAATTATTTTCCTACATATGATAATTATGGAAAGAAACACCTCGGTACTTTCTTTAAGGGAATGGGGGTTTGTTGTAAGTGTAGAGAAAAGGTCCATCAAGTTTGTGATTGTAAGGGAAAAGAAGTAAAATTCTAATCTTAAATGCTTCCACTACAAGGATATGGGACACTACTCAAATAAATGTCTCATACATCAAATTAATATACCCCAAAATAGGGTAATATATCATGTTCAGGATTATGCTACTACCATAGACAAAGAGGAATGATTCATGTTCTTATGTTTTGATTCAATAATTATTCCATTTTTGTATTTTATCAGTGATGTACTGGTTATAAGAATTATGGAATATATGAGGATTGTACTACGGTATTTTTTTATTTTGGATTTGAGATCGTATATTGAATGGTACCAAGAAATATTTTTCATTATAAAGTAATTTTTTTGGAAAATACTTGGATAAAAGAAATATAACCATTAATATCTTCCTACTATTAAGATAATGATGTTTGTATAAATAAATGATTGGTTTGGATAAAATAAATCAGATAAGTGTTGACTACCTTATAACTGAGTAATGATTTATTGAAAAAAAATTATGTTATCATCAATGAAGTTTACTTTATTTTTTAATTTAAGGAATATATCCAATAATATATGTTCTATTTTAGTAATAATAATAAATCTTGTTTTCAATATAGTTTTATAGTAATTCATGTTATAAACATATCCAAATGTTTGGTATGTGATGATTAAAATCCAATTCATGTTATTTGATAAGTCCATTATGGAAATTTGTTGGCCTTCCTTTAATGTGTTGGATCGTAATATTTTGGAAAATTTATCCATTTATGAAATGTTTTACGTTGATCTTTTAATGTGGTTTTAAAGGTTAATGTATTACTTCACCATATAATGCATCATGTTCTAAGAAAATTAGTAGAAATATATCAATTCAAAACCAAAGGATAAGATTGTGTTTATTAAATAGAAATATATATTTACTTATATTCTTATAAAGTGAAATAATATCTATACTATAGGAAAAAAGGATTTGAAATAAAAATGTTATCCTATTATCATCATTCTTATTATATTAAATTCCTTTTTAATAACATTAGTTTAAGGATTTGTGGTCATCAACTTTCATATGAACATGTTCTTTATCACTATCCGTCGTAACTTTATTATTGGATTTTTCTTCTCTATCCATGTTTCAATTTCCCACATATGTTATCCTACTAGGGAACATAGTTATGTGACCATTGTACGTCCTTTTCTCTCGTATTAAGAGCATGTATTATTAACCCTATTCATGAAGTAGGTTTTTCAATAATAGTTTATTTTTAAATATCAATCACTTTTTTATTGATATCAATTTTGAATTATGAGAATGCAATTTATTTAAAGTAGGGAGAATGTAACTCCCCAAGAATTTACAATATTTTCCATTTAGAATAAATTTAATTTTAGTTCATATATTTATTAATTTGAAAAAAATATTTAATAATATGTTACACATAAAATAAATTTTATCTTGATATACATGGAACACTGAGGTTAACTTGCGTTACACACAAGACTAACTTTCCTCGATGTCTTGCATAACACTCAAGACCGGGTTTTACTGAACAATAATATATGATTAAAATTATTATTATTTAATATAATAAGATACAAAAAATCCATTAAATTGATGGTTATGAATAATATTTACTACCATATAAAAATATATTTTTGAATTCTTTGGTTACAAATTAATTAGGAATGAATATAAAAACCAATTGAATAAAATAAATGTTTTTATAAAAAAACTATTTTTATGCTCATGAAGTCATTTTATCCTAATAAATTAAATTATTTAAAATTATTGAGTGATATTAATTTAATCTATAAATTATATATTTAATATAATATTTTTTACATTCATCCAATAGATTTTATAAAAATAATATAAGAACAACTCCAGTATTACAATAAAATATATATTTTTATAAAGAAAATTTTACTGACTTTTAAAAGAGAACCTATATTAAATAGGAATTTTTAAACTTTTATGAATATCATTTGACAAAACAAACATAATTTTGAAATTTAAACCTATAAATTAGGTTAAAGTGTGTTTTTAGTATTTTTCTGTGAATTTTAATTTTTTGATGAATAAGGAAAAATACTAAATTTTAATTCAAAACTGTGTTTCATCTAATTTATTTATAAAACTAAATTAATTTTTTATTTGTTTTTAATATTAATTAGATAAATTTTAAAAATATTTATCAAATTTAGGTCATTTTAATCAATTTAATATTGAAATAAGATATAAAAACATTACAATTTTTTGAAAGTTTTTACCTCAAAAGCTCACATTGTCGTCCTGTCTGTGAGATTAATTTTAAATTAATTTCTGCCACTTATGTGATTGGAATTTAGAAAAATATATTCCATATTTTTTATAATTTATAATTTATAATATGGTGAACTTATTTTTTTTAAAAAGATATTAGTGAAAGTTATTTAAATGAATTAGAGCAATTAGGAGAAAAATTAGCCTAACAAAGAACTAAACCTTTAACTTAAGAGACAAAATGACCTAAAAACTTGTCCAAAATCTATTTTATGGAAAGTTTTCGACCTTATACACCGTTTTCTCATATCTGAACCATTATTTTATCCACGTTTCATTAGAAACATGTGGGTGGAGTTCCCTTTTCAAAAATTTACAAGAATGTCACTCCTCCATTACTATAAAAAGTCACACACCCCTCCCCCTTATTCACACCTCTCAAGACCATTGTATTTCCCAAATGTTTCTAAAATAGAATACCAACATCACTCCCATCAACCTAGAATCCTCACCTTGGGTATAAATCCATCCAAGTAATCCTTTTGGTTTAAACCAAAAGGAGTTAAATGAAAAAGAGGCAACATCCTTCCTCAAGATCTTTTATTTTATTTTAATTGTTCACCCCATAATATATTCTTATTAAATTATTATATAATAACAATAGTATCCTAAATATAATTTTATATTTTATATTAAGTGTTTATTCTACACTTACAAACACTTCCATCTAATGGGTAACAAACTTACCATTCTTGTGTATGGTGAACTACTGCCTCACAAAATGATGATGTTTATTTTTCCTTTATCACCTCTCATGGTTGGTAATTATGATGGAAATATTTTTATATATCAATAAATAAATCATATTTTTATTTTATTAAAAGTAGAGTTCAAAAATAGAGGACTAATATAAAAACAACAAAGCGAAAAAAAACAGAAGACAGTAAACTACGGAGGTCTGAAGTAATGGAGCCCAAGAGCGTTCCCTCTTATAAAATTCTCTCCATAAATAGAAAAGGGGTGAAGATATAAGGGGAGGATGATATTGATACCATTTGATTCCATAGAGGCGGTTTTATCATCTACCTTTTTTACCTCTCTCCAAGTGTGTAATATGTTTGTGTTGTTGCTAATAAAACCCCAACACCTTCTCATAACATAGGATATAGACTTTGGAGTATTGATCTTTCCATGCATAGAGTCATAGATAATACTTTTTTCAACCATACCTAGATAAATATTACATTGCCTACAAATCTGGATACTAGTAAGAATATCTAAAGCCTCGACTAATAGGGACTATCCTCTTCCAAGGTGAGCTTCAAATACAAGCAAAACTCAACCCATAAAGTCTTGAACCACACCACCACCTTTTATGTCATTCATGATACACGAGACATCGATATTAAGTTTGGAACAAAGAGTGTGATGGAGCCAACGAACCCAGTGGACAGGATTATATGATGTGGTGATGGCATTTCCCACCTAGAGTGGTTTAAGAGAGGGATATTAAACCATTTTTTATATAGGCGAACCATATCAACCAGCATGAATTTTGTTCTTACAACCAAAGACTTCCACGAGTAGTGAATTCCCATGTGTTTGGCTTTATTCTTTATAAAACAAATACACAATCATCCATATAGTGGGGGTTTGGCTTAGTGGTAAGCACCTCGTAATCCTGCATGAAAAATGGAAGATCAAAACCCATTGGGTGTAGGTACTATAGCAGCACTGTAGTGGCACTATAGCAGCAGAGATACTCTAGCGGCGATGGTACTGTAGCGGCGACAGGGCACTGTAGCAACGGCGGGTACTGTTGCAGTACTATTCATAGAATGGGCCTTGAGCCAAAAAATTGATCCTACAGGCTATGTAATGGGCTACATGCCCACTGGGCCTTCGGGCTATATAATGGGTCTCCCTCTACCCAGTTAAAAGAGGTCTTTGCTTTTCATTAATAATAAAATGAGGCTTCAGCCCCAACCTTTTAAAAAAATACACTATCATCCAGTTGCTATGATCATTCCATGAGCTTTCCTCTTTCGTGCATCATCCCCTACACCATGAAACCAATTCTCAATGAAAGAGGAGTCCCATAACTCTGAGGAGGAAATATCAGTAAAAATCCCCAAAAGTCCTCCACACTTTGCAAACCCTGTCATTGTCAAAAAAACAAGTTCTACAAGCTTTAATAACCATATTTCATGATTGATTTTAAAAGTATAATTAATGTATAAATATGATAATTATGTCATTATTATTATTCTATATATGTTTATATTATGAACCTTGGACTATAAGTGACCTACCAAAGTCATTTTTTACACATAAACTGAATATAGTCAAAACACCCGACGTAAAATTAATTATTTAAGTAGTTTTACAAAAAATTGTAATAAGTGAAGTAAAATAAACTTGAAAAAGGTTCTAAAGCAAGTAAATAATTAACATAAGTTTATTATTTAGGAATATAAAGACACATGTGACAATTTGGACTCAATGTAATGGATTTCATCTCAATTTATATTTAGTTGATACTTAATTTTTATTATGCACCAATTCACTTTTATATGGTGTATATACTACCCTTTGAAATATTATATCATTAATCTACTTATTCTCAGGATATTCTATGTTTTATTTATATTTTTTCATTAATGGGGATTATGATTCAAATTCTCCAAAGTGGTATCGTACACTTTGGAGTGTTTAAAGATTTTTTTCATTAAGAATGTTTTAATGATATTTCAATGGTATTTAAATTCATTAACATAGAAAACCCTTGTTGTTAATTATCCTCCACTAAATAAATATTGATAAATTTATATTCCTTATTCAATATAGATATTTGATAATGAATATTATTTATTGTTTATTACTTATCAAGTTATTTTAATAGAATGTGTTATTAGTTATATACCTCACCATGTTGATTTGTTATCTTTAATTCATTATTAATTCTACTTTACTTACCATTACTGAGCATTTGAGCTCACTCTTATTATGATTCCTTTCCCTAGATTATCAATAGGAATCCTTTGAATATGATTTCAAGGATACAATTTATTTTATTTTATTATGTATCATATTTTATTTTCTATTTTTCATTGTAATATGGGTATCATGTATGTAATCTGGATTTATAAAACTATTAAACTATTTGGTTCTTCGAGATTTGATTCCATTTAATCATGCCTATGTAATAAAATAATGCATTGACGTTGAGATTCTAGGTTAGGGGAGTTACATATACATAATAATAATTTATTCTAGAAGAATAAAATAACTATATTTATAATTAATTTATTATAACCAGAAATAATGTTGGTGATAAGGAAAGAAGTTATAAATTTTCTCATTGGTGGTTAACCGACCATTATCGAGAACGTTGTTAAAAGGATGAGAAAAAGAGGTATAAAATATAAATAAAATATAATATAATTTCTATAGTAGGTTAACATAATACATATAATGTTAAAATAATTCATAATTAATCTTAAAAGATTTTTTTTGAAATCAATTGGTAGAAAAATAGAAGAGAGGAGGAAAATAAGAGAAGAGTTACTCTTTTCATAGTGTAACTTCTCTTGTGTGGCACTAGACATCCTTGATTAATGGAGTTTGATTGCTCTAACATGTACCTAAGGTTTTTAAGGGATTAAAATAGATTATTTTGTCACATATTTGGATTTGGTAATATATGGAGGAGTGGTTTTACAAGGGAGTGAGAGGGATTATTTATACATGAGGATATGGGTATTTTTGAGTCAAAATATTGAATAAAATATAATATCTATGGTAAACAATGTAATAGTGATATTTTTGACATAATGGACCTTAAATAAATAAAATATAACGTTTCTAGGACTTTAAATCATTTATTATTCTAATTCAATAGTTTATTAAAAAGGAAAGTGGGAAAAAGAGAAATTTGTTTTTTAATGAATAATTTTGACTTTATTCTTTGGAAAGTAATTTTTATGTTTGGAAAACATATTTATTATATTTTCATGACTCTTTTATCAAATTAAATATATTTTGGTCAATACTCTATTAATATAAATGATTAAGTTGTTATTAAATCGTGAATGAAGTAATTTGAGATACACGATTTACATTAAAACAAAATTTTTTACAATTCACCTGGAAATTGGAGTGTTCCAAAAAAAATCCAAAAAATTACCCTTGAAAAATTTAGACATGTTTATTTAAAAATGGTATTAATTTTATCAAAATATATTTCTATAATATTTAATTTTAATTTTTAATTAAAAAATAATGTTTTTCACGAAATACCATACAATACAGTTTCTTTAAAATGTGCTTACATTTTCTTTGAGTTTTTTCGTCATGATATTTATATTATAGTATTATGAAATTTATATTTAATTAAATAAATCATGAAAAAATATTATTAATATAACATTTTATTATTTTGAGGTCAAATTACTATTCAAATGGTCGGGTTACTATTCCCGACATTTAGGTTACTACTCTAATTGTCACATTATGATTCCAATGATCAAATTACCTTCTATAAATACTATTACATTTCTTCATTTTTTAATCACCTAAATTTCTATTAAGGTTATATATTTCCATTTTCTAAAATTATAATTGGTTTACTAACATTTTTTTTATTTATATATTGTTGTTCATGGGAATGATGATTCAAGTAAATTGGGGCGATCCATATTTTCCCACTGTAGTTTTTCTATTTATATTTTTTCCCTTGTAATATTTCAAATTTTAATGGGTTTAATTACTGAATAATGTAAAAATTCACATTCATTAAATATAGTATTTTTTATTTCACTATGTGTTGTATGTGTATAATATTGTATAATATAATATAATGAAAATTTATTTCATGAAACAAACATCATTTATAAAATCTGGGTTATTAAACTAAATTATTTTTCAGGATTAATCTTCATTTTGTATATCATAAATTAAGGGTGAAGAAGGATGATATACCCAATATAGAATTCTATACAAGGTATAGACACTATGAATATATAATTATTCCATTTTATCTTACTAATTCCCTCGCTATATTCATGTATTTAATGAATAGATTCTTCCTCATATCCTTTTTTCATTTTCTTAATAATCCACTTTAAGGGTGAGTGGGAACCTCACATTACTAGATTCCAAATTCAAAACACCAGCATACAAATTTCAAACACCACGAGCTGTAAAATTTACCCCAAAACATCAAAATTCAAATTTAGATTTTAAATTCAAAAAATAGGACAGAACCTTCAAAAATATACACACTAAATTACATCGGGCTGTAATCCGTCTTGATCAAGACTCCCATATTATTAATCCACCCCTCTTTGTCATCACATCACTGAAATCAAAATCCCCTAGAAATGACTCATTTCCATTGTTGAAAAAAAACCGTAAAACATCCCATCGCGGCATCAAACCATCGCCAATGATTAAATACAATTTCACCTTCGAATTAAAATGAAAACAACATAACATCTTCTAACAACATTGACTTCATCAAGTCTGAAAACATGGCCACAATAAATAAAAAAACATGACCTTTGCAAGCCCAAAATCCCTACACAAATCAAATAGAAATAAACTCAGCATGAACAAACCATTTACATTGATGAAACTATAATGAACATCTGACACATCATGGCAAAGAATAAAGTTGATGAAGGATGCACCTCCTATAACACGGATGACTGAACAAGAAGCTCCTCCCAAAGACACTCAGTGTAGACCAACTCAAATAGTGATGAAGGCAAAAGACACAAAATTAGAGTTTGAAGCGTAATAGTCTCACGAAGAAGAACGAACTTTCCCAGAACCACCAACCTTGAACAACAAAGACACTACCAAGAAAAGGAACACTATAAAGTGAGAGGAAGAAGAATAGGGGAAAGTAGGGAGGGGTAATGAGGATAGGGGGAAACGGTGATAGAGAAGCGGTGTACAGGCCTCCCCCCAACAAATTGCCAGCAAAAACCCTGGCTCGAGAAATTAATGAGAGCGAGGTCGCTTAGAGGATCTGGTTTATTTAATGAATGGATTATTTATAGATTACCTTGATCATTTTATAGTAGTGTTTACATATCATATTCTTATATATTCTAAGATAAATAAAGGTCTTGAAGATCACATGAGGATTATATTAAGGACCCTATAGAAGGATAAGTTGTATGAAAAATTTACCAAGTGTTGATTTTGGCTGTATAAATTTCCATTTTTTGTTATATCATCTCAAGCAAGGGTATAAATGTGGATCCATAAAATATGTCAATTATCAAACATTGGACCAGACCAACTATGATGACTAAGATCCATGGTTTTCTTAGTTTGGATGGATATTATTGATTCTTGATAGAAAATTTCTCATGGATGTCCAATCCACTCGCCAAGTAAACTCACAAGGGATCCAAATTCATTTGGAAAACTAAATGTGAAGAAAGTTTCAATGAACTAAAAAGAAGGTTAGTTTGAAAACATGTACTTACATTACCATATAGTGAATAATTTTTCTTAAACTATTGTGATGCATCAAAGAATGGATTAGGATGCATTCTCATAAAAAATGATATGGTTATAGCTTATGCCTCACAATAATTGATGGTTCATGAGAAAAATTGTCCAACTCATGATTTGGAGTTAGATGTGGTAATTTCTGAATTAAATATAACAAGGTATTATATTTATATATAGATATATTATATATATACTGATAATAAATTTTAAAGTATATATTCACTCAAAAAGACTTTAATATGAACTAGAGAAGATGGTTAGATTTGATTAAATATTATGACTGCTTAATACGTTACCACCATAGGAAAGCAAAGAAGGTGGACAATGCTTTGAGATGAAAATATCATGAAAACTTATCTATGATTAGGATTAGAAAAGATCCAATATTTTATTATTTACATAATATGGATCTAGATATATTAAATAAAGGGGATAAATCTAATCTTTCTCAAATGAGTTTTTAACCATATTTCCGTGTAAGGATTAAAGAGGTGTATAAAGAAGATTTAGAGCTACAAATGAATGTGATAAATTTCCCATAGTTCAACCATGTTTGTGATGGAATGATAATGTTTAGAAACCATGTATGTGTCCCACCCATACCATATTTAAGGAAGTATTTTTTTAATGAGACTCATGGTTCATCATTTTTTATTAATTCTGGATGTAAAAGATGTATATAGATTTGAAATATTATTTCTAGTGGGATAGCATAAAGAAATATAGTGAATAGTATATATCTCAGTGCTTATAGTGTTAGAAATTTAAGGCTGAGATAAAGAAGTATAAGGGTATGTTATAACTATTACCCATACCATAATGGAAATGGGAAAACATTACCATGGATTTTGTTGTTGGACTTCAAAAAACATCTAAAGGCCATTATTTTATTTGGGAAAAATTAAAAATTCTTATGAAGTTATCATAATTCATTACTATTAGATAATACTTACCTCTTGATCAAATTTGAAGAATATACATTAACAAAGTATTAAGGTTGATTAGAGTACCACATTCAATTACATTAAATTGGTATCTGAGGTTTACCTTGATGTTCTGGAAAAATATTCAACAAGATCTAGATATAGAGTTAAGTTTCATAACTAATTATCATCCTCAGATATATTTCCTATATAAGAGAACCATGCAAACCCTTAATTATTTGTTGATGTCTTGTTCTATGGATTTTAAAAGTGGTTAGGATCAACACCTTCCTCTTATCAAATTCTCTTATAACAATAACTTTCATTTGAGCATTTAGATGGCTTCTTAAAAAGACCTTTATAAATAGAAATATCGAACACCAACATGCTAGGATTATATTAGAGAAATAAAGCTATTGGGGATTGATCTAGCTAAGGAAATTGAAGAGAAAGTCAGATCCATTCAACACAACAAGGAAGGTCAAAGTGGATAGAAAAGTTATGATGACAATCATCAGTGAGATATGGTGTTCAAATTAGGTGATAAAGTGTTTATATAAATAACCCAATAGAATAATTTTATGATATTTTTTAGGAAAGGAAAGTTGATACCTATGTATATTTTCCCCTTTGATATTCCAGATTGATTCAGGATGGTAGCTTATTATTTGGTGCTTCCACCAAACTTCTCTTAAGTTCATGATATCTTTGATGTATCTCTTTTAAATAAGTATATACCTATGAATTAACATGTATTGAACTTAGAGTTCATACCACTAGATAAAATATAACTCTTATAATTAAAAAACCAATAGATAATATGTATCTTAGAGATAAATTTCTATATAATAAGAGCACTCACTTGGTCAAAGTTTTGTGGTTAAACCACCAATTTGATAAATATATATGGGAACCTAAGGATATAATGAGGTAGAAGTATCCATATTTATTTTTATCAGATTAATATGATTTCTTTGGGGAAATAATTTTTAATTGGGGTATAATGTGACACCCCTATATTTTATGAAATATTTTTTTCAAATAAATTTAATTTCGTAAATAGCTTTTGTCACACTCATGATACATTATTAAAATATTATTATGTGATAGTAATCTTATAGTTTTTCGATTTGAGGGTTTGAATATGACTAACTAAATAATGAAAAAATTGTTTTTTACACATGTATAAAATAAATTCATTAGAAATGAGAAAAAATCATTTGAAAGTGAAATAAATATTTTTCAGAAAAACTGTTTGTATGCGCACAATGTGTTTTTATGTTAATAAATTAAATTAGTCTATATTGATGAATTAATTTAAGAAAATTTATTCATTATATATTCGCTAAAAAATATTAACATTAATCTAATATTTTTCTAATCATGGGATAGGAATAAATCCAGTTTTATTCTTAAAATGTATTATTTTTTTCTAAAAAGTGGTATTGAAAAATTTTTACACTTATTTTTCAATTAATTTTTAAAAATTTTAGAAAAATTTATTTGAAAAAATTACATTAATTTTTTAAATAAAAATTTTAAAATTATATTATATTGAATTTTTTATAATTGTATGAAAAGATTAATTTTTTGGTGAATAGTTAAAAATATTGATTTTTATTAAAATTGTCATTTCGTTTAAGGAATTTAAAAAATTAAATTTTATTTTAGAATGGTTTTAAAAGTGAAATTATTTAAATTATATTATTATTAATCCAATTTATATCATTTTAATCAATTTAATGTTGAATTTTTATATAAAAACATTGTATACTTAAGAAAAGTTTTTCTACAGAAAACCTCTTTTCATCATGATTTCAAGATTAATTTTAAATTAAATTCTGAACATTATATGAATTTAATTTGATAAGATAGATTTTATATTTAAAATAATAATAATTAATATTATTTAATAATTTCATATTAATTTTTTCTCCAAATGAATAGTAAAAATAGTAAAAAATTGTTATCGCGATTAAGCAGGTTTGCCATGGGGTTAAACATAAAATATAAGGGTTAAAATGAGAAAAAAACTTATATAATTTACATTTTATGTAAATATTTTGACCTTTTCTCATATAATGTTTTTTATTGTTCCATTTTGGATCCATTTTCCCAATAAAGTGCTTTGACATTATTGTAAAACATTGAAAAATTACAAGTGTGCCACTCACCTCAATTATAAAAGGTCACTCACTCTCCTCTCATATTCACACTTGAAGATTCTTTATATTTTTCCAATACCTTCCCGAATACATTGCTCAAATCCCTATATATGGCATATATTCCATTTTTTATCATAAAACCATCCTAGTAATGCTTTAAGTATAAACATAAAGAGATATCCCGAAGAAGAGGTATAGTTATTAACCATGCGTTTTTTATTTTTTATTTTTTATACATTCTTCAAATATCATGAAAAAATAACACCATTATATTCCATATATTTATATTTTATTATGTTAATTTCATAACCAATATCTATCTCCTCTTTCATCAATTGGGAAATGAAACCGTTGATCATGTGTACAGTTGGCTACCACCTCACGAACCGATGTAATTCATTTTCCATCATCCCCTCTCAAGGAAGGATAAAATGATGGATTTAATGTGTGTGTATATATATATATATATGGTATTTATGACATAATTATACTTCTAAATTATACTATCACATCTACCTTATTACCTTCTAATCTGTTGTAAAATGATAATGTCAGGCATGCGTATGGGTGGACTACTACCTTCATGAAGATATATGATTCATTTTTCATTTCTATTTTATATAGATAGTAAAAAGGATATATTTAAGGAATATATATAATTTATATGATATTATAATTATTATTTAAAGGTAAATTATTATTTACTTTTATTTCATTTCATTCTTTGAAAATTAATAACATCATTTATGCGTACGTACGACCTACCATCTTCATAAATAGTGTAATTAATTTTTCTATATCTAAATTTTATGGATGAATCTAAATACGTATATAATGAATATATATTATATTTTTATTATTATTAACATTTTTATATGATTTAACTATACTCAAAGTACAAGGACCAAAACTAAAGAACTAAAACATGCATGAAAAATGAAGCAGTTATCGCCCAGAATAGTTATTTAAATAAGGAATTGTCAATAAATAGGTGATAAAATATTATAAGTAAATAATATATGGTATGATATATATTTTTATGGTTATGAATTATATCTACAATAAATCTATATTTATTATACATGGGGTTTAGAAATATACGAATGAATTTAGGCCTGAGGTAAGGGGTTTTCATCTCACTTTTTCTTCTATGAGATGCATATCATATTCACCACTTTTTTCTTTTATGTGGTGAATATAGTGCCCATGAATTAATTTTATTACAATTATCATTAAAATTATTGGGATATAAATATCCATCTAAATTTCTCTATTTCTTTAGGTTTTTATTTTAAAGTTACCACAATGGTAATGGTTTTATGTTACCATCTCATTATTTATCAGGATTATTTATGATTAAGTTTATGGTGATGAAATATTATGATATATCTCTCAATAAACACATTAATTTTATTATCCTATATTTACTTATGTAATATACATATTTTTCTTTTATCTTCCTCACTTTAAATACTCAAGAGACTAAAGGAATGTTTTTAAGGAAAAAATAACTTTATTACTCTCTTCAATCGAAATGTCCATGTTTTCTAAAAATATTTTCAAGATTATTCTTAATATTATAACATTATTATTTAAAGTCATTTATACCCATGATTTACTTTTTAAATAATTTTTTAAGGAATATTATTTTCATTTTTTAAACGAGGTACTTATTATTATTTTAAAAAAAGTATGAAAGGAATGATTTCTTTTAACTTATACATCATGAATAGAATTTCCTTATATAATGATAAATAAATGTTATAAATATTCCTTTAAAAGCTTCAAAGGTTCATTTAAAATAAAAAAAACTTATTATTTTTGGAAATTTTTAGATTTATTGATCTGATTTCAAAATGTCAAGGATATTTTCCTCAATAAATATTCCAGGTGATCTTTAAAGGAGTTTTCATCGAAGATGTAATCCTTTTATATTGTTAATTAATTAATTGGGATATGATCTAATTATATCATCCTTATTATTTTTATAAATGTTTTCTGATTATGATGTTAAAAAATTTATGAAACATGTTCATTTTCTACCATTTATTCAATGATGAAGTAATAAAATGATTATGAAACTCATTTCTTTTCTATTGGTTATGTCTTGATGAAATGTGTATTAAACCCATTTATTTTAATAGGTTATTATATGATTAATGTTTTATGTTTTTTTGGAACACATCAATGTGATTTTCATTATGTGGTGGATGGGTCCAGAATTAAATATCCCACTAATTCATTAGGTAAAGATGGATATCTCATGAGATAAATAAGATTAGAATTGGGATGAACCCAGTTTATTACTAGACTATGACCACTATGATAGTGTTGGGAGTAAAACCTAACTACTATGGTGGTTTGGGGAGTGAGTCCATTCCACTATGATTGTCTTGGAAATGAACCTTGACTACTAAGTAAATGATTTTCTATGCTTATGTGTATACCAAAAGTCTATGTCCTGAAAATGTTATGCTATCATGAATTATGTTATTTAATTAATCTATGATTCATTTATTATAAACTACCAATAATTATTCCATGATTCAAAATTTTGATCTTTGACATGAAGTTTATGGTTTTAAAATGTTATGTTCATGTTCTCATACCCTTATGCTCGTGTAATGTTTAAGTAATCATTGATATAACCATTATTTACCCTTAATAGGAATTTTATCTCACCCTTTATAATGTTTCCTTTCCCTAGGTTATGAATAAAGGTCTTAAGTATGATATATCTAATAAGGGTGATAGTTATGAAGAACTAAGTGGGAGATGAGGTAGATATCTTATGAACTACTTATTTATATATCCAAGTTTCCAAGGATACTAAACCAATAAAATTGTAGAATGGATCAATATATTATTTAATAAATATTCATCTAATAATATTTAATATTGATGTATGAAAATTTTGGGTTGGTATAGAGTCAGTTTGGGAGTAGTAAACTAAAAGACCTAAAAATGGCCAATTTAAATAAAATTAACCTAATAAGTGATTAATAAATGAAAATAAATGAATTATAAGGAATAATGATGATGAAATAGACATGAATATATTTGTAAAAAATTTAATTAATTAATATAATATATTTCTTCAAGATGTTAAAGTACATATAAAGTGAGTCGATACTTGAGGTAATAGGTTTTATCTTCCAAATCTCCCTTGTTATTATGAATTATATATCGATCATATTTCTTTTATTATATGTTATGTATAAAATGTTTTGAATTTATATATTACTAATTATTCCTTTATTTTTTAAGTATTATTTTCTCCTTACATCTCTTATTTATTTTTAGTTCATACCTTATGTTGTTCATAACGGATATTTCTCTATCTTTTTCATTCTTATGGTTATGTTCTTTATCACCCTATATCCCTCTCTTACTCATTATAACTTCTTAATATTCTTGATTTATTTTATTTTTTCTCCCATGTCCTTCCATTTCTAAGGATATTATTCTCTTTATATTTATCTTACAATTATTTCTTAGAGTCAAACCTGACAAAATTTATAAGCGAAACCCTTCCAAATACAATCTACCTCTCTAATTTTCTTCTACTTTAACTCTATTTATTTTCAATGTTTCATTATTAAGACATATTATTATTAAAATAAATTTTTAAAAACTATTGTATAACCTTCTGATAATTATTTTTAAAAGTGATGTATTCCTTCGTTTTTACAAGTTTGTCTCTAAATATTTTAAAAAACTCTCTTCAAGATTTTAATTCAATTTTCTTCTCTATTCCTATCAAAAAAATTCTAAAAAGACTTTATTTATGGTACTTTTTTAATCATTATTTATTTTTAAAATATAATTTTATTACATTTATATCCTTCCTTGAAAATAAAATATTCATTATTTATTTCAATTTTTAGTAAACATATAGGGTTTTTTTCTTAAAACCTATTCAATTTATTATCTCCCATTGATATATTTTCATATATGTCAATACTCTTTAATATTTCACTCCTTATTAATTTATTATTGTACATTTCCATATATGGTACCTTTTTCAAAAATATATCATGTGTCAAAATAATCCTCTTATTATCTATCTAATTTTATATGTATATATGTTGTAGTGGAAATGAAATATATATCATAGGAATTATCCATAACTTCCTTTATCATGCCTTATCTTTAATCATATAAAAAATATGACATACTTTACAAAGTATTTTCTTTGTGAATACCTTAAAATTACTTCTTATGATTATTGAATGTTCAAATAGATACCCATATATTTGATTGAATATAGAAATTATTAAAATTATTTCATACCCTTAGGAAATATGATGTGATCATCATATACATGTTTATCATAATTAAAGGGTATTTACCTGGATTATTTCTTTATTTCTTTGGATGCCTTCTTTAATTCCATAGATTAATCACAATATGGTTTTGATGGATTTATTATTCTTTTTATATTCATGTGGTACGCATATGTATAGATATATTATTATGATAATGGTTTTAAATTAAATTATATATCTCTCTAACACATTGGGTAACACTTTACATTTCTTGAGATAACTATTTTTTTGAGACTGGGGGTAAATATAATCTATTAGTTTTATTTGACCAGAGATTAAAACCAATAAACTATGTTATAATGGACTTGGTATATATCCTTGATATATGATATTATTTTACTTGATTATGTAAGTTCCATATTCCTATGTCATGAGTAAAGTTGTTCCACTATGGATAGTGGTAAGAGTCCTAACCATGAGGTGTAACTACCCATGGAGTGCTTTGATGGGTATATATTATGCTTTTGGGATAATTATTTTATGAATTTTATGCCATTATATATGATTATTTTGTCATGTCTCATGATCACTTATTGTGGTTTCTTGATCTTATTATCTTAATCATGTTATTTCTCTCATGATCATGTATTTGAACTATTTATGATTTATTGATAATTCCTCTATGTATCTTTGATAATTTTATAACCCTTACCAAGAATTGGAGATTACATATTTCTTATGTTTTTTTATTTTCCCAGGTGATTATTGGTATTAAATATATTTTATTAGTTTCTAAGGGGTCTACATTGAAGGATTTTATTAAATTTTATAACGTGATGATGTAATATGTAACTAGTTTCCAAAGTCACAAAAATTTTGATTCTATGAGTTGGTTATAATTTCTTATTATCTATAACAATATGTATGTTTAGTAATATATATGTATGTTTGGGTATAGGGGAACTTCATTTGGTATTATAGAAAAGTTTAGTTATTTTAAGGAATTATGATTATATAAATTTGGGTATAAAACATTTGAAAGATAACCATTATCACTTGAGTACTATGTTATGTATAACTATTATGATCAAATAAGGTTAAAATTTCTAATTTATTTATGCTAATTCATATTATAACCTTATTATAGTTAATGTTTAAGATGTTATTAGGGATTATTATTATGTTTCATGAAAACATGAGAAAAAATAATAAGATTTTATCAACGAGTAAACTTTTAAAGATAAATTTTCTTTGAGGGGAAAAGAATGAGGCATCCAAAAATTTCAATAGATATTTTTTAAATTTTCTTCCTAAAATTTTATATGTAAATAATAAATATATTTCTTATGTTTTTTTAAAGATATAAGGCTAGAATTAACATTCATATATTTTATTTAATTAGTTTATTTTTTTTAATACATGTTAGTTTCTATAAAATATTGACTCAAGTATAATGGAATTTTATGAATAATATTTATTTATTGAAATTATTTTATAAAATATCTTTTAGTTCTTTTTATACATAAGATTTTATTTGATAACTACATAAATCCTATTAATATTTATATTTTTATATAATTATTTTAATAGTAATTAATCAATTGTAATCTAATTGATAAAAAGTATGATGTTTGTTTTCATAATCACATAATTATAACATATGACCACTGAAGGTAATGTAGTAATTTTTAACATCATATGGCATTATAGGTGTATAATTTGATAAAATAAGAGGTTAAATTATGTTTTTAGACTAAAGAAATATATATTTTATTATTCATTTATAATCTTATATAATTTTAATTTTTTAATGATTGTTCTCATATTCTATGTGCATATTTTATTACTCTAAAATATTTCCTTTTAAAATGTTAAGTAACTTGTTTTACACTGAAATAATATAAAAAATATATTTATTATTTTTATTTTATAATTAAATTTATAATATATATTGTGTATTATTATCATAAAATAGACTTTTTATTGGATAAGGTAGTAATTATAAAAGCTATATGGTCATTGAAATAGCATTGTAACTATAATGTATAATGTTAAAAAAATTAAAAAATATTATTTAAATGATAAATTCCACTTTATTAAAATATAGATTTTATAAAATAGATTTCATTTTTGACATGTATATATAATTAAATATCAAGTATAAAATAATTAATATTAATAAATATTAATGTAATCATTCATTATAAAAAAAATAATTTTATTCTTAATAAATTGTTTTACTATGTATTATATGAATTTATTTAAAAAATAAATATATTATATTTAGAAATATAATTTTCTAAAATTTAATTCATTTTTTTAATCATCATAATAAAATTATATTAGGGTGACTATTATTTTTCTAAAAAAATTATTTTTTAGTGAATAGTGAAATATACAGTTTTATGTATATGGTAAGTTTTATTACATCATCATTATATAAATATGACTTAAAAATACATAAAATATTCTGTACAACATAAACATTATTTAATGATTCAAATAATTTATTTAAAAATATTAAACTTAATTTTCAAACCAATAAATTATTTTTTTAAACCAATTTTATATTTTATTCAATTAAAAAACTATATTTCATTATTTACATTGTAAAAAATATTTTTATAATTAATTTTAGTATTAGGTGTGATAAAATTTCAAATAAACTTCTATTTATTAATACTGAACTAATAAAAATCTTAAAAATCAAAAATATTAATATTTGAAAACCTAAATAATAAAATTAGTAATCCTTTTTTTAAAATACCCCTCTTTCTTGGATATATAAACACTCGTCCTCTACCCCTTTTCTCCTCACATATAAAACACTTTATTTTTATAAATATATACCCAAATACATATCTAAATTCCCCTTTCCATTTCCTTAAGTCTATATTTTATCCAAAATCCATTCTTCGAAGGCCTTAGACTAAATCCAATGGAGGAAACTCACAGAGCAAGATAAGGGTTTCTGAGTCTCTATTTTCCATATTATTTGATATTATTTTATCATAAAAATAATTTAAAAACCATAATATTTTTCTAATACGGTTATATTTAAATTTTATTAACCCCCCTTTAAACCTTTATTGATGAGATATTTCTCATTCCCTCTCATACAACCCTTTCTCATTGGTCGTTACTATATTGAAATACAAGTTTCAAAATCCATATATTTTTTTAACTACCTTATAAAAACCTTTAATAACATAATTAAACTTCAAAAGTAACTTTATAATAGTATATTAATCATAATATAATTTTTTTATAAAATTTAAATATTTTCTATTTTTTCCCTTCTTTTAAAAAACATCACTCAATCGAGGTGGTTTCACAATGCCTAAGTGAACAATGATGTTTTATATTCACTTATACCTTTTATTTATATTCTTAAAAAATGATTTCATTATTGAATATAATATTAATAATTAAAAGTTATTGTTTATTATATCTTAATGAAAAAATAGTCATGATAATAATGATGTTTAAAGTAAGCTATCAGAGACATTTTAACTATTCAAAACAATATTTTTGAGTAAGATTTTTATAATTGTAATTATTTAATGAACTATTAAAATTATTTAATTCTATAACAAAATGAAAAATATAACATGAAACTTTATGAGTTTATATAACCATTTTAAATTGATTATCTACCATTATTATTATGTTGGGGAAGTTTTTTAAATTTGAACCAAATAACCTCAAAATGAACAATGTAAGAACAATTTGTAACACCCCAAAACTAGAACCTTGTGTATTGATAAGTTATGATTACTTTTGTTTGAATAACTGAAAAAAACTTGTTTCTCATGAAAAGGTAATAATATGTTTTTAATTTATATTAGAATGTGACCGATTAAAACACACAAATGGATATAAAACTTTTCATTTAAATAAAAACATCGTAGCTTTTACAATACACGGAGATCAAAAGATTAATCATGCTAACAAAAAATACCTATTAAGAACCGTATTAGAATTACAGGGAGACAACTTAAAACAAAGATAATACCAAGAAAAAAATATGGGTCCTTAGAATTTGTCATAATGAACATAAGAATGACCAAAGCCACCGCGGCCACACTAAGCACCAATGGTATGACGTGAACCATCTTCTTCAATTGACTTAAATTATAGAACACCCTAAGACTTGGATTTATAAGACACTAATGTGATTATTGCCTTGGGAAACCATGAAACTCTAACAGCTATAAATATAGTCATTGGCCATGTTGGAGAATTAATATGAGTCCCAAAAATAATTAGGTAAAGGAATTAAAAAATTATAAAACTACTTTTAATCATGAAATTTAAATATCTTGAATTACAATTTGGGATTTCAAATGTAATAATGAATTCATAACATTTTTCAAATACTCCAAATACAAAGTAAATATTTTCATTTCTTAAATGGTGTTTCAAACTATGTTTAATTTCTTTTAATTAGGCTAAGTTTTTTATTAACTAAGTTATAACTAAAAAAGATTTTATGTGGATATATTGAGTTTCAATTTACAGCCTTGAATGTTAAAGCTTTAGTGTTTATAAATAATTTTAGTAATATTATTAGATAGGGTATAATTAGGTATTTGTTAACCCTTTTTAAGATTAAATAAAAGTCATGTTTAAAAAGGATAATTACTATATAGAATTATTTTATGTTAAGATTTCTTTTTAGGGTTAGTTTTTATTAAAAAAATTGGGCCTGCTAGGGCCAGCCCTTTATGGCTTGGCCAAGGGAGGTGGCTCACGCTAGGTGGCTAAGCCTAGCCCTCAGCCCAAGCCTAGGCCAGCCCGTGCTTAGACATTGGTTTCCTAAGTGGCGTACAGGAACATGGGAGTAGGAGCGCATGAGTGCTAAGCACAGGCGCAAGGCTGCGATGGTCATGGGTAGGCTGAGGCCTATAGGGGAGTGGGAGCCCATGTGTAAGGACCCCTACGTGTGTGTTGTGTGATTTCTGGATGATGTTCGGAGGCTTAGGCTTATAACGAATCCATGTGCACCTCCCTGTTTCAATGTGGGACAGATTTTTTTGTGTGAAATGAGATCCGGGACATTGGATCACATATCATGCGATCTGGACCATTGATCTCGATCAAGTGTTTGACCTTCATCAACCATGGAGCACCACCGGGTTTTGGTGGTTGTTAGATCCGGCATAATCTAATCGTGGTCATTTGAGGTTTTTCAAACTCTGCATTGATCTCATGTCATCCAATTAGGCTCAGATTTAATCTGAGCTGTTCTTTACCTTTATAAACCACGGACGCATCCCGACCCCTAAATCCAAGCCAGATCTGATCATGGCCATTGAAATTCCTCCTGGTTTCTCACCCACAGCGACGTCTTCTTCTTCCTGTGGCGTGAACTACACCAGTGCCCTATATCTTATATCCCACCATTTTTTCTTATCCTTTTATAGCTATTGGTCCATCCTCTCACATAGTTTCCATAGTGACCTTCCCCCTAGTATTTTTATAATCCATTTTGGCCTTAAATCCCCTACAACATTCTTTAAAATACACTATATAGGTATAGTTTATAAAAACACGCCCGAGGCACCTCAAAGATCTCTCAGTTTTCTCTTTTACCTCTATCATCGTCTTGAAGAACCACTGAAATCCTCCCGAGCCTCCTCATTAAATTACCGCAATTTAGAGTAAGGTTTATTTTGTCTATCTTTGCATTTTACTTTTTCGAATATATGAAAATGTATACTTATGTATATATTTTTTTATCTTACAGGTTGATTTTAAGCCCTCTTATACCTGACGTTAGGGATTGGGATTTTTGAATAATAGGGTATTAGTGGATCCAAAGCCTAATTACCCCATGTAACTTCTTTATGTGCCACATATACATACCATATATATATAAGTACAACCTACATTTTTTTTCATAAAACCCTTATGTCCAAAATTTGGATTTTTTAAACTTGAGATTCAAAGTCAGTTTAAGAACATCAACATACGAAGAACCATATTTTGTACAAAACTTATACCCAATAATGTGGGTTCTTGTATATATATATATATGGTTATACTTATATTTTTTTTATAATAATCCGAAGTAAGTTTTCATAAAACCAAGTCTTGGTGATTAAACAATACTAAAAAGGTATTCGTTAATTGTTAGGGTTTATGCTTGGTCCTCCTTTTGAGAAATTATATATACACATTTAGATTATACAAACATGTATATGTTCATACACACATATATATGTATACATAAAGTTTTCCATCCTAACCCTATTCTGGTTTTCTAAATGTGTTTATCAATGTTTAACCAACGAAGCGGTACTTGTTTTGGTTGTGAAATGCAATGTTCATAAAATTAATTATATATATATGGTTTATATATACATATATCATCTATAAGTAAATCCATGTTTTTCAAAGGTTAAAAGTTGTGTGTTTAAATATTTCTATGGTCGAAAATTATATTTGGATGTGTTTAGTATGGATATTTATTTATAAAAAAACGAATAAACACTTAGTATATATTTTGACATATACACATAAATCAATATAATTATATTTTGTGGTAATAAAGATGATTTACAATTATTAAATAAATATATGGGTGAGAATATAGTTTTGGGTTCAAATGGGTTTGTAATATTATGAAAAACATTAGTTCTAAATTTTTATGTCCTATGTCAAACACGTTTTAGTTAAAGAACCTTTAAAGATTGTTATAATTTCATATGTCAAACCCTTTTTATCCATTATTTGATAAGCTTCAGTAATTTTCTCATGTGCAAAGATTGTGTAATAAACCATGTATACCTTCGATAAACTATGATGACCATATTTTCAGTGTAATCTGTTATATAATGTATATTTGGATTAAATGGTTTCATTTTCTATTTTATTTAAAGTTGTACTCAATAATGCATGCTTTGTGTACAAATGACATCTATCTTAATTGGTCATTTTAAACTATAAATATTCAATTCCATAAATCATAGATTTTGAAAATTGAGGAACTGTCATTTTATGTGGTAACCTCATTACATTATTCTTTTAAATTAATATCACATGCGCAAAGAATGTTTACTTTTTATGCATGACTTTGGGAAAATTATTATTTAAATATTAACTGGCATATTATGATTTAACCCCACGTCATTTTCTTTTATCAGTGTGTGGTTTAAACATTAATAATACCTATTTGATGTTATAAACATTCAATGTAATGCATTGAATGTTTATGGAAGCAGTTGTAATGATATTAATTTATAAATGAAACTATTATCAAAATGAATTAATAATTTAATTATTTAGAGTGGTATGGGACACCCCACATAAAATACATATAATTAGGAATTCAAAGTGGTATGGGACACTTTGGATACATGGATTTTTTTAAACATATGAGGAATGTATTGGACAAGTATGTTCCGGGTTGGGGACCGGTAAAAGTAATCCCTTCAGGTTAGGTTCTAGTTACAGTAGACCCTCTAGGTTGAAGTCCGGTTATAGAGGCTTTTCGGGTTGGAGTCTAGTTACAGAGGCTCTCCGGGTTGGGGTCTGGTTACAGTTAGCCCCTAAGTCTTGGAACGAGGCCTTGACACAGAAATTAAAGTCCGGCATTATACATTCCCTCATTATGTGTATGAAAATTCATTAACTAGATGAATATTTGACTAGTAGAATGTCCATGGTTAAGAGACAGTACTTATGAGTATCAGAAAAGTAAAAACTTATGGCGTGACATATGTTTAGCACTTAGTGTTTTAGTATTTGATGTATGAAATTGAAGTTATTACCTTTATGCGCAACTCTGATTATTCATTACTCTTAGCTGTTTAATTTGTGTTTACATATTATTATGTCATACATGTTTATAATGTCTTTTACTTGTTACTACAAATGAGCATGCCTATATTTGATTCATGAATCCTTTTATTTTTGTTAGCACATTTTTAATTGAGCACTTCTTTGATATGTTACACATGTTATAGCTTTTCTTTAGTAAAAATGTTTTATGGAAACTTTTAAAGAATGTTTTTTAAAGTTATATTGGTTTATTTTAAAACCCCTTATTGGGCATTTGTATGCTCACCCTATATTTTTTATTAAAAAATTTCAGGTATCAGTTTTTACTAAAGAATTATTTTCAGAAGTAGTTGGTTTCTCAAAGCCTGAACCGAATTCGATCCTCTTTACGACACCAGCTCCAGGTACTCAGGATCTGGGTCGTGATAGTTTGTATCAGAGGATTCGGTTTGGATAACTCTGGAAAACCATAACTGAATAATAAAAAATTTACTTAAGTAATACTAAGAGTGATGTTTCCTTAATCTTTAGATGGAAATGAAGGTATTAATCTTATGTCACTTCCCAATGAGGCCCTAGAAACCATAATATCAATATCCTTCCATGAAAATTTTATAAACTATGCCCATATCTGAATGACATGTAAGCACCTCTATGACATATCCAACTCTCCCCGAGTACTTCAACTCCACCGAAGAGCGATTCTGGATTACATCTTTATGATGCAAGCCTAATTCCCATCCTACGTACAACGGGGAAAATACTAAAAAGGTACTTTTTAGGTACTTCACCACTGCGGAAGGCATCCAATCCCTCATGGACTTCCAAGAAGCGGCAGCAGCGGGAGACCTCTGCGTGGCATATATGTGTCAATTCATGTCCTATAGCCATTTTAGTCAGGTAATGGACTTCGGAATCCTTGAGTTTGAAGCCTCCCATTCGGTATATAGACAACAAGTACATACAGACATCTCACAATTGTACACCCCACATGCCAAACTCTGGAGACAGAACAAGTGAACCCATGATATCGAACCAGATTGCTCGGGTTGCATATAGTTCTGGGAGATTTAATGTTTTGAACTAGTTCTTGGGATACATGTATTAGGGAACCGGGGAAACCATTAGCCTGAAACTTTATATGAACAAGTGATGATATGAGAGCACAATTTGTTATCCATTATTTCCTTTTGCTATCTTGTATGTGTTTATGTTTCTTAATAGGTTTCACCAATTAATCTTTCATAATTAATTTTTAGATGGAAGGAGAGACTCACATCATATCGCTCTCTACTATGATACTAGAGACCATCTTGGTCAAGACCTGTGAATAGGAGTACCTACCTTTCACAAAACTGCGAAAAAACATGCAAACAGTTCTACGAAGTGTCAAACATCCTGGAAATTCTCTGTTCCTATCAGTAGAATGCCTACATATACCATAGAATATCCAAGGTACAATTGGCCAAGTACAGGCGAAGGGGAAAATACCACGAAGGATTATTTCTATGCTTTACCTTGGGCTGGAACTTTGCATCCAGAGAGAGATTTCAAGAGGCTGCATTGGAAGGAGACCTTTGTGCAGCTTACATATACCAAATCCTCAGTTTCAGTTTATTCAACAACACCTATGACTTAGATATTCTCAATCGAGAGTCCTTCCAATGAATTCTTCGAGAGATGGTCCATTTTGACATCCCTGAACATTCCACCGCTCGAGCATCTCTGTGGAGTCCCGAATGCACTATGAAGAAGTTCAACCATTTCTTCTCAAAATGTATCTGGGCCAGAGAAGCTGAAGATTAGAACATAAACTTGGGAATTCACCTATCCAAACTAGATGACCCTCCACAATGGAGGTTGTGGTGAAGATGATAAAGGATTCTTTCTCTTAGGCGTATGTAGAATGAATTTCGAGGATGCAATTCCTCATAGGGGGGATGATGTAACACCCCAAAACTCGAACCTCATGTATTGATATGTTATTCTTACTTTTGTTTGAATAACTAAACAAAACGTGTTTCTCATGAGAAGGTAATAATATGGTTTTAATTTATATTAGAATGAAACCAAGTAAAACACACAAATGGATACAAGAATTTTCATTTAAATAAAAACATCATAGCGTTTACAATACACTGAGATGAAAAGAGTAATCATTCTAACCAAAAATATATATTAAGAACCCTATTATAATTACAGGGAGACAACATAAAACAACGATAATCCCAAGAAAATAATATGGGTCCTTATAATTTATCATAATGAACATAAGAATGGCCAAAGCCACCACCACCACACTAAGCACCAATGGTA
Source organism: Viscum album (assembly GCA_963277665.1). Lineage (NCBI taxonomy): Eukaryota > Viridiplantae > Streptophyta > Magnoliopsida > Santalales > Viscaceae > Viscum > Viscum album. The sequence goes on from OY728126.1 coordinate 458,767,846, forward strand.
TGACATGAACCATCTTCTTAAATAGACTTGAGTTTTAGGACACCCTAAGACTTGGATTTATAAGACACTAATGTGACTGTTTCCTTGAGAAAACATGAAACTCTAACGGCTATAAATATAGTCATTTCCTTGTTAGATAATTAATATGAGTCCCCAAAATAATTAGGTAAAGGAATGAAAAATTATAAAACTACTCCTAATCATGAAATTTATATATTTTGAATTACACTTTGGGATTTGAAATGTAATAAGGAATTCAAAACATTTTGAAAATACTCCAAATACAAAGTAAAGATTTTCATTTTTTAAATGGTGTTTCAAACTATGTTTAATTTCTTTAATTAGGATAAGTTTTTTATTAACTATGTTATAACTACAAAAGATTTTATGTGGATATACTAAGTTTCAATTTACAACCTTGAATGTTAAAGCTTTTGTGTTTATAAATAATTTTAGTAGTATTATTATACAAGGTATAATTAGGTATTTGTTAACCCTTTTCAATATTAAATAAAATTCATGTTTAAAAAGGATAATTACTATATAGAATTATTTTACCTTAAGATTTATTTTTAAGGTTAGTTTTTATTAAAAAAAATTGGGCCCGCTAGGGCCAGTCCTTTATGGCTAGGCCAAGGGAGGTAGCTCACGCTAGGTGGCTGAGCCTAGCCCTTAGCCCAAGCCTAGGCCAGCCCGAGATCAGGCATTGGTTCCCTGAGGGGCACACAAGAACATGGTAGCAGGAGCGCATGAGTGCGCAGTGCGGGCACAAGGCCATGGTGGGCATGGGTAGGGTGAGGCCTACGGGGGAGTGGGAGCCCATGTGTAAGGCCCCCTGTGTGTGTGATATGTGATTTCTAGATGATGCTTCGAAGGCTTAGGTTTATAAGGAAGCCTCGCGCACCTCCCCATTTCAATGTGGGCCACATTTTTTTCAGGAGAAATGAGATCTGGGCCATTGGATCATGTATCGTGTGATCTGGGCTGTTGATCCCAATCCCATGTTCGACCTACAGCAATCGTAGAGCACCACCGGGTTTTTGTGGCCTGTTCGATCCGGAAAAATCTAATCATGGTCGTTGGAGGTTTTTAAAACTCTGCATTAATCTCGTGTCATCCGATCATACTCGAATTTAATCTAAGTCGTATGTTACCTTTATAAACCACGGACGCATCCCAGTCCTTGAATCCAATCCAGATCTGATCCTAGCCGTCGAAATTTCTCCCAGTTTTCAACCCGCAGTGACGTCTTCTTCATCCTGTGGCGTGCACTACACCAGTGCCATATATCTTATATCCCACCATTTTTTCTTCACCTTTTATAGTTGATGGTCCCTCCTCTCACACGGTTTCCACAGAGACATTCCCCCTAGTATTTTTATAATTCATTTTGGTATCAGATCCCCTATAACTTCCTTTAAAATACTCTATATAGGTAGAGCTTATAAAAACATGTCTGAGGCACCTCAAAGATCTCTTGGTTTTCTCTTCTACCTCCAGCATCATCTTCAAGAACCCCCGAACTCCTCTTGAGCCTCCTCATTCTTTCCCATGATTTAAATTAAGGGATATTTTTTCTTACTTTTCATTTTCCTTTTTCAAATATATGCAAATGTATACTTATGTATATATTTTTTATCTTACGGGTTGAGTTTAAACCCTCCTATACCCGACGTCAGGGCTTGGGATTTTAGATTTATATGGAATTAGTGGATCCAAATCTTAATTATCCCATGTAACTTCTTTACATGCCACATATACATACCATATATATATATAAGTACAGCCTGCATTTATTTCATGAAACCCTTATGTCCAAAATTAGGATTTTTTAAACTTGAGATTTGAAGTCAGTTTAAGAACCACAACATACGAAGAACCATATTTTGTTCAAAACTTCTACCCAATAATGTGTGTTCTTGTATTTATATATATATATGGTTATACTTATAGTTTTTTTTATAATAATTCGAAGTAATTTTTCATAAAACTGAGTCTTGGTGGTTAAACAATGCTAAAAAGGTATTCGTTAATTGTTAGGATTTATACTTGGTCCCCCTTGTCAGAAATTATATATACACGTTTGGATTATAAGAACATGTATATGTCCATACACACATATATATGTATATATATATATAGTTTTCCATCCTAACCCTATTTTGGTTTTCTAAATGTGTTTATCAATGTTTAACCAATGAAGTGGTACTTGTTTTGGTTGTAAAATGAAAAGTTCATACACTTAATTATATATATATATATATATGGTTTATAGCTACATATATCATCTATAAGTAAATCCAGGTTTTTCAAAGGTTAAAAGTTGTATGTGTAAATATTTCTATGGTCGAAAATTATATTTGGGTGTGTTTAGTATGGATATTTATTTATAAAAAATGGATAAACACTTAGTATATCTTTGGACATATACACATAAATCAATATAATTCTATTTTGTGATAATAAAGATGATATAAAATTATTAAATAAATACAGGGATGCGAATATATTTTTGGGTTCAAATAGATTTGTAATATTATGCAAAACATTAGTTTTTAAATTTGTATGTCCTACGTCAAACTCTTTTTATTTAAAGAACCTTTAATGATTGTTATAATTTCATATGTCAAACCCTTTTTATCCATTATTTGATAAGCTTCAGTAATTGTATCATGTGCAAAGATTGTGTAATAAACCATGTATACCTTCGATAAACTGAGACGGCCATATTTTCAGTGTAATCTGATATATAATGTATATTTGTATTAAATAGTTTCATTTTCCATTTTATTTGTAGTTGTACTCAATGATGCATGCTTTGTGTACAAATGACATCTATCTTAATTGGTCATTTAAAACTATAAATATTAAATTACATGAATCATATAGATTTTGAAAATTGAGGAACTATTATTTCATATGGTAAACTCATTACTTGTGTGTTTTAAATTAATATCACATGAAGAAAGAATGTTTGCTTTTTATGCATGACATTTGGAAAGTTATTATTTGAATAATAACTAGCATATTATTATTTAACCCGATTTAATTTCCTTTCATCGGCATATGGTTTGAACATGAATAATACTTATCTGATGTTATAAACAAACAATGTAATGCATGGAATTTTTATGGAAGCAGTTGTAATGTTATAAATTTATAAATCAAACTATTATCACAATAAATTATGAATTTAATTATTTGGAGTAGTATGGGACACCCCAGATAAAATAAATAGAATTAGGTATTCAAAGTGGTATGGGACACTTTGGATACATGGATTTTTTTAAACATATGAGGAATGTATTGGACTAGTATGTTCTGGGTTGGGGACTGGTAAAAGTAATCCCTCCGGGTTGGGGTCCGGTTACAACAGACCCTCCAGGTTGGAGTCCAGTTACAGAGGCTCTCCAGGTTGGAGTCCAGTTAGGGAGTCTTTCTAGTTTGGGATCCAGTTACAGTTATCCCATAGGTCTTGGCACGAGGCCTTGACATAGAAATTAAAGTCTGTTATTATACATTCTCTCATTATGCATATGAAAATTAATTAACCAGATGAATATTAGACTAGTAGAATTTCCATGGTTAAGAACCAATACTTATGAGTATCAGAAAAGTAAGAGATTATTTAATGACATATGTTTATCACTCAGTGATTTAGTATTCGATGTATGAAATTGAAGTTATTACCATTATGCGCAACTCTAATTATTCATTACTCTTAGCTATTTAATTTGTGCTTACATATTCTTATGTCATACTTGTTTAGAATTTCATTTTATAGTTAATTCAAATGAGCAAGCCTATATTTGATTCATGAATCCTTGTATTTCTATTATCACGTTTTTAATTGAGCACTTCTTCGATACGTTACACGTGTTATAGCTTTTCGTTATGAAAACTTTTTTATGAAAAGTTTTAAAGAATGTTTTCAAAAGTTATATTGGTCTATTTTAAAGCCCCTTATTGGGCATTCGTATGCTCACCTTATGTTTTTATTAAAAAAAATCAGGTATCAGTTTTTACTGAAGAAGTATTTTCAGAAGTAGCTGGTTTCTCAGAGCCTGAACCGGATTCGATCCTCTGTACGGTAATGGCTCTAGGTACTCGGGAGCTGGGGTGTGACATAAATAATATAATAAATGAATAATACATGATAATTAAGGAATTTAAATAAATATTTATGATTAAATAATCCTAAATATAGTTATAAAACATTCAATTGATTAATATAATTTAATTATTTATTCATTTATAGGACATACGAAGTGATCAGGGACTCAAGATAAGGGGATTTTTCTTCCAAATATCCCTTATTTTTTAGAATCATTTATCTTTCATATATCCCATATTATATGAAATATCTAAAAAAATTAATAGTATATGTTATTAATTATCCCTTATTTTTTATGTATTCTTGTCTCCTTACCTCTCTTATTTCTCTTTAGTTCACAATTTATGTGGTTTATTAGGGATATGTCATACTCTTTTCTGTATATGTGGTTATGTTCTATATCACCCTCTATCTCTCTATTTTCATGACTCTTTATTCCTAATATAATTATATTATGTTCTTTATGAACCCTTATTATTTATTTTCTTGTTATATTCAGGTATTTATGGTTTTCTTCCAATTATTTCATATAGTCAAACCTGATGAAGTATATAAGGGAATATTTTCCAAATACTATCTTCATCTCCACGTTTATTCTTCTTTAACTCTAATTCATTTCAATGTTCTATTTTTGGGATATTTTATTATTAAAATAAAAATTTAAAAACCATTTTATAACCATATGAAAACTATTTTTGATTTTTTTTTCATTTTTTACAATAAAGAGTCTAAATGTTTTGAAACTTTTATTCAATATTTCTTTTCCATTTTTTTCTATATTCATATCATGATTATTTTTTAAATAATTTATTTATATTATATTCTTTAATCTTTATTTATTTTTTAAATTTCATTTTTTAAAATTTATATCCATCCTTAAAAATAACTTTTTCCTTATTTATTTCAATAATACATTAAAACTAAAAAATTGTTTTATTAAAACCTATTAAATTTATTATCTCCCATGGAAATATTTTTATCTATCTAAATAATATTTTATATTATACTCTTTTTCAATTTCTTATGTTTTATTACCATATATGCTATGTTTTTCATAGATGGGTCATATATTAAACAAATTCTTTGATTTATTATCTAAGTTTCTATGTATTAGTGGTGTGGTGGAAATAAAATATCTATGAGAGTAATAATCCATCATGCCTTTATCTTACCTTATCATCTACTATTTAAAAAGATAATATTTCATCAAGTACCACTCATTTGTTAATTCTTTGAACTTCTTGTTATTTAAGGTTGTTTACCTTGATACCCATAAAATTTATTGAATGGGGAAATTAGTGACTTGACTGTATACCCTTTATTTTATACAGTATGAATATCTTATACTTCATTATCTTGATTAAAGGGTATTTAAAAAGATAAATACTTTCTTTCTTTCTATTCCCTTTATCTTTTTATAGATTACTAAAAATATGATTCTTATGGAATTTTTATTTTTTTTACTTTTATATAGAATACATATGTATTGATATATCATTCTGATGATGTGTGATCCTAGAATTATATATCCCTTTATTATACTAACTAAATATTTACATCTCATGAGATAATTGTTTTATGGGTTTAGAGAGTAAATCAAATACATTGTGTTTATAAGACTAGGGAGTAAACCCAATCTATTATTTTATGAGGTTATTGAAAAATATCAAGAAAAAATGTTTTTATTTTTTATGCTAATGTATATTCCACATTTAAATGTTATGAGGAATGGTTTTAAACTAATTATGGTTGTATTATTCATGCTCAAGAGGTAAATACACTCATAGAGTGATCTAATAGGTATATGATATGATTTCAGAATCATTATTTTATAGATTTTAGGGAATGATATATGAATATATTGTCATATCTCATGATAAATTCTTATGGTTTCATGCTGTTATTCTATTTATCATCAAATTTTTCTCATTATCATGTATCTAACATGTTTATAATTTATTGATAATTCTTTTATGTATCTTTGATAATATTTTACCCCTTACTAAGCATTTGAACTCTCTCATTTAATATGTTTCCCATTTACTTGGGTGATCATAGGTGTTAAAGAAATTTTATTAGTTTATAAGTGGTCTACATTGAAGGATGTTATTGAATTTTATAATTTGATGATATAATATTCACCCAGTTCCCAAAGACTCTAATTTTTTGATTATGTGATTGTTTTTATTTTGAATTATTTGTAAAAGTATATATATATGGCACTAGATACATAAGATTGGATTTGTGGTGATTTATTTAGTATCAGAGTATAGTTTGAATATTTTTAGTATTTTGGATTATGGAAAATCTGGTATAAGAACCAAGATAGAAGACCATTATCTCTTGAATACTATGTTAAGTATGTCTAGTTTGATCTCATATTGTTAACTTTTTTAATGTATTTTTTAAGTCATACTATAACCTTAGAATATTTATTTTTTAAGATAATATTAGGGATTAGTATTATGTTTTAATAAAATTAAAGAAAACATTCATAAGAGTTTATTAATGGGTAAAATTATGAGAATGAAATTTCTTTAAGGGGATAAAATGTGACATCCTATATTTTCAATAAATATTTTTATAAGTTTTATTTATATTATATATTTTGAATGCACTTATTTTAATTTTTAATTATATAAGAATATATTTTATATGCATATGTGTCATTTAATTAAATTTTTTTATTCAATACATGTTTTTTCAATAAAATATTATTTCAAGTATAGTGAAACTTTTTGAATAATAATTATTTATTAAAATCATTCAATAAATTATCTTTTAATTATTTTTAAATATAAGGATTTATTTTATGACTACATTTTATTTGGTTAATAGTTTTATTTTAATAGAATTATTCTAATAGTAATGAATTCACTGTAATATAATTATTAAAAAATCAAGGTGTTGGTCCAATTAAGATGGAAAGAGGGGGTAAATTTCCATTTTAAAAAATAAAACTAAATAATTTGATACAATTATTCAATTTAGTTAAAAAATTAAAATTAAATAGTATTCTCAATATATCTAAACCAAAATATTAAGTTCTAAATAAATTAAAAGTTAAAGGTAGAATATGTTTCTAAAGGATTTCAGATAAAGATCAAGATGATTACCTATGTCTCCTCTCCATAATTGATTGAATGGTTTTAAATTAAAAACCTTGAATTTAATAGTATCCAAGATTAAAAAGAAATAATAAACACCCATTTTTAATGGTGAAATAAATAAACCCAATATTACTCTTTATTTTTAGTGGAGAAAACAAGAAACCCAAGAATCCTCACTTTGGTAGTAGAGATCACCCAAGAGAAGAATATGAGGAGGTTGAGGTTTTCTTAGAAGAAAACCTATTTCAATGATCTCACAAATCTCTCATAAAATTTGGAATAATAAAAATAAGATAAATAAAAAAGAAGATATGAGATAGAAGTTGAGTATAACAAAGAAGAATAAGACTATTCTAAAGAGTGGTCACAAAAGGATTTGATTCACATTCTATTGATTTTTGGTTCATATTCAGTGATGTACATGCCTCATTGGGGTTTTATTTATAGCCCCACAAAGTCACTTGGTTTATCCAAATAATTCTTGGGTCTAATATATCATTAAATGGTGATTCAAAGAAGTATGTTCAACTTCAAATAGTTAGTTTGATTGAGCTCAATGACTAGTCGGATGATCCCACTTGCTAGAAAATGAGACCAATGACTAGATTTTGGTGTATGGAAGGAGTGGTTACATCTATCAGGACTATTGGCTACCTATTTAGGGTTCAGTAGCTAACCTATGGGGTCCATTGACTAGTCAGTTCCACTTACAAGTGAGGTTCTTCATTCTAGTCCTCCAAAAAATTTCAATGCCTTCATTTGATTTATCAACAACAAAACTCATGCCCAAAAAAATATTTAAATTTCATGAAATTAAATTGTTAGATCAATAATAAGTTTCAATTATAATTGAAAAATTGAGGTATAACAATCTCTCCATTTTTTTGATCTCAAATACCGAGGATAAAAAAGATAAGATAAAGATATAAAGGCAAATGAAATGTTTTAATAAAACAGACTTCCAAGGTAATTTTTAAAAGAATTTAACTATTTCATAATAAAATTTAAAAAAAAAGATATTTTAGAGAGATATTAAAAAAGATAAATTCAACCCATATTTTTCAATCCTCTATAATGAATTTAGAAGGTAATGTGAATTATCCAAAGTATATCCCTCGAGAGTGTCAAACTAGGTTTGTGGTAAAGTCCCACTACTCATACCCAGGGTTAAAATGAGGTTAATACCCAACTATCCTATTTCTATGTTTTTACCCCTAGGTGCATCTTTACCAAAACCATATCCAATTGTTTGCATCTATACAGGTATTTATTTTCTATAAAATTCACATTCCCTTTACTTTAGCATCCCCACTCCGATTGATATTATTATTATTCTCTCCCTTTTAAAAAATACCAAAATACTGTGATACATACCCCCTTGTGATTAACAAAATAAAACTCATAAAAATGAAACTCATTTAAAATAAATTAAATAGTCACCTTTAAAAATATCAATAATTTCAAAAATAGATAAATATCACAATATTTTTATTAACATATAATTTAAAGGACAATCAGTATTCAACTAATTTTAAATAAAGAGATTTATAAAAATTAAATAAAATAAAATCCTTAAGCTTGCCTGAGCTTAATGTAAGTGTCACAAGTAAACCATTCGTAACTCCCCCTTAATAAAATCAAAACATTATAGAACAATTGGTTTTATAAAGATATTTGTTAATTTAAGATCCATGATAATAAATTCAGACATGATATCTCTTTTTTAAATTGGTTCCTAAGATCAATGTGATTTTTGCATGAGTATTTAATGGGATTTATATAGATACTAACAGAACTAGTTTTTTCACAATTAATTGGAACATGATCATAATATTGACCATAATCCAAGAGATTGAGTTTCATCTATGTAATTTGGACACAAAAAAATCCCTATAGATATATATTTCACTTTATCAATAGAAAGATTAATAAAAATTTTCTTATTACTACTCCATGAGACAAGGAATTCCCCAAGTTTGTGAAAAGTCACACTTTTACTTTTCCTGTCTAGTTAAAATCCTCTAATATCATCATCCTAAAAACTTATAAGTACAAAATATATGCCTTTTTAATTAAATTAATCAATATTTTTTAAAATGCCTTAAATATCTAAAAAATATTTTAAGGGATTTTAAATGTTGTTCTTTATTATTGGCTTAAAAATGAACACAAAAATAAACACTAAACATGTTGTCCTTTTAGGTCATGGTAAGTTAAAGAAGACTCTCAATAATACCCCTATAAATATTATTATAAACTATTTTACTATATTCACCCAACATTATCTTACATGAATTATTATTTTTGTACTTATTTCCTTTAATTTATCCGTGCCAAAATGTTTTAAATGTTCATATTTGTATTTTACTTATCTTAAAAAAATACCAAACTTATTTTGAGAAATTTTAAAACAAAAAAAATATTTAAATCACCCATAAAAATTATTTCAAATTTAATTCTCATAAATATTAAAATTTAGTAAAAGTTGATTCATGTATATAACTAAAAATAAAATAATTGATATAAATTTTAACGATTAATAAATATTTTGAAATATAATTTAATAAAATATTTGAATCAGGTTTTCCCAATTTAAAATCATTTTCTAAAATTATTTTATTTTATTTTTCATATTAATCCTAAGGATCTTATTATAACCCATAAAGATTATTAACCAATTTAATAAATTATTTGGTAATTTTTTATCTTAAAGACTAAGATATTTTTCAATAAAAACCTTTTTTAAAATAAGACCGTTCAATAAAAAAAATTGACATTCATTTTTTTAAACTTAAAATTCAAATGTGTGGTGAATGCCAATAAGATTATAATGGATTATAGTTTTGTAAAAGGGAAAATTAATCACTATAATAAATGAATTTTTCATGACTATATCTTTCGTCTATGAGTCTATATTTTCTATGAGTGATCTTACCTTTCTCATCAAAATTATTTCTAAAAACCCAATAGGTTCCAATAATGGGATGTCCATTGAGTCTTTCACAAAGAGTCCAAACATTATTCAATGTAAATTTTTTTAATTATTCTTACATTACAAGTACCTAATTTTTATCAATAATGAAATCATTAATATTTAGGGGTTCTCGGTGTCAAAAAAAGCATGATGTTCAACCTCATTTAAAAATGATCTTCTAATGTGAGTATGAACTTGTAAATCACCAATAATAATATTTAAGGTATGGTATTTAGATTTCAACCATGCCTTGGGAAAAAGGTATATATGGTGGTTATTTCTCAGGTTAAAATTATTTAGAAGGAGGTGGATTGTTCAAGGTTAAATTTTTTAGGGATTTCTCAACATCATCAATTTGAGGATGAGGTTTTGGAAACTTATCATCAAATTTGATGTGAATTGATTCTTATATAGTATTCATCCTTTTATTAAAGATATGGTATACTTTAATTGATTTAAGTATCCAATAAAAATACCTTCATATAATTTGGGGTCATGTTTTCCATTGTTTTATTTGGTGTTAATAATATAGAATTTTCACCAAACACATTAAAATATCAAACTTTTGGTATTTTTCCTTTATAAATATCATAAGGGGGTCTTCTTAAAGAAGGTTTGAATAAGAACATGGTTCGGGGTATAAAAAGAGGTATTGAATGCCTCCAACCAAAATATATTGTGGGAGTTTAAATTTATTTAATTGAGTTCTTGATATCTCTTATAGAGTTCAATTCCATCTTTCAACAGGATAGTTTTTTGTGGAGTCCTTTGAATGGAAAAACAAATTATTGTAACATTATAAAGTACAAAGTTCATAAAAACATTACTATACGACTCTTTCCATGATCACTATAAATGTATATGATATTATATCATTTTTCATTTTTGACCTTATAGGTATATTTAATAAAGACTATAAAATCATCATTTTTGTGAGATAAGAAATAATCATAATAAAATATTGTATAATCATAAGCAATTACACAAGTTTAATATTTACCTCCTATACTTGGAACTTTGGTTGGTCCAAGTAAATAAATGTGTATAATATTGAGGGCCTTAGAGGTGGACACTTCCATTTTATATTTGAAGAAATATTTGTGTTTCTTAACAAGCTATAAATGTTAATAAACAATATAATTTTTGAAATAAAACTAAGGTAAATCTTGTACTAGATAATTTTATTTGATCATGACAACTGTGTGTTTGTATAATAAAATTAAAAATTCATCAAACCCAAAGTCATTAACCGCTATTTGGTACACTAAAAAATTAAATATTTTTAAATGAAATAGATTTTAAATCAATAAAAACATTTTGAAAATGATAATAGGAAAATAAAATATTTTCTTTGGAATCAAAAACTTTACAAAAATCATTTTTCAAAAGATACATTAAAAATATTATCACATAATTTATTAATACTTAGAAAATTTTGTTTTAAACCAAAAAAAAATAAAACATATTTTATAATGGTGGAATTCAAAAAAAAATACTACCTATACCAATGATGTTACTCCTTGAGTTACCACTAAAATTGGCATAGCCCCCATCATGCTTTTCATGATGGTTAAACTTAGAGTAGTCACCACACATGTGTATTGAGAAAATAATATCCATATATCTTGTGTCTCCTTGTTTTTTTCTATTGAGACATTTTTCCTAGTCATTTTCCTTGGTTTTGGACATGAGGAATTTAGCACAATCATCACATGATTTGGTTGAGGACAGGGAGTCATCACTTGTACTCCATGAAGAAAATTTAAAGGCTTTATTCCTTTTGTTATTTTATTTCATCTTATTTTTGAATATGGGGTTCTCTAATTTGATGTGTCTCATATTTTTTCTTTTTAAACAAGTTACCACTACTTTATCACATTCATTTTTATTTTTTTATGATGAAATTATTTCTTATTTCTCATTATTTTTTTATATTTTTGGCCAAGTGTGAAATTTCAACATCAGAATTGGAAGAATAATCCTAGATTTCCTTAAAGAAAATAGTATTATTTTCCTTGACTTCTTGAATTCATTTTTTGGATTCTCGTTTCTTGTTAATATCATAGGTCATCAGTGATCAATAATTTCTTCCATTGATATGTTATTAATGTCTATTTCTTGTTGAATCATCGTCACGTTAGGTGACCAAGAACATAGAAATACCTAAAGTATATCCTTCATAATAATTTTTATAGAAATATCATCACTATGATATTTTTTACAATTGAAAATGTTATTAATGTGAGTAAATATTTCAGTAATTAATGCATTAAAATACCTGAAAAAACTTTCAAATCCTTATGGTGCATATCAAATCTAGTATCATTGACTTTATTATTTCCTTCATGAGTTACTTCAATCAATATGAAATTACATGATTATTTTTACATGTGTAAATATTATTATGTTCATTAAGATCTAATCCACAATGAAGTGAATTAATGGATATCCATCAATTTCAATGGTTGTAATATCATTTAGAGTCCATTGGTCCTTAGATTCTTTAAAGAGTACATAACCATGTATGAAAATTTTCCAAATGGGATAACCAATATTATAAGAAAAGTATACATGTTATTTTTCTAATAACTATAATATAATCCATAAAATAATGGATCTTGATCCATTGAGTTTCCTTTGGGGTCACCATGGGTGATATAGGTGTAAGATACCTTTTAAAATTATTCTTTGAAACAGTTGAAGATTTAGAAACCAAGTATGGATCAGATACTAATTTTTATTCTAAGTAAGATGCAAAGAGGGGGGTGAATTTTATTTTGAAAAATTATAACTAAATAATGTGATATAATTATTGAATTAATTAATAAATTAAAATCAAATAGAATTTATAATATATATAAATAAAAAGAGTAAGTGGAGAATAAATTAAAAGATAGAGGAAAAACAATTTACTAAATAATTTCAGATAAAACACTAGATGGGTCCCTACATATTTTCCCCTCAATTTCTTTAAATGTTTTAGATTAAAACCCTTAATATTAATAGTATAAAATATACCCAAGAAAAAATAAATTCACTTTATTTTCTATGTTGAAAATAAGAAACCAAATACAACTCTTTCTTTTAAGTGGAGAAAGAATAAAACCCAAGGACCATCACTTTGGTGGTAGCAATCACCCAAGAGAAGAATATAATTATTAGGTGTTTGATTACAGTAGAACCATTTACAAACCACTCCCTAATCTCCTGAAAATATTAGAAGAATAAAAATGAGTGAAAGGGAAAAAAGGAAATCAAAGAGAAGTTGAGTGCAATAAATAATCATAAGATTACTCTCAATAGAAGGCATAATAGGCATAAATTTTATTTTTATTGATGTTTGGTTCATATTCATTGGTGTCCATACATCCTTGGGGTTCAATTTAAATACCAAAAAGTTATTTGCTTATTATTAAGAATTCTAGGGTCTAATAAATATTTCAATAGTGAGTTAATGTGATGGGGGCCACTTTAAATGGCTATTTTTATGAGGATCGATGACTAGCCAGAAATCCCCACCGACTAGTTTTTGGGACCACTATTTACTTAATAAAGATTTTTAAACAAAAATATTACATAATTTTAGATAAATATTAAATATACAAAATTTTGATCCATGCTATAATCATAAAGATTTAGTATCTTTGGTGACTAGATACATGGACTTCTTATTTAGGTACATTCTTCAACATCTCTCATAAATTTCTTTTCAATTTTTACCTATTTTTACATACCCTACTTAAAATCTTTCCTAATAATCTAGATAAAGTAAAAAATAAGAAATGGTGATCTATGATACTCAGTAAGGGTAGACATGGGAGATATAAATCGGTGATCATAAACAAGCATAAGTTAAGAATAAGGGTATGAAATCATGATCATAACTTACAAAGTTCATACCTAATCTGTCATGGATCAAAATCATGAGTCATGGAATAAAACATTTCCATTTAAAAATATATGAATCATAAGAATGTGAAATCATCATAAATCAATCATGAACTATAAGTTTGTATCATAATCATTTCATTAAATCACGACACCATCATAGGTTTAGAAACCACCTCATATGTCATGGTTATCTACAAATACCATCAATTCATAGTTGATCAAGCATCAAAACTAGTTTCTCATATCAAAATGAAACAAGAACCACCACATTTTTTCCAAAGTGGATCTAGAATCTTTAATTGTTTCCATAGTGGATCAGGTATCCCTACCTATTTCTTATAGTGGATCTAGCACATCAACTCACATCCCATAATTATCTCATGAGATATAAAACTTTACCTAATACATTGGAGGGAAATATAATTCTGGTCCCACCCATCACATAATAAAAAACATATATATGTGTGATACAATATCATAAAATGGTCATCAGGTCATCATATCATAGCTCGTACAAAGAAAACAATTTTTATATATATTTCATAAATTCGTCATAGCATAACCCAATGAAAATAAACAGGTTCCATAAATATCTCATCAAAATAATAATAAACAATATATATAAATAATAAGGATGGTATAATTAGATCATGTCCCCGTTAAAGAATAATTAATATTAAAGATTTTATTATAGATGAAAATTCATTTAAAAGTTCACTAAAATATGCCTTGAGGAAAATATACTTTTCATTTTGAAATATCTTATTTTAAATATAAATATTTATAAAATGTTAAGGAAAAAAATTATTTGAAAATAAACATGGAAAATTGTAAAGGAATATTGAACTCATTGATCGGTTATAACGAGGAAAAATCATGTTCATGTCATGTACATTAAAACAAAGATTCCTTTCACATTTTCTGTAAATAGTCAAAAGTACATCATTCAGAAAATGGAAGGATGATTAATTTGAAATATTTTTATAGAAATTAAAACATGGGTAAAAATTAATTTAAAACATCATTGTAGAATGGTAAAAAAACATTCTTTAAATCATGTTAAATAAAACATGGACATTGAAGAAAAATATTATCGATTAAATAGTAAAATATTGTCATTTTTACTAAAAAACATTTTTTTAGTATTTTGAGTGTTTAAAGTGAGAAAACTAAAATTTAAACACATATTATATATAAATAACTAGAGTATAATAGAAGTTAAATAGATTTATCATATACATATAATATAATTTTTTTAATGTAAATTCAATCATAAACAATCCGGAATAAAATGGGATTGAGACGTAAATCCATTACCTCAAGTATGGTTTTTCTTCATGCACGTTTAAAACTCATATATCATAAGTATGGATTTATTATAAATCTATTATAGAAACATACTTATATATATCATACAATATATTATTTATATATAACATTTCATCACCCGCATATTAATAATTCTTTATTAAAATCACTATTCTAGAGATAATTTCTTCGTTTTTTCATACATTTTTTGGTTCACCAGTCCGGGCCTTTGTACATTGGCCATGGTAAAATTATATTCAAAATTATAATAATTATATAAATATCATATTTTTTATTATATTTTTCATTCATAAATTGTAGATTTTGAAAAATAAATTGCATTGTTCATGGTGATGGTGGGTCGTCTATACACATGAATGTTGTTTTCACTTTTTGGCAGATAGAATGAAAGAAAGTTAAATAATAATTAACCTTTAAAAAACATTATTATGTTATATATATCATATATATTCATTTTAAAAATAAATTAAAAATGAATCACATCACTTCATGGAGGTGGTAGTCCACACATAAACATGAGTGACGTTATTATTTTCCAACAGATGGGAAGAATGTGGATAATGGTTGTTAAATTATCATAATAAAAATTAATTATATTTAAGATACTAAAATAATTACCTTATAATGGATACTGTAGAGTTAAAGGTTGTATAAGAACAAATAAAATTGAAAATGATAGGTTAAGAGTTATACCTATGTGTTGAGAAACCTCTTTGGTATTACACCTTAAGCCTTGAAAGGATGGTCTTTAGGAAATAACATGAGATCTGGAATGTGGGGAAGGATTATAGGATGATATTGGGGTAGTTATTGGCCAATATATAAGGTTGAAACATTGTTAATAAGGGAGGATAGAAGGTACACTTTTATAGGTGAGAGGAGGGGCACTCTTAGAATTACATTAACTATTAAATTAATATAAATTAATTTTCATGAAAAAAGGATAAAAAATAATATAATTCTAATATAAGATGATTTTTACTCTAAATAATCTAATCCATTAAATTTTGGATATTTTTTGGATATTTTTTCACCCTTATCTCCTAGTTATAACCCCTATTAAACCTATTGACACTTGTCACAATCACAACTACAAAACACACCTTTAACTACATTGGCAGTTATCAGTGATAGAAAAATCCAGTGATAAAGTCCATCTCTATTAGTGCTAAAATAAGCACTGATAAAGGGATCCCTTTATCAGCACTAAAAAAGTGCTCATAAAGGGAACCCTTTATCAGTGATTTTTTTAGCACTAATAAATGATAACATTTATCAGTGCCTTATTTTAGCACTCATAAAGGCCAAAAATAAAATGAAATAATTAAACAAATAAAAACAATTAACAATTTAAATAATCAGATAATTATTGTCAAAAATGAATAAATTAAATATACATATATATAAATTTTAAAAATAAATAAGTAGTATATATTAAATATATAAATATGTAAAATGAACAAAATGAAATAATTAAGAAAATAATAATTTAAAATGAGTAAATTAAAAAAAATATTAAACATTTTATTAAATAAATAATTATTGGTAAATATGAATAAATTTAATATAAATATATATAGATTATAAATATTAATAAATAGTATATATTATATATAAATATATAAAATTAATAAATTGTAATAATTAATAAAAAATTAAAAATTAAAAATTAAAAATTATTTAAAAATTTATTAATGAGAAAATTATTAATAAAAATGAATAAGTATAATATATATATATATATATATATATTAATTATAAATAGGAATAAATAATATATATTTAATATATATATAATAGAAAAAAAATTTAATTAAAAACAATTTAATGGCTTATTTATTTTCAAAAGTTTGAATTTTCCATTTAACATATATCAAATGTCTTGTGTTACATTGATTTCACATACATATATGTGTGTGTGTTTGTGTGTTTGTGTGCAATTACTACATTTTTATATATAATGCACACACAAAAATATTTACATAATATATAGAAACAAAAACACCTATTATTTATGTAATTTATTCAAATTTTAAAATATTTTAGAATTTCATTATAACATGATACATTTAATATATTATGTTTTTAATCAGTAAATTTTATTTATTTATTTTTAATGTTATTACTGTTAGGGTATTCATTTTTAATATTTTTTTATTTATTTTATTTTTGAATTTGATCATTTTATTTTATTTATTTATATATATTTATTTTCTATGTTTTAATATTTTCAATATGTAATCATCTTTATTTCAATATATATATATATATATATATCCATATTTTTTTAATAATTTATATTTAATTAACAAAATATATCTATTTTTTCAATATTTTTAAATTGTACTAATTTTGAATTATTCTATTTCACACACTTTTAAAATTCATGTATTTAAGATTATATATTCACTAATAATGTTAAAAATATATTTGTAAATAAATATTTATAAATTCATAATTATTATAAATAAATAAATATTATTTTTCAATAAGTATTAATATAATTATAAATAAATATTATATATATTTAAATAGTTATAAAATTATAATAAATTTATTTAAATAATTATATTTATAAATCCTTTATCATATTTAAAGTTTTAGCACTAATAAAATTGATCTTTATCAGCACTAAAAAAGTAATGTTAAAAGAAATATTTATCAATGCTAAAAGGTTAGCACTAATAAAGATGTCTTTTATCAGTTTTTTTAATGCTGATAAAGCTAGAGCTTTATCAACCCTAAAAAAAGCGCTGATAAATATCTCTTATATCAATGCTTATCAATTTGGAGTTGATAATAGGGATATTTATCAGCACTTTTCTAAAGTATTGTTAGAAGTGTCCGTGGCCTATTTAAAAGAACCCTCATCACAACTCATTCACTCATGATTCTCAATATCTTATAGAACTTCTCTACTACTGGTGCATCTCCCCTACCTTCCCTCAGACAAATCAAGGCTATAATCCAATTTATGTTACTATCTATTTTTCCTATATGGTTGTTTTATTTTTTGCATTCTATGTTTGGCATGTTTGCACTATTCATAACCATGACAAAACCTACATCTCATCTCCTCACCACTAGAATAAAATGAGTGGTTCTATTTTTTCTTTTTCCTCCTTAGACAATGGTTTCTAAGACAGATAATGATGTTTTCATATGGTAAGGTTTATTAGTATATGTGTATGGGCCTATATGGATAAATAAAATAGATTTTTCACATATGAAGAAAGAGAAGGATGTTTTCATATGGTAATAAGTAATCCATAAATATGTCTAGATAACATTATTATGTTGGATACTTGAGTTACCATATTAATTCTAGTTTTTTTTAATTTTTTCTTTGAACTATATTCTCAACTCTCATGCCTCTTATTTAGGTATAAGAGAAATGAAAGCAACATGGAGGGTTTCTAAATACTTTAGCAGTTTATCTAAATTTGATTCAAAAAAAGAACAATCAAATTTGAAATCCAATATGGGCTTCATAGCTAAAGAGGAAAAGGTACAAATATATTACTCATCCAATTCTAATTATGATTCTTCCAGTTTCTCAAATAGTAAATTAGATGCCTATTATTCTATGTTGGGAGAGAAATATGATTCTATATTAAAAAAGAACAAATATTTAAAGAACATTCATAATTTTGTTTTAGGTGAAATTGATGCCTTGCTGAAACAACATCAAGATTTAATTGAAAATTTTAACTCATCTATATCAAACTATGATGATCATGAAAAGAATATAAAAGAATTATAGGATGGAGTAGAATTATATAAGAGTGATGCTCTTATTTTTAATAATAGAGAAAATATCTCAAATTAAATCCTTAGAAAGAATGTAATTAAAAAGGAAAGATTTGGTATAGGAAGTGAGGGTGAGAAATCTAAACTGTACAAAAATTATTTTTGTCCCCAATTCAAAAAATGCAACGTATTATTTTTGTGGAATAAAAGGGAATTTGAAAAATAATTTTAATTTGAGAAATCTTAAAATCAATGGCATTAAAAGAGCCTTTATTTCAAAGAGTTTATCTGAATCTAATGATATAAGCTATGGAAAAAACAAAGAAGGTGTGGATTCCCATATCTCTACTATATAACAATACTAGACACAAGAAAGTGTGGTTACCAAAACAAACATTTGTTTAAATACTTTTGTAGGAAACATGTCACAAGAACAAAAATTATATATGGTATATAGATAGTGGTTTTTTGATGCATATAAGTGGAGATCTATCAAATTTTCATACGCTGACTCAAATGGATGGATATCATGTCACTTTTGGTGATAATGCCAAAGGGAAAATAGTTAGAGTTGGAACTGTTGGAGATCTGAAGACCATATCTATCAACAAAAAACATTATGTGCAAGGACTAAATAACAATATGATAAGTATCTCTTAGATTTCTGATGATGGTATTTATGTTGATTTTTTAAACAATTATTTATTTATTTTTAAAGATAAATTGCTTAAGTTTAGAGTGCTAGGAAATGACAATATTTATAAATTGGATTTAAATTCCTTATCTAAACAGAAAGTGAATTTTTTTAACTGTAAAGACAAATGAGTCAAGGATTTGGCATAAGAAACTTGGTCATTTTAATATTTATGTTTTACATAAATTATCTAAGAAAAAAATAAGTTTCTGATTTCCCCAATCTTAAATTTGAAAGTGATCGTTTCTGTGATGCATTCCAAATTGGCAAGCAACATAAATCTTTTTTCAAATAAATTAACAAAATTGATATATATAAACCTCTAGAACTTATCCAAATAGATCTATTTAGTCCATTAAGAGTAGAAAGTTTGGATGGTAAATTATATGTTTATGTTTTAATTGATGATTATTCTAGATTTACTTGGGTTTATTTTCTAAAAATGAGTGAAGTTTTTGTTTTTTTCTTGAAGATCTTATAAAATTATTCAAAATAAAAAAGGTTTTAAAATAATTTCATTGAGAATTGATCACGGTGAAGAATTTTGGAATCAAGAATTTAATTTTTTTTTCAAATATGTGTGTTAATCACACCTTCTTGTCACTAATAACACCTAAACAAAATGGAATTGTTGAAAGAAGAAATAGAACTATTCAAGAAATAGAAAGGACTATGCTGAATAGTATTCCTACCTATTTTTGGATAGAAGATATAAGAACAGCCTGTTATATCATTAATAGAGTTTTAATTCATCATATATTAAAAAACACACCTTATTAACTATGGAATAATAGAAAACCTAAGGTAAAGTGATTTAAAGTTTTTTGATGAAAGGTGTATATCTTGAACACCAAAGATAATATTGGTAATTTTGATCCAAAATATGATGAAGGAATATTTTAGGATATTCTGCAACCTCTAAAGCATATATAGTGTATAATAAAAACTCAAGGATTTTTGAAGAATCAGTTCATGTGATGTTTAATGAAACTGGCCCTTTTATTAAAGATAATGATCAAACTAATGAAGTTACTGACTCTTTTGATAATATGAGACTAGAAACCCTTAAAAATGATTTTGAAAATGATATTAATAAAATTCAATCTAGTTCAAAGAATATGATACTAAAGAGCCTGAAAGTGACTTTCCTAGACAATATAAAACCCTAAAAACCATCCTTAATGAACTTTAATATGAGATCTATACATAGGAATTATAACTATAATAAATATAGGAAACCTAGATGAATTGTCTGCCTTTTATCCCAATTATAACCTAAGACTATTGAAGAAGCCTTAGAAAATGAAATTTAGATATTAGCAATGCAAGAATAGTTAAACCATTTTAAAAGAAATAAAGTTTGGGAACTAGTAGAAAGACCAACCAACTATCCAATTATAGGAACCAAGTGTGTTTTTAAAAACAAACAGGATGATTAAGGGATCATTACTACGAATAATGTTTTATTAGTGGCCAACGGTTATTATCAAGAAGAAGGAATAGATTATGATGAGGCATTTTCCCCTATAGCTTGACTAGAATCCATTAGAATCCCTTTATCTTATGCATATCATATGAATTTTAAATAATATCATATGGATGTTAATTCTTCCTTTTAAAATATTTAATTAATGGCGGAAGTTTATATTGAACAACCCCCTGGTTTTGAAAATCTTCAAAACACAAAATTTGATTTTAAACTTACCAAATCTTTCTATTGCCTTAAACAAGCACCTAGATCTTGGAATGAAAGATTAAGTTCTTTCCTTTTGAAAAATGTTTTTACTGTTAGTTTAGCATACCCAACACTATTTAGGAAAATAGTTTGTTCTGATACTTTGTTAGTTCAAATTTATGTTGATGATGTTATTGATAGTTCTTCTAATAAAAAAATTTGTCATGATTTTTCAAATTTAATGCAAAAATAATTTGAAATGAGTATGATGGGAGAATTGAATTTCTGTTTAGGATTTTAGATTTATCAAAAAAAAATTAGAATTTTTTTAAATAAAAGTAAATATATTATTGATTTATTGAAAAGGTTTGGACTTGAAAACAGTAAGACATATACTACCCCCATGTGTACCAATATAAAACTTGGTTTTCATGAAGACAGAAAACCAGAAGACAAGAATTTATATAGAGGTATTTTTGGTATTTTTTTATATAATACTGCTAGTAGACCAGACATTATGTTTTCTGTATGTCTTTGTGCTTGATTTTAATCAAATCCAAAATAATTTCATCTTACTGTTGTTAAAAGAATTATTATATATTTAAAAGGAGCTATTTTTTAATCACTTATTTACCCCAAAACTTATGATTTTAATTTGATTTCATATTAATATGTTGACTTTGGAGGTTGTGGATTAGATAGAAAAAGTATTTTAAAAACCTGTCAATTTTTAGAAAAAATCATTAGTTTCATGGTTTAGTAAGAAACAACACTCAATTTCCCTATCAATTGTTGAGGTGGAATATGTGTCTCCTGGAAGTTTTTGTGCACAATTATTGTGGATTAAAAACACTCTAATGGACTTTGGACTAAATTTTAATAGCATTCCTATTGAACGTGATAATTCAAGTGCAATAAATATTTCAAAAAATCCAATAAGTCATTCTAGGACTAAGCACATTAATATAAGCCATCATTTTCTGAGAGATCATGTTCTTAAAAAGAATATATCTTTAGAATTTTTTAGTACTAAATATCAATTGGATGATATTTTCACTAAACTACTTCCCACTGCTAGTTTTTATTTTATTAAGTGGGAGTTAGGTTTATTTAATTTTAAATAAGTAATTGTAAAGTAATTTCAATTTTAAAGAATATTTATTTTTGTTAAACATTTTTATATATATTTTTTAATCGTGAATTTTATTTTTTTAAATATATTTGTTTTTAGTTTTTAAGTCATGTGTTTTCAAAAATTATAATAATTAGCCTACGTAATTAGAATGGAAAACCAAGACAATATCATTATCTTCCAGAAAACTTTCGACCTACCTTACCCCTTTTTTTCTCAAATAATTTGTCTACCTAAAACTTCATCTAGCTTTGAAACCCTATAATTCCAAAGCCTCAGAGCTATCGATTCTCAGAAATGGTGAATACCAAGAAAAATAATGAGAGAGAACCTAGTGACCTGAAGAATCAATGAGTTTTATCAAGGAAGATTGTTGAAGGGAATGTCGTAGATTTTGAGTGGTTGTATAAGAAGAATCTATTGATTAAGAAAATACTGGCATTCCAAGGTTTGTAATTTTTATTCAATGAAGTGAATACAAAATTTGTTTATGAGGTAGAACTAAAGCATTTCTACAATGGTTCACATTTCAGTTTTAGTGAAATCGAAGATAATGTATCTGCAAAAATAGAAGATAAGTAATTTTAAATTTCTTCTATAGAAATAGAAAGATTTTGAAATGTCCTCATGAAGGTGTATTTCATTTTGAACTTTAATCTATTATAAATAATGATCATAAGTTTGTGGATATTATGTAGTTTCTGTTTGGATCAACAAATATAAGGAAGATGTTTGTTAAGGATCTTGAGGCAGATTATAAAGTGTTGGTTAAGTTTATTCTAACTAGAATTTCCTCAAGAGTAACTGAAATGGAGAAAATCTTATATCGAGACATGTATATTATGTTTTTGTTCATAATTGAAATCAAGTTCAATTTTCCTAGATACATGTTCAGATATTTGAATTGTTTTTGTCAAGTAGAGGCTCATATTTATTTTTATCCCTATGGACATATATTTTCCTTGATTATGTTCAGAAGGTAGTTTATTCATTCATTTTATGAAAGAGTAAAATATCATCATAATAATGTTCTAAATGTTACACTACGGGAAAAATACCCTTTTGCGACGGAGTATTTGCGACGGGATTAATTCTCGTTACAAATAGTCCATCCCAGAGGTTATTTTCAACAGGGGATTCGACCTGTCGTAAATAACTGGCTTTTTGTGACGGGATTTGGGGTCCCGTCACAAAAATTAAAGCGCGGTTTGTCATGGGCCACATGCTAAAGTGCGGGAAGGTTATTTGCAATGGTGGGAATCCCCTATCACAAATAGTGCTTCACTCAGAGGGGTATTTGCGATGGGTCCAATTGCAAATACTGGTGAGAGTAAATAGATTTTTGCGATGGGATGTTGTATCTATAACGACCTGAATCCGTAGACCCTCCATTGGTGCCACATACCCGGTTCGCCACATGACCTCAAGCACGTTTCCCCGAATGCCAAAGGCTTCCGACTAGTAGAGAGTGCCCTGGTGAGTCTGTGGGGAAACTATACCCTCATTCGGTAAAGTATACAGCGGAAAAACAACCAGTCACAATAACGAAAAAAATAAACAGCATACAACAACTGAACTGAACAGTGGCAGCAATGTATAAAATAATGATAATGCAACATGGTACATACGCCTATGAAAATCAGCAAACAAACCAACGTGTTGAAGTAAAACTGAAAAAAAAAGTGCAAAGGAAAACAAGATAAACTCCTCAGCATCGCGAGCCCCGGCTCGGTCCCATGCTCTCCAGCTCCAGTGCAATCAAGAACCTAAAGTAGAAGGGCTCTTTCCCTTATCTATACCTGTAGAAACATAGTCTTCTTAGGCCCAAAATCATGGCCCAAATAGGGTGTGAGATACAATTCCAGTAGGTAATCACCCAAATATTTGTGCCTAATAGTCAATGAATACATGGAAAGAAAAAGTGCAGAAAGCAGTAAACAGTAATGCACACAACAACTACAATCCACAATTCTAACAAACAAGGTACACAAGTAAACAGCCAGTAACAAGAAGGAAAAAAGGTAACCCTATGGGTAGATCTCACATCCTAACCCCTATAGTTCAACCTATAAGTACTAGCAACCCTCTAGGTGGCACACACAGTCTTACCCCTCTGGTTCAGCTATGAAATTAATAATAATAGACTCTCTGAGGAAGCACTCACCGTCAATTCCCCCTATAGTCTCGTATCGTACTAAAGGCTCTCTGGGGAAGCACTCAACGTCTCATTCCTCCTATGGCCCGCGTCGAGGAAATATAGACTCTCTGAGGAAGCACTCATCGTCAATTCCCCCAGTGGTCTCGCATTGTATTTAAAGACACTCTGGAGAATCCTTTACATCAATTCTCTATTTGGTCTACTACTCGAGGTTCTTACAGTCCGGAGTGCAAATAAACATGCATAGCATGCGTGTATCGTCCAAGTAAACCTCAATAACTACTTGGCTATCATTATAAGGCTCAACAGCATAATAAAGTAGCAGTTCCATTATCCTACGACTAGGCATGGAAACTAGCAAAACGCCAAACAGGAAAAATAAACATGGAAAAGAAACCTAAGCAGAAAATAAATTACTCTACTTACAAGCATAAACCTCTACTACAGCAATCATGCAAAGCAGGAAAACAGCAGAGGCAAAATAGGAAACCCACAATTCCCCGCCCAAGGGAATTTGTGGAATTTGCACAAAATACTCATCAACTTTCAACAGAAAGGCATAAACCACCTACCTCAATCCTAGGAGATCGATATATCTGAACCATGATGATTTATTCCCCTTAGAACGTCGTAGATCTGAGAAAACGCACAAAATGCTCAACCCTGATAACTCAAAAATGAAGAGGAATAAGAAAACGAAGATCAACCAGAAGGAAGATCGTATCGCTGAGATTCCAATGCAATCGACGGTGCTCGAATCAGAGGACGGATGAAGAGGTGGGAGCTTGTCGAAGATTTGGTCGTGCGGGTCGCTCTCGGATGAACGGGACCTAGAAGGAGGTGTTTTTGTGCGTCAGGCGCGACCTCGGTCCGTTTAGTGAAAAAAAAGTACACGGCGTGTACTTTTAGAGTACATGGTGTGTACTGGGTCCTTTCCATACTCCACCAAAATCGGCCTCCACGTCATCCCTACACACCGTTTGTGTGGCCTGGGCATGGCCAGCACATAGCTTCGAGCCGGAGAAGAGTACACGGTGTGTACTCAGAAAGTACACTGCGTGTACTTCAAAAATTTCCAGAAAGTTCATTTTTTCTTAAAAACTCTAGAAAAAGGAAAAATATACATTAAAAGAAGATTTGGGTTCTTACAAACTTCCCCCTTAAATAAATTCATCCCCGAATTTCCCTAACGTGGTGTAGAAGAAGAATCCCCAAACAGCTCCGGCCACTGCGATTGTACATCGGCCTCCCTTTCCCAAGTCTCGTCCCGTTCTCGCCCGTGCTTCCATAGCACCCATACCAGAGGAACCGACCGCTGGTGGAGAACCTTCATACTGGGATCGACAATCCAGATAGGATTCTCCTCAAACTATGCATCCGCTTCAAGTTCAACCTCCTTAGGCTGAAAGACATGAGATGGGTCCGAAAGGTAACGTCGGAGCAGAGAGACATGGAAGACGTCATCCATGGCCCGGTACCTCTGAGGTAGCTGCAACCAATAGAAGACCGACCCCACTCTCTCCAAGACCTCAAACGGCCTGACGTACTATGTTGAAAGCTTGCCCTGTCTCCAAATCCACTTGTGTCCCAACCTCGGTGCAACATGTAGGAAAACCTTATCTCTGACCTCAAACTCCGGAGGTCATCTCCGCTGATTAGCATAAGACTTCTGTCGAGACTGTGCTATAGTCATCTACTTCCGTATCAGCTCTATCTACTATGAGGTCTCCTGAACGGGACAAGGTCCCAGTAAAGCTGCCTCTCCTACCGCCAGCCTGCATAAGGGTGATCGGCATGGCCTACCCTACAAAGCCTCGTATGGTGCCATCTGAATGGTCTCCTAGAAACTGTTGTTGTGGGAAAACTCCACCAGAGGAATATACTTCTCCCAAGAACTGCCAAAGTCTAGAATGCAGGCTCAGAGCATATCCTTAAGAACCTGGATCGTGTGCTCAGACTAGCCATCAGTCTTGGGATGGTATGGTGTACTTAAAAGTACATGTGTACCCAAGGCCTTCTGAAGTCCCTGCCAGAACCGATAAGTAAAGTGTGCATCCCTGTCTGAAACAATGGAGTGTGGAACTCCATGCAGACAAACGATCTCTTGGATGTAAAGTCGTCCCAGATCATCGACACTGAAGGTCTCCTTAATCTGTAAGAAGTGAGAAACCTTCGTGAGCCTGTTGAAGACAACGCAAACAACATCATTCCCTCGAGTCATCCTCAGCAACCTGGTCACGAAGTCCATCGCAACATCATTCCACTTCCACTCTGGAATGGGTAACTACTATCAAAGGTATGTTGGTCGCTGATGCTCTGGTTTCACCTGCTGACAAGTAGAACATCTCATGACAAAACCAGCAACATCCTTCTTCATATCTGGCCACCAGTACTGGTGATGAAGATCCTGATACATCTTGGTGACTCCAGGATGAACTTCACAAATAGATGAATTAAAGTTCCGCATCAGCTCCTCGTGTATATCTGCTGTCACCCATACGCGTCCCTGGAAACGCAGGATCTCATCCTTGCCCACTGTCCATCCAGGAAGAGGGTCCTCTCCTGACACACTCTCCAGCAGGACTAAGCCTTCTAAGTCTGATAGTTGCCTCATCCGTAATCAATCAAAAGTTGTAGGGGTAACAGCTACAGAAGATAGGAAAGTCTATCCCTGTCTATCGTGCTCCACTAGATGCATCTCAGAGAATAGAGCCATAAGCTGCCACTCACTGCTGGCCTCCTGAACTCCCTGAATCTGAGTTCTCCTACTCAACGCATCTGCCACTGTGTTTCCCTTTCCCTACGTATAGGAAAACTCGAAATCAAAAGACTGAAGATAATTGACACACCTGCGCTGTCTCAGATTCAGATCACGCTGAGTGAAGATATACTTGAGACTCTTGTGGTCGATGTAGACCACAAAGTGCTCTCCCAACAGGTAGTGTCTCCATCAGCGTAGGGCATGGACAATAGCTACCAACTCTTTATCGTGCATAGGGTGGTTCCTCTCATGTGGCCTCAACTGCCGAGATCCATCAGCAACGACTCCATCTCCCTGCATAAGCACAGCTCCTAGTCCGATACCTGAAGCATCACAATAAACAGTATAGCTCTTGCCTAGCTCTGGAAAGACTAGTATCGGCACTGACGTCAACCTCCCTTTCAACTCCTGAAAGGCTAACTCACAAGAATCTGACCATAAGAACTTCGACCCCTTCTTGGTCAGACCAGTCAAAGGTGCCGCTAAATGAGAAAAGTCTTGAATGAAGCGCATTTAGAATCTATCCAGCCCTAGGAAGCTCCATACCTCAAAGACGTTCTTCAGCTGCACCCAGGAAACTACAGCTCTCACTTTCTCTGGGTCCATAGATACTCCTTCCTCTGAGATGACGTGACCCAAGAAGTTAATCTGATCCATCCAAAAGTGGCACATCGAGAGTTTAGCATAAAGATGATGCTCTCTCAGTGTACTCAGAACGATCTCAAGATGTGTGGCATGGTCGTTTCAAGTGTGAGAATACACCAAGATATCGTCCACGGAGACCACGACGAAAGTGTCCAAGTAAGGGTGGAACACTCGGTACATCAGTTCCATGAAAACGATAGGCGTGTTCGTGAGACCGAATGGCATAATTGTATACTCGTAAAGACCATACCTGCTCTTGAAGGTCGTTAGAGGTATATCTGATGATCTAACGTGCAACTGATGATAATCGGACCTCAAATCGATCTTCGAGAACACTCGGGATCCTCGAATATGATCGAAAAGGTCATCGATCCTAGGAAAAGGTTATCGGTTCTTGACCGTCAACTGGTTCAGTTTCCGATAATCCATGCAAAGATGAAGTGTACCATCTGCCTTCTTCGCAAACAAGACAGGAAAACTCTAGGGAGAAGCACTAGGTCAGATGAATCCCTTAGCCTGCAACTCCTCCAATTGCTTCTTGAGCTCCTGCAACTCACGAGTAGCCATTCTATAAGGAGGAATGGACATCGGTTCCGCTCCTTGCACGAGATCAATAGAAAAGTCTACCTCACGCTCCAGAGGAAAACCTGAGAAGTCCTCTGGAAAGACATCCCTGAAGCGATCCACCACTGGAGGAAATTCCAACTGTGGAGTCCCCTGATCATCCAGATAAACACTAGAAATCTGGGTTGTCACCCTTCCTATCCCATGATGCTCGAGTCCTGCTCGACTCACCTGAACATCCCATTCGCCTCTATGAAGAAAGGATTCACCCTCTGGTGAAATGAAACTCACTCTGCGGCGATAATAGTCGACAACTACCTGGAAGGGAACCAACCAGTCCATCCTGAGGATGACATCATAGCCTTTCATCTCTAGGACATAGAGATCCCATAAGAAACGATACCCTGAAACCTCAAGAGGGCACTCTCTACACCGGCGTACACTATATGTCCTCGTCCCCAAAGGTGTGTCTAGTGTCAATGAGTCGGCAGAAGAAAAGATGCAGAGCCCAAGGCTCTCCACGACAGCAATAGAGATAAAGCTATGTGTAGCACCAGTATCAAAAAGGGCTGAAGATAAAACTGAGGCTACTAAAATCGTACATCGAACTATAGAAGGGTCGGGATCCTGCTCCTGATAGGTCTGCTCCATGGCGAAATACTGGCCTGCACCACGGCCCTGCACCCCTAACTGACCACTCTGAGTTGAACCTCCCTACTGGTACTGAGGGACTGGTGGTTGACCGCCACGACCTCGACCTCCACCTCGGCCTGAACGGCCGGAAGAACTTCAGTTCCCCGACTGGTGAGAGACTGGTGGGGATACTCCTAAACGAGGAGTCATGGAAGAACCCCGGTCACTAAATGCTGGTGAGAAAACCTGGCAGAAACGTTGAAGGTGACCCATCTTGTCGTAATATCGGCACTCCATGGGGTCCCTCTGGCACTATGGCCTCGTGTGCCCTGACCGGCCACACTGGTAGCATGTCACCTGGCTGCCTGATGATGCATCACGCTTCCTTGGGTCACCGCACGTAGACTCTCTACAGCGCTTCTTACTATCATCTGGAGGAAGACTAACTCTGGAAGCAGAATCGCCCTGGTTCGCAGCTCCAGAGTCTCTCAGATTGCGCTCCGCAATCAGTGTCTAGTTGACGATGGAAGTGATGGAAGTCAACTGGAAGATGTTCACCTGCGAGCGGATCTCCCTCCTGAGGCCATCCTCAAACTTCCTTTCTAATAACACCCCACTTCCATCCCAAAGGGGGATGAAACACTGCAGCTCAGTGAAGTGAGATGAATACTCCATGACAAAAATAGTACCCTGCTCTAAGCTCATGAACTCTCGGGCTCGATCGGCCCTCAGGGTCTCTGGGTAGAAGTAGTCGTAGAACACGCGCTAGAACTCCTCCCAAGCCATAGCCTGCCGATGACCCGCCTGTGAGATCATGTCCCACCACCTCTTGGCGGAGTCTCAGAGCATGTAGGTGGCGAGCTTGACCTGCCTCTCTGGAGACGTCTCCAGATGCTCGAAGATAGTCAGCATGGCTTCCTTCCATGACTCTGTAGCCTGAGGTCCTCCTTCCCCCAAGAGCGTGGTAGGATGCTGCTGCTGGAAAACCCGTGTCAAGTATGCCATAGTCATGGCAGGAGGCGGTGCCCCCTGGAAGGTCTGCATCATCCTCATAAACCTTCCCTGAACTGCGCATCAGCACCCGCAACTGGTATGATAGCTGGTGCCAAGGCTGGCTCGACTGGAGGATCAGCAGGAGGTCTCTGATCAGCCAAATCTGGCGTTTGATCACTGCCTGACGACAGACGTACGACTGTAGGATGTCTCGGAGGCATAGCTCTGAAAGATAAAAAGTATACCTTAGATCAGGAAAATAAGGACATAGAACACAAGAGTACCAAACGGAAACAGGGGAAGGAAAACACACAAGTTTACAAAACTCGACTACACGGCGTGTATAAAAACTACATGGCGTGTCTTCTTAGGCCACTGACATGGGCGTGTACCCCTACCTTACAGGTCGTGTAACACCTCAAACTACACGGCGTGTTGACTCCAACTCACGGTGTGTACTTCAAAACTATTCCCCTGCCCGAGTCTCCTTACACGGCTAACTCACACGGTCCGACTTAACCCGAGACTACACGACGTGTTCTTAACACACACAGCGTGTACTAGACAAGGATTCGGCAGCCCGTGTTGTTAAACACATGGTTTTTTACACGGAATAACCTTACATGGCGTGTTCTGAACAAACACGGCGTGTATAGGTCGAGGTGACACCATCCCGTGTTGTTCGCGACACGACCGGGTACCTGAACCAGACTACGCGGAGTGTGCCCGAAAACACACGGTGTGTCTAAGAGAAGTCCACACTGACCCGTGTTGTTCATGATACGACCGGGTGCCTGGAAGGGACTACACGGCGTGTTCCGTTACAACACGGCGTGTGATACTAGAGCTTCCCCGACCCGTGTTGTTAGTGACACGGCCAGGTACACTGCTCATTACCACACAGTGTGTACCTAACATACACGACGTGTTTCGAAAGTTACTTTCAAGACACCGTGTTCTGCTCACACGATCAGTAACATGTCCTGAAAACTACACGGCGTGTATCCAAAAAGTACACACTGTGTATTCTGGGTTTTTCTGGGCAGTAGCTCAGAAACTACACAGAACCCCAGAAACACTAAAAACAAGGCAAAGAGGTGCCAAATTCCAATTCATGAGGGCCCATACTCCCCACGAATCAAATATTGGCATCTCCTATAGTCACATACAAGGGAAAAACAAACATCTCTCTAACATAATATCCAAGATTCTATCAAGCATCTATCACAACAGCATGCATAATCTACACGAAGTCTATCACAACAGCATGCAATCGCTAATGCACCCTAGATGGCATGGCAAGAATGCATGGCATGTGATTTCTACGATTGCCTATATGATGCATGAGATGGCATACACTCATCTCATCAGGTTTTGACAGAAATAGAACTAAAATATCAAAACAATAACGGTACAACTCATGTGAAACACTCTAGGTGAAATCATACCAACCGTAAAATCTCAAAACCAGCAAACTGCAATTAACGAGGTAGTATGGCTTTTCCCTGTACATGGGTTAGCTACTCCCGAGCACAGCTTAATACCAAGTACTGAATTTGTCCTATCCCTGGCTAAAGTCTCCAAATAGTAAAGCAAGAGAAAAGAACTCCTCTGATACAACTTTCTAACGACCCGAATCTGGAGCCCCTCCACTGGTGCCTTGTACCCGATTCGCCACATGACCTCAAGTGCATTTCCCCGAATGCCAGAGGCTGCCAACTAGCAGTGAGGGCCTTGGTGAGTCGGTGGGGAAACTATGCCCTCATTCAGTAAAGTATACAGCGGAAAAACAACCAGTCACAATAATGGAAATAATAAACAGCATACAACAACTGAACTGAACAGAAGAAGCAATGTATAAAGTAATGATGATGCAACATGGTACATACACCTATGGAAAGCAGCAAACAAACCAACGTGCTAAAGTACAACTGGGAAAAAAAGTGCAAAGGAAAACAAGATAAACTCCTCAGCATCGCGAGCCCTGGCTCGGTCCCATGCTCTCCAGCTCCAGTGCAATCAAGAACATGAAGAAGAAGAAGGGTGCTTGCCCTTATCTATACCTGCAGTAACATAGTCTGCTTGGGCCCAAAAGCATGGCCCAAACAGGGTGTGAGATACAATCCCAGTAGGCAATCACCCAAAGATTTATGCCTAATAGTCAATGAATACAAGGCAAGTAAAAGTGTAGAAAGCAGTAAACAGTAATGCACACAACAGCTACAATCCACAGTTCTAACAAACAAGGTACACAAGTAAACAGCCAGCAACAAGAAGGAAAAAGGTAACCCTCTGGGTAGCTCTCACAGCCTAACCCCTATGGTGCAACCTGTAAGTACTAGCAACCCTCTAGGTGGCACACACAATCTCACCCCTCTAGTTCAGCTGTGAAATTAATAATAATAGACTCTCTGAGGAAGCACTCACCGTCAATTCCCCTTATAGTCTCGTATCGTACTAAAGGCTCATTGAGGAAGCACTCAACGTCTCATTCCCCATATGGCTCGTGTCGAGGAACTACAGACTCTCTAAGGAAGCACTCATCGTCAATTCCCCCTGGGGTCTCGCATCATATTTAAAGACACTCTGGAGAAGCCCTTACGTCAATTCTCCCTTTGGTCTACTACTCTAGGTTCTCACGGTCCTGAGTGAAAATAAACATGCATAGCGTGTGTGTATCGTCCAAGTAAACCTCAAGAACTACTTGGCTATCATTATAAGGCTCAACAGCATAATAAATTAGCAGTTCCACTATCCTACGACTAGGCATGGAAACTGGAAAAATGCCAAATAGGCAAAATAAACATGGAAAAGTAACTTGGGCACAAAATAAATTACTCTACTTACAAGCATAAACCTCTACTACAGCAATCAAGCAAAGTAGGAAAACAATAGAGGTAAAACAGGAAACCCACAATTCCCCACCCAAGGGAATTTGTGGAATTTGGACAAAATACTCATCGACTTTCAATAGAAATGCGCAAACCACCTACCTCGATCCTAGGAGATCGATATATGTGAACCATGACGATTGATTCCCCTTAGAACGTCGTAGATCTGAAAAAACGCACAAAACTCTCAATCCATGATAACTCAGAAACGAAGAGGAATCAGAAAACGAAGCTCAAACAGAAGGAAGATAATACCGCTGCGATTCCAACTCAATAGACCGTGCTCAAATCGGAGGAAGGACGAAGAGGCGGGAGCTCATTGAAGATTCGGTCGTACGGGTCGCTCTCGGATGAACGGGACCTAGAAGGAGGTGTTTCTGTGCGTCATGTGTGACCCCGATCTGTTTTGTGAAAAAAAGAAAGTACACGGCGTGTACTTTAGAGTACAAGGCGTGTATTGGGTCCTTTCCATACTCCGCCAAAATCGACCTCCACGTCATCCCTACACACCGTGTGTGTGGCCTAGGCATGGCCAGCACACAGCTTCGAGACGGAGAAGAGTACAGTGCAGGTACTCAGAAAGTACACGGCGTGTACTTCAGAAATTTCCAAAAAGGTCATTTTTTCTTAAAAACACCAGAAAAAGGAAAAACATACCTAAAAAGAAGATCCGGGTTCTTAAAGTCTCATCGCAAAAAATGTATCGGCATGAAACTTTTTTCAACGGGTCACGTCACAAATACCCTTTTAACCACCGACAACAATTAATGCGAGCAATGGTATTTGCGATGGGACTCATCGCAAAAAAGTTCTATTTACGACGGGATAACCGTCGCAAATAGTCTTGTCGCAACTAATCTAACATATATATACCCCCTTCCGTTTTTATTTTTCTTCCCCTCAATTCTTACTTCCTGTCTCTCTCTAAACTCTATTTTTCGAGTAAAAATTTCTCTGAGTAAGTTTTCTTTTATGAAGAAGTTGTGAAGTCGTCTATATCAATAGGAGATCAAGTTTAAAGGTATTTATATTTTATTTAATTTAGTATTTATTTCATTTTTTTAATGTTAATTTTAATTATTGTTGATTAGTTGTAATTAAATTAGATTTAAATTGTTTTGTTATCAGTATTTATTTGTAATAATAAATTTGAAATTATTAGTACTAATTATTAATAATTAGTAATAATTAATAATTAGAAATAATTAGTAATTATTAATGAAAATTAGTATTGTATATAAATAATTAGTGGTAATTAGTAATTAGTAGTTGTAAATTGTAGTTATTAATAGCAATTAACGCTAATTAGTAATAATTATGGGTAATTAGTTATAATTACGGGTAATTAGTAATAACTGCGGGTAATTAGTAATAATTACGGGTAATTAGTAATAATTACGGGTAATTAATACTAATTAGGTTTAATTAGTAATAATTTGGGGTAATTAGTAATAATTATGGGTAATTGGTAATAATTATGGGTAATTCGTAATAATTATGGGTAATTAGTAATAATTAGGTTTAATTGGTAATATTTAGGGGTAATTTGTAATAATTTGGACCAAATAGTAATAATTAGGACTAAATAGTAATAAATAGGACTAAATAGTAATAACTAAGAATAACTAGGAATAACTAGGAATAACTAGTAATAAATAGGAATAATAAGTAAAAATTAGGAAAAATTAGGAAAAATTAGGAATAATTTGTAATAATTAGGAATAATTAGAAATAATTAGTAATAATTAGGAATAATTAGTAATAAATAAGAATAATTAGTAATAAATATGAATAATTAGTAATAATTAGGAATAATTAGCAATAAATAGGAATAATTAGTAATAAATAGGAATAATTAGTAATAAATACGAATAATTAGTAACAAATAGGAATAATTAGTAATAAATAGGATTAATTAGTAATAAATTGGAATAATTAGTAATAATTAGGAACAATTATTAATAATTAGAAATAATTAGTAATAATTAGGAGTAATTAGTAATAATTAGGAATAATTAGAAATAGTTAGGAATAATTAGTAATAATTAGGAATAATTAGTAATAAATATGAATAATTAGTAATAAATAGGAATAATTAGTAATAAATAGGAATAATTAGTAATAAATAAGAATAATTAGTAATAAATAGGAATAATTAGTAATAAATAGGAATAATTAGGAATAATTAGGAATAATTAGTAATAATTAGGAATAATTACTAATAATTAGGAATAATTAGTAATAATTAGGAATAATTAGTAATAATTAGGAATAATTAGTAATAATTAAGAATAATTAGGAATAATTGGGAATAATTACTAAAAAATAGGAATAATTAGTAATAAATAGTAATATTTAGTAATAAATAGGAATAATTAGTAATAAATAGAAATAATTAGTAATAAATAGGAATAATTAGTAATAAAAAGGAATAATTAGTAATAAATAGGAATAATTAGTAATAAATAAGAATAATGAGTAATAAAAAGAAATAATTTGTAATAAATAAGAATAATTAGTAATAAATAGGATTAATTAGTAATAAATATGAATTATTAGTAATAAATAGGAATAATTAGTAATAAATAGGAATAATTATTAATAATTAGTAATAATTAGTAATAATTAGTAACAACTAGTAATAATTAGTAATAACTAGTAATAAATAGTAATAAATTGTAATAAATTGTAATAATTAATAATAATTAGTAATAATTAGTAATAATTAGTAATAACTAGTAATAATTAGTAATAACTAGTAATAATTAGTAATAATTAGTAATAATTATTAGTAATTAGTAATAATTAGTAATAATTATTAGTAATTAGTAATAATTAGTAATAATTAGTAATAAATAGATATAATTAGTAATAATTAGTAATAATTAGTAATAATTAGTAATAATTAGTAATAATTAGTAATAATTAGTAACAATTAGTAATAATTAGTAATAATTAGTAGTAAATAGTAATAATTAGTAATAAATAGTAATAATTAGTAATAATTAGGAATTAGTTGTAATTATTTATCTTTCTTTTCAAATAGTGTTTTTATAATTTCAAAATATTCAAAAATAGTTGTGATTTTATATTTTTTAGAAAAATATGGAACAAGGAAGTCGAAAATAATCATTATTAGATGATCATGCTTGGATAAATCATCGTAGAAATCCAAGCGGTTCTTATTTAAATCTTGTATATATTGAAGGTGTTGAAACTTTCTTATCATTTGTATCATCAAAACCAGAATATGTTTCAGAAGGCATAATGAAGTGTCCTTGTAAAAAAAGTTCTCTGGGAACATTTGACACATTTTACAAGGTTGGGGGACATCTCTTGAAGTTTGGTTTTCAACCATATTATGTTTTTGGTATCAACATGGTGAACAAGGTTCCAGAGAAGATACTAATAACTTGATTCTGGATCCATCACGGTTTCAAAATTTAGTACATGATGTTGCAGGTCCATCTGTTCAACAAACTGAAACTCAAGATGATATTGATTTAACTCTTCAGTTGGCACCATTCAAATTTTATGATTTATTGAGGTCTGCTGAGGATGCATTATATCCTAGTTGTAAGATAAGAAAATTAGAAGCGGCTGTAAAATTTATGGCTATTAAATCAGATAATACAATGTCAAAAAACTATTTTTATCTGGTATTTTCTTTGATTAAAACACTATTACCTGAAGTAAATGTGTTGCCTGTAAATTACTATGAGAGAAAGAGGTTGGTTTGTAATATGGGAATTATTTATCAGAAGATTCATGCATGTCCAAATTATTACATATTATATTCTGGTGAAAGTGATTCATTGGATAGTTATCCCACATGTGGACAATCGAGGTATAAAGAAGCTCAACCAGGGAAGTCTGGATCAATTCCAGTAAAACAGTTGAGATATTTCCCCCTTACACCCAGGGTGTAGCGTTTATTTATGTCTTAGAACATAGTGTCAATGATGTCAATACACAAAACCAAGATTTCAACTGAGAAAATCTTGAATCATCCATCTGATGGTGATTCATGGAAACATTTTTACTGTCTGTATCCATCTTTTGATTTAGAAGCTCGAAATGTGTGATTGGGTCTTTATACTGATGGTTTTTTTTCCATTTAGTTCTTATTGTAGTCAGTATTCATGTTTTCCTATCTTTATAACTCAGTACAATTTACCTCCATGGATGTTGATGAAGGAGCCCTATATATTTTTTACCTTATTAATCCGAGGACATCCGAAAAAGAATATTTATGTTTATTTGAAACCATTGATTGATGAGTTAAATGCATTGTGGAGTAATGGTGTTAGTACATATGATGTTGCTACGAAACAAAATTTCATATTAAATGTTGCATTGATGTGGATGATTAGTGAATTTCTGGCATATGGCATATTATTTGACTGGAGTACACATGGTCTGAAATCATGTCCTTACTGTATGAAAGACAATAAAGCCTTTATGTTCGTCAATGAAAAAAAAACCTTGATATTTTGACTGTCATCACATATGTCTTCCAACCGATCATCCTTTTTGGAGGAACAAATCTCATTTCAGAAAAGGTAAGATTGAAAGGTATGAACCTCCAAAAATGATATCAGGTACAGAGTTAAAATCAGTTGTATTTTCATTACCTCCAATAACATTTAGGCCAATAGTAAAC
This sequence comes from Viscum album, assembly GCA_963277665.1. NCBI lineage: Eukaryota > Viridiplantae > Streptophyta > Magnoliopsida > Santalales > Viscaceae > Viscum > Viscum album. Next base: position 458,805,823 of record OY728126.1, read on the forward strand.
CAACAGAAAATTGATGGCTTTGAGAAAGAAAATAATTGGATAAAACAATGAATTTTTTTGGGATCTTCCATATTGGTCTGATTTTTTGGTCCACCACATGTTGGATTTTATACATATTGAGAAGAAAAGTTTTGATAATTTATTTCATAAAGTTTTGGATACACCTGGTAAGACCAAAGATACTATAAATGCACGATTAGATCTTTACCAAATTTGTAGGCGACCAGAACTTGAACTATTTGAAAATGTCAGATCACAGAGGTTAATGAATCCAAAAGCATCTTATACACTTTCCAAAGAAATTCACTTATTATTTTGTTAGTGGATTGCAAATTTGAGACTTCCAGATGGTTATACTTCCAATTTGGGCAGATGTGTTAATAATGGTTATATTACCTGATTAAAAAGTCGTGATCGTCAGGTTATAATGGAAAGACTTATGCCGATTGGATTCAAAGGTTTTTTGAATTTTATGACTTGGGATTCGATAACAAACATATCATATTTTTTGAGACATTTGTGCAGCAACAACAAACTATGATGCGCTAAGAAAACTGGAAGAATATGTTGCTGTAATTATATGTAAACCGGAAAAAATATTCTCACTGACTTTCTTTGACATAATGGAACATATGATATTACATTTTCCACATGAAGCTAAATGTGGAGGTCCCATACAGTTTCCATGGATATACCCATTCAATAGATGCATGTAGAAATTGAAGAAAAATGTACGTAACAAAGTATCAGTTCAAGGCTCAATTGCTAAAACTTATTTGCAAGAGGAAATTGTTTTTTCTGCTCTCATTATTTTGAATCTTAATATAACTCAAAACACAACTGCATGGGACAGAATGAGGGGGATGTTAATGAAGAAACGGACAATAAATTATCAGTTTTTAATCATCCAAATCTTTCCTTCAGTGGAGTTCAGAAATGATGGATTTCAAATGATGAACATCACAGAGCTCATACATATGTTCTGCTCAAATGTGAAGAAATGACATCATTTGTATTGTGAGTGCTTCTATCACTTATTCTATAATTTATGTTACAGTATGTAAACTTATTTTATTTGTAAGTTATATGATAATCATATCAAGAAACAACTTCCACAAATTACAGTAGTTTCTTTTGAAGAACATAGACAAAAAATTACTCAATGGTTTCAAAAACTAGTAACATAAATTATTGATGGTTTAATATCAATTTTTTTTATTATTTATTATATTGATAATTGTTTTAAAAAATTTCATGTGTCTCAACATGAGGATAAAATTGATAAGCGACTGTGTATATTGAGTAACCCACCATCCAAAATGGTTAAATCTTATAATTCATATGTGGTGAATGGTTTTCGATTTCATACACGTGCATATGGGGAATAAAAAAACAATGAATAGTTGAGTTTTCTTAAGAGGATCGCATCACAGAGAAACTGAAGTTGACTTTTATGGAATTATGGATGAAATTATTGAGTTGTGTTATCTAAGACAGAATTACATAATAATGTTTAAATGTCGGTGGTTGGATACCGAGAGAGTCTTATAGAAGAGTTGGTTATGAAACCAAGGAACAGAGAAGAACCACCTGCTGAAGAACTAGTGTTAGGTTTAGGAGAAGATACCCATTCAGTTCATTTGGAAGAACCAGTTCAAGAAGAAGATCAACTGCCTGAAAGTCAGATTTGATATCTTCAAGATGTTCCTCAGGAAAAATATGAGTTTATTTTAGGAATAGGTTCCCTAAGAAGAAAATCAAGTGAAAAGATTAGCAACTAAGGTTATAGATCTTATTGAGAATCAAGCTATCTCAGCATTTGACTAGTCATTGGAGTGACCAGGATCTGTCTATAGAGAAAAGATAGAAGTTCCTGATAATATTTCATGTTCTAGTGAAAAGTTAGTTGCAAAGTATTCCACGAATAACTTATCCATTTGTGGTTGTTTATCAGTCCAAAAATCCAGATAAAGGGACTTATAATTCTTTGATTAATAAGATTGAGGATCTTGTGATCAAATTCAACGAAGTTCAAGAAGAAAATTCAGTTCTAAAAAAGGAGTTGGAAGTAGTAAGAAAGTCGTTTGAAGATTTTCAAAATTCATCAGCCCTGAGGATGGATTTTGATTCTATTCAGACTCATCTTCAAGAAATTAAATAAAATTTTATTATAAAGAAATATTTTGATGCATTTAAGAGGGAGATGCTAGATCATATTGGAAAAATCAAGTATGAGTCTATTTCTAAAATATATTTTATAGATCTGAAGTGGTATTTGGGAAGCCAGTTTGAGTCTATCAAGGGGATTGTTACTCAAGTTAGTACTTCTGCCTCTTCCCCTTCATCCTCACCAGATTTTTTAGAAGATTTCAAAAAAATACAACTATTATGGCCGATATAAATGATCGTTTTCAAAAACATAAATAAAACAGTTCCCCTTTTTCAATTTTACTGGACAATCAATGATTTTTTATTGAGAAATTGACTACAAGTGAACCAGGTATCAGTTTTATGCTCAATGAGTTAAGTGATAAGTTGGCTAAGTTTATACAACATGAATAAATTTTGCATGATTTTTTTAAAGTCAATTTAGTTGAAAGTCTGCATGTGAGTCATGATTTCAGAGTTTTGATATAGAATTTGGGTGATAATCTTACTGAATGATTACAGTTATAGATGGTCAATTGAAAGAAGTTGTTCAAGCTGCTCAAGCCCCTTCATAACTAATAACTGAGCCAAAACCTAACTAAACCCTTCCATTTGACTCACTTGTTTCCTATGTCAAAACATTCTATATTATTTGTATAATTTTTGTTAATAAAATTTTTTTATTATTTTTTCTATTCCTTATTTGATATTATTTTATTTTTATCTAAATTTCTAGAATCAATAATTTATTTTTCTGAATAGTAAATTCTAACATTCATTTACTATTCTTCAGAAAATTAAAAGTTTTTTAATTTTTTTCCTTTATTTACTTTCTTTTTGATATCACCAAAAGGCATGTAAAATTGGGTCAATACAATATTTAATTTTATTAAAATAATATTATGAAGTCGAAACACTATTGAAAATATTTTTCTTAAGTATGTTTACAAAATTCTATATTGTTTTAATACTTTTATAGGTTTTGTGATCATAAAAAGGGGGAGATTGTTGGGAATGTATTATATCAACAATTATCTATAATTTATAATGATTTTTATGTTCAAAAATACCCATGAGTATTTTACTAATGATTTTACTTTAAGTGTATTTTAGGGAATTAATATTTATTTATATTTATTCTGAAATTATTTTCAAGATTTTAATTCACAAGTAATATTTATTAAAGTGTTCGGGACGCATTTTTAAGTATTCTGGAAACACTGTCCATACCCTACGTGGATAAGCATAACATAAGGAATAAACACTAAATTTTGTACAGCATGTATGGATCATGATCTGTACATTTTTACTCAACCTTAGGCAAGAATAAGAAAGTATGGTATCTCAACCCTACATTCAAAACAATATGTATAGTTAATCAACCCTAAATTATTAGAAATATATGGTTAAATGAACCATACATTTGAAAGGAACATTACATTTTTTCAATAGACCAAAGTATGGTTAAAGAACCCTACATAAGTAATGCACCTTACGTTTTAGAAAAAATGTATGGATCATTAACCTTACTTTTATGATCAATATGGTGTTTTCAACCTTACGTTTAGAAAATGAATGGTATGTAGTTGAACCCTACATTTGGTATTTTGTTTTTTTAAAGAACCGTATGTTTTATTTTTCTATCTTAGAGATTTAAATCCGTGATATTTTGCACAATATCTACAATAGTCTTGACAGAGTTATTGGATGTTTTAAAGCTCATTTTCAACTATTATAAAGCTCGTTATATTTGATTCAAAGAACCGTATTCAATCGATATTTTCACTCCTATTATTAAGGGAAGTTATGACTCCCTTTTTTATTTAATATTTGAATATCTATGATTTTTTCAGAATCTTTTGTAGATCTGGAATTCTGAAGCAGGACTTTATTCTTTATATATTCTATCAATGTATCGTTTTTGATATGGGGTTTTTGAAAGAAACATATTTTCATGTAGGATCATAATTTGATAAAATATATATATAGTTCTATAGTGATTAAAAATCTAATAAGAGACTATACTTTAGAGATATACATGTTCTATCTTGTTCTACTGTGAGTTTACGACTTCACTGTTTTGTAGATACTTTTAAATTGAAGATATTTGTGCAACTGGGATCACTTCAGACTCATTATTTCTTGAAGACTATCTTTTTTGAAGAATAAGATCCATTAACTATCAATTTCAGCTACTATAATTGTGATGTTCAACCAGTTTTAAAAAATCAAACTTTTTTGATTAATTTGAGTTTCAACTTCTCGTACTCAGTTATGGTGGAGTATCAGCTTCTTAATCTAAGTTATGGACAACCTGTTCTCTATTATATTACCATAATAATTTATTATTTGTCTTTTTTGTAAATGTGTCAACTACCTACACTCAGTTGTAGATTTTGGTCTTGTAATAAGAGAACCGGACTAGTTAAATTCATCAAGCTCACACAGAGAGTATTTGGTGGAGTATATTAGAAGATATTTTTTCCCAAACTACTATAAAATTGTGTTCATTCTTTCTTTTTATCCACTGCATTGTTTCATATAGAAGAACAACGATTCATATCCACATAAAATACATAGGGTTTTGAAATCCAAAATTGTGGAAGTATTTAAAAAGACTCAATTCTCTCTCTCTCTCTCTTATGTGTTACTTTGTATATTCTGACCTAAAAATTCTTCAATTATTTCAGCCTTTCATTATCCTCATTTACTACTTCGTGATAACACAAAAAATGACACCAAATTTAATCAAAACATAATGAATGAATTTTTTTGGAGAAATGGATGATTGTCAAGATCTCTCATCCACCTCACACCAATACCACCACAAGTTTGTATCTACTCTATGACCTACCAAAAGAAGAAACATTTCAGAGGAAGTGGAAAATAATAAATTTTTATGAGTGGAGGTAATTGACTGCGAGTGTAAGTCATATGGATTTTAATGTTCACTCTATTTTTATAATTAAATATGTTATAATCCTTAATTAAAACTTCATTTATGTTATTTTTGAACCTCAGTGGAAAATTGACTTTCATCTACCGAATTGTTATTATTTCATTTTGTTTCTTCAAACACGTCCCCTGTCTCTTCTATGTTGTTCGAACTACTCTGAGCATTAGTCATCCAAAATGATCACTAGTACAAGTTATGGGATGATTTTTGGTTAGATTAGTTCAAGTAACATGGGTGGATGTCTAAAAAAATGAGAGATAAATATAAAACAAAAAAATGTAATAATAAATGTTTTGGGAGTTATGTCATCAAGAATCTTTTAAATCACAATAATGGGAATAAAGCTAGTTTGAAAGAGGGTGTCTAATCCATCATCAAGAGATGGAATGTAATCAATGTATGAGGATGGATTAAATAAAGGTATTAAAGGTTATTTATACTTGAGTATTAAATTATTAAATCTTTGTTTAAGACAGTAATAATTTTCATGAAAGATTCATGAAAATGTGGACCCTTATGCATGGAGTGTATTATATTGTTGTTATTCAAGAAAAATTAAATTTTTGACTAATCATATAGAAAATGTCTTCTACACATTATGATGTTACCAATCCTGAGGAAGAACATACTGTTGATGATGAAACTGTAGACTTATTAGGGGATCAAAAACATGTTGATAAAAAAACAACAATGCAGAATCACAGTGGTGAATAAAATTATCAATGTAAGAAGTCTATGTATAAAATTTGAGTTTTTTTGGAATCAATGTGGACAACCTATTGACCCCAAAAATTCAATGTTCATTATTTATCTTAGGGTTACAATGATGATGGATGTCTTGATTGATGTTTATTCATGGTGTTGCATACAACCTATAATAAAGAAAATCCTTTGAAAATATATAATGGTAATGTAACAATATACTTTTTCTATTTTAGGGAAAAATTATATAATGAAATGTTGAGTTAATTTTCATTATTCCTTGTAGACTTAAATTATATTAAAATATTTTTGTAAAAAAAATTGTCTTAATGGCCACTGGAAAATCCCAGATAGGTTTCTGAACTCTTCTTATGAAGTTACATCTTAGGTATGATGAGGGGAAAATAAATCCCCACCCACAACTTAGTTAAACACACATTATAAAGAAGGAAACATGGACCTCTTTCATCAATCGTCATAATGAAAAATCATTCCAAGTGCATTGCAATTGATAATATATTATTTTAAATTATTTATTTTATCCAACTTGATTCAAAATTATTAATTTATGAAATAAAAAAAAGTGTCAAAAATAAAAAATATGCATCCAAACCAATGTACCCCTATCAAAACGAAAAGATGTGGTATGCTTCATTAGAGAATAAATTGGTGCCCATTTTAAATAAACAAAAAAAGTGTAATTATGTGATATGAAACACTATATGTCTCTTTGTTTATATGTAGATTGATGAATCAAAATATGAAGCCACTTCCATCCCATGTTATGTGCTATGGAAGGAGGCTTTTGTAAATAAGGAGGGTAAATTAGTTGATGAAAACACAAAAATAGTACGGGAACCAAGTGTAAGTATGACATAATTGTAATTCGTTGTGCATCATAACAATATTCAATAAGAATATATATCTATGTTCATATTATTTTTATGTGTTTTAGACACAGGAATTAGAAACAACTGTACCAAAAGAAAAGATACTTTCAGTAGATTTGATGTGGCCTGAACAATATGGTCGCATTAGAAGATAAATTTTTTGAGTCTCTCGTCGAACATATTTTGATAAAATAAAACCACATGAAGATACATATAACATGGTGAGATGATTTCAGACACAAATAAACTCACTGCATGATATTATTTTGTGGTCTTTTTTGACATACCAATGTATAAGAAGGATCAAAGCGAATCGGTAATGGAGAAAAGATATGAACATGAAGAAATGATCCCACTAGATTTGAATCTAGTCATTCCCCCAAAGTGTATACCTTACCTAAGGTAATCAATTTTTTCATTAATCATTCTCTTAAATGTGAATCAAACAAATTCTAATAACTTTATATTACTAAAATTATACAGGGTATAGTTGTATATGATTTGTATCTGTCAACACCCATATATGGTCATGTTGTGATGAGTATAGTGTATAATATCCTAGGATACCATATACAAAATCAATAACTCTAAAAAGATCACATGAGAGTGGGGATTGAGGAAGCTTATGAGACGACTGCTGAGTTTTTTGTTCCACTTGATGGTATGAATATTACAATGGTCGAAGCTACTATTATATTTTTCATAGCATGGTCATCTAATATTATAAGGATACATGATGTACATCTTTAAAAAAACTTCTTATGAAAAACATGTGATAGTTGATGATAAAAGGTCTGAAGTGAGGTATGATATTAAATGTGGATAAAGTAGTGGAGAAACAAAAGGTCAAATCAAGAAAATCTAGTTAATCGACCAAGAAAAAAAGACCTTTTGAGAGAACCTTCTCCCTGACAATTCTAGAGAAACATGTATTATCATTACAACTTCATGTAGATAACACATTTAAAGATAAAACTATGTATTATATTGAATATGAAGAAGATATATATGAAGATTCATTAATAGATAGAATTGGTCTCAAGACTCTAAATGATATTCTCAATCATGAATGGTTGGGCATCTTAGTTATGAATATATACATAAGGTACATTTTCATAACACATCTATAAAAATAGTCAGCTAATATTTTTATTAAATTTAATAACTATTCATATTTTTATAGGTGTTTATATCACAAGTATATAAATGGAATATCATGTGAAGCATGATTTGGATTCGTTAATCCTTGTATCATTTCTATGCCAGAACTTACTTTGAATAATAAATCCATCAAGAAGAAAAAAAGATGAGTTACTCTAAGCGTTTAATAAAAAAGAATCCGACGAAAGAATATTTTTAATGCCTACAATGGAAAGGTAAAACACTACAATCTAATCACAAAAATATATATTTTTAATTTTTTCATTACTTAATTGTAATTTTTTTAGGATGCACTGGGTGCTAGTAGAATTCAATCTAGACACACTAAATATTTCTTTTTTGGATTCAATGCATGGATATGCAACCAACCAACCATATATGATGTGTATTGTGAATATGTAATAAACTACAGTCAAAATTTTATATATAAACACCAAATTATAGGTTTAATCAATTTTTAAAAAAGAATTTTGTTATGATAGGGTGGTCACTAAATATAGGCTAGATCAGGGCATGAAGTTGGTGTCTAAATGAATAAATCCTATAGATTACTACAAATGGAAAAAAAATAAGGTATATATAGAAATATTTAAATATCAAAACATTTCAAAAACAAACTTTTTTTGGTCAATTTTTCTACAGTTTCTGAAATAAGATAATGACATAAATTGTGGATATTATGTTTCAAAATTTATGAGATAAATCATAAATCATGAAAAGACCAGCTTCTTCCAATAAGTAGTTTCTGAATGTAATTAAAATTTTATTAAATATATTTCATAATCATTTTTTATATATATTTTCTCAATACTATCAAGATTTATGATAACCTAGTTACTTAAAAGAATAAATCAATTTGTTTAAATATGAGTGGACAACATAATTTTTTTCAGAAGGTAATCTGACAAAAAAATTTAGATGATTACCTATTATATTTTCCATCTAGTATGAGTTATAACCTTAAAAATATATTTAGAGTGTAAACCATTAGTGTTAGAATTATTATATATTATTTTTAATATCTTTATCAATGAAAATTATAATGGAGGAAATAAAGTTTTTAGATGTTTTGACCAACAAACAATAAAATTTTTGGGAAATCACAGAGGTAGAGGTGAAGGTAGAGGAGGAGGCAAAGGTAGAGGCAGAGTCAGAGTTAGAGACTGGCGTAGAGGAGGAAGAAGAGGAAAATACTGAGTTGGAGACTAAGGCATTGGAGGATAAGAAGTGTTATCTTGTAAAAAATAATTTCTTTTGGAAATGAATTAGAATGAGTATCATACCATACTTGTTTTTGAAAACAATTGTTTAAAAGTGAACGCAACACTTGTGAATTAAGATAAGAGTCATTGTGCAAGTGTTTCAGGTGACTTACTAAATTATGCTTTTCACCACTTTTTTTAGGGATTTTATAATTACTATTAATCCACCTCTAAGATCATTATGTGTTGGAAACTTCAATTTATACACTAGTGTTATTGAAGGAACATCTATACAAATCTCAATCATCAAACATGTATATAATCTAAATTATTTTTTTGAATAAATATGTGGGTAATCAAACACCAAATATATCATGTTTATGGAAGAACTATTGGAGGAAAACAACATTGATATATCGTGGTCATCAAGGAGGACTTGTGTCAAAGTGTCCATTATCATTTTAAAATTGACATTTTAGTACAAAAAAAGTGTCACTCACTAAAAACAAATATAATTCCCTCAAATTATCTTAAAAATTTGGTACAATGATTCATAATTCATTTTTGATGTGTATGAATCATTCTCATGTAAAACCCACACACAATGCCACCTTTATGGCTCAAAGTGTGTTTTTTCCAGATTTAAATTACATTTTTGTAAAATACAAAAGTGTCTTACTCAAAAATAAGTAAACGCGTTAGTATTTTTTTTGATAATTTAGTAAAATTATCCATATGTTATTTAGGACATGTATGAATCATCTGCACCTCAATCTGACGCATGTTGTGACTAGTGTGACTCCAAGTGTTTCTTTCTATTCAAAATTGGCACTAATTTTAGTGAAATAAACAACTGACTTGCTCAAAATGGATAAAATATATTTGGATTGTTTTGGTACATTAATAAAACTATACTTAAGTCATTTGTGACATATAGGAATCATCTAGGGTTTCCGCTCAGTTCGTCTCCTCTCCTCCTCTGGGGCGGCTTAGAGTTTCTCGACGGCTGCCTTCGTCCTCTTCGGATCTCAGTTGGCATCAGCGTGAGGAGGTTCCTTGGGTCCCAGTTCTGTCCTCATCTTGTCTTCGTGTGCGGCGATGCTTCATCGTCGGCTTTCGGAGTAGTCTTGGCCAAGATCTCGGCTCCTCTCGGTGTGTGATGCCTGCTTCGTTATCCCTGGAGCTCTTCGGCGTCGACGGCTTCCTCGACGGTGGTGTCCCGGCTCAACTCGGCGTAGGCGTGTGGCATTATTTTTCTGTCCTCCTTGGATTCAATTCGCACCGGCATGCAGAGGTTCCTCCGGTCTCGATTCGGTTTCGGATCTAGGATCGCCTCCGCGTGTGATGCCGTATTTGTCTTCCCAAGAGCACATTCAGCATCGACATCTTCATCGGATGACCTGGACACTGGTGTCGGCTCTGAGTGACTGGAGGGGGGGTTTTGTTCTCTGTTATTTTGTTTTACAGGCAGTGTTGTGGTGGCGCTTTGATCCGGTGACGTTTATGGTTCTCTACCCACTGACCCTTTCCCAATCCCTCTGTGGGCTTTTGCAGCTATAGTGGATGTGGGAATGAAGTGGAGCAGTGGGGTTAATCTGCATTATTGTTAAGTGGAATTGAAAATGACTTGTGAAAGCTTCTTGATTTGATGAATCTCTTGACTACGTGGAATCCTTTTTGGGGCGTGTTTGATTGTTGTTGGGTTGTCTCAGATTTTCTTCCAGAATTTGCTTCAGATGTGGATTTAGAGTAGGTTGTTCTTACCTTGCATGGTTTTTCGGACTTGGAAGATTGAGAGGGTATGGAATTGCCATTAGTACCAGGCCTGTGCATTTTTTTACGGGATAGTTTTCTGAGCAGTTATGCACAGGTGGAGCCGCCATATGGATTTTGATGCTTGGGAGGGGCATCTATGTGGAGTATGTTTTGAGATGATTGCGGAATTTTTGAACATTGTTTTTGTCTGTAACTCTTGAATTCATGTCTGGTTTCCCCCTTTAACCTTAAAATGGGGCTTATCCAAAAATCAATAAAAATTTTGGCCTTCGGGCCATTCAGCCAGTTTAAATTTGATATTTTAATACAAAAAAGTTTCACTCACTAAAAACTGAGAAAAAAACTCGAATTATCTTGATAATTTGGGAAAAATATTTATAATTAATTTATGAAATGTATGAATCAGTCTCATGTTAAACCCACACACAATGCCACCTATATGTCTCAAAGTTTGTTTTTTCTAGATTAAAGTGAAATTTTAGTAAAAACACAAGTGAAATACTCAAAATTGAGGAAACACATTATCATTGCATTTATACGTTAATAAAATGATTCATAAGTAATTTGGGACATATGGAAATCATACTCATCGAAATCTGACGCACATTATGACCGGTATGACTCCAAGTGTGTCTTTTTATTCAAAATTGACATTAATTTTAGTGAAAAAAATAACTAACATACTCAAAACTAAGAAAAATAATTCATGTTATTTTAGTAAGTTATTAAAATGATCCATAATTCATTTTTGACATTTAGTAATCAGCCACACCTCAATCCAACACATGGTATGACTCCGAGTGTCTGTTGTGAGTTTAAAATTGACATTTTAATACAAAAAAAATGTCATTCACTGAAAATCGAGAAAATGTTATTGGATTGTCATGATAATTTTTTGAAAATGATTAATATTTTCTTTGTGACATGTTTCAATCATTATTATGTCAAACCCACACACTATTCCACGTGTATGGATAAAAGTGCATGTTTCCAATTTAAACTGACATTTTAGTAAAAAAACACAAGTGGAATACTCAAAAACTGAGGAAATTCATTCTAGTTGTTTTGATACTTTATTAAAATTATTCATAAGTCATTTTGGACTTTTAATAATAATCCTCACCTCAATATTATTTATGGTGTGACTGGTATGACTCTAATTACATCTTTTTATTCAAAATTTACATTAATTTTAGTGGAAGAAAACCACTGATGTAATAAAAACCAAGAAAACACATTCATGTTGTTTTGGTAATTTAGGAAAATGATCTATAAGTCATTTGTGATGTGTAAGAATCATCCTTACTTAAATCCAATGCAATTTGTGACCAGTATGATACCAATTGTCCGTTATGAGTTTAAAATTGACATTTTAACACAACAAAGTGTCACTCACTGAAAATTGAGCAAACTCACTTAGATTGTCTTGATAATTTTTGAAATTTATTATTAATTAATTTTAGATGTGTATAAATTAGTATAATTTCAAACCCACACACAATTCCACCTATATGTCTCAAAGTTCATGTTTTTATTTCAAAATGACATTTTAGTAAAAAAACACCAGTTGTGTACTCAAAACAGAGGAAATGCATTATAATTATTTTGATACTTTATCAATATAATCAATAATTCATTTTGAAAGTGTAGAAATCAGATACACCTCAATCCAATGTAGGTTGTGACCTATATGACTCCAAGTGCATCTTTTTATTCAAAATTGACATTAATTTTATTGAAAAAAACAACTGGCACACTCAAAACTGAGAAAATGCATTTGGATTGTTTTTTTAGTTTAGGAAAACGATCCATAAGTAATTTTTGACATATAGGAATCATATGCACATCAATATGATGCATGGTGTGACCTCTATGACTCCAAGTGAATCTTTTTATTCAAAACTGATATTAATTTTAATCAACTAAGATACACAAAATCAAGAAAACACATTTAGATTATTTTGTTAAATTAGGAAAATGATCCATGTGTCATTTTTGATGTGTATGAATTAGTCACACCTCAATTAGACTCATTATGTGACTTGTATGACTCCATGTGCACCTTTTAATTCAAAATTTACATTAATTTTACTAGAAAAACAACTAATATAATCTATAATAGTATTTTTCCCTTGTAATTGTGTTAGAAAATTTATTTCATTTAAATCCAGTATTTGTATCTTATTTTCATAATTTCTATTTCTATTTATGGTGATTTATTGTGTTTTTACATCACACTTCATGCCCTATTTCTGGTTATGGAGTGTGTGGTAGCATCACACTGCAATTTTACCCTTTACCAATTCTACTAAATGCACTTATAAAGGGTCTCTTTATCTGCACTAAATAAAAGAATTGGTTAATGGTCTATTTTATTAGTGCATTTATTTGTGCTAATAAAGCTACCATTTATCATCACTTTATCAAGATAGTGATGGAAAATAACAAACAAGTCATTTTTGATGTGATCACTGTCATTGAGGTTCCGATAGATGAGTTTTCACACCGTCCAATGCTAGGAACTTCTCAATGAAGTATTTTCGTAGGATATCATCACCTTCAGAGCCCCATTATGGTTGGAATGAGATTGTGTGGTGAAAAAGGATTCTAGTGAAATATAATTTTTCTGTCTAGAGGTTTCAAAAGAGGGAGGTACCAACAGATAAAAACATGAAAAATGTGGGGATCAGCCTTGCCTCTTGTTGTCACTGTTATAAGGAAAAGTGGGAAGAAAGTGTGGAACACATCTTATTTGAAGGCAAATGGGCCCAAAGCGTGTAGAGTATCTTTAGTTCCTTCACCGTTATCTCGGATTCTGCCCTTCGTGTAACTTCATTCTTGGATAAATGGTTCCAGGGGGATATGGACACGGGCTGGAGAGATCGACACGATCTGTGATTCTAAGTGCAGCCTGCTGGTGTTTATGGCAAGCGAGGAACCATGCAAGATATGAGGTGTCCCTCTGCACTGGTAGTTAAAGAATTATGCGGATGAAGAGACTTTTGGTTGATATGGTGATGCTCATAAGGAACTGGTGGTAGGAACCATCTCTTAGTCCACTTCATTTCATCTTGCCTCTAGCGATGCCTTCTATGACTCTGAAGTAGGGTCACTGGATTCGATGGCTTCCCCATCTAATGGACTCAAACCGAATACTAATGGGTCCTATATTTTAGATGACATTCATGGAGTATGGGTGGTTCAATACATTGGGGGAAGTGTCCTCCTTACATTTACAGCTCATTATGGAAGTGGAACCTCACTTTAAGCATAGGTGAATGCAACTCTTATTAGCCTCACTCTTTATAATCATAGGAATATGGAACTTATGTAATTGGGAACTGACTCTATGATCCTACACAACTCCCTGCATAGAAGAGGATCCATCCCATGGTTGGTTATGTATATCATCAGAAAATATAAGGATCTCATCAACAGGAGCACCCAGGTCACTCACACATGGCAGGAGGGAAACATGGTTTCGGATCACCTGGCATCACTGGAAGAACATGAGTACAATGTCACTTGTCTCCCTAACATTACTTTTCTTAAACCTGAAGGGGTTAATTTGATTCAGTGGGATGCTCTAGGTCTTCACTACTTTAGGCCTCCCTAGGGTGGAGTGTGTTTGGCCCATTTTTATGTTATTTTCCTCTTTCTACCTTGTATTTGTTCTTGAATAAATTTAATGATGATGATGATAAAGACATACTCTAGCACTGTTAAAGGCCTCTTTTTTAGCAGTGAATATCAAGGTTTTCACTCTTTAAGGGTCATGAATGTTACCATAAAATGAAACAAGACAAATAAAGGGACCATTATTGATATTTTCAACCATATTCTATTAACTTGTCTAAATATAAATTTTTTATGAATTTTTCAATATTTAATAAAATATAGTCTATAATAAAATATCATTAATTTAATTTTTGTAAATACATGAAATGTTATAATATAATATGTGTCTAACTCATTTCAAATGGTTCCAAAAATAAAATTGATTTTAATATAAGGAATATATGGTCATAATATTGTCATCTAAACAAATTTTCACAAGTTTAGTATCATTTTTAAACCTTATCATTTGGTTTAACCCCTTGGTTAAATAATTTTAACCTTCACTAGGGTAATCACTATTTTAAAAAATTAAAGGGTTATAATTTTACTTATATAGTGAAAATTGGATCATAAATGGAAATGGGGTGATATTTTATAAAATTACTCATCCTACTTATCCTCTTTAAAAAATTATGATTTTTGAATAATTTAATATAATATATTTATAATAAAATACTATTAATTTTATTTTAAGAACTATTCACATGATTTGACTTTGAAAATAATCTGATAGGAATTAAATTATAATATAATCCATTAAAAAATATATAATATATTATATTTATCTATAAAACTCATGGGACACTATAAATCAACAATATAATATTACTTTTAGAGTTTTAAAATCATTTACATGATTTTTCTACTGTTTAAACAAGCGAAGTGTTGGCATTGTATAAATATTTAAGGTAATTAATTCATCATTAAAATTTAAAGATAAATTGAAATCATAAAAATAAAAAAATTAAGTTCAAAATAAACTTTTATATTCATTAAATATATATATTTATTTACATCTATGTCATGAAAAATTATTTAATGTGTTATTTCCACTTTCCTAGCGTTGCACAAGTGTTGCACAAAAATTTGGATATTTTACATGTTAAATAACTCAAAAATTAATATATATCAATAAAAATAATCAATAATAATTAATATTTAATAACCAAGTATATAACATACATCATCCTTCTCAAATAATATCTCTATGACACTAAATTAGACATTTCCAATTATGTGCAAGCACTGTGACGACACTGAAAATTATTTTCATATTTCTCATGAAGTAAATTAATTTTAATATTTTTTTAATTATATTTTTATTATATTTTTATTATAATATCATAAATAATTTTTTACATAAGTTTGATAAATTTTATATCATATTTATTTCATTGTGATATCATAAAAGATACTTTATTTCATAAAAACTGTATTTTTTACTATTCACCAAAAATTTAAATTCTTAATTACAATATCAATAAATAATCCTAGGATAAATTTGATTTTATGAATAATAAAATAATTTAATCTCATAAAATTAAATTTCTATATGTTAAAAATTTACTTCTAATTTACATGCGTAAAACACAATGAAAAACAATTTTTAGAAAAATGTGTGTTTAAGTCCAAAAAAGAATTTATACCAAAATAGAGCATAAAATTGATTTCAATGATCTTAATTGGATTATTAATAATATAAATTAACAAATTATACTTTTAAATCATTTTAAAATAAAATTTAACTTTTTAAATGCTTGAAATTAAATAACAATCATTTTTTTCTACTATTCACTGAAAAATCAATCTTTATATAAAAATATTAAAATTTTACTCTAAGATAATTTTGATATAATATTTCCAAAAATGAAATTTTTTATAAAATAAAATTTCTAAAAATTACATAAAGTATTTCTAATATTCCTTCACAAAAATCAATAAAAATTGTTTTTAAAGAAAATGTATTTTTGAAGAATAAAATTACTACTAAAAATGAGTTATTTTTTCTAAAAATTATCGAAAAAATTTTTATTGAGTAGTAACTTTTATATATATTTCAAAATTAAATTAACTCTATTCATACCCACCAATTCAATGTCTAGGTTATAATAGTCATAAAATAATAATATTTCATGTTTCATTTAAGCTCGGTGTTAGGTGTTGTGTATGCTATCAAGCATAGTGTTTTTTTAAATCAGGGGATGTTACACACTAGCTAGTCATTGGTGTATAACAAAAATAGGTTATTCTACTAAGCATATTATCTATCTTTTGAGGGCTGACCAGTGGGCCAGTGAGCTTGGAAGAATCAAGTTCTTCTACCTTACTCCACCGACAAGCTAGTGGTGTCCTATCAACTATATGGTTCCACTGTCTGGTGAGGGTATTCATTCCAACCCCCCAAAAATATTTCAATTCCTTAGTTTTATATATTGAAAATATAATTTCAATCACAAATATAAATACTAAAATTTAATGAAATAAGATGGTTAGATCAATAATAAGTGTATGTGATAATTAAAACTAAGTGAGGTGTAACAATATCCCCCTTTTAGATGATCACAAACACTAATAATAAAAATATAATCTATAGAGATAAAGGCACATGAAAAGTTTAAATAAAATAGTTTTCTAAGGTAATTTTGAAAAGAATTTAAATACTTCTTGACTAAATTAAAAAAAAAGAGATTCTGAATATATTTTCAATAAATCTAATTTCAACCCATATATTTCATCCCTTTATAATGTTCTGTAAAGGTAATATAAATTATCCAAAGAATATCCTCATGGAGTGTAAAACTAGGTGTGTGGTAAAGTCCCACTACTCATGAATATGGAGAATATCATATTAATACCAAACTGTCCCTTTTAAGTTTACTGCCCCTATATTCATCTACAACAAAACTGGATCCAATTGTTAATAAACAGACTGGGATGTCTTTTTTAGAAAGTCACATTCACTTTAATTTTCCATTCTATCTCCATTTATATTACTATTATTATAACCCTTTAGGAAAAATAAAAAAATAGTGCGATGCATTTCTTCCCCTTTATGAAATCCATTTAAAAAATTAAATAGATTCCCCTTATAAATCAATAATTTTAAAAAGAGATAGAAATCACAAGATATTAATTCAAATATAATATAAAGGATGAGTATAAATAAAAAATTGAAATAAATAAATTTGTAACAATTAAAGACAATAAAATCATCATTCTTACCCAAGCTTAATGTAAGTTTCATGAGTAAACCATTCTTAAATCCCCCTTAATAAAATTAAAACATTCTTGAGTGAGGGGTTTTTTGAATATATTTATTAATTGAAGATCCATGCTAATAAATTCTAACATGATATCTCCTTTGTGAAAGTGATATCTCAAAAATAAGTTCTTAACATCAACGCTCTTAGTTCATGAGTGTTGAATGGTATTTCAAGATATACTAATGTTAACATTATTGTCATAATAAATTATAATGTGATCATAATTTTTACCATGATCTAACAAGGTGTGTTTCATCCATATAATTTGGGCACAAAAACTCCCCACAGTTACATATTTCACTTCATTTATACTAAGTGAAACAAAAAATTTCTTCTTACTACTCTATGTTATAAGGGATTTTCCAAGTATGTGAAAAGTGAAACTTTTACTTTCCTATCTAATTATAATCCTCCATAATTGGTATCAATGAAACTTGTAAGTTAAAAAGTGATTTATTTTGGATAAACTAAGAAAATATTTTTGTAAACTCTTAAATATATAAAACAATTTAAGGTAAATTAAATGTGATTATTTAGGATTAGAATGAAAATGATCACAAATTAAAACACTAAACAAGATGTCTATCAAAGTCATGGTAAGGTAAATAAGACTTTGAATAATACTTATATAAATTTTATTATTAACTAGTTTACATGATTTATCCAACATTACATTACAATAAATACTCATAGGTTAACTTATCCTATTTACTTGATCCATACCAAAAATTTTTAAAATTTAATATTTGTATTTTACATGGCTTAAAAAAATATCATCCTTATTTTTAAAAATTGAAAGACCAATAAAAAACTTTAACTCACGCATAAAACTCACTTAAAATTATCTTCTCATCAAATATTAAAATTCAGTACAAATACATTCATTTATAAAACTATCATAGACATAAATTTTAAAATTTAATAAATATTTTAAAATATGTTTTAAAAAGAAATTCAAATCAAATTTTACCATTTTAAATTCATTTTCTAAAATAAATTTTGTTAACCATTCATACTAAGACCAAGGGTATTTTTTAAACTATAAAAATTCTTGGTTAACCTAAAACATGATTAGGAAATTTTTAATATTCAAAATTATGAGGTTGTTCAAAAAAACTATTAATAAATAAAACCATTCAAAAAACACTTTTGACATCCATTTGAAAAGGAATAAAATTGAAATAAGGGGTGAATGACAATAATATTCTAATGGATTAAATTTTTGTGATGTTTGAAAATGTCTCATTGTAATCAATGTATCCTTATTGACTATTTCATTTATATATTATTCTATATTTATTATTAGTTATTTCACCTTAATCAGCAATCTTATTTACAAAAAACCATTTGGAATCAATAAGGGGTTATCATCAGGTCTTTCACTAAGAGTCCAAACATTATTCCTTGTAAATTGGTTTAATTATTCTTGGATTGTAAGTAAAAAAATTTCATCATTAATGTAATAATTAATATTTATGGGTACTAAGTGTGAAAAAAAATCATGATTTTCAACCTCATTTAAAACAAATCTTCTAGTATGAGTACCAACTTAGCCAATGAGCCTGTACCTGTGTGGTAAGGGCTCCTGCTTGGCATCCAAGAGACCCGGGTTCAAAACTGGGTGGAGGTGAATTTCCGGGTTACTGTAGTAGTACTGTAGTAGTACTGTAGCAGTCACTGTAGTAGTTACTGTTCGGTACTATAGCAGCTGGAACTATTCACCCGATTTGGGCCTTTGGGCCACCGGTTTGGGCCTACAGGTCTCCAGGGCCTTCAGGTCATCAAAGGCCTTCGGGACATAGGGCCTTCAGGTCACGTAGACCACGGATTAGCCTAGTTCACAAAGAATATGACCTAAAAGAGGATCAGAGCAACAGGAGTAGCAGCCAACAGATTCATAGTACCAACTTGCAACTCATCGATAACATTTTTTAAGGTATGGTTTTTAGATTTCACCCACGCCTTGAGTAAAGGGATAGATAGTGGTTCTTCCTCATCTTCAATTTATTTATAAGGATGTGGATTATTCAAGGTAAAAAATTTTAGGTATTCCTTAAAATTATCGATTTGGGGATGATTTTTAGGAATAGTCTCATCGAATTTGATGTTAATTGATTCTTCTATAGTATTTATCTTTTTATTAAAGATCTATTATGATTTAATTCAATTATAGTAACCAATAAAAACACTTTCATAGGATTTATGATTAACTTTTATGAATTTTTATTTGGTGTTAATAATATATAATTTTCACCCAAACATAGTAAAATAAACAAATTTAGGTATTTCTCCTTTCCAAATCTCACAGGGGGTATTCTTAAATAAGGTTCATATGAGAACATGGTTAAAGGTATAACAAGAGATATTAATTTCTTTAGAGAAAAAATATTAATGGAGTTTAAATTCATTTATGAGAGTTACTTCATTCTTTTTTAGATTTTAATCCCATATTTAAATGACCCTTTTGTTATGGAGTCATTGGAGAGGAAAAATAATGATTGTAACCTTGTGAAGTACAAATTTTATCAAAAAAATTATTATAAAACTCTACCCCATAATAACTCTAAATGGATATGATCTTATAGAATTTTTAATTTTTGACCTTACTAGTATATTTAATGAATACTTTACAAGGATAATTTTTGTGATCGCCGAAATAAACCCAAATAAATCTTGTATAATCATCAAAAATTAAAAAATTGTAAGATTTACCTCCTATACTTGAAAATTGGGTTAACCTAAATAAATAAAGATGTATAAGATAAAGGTACTTAGATTTGGATGCTTATTTTTTATATTTGAAGGAATATTTTTGTTTCTTATTGAGTTGTTAAGTTTTATACACAATTATAATTTTGAAATTCAATTTATTTAAATATTATACTAGATGATTTTGGTTGAGTTTTAAAAGTGTGTGTATGATATAATGACCAAGTTGATTATTCCAAATACATGAAGCATTATTTTGTGCACTCAAACATTTAACATTTTGACTTGAAATATAATTCCAACCAATAATATAAATATTTTTAAAATTAGAAGATAAAAATAAAATATTTATAATGAAATAAAAATATTTACAAAAATATTTTTCAAAATAGAATTTAAAACTATTATTACATCATTGACTAATACTTATAAAATTGTGTTTTAAACCATCAAAAAATAATACATCTTTTATAATGGAAGAGTTTTAAAAACCAATATTACCTATACTAATGATCTTAATGCTTGATTTATCACTAAAAGTAACGTGGCCTCCATTAATATTTTCAAGATGGTTAAACTTAGAGTAGTTACCACACATGTGTCTTTAGAACTCACTATCTATGTACCATGTGTATCTTTGATATTTCCTCTTAATAAATTTTTCCTTCTTATTTATCCTATTTTAAGCCACGACATGTTTGGTGCCATTATCACTTGATTTGGTTGAGTAGAGGCAGTCATCACCTGCACTCCATGTAGAAACTTTGAAATATTTCTTAATTTTATTCTTCTATTTATTATTATTTTTAAATATAGGGTACTCAAATTTTATATTTCCCTTATATTTTTATTTTAATAATTTTACCTTTGCTTCTTCATGTTCATTTTCCTTTTTTGAATGATGAATATATTTCTTCTTTATCATGAATTTTTTAATTTATCTGGCCAAGTGTTCAATTTCATTATCATAATTAGAAGAATCATAATTTATTAAATTAAATGAAATAGCTTTATTTTCCTTAACTTCATTAACTTTGGTTTCATCTTATCATTTAATGGTAATCTCATTGTTCATGAGTGATCTAATAATTTCTTTCACTATCATGTTCTAAATATTCTTTTCTTATTGAATTTTTGTTACCTTGGGTGGCCAATAACTTTGTTATTCTCAATTTATCTTCTTCACAAGTCTTTCAAAATAAATATCACCACTAATAGATTTTATACCATTGAAAATTTCAATAAGTTAAGTAACCATTTCAATAATTAGTTCATTATAATTCCTGATAAAACTTTCAAAATCTTGATGATACATATCAAGTCTAATATCTTTAACTTTATCAGTTCCTTCATGAGTTACTTTAATCAATTTCTAAATTTCACGAGAAGTTTTACATGTGTAATTATGATTAAATTTATAAAAATATAAACCAAAATGAATATAATTCATTGATTTTATATCAAGTTAAAAGGCCTCAATATCTTTGGGAGTTCATTGGTCCTCTAAATCTTTAGAGGTTTTATACCCATTCATGATAATTTTCCAAACAAGATAACCAATGATTCTAAGAAAATATGACATGTAATTTTTCCAATGACTACAATGTGAATCTTAAAACAATTTATATTGATCAATTGAGTTCAATTCAGGATAACCTTGGGTGATAAATGTGGAAGACATCTTTTAAAGATCATTCCTTGAAACTGGTGAAGTTTTATAAACCATAGATGGATATGGTACCAATTGTTGTTCTGAGTAAGATGGAAAGAGGGAGTGAATTTTATTTTAAAAAACTAAAACTAAATAATGAGATTAAATTATGAAACTTAGTGATAAATTAAAATAAAAGAGTAAGTTAAAAATATATGACTCAAAATATTAAGTGTAATGGAAATTAAATGGTAAATTCAACACAATTTGATAAAGGAGTTTGGTTAAAACTCAAAATAAGTCCTTATATATCCTACCCTAAATTGATTGATAGGTTTTAGACTAAAACTCTTGACTTTATCAGTATCCAAAATACCTAATAAGACATAAATGAATTTTATTTTCGATAGTTAAATTAAGAAACCCAATATAACTCTTTCTTTTGAGTGGAGAAAGCAAGAAACCCAAAACCCTCAATTTGGTTGTAATGATCACCCAAGAGGATAGGAGGAGTGGGAGTATATTTTATTAGAGTAATAGTCTTTAAAAAATCTCTAATATCTTAAAAATATTAGAATAATAAAAATAAGATAAATATAGAATAATATATGAGATAGAAGTTGATTACAAAAAAGAATCAAAAGATTATTCTTAAGATAAGGCACAAGAGGCTTTGATTTTTATTTGATTGATGTTTTATTTGTATTTTTTGATGTTTATTACTCATTGGTTTTCTATTTATATCATAAAAAATTCCATTGGTAATTTTTGATAATTCATTTGTTTAATAGATCTTTAAATAGTGAGTTGAAGTGGTGGTATTCGCTTTAAATAACTAGTTTGACTAGGATCACCGGCTAGAAAATGACCCCACTAGTGAGGTGTTGGGACCACCATATAGTAATTGGGTGGAAACAAGTTATAGATTATGGAATTGGATTATTAGGTGATTCTACTAGGCTTATAGAATACCTAGTGAGGGTTCACTAACTAGTTGATGGTGTCCTATTAGATAGTTAGTGCCACTAACAGGATAAGTTATTCATTAAAACCTTCCAAACATCTTTCTATGGATTTGTTTAATATATCGATAACCTATATTCATAAAAAACATAAATACTAATATTTTATGAAATAAAATGGTTAAATTAATAATGGGTTTTTGTGATCATTAAACAAATTTAGGTACAACATATGGAACATTTTTTCATCGTCGCCTAATTGTAATATATAATCATTGAATATAGTTTAGAAATTTGTAATTTCATATGAAATTATATGTTTATGGTATGATAACATAAATGGTTAAATTATGTTTTTAAACTATTAAAAATATATATTTTTATTTATTTATAATGTTATATAATCCTAATGTTTAAATGGATATTATCATATTCTATGTGAATGTTTTATTACACTATAAATTTTCTTTCAAAACATTAAGTAACATGTTTTACACTGAAATAATATTATAAAATATTTATTATTTTCATTTAAAAATTAAATTTATCATATATATAGTTTCATATTATCAGAAAAGGAATATTATAATTGGATAAGGTGGTCATTTTAAAAGTAATACGATCATCGACATAGCAGTGTAACTATAACGTATAATGTTCATCAAAACAAATTTGTTTTCATAAATATTTATTTAAATGATAAATTTCACTTAATTAGAAGATTAGTTTTATAAAATGGAAATTATTTTTGGAAGGTATAAATAAATAATTATCAAACATATGATAATTAAAAATAACAAATATAAATGTAATCATTTATAGCAAAAAAAGAGTTTTTATCATAAATAAATTATTTCTCTATGTATTATATGCTTTAATTTGAAAATTAAATATATAATATTTAGAATTTTAATTTGATAAAATTCACTTCATTTTATTAATAATCATTTAAAAATTATTCTAAGGTGAATTTTTTGTATTTTTCAAAAAAAAATATTTTTCAATTAGTAGTGAAAAATACTGTTTTTACGATTACCATAAGTTTTGTAAAATCATCATGATATAAATATGAATTAATACATGATAAAACTTTTTTCAATCCATAAAATATATTTAATGAGTAAAATAATTCATTTAAAAAATATTAAACATAATTTTCAAACCTATAAAACATTTTTCAAAACCTAAGTTATATTTTATTGAAATAACAAACAATATTTGATTCTTCACTTTGTATAAAATATTTCCAAGAGAATTTTCAGTTTTGAGTGTATTAAAATTTCAAATAAATATAAATTTATTAATATTAAACTAATAAAATTCATATTAATCAACATTATTCATAGTCTTGATCCTAAATAATAAACAATCAATACATTTTTCTGAAATCCCCCTCCCTCTTAGATATATAAACACCCCTTATCCACCCCTTTTATTTTCACTTAAAAAACTCTTTATTAAGCCAAATATCAACCCAAATAACACTATATAAACTCCTATCAACATTCTTAAGGTTGTGGTTTATCCAAAATTCTCTTCTCTAAAGGCCTTAGACTCAATCCTAAGGAGGCAACTTGAAGAGCAAAGTAAGGGTTCCCAAGTCTCTCTTTCCATTCTTATTTGAGATTATTTAATCATAAAATACCATAAAAATCATCTATATTTATGGACATGATTATATTTCAATGGAATTAAGCACACATTCACTCTTTATTTTTGGTATATTTCTCATTCCTGCTCATTGATACTTTTTCATAAACCATTACTAAGTCAAAATACGGGTTTCAAAATCCATGTCTTTTCATTTCAATTATCATTTTAACACTTTTAATAAAAAAATTAATAAAAAAATTAATTAAAAATTTTATTTTAATTATATTATAATGTCTTTTAAAACTAAAATATTTCGTAATTTTTTTCTTTCTTTAAACTCTTTTAGAAAAAAGCACCATTCACCTATGGTGGTTTTATGCTACCTATGTGAACGATTTTGTTTTATATCCACTTATTACTTTATAGATATTATTTAAAATTAATTTAATGATTTAATATAACCTTAATAATAAAATAACTTTATTTTTACTATTATTTAATGATAAAATATTCATGATAATAATGATATTAAAAATAAATACTTAAAGACATTTTAACTATTTAAAACAAGATTATCGAGGAAGATTCACTAAATTGTAATAGTATAAAAAATATTAAACTCTTTTACTTACATAATAATATTTAAAGTATTCCATGGTACTTATAGAGGTTATAGAAAAATTTTAAAGTGGCTATTGACTTTTACCATTACACTGATTCTATTTTGGAATTATGAATCAAACAACCTCAAAATGACCAATGTAAGATATATTAACCTAATAAATGAATAATGCATGATAATAAATGAATTAAAATAAATAATTATGATTCAATAAACATGAATAATATTATTAAACATGTAATTAATTAATATTATTTAATTATTTAGGAATTCATTGGATATACAAAGTGAGGAGGGACATGGGGTAATTGGTTTTCTCTTATATATATCCCTTTTTACGAATTGCTTATCTATTTTATATCCCATCTTATGTGTTATATATATATATAATATTTTGAATATATACATTATTTATTCTCTCAAAAAATTTATTTATTTTTTTACTTACCTGTCTTATTGGTTTTTAGTTCATACCTTATGTTGTTTGTAATGGATCTTTCCTGATCTTTTATATTCATATGGTTATGATCTTTATCAAACTCTGTCTATAAACATCCTTACTTTATCCTAAAAACATTTATTTGTGTTTTTTATGCTCCCTTGTCCTTTATTTTTTATTTATATTCATGTATTTATAGGTTTATTCCAATTATTTATTAAACCAAACCTAAATAATTTTAAAATGGAATATTATCTAAATATTATCTTCCTCTCCAAGTTACTTTTTAAATTACATTTATTTTCAATTTTATATTATTGGAAAAAAAATTAAAATAAATTTTTAAAAACCATTATATCATCTTTTGAACATTATTTTTAATGTTATTTATTTATATGTTTTTATAATAATGTCTCCAACTGTTTTTGAAAACTCTTTTCAAGATTTATTTTTAATTTTCTTCTCTATTCTTATCTAGATTCTTTTTCAAAAAAAATTTATAGTTTATGTTTTAATCATTATTTAATTTTAAAATATCATTTTATTATATTTATATACTTCCTTAAAATGATTTTTTCCTTATTTGTAACATCATTCTCCTTCTCATTGGATTTAAAAGGTGGAAGGATGTTACTTGGCCTTAAGCAATATCCCTAAGATGCCAAAGGCTAGCAATAAATTCCAAGGGATTCATTAGCATATGGGGGAAGATTTTCCCTTGGAAAATATAAAACCTAAACCAACCATTTCATAACCAAATAAAAACTACATTATGTATGATAAAAATGTAAAAAAACTCAATTAATACCATTAATATCAAACCAAAATACAATATATCACCACAACAGAAGACTAAAAAACATTAAAGAAGACAGAAGAATACATAACCAAAAAAACCAAAGACTCTTAAACAAAAATCCAAGCTCCAGCCATGTTTCATGCTTCAACTCCACAAAACGACACAAGTATCACTATGCACCACTGGAGAACTATGATACTTTACCTTTTCCCATGTCATGATAAATGAAAATTTTAAAATCACCAAAGTGTCAAAGAATGGGTGAGTAATAAAACTTAGTATGATTTCCCCAAATGACTTACTTACTCATGCCACAAGGATAGAACATGTTATCCCATTTATATGAAATGAATTATATAAAAACCATTTAAAAAATTTCAATAATTTATAAGAAATCCAAACAATTCCATGCTAAAATAGTTTTCTCACATAAACCAATTTCCATAGAAAATAACCAACAATGTCATTCGAATAATTTCATGAATTAAATTGGCCATACCCATTCCATATTGTACATCCACACACACCCATAAAAACATTATTGGTGTTACCATTAATGATAGAACTTCACGTCTATAACTTATCCCTTTGATGGTGGAACTTCACGACCATTATCTGTCACATTCCACACACGCTTAACAATTTAATCCAACAATATTCTAATTCAACCATTTAAAAACCAATTCAATCATTTCAAGAAAACAAACTTTTATTGAAGACCATAACAACACACAATTTCAATAAAACTAACCCCTTTTACTAAACTATTTTTTCAACAAACCATTCTAATAAAACTAACCTTTTATTGAAATCAATTTCAAAAAAAAATAATTCCATCCATTTCAATAAAAACATAATTTTATTTAAAATATCTCAGTTAAAATATTTTCCAAAAATCTATCAAAGGCTCATTTTAAATTAAAAAAAAATAAGGCACATTGCACAACCACTTTCCACAATTTCAAAATTTCACTAAAAATCCATAAACTACTCAAACCATCACTAAAGAAGGTTTCTACCATGATTTTAACACCAATTTCACAATCAATTTCAATCAAAATGATCAATTTGAAATCAAGACTTCAAGTTATAAATATAGGAGTTAAGATTGAATCCACCCACCTTGGTATTTATAGAGAAAATGAAGAACAACACTAAAACACCAACAAAACCAGGTTGAATCTCAAAAAAACACACCTTAGATATCTTCCCCTAACATTAAAAAATCCAAATCTAATCATATTTGGAATCAACAACCTTATATCTATCCATAGAGAAACTATATCTAAGAAACTGAGAGAGAGAGGGAAGTTGTAAGAACCCGGATCTTCCTTTCAGGTATGTTTTCCTTTTTCTGGAGTTTTTGATAAAATAGGAGTTTTCTGGAAATTTTTGAAGTACACGCCGTGTACTTTATGAGTACACACCATGTACTTAATTTCCATTGGAGTTCGTGTACTGGCTATGTTCTGGCCACACACATGGTCGTGTGGGGTGACATGAAGGCTGGTTAATGTAGGGTACAGAAAAGGCGAGTACACGCCATGTACTCTAAAAGTACACGTCATGTACTTTCTTTTTTTCATTAAATGAACCAGGTTCATGTCTAATGGACAGAAATCACTCCTTCTAGGTTTCGTTCTTCTGAGAGTGTTGAGAATCTGTAGATCTTTGATGATCCCCCAATCCTTCGTTCGTCCTCCAATTCGAGTACCATTGATTGCGTTGGAATCGCAACGGCGAGTTCTTCCTTCTCCCAGAGCATCGTTTTCCAATTCCTCCTCTTTTCCAAGTTATCATGGGTTGAATGTTTTGTGAATTTTCGTAGATATAAAACATTATAAGGATATTATCCCTATGGTTAAAGTATATCAATCTTCTAATGTTAAGGTAGGAGGTTTGTGCCTTTCCGTTCGAAGTCTTTGAGTATTATGTGCAAATTCCACCAATACCCTTGAACGGGGTATTGTGTGTTTACCATTTTACCCATGTTGTTTTCCTGCCATGCTTGTATGCCTATGTAGTGGTAAATTGGGTATGAATTGGGTTGATTTCTATGCCTTGGATGTTCTACTCATGCTTTGTTCTGTTTATGATAGTTTGGTCCTATTTAGCCTATTAGTCGTTTACCTATTTTCCATGCCTTGTGGTCGTAGGATGGAGTGTTGTTTTTCTGACATGATTGAGATGCTATAGACTGGTTATCCAAGTAGTTCTATAGGTTTAATTTGGCCTTATAGCATTAATATGTGTTGACTTACATGGGGTCGTGATAACCCGGTGTTATAGACTATAAGAGGATAGACTGAGTGTTCTTCCTCAGAGAGTATTTGGACATTATAGACTATAGGGGGATAGACCAAGTGAGCTTCCTCAGAGATTCTTTGATCTTTATAGACTATAAGAGGATAGACCGAGTGAGATTCTTTAGAGAGTCTTTGTTTTACTTGAATTACCTTGAACCACTCCAGGCTATAAGGGGAATTGGCTAAGTGAGCTTCCTCAGAGAGTCTGTGAATGACCTGAGGCTATCAGAGGAATTGACCGAGTGAGCTTCCTCAAATAGTCTCTTGACCTTGGGGCTATAAGGGGAATTTACCTTGTTTGATTCCTTAGAGAGTCCCGGACTACCTTAGACTATAAGGGGAATTGACTGAGTGATCTTCCTAAGAGAGTCTTATAATTTTTGTAAGACCAAACCAGAGGGGTTAGGCTGAGTGTACTACCTAGAGGGTTTTTGGTACTTGTTAAGGTAGGACCAGAGGGGATGACTGCGAGTGCTTCCCAGAGGTTACCTGTTTGTGTTTAGCTAGTTGTTAGTTGATTCTTGATATTGGAACTATGGATTGTTTACTGCTGAGTATTTTCCTACTAACTGCTTTATGTAATTTTACTTGCCATATATTCACTGACTATTAGGAACAGATCTTCAGGTGGTTGCTTACTAGGATTTAGTCTCACACCCTGTTTGGGCCATGCTTTTGGGCCCAAACAGATTATATTTTTGCAGGTATATATAAGGGAAATCACCCTTCCACTTCAGGTACTTGAATTGTTATGGATCTAGAGAGCAAGGGACCAAGCCTAGGCTTGCGATGCTGAGGAGTTGTTTACCTGTTTCCTTTGAACTTTGGTTTAGTACTATTTGTATTCAGCATTGTAACTTTTTTGGTTGTTTTCCTAGACATATGTATCATGAATCATTTATATATATGCTTCATTTGTTTACACTTTTAGTCTTCTGTTGTTTACTCTTGTATAAATGTTTACTGTTTCCGCTATTACTTCTGTTTATCTTCCACTGTGTACTCTGCCAATGAGGGCATAGTTTCTCTACTATTACACCCAAGGCCCTTGATGCAAGTTGGTATCCTATGGCATTTTGGGAAATGTGCTTGATTCCATGTGACCAATTGGGTATGGGGCGCCTCTAGGTGGCTTCCGGAACCAGGAAGTTACAGAAGTATATCTAAGGAAAATCACCACAAACTACCATAAATGATGACTTACTGCAAAATTCAGGCTTCAAATTACCATGAAACGTCTCTGAATCACTTCTAAATCGATGGAGAAGGGTTTCCTAGCCTTAGAGAGGCAGAAATATTCAGTTATGGTTGGTTTGGGAAAAAATTAGGGGTCAGAACACAATCCCGCCCTAGATCTAATTTTTTATCTAGTTTTTAAACTCTGCATGGTTAGTCGCATGGTTAGGAAAATTGTGTGTTAACCATGCACTATATTCTGACTCAATAGGGACCTTGCATCGTTGGCCTGCATAGATAGACAAATTTTGTGCCAATCATGAAAAATGTCATTTTCTAACTTTGTATGGTTTCTCCTAGGTGGCCGCACAGTTTGTACAAACCATACACCTGCCCATGAGCCTTATCCTTAGCCCCCGTCACATTGTGCATAGTTTCCTGTAGGAGTTTTATGGTTTTCACTAACTGTAAACCTGCAGAAAATTCCCAAAAACATACCAAAAGTCTTCCAAAACCTTCCAAACTTTACCCAGCTACTTTATATACTTAAAATACATTAAATAAGGTTTACTTACTTGAAACCAAGTTTGGTACATTCTTCCCACCATTGTACTTTCCTTCCACAAAAAGTATAAAACCACCATTTCTCTGAAAGAGTTCTTTCCATTTCTCTTTCATTTCCTTCTCTAGTTTTCAAGTCTCTTCTAGAATCTAACCATGTTACCACAGAACTTGCACTAGATCAATTATTTTCCCACTCAAGACATTATCTTTCCTATCCACAATCTTCACTGGCATGTGTACCAATGAAGCATTGGGATCTAGGTTGATGTTATCCCATCTGATCACAAGGTAAAAATCAGGTTGATACTTTTTCAATTGAGATATATAAAACACATTTTTCAGCACACTGAACCATGTTGGAAATGCCAATCGATATTTCACCTCACCAACCCATTCAAGTATCTTAAAAGGGACTTTGTATCTAAAAGATAACTTTCCCTGCTTCCCAAAATGACGGTGTCCAATCCTTGGAGATATTATCGAGAAAACATGATCACTCACCTCAAAGGACAACAATCATTGATGATGATCCATATATGATTTATGAAGACTTTAATTTGTCTCCATCCGTTTCCTGATCAACTGAATCTTCTTCATTGTTTCTTGGATTAGGCTTGGACCAACAAGTGAAGTCCCACCTAGTTCCACCCAAAAAAAGTGGGGAATGATAAAGAATCTCATACAATGATTCAAAATGAGCCATTTTTATTGAGGACTTATAGTTATTGTTATAAGATAACTCTACTAATGGTATGTTCTCCTACCATGATCCACCAAAATCCATTACATAATCCCACAAAATTTCTTCTAAAGTTCGTATCATCTATTTAGATTACTCGTCCATATTAGGAAGATACACCATACTCATAGTCAACTGAGTCCTAAGGTATTTCTATAAGGATTTCCAAAAATAAGATGCAAACTACAGATCTCTATCCAAAACAATCAAAATTACTATGGCATATCTCTTTACCACTTCTCGGATATAGATTTTTGAAAATTCCTCCACCATATGAGATTCACGAATAGGGATGAAATGGAATGAATTTATGAGTTGATCCACTATCACTCATATGGCATCGTGTTTCTAAACCATTATTAGGATACTTGTTACAAAAATCCATATATAATTGTTCCCATTTCCAAAAAAGGATAGGTAAAGACTGAAACATACATTCTGGTCACTAATGCTATAATTTAACCTACTAATAAGTTAATCATCTTGAAATAAACTCATCCTCCTTCATTTTTATATCGACCCACCAAAAATATTCTTTCAACACCTTATACATCGTATGTATTCTTGGATGAACATCCCATCTCGAATGGTGGTAATCAGGAAGAATTTTTTCCTGAAAAACCATAGGTATGACCATCCTATTTTGAAAACAAAAAACTTAACTTCCATCCAGTTTCTATACCTCAATGGTCTTTCCACCATTGAGTTTTGAACTCATATAAATACATTCTAAATTGGATGTTTGTTCCTCCTTAACCATCTTCACCTATTCAAGAACCCATGAAAATAGAAAGAAAACCATTATACTCCCCCAGTCTTCAAAATCCAAGTTCATGTTGGCTTGGACTGACATCAGCTGGCACTCATATGAAGATTCTTTTTCCAACTAAGCATATGACTTTATACTTAATGCATCTTCCACCATATTACCTTTTCCCAGGGTATAAATCAAGTCAAAGTTGAACATTTGGAGATACTTCATCCATATTATTTGAATCATATTAAAATACATTTGCGATAAAATATATTTCAAGCTCTTATGATCCATAAACATAGTAAATTTTTCACCAAAGAGGTAATGACTCCAAATCTTCAAAGCATGGACTATGGAAGCTAACTCCAAATCACGTGTTGGGTATTTCTTCTAATGAAACCTTAAATTCCTTGATACATATGCAATAATGTGATCTCCTTGCATGATAACACATCTCAAACCTGATCCTGAAGCATCACAGTACACCACATACCCTTGTCTTAATTCCAGATTGTTAAAGTTTGGTGTTGAAGTAAGGTGATCATTAAACTATTGAAAAGAGTTATGACATTAGTAGATCCATTGGAATGGAACATTATTCCCTGTCAAATCTATCATAGGAGAGGCTAGTCATGAAAATCATAAATGAATCATCTATAATAACTAGTTAGACTAAGGTAATTATGTATATCAAAGAAATTCTTTGGTAGTTTCCAAAAGATAAAAACTTATATCTTTTCTAGATCCATATAAACACCTCGTTAAGTGATTACATGGACAATGAAATGTACCTCTTGTATCCAAAAATCACACTTAGATATGATTTGGTATATAAATGATGATCCCTAAAGATTCCCAACACTGTTGCTAAGTTTTTTTCATACTAATCATTTTTTTCCTTTAAAAAAACAATATTTCATCCATAAAAATCACTATGAAAGAATCTAGATATCAATAAAATATCTAATTCATCAATTCTATAAAGAAAACTGGTGAATTCGTGAGACCAAAAGGCATTACAACATATTCATAATGGCCATATCTACTCCTGAAATCTATTTTCAGGATATCCTCCTTCTAAAACCACAATTGGTGATATCCTGATTTCAACTCAATTTTAGAGTACCATTGATCTCCCATTAATTAATAAAAAATATCATAAATGTGTGGAATTGGATGCAAATTATTTATCATAACTTGATTAAGATTACGATAATCGACACATAACTAAAGAGTTTCATACACATTTTTGACAAACAAGACTGGTTCTTCCCATGGATAAGTGCTCTGCCGAATGAACCCTTTGATTTCTAGCTCTCCTAAATGAAATTTTAATTCCCTTAATTATATCGGTTCAATCTGGTATGATAGAAGTGAAATAAGACTGGTCCCAAAAATGTGATCAATTGTAAACTCCACTTCTCTCATCGGTGGAAACCCTAAGAAATTTTTGGGAAAAATATCTTGAAAATGAGCAACCACTACTATAAAACTACTATTCACAATATCTTACATCGATTCTAATGTCAAAGTTGCTATATCGTATAAGATCATTCCAACTTCTAGTTCCAACAAGCTGGTTTCACTTGCCTTTACATTCTTGTCCCCTCTAAAAAATACTCAATGCCATCCTCAGTCATGAAACTAATTGTTCTAATATAATAGTCGATGTGAGCCTTGAATGTTGTCAACAAATCCATACCCAGGATTATACCATATACATCCATCTCAGGGATAGAGAAATCCCATATCAACTCAGCTCCATCAATAGTTATAGAACATGATCTACAAATTAAGGGTTGACATTCTTATTGACCAATAGGAGTTTGAAGTTTTAACACATAAGGAATCATCTCAACTTGTAAACCCAGAAAATAAACAACACGAGAATCAATAAGTGAATGGAATGCACCAGTATCAAATAAATCTAGAATAAGGGTAGAATTCAAAAGAATCATACCTCTCACCATCGATGGTCAAGACTGATCATCAACAGTAACCT
The DNA here is from genome assembly GCA_963277665.1 of Viscum album. Taxonomy (NCBI): domain Eukaryota; kingdom Viridiplantae; phylum Streptophyta; class Magnoliopsida; order Santalales; family Viscaceae; genus Viscum; species Viscum album. Next base: position 458,839,855 of record OY728126.1, read on the forward strand.
ACTCATCTCTATATAATTGCTTTATCATGAAACTGTGTTCCTTATTTCCCTATTGATATTTCCCTTACTAAGGATTCATGGTATTACTGTAATCACCATGGCTAGTTCTTTTATTCTAAAGATAAGCATTATGTTTTCCTCAACCCATCGAAGCATACAACGCCTATGACACCTAAAAAGTGTTCTGCACACCTAACCTCAGAGAAGTGAGATACTAGCATTGTATATTCCCCTTCTAGTTTCAATTGTGGCATACTCTAGGTGGTATTGTACACTCTCGCTTCATGTAACTAAGACAACTACATTAGAAACATCTTGTATTTTACTTCGGTCATGGGGGAAGATCCACCGATCCAACTATTTTATTATGGAATAGGGGAACCTTGGAAATAGGTTCCCCTATTCCACTTGTTCCCATTGTTATAGTGACCACTATATCCAATAGATACAAACATACTTCCTCTAACCGTATCTCTTTATATTTAACTTTATTCCACATTATCTCTATTAACCATCTCTATATAATCAATTATATAGAGCACAAAAATCTTCAAGCGAGTCTCCTACCTCATCCCTGATTTAAATATGTGTGCCTTCAAGGATTCACTAGTGGAAATATAGGTTTTAATGTGGAATAAATTCATAAAGTTATATTCTTAATCCATGATCTAAATATGTTTCTTTTTTCAATATGAATAATTCTACCTTTCTTTGAATTATGAACATGTGAGGACAGAAGTTTTTGTAGAACAATTCCTCAAAATCCTCCCATTCAAGGCCTTGTTCTGACTTATCCTTAACTGATAAATCCCATCATTGGTGTGTAAGATCCTCTAGCATATACGTCACCAACATGACTTTCAACTCTATTGGTCTACCAAGGAAATAAAAAATTAAATTCATCTTTTTCAGTCACACCTCTACCTTTTTTGGTTCCAAATCACCCAAAAAGATGGGTACATTCAACTTCTATAACTAAATAAATGATCCAATTTCCTTCATTTATCCCTTTTTTCCCTGTATCCACACATATAAATGATTTTACTATGCTCTGAACCATAATTTGGTTCACTTGTGGATCAGGTGCAACCACATTCTCAGTAGCTTCCATCAGTTGGTTCCTACGATGCCTATTTGGTGTCATTTTCTATAAACACAACAAACACCATAAGTCTCACTCTCTAGAAACTGAAGTCTTAACAATTTCAAATTCTACCACATCGTACTATCATAACATTTTTTTCCAAAAAACTTAACATTTCAATTTTCAACCAATTTTTGAAAATTCCATCACACTTTAGAAAATAAACCATTTTCAACATAACCATTTCATGAATTTTCAAAATCTCACATTTTAAAACAACTTTAACAATTTTTAAAAATCAACACATTCATGACACATCATAAATCATTACTCAGAATGAAATATGAATTACTAGTGGGAATTCATTTCTTAAATGCATGTCATGGTCGTCTTATTGGATAAACCCATGACAATGAGATTCCAAATCCTATAAGTGTCTCTAAAAAACTTATGTACCAAAATCCCTGGTAACATAAAGTTTATCATAAAAATATTATCTATTTATTTTTATTCTCTACATTTCAAGTCTTGACAATCCTACTCCTTTCTACTATACCAACTCAAGGATGAAACCATAATGAATTTTCAACACTAAGAATACCAAAACTAATGACCACTTGTTTCATAAAGATATTAGGAAGGACCAAGACTAATACCACTTGCAACATCCCCACCACCTTTTCATTGGATTTAAAATATTTAAGGTCGTTACTTGTTCTTAAAGGATATCCCTAAGATTCCAAAGGCTAGAAATAAATTCCAAGGGCTTCATAAGTATATGGGGGGACTATTTTCCCTTTGAAAATAAAACAACTCAAAAAACCGCAACATAACCAAATACACACTACATGATTCATGGTAGTAATGTAAAAAACTCATGTAATACCATTAGTATAAAACTTTTCATGCCCGAATTTTTAATTCCATGCTTTGTTTTCAATCCTCTTTTGGTTCTTAGATTCCCCCTGGTTTTCGGGTGTTCCGGGTTTGAAATTTTAGAGTCTCTTATGTTCTTGATCTATGACCTTAGTCTTGGGGGTATTGTATGGTACTTTTACTCCTCTTTTTTCAAAGGGATGGTTTGAGTTTTTGGTGTTTTGGAGTTGGATTTGTGACACTCATAGTGGCACCACTTGTGGGATATGTCCTTGAGGTAGTCTGTACCCCTGAGTTGGGTGAGTTTTGGGGTGAAAAGAGTGCTTTGATTTGTGAATTTTTCTCCTCTATACTTGGCTTAAATTTCCCCCATGGTTTTCCCCATGTACCCCTCTAAAATTGGAGGATAATGGAAGGTTTCTGGGTGGCTAGAATAGGCCACACGGTTTGGCCATATGGTTTACTATACCATGCAGCCAAACCGTGCAAGGTGTCCAGGTCATTAAAAATATTTTTGAAATTACAATTTTTTCCTCTCTAAAATAAATGTAATCTTCCCAATTCATCCCCATTTCATGTCCTATCTCCATATAAAGCCTCCAAGTTTTCTTACCCTCCCTTGGAACTTAATTTTGAAGAGAGATTTGATGGGGGAAACTTCAAAATCATGAAAGCAAGTTTTTCTATCTCTGATTTCTTCCCTTTCATTAGGGTTTCTTTCACCCTTTCATAAAGTTAAAAAAATTCTAGAGTATAGGGTTAGTACTTAGGGTTTTTATTTGAGCTTCTTGGTCTAATCTTGATGTCTTAGGTTGATTTTCACTTCCTTGTGGTGCAGCAGTGGTGCGGTTGATGTTTCGCACCAAGATTTGAGGGTTTCGACACTTTCAATAGGTGATTCCATGTGTAAGAATTTCTTGATGAGTTAGCGTGCTTGATTTAATTATTTTGAATGTTCCTTATATGATGTTCATTGTGCGAAAACCATTTTTTATGGAGTTTATTAAGTGGTTAATTTTATAGTTTCACTTTTTCTTCAAATTGGGAGTTTTCCATGTGTAACTCTTATGGTAGTATTTGGGTTTATTTTATAACATATGAAAGTGGTTTATTAAATGTTTTTTGGGCTTCCAATTATGATTTTTTAGGGTCTTGGTGTGCTTTTGGGATTACAATAGGGTTTTTGAATGTGTTTTAGTGAAAAACCTTATCATTCTCCTTGAAATCATTTTATGAAAATTTTAAATGGGTTATTGAGTTACACAAAGTGGGAAAAAGAAGTTTATGTTCTGTTTGGGTGGCTGTATGTTTTTAAAATGGTACACTTTGTGTGTAAGGACTGTTATCTGATTTTTACCATCCTAAAAACATTTTATAAAATTTCTTAAAGGATTTATCATATTGTGAAAGAGATATGAATAATGTTGTGGGCTGTTTGGTGAGTGTGTTCACCTAAGATGGGTTTTTGAAAGGTAAAGTGGTGATTTAATATGTAAAACATTTTTAGAATGTTTTATAAATTTCGTAAATGTTTTATCAATTGACAAGAAAGGTGTGAACCATGTCTTTGGGATGTTTTGTGTGAGTATGATGTGAAAAATGAATTTTGTTTATGAATGGAGTTTTATGTGACATGTATGTGGGATGTTTGGTGTATGTGGGACGGGGAAGTGGTATTTTCATCTGCAATTTTTATTTTATAGCTTGTGAAACATGTTTTATCACAAGAGGTAAAACCCAGGTATCTAGGTGGGTGGACGTGTACAAGTATGCTAGTGATCCCATGGGGTTTGGCCCCAGTTTCACATAGCAAGTTTGACGATGAAAACACTAATTGAACTATGATGATGATGATGATGATGATTTTAGGGACCACTAGGTTATGGGTATGATCCCCATGAGTGCCTCGCGTGCACGAGAATGAATATTTGTATGGTTACTTTCACTAAGATATGAGGTTCCTGGGACCCATAGCGAGCTAGTGACTAGGGGTTATTTCTCATTTCTTATTCTCATTAGATATTTTATTCTTACCATTATCATACAGTATGTTTGGATGGAAAATTTAGTATCTTTGACATTCTATTTTAAAAGTGTTGATTCTTTAAAGTAGCCCAATTGAAAATTGTTTTTATTTAAAGTTTCAACTCTTTAAAATTCTAAATAGCATCTCATGTTTATTAAAACATTCAATATTTTCACCTTTGAATTTTTATTACATGGAATCCTTTAGTGGTGGAATCTAACTAGGTTATGGATCACAACCTACTTACTATAACAACCCAAACAATTTATGGTATGCTGGTCATAAATACTTTCTATTAATTATATATCCTATATTGCATGAGGCACTAATTCTATTGTGAAAAGAAACATTTTAGGAGAAAGTTATATTCTATCCATTAAACATAAATTTTCTACTTCTATGTTTTGAAGTTCGAAAAACAGTCATCTAGAGTTGTGACCAGTAAGTTTTTTGGAGTCTGATAGAACCAACTTGTTTTTTTGATGAATAGTAACATACCCTTATGAATTGTAATATGACCCTTATAAATAGTAAATAATGATAATATTTTATTTTCTTAAGGTAATAAGATAATGAGAAGTTAATTAATTTTTCACCGTAATACAAAACTAATTATACCTTTAAATTGTTATTTTTTGAATTAACTTTTATTTTATTTAAAAATTAAATTAAAAATATGTAAAAAATTATTTTCAAAAAATGGAGTTCATTTTTGAATTCTACACATCGAAAAATGGTTAGGGTAATTTTTTGGGATTTTTCTAAAATACTTGAATTTTTGTGAATAGTAAAAATACAGATTTGAGTTTTCGGGTGTTTAATGACATCATAATGATGTAATAATTAGTATAAAGGTATGGTAAACTTTTTTATAGTATCTTATGAAATTAGGTGTCCCAAGTGGCTTAAACCATGGGATTATACCATGGTCAAGCCCACGATTTTGCGAAAACCACTAACGAGGTGTCCCTTTTAATTAATAAAAAACTCTCTCTTAATTACTATAAATACCCACTCACCCCCCCCCCCTTATTTTTATTTCATTTCCAACTCAATATACTAGAATCTCTATTGGTATTACCTCTCTAGGAGTCCTTTTATGTTATCCTTAAGCCCCCAAGGTCTAATCCTTCAAGATCTAGGAGTTACCCTACAAGGTAAGGGAATCCTTCATTCTCTTCTTTTAGTCGACACTCCTTTTATATTATCTATTTTATTTTTCCATTATCATATGTTGGGGTTAGATTTTATGTGTTCTTATTATTTTAATTTTTATTTAAATATGATTATATACCCTTTTTCTCTCATCATTTCATTTTATGATGTTTTAAGCGACGTCGTTAGGCTGCCGAATTTTCGTAAGGGATCTCTCACCGTTTCTTTTATTTTCAAGTTCATCTATTTTATTTTTCTATCCTCACCTCCTCTATCCAAATGACCATGATAAAATTCATTATCATCTATATACTGAAATTATATCATGTTAATGGAAGAACTATCATCAATACCCTTACTCCCTCCCTTTTATTTTTATAAACAAAATCAACGTCCATGAGGTTCTAATTTACAACCTGTGTGGACGATGGAGTTTCATTATTCACTTTCTCCTTCATTACTGGTCATGAAACTATTTTAATGTTTGAACCAGATAATAATATATGTATTTTATCTCATTAATTTTCTGTAATTCTTAGACACTCATAATATAAGATAATAATACAAAACAAGTTCATTATGAACAAAACGACCAAGTTAATCTAAATATTTGAAATAAACTTTTAACTAATGAATCATCATAATGGTATATAAACCAAAATCATTTATATATAATTAATGTCATTAATAAGATATATTAACAATTGTTTATGTTTAACCACATTTCAAGTGAACTTCCATTCATGAAAACAATAAATGAATCATGAAAACTAAGGAGGAAAATGCTTCAAAAAGAAGAAAATTGAACCTCTTAAACCCATAAAAGGGCCATGAATGAACATAATAAGGTTATAATAAAACAATTAAATGTATATTAGGTTCTGGAGTTATTAATTAATGAATCTAAATTTTATTATTCAGGTCATTAAAACAAACTAATAACACACTCAAGCATAAGGTAAGGGGTTTCTCATCTCACTTTCATCTCTGTGAGATTTTCATTGTTCGCCACTTATTTCTTGTATATGATATATCTGTACTGAAATATGATATATAATAACATTATTCTATTTATATTCATGTTATTCAATGATTCATTTGAGGTTTATTATGTTCTAGTCATATGATTCGACCGATTACATTGTGTTAAGTAACTTTGTCACAACTACTATTTTGGTGTGGCTAACTTTGTATAGTGCACCTAAAAATACATATGTGGTGTACCTATTGCCCATTTGAGATAAATTTTCATTTTAAATTATATTTATGTTAAATATCCATAATCTCATATCATGGATATGTTTTTTTTCTAAACCGTAGACCATTTTACATACGGTGTTTATTTGGAAAGTTATTTTAATTATGGAAATATTGATGAATCTGTATACTCTACTCTATACGGATATTGAAAATGAATATTACTCTTGTATTGAATCAATGTATAAATAATTATTTTGACATATAGATGTGGGTGGGGCCTGCTATAGAACCTTGATGAATCAGTAGTTCTCATGAGACAAATCAGTTGCCGATAAACCCTTCGAGTTTGTTTCCAAAACTTAGACAGGTTTCTACCCACAAAACTAAACTGTTTTAACGGTATTATAGTTTCATGTTCCAGATACATGACGTCCAATTAATAAGAATTATCTTTATTCATTATCAGTTATTACTATCCATGAGATTTTCACTATGAAAAATATCTATGGATTTAGGCCCTTTCTCAGTTTATTAATGGTGTGTGTTTTCCATTTATTCACCATGCCATATTTGTTTATGATTAAGTTATTATTGATTCATGCTTCCACTATTTGTAACCCTTACTAAGTATTTTATCTCACCCCTTTCATTGTCTACCTTCAACAGGTGATGAAGAGGAGATCATTTATTGAGTTCCTGTGGGCACAGTTTTTAGTTTTTATTATGTATTGTATTTTGTAACCTTTTCTAATGTAATTTGAGTCATGTTTATGTATCTAGTTTCTTAAAGACTACTAAAATTATTGTTCCTTCGGGGTTTTCATTCCTTCTAACCATGCCAATATAACAAGTAATGCACTGGCTTCGGTCTAGAGGGGCCAGGGTGTTACAGCTGGTATCAGAGGAAGTTTAGTAGGAAACTTGGAAACTAGAGTAGGAAATGTATAGTATAGAACAAAGACCTAAGGTAGTATTTGAGGATAAACATACAAGAACATCCTGGTATTTTGGTAAGGAATAGATTATGTGGATGTTTTTAAGAAATACGTCCCTATCTGGATACAAGCAGTTAGAGGTGGCTCTGGCACAGATGTATCTAGGTGTAAAACCCAAAAACACCGCTTTGAGCTAGACTCGAGCAGGAACTGGTGCACAAAAACGGGCCTTACTGCACTCTTGGTTATGAAACTCCTAGGGTATATGCTTAAGATAATTCACATTTTCTTTATAGGCCATTATGAAGGATTTTAATGTAAATTTTTTCACAGAGGTACCATGTTTATAAGATTAGCTATGCATAGAATTTAAATCTATGTTGAGTGCTTTTCTATTTGAGATTCATAAACTAATCTAGTGTATTCCATTATTTAGAAATGGTGTCTAATGGAATAAGGGGAATCAATACTCATGGGAAAGGTAGGGATATCCCTACTGAGCAAGTCAACACATTCAACGTTGGAGAAGATCAAATCATAACTATATTGGGACAACTTACTCAAGTTGTAATTAATAACCATTCTACACCTATGTTGGATCATTTCATGCGGCATAAGCCCCCATCATTCAGAAAGACTACTAATCCAGTGGTTTCTGAGCAATGGATCAAGTCCCTTGAAAAGATATTCATGGCATTAAGATGTAATGAAAATTAAAAGGTAGTACTGGAAGTATATTGTCTCAAGGGAGATGCAAATCAATGGTGGTCCCTAATTCAAAATACCATGGAGGAAGAAGAAATAGAAGATATGAAATGGAGGACTTTTAAGTAAATATTCTTCGAAAAATATTTCCCTCATGAGCAACAAACTGAAATGAAGAGGAAATTCCTTAGCTAAAAACAAAGGGAAGAAGACAATGTTGCAGAGTATGAGGCTACTTTCACAAGGCTGGCCATGTATATCGTAGATTACATACATGACTCGGCAGACAAGATTGATCATTTCTTTGAAGGTCTTAAACCAAGTCTTCGAAGGGCACTGGATTTTCAATCATTTTCATCATATGATGAAATTGTATCAAGTGCCATCAAAACAGAGAGGAAATTTTCAAGATCAAATCTTTTCAAAGGAAACCAAGATAAGAAGCGGTACTCTGATAACAAAGGAAAAGGAGAAGAACCAAAGAAGAGCAAGGGAACAAATCTATTCTTATTATGTGAGAACTGTGGAAAGAATCATCTCGATAAATGCTTGAAAGGAATGGGATTCTGCTATAACTATCGAGAAAAGGGTCATCGATCTGATAAATGCAAGGGGAATAAACAATTCAATCCTATTCAATGCTACAATTGTAGAGAGATGGGACACTATTCAAATGAGTGTCCTAAGCGCCAAGGAAATATGCCTCAGAAAAAGCCAAGAGAACAAGGGAGAGCCTATGCAATTACAACCACGAAGGTTGAGATTCCTAATGACTTGGTGGCAGGTACTTTAATTATTTACTCAAACTTAGGCAACACTTTATTTGATTTTGGACCATTGTATTCATTTATATCTTCCCAGTTTTTCATGAAAATTAGATATGTCCAATTTGATTTAGTAAAGGAGTTGTTAGTTAAAACTCCCAGGGGATGTATCATTGCAACAAAGGCATGTCGACTAGTCCCTCTTCAGACACCAAAACGTGCTTTAGTTGCTAACCTTATAATCATACCAATGACTAAATTTGATATAATTCTTGGTATGGATTTGCTGTCAAATTATGATGCAAATATTTATTTTAAGAAGAAGGAAGTTACAATTTTTGAAAATGGTGTAGAATCCCTTGTATTTAGGGAATAAACTTCACCACCTGATTCTTATCTAGAATCACCCCAGGTAGCTCTACTAAATTCAACACTTGGAGAGGAAGATAAACCAATATCTATGGGTGAGGAAAGAAATATTCAAATTAAAGATGTGCACATAGTGCAAGAGTACATTTATGTATTTCTATAGGATATACCTGGACATCCTACAGAGAAAAAAGTTGAGTTCTCTATTTATTTAATTTTTGATGCAAGACCAATATCAAAGACTCCATATAGAATGGCCATTATGGAGTTAGTGGAGCTAAAGAAACAACTAGAGGAGTTTAATAAAAAAGGATTTATTCAACCTAGTGTTTCTCCTTGGGGATCCTTGGTATTGTTTTTCAAAAAGAAAGATGGACCCATGAGGCTATGCATTGATTATAATGAAATCAATTCTATTATAATAAAAAATAAGTACACTATGCCCCGGATTGATGATTTATTTGATCAACTTCATGAAACTCAATACTTTTCAAAGATTAACCTTCGATCTAGATATCATCAGCTATGTGTGAAGAAGGAGGATATTCCAAAGATAGCATTTTGAACCAGGTATGGGAATTTCGAGTTTATAGTGATGCCTTTTGGATTGACAAATGAAACCTATGTTTTCATTGATTTAATGAATATATTTTTCAAGGAATATCTTGATAACTTTGTTGTGGTATTCATTGATGATATCCTGGTATACTCAAAAATCTATGAAGACCATGAGAATCACTTGAGGATTATTCTGAGAACTCTTAGAAGCAATAAATTATATGGGGAGTTTAGCAATTGCAAATTCTAGCTTCAATCAGTTTCTTTTCAAAGCCATATTGTCTCTAAGGATGGAATCCTAGTTGATCCTGTAAAGACAAAGGCATTCCAAGATTGGCCCACGCCAACAAACATAACTGAGGTACGTAGTTTTATTGGCTTAGCAGGTTACTATCGGCATTTCATTCAGAATTTTGCCTGACTGGCTAACCCACTAACCAAGCTCACACGTAAGGAAGTTAAGTTTGTGTGGAAAAAAGAATGTACCGAATGCTTTGAAGAATGAAAAGAAGATTGTTCAATGCTCTAATTTTGACTCTTCCATCTGGAAGTGATGGATTTGTAATATATAGTGACGCATCAAAAAATGGTCTGGATTGAGTCCTTATGCAAAATGATAAAGTTATTTCTTTTACATCAAGACAATTGAAGACCCATGAGAAAAATTATCCAACTCAAGATATTGAGTTAGCATCCATAATCCTTGCTCTAAAAATATGGAGACATTATATTTATGATGAAAAATGTAAGATATACACAGATCACAAGAGTTTGAAATACATTTTCACACAAAAAGAAATCAAGTTGAGGCAAAGAAGATGGATCGAGTTACTCAAAGATTATGATTTTTCAATACACTACCACCTAGGAAAGGCGAATAAGGTGGCAGATGCTTTAAGTAGGAAGGATCACGAACTTCTGACTCAAATGAGGATTGAGAGAGATCCTATATTTTTTGATATACTAAATATGGATATGGGAATTGTTAAGGAAGAGGAAGCGTCTTTTCTCTTTCAAATGATTGTTAAACTATCTTTATGTGAGAAGATAAAAAGCCCTCAATCTGATGATGAGAATCTGTACAAGAAAATTAATGTTGTCAAGGACGGGAGACTGGCTGACTTCGTGTATGAAGAAGGAGTTCTGAAATTTGGGAAGAGGTTATGTGTTCCATCAGTACCTGAGCTAAAAAATGGAACTATTAGATGATTCCCATAGCACAAATTTCTCTATACACTTAGGTAGCACCAAGATGTAAAGATATTTGAAGTAATACTTTTGGTTGGATAATATAAAGTGGGAAATTGCTGACTATGTGTCATGGTGTCTAGTTTTTCAACAAGTGAAGGCAGAGAGACAGCATCCCAAAGGAGTGATACAACCTTTACCTATTTCTATGTGGAAGTGGGATAAAATTACGATGGATTTTATCACCGGACTACCGAGGACACCTAGAAATAACGATGCAATATGGGTAATTGTTAATCGTCTCACAAAATCAGCACATTTTCTTCCTATAAGAGAGGACTTACCAATTGAGTGCCTGAAAAGACTATATATTAATGAAGTTTTAAGACTTCATGGTGCACCTCTATCAATTGTATTCAATCAAGATCCCCGATTTACATCATAATTATAGAAAAGTCTCCAGAAATCTTTAAATATTTAGCTTCGTATGAGTACTGATTATCACCCCCAAATTGATGGACTGTCTGAAAGGACTATTCAAATGCTAGAAGACATGTTGAGATCATGATCTCTTGACTTCCAAGGCATGTGGGATCAATACTTGCATTTGGTGGAATTTTCTTACACAATAGTTTCCATTCTAGTATTCAAACGGCTTCATATGAAGCATTATATGGAAAGAGATGTCGAACTCCAACTTGTTGGCATGAATTCAGTGAGAGGAAACTTATAGGACCAGAACTTATTGAAGAGACCAAAAGAAAAGTAAAGAAAATACAAGCCCATATTAAAGAAGCCCAAATTAGGCAGATGAGTTATACTGACAACCGGAGAAAGGAATTGGAATTCCATGTGGGAGATCATGTATTTCTAAAAGTATCTCTATGGAAGGGTGTCATAAGGTTCGGTAAGAAAGGGAAACTAAGCCCTAGGTACATCGGACCATTTGAAATTTTGGAAAGAATCAGAGTTGTAGCTTACCGTTTAGCGATGCCGCCAAATCTCTCTAGAGTTCATGATGTGTTCCATGTGTCATTGTTAAAGAAATACATGCCAGGCCCAACGCATGTACTCACCTATGAAGAAATTGAACTGGAACCTGATTTGTCATACTGTGAAAAGCCTATTGGAATTCTTAACACAAGGGAGCAGGTATTGAGAAATCATACAACTCGTCTAGTAAAGTTTCTTTGGAGGAACTGAAATTTGGTGGAAGTAAAAAGGGAACCAGAGGATTTCATGAAGAAGAACAACCCACATCTTTTTGGTGGGCTTTATTCATAAAATTTCGAGGACGAAATTTCTGAAGGAGGGAATAATATAACACCCCAAACATTTTATGGTATGTTTATCTTAAATAATTTCTATTCATTAGATAACCTGTATTGCATGAGTCACTAAGTCTTTTGTGACACAAAACATTATATGATAAAGTTATATACTATCCATTAAACATAAATTTTCCACTTCTATGTTTTGAAGTTCGAAAAACAGTCATCTAGAGTTGTGACTAGAAACTCATTTGGAGTCTCATAGAACCAACTTGATTTTTTAATGAATAGTAACATACCCTTATTAATAGTAATCTGAATAGTAATATGACTCTTATAAATAGTAAATAATGATAATATTTTATTTTCTTAAGGTAATAATATAATGATAAGTTAATTAATTTTTCAACTTAATACAAAACAAATTATACATTTAAATTGTTATTTTTCAAATTAACTTTGATTCTATTTAAAAATTAAATTAAAAATACTTAGAAAATTATTTTTAAAAAATGGAGTTCATTTTTGAATTCTACACATCGAAAAATGGTTAGGGTGATTTTTTGGTATTTTTCTAAAATACTTGAATTTTTTGTGAATAGTAAAAATACAGATTTGAGTTTTCGGGTGTTTAATGACATCATAATGATGTAATAATTAGTATAATGGGATGGTCGAATTTTTTACAGTATCTTATGATATTAGGTGTCCCAAGTGGCTTAAACCATGGGAAAATACCATGGGCAAGCCCATGGTTTTGCAAAAACCACTAACGAGGTGTCCCTTTTAATTAATAAAAAACTCTCTTAATTACTATAAATACCCACTCACCCCCTTAGTTTTCTTTCATTCACAACTAAATATCCTCTAAGATCTATTGGGATTATCTCTCTATGATTCCTCCCAAGGTGTCCTTAATCCCACAAGGTCTCGTCCTTCAAGATCTTGGAGTTACCCTACAAGGTAAGGGAATCATTCATTCTCTTCTTTTAGTCGACACTCCTTTTATGTTATCTATTTTATTTTTACATTCTCATATATTGGGGTTTGATTTTATGTGTTCTTATTACTTTATTTTTATTTAAATATGATTATATACCCTTATTCTCTCATCAATTCATTTTATGATGTTTTAAGCGACGTCGTTAGGCTACTGAATTTTCATAAGGGATCTCTCGCCGTTTCTTTTATTTTCAAGTTCACCTCTTTTATTTTTCTCTCCTCAACTCCTCTGTTAAAATGACCATGATAAAATCCATTATCATCTATATAATGGAATTATATCATGTTAATGGAAGAACTATCATCAATACCCTTACTCCCTCTCTTTTATTTTTATAAACGAAATCAACGTCCATGAGGTTCCAATTTATAACCTTTGTTGATGACAGAGTTTCGTTCTCCACTTTCTCCTTAATTACTGGTCATGAACCCATTTTAATGGTTGAAACAGATAATAATATATTTATTTCATCTCATTAATGTTCTGTAATCCATATACACTCATAATATAAGATAATAATACAAAACAAGTTCATTATGAACAAAACGGCCAAGTTAATCCAAATATTTGTAATAAACTTTTAACTAATGAATTATCATCATGTTATATAAACAAAAATCATTTATATCTATTTAATGTAATTAATAAGATATATTAACAATTCTGGATGTTTAACCACATTTCAAATGAGCTTCCATTCATGAAAACAAGTAAACGAATCATGAAAACTAAGGAAGAAAATGCTTCAAAAACAAGAAAATTGAACTTCTTAAACCCATAAAAGAGCCATGAATGAACCTAATAAGGTTATAATAAATTAATTACATGTATATGAGGTTCTTTAGTTATTAATTAATGAATCTAAATGTTATTATTCCGGTCATTAAAACAAACGAAGAACACACTCGAGCATAAGGTAAGGGGTTTCTCATCTCACTTTCATCTTTGTGAGATTTTCATTGTTCGCCACTTATTTTTTGTATGTGGTATATGTGTACTGACATCTGATATATAATAACATGATTATATTTATATTCATTTTATTAAATGATTCATTTGAGGGTTATTATGTTGTTGTCATATGATTCGATCGATTACATTGTGGTAAGTAACTTTGTCTCAACTACTATTTTATTGCGACTAACTTTGTATGATGCACCTAAAAATCCTTATGTGGTGTACCTACTGCCCATTTGAGATCACTTTTCATTTGAAATTATATTTATTTTAAATATCCATAATCTCATATCATGGATATGTTTTTTGTCTAAACATTATACCATTTTATATACGGTGTTTATTTGGAAAGTTATTTTAATTATAGAAATATTGATGAATCTGTATACTCTACTCTATACGAATATTGAAAAGGAATATTTCTCTTGAATTGAATCAATGTATAAATAATTCTTTCGACATTAAAGGGTTGGTGGGGCCCACTATAGCCCCTTGATGCATCGGTAAGTCTCATGAGACAAATCATTTGGTGACAAACCCTTCGAGTTTGTTTCCAAAAATCAAACGGGTTTCTACCCACAGGACTAAACTTTTTTAATGGTATTATGGTTTCATGTGCTAGATACATGACATCCAATTAATAAGAATTATCTTTATTCATTATTAGTTATTATTATACATGAGATTTTCACTACGAAAAAATTTATGGATGTAGGCCCTTTCTCAGTTTATTAATGGCATGTGTTTTTCATTTATTCAAAATGCCATATTTGTTTATGATTGAATTATTATTGATTCATGATTACTCTATTTGTAACCCTTACTAATCATTTTGGCTCACCCCTTTTATTATCTACCTTCAATAGGTGATGAGTAAGAGATCATTTATTAAGTTCCTGTGGAAGCAGTTTTTAGTTTTTATTATGTATTGTATTTTGTAACCTTCTCCAATGTAATTTGAGTTATGTTTATGTATCTATTTTCTTCAAGACTACTAAACTAATCATTCTTTTAGGATTTTCATTCCTTATAACCATGCCAATATAACAAGTAATGCACCAGATCTTGTCTATAGGGGTCAGGATATTACACTTACACATTTTGGTGTAAGTAGACTTGGTTATTTTTGTCATAGGTTTGGGTAGAGCTTTTACTGCCAATGGTTCAGGTTTCTAGTGGTCCTTCGTGATGCATTTTTTTGGAGGTGGCTTTAGGGAGGTGCCTCTTCTCCTTTGGAGGTTCTTGGTCTGTCCATTTTGTTTTTATTCATTTGTTATAGTCCTTGATAATTGATTTAAATTATGTAATTCAATTCTTAATTTTTGTAAAATATGGTTTGGTATGAAAAATCCAGATTTAGTTTATTGGATTTGTTTATTTTTGTATGTTTATAAACTTAGGAAAATCATTCCCAACTTTTTTTTATGATATATGGGCACTTGTTCCATCCTGCGGGGATTGGGAACGCCCTTCGGGCCTTGTCGCAGACTGTTTTGGGTGCCGGTTTTGATGGAAACTATATTAAGTTCGTGAGAAAATGGTATCAAAGGAGGTTCAAGTTCACTCATTGGGTCATGTTATTTGGGGAATAGTCGGGATAGTTCGAAGTTAGGATTTTCAGGGCTTGACATTACGATTATGAATATGGTTCCTGGCCAGCACACCTTGTGATGTGATTCAAGTTTCTAGAGGAAGTTGGGATTTATCAGAGTCCTTTGGTTTTATTGGTTTGATGATGATTTGGGGAAATGAAAAGAGAGTTAGGCTAATGGTCTCAGTGAGCTTGTAGGGCTTAGAAAGCCATGTGGAGTTGGGGATACTTCCCTAGAACCCTCTCCATTGTGGTGAAGTGATTAGAGTATGGCCGCCTATAAGGCCCCAGCCTTAAACCTTACTTAATATTGAATTAAATGAGTAATTCACATTGAGGATCTTTTCAGGTTTAGAGTTTTAGATAATTAGGACATAACTATTACATCTCAAAAGACTACAAAGTAGTCGCTTCTACTAAATTTCCATAAAATAAAAACTCTTTAAAAGAAACACGTATAGTTCCATGTTTTAGGTAGCATGACTTTCCCTTGATCCCATCCTTGACCCTATCCCACACTATGTCCTGTGAAAAACATTTCAAAAACTTGGGATGAGCATAAGAAGCTCAGTAAGGGATACACAAAGAATGAAAACTGTTAGTTTTTCAAAACAACAAGTAAACCATGAATACTTTATCAATGTAATACTTTTCACCTTCATGAAGTAGTAAAAAATTTTCACTGAAAAAAAGTATCATTACTTACCTTTTTGTAACCAAAGGATTACCATAAAACCCATATAAAGAACACATAACATATATAAAGGTAACTTGGGACATAAACATACTTATGTGGAATAACCATACGGTCTACTTCCACACATATCACTTAATGGAATAGCCATACAGCCAATTTCCATACATACTTAATGGAATAGCCATACGGCCGACTTCCATACCCAATGCATTGGAGGTTATAACGTAACCATCCGTCCTGGTAATCACGACACCACCCATCATATGGTTTATAACATAACCACCCATTAAAATGTCCAAGTACCAATATAAAATCATAAAACTTAAAACTAATATAAAGGAATGATAACATTTCCACATCACAATATATCATAATAGAATCCTTTATCAAAACCATTTTCAAAACCCTTTAAAACATTTAATACAGAGATTTTTGAATCAAAGTGTCCCATACCACCTTGAAGCTTAAAATTTTAAACCATTAATATCCATATAAATAAATCCTTAAAACCATTTTGAAAACATGGATATTAATAAGAAAAAATAATTAAAACATTTAAAATGACATTTTGGTTAAAGGGGTTTTACCAAAATTAGAAACACTTGAATACAATAATTGAGGAATAACATTTAGTTAGAACTTTATAATATCATGAGGATAAATGGATTCATGATATAATACTCGAAAGGACAGTATATACACCATATAAGAGTGAATTGGTGCATAACAACAATGAACCCTCAATAGAAATGTCAAATGTGATGAATTCCCTTATAAAGAAGGTATCCTTAAATTAAGGACAAATCAATCTCAAGAATATGTGTGACAAATATAAATACACCCAATATAAGTGGATATTAAGTGTAAAACAATAAAAGGTCATTCACATATATTCAATGGATGACATATTCAATGACTACATGTTGAACCCAAAGAAATCGAAATTGGGTTAAAAAGTTCCCTTGACAGCCTAACGGCATCGCATCAAAATGAGTTGATGAGAGATAAAAAGTGTATCTCATCACTTGGACATAAAATTTACATCAATAAGGATATATGAGAACATATCCCAACATAACAATATGTAAATTAAAAGACCCAACAAAATAAGTCTTTTAAAAAAGAGGAGGGTGAAAGGTTCCCTTACCGACTTGGGTATCTTTCAAAACATACACCCCATGAAAGAAGGACAATAGATCATTGATGTAAATACTCATAAGCGAAAGTATATTACAAAAAGATTAGAATAATGGGCAGTACATACACCACTCAATGGAATTTGTGGCAAATGTAGCATAAATCTCACGGGAATAAAAGTGAGATGAAAAATCCCTTACGAAAATTCGGCAGCCTAACGGCGCCACTCAAAACTTCCAAAATGGATTGATGAGAGAGAATAGGGTCTCTCATCACATGAACATAAAAATTACAGTAAGATTAATATAAAATAACATCCCAATAACAATAAAGATGAGCTTTAAAAGGAATGACATAAAAGAGTGTACTTAAAAAGAAAGAGAGGTGTAGGATCCCTTACCTTGGGTCCGACTTGACTCAATCGTTCTTTAACATCCTGAATAATAAACTTGAGTTAATTTCTACTTGATTAAGAACCTTTTTAAAGTTCATTATTCCTTTTATATCACTTATTTCCATGTTATAAACATTATGTAACCATTTAAGTTAATAATGTTTGTTTTGTCGATATTTGGTTCTTATGTCGAAAGTGGACTTCTTACAATTACATATTGCTCGTGTGGTCAAAGGTTATTTATATCAAAAAATGACATTCCTGATTTGGATATCATATATATCCAG
Organism: Viscum album; assembly: GCA_963277665.1. Lineage (NCBI taxonomy): Eukaryota > Viridiplantae > Streptophyta > Magnoliopsida > Santalales > Viscaceae > Viscum > Viscum album. The sequence goes on from OY728126.1 coordinate 458,858,052, forward strand.
CATACACATGTATTTATAAAATCACATAATCATTTAGAGGAAAGAAATGAAATGCACCGTTCATGGAGACGGTAAGCCGTACGTACGCATGAACGCTACTTTCATTTCTATGTCGTATTAATGGAATTAAAACTAAATGAGAGGTATGTATATTTTAATTCCAGAATTATATTCATAATTTAGATATATCATTCATTATATATATCCATTATATACATGTACTTTAAATAGTACATTACATTTTGGGATAAGAAATGAAATGCACCGTTCATGGAGACGGTAAGCCGTACGTACGCATGAACGCTACTTTCATTTCTATCTCATACTTTAATGGAAAGAAATAATAATGATATATAGGTATATAATAATTCCATTATAACATCATTAAATCCATCCTTTATACGTCCCACATATGGCATTAACGAATCACATCACTTTGAGGGGGCGGTAGTCCGCACTTCCTAAAATGAAGATATCGTGTATACCCATAATGGAAGCCATAAAGGTAAGACACAAATAAAAAATACAGAATCATAAGTAAAACATAAACATATTATATATCATATATAAAAATAGTGACATCATAATGGCCACCTTTGAAGGTGTTAAATGAGTATTGAACAATCATCGTTTCGGGAGGCAGAATTTCTCCATCCACGGAAACCGTATGTTCATTAACCATTTGATGTAGTTGTGTGAGAGTGTAGCTCTAATAAATCTTATAACAACATCCTAGTATATTGAAGATACTGGTGTTGTTACAAAAGAAGTAAATAAAAAGAGTTTAGGGGGTTGGAGAAGCAAAATAAAACAAATGAACATGAGAGAATGAATTACCTTTAAAAGTGTAACTCCTTTTTATTTGAGCCTAAAGGCTTCCTTTGAAAGGATTATGCCCAAAGGGAATCCTCTAGGATGAGGAGAGGGATGTGGAGAGAGTAAATGGGCAGGGGTTGGCCGAGCCAAAGGCTTGAGGAGTGTGTGTAATGAGGTAGAGGTGGGGGCCTTTTATAAGAGGAGAGGAGGGGCACTTTTGGAAAGTAAAGAAATATTACTTTATTTGAAAATGTGTTTCGGTTTTAAAAGGTCCCACATTGGTAGAATTCGTGGATAAGGTGATAAGGGTTCTAAATCCACTCATCCAATTGGTTTTGGACATGTGTAGTTCATAGATTTTACATTATCTTTCCATTTTATTTAAATCGTCAAATAATGATGTCATCGCTGCATCATTATTATGTCATAAATAATTTAATTTATTTAATGTATAAAAATTATAAAAAAACTACTATGATGTAGGAAATCGTTTTATCTTTCCAATTACTATTTATAATCAAAAATCTGATCTTTATAACCCCATATAAAAATTGTTTTCGTAAAACATATTATGTTTGTGTCATTTTTACTTTTACATTAAATAAAAAGTTATTTATGTCATTTCCCAACCAAAGTGTCTCCATGGGGTCCCCAAGTTGACCCATGGCCTGTCTTGGTCGTCCATGACTCACCCAATAGGTGTAGGACAAGTTTCATGGTGTTTTCACATTCTTATAATATCATTTTTACCTTAAACTACACTAATTACCACTAATCGCGATTAAAAACTTAATAAGTTACTATTCACCAAAAAATTATTTTAATCCCATTGAACCACATTTTACTTCTTAATGACAACCATGTATGTCGGATTTTTGAAAATCAAAACACAAAGATGGCAAAATTTCATTTAAACGGAAAATCAGTTTTTATAAGTACCACTTAGTGGTTTCACTATTCATCAAAAATTGAAGTTTTTCAGAAAAATCTCAAAAATTCACCCTAAGCTATATTTGATATTCTGAATTCAAAAATGAAGTCCGTTTTAAAAAATTCAAAACATATTAGTCACATTAATTAATTTAATAATTAATTCCTGTTGTCAGAGCAAATAGCGTGTTTTTATAAAACAATAAGTATCAAAAGATTGACATTAGTTTTAGTCTGATTTTAAAGTGAAATTAATTACAACGACCACTATTGGATTTAATGGTAAAAATATTTTCTAATTTCACTTTAAAACCAATTCAAAATATAATCTAATCATATAAATAAATTAGATTAAAAATAGGTTTTGAATTAAAATACAACATATTACACTATTCATTAAAAAAATGAACATTATCGGAAAGATACCAAAAATTTACACAAAGTAAATTTTGATGTCCCGATTCTTAAGAAGAGTTTTATTTGGTCCAATAGAATGTATAAGAGTGATCAAAACTATATTTAATGACAGTACGCCATCAAAAGGCGATAAGTGAACCTTTAGTGAAAACCAGGGCATATACGCCTAAAATTGAATTCTTTCTGTATTTTAAGCCTTTATCTTTTATTGGATAAATGTAAAAACATTTAAAAACATATATAATCATATTTTAGTTATTTATATCCATTCCCGCCAATACAACGGCTACATGTTAACTACCATTTAAAATAATATTATTTTATTATTAGAGTGCAACGTAAGATTCCCAAGAAACTCGTTGTTGCGTGTTGGGTACGCCATCGAGCATAGCGTACCCTTTAAAGTCATTTAAATATTTTATTCACAAATATGGATAAATATGAAATTTAATATTCTTTATTTACCTGGGGTGTTACATCCTTCCCCCCTTTTGGGAATTGCGTCCTCGCAATTTTAAAATTGCGCTTGGAAACATCCTTGAAAGTCCCACATCGGAACAAAAGTCGGTAAAACAAACACTTTAAAATAAGGAAAGATAAGTACAAAGGTCACCCGAGTAAACCCATACTAGGATTCCAAGTATTAAAATATGGACATGGAGGAAAAAACAAAGGGTCATGTTCTGATGGAGAGTGATAGAAAACATGTTTAGGAGAAAGTTAACCACGAGAAAATAACAAACTTGTGATGGGTTAAACAGTATTCGATTCCCCAGTAGGAAAAGTTAATAGACAACATTTTTGTTTTAAGTTACTTTTTATTGAGGAATTTATTCATAAGGAAACATAATCACTTATCATATTGACTTTCAACTTTTATTAGATTCCTTACACAAACTCATATTTTCTCCAAAAGACGAGTATTTAGGAAGACTTGTTCACATTAAGAGTACTATAATAAACTTCTAGAGGATCACCTAATCCACAAAATAGAACTATATACTTCCCATGTATTTATACTTTAACCAAAACCAAAACCAAAAAGGCTAGTACAAGATCAGATAATCCAGAAAAGGATAACCCTTTATAAAAAGAAAATCTATTCTTAATCTCCAAAATTTGTCCAACAAAACCCAAAGTTCAACGAGGACCATTCTATAATCAACTTGTCCATAAAATTCTTCAAAGTATACCAATATAAGATTGAAACCCAAATATTTTAAGGATTTAGTCAAATAGTCTTCCAAAATAAATCGTAACATTTATCTCCAAACAATATCAGTTGCTCCTAAAGTCTCGTTTTGAAAAGTAATTAACCTAATCACATATCCTCCATGATAGGTTAATCGTTTTCATAAATAAGACAAAATCAACTTACTCTTAATTCATAAAATCATATAACTAGAATGAATCAGTCAAACTAACCAGGGACTTCATGTAGTCTAGTGGTAGGCGATAAATACCAGTCGCACATTGGTTGTGGGTTCGATTCCCGCAGCTTTGTCCGACGCGACGGGTTGTCACACGGTCTGTGTGTTGTCCTTTTTCCAAAACTATATAATTCTTAAATCATTTCCCAAAAAGGGATAAAATCATCAAAAATAACCATAACATAATTTATCCTCAATTTTATCTCATTCCTTTCATTTTCCATCAGAACATATAATAACCCATAATTACCTCAAAAGTAAGGATCATATAAACCCTAATGGTTACCTTAATAATTATTACCTGAATTTCCACATCGAGTTGGCCATCTCGTACATGATGCACTAGAGAACTCACCAAGGTTAAAGTGGTTGATCATGACTCCTTGATAGTTGGTTTAGAACAACCATGAGTTTCCTCATTGAGTCCTCCATTTTATCTAGTATCTTAATCATAGATCCACCACAGTTTCCTTCAAACCAATTGTCACTTTGGTGCCTGCGAGATCCAGCCATACTAAAAACAGAAATGTCAGTGTGAGTATATCAACAAAACCATCATGTACTAATGAGGAAGGTAAACACTAAGATACACTTACTCATTCACTTTATCTAAAACTAGGACTCTTTCTGAAATCCTAACCATTATGGTAATGTCACTTATGCTTAAAGAATACCCTAACCTCTAAAGTTATCTAAACCGACCTTTGATACCAACTATAAGGCCCCAGCCTTAAACCTTACTTAATATTGAATTAAATGAGTAATTCACATTGAGGATCTTTTCAGGTTTAGAGTTTTAGATAATTAGGACATAACTATTACATCTCAAAAGACTACAAAGTAGTCGCTTCTACTAAATTTCCATAAAATAAAAACTCTTTAAAAGAAACATGTATAGTTTCATGTTTTAGGTAGCATGACTTTCCCTTGATCCCATCCTTGACCCTATCCCACACTATGTCCTGTGAAAAACATTTCAAAAACTTGGGATGAGCATAAGAAGCTCAGTAAGGGATACACAAAGAATGAAAACTGTTAGTTTTTCAAAACAACAAGTAAACCATGAATACTTTATCAATGTAATACTTTTCACCTTCATGAAGTAGTAAAAACTTTTCACTGAAAAAAAGTATCATTACTTACCTTTTTGTAACCAAAGGATTACCATAAAACCCATATAAAGAACACATAACATATATAAAGGTAACTTGGGACATAAACATACTTATGTGGAATAACCATACGGTCGACTTCCACACATATCACTTAATGGAATAGCCATACAGCCAATTTCCATACATACTTAATGGAATAGCCATACGGCCGACTTCCATACCCAATGCATTGGAGGTTATAACGTAACCATCCGTCCTGGTAATCACGGCACCACCCGTCATATGGTTTATAACGTAACCACCCGTTAAAATGTCCAAGTACCAATATAAAATCATAAAACTTAAAACTAATATAAAGGAATGATAACATTTCCACATCACAATATATCATAATAGAATCCTTTATCAAAACCATTTTCAAAACCCTTTAAAACATTTAATACAGAGATTTTTAAATCAAAGTGTCCCATACCACCTTGAAGCTTAAAATTTTAAACCATTAATATCCATATAAATAAATCCTTAAAACCATTTGGAAAACACGGATATTAATAAGAACAAATAATTAAAACATTTAAAATGACATTTTGGTTAAAGGGGTTTTACCAAAATTAGAAACACTTGAATACAATAATTGAGGAATAACATTTAGTCAGAACTTTATAATATCATGAGGATAAATGGATTCATGATATAATACTCGAAAGGACAGTATATACACCATATAAGAGTGAATTGGTGCATAACAACAATGAACCCTCAATAGAAATGTCAAATGTGATGAATTCCCTTATAAAGAAGGTATCCTTAAATTAAGGACAAATCAATCTCAAAAATATGTGTGACAAATATAAATACACCCAATATAAGTGGATATTAAGTGTAAAACAATAAAAGGTCATTCACACATATTCAATGGATGACATATTCAATGACTACATGTTGAACCCAAAGAAATCGAAATTGGGTTAAAAAGTTCCCTTGACAGCCTAACGGCATCGCATCAAAATGAGTTGATGAGAGATAAAAAGTGTATCTCATCACTTGGACATAAAATTTACATCAATAAGGATATATGAGAACATATCCCAACATAACAATATGTAAATTAAAAGACCCAACAAAATAAGTCTTTTAAAAAAGAGGAGGGTGAAAGGTTCCCTTACCGACTTGGGTATCTTTCAAAACATACACCCCATGAAAGAAGGACAATAGATCATTGATGTAAATACTCATAAGCGAAAGTATATTACAAAAAGATTAGAATAATGGGCAGTACATACACCACTCAATGGAATTTGTGGAAAATGTAGCATAAATCTCACGGGAATAAAAGTGAGATGAAAAATCCCTTACGAAAATTCGGCAGCCTAACGGCGCCACTCAAAACTTCCAAAATGGATTGATGAGAGAGAATAGGGTCTCTCATCACATGAACATAAAAATTACAGTAATATTAATATAAAAGAACATCCCAATAACAATAAATATGAGCTTTAAAAGGAATGACATAAAAGAGTGTACTTAAAAAGAAAGAGAGGTGTAGGATCCCTTACCTTGGGTCCGACTTGACTCGATCGTTCTTTAACATCCTGAATAATAAACTTGAGTTAATTTCTACTTGATTAAGAACCTTTTTAAAGTTCATTATTCCTTTTATATCACTTATTTCCATGTTATAAACATTATGTAACCATTTAAGTTAATAATGTTTGTTTTGTCGATATTCGGTTCTTATGTCGAAAGTGGACTTCTTACAATTACATGTTGCTCGTGTGGTCAAAGGTTATTTATATCAAAAAATGACATTCCTGATTTGGATATCATATATATCATATATATCCAGCATATACATGTATTTATAAAATCACATAATCATTTAGAGGAAAGAAATGAAATGCACCGTTCATGGAGGCGGTAAGCCGTACGTACGCATGAACGCTACTTTCATTTCTATGTCGTATTAATGGAATTAAAACTAAATGAGAGGTATGTATATTTTAATTCCAGAATTATATTCATCATTTAGATATATCATTCATTATATATATCCATTATATACATGTACTTTAAATAGTACATTACATTTTGGGATAAGAAATGAAATGCACCGTTCATGGAGACGGTAAGCCGTACGTACGCATGAACACTACTTTCATTTCTATCTCATACTTTAATGGAAAGAAATAATAATGATATAGAGGTATATAATAATTCCAGTATAACATCATTAAATCCATCCTTTATACGTCCCATGTATGGCATTAACGAATCACATCACTTTGAGGGGGCGGTAGTCCGCACTTCCTAAAATGAAGATATCGCGTATACCCATAATGGAAGCCATAAAGGTAAGACACAAATGAAAAATACAGAATCATAAGTAAAACACAAACATATTATATATCATATATAAAAATAGTGACATCATAATGGCCACCTTTGAAGGTGTTAAATGAGTATTGAACAATCATCGTTTCGGGAGGCAGAATTTCACCATCCACGGAAACCGTATGTTCATTAACCATTTGATGTAGTTGTGTGAGAGTGTAGCTCTAATAAATCTTATAACAAAATCCTAGTATATTGAAGATACTGGTGTTGTTACAAAAGAAGTAAATAAAAAGAGTTTAGGGGGTTGGAGAAGCAAAATAAAACAAATGAACATGAGAGAATGAATTACCTTTAAAAGTGCAACTCCTTTTTATTTGAGCCTAAAGGCTTCCTTTGAAAGGATTATTCCCAAAGGGAATCCTCTAGGATGAGGATAGGGATGTGTAGAGAGTAAATGGGCAGGTGTTGGCCGAGCCAAAGGCTTGAGGAGTGTGTGTAATGAGGTAGAGGTGGGGGCCATTTATAAGAGGAGCGGAGGGGCACTTTTGGAAAGTAAAGAAATATTACTTTATTTAAAAATGTGTTTCGGTTTTAAAAGGTCCCACATTGGTAGAAGTCGTGGATATGGTGATAAGGGTTCGAAATCCACTCATCCAATTGGTTTTGGACATGTGTAGTTCATAGATTTTTACATTATCTTTCCATTTTATTTAAATCGTCAAATAATGATGTCATCGCTGCATCATTATTATGTCATAAATAATTTAATATATTTAATGTCTAAAAATTATAAAAAAACTACTATGATGTAGGTAATCTTTTGAGCTTTCCAATGACTATTTATAATCAAAAATATGATCTTTATAACCCCATATAAAAAAATTTTTCGTAAAACATATTATGTTTGTGTCATTTTTACTTTTACATTAAATAAAAAGTTATTTATGTCATTTCCCAACCAAAGTGTCTCCATGGGGTCCCCAAGTTGACCCATGGCTTTTCTTGGTCGGCCATGACTCACCCAATAGGTGTAGGACAAGTTTCATGGTGTTTTCACATTCTTATAATATCATTTTTACCTTAAACTACACTAATTACCACTAATCGCGATTAAAAACTTAATAAGTTACTATTCACAAAAAATTTATTTTAATCCCATTGAACCACATTTTACTTCTTAATGACAACCATGTATGTCGGATTTTTGAAAATCAAAACACAAAGATGGCAAAATTTCATTTAAACGGAAAATCAGTTTTTATAAGTACCACTTAGTGGTTTCACTATTCATCAAAAATTGAAGTTTTTCAGAAAAATCCCAAAAATTCACCCTAAGCTATATTTGATATTCTGAATTCAAAAATGAAGTCCGTTTTACAAAATTCAAAACATATTAGTCACATTAATTAATTTAATAATTAATTCCCGCTGTCAGAGCAAATAGCGTGTTTTTATAAAACAATAAGTATCAAAAGATTGACATTAGTTTTAGTCTGATTTTAAAGTGAAATTAATTCCAACGACCACTATTGGATTTAATGATAAAAATATTTTCTAATTTCACTTTAAAACCAATTCAAAATATAATCTAATCATATAAATAAATTAGATTAAAAAGGGGTTTTGAATTAAAATACAACATATTACACTATTCATTAAAAAAATGAACATTATCGGAAAGATACCAAAAATTTACACAAAGTAAATTTTGATGTCCCGATTCTTAAGAAGAGTTTTATTTGGTCGAATAGAATGTATAAGAGTGATCAAAACTATATTTAATGACAGTACGCCATCAAAAGGCGATAAGTGAACCTTTAGTGAAAAACAGGGCATATACGCCTAAAATTGAATTCTTTCTGTATTTTAAGCCTTTATCTTTTATTGGATAAATGTAAAAACATTTAAAAACATATATAATCATATTTTAGTTATTTATATCCATTCCCGCCAATACAACGGCTACATGTTAACTACCATTTAAAATAATATTATTTTATTATTAGAGTGCAACGTAAGATTCCCAAGAAACTCGTTGTTGCGTGTTGGGTACGCCATCGAGCATAGCGTCCCCTTTAAAGTCATTTAAATATTTTATTCACAAATATGGATAAATATGAAATGTCATATTCTTTATTTACCTGGGGTTTTACACTGCCAACCATATGTCTAAGTCACCCACCAAAACTAGTTTCCTATCACATTGTCTTATGTCCTTTAGATTTGAAATCTTGGAAGTTTTGTTTTAAAGAAAAAATAACCCTATTTTAAGAAATTTAATGTTTTTGTGAAATGATACTCTAATAAAGAGGGAAGGGTTTGATTTTTGAAATGGTGGAACTGAATTTCTATAATTGTTTTAAAAGGGAAAATGGTGTGTTTACACCTCTTTTGAAAGCAGGAACTATATTAAAGTTGGTTTTGAAAAAAGTGTGTCTAATAGAGTTCAATAAACTATTGAAAGGTGTTTTAATGGGATATAATGTTTTATAGTTCATGTGTAGAGTTTGAAAATGGATTTTTATTTAGTAACTAGATATCATTTGAAAAGTTTTATGACATTTTGGAATCTTGTTTTAAAATGAGAATAGTTGAGTTCCCAATTTAATAGGGATTTATGAAATAGAGTTTGTCATGAAATTGGAAGTGTTTTGAAACAGGCTGAAATGTTTTGAAATTAATGTAAATGATTTGAAATTGAGTTATTATTTGAATGATTATGCATTTTTTAAAAAAATTGAAAGATGTAAATTGGGATTTTGATTTTGTGGTTAGCGGTCTTGAGAAAAAGAAAGTATTGGTTAACTGTTTTGGTTTTGAAAAGTGGAAAGATTTTTTTAAACATTTGGTATTTTCATGAGTGACCACATGCATGGGGTTATTGGGATGATGGATGGTTAATTGCATTAATGGATGAATGTTGGGTTGGATATGAGGAGGGTGCCTGGTGTGGCAAGGAAACATGCATGTGTGAGGCCCATGGGGTACCATTGGTGGATACGCTAATCGCTGAAGTGTTTGTTTTCAAATAGATGATTTTAAAGGAAAATATGATGTATTGATGACTGTTTTGGGATGGTGTGTCATATGCGTTTTTTGAAATGATGTGGTTATAGGATGTTTTGAGTCCAAGAACCCCTCTTGTTTGAATGGTGTTTTGGGTTTGTGATTCTTTGATAATTTGGGTTGAAGGGCTAGTTAGTGGTATCTTCTGAGAAATGTTTCAATATGACTTTATGGTGGTTCCAATAATGTGTTTGGATCTGATTTGTGGCATGTTTTGACCAATGGACCAGCTTGGTTGGGTCCTTGTATTCTCTCTATGGGTAAGTTACGCCCCCATTAAGGGTTCATGCACAACTTAAGTGCAGCCTAGATTGTTTTGTAACTGGAAGATCCTCCAGTTGATCAATATAAGCTATATTTTTCTCGAGATTTGGAGATTGATTTCACACCTTTACCTTTCTTAGTTTTACAGATCCTCTTGTAGTGGGAGAGTTCTCATGGAAGGTTAAAAGAGACTTTGGTTTCTTAAGTTACCTGATTCGTCAAAGGTGGAAGTGGTATGGGCTTGTTAGTGTGGATGAGTGTCTGGATAGTGTCTAAGAGGGCCTCTGGGTCCTTCATAGTATCTTCTAAAGTAGGGGTCCATGTTAAACCACCAGTGTGGGAAATTTGGTCCTGAGAGGCTGTTATGGCCACTTTCTAGAATCATGTGATATTTGGGGATGTTTTATAAGGTCCCTCTCCATGTATTGCTTCTATCAGTCGCAATGGTCATGCTTGGTGACTCCTTGTGATGTTTTGTCCTCATTTGACTGTAAAGTTGAAGGTATTGAAATCCTCTGAGAGTATCTGTTGTGTTGGGAGTATGTTTCCCTTGTAAAAACTTCAAAATCCTCTGTTTTAGAGGAAGGTGTTCATATGTGTCCTTTCCTTCTATTGTTTCTCACCCAAAGAAAGAAGGTGTGATGTGTGTGCATCTTCTATGACCTTGTTTTAGTGAAATGTCAGGTTTGGGTAAAGTGAGTTTAGAATGTGGTATGTCTTGGTGAACCCATCTCGGATCAGGGTATAGTTTTCATGGCACTGAAAGGAGAAGTTCTATTCAGGGGGTTTTTAAAGCCCAACTACGAGGCTGAATATTCTTCAATAATTTGATCTCCAACCATAGGTATCAAAGTGAAGATGGTGTGTAGTTATGGGAAATCTTAGGGTCATTCAAACCCTTGTACAAAGTTCTCTCCTCATTATGAAATATGGGAATATTTTAAACCATTGGTATCGTCATATTTCTTTTGTTGTTCTCGTTTGATGGGAAGAGGTGGGAGGACCTCATGTCCATGTTATCGCCCAATTTCATTCCCTCCCCCTTTGGTTTTCCTTGAGTTTTTAGAGAATTGTTGGGAATTTGGTTAGACAGGTTGAGTGCACAGTTATTAGTAACCATTCCCCAAAAAACAATGTAGATAAAGGATCCCCATGGTTAGCACACGGTTTCCCAAACTATGTGGACTAACTGTGCGGGCGCCCCAACTCTTTAAATTTTAGGGTATTTATGTGTCGGCCCATGATGGTCGGTTAAGATAGTTGGATTTGATGGTGGGTAGACCCACTATGAGTCTCATGTAAGTTCATTTGGAAATTTTGAATGGATATTGACCCCTTGTACCAGGGATTCTATTTGGGCCTCCCCCTGTTAGTGTCATAATTCTATCTCGGGACAAAAATTTAAGTTGTCTCTAATGGTGGGGATCCCATCTGTGTCTCCCCATTCTAGTAACTCAAATTTTTCCTTGGTCTTAGATTGGCAGTATATAGTCTCATTTGGAGCGATCTAACTACCAACATCTTCCTTGGGTAAACGTTGGGATTAGAGAGCACCCAACAGTTTAGTTAAAGTAAGGTAAGTGTAACCTTGTTTGATGTTGTTATTTGTTTGGGTAAATTGCTTGATTACTATTTGGATAGTGTTTGAGGAGTTTTATTTTGGGATAACGTCTGAATGTTCTTGATTTTTTTAGGAAAGTGGTTTAATTTTGGTTTGTGAGAGTATTCCTTTCTTAATTGACCATTGGAGGTGTTTTGGATTTTCGGGGGCAGATGAGACATGGAAAAGGAGTACATATTGGTTTATCGGTTGGGTTTGGTTTTTTCTTTTGGCCTTGTTGTGGATTTCCTAGGTTAGAAAGCTTTATGGTAGGGAGAATTGTCACACTCAGATATTCAATTCCATTCTTTGTTTCAAATCCTCTTTTGGTTCTTAGCTTCCTCATGGTTTCCAGGTATTCCGGGTTTAAAATTTTGGTGTCTCCTACATTATTGACCTATGAACTTAGTCTTGGGGGGTATTTTATGGTACTTAGACTCCTATTTTTTCAAAGGTATTGTATGAGGTTATGGTGGTTTTTATTTTTATTTGTGACACTTCTAGTGTCACCACTTGTGGGGTATGTTGTTGAGGTGGTTTGTACCCATGAGTTGGGTGAGTTTTGGGGTGAAAAAAGTGCTTTATTTTGTGAATTTTTCTCCCCTATACTTGGCCTATCTTTCCCCCATGGTTTCTCACTTAGACCCCCCCCCCCCCCCACCACCCCTAAAATTGGAGGAGAATGGAAGGTTTTTTGTTGGATAAAATAGGCTACACTGTTTGGCTGCACGGTTTACTAAACTGTGCATCCAAACCATGCAAGGTGTCCATGTCATTAAAAATATTTTTCAAATTCCAATTTTTCCCTCATGAAAATAAAACTAATCTAACCCATTCTTCCCCATTTCATTCTCTATATCCATGGAAATCCTCCAAACTCTCTCACCCTCTCTTGGAACTCAATTTTGAAGGGATATTTTATGGTGGAAACTTCAAAATCATGCAAGTAAGCCTTTCTCTCTTTGATTTCTTCCCTTTCTTTAGGGTTTCTTTCACCCTTTCGTGAAGTTATAAAATTTTTGGAATCTATGGTTCTTACCTAGGGATTTTTCTTTGAGATTTTTATTCTAATATTGAGGTTTTAGGTTTCTTTTCACTTCCTTATGGTGCGTCGGTGGTGCAGCTGATGTTTTACACCAAGATTTGAGGGTTTCGACACTTTTGGTAGGTGATTCTATGTGTAATAATTTCTTGATGAGTTATCATGATTGATTTAATTATTTTTAATTTTCCTTATATTTTTTTCATTGTGAGAAAACCTTTTTTATGTAGTTTGTTAAGAGGTTAATTTTATAGTTCCACTTTTGCTTCAAATTGAGAGTTTTCCATGTGTAACTATTGTGGTAATATTTGGGATTATTTTATAACATATGAAAGGGGTTTATTAAATATTTTTTGGTCTAAAAATTTTTCTTTGGTAGGGTCTTGGTGTGATTTTGGTTTTAAAAGAGGGTTTTTGAATGTGTTTTAGGTGAAAAACCTTGTAATGCTTCTTGAAAGTGTTTTATGAAAATTGTAAATGGGTTATTGAGTTACACAAAGTGGGAAAAGGAATTTTATGTATATTTTGGGTGGGTTTATGTTTTTAAAATTTTTCACTTTGTTGTTTAAGGGATTTTATGTGATTTTTACCATCTTGGAAACGCTTTATAAAATTTCTTAAAGGATTTATTGAATTTTAAAAGAGATATGAATCATGTTGTGGGATGTTTGGTGAGTGTGTTCACCTAAGAAGTGTTTCTGAAAGGTAAAGTGGTGATTTAAGATGTCAAAAAAATTTATAATGTTTTATAAATTGCTAACATGTTTTATAAAATGGCAATAAAGGTGTGAAACACATTTGTCGTCTTTTTTGTGTGAGTATGATGTGAAAAATGAATTTTGCTTGTGAAAGGATTTTTATGTGACATGTATGTGGTCTGTTTGGTTTAAGTGTGACTTGGAAGTGGTATTTTCATGTGAAAATTTTATTTCATGGTTTGTGGAACTTTTTTGAGAACAAGAGGAAAAACTCTGGTATCTAGGTGGGTGGACGTGTACTAGTATTCTAGAGATCTCGTGGGGTTTGGCCCCAGTTTCACGTGGAAATATTGATGATGACAACACTAACTAAACTATGATGATGATGATGATGATGATGATGATTTTGTGGTGTTACTAGGTTATGGGTATGATCCCTACTAGTGACATGTGTGCATGAGAATGGATATTTGTTTGGTTACTTTCACCAAGATACAAGGTACCTGGGACCTACAGCGAGCTAGTGCCTAGGGGTTATATCTCATTGCTTGAGATCATTAGATAATTTATTCTTACCATAGGAATTTGGTATGTTGGTCTGGAAAATTAAGTATCTTTGGAATTTTATTTTAAAATTTTTTATTCTTTAATGTATCCCACTTGAAAACTGTTTTTATTTGAAGTTTTAACTCTTTAAAATTATTAATAACATCTCATGTTTATGAAAACTTGCAAGATTTTCATATTTGAATGTTTATTACATGGAATCATTTAGTGGTGGAATCCTACTGGGATTTTGATCACACCCTGATTACACCTTTGGTTTTAAGTAGACTTGGTTATTTTTTTACAGGTTTGGGTAGAGCTTTTACTACCAATGGTTCAGGTTTCTAGTGGTCCTTTGTGATGCAGTGTTGTGGAGATGGCTTGAGGGTGGTTCCACTTTCCATGGGGAGGTTATGGGATTTCCATTTTGGGTTTCTTAATTTTTTATAGTCCTTGATAATTGTTTTAAATTATGTAATTCAATTCTTAATTTTTGTAAAGGATGGTTTGGTTTGAAAAATCCAGATTTGGTTTATTGGATTTGTTTTCTTTTGTATATTTATAAACTTGGGTAAATAATTCCCAACTTTCATTTTATGATACCCAAGCACTTGGGTCTGCCTGTGGAGATAGGGAAAGCCCTTTGGGCCTTATCATGGACCATTTTGGTTGTTGGTTTTGATGGCGACCAAATTCGATTCGTGACAAAACCAAACTATAATAGAGTACCACAACAGAAGACTATAAAACATAAAAGTATACACTGGAAGATATAACCAAAAAAACACAAAGTCTATAAAACAAAACTCCAAGATCCAACCATTATCCATGCTCCAAATACACAAAATATCCCAAATATTACTATACACCACTATAGAAGTGTGATACATTACCTATTCTCAAGTCATGATAAATGAAATCCGTAAAATCACCAAAGTGTCAAAGTAGGGGTCAGTAATGAAAATCATTAGTCTTTCCACAAATGAATTACTTACTCACACCACAAGGATAGAACATGTTTAACACAATTATATAAACAAAATTATATAAAAACTATTCAAAATTGTTTAATAATTTATAACAAAGAAAAATAATTCCATACTAAAATAACTTTCTCACATAAACCAATTTCCAAGGAAAATAAAAAACCAAGTCATTCCAACCATTTCATGAATTAAATTGGCATTACCCATTACATATTGTATAGATACACACACCCATACACACATACTTGGTGTTACCATTGATGGTGAAACTTCATGTCTATAACCCGTCCCTTTTATAGTGTTACTTCACAACCAATATCCATCCCATTACACACACACTTAACTATTTAATACAACCACATACCAAATCAACCATTTACAAACTAATTTAATCATTTAAATAAACCAAAATTTTATCAAAAACTATATCAACGTGTCATTTCAATAAAACCAGCCCCTTTGATTGAACTGTTTTTTCAAAAAACCATTCTAACAAAACCAACCTTTTATTGAAACCCATTTCAAAAAAATCAATTTAATACATTTTAGTAAAACCATCCTTTTATTGAAATATCTCAATTATACCATTTACTAAAAAACCAAAAAAAACCACATTTTAAAATCTAGAAAACAAGGCACATTGCATAACCACTTTCCACAGTTACAAAATTTCATCAAAAAACCATAAACTAATCAAAACATCACTAAATAGGGTTTCTATCATGCTTTGAACACCAATTTCACAATCAATTTAAATCAAAAAAAATCAATTTTAAATCAAGCCTTTAAGTTATAAATAGAGGAGTCAAGAGTGAAGCCTCCTACCTAGGGATTTATGGTTAAAACAAAGAACTACACTAAAATGACAATGAAACCGGGTTATATATTTAAAAACCCACCTTAGATATCTTACCCTAACATAAAAAAAGTTAAATATAATATTATTTTTAATCAAAAACCTTAGATATGTACACATAGTAACTAGATCTAAGAAATCAAGAGAGAGATAGAGATAGAGATAGAGCTGTATATCTAAGGAAAACCACCAAAAAATATCATAAACGATGACTTACCACAAGAATTGGGCTTTAATGAACCAAGAAATGCCACTGGATCACTTCCAAATCGATGTATAAGGATTCCATAGACTTATATAGGGAGAAATAGAGATTTAGGTTTGATTTGAGGCAAAAATGAGGGGTCAAAACACAATATTAACCTAGATCCACTTTTTGTGGATCTAGTTTTTAAACCGTGAACTAACTGTTTGATGACTTCTCTCTCAAGTGGGACATCACATGGTTGTCCTTAATGGTTAGAAAAAATGTGCACCAACCATGAAAAATCCCACTATCTGAATTTTCACGGTTTCTTTTAGGTGTTCACACAGTTTGTACATACTCTGAACCTGCCTGTGTGCCTTCCCCTTAGCACCTATCTCATTATACACGGTTTCTTGTAGGAGTTGCATGGTTTTCACTAATCATGAACCAACTGTGAACCTATTTAAAAGCCCCCAAAACATAATAAAAGTCTTCCAAATAGTCCCAAACTTCACCCAACTACTTTATATACTTAAAATATATAAAATAAGGGTTGATTACTTAAAACTTGGGGGGTGTTACATTATTTATTTCAATGTTTCATAAAAACCAAGACATTGTTTTCTTAAAGCCTATTTAATTTCTTATATCCCTTTGAAGTATTTTCATTAATATAAATACACTATCATGTTCTATTACTTATAAATTTATTATTTTTTATTTCATTTAATTTTATAATTTTCAGAAATAGACCCTATAATAATTAATTTTTTATTCATTATCTAATTTCTTATATATAGGTGGTGTGGTATAAATGAAATCTCTATGAAAGGAATGATACATTATTATATTTATCTTGACTTATATTCAACTATATGAAAAATATAACCTTCCTATCAATGTGTTTCCTATATTAATACCCTATAGTTCATTCTTATGATTAAATTATGTCCACCAAGATACTCATATATTCTATTGGTTGGGGAAATAAATGAATTGAGTATCTACCCTTTAGCCTATATGGTGTGAATACTTTAAACATCTTTATCTTGATTATAGGTAATTTACCAAGAGAACTACTTTATTTTTTATGCCTATTTTTTCATAGATTAATCATGATGTAATTTTTATATATGTATGATTGTTTTTATATTCATGTGACACATATATGTATGGATATATCATTATAATTATGGGTAGGCTCATAATTATATAACCCTATAATGAATTGGGTAGATCTTTACATCTCATGTGATAACTATGTTTATAATACTGAATAGTAAATCTAATCCATTGTGTTTATGGGACTAGGGGTAAAATCAATCCATTAAGTTATGATGGTCATGGAAAAGAGAATAGACATATTTTATGATTTTCTATGCTTAGGTATGTTCCATATTCCAATATCATGAATAATTGGCTACAACTATGGATAGTGGTAAGAGTCTTATCCAAGTGGTGTAGCCACCCATGGAGTGCTCTGATAGGCATATTTTATGATTACAGGATCATTATTTTACATATTTTATTCCACGATATATGAATATTCTATTATTCTTCATGATTATTTATTATTATATCATGATTTTATTTTATTAATCATGTAATTTATCTCATGACCATATATCTCACATGCTTATTATTTATTAATAATTTCTATATGTATCATTGATAGTGGTTTACCCTTAATGATAGTATGATATCACTATTTTCTTATGTTTATCTATTTCTACAAGTGATCATAGTAATTAAAGAGATGTGATCAGTTTTTTAGGTGTCTAAATTTAAGGATTTTATTAAATCTTACAAGTTAATAATGTAATGTGTACCTAGTTTCCAAAGGTACCAAAAATTTTATTCTAAGAGTTTGTTATAATTTCATGTTTTGTGTAATATTGTATATTTTTATCACTATAAATGAACATGTGGTTCTGAAGGTCCTTAATAAAGGTTATCACTCTCCCCATCTCATAGGTAAAAAATTCATTGTTAATTTTATCATTGGTCAACATATCCAAGTCTTAATCCTCAAGGGGGAGTGTTTTGCATAAAATTTATTCAGGATAATTGAGGCAACCCGCCATTACACACAAAAATATTACAACATATTAAATGAATATTCATTACATATAATTGTGATCTATACTATAATAATAAAGGTTTTGTGTTATTAGAATTGTGGATAAACAAAAAATCGGTACATGAAAGATCTACATTATCTCCCAGTATGTTTTTCACAACTATCACCCTTCTTAGACGTATCATACTTAAAACCTTTCTTTATAACCTAAATAAAAGGAAACATAATAAATGGTGATCTCATATGATTAGTAAGTGTAAAAACGGAAATATAAATGATAATTTAAGCATAAAATGAGAATAATGGTATGATAACATGATCTTAACATTTTAAAACCATACCTAGCAATTCATAGATCATAATCATGAGTCATGGCATAAATATTGGAATTTAATAAGACATTAATAATAAAGAAATCAAGGAACATAATCCATGGGAGAATAACATTTTCATAATACCATGTCCTAAAAGATTGGTATAAATTATGGCATAATCATAATCATAGAAATATTATGTCAAGTCTTCCCATCAAGACATTCATTACATGTTAGACATGGGATAACCACCTATGTACCAACATTGGGCTTGTGATAAACTATTGTATACCATTTTTGGGATTGGGATAACCTCTTGTATATCCTTTGAGGTCATAAAACATTAATCTTTACCCAAATAATTTGAGGTAAATAATGAACACGCCCATCACATAATTATAATTTATTCATATGTATGACACAAGATCATAGAAACATTTATCATTTCATCATATGTTAACACATGGAAAAGAAAATGGGTTTCAAAAATATTTCATCAAAATAATAATCAACCATCAAGATAAATGATAATTATAGTATAATAGGATCATATCCTTAGTTAATCTTAAGAAACATCAAAGGACGTTACCATAGATGAAAATTTATTTAAAAGATCATTGGGATATTTCATGAGGAAAATGCCCTTTTCATTTTAAAATAACTTATTTCAAATAAAAAAATATCCAAAATATTATGGAAAACATTTTCTTTTAAAATAAACATGGGAATATATAAAAAAATCTTAAATGGTGAGAAAATTCATTCATGTAGTGTACATTAAGATAATGATTCCTTTCACATTTTTGGTAAAAATTCAAAAGTACCTCATTCAGAAAATGACAAGAAGTTTCCTTTTAAAACATTTTATAGAAATTAAAAAATGGTAGAAATTAATTTAATAAATAATTTTATAATAATAAAAACCTTTTTGAAAACATTTTAGATAAAATATGGACATTGAATAAAATATTCTAGGCTGAATAGAAAAATAAATCTAGTTTTCCTTAAAAATATTATTTCAAAATTTTGAATACATAGTAGGAAGAAAATGAAAAGAATAATTGTAATTTACATAAATAACTAGATTATAAGATAATAAATATGTTATTTGATAGATATATCATATAATTTTATTATTTTAAATTTATGTATAAACAATCCCAGTAAAAATGAGATTGTAACGTAAAACCATTACTACTTTGGTGACTTTTAAACCATAACCCTATTAATAGAAATGAATTAAAATGAAACTTAAAATAACATAAATATAAATATATTAATTATATAACATATAAAATTTGTTTACATACACCTCATAAAATAATATAGTTGTATAACATAACATATGTTCTAAAGAAGAAAATTTTAGATGATAAACCCTTACCACCTTCGTAAATTTCAAATCAAAACCATTTGGATGAAAAAATTTGAATTTTGACTTTAAATATAATTAATTAATAAGTATAAATGATATAAAAAATTAAATAGAGGATTATATACACCTAATAAACATAAATAATTGCATAAAATCAAACATGTCTCAATGAAACAATATTGAGACGAGGAACCCTTACCTTTTGTCTGACTTGATTCATAAGCATTGTAACATTTGGTATAATGAATTATAATTTATTAAAATTATATAAAATAACCATATTAATACTTATAATATCATATATGGTCTACCTATAACATTTTAACAACCATTTTTTAATTATTATTTATTAAAATCATCATTTTTTGGTGTTAATTAGTTCATTTTTCATTTATATTTCAATTCGACGGTTATGGTACTTGCAATTTGATCATAGTTCCATAATCCCCAGAATATTATTCATGTAATAATTATAATATTTAAACACTATATACACTTTTATAACCATTATTATAAATCAGTGATGAAAAATGGACTATATCACTATGTGGAAATGGTAGTTCATTCATACACACGAGTGATGCTTCCAATTTTCAATGGATAAAATAAAAGGAAGGTAAATAAGAATTCACATTTAAAAAATAATTATTATATAATAAATATAATATATATTCATTAAATATATCCTTATTACTATCTATATAAATCAAAAATTAAAAATGAATCGCTTTGCTTCATAGAGGTGGTAGTCCACACATACGCATGAGTGACATTATCACTTTCAAATGTATGGGAAGGTAAGAAGTTAGATAAAATACTTTAATTATAGATTTATAATTATATAATAAATATAATATATAAAAATTAAATCCCTCATAATAATCAACCATTAAATATGGTGATAGAAAATGGATCATCTTGTTATGTGGAAGTGGTATTCAACATGTACGCATGAGTGACAATTTCATTTCCCATTTGATAAATAAGAGGTGGGAAATGATTATGAAATCATAATAATAACATATAATTATACCTATTATACTAGGATCATCATATTATTATGGATACAAAAATTTTATAGATGGTGGAAGAATAAATAAAAGTGAAAAAGCTCGGTTAAGATTTATACCTCTTCTTTGAGTGACCTCCCTTGGATAACACTTTAAGCCTTGAAATATTGGTCTTAGAAAGAAAAAAATGGATATATAAAGAAGTTAAGGAATATATTAAGGTTTTTTGTAGTTATTTTATAATCTATAAGCCTCAAAATTCATGAATAAGGGAGAATATGATGTTTCCTTTTATAAGTGATGGAGATGACACACATGGAATTACTTAAAATATTTAAATATAATTAATGTTTTCCTAAAAATGCTTCCAAATGGAAAATTATTAAAATGTAAGATAATATATGGAATAAATATATTTAAAAATTATAATTATACAAAATTCTTTGGAAATATTAACCTTATATCATAGTTTAACCCCTAGAAAACTTGTTTTAACCTTAACAGTGGTAACAAATTTTTGTTATTTTTACTATTCATTATGGACAAAAAAGAAAATGAAATAATTGAAAATTTTATAATTTATGATTCCAAATATTTAATACATTTTATAAAATTTAATTTCTATAATTTTAAAATAAACATGAAAAACATCATCAAAACCTATTTTTAGGGAAATGCAATTTTAAGCATAAAACTAAGTTTACTCTCACTCCTTTCCTAGAAATTACTATTATATGAATGTAAAAATATATTCCATATTATATAATATAAAATTTTCATTATAATTATTAATTAATTTTTATTATTTTAACTTATTTTGTAAAAAACATATGGTGCACATAGAACAGTTTTTAGAATAATAAAATTAAAACCAAAAATGAACTTATACCAAAATCAAGTATAATTTTAATTACTATATAATTAATTAAATTATTTGTAATTATATTATAATTATATTACTTTAATACAAAATTAAAAACTTAATGTTTCTTTTGAATTATTTTATTTAATGAAAACTATTGAAAGTTATACAAAAAAACAGTATTTTTTCACTATTCACTTAAAAATAAATCTTTTCAAAAAAATCTCAAAAATTCACCCTAATATAATATTTTCATGATGATTTAAAAAATTATATTCATTTAATAAAATATTATATTTAAATATCATATAAAGTTATTATAATTTCCTTACAAAAAAATGTAATAAAAACTATTTTTGAGGAAAATATATTTTTGAAGCATAAAATGACTGTTCTGAAAATTAAGTGTTCATTAATTATCAATTAATAAATACATTTGAATTATATAAAATATTTATAAATATCATTCATAGTTTTTTTATTACTGTTTATACCTAGAAAGGGTTCAATATTATAAAATACATTTTCTAAAAACCCACATCATACAAGGGATAATAAAACTTCCATTGAAAAGAGGATGTAGGAAACATAAAGCTTACCAAAAATAACACATAATCAGGTTCCATATAAGGATAAAATTATTGGGAAGTAAAAATATGAACATGGAGGAGAAATATAATGTCTAAAAAATAATTAAGAGTGATATAGAACATAGTCATGAGGAATTTAATGACATTAAACTATAAATCAGTGTGAGGGGGACGACCATCAATTATTCATAAATAATTGTAAAAAGAAAAAAATCATTTTAAAGATCCTTTTTAATAGATTTGAGGAATTATTTTACCATCAAATACGATAAAAAAAATTCATCAAATCTATAAAAATAATTTCATCCTTTGGTTTCATTTTTTAATTAGTTTCCACCTTTTTTTCATCCCATATTCTAATGATGAATGAAAAATATGGATTTTTCATACCTGAAGAACTAGAATAAACTTATAATATATCATAAGATCTATAAAAGGGTGATAAGATATTTCTCATGCCACTATTCAGTTACCAAAACAAAAAAAATGATTAGTATATGATAAGATAACTAATATGAATGAACTATCATTTGAAAGATTATTCTCAAATATTTTAATAATAATACCCAAATATCAACTTAATTCTTTCCACAAATAGCTAAATTCTAAAACTCCTCAAAAAATTTCTAACCAGTATTTAAACCCCAAAAATTTAGAAAAAGGTCATAAATTTTCAAAAATCAACAAAACATTAATCCCCAGATAACATTAAGTACCTCTGAATGTCCCATACCAAACACATGAATACCTTGATCATATATTCTTCTACAATATGCTAATAACCTGAATCACCATAAAACCTTAATAAAAATGTATATGATTTCAAAAAATAACTCTAACCTTATTCCTCAAATAAAATCACAAACTACCAATTATATTACATATATCAAAAAAATGTAATAAAATTCATTAAAGATAACATAAATAATTTTCTCATCAAATCACTAATCAGTTTCAAGGTCACCAATACTATTCAATTTACTTTATCAATAACTATCATCTGTTTGTCCAAGATAAACATTATTATCTCAACATCAAGCATATATTAAGGGTTATTTATCCCTCAATCATGGGTTTTCAAAAAATATCCACTCTCCACTAAATCATATTTCAAGGTTTTTAATGCCTTTAAACATATAATTGAAATAACTAAAGAAAAACTACTACTAAAAAATACTTAGATGTTTCATTATTATTATAACCAAAATAAAATTAATAAAACACTTCTATAATATAATTCTCTAATTCCAATATACAAACACTTTCAATCATTCCACTTCAATAATTATCATGGAATATTTCCTTCCTTAGTCAAGGAGTTAGCCCTTAGATTAGGGAATTGACTCGAATAATTCCCAACACTACTGGAAATAAGCGCATTTGCGACGAGTTATTTGCGACGGGATCTCGTCGCAAATGGGCGTTTGGGACGGGGGTCCATCGCAAATGACTCGTTGCGGTAAATGGCGTCGCAACTAACACTATTTGCGACGGGTCTGTTGCTAAAAATATTATTTGTGATGGTAATATGTCTTGTCGCAAATACTAATCGATATATATTAAAAACTTTAAATAAGGATTTTTGCGATGGGCCCATCGCAAATGTTATTTGGAACGGGCCACGAATACCGTCACAAAAAAGTTAAAAAAAATTTAAAAAGAAATAAGTAATTGCGATGGGCCCGTCGCAATTGCCTATTGCGACGGGCAAATATTCCCGTCGCAATAGGAAATTTAAAAAAATTTAAAAAAAATATTTAATTGTGACAGGATACCGTTGCAATTACCTATTGCGACGGGATGATTATCCCATCGCAAATATGTATAAAAAAATAAGAACAATTAAATTATTAATAAAAAATTTAATTAATATTATAATAGTAATAATACAATTATAATTCATTCAAATATTATTACAAAAAATCATTCAAATATTTAAAAAATTATAATTAAATTAAAATATTTAAAATTTAAATATATATAAAAAAATTAATATTATAAAATATGAATAATATTATTAATCATATTAATATTGTAATATAAATAATATAATATTATATAATAATAATAATATACTGAATTCATATTATTATAAATAATTAAAAAATTATAATTTTAATTAAAAATTTTGAAACTTTTTATGTATTAAGAATACTGAATATAATATTATTAAAATAATTAGAAAATAAAAATATGAAAATTATCAACATTTACAAAAAAAATATAAACAAATAATAAAATACTATGATTATTATTATTATTAATAAAATAAACAAACATTAAAATAAATACCAATAATAAATAATAAAGTATTAAAAATAAATAGAAATTGAATAATACAATACTGACACCAGTATAAGAGAGACAGAAACTCTGAATAGAAAAAATGTCATATTTTAAATTTACAAACTTTATAACATCTAAAAAATAACTAATATGAAGTAGGAGGGGGAGGGGCGGATCAGCTGGTGGAGGAAACTCCATCCCTAAGGCATGAGTGAGTCGGCACATGTACTCCATCTGCTCTTGCTGCTGCTGCTGCTGTCACCGACTCATCTGCTCCTCAGACACCTGCTGTTGTTGTCGGCGCTCCTCCTCATGTTGTTGTTGCTGCCGACGCATCTCCTCCTGCTCCTTTTGGAGACTCTCTCTCAACTCAGTCTGAGATCGCAACTGATCCTCATATTGTGCAGCGGAAGAAGATGCACGAGCTCATCTCGAGCTGGACACCGACATCGCAGCACTGCCATAATAATCTCCGGGAGTCAGTCGAGAGTCGATACCAACTACCTGGCCCTTCTCAAAGGCATATTGGGTCGCCTGCATCCATGCCGCCTCATCAAAATGATGGCCACTGGTCTGATCTGATGCCTCGACCTGACCCTCAGGCCGGGTCTGTGACGCTGCGGTCTCATATGACTCTTGTAGTTTCAATTTAAAATTAAAATTGTGAATATATTATATGCAGTTAATTTTTAAACTTGAAAAAAAAAATACTGACCACAATGTGATGCTGGAGATCACCTCTGAGCTCCCCAGTAGCTGGATCACTGTACATCCTCCGATATATGTCGTACTCCGTAATATCGGGGTGCTCGACAGCCTATAAGAATATAAAATAAATTGTTAATATTTAAAGTTATAAAAAATATTTATAAAAAATGTACGTACCAAATGTTGTCTATGAGTACTGAAAGTACGACTCCCAGCTCGATGAGTCACCTCCTGTCTCCCCTAATCGGCCTCCCCACCGATGATCTCCTCTGAAAGCCACCACTCAACCAGTGTGCACATAATACATCCCATACGTGGGATGAAATGTACTCTGGTTGGTGTGCTCTACATGACTCGTCAAAATCTGACACTCCCGCTTTCTTCATGGCAGCTCTTCTTAAATTGTGCAAAAACTGATGAAAGCAATTACGCATGGTCACCTCCCATGCCTCGTGGATGGCGTCATGCATGGTATCCTTGATCGGATACCATAAACCCAACAAATAATTCAAAATATCAATTTATAAATGAAATAAATTTCAAAATAAAAATTATTTATTTACGTACGTACCAACCAATGGCCGAACATGGCCTGCTGCACATCAACAGGAATATGCTCCCGTGTCATCCATGGCTGAGAAAAATAGTTGTATAAAATAGCGATGCCCTGTCCGACTGCTATATGCGGAAAACTGTAAAAACAATAATCAAACATTTATTATGTAAATAGATTAATGGAATCTTAGTAAAATGCATAGGTTATCACACCTCCGGGTGCATGGATCGAACCCAAGACGTGGACGTCACTCGGGGATGGGGTCAGGAATCATCAGTCGTGCAAGATCGTGCCCCCTCCGTGTACCCCCTGAAGCGCCTTCAGGCTGAGGGTCAGGTGCCAGCAACTTGTCTGCATCGAAAGATAGGTCAGCATCCACCAACTCATGAAATGTGTCCTCCTCCATCTGAAACAGAAAACGAATGTTGTTAGAAAATAATTGATAATTATTATTATATATACATATATATTAGTTATGATTATATATAACTACCATTTAATTGTATCAATGTTCATCTTCATCATCATCTTCATATCTTTCAATGTCATCTTCATATTCCTCCTCAATATCATCGATATCCATTTGAGTTCCAGTTGCTTCATCTCTTACCATTTCAAATTCATTTGTGATGTCATTACCATCATCATCATCATCACTGACTCTTAATTGAGGGGTGTCATCATCGATACTCTTGTCTCTTTGTAACAAAGATTGATTTTGAGTACTCTCTTGAAAAACATCAATTCCTTGCACTTTAGTGAAAGCACATTCACTTTGACTAAACTGATTGTCTCGAATTTTCATTTTTATTATGCTCCACCAATCAGTCAAGTCTCTTGACGTAGCACAGTAATTTTCAAAATAAACTTGATGTGCCTGTTGAGCTAGTAAGAATGGTTCATTTACTACAAGAACACTTTTACATTTAATATCGATGATTCCATGAGTCGGATGAACACGCACGCCTCTCTCAGTATCCAACCACCGAAATTTAAACATCATTATGTAATGGTGTCCTAGATAACAGAGTTCAATGATTTCATCAAGTATGCCACAAAAGTCAACTTCATTTTCTCTATGATGAGATCCTCTCAAGCAAACTCCACTGTTCGTTGTTTTTTTTTTGATTCTCCATATGCATGTGTATGAAATCGAAAACCATTCACCACATATGCATTATAAGATTTCACCATTTTGGATGGTGGGTTACTCAATATAAAAAGTCATTTTTCAATTTTTTCAGCATGTCGAGACACCTGAAAATTTGTGAAATAATTATCAATATAGTAAAATATAAATTGAAGGAGATGTTAAAGTATGAAAAATTTATGTTACCAGTATTTGAAACCACTGAGAAAATTTGTTTTGTCTGCGTTCTTCGAGAGTAGCTGTTGTAATTTGTGGAAGTTGTTTCTTGATATGATTATCATACAATCTATAAAAACCAAAGTTATTTATTGTAACATAAATAATAGAATAATTAATATAAGCAATTACAGTACAAATGATGTCATCTCTTCACAGTTGAGCAGAACATATGTATGATCTCTGTGATGTTCATCATCTGAAATCCATCGTTCATGAACTCCACTAAAACCAAGCTCTGACTGGTTAAAAATAGATAATTTATTTTCGATTTCATCAATATTCCCCTCGTTCCGTATCATGCGGTTGTGTTTTGAAGGATACTCAGATTCAAAATAGTGGGAGCATAAAAAAGATATCTCATCTTGCAAATAAGCTTTAGCAATAGATCCTTCAACAGATTCTTTGTTACGTACTTTTTTTTCAATTTCTGCATGTATCTTTCGAATGGGTACATCCATCAAAATTGTATCGGACCTTCACATTTTTCTTCATATGGAAAATGTAATATCAAATGTTCCATTGAGTCAAAGAAAGACGGCGGAAATATTTTTTCCAGTTTACATATAATTACAACAATATCTTCTTCAAGTTTGTATAGAGCATCGTAATCTGTTGTCGCCACACAAATGTCCCGAAAAAAATATGATACGTCTGTTATGGAATCTCAAATCACAGAATTCAATAGACCTCTTAATCTAATGGGTAGAAATATTTCCATTATAACATGACAATCATGACTTTATAATCCGATAATATGACCATTATTTACACATCTACCCAAATTAAAAGCACATCCATCTGGAAGTCTCATATATGAAATCCATTGACAAAATAATAAGAGGCTTTCTTTGGACAATGTATAGGCTGATTTTGGTTTCATTAACCTTTCTGTTCTGACATTCTCAAACAGTTCGAGTTCTAGACGCCTGCAAATTTGAGCAAGATCTAATCGTGCATTTACATTATCTTTTCTCTTTCCTGGTGTATCCAAAACTGTATGAAACAAATTATCAAAACAGTTCTTCTCAATATGCATGACATCCAACATGTGCCAGACCAGAAAATCAGACCAATATGGAAAATCCCAAAATATGCTACGTTTTAGCCAATTGTGTTCTTTCCCAAAACCAGAAATTTTCTGTTGGTTTATTGTGGGTCCAAATGTGATGGGAGGTAATGAATATACAACTGATTTTAACTCCGTACCTGATAGCATTTTTGTAGATCCATCCCTTTCAACTCTGCCTTTTCTAAAATGAGATCTGTTTCTGCGAAAAGAATGATCAGCTGGAAGATATCTGCGATGACAGTCAAAATAGCAAGGTTTTTTCCCATGGATGAGCATAAATGCCTTGTTCTCTCCCATACAGTAAGGACATTATTTCGGCCCATGTGTACTCCAGCCAGATAACATGCCATAAGCCAGAAAGTCACTGATTATCCACATCAATTCTACTCTTAGTATGAAATTCTGTTTTGCAGCAACATCATAAGTACTGACACCAGTACTCCACGGTATATTTAATTCATCAATCAATGGTTTCAAATAAACATCAATATTCTTCTTCGGATGTCCTGGGATTAGTAAGGTCAAAAAGATATAGGGCTCCTTCATCAACATCCATGGAGGTAAATTGTACCGAGTTAAAAAGACAGGCCAATATGAATACTGACTACCATAAGATCCGAATGGACAGAAACCATCAGTGGAAAGACCCAGTCGCACATTTCGGGCTTCTAAAGCAAAGGATGGATGCACTCTATCAAAATGTTCCCATGAATCACCATCGGCCGGATGATTCAAGCTTTTATCAGTTGAAATATTCGTTTTGTGCCATGACATCATTGTCGCTATATTCTTAGACATGAATAAACACTGAAGTCTGGATGTAAGAGGAAAATATCTCAACTGTTTTATAGGAATCAATCCAGACTTCCCATGTTGAGCTTCTTTATACCTTGATTTCCCACAAGTGGGAAAACTATCCAATGACTCATTTTCCCCAGAATATAAAATGCAATCATTTGAACATGCATGAATCTTCAGACAACTAAGTCCTAAATTCTGAACCAACCTCTTACTCTCATAGTAATTTTCAGGTAAAACATTTCCTTCGGGTAACAGTGTTTTAAGCAAAGAAAATATTTGATCAAAACACGTGTTTGACATTCCATTATCTGATTTGATAGCTATAAATTTGTCAACTACTTCTAATTTGTTTATCTTACAACCAGGATATAACACATCCTCAACAGACCTCAACAACTCATAAAATTCAGAGTGTTCCAACTCAGGAGTTGAATCAATATCATCTTGAGTTTCTGTATGTTGAATAGATAGACCTGCAACATCATGTACTAAATTTTGAAACTGAGATGGATCCGGAATCAAGTTAGTATCACCTTCTGTAGAACTGCGTTCACCATGTTGATACCAAAAAACATAATCCGGTTGAAAACCAAAACACAAGAGATGTCCCCCAACTTTGTCAAACGTGTCAAATGTTCTCAGTGCACATTTTTTACAAGGACATTTTATTGTGCCTTCTGAAAAAAATTCTGGATTTGATGCCGCAAATTCTAAAAAAGTCTCCACACCCTCTATATATACTATATTTAAACCAAAACCATTTGGATTTCTACGTTGATTTATTCATATGCGGTTATCTAATAATGACTATTGACAACCTTGTTGTTCCATATTTTTCTATAAAATATAAAAGCATTACTCGTTTTGAACAATTTGTTAGAAAAAACACTCAAGCAAAGATAATTATAGAGTTTACATCAGACACGACTGACGCAAAATTTTTATTGGGATAGACCTAAAAATTTATCCTTTAAGAATTGAACATGCTAAGAATAAAGAAAAACCTATTACAAATATTGATAATTTTAATATTTTATAAATTCTTTATTATTTTAATAATACTAATATTATTTTTTCATAAATATTAATTATATAATAATAACATTATTACATTATTAGTATTTTTTATTATTAATATTAAATTAATATAATTTTCTATATTATGTTACAATTCTCATTTCATCTGTGTGTTTAACATTCTGTCTCCACATGTAATATTTTCATTCACTTTCACCTCTCTATTGATGAGTAGGTTGATAATTTTGAAAAAGAATGCAAATATTACATATGGAGATAGAAGTTTTCTTAAAACCAATACAGAGATGAAAAGATAATTGAGAAAGATAATGATCACGCTAGTTTTTTTCAATTAGCTAATTATTACTAATCATTCCTAATTATTACTAATTATTCCTAATTATTGGTAATTATTCCGAGTTGTTGGTAATTATTCCTAATTATTGGTAATTATTCCTAATTATTGGTAATTATTGGTAATTATTGGTAATTATTGGTAATTATTTCTAATTATTGTTAATTATTGATAATTATTGCTAATTATTGCTAATTATTGCTAATTATTGCTAATTATTGCTAATTATTGCTAATTATTGCTAATTATTGCTAATTATTGCTAATTATTGCTAATTATTGCTAATTATTGCTAATTATTGCTAATTATTTCTAATTATTGCTAATTATTTCAAATTATTTCTAATTATTGCTAATTATTGCTAATTATTGCTAATTATTGTTAATTATTGGTAAATATTCCTAATTATTGCTAATTATTTCTAATTATTGGTAATTATTCCTAATTATTGGTAATTATTCCTAATTATTGGTAATTATTCCTAATTATTGCAAATTAGTGGTAATTATTGCAAATTAGTGGTAATTATTTCAAATTAGTGGTAATTATTGCAAATTAGTTGTAACTAGTGGTAATTATTGGTAATTATTGGTAATTATTGCTAATTATTGGTAATTATTGGTAATTATTTTTAATTATTGGTAATTATTGGTAATTATTGGTAATTATTGGTAATTATTGGTAATTATTGGTAATTATTGGTAATTATTGGTAATTAATGCTTATTATTAGTAATTATTCCTAATTATTGGTAATTATTGGTAAATATTGGTAATTATTGGTAATTAATGCTAATTATTGATAATTAATGCTAATTATTTGTAATTATTCCTAATTATTGGTAAATATTGGTAAATAATGGTAATTATTGGTAATTATTACTAATTATTGGTAATTATTGGTAATTATTACTAATTATTGGTAATTATTGGTAATTATTACTAATTATTGGTAATTATTACTAATTATTACTAATTATTACTAATTATTGTTAATTATTACTAATTATTGTTACTTATTACTAATTATTGTTAATTTTTTCTAATTATTACTATTTTTTTTGAATTATTCCTATTTTTTGTTAATTATTGCTAATTATTACTATTTTTTTGAATTATTCCTATTTTTTGTTAATTATTGATAATTATTACAAATTATTACTGATTATTACTAATTATTGGAAAATTTTACTAATTATTACTAATTATTACTAATTATTATAAATTATATTCATTAATTACTAATTGCATTCATTAATTACTAATTACATTCATTAACTACTAATTACATTCATTAATTACTAATTACTATCTTCAATTAAAATTAAAGTTTTTAATTTCTAATTACAGTCACTTAATTATTAAATATTGTTAATTACTAATAATTAAATCTAACAAATCAAATTTAATACAACCTTAATACAACATAATTATATCTAATAAGAAATAATAAAAACTAATGTAAAAATATAAAACAAAAACTTTAAATAAATATTAAATTAAAATTCAGATAAAAACCTTAAACTGGTTTTCGAGCTTTCGATTTGTTGTACTTGTAGGATGATCCCCGCAACCTCCTTGAAATCGGCTTGCAAAACAAAATTCACTCAACTCATATAAACTAGTAAGAAGTAGTTCAGATTCAGAAAACTTGTCAAGGCTGGCTGTATTTATAGGTTAGATTATTTGCGATGGGGTTTATTGTGACGGGAATATCGTCGCAATTGGTATTATTTGTGACATTCCTGTCACAAATAACCCCGGCTGCATTTATTATGGGCGGCAATTAAAGGGATTATTTGCGATGGGCCTCGTCACAAATAACCCCTACCGCCAGGTTATTTGTGACGGGAAGCCGATCCGTCGCAAATAACCTGTTACCGCCACCGGTTATTTGCGACGGGTAGGGGATCCCGTCACAAATATCTTTCGCGCGATTTGGCACGCAAGTCGCGCCAAACCATTTGCGACGGGTGAGAATATCCCATCATAAATAACCTGTCACTAATACCACTTTTTCTCGTAGTGCAAGTTCCTGACACATAATACATTGAAATATAAATGGTACCTTATAATTTACTTTATTTCCCTATATTGAAAACATCATTTTCCCCAACAATTAGTTAATTTATGCCCTTCTTTTTTAAATATAAAATAGTTTCCCAATCCTTTGTGACATTTTCTTGGGTGCTTCTTCCCACATTCATGACATGTAGGGAACTAAATCTTATTTTCTATGTGGTCTTCATAAAAATCAATTTTTTTATTATCTGTTTCATCTGAAAACTCACCAATGTTTAGGTTTTCTATCATATATTGAGAATATATGATTAGGAACAATCACAATCTTTCATATTCCATCTCCTATTTCATTTAGATTTTTATAAGGATAATCATTTCATCATCTATTACGTTCAGCATTAATATAATTCCTCCTGATTCCAACCATTAACTAAAACTAAAAATCAAATTGTGAGAAACAATAATCATAGTGAGTAATAATATAATCATGGAAAATCATTCATAGGAAGTCTAAATCATGACATGTTTTTTTTAATCTATGAAACCTTAGGTTTAACCAAGGTCATCCATGGTCATTATCTATTTAAATCATTCATAATGGTTCATAATGAATATTTTAATTGACCCAAGCATATCCCATATGAGTTTCAATCCAGGTTTGAAGTCTTAGGCCCATTTATTGTGCATCAATGATGATTGGGTTAATATCAAATCTTCCCCATTTATGATTGTTTCTCCTAGGTTAGTTTTTTTAGTAGCTACATCCACTTTCCAATATCAATAAATAGATTTATTTTCTAGGAAAACAACATTATCTTAATTTTACCATAACATAGATTTATGTTCTATAATTAGGTCTATCATAAGCATTATAACTAAAGTTTCTCAACCTAGTTTCTAAAAATAACAAAACCATGCTCTGATACCAACTGAGGTGAAATAATATTTCATACATAAATTTTACATCTTATTAGATGAATATTGATTATATATCATTACAATCAATGCTAGAAGAATAAAGGTTTAGTATCTTTAGAAACATGGATATATAAACATACAGTATATACATATAAATCATATCTAACTATGTTATTCACAACTAGCTTCATTTTTATACATATCATACTTAAAACGTTTCTTCATAACCCAAGGAAAATGAAAAAATAAAGGTTGATATCAAATTCTCAATAAGGTTAAACAAGGGATATATCAATGATAATTTAATCATAACATGATCATAATGGTGTGATAACATGATACTAATAATTGAAAACCATACCTAGCAATTCATAGATAATAATAATGAGTCATGGAATAAAACTGGGCAGTTCAAAACACATGAATCATAAAAGAATCAAATAATATGATACATGAGATCATTTCATAAAAGAGTGGAATAAAGTGTTTCATAATCATATAAATATTATTTCAATTCTACCCACTAAGATATTCATCGCATGTTAGGCTTGGGATAACCCCTTGTCTACCTATATTAGGCTTGGGATAGTCTCCTATGAACCCTATTTTGGGGTTGGGATAGATTTCCACATAACCTTTGATCTCATAACATATTAATATTTAACCAATTCATTTGAGGGATATAACAGACCCACGCATTACATAATCATAATACATTCATATGTATGCCACAACATCATGAAAACATTTATCATTTCATCGTGGCTTAACTCATCAAAAGAAAAATATGTTTCATCAATATTTCATCATAATAATAATAAACCATATATATAATGAATTTTTATAGTATCATAGGATTATATCCCCAATTAATAATAAGTAACATCAAAATATGTTATCATAGATGAAAAATTCCTTTAAAATATCACTGGAATATGTTTTGAAGAAAATAGCCTTTTCATTTTGAAATAAATTATTTCAAATATAAAAATTTGAAAAATATTAATTAAAATATTTTTTTTGAAAATAAAAATTTAAAATTATAAATAAATCTTCAAAGAAAAAATTATTCATAATGGTGGGAAAATATGTTCATGCGGTGTATATTAAAATAAATATTCCTTTCAAATTTTTAGTAAAAAATCAAAAGGACCTCATTTAGAAAACTATAAGAAGTTTCCTTTTAAAACATTTTATAGAACATAAAACATGTGGAAAATAAATATAAACAATCTTTGTATATTATTAAAAACTTTACTAAAAATATTTTAGATAAAATATAGGCATGGAATAAAATATTTATAGCTGAATAATTAATGGAGTCAATTTTCCTTAAAATATTCTTTCAAAATTTTGAGTACTTAGATAGAAGAAAATGAAAAAAAAAATTCAATAAATAAACATATTATATTAAAATAAATAATTTTTTTGATATATAGATCATATAATTTCATCATCATAAATTTAAGCATAAATAGTCCCAGTAAAAATGTGATTCTAACATAAAACCCTTACTGCTTTGGTAACTTTGAATCGTAACCCCATTGAAGTTAATGAATTAAAATGAAATATAAAATAACATTAATATAATTATATTCATGATATATTATATCAGAGTTTTATTAGGCACACCTCATAAAATAATATAGGTGTATAACATAAAAAATGTCCCAAAGATGTCAATTTGAGACAATAAACCCTTATCACCTTGGTAACTTTCAAATAAAAAAATACATGGATGAAATAATTTGAATTTTAACATTAAATAAAATTAATTAATAAGTATAAATGATATAAAAATTCAATGGATCAGAATATACACCTCATAAACATAAATATATGTATAACAACAAACGTGTCTCAATGAAACAATATTGTGAAGAAGAGCTCTTACTTAATGTGTGACTTGATTCATAAGCCTTGTAACCTCATGTATAATAAATTAAAAAAAATTATAATTATATAAAAGAACTATATCCATACCTATAATACCATATATGTTCCACTTATATCATTTAAATTCTCATTTATTATTAGTTATTCATTAAAATCACCGTTTCTAGGTGTTAACTATTTGTTTTTTTCATTTATGTTTTGATTTGGAAGTTATGGTACTTGTACTTTGATCATGGTTCCATAATATCCATAATATTAATAATTTAATAAGTATAATATTTAGCCATTATATATAATTTTATAACTATTCATATATAATGGTGATGAAAAATGAATTACATCACTTCATGGTGATAATAGTATGTACGTACGCACGAGTTATGTTTCCACATTTCGATGGATGGAATGAAAAAAAGGTAAATAATAATTAACCTTTATAAAATTATTATAATATAATAAATATAAATATATATTAATTAAATCTACACTTATTACCATCCATGTGAAGAAAAAATGAAAAAAAATCACATCGCTTCGTGGAGGTGGTAGTCTACACGTACACACGAGCGATGTTATCATTTTCCAATGGATAGGAATATAAGAAAGTAAATAAGATATTATAATTTAAGAAGAATAAATATTTCATAAATATCGTATATAAATATTAAATCCATAATAATAACCAACCATGAAATATGGTGATGTAAAATGAATCATATTACTATGTGGAGTCGGTAGTCCACACATACGCGCAAGGAATACTTGCATTTGCCATTTGATAGAGAAGAGCTAGGAAATGGATGTGAAATCAACATAATAACATATAATTATATTTATTATAATTTATTAATCATTTTATTATGGATACAATAGGTTTTTAGAAGGTATAAGCATAAATCTAATCGAAAGAGCTCGGTTAATATTTATACCTCTTGTTTCTGAGACCTTCTTTGGCTTACACCTTAAGTCTTGAAAGATTGATCTTATGATGAGACCAGGGACTATAGTATGAAGGGAGTGAAACTTTTAATGATTTTTTATATTTATTGGTTGATATAGAAGGCTCAAAATTCATAAATAATGGAGAATATGGGGTTTTCTTTTATAAGTGTGGGAGAGGACACACATGGAATTACATAAAATAATTAAGTATAATTAATGTTTTTCTCAGGTATAATACTTCCAAATGGAAATTTTTTAAAATTTAAGATAAAATAGGGTAAAAATATATTTAAAAATTTAGAATTATACAGGTTTATATTTCAATATTACCCTTATATATTAGTTTAACCCCTCCCCCCTCAATAAACCCGCTTTAACTTTAACTGTGGTCAAAAAAATTTACTGTTTTGCTATTAATTATGACCAAATATAAAAGTGGTCTCATAATTGTTATTATAAAATATGATTCCAAATATTCAAACCATTTTATCAAATTTAATTTTTATTATTTTCAAATTTTAATTTTAAAATAAACATGCAAAACGCAATGAAACTCTGTTTTTAGAAAAATGCATTTGTAAGCATAAAACTGAGTTTACTATCAATCCATGCCTAAAAATTACTATTTTAGGAAATTAGAAATATATCACCGAATATATAGTATAAAAATTTTATAATAATTATTAATAAATTGTGATGATTTTAATATATTATAATAAAAACACATTTCATACATAAAAACAGTTTTTAGAAAATATTCATTTTAAGCCCAAAAATAAACATATACCAAAATCAAGTATAATATTGATTAATATGTAATTAATTATATTATTTATAATTAACGTATAATTAATTTAATTTTATATCAAATTAAAAACATAATTTTACTTTTAAATTACTTTATTTAGTGAAAATAAATAATCGTTTTACAAAAATCAATATTTTTCACTATTCACTTAAAAATAAAACTTTTCAAAAAATACCAAAAATTAAACCTTATATAATATTAACATTATTATTTAAAAATGATATTAATTTTATAAAATACCATTTCTAAATATTATATGTATTAATTATAATGTTTTTGCACAAAATTCAATAAAAACGTTTTTTGGAGAAAACATATTTTTGAAGCATAAAATAGATTTAACAAAAATTGAGTACTTATTTATTATGAATTAATAAATAAATTTTTAATATGTAAAAACTTTATAAATATTATTCATAATGTGGTTATTACTATTCAAATCTATCAATTTAAAAAATAGGTTATAATGATCACATTTAAATAATAATGTTTTTATAGTATATCATAACTCTCTTAAAGCTTAGTGTTACATGTTATGAAAGATATTGAGGATAGTATTGTTTTAAACTATTTTTTTAGGGTTTTACAAGAATCCCCATTAAATTTTTCATCATAGTTTAATCATTAATAATTTCTCTATAACTCTAAATAGAGCTTACAATTTTGTTCATCCAAGTAAATAATTCATCCATCAAGTCATCTTCTCCCATTATAATATCCTCAAATTGATACCAACATGTTTATAAAAATGAATCAATCACTATTCTATCTCCCTTATGGATATCATGGAGTTTACTCAAAATTCTATTTTCTATTTTTTACCCACAACTTAGGTTAAATTCTTCTCAGATAGGGATGATACTAAATTATTGGTTTCATTTCCCTCAACTTTAATATTATTCTTGTTAAGTAAAATATAGGATATCAAAACTTTGGGAAGATGTAAACCATTATTAGTGATGATATAAACATATACTCAAAGATAAATAACATATGGAACTATACTCTCCTTCCATAGATGAAATCCCTTGCCATCAAATCTTGGGAATCTATTAGTCTTAGGGGATCATGAAACTAAACGTAAGAGGTGAATTAGTGTAGAAAAATTTTATAAAATAAAACCAACTTAAACTTTTCCCACATTAAAATTTTTCAAAGCTTTATCTAAAATAGGATTTATAGATCTTATTATGTCACCTCACCACTTACACTTTTTTGAAATGTGGATAATGAATGAAATAGAAGCTCGTGGATATTTTTTTAAGATACATTCCTAATATAGGAAACCTACTCTTTGTCACATCCAATTATTATAATGATCTATATATTCTTAAACTAATAATCTTATCATAAATTAAATTTAGTATGGGGTTGTAATCATCTGAGACCCACAGTGAATCCCACACATGTATAACATCCTATTTAATTATATTGACTCATGTTAGTTAACAATAATTACTTCTCACAAATAGGTCTTCAATGGAAAAAATTTATCTTTCAGTGAAATCAACATATACATCGGCCTTATTCATCTAACTTTTGGAAACCTTACTTTTTAGTGCTCTAACCTCCAATCACTTCAAAATATGAATATTTTACAGGTTGTTCAGGATATCACCCTTGCTAAAATATATTATGTTTTCCTAGATTTTAAAAACATCACACTAATTGTTAATAATTATAAGTTTTTGTCTTCTCAAAACATTGAACCAAATGTTATTTTGAATGTAGTAGCTAGTTACAACTTCTCTTCTCTTCTCTCAGAATATTAGTAGTATATCACTCCCATATATCTTTCTTCAATACATCACTTAAATATGGTTCTATATTTATATAATCATTCTACCTTTGATAAATATAGGGAACATGGGATCTAAATTCGAAACACCTATTAACTAAAAATCTCTATCCAATAGCCTTCAATGTTTCTGATAATATCATAGTTTGACTTTGTTAAATCCTTCAGAAAACATAGCATCAATAATCTTCCACTCTTCTAAGAACTCAAATTGAATAAATAACTTTTAATCATGAATTTTAAATCTCTTAATGTTTATATCAACATTGAAATAATGGTTTTGAATTTACAAAGTTCATGGGAAGTCATTTAGAATATTATAGTAAACCTACTTTTGTAGACTTCATTCAGTATATTTTGATTCTTCCTTTATCTTCTACATATATAAAAATCTTGTAGCCTTCAGTACTTTGAAAAAACTCTAATATAATTTTAGATCTTTTAGTGTACACCATTTAGTTTCTTCAAAGCATTTTTCAAGCTTTGTATTGTATCATAACTCTCAATTTCCTTATCTTTTTATCACATACACTTATGAAATTTTTAATTTTTCCTAAATATGATAAAGTTTTATTCTAATAAAATCAAGAATTTAACTTCCATGACTCTGAGTTTATCGTTGTTCTTCTCCCATGACAATTTAACTTTTGATCTATATATGTTCCTTCATGTCATCGGTACTTGGATCATTCATTCAAGCTTTTACCACTTTTCCATTTTCATCAACAAAATTCATCATCAAAAAATACTACCAAAACTTCTAGTGCTTGAACATATAATATCACTCAATATCATTATACTATCTTCCAATAAACATAGATTTTAACTAATTTTATACCTCCTTATATTCAATTGTAGTAAATTTTACCTCAACTACAATTTCTCTAGCTTCAAGTGATATGACAAATTTTTTCTCTTTGTAGTCTCCTTATTCAAAAGCCTTCAACATTAGACTTCCTTCAACTATATTCCAATCAATTTAAATTTTTATAAAAACATCTTGGATAAAATATTCTTTAGGTAAGTTTTATTTATCTTTCTTTCAAATAATTATTCATGCATCTTCTGACTTATTTTCTAAACCACTAGGATATTTTATTCCTCATACCTTAATTAAAAGCATAATCTTTAATATATCTCAAACCCGTCGTTTTCAATGTATTTTCTAGAAGTGGTGCTTTCATAAGTTTAAATAAATTCATAGTTCACACCATTCCTTTTCCAATATCTTAACAGTGATCACTTTATATGGTGAGGTTCACCTTATGTTCCTTAAGGATCATCTTACGTCCCTTGGGGAGAAATCCTAGGGACTTTGACAATTATTTAATGTGCTTAATATTCTTATTTATTCTAATGATATTGGATTCTTGTATTCTCACTAAGTGACTTTTATTCATCACAAAGTATTACCAAGTAGATTATCATCTATGATAACATCATATGGTGGTTATAACCACT
This sequence comes from Viscum album, assembly GCA_963277665.1. NCBI lineage: Eukaryota > Viridiplantae > Streptophyta > Magnoliopsida > Santalales > Viscaceae > Viscum > Viscum album. The sequence goes on from OY728126.1 coordinate 458,898,575, forward strand.
ATTTATCTACCATAAACCAAACTTCTTATAAATAAGTCTTCCTTCATCTCTTATCTTTTCGATAATCATATTTTAACTTATGATGATGTATTTATCCATGCACTCCATCTTTATACTCAACTTATTCACCCTCATCAAATTTAATAATGTAAAAAATTAGATATATTTTTATCCATTACAATAGCTAATAGTGTTCTCAAAAAAAATTAGCACTTTTATTTGATCCTTCTTAATATTAATTCAATAATTTTCATATGTACAAGATACTTATATATAGTGTTATCATAGGAATTTCATCTTTATATATCAACATCATTAACTCCCTTATTTTTTATTAATTATGGGGTCCCATTTCTAATTATCATATAGATAGATAATCTAGAATTATTTAGTATCACATAACAAAAGTATATCTACTTCCTTTCTATGTTCTATCTTCCGTATAACTAACTTAAAGTGTACTGTCTATCAGAACTCCCATAAAAATTTTTACTTATAATTCAATATCCTTACACTTATACTTTGACTTCGCCAAAATACATTAACAAAAAAATGAAACACTACATTATCATAACCCCTGGGGTACTTCAATATATCCTTTTGTATTTTTTTCAATAATAAATATATGTTAAAATAAATGATATATTCCCCCCTTATTTATGATAAATTCAAAGTTTTACTTTGTGATGTAAAACTCATATCATACTTCACTAATTTTTTTATTCTCTTTTTAACATTAGTCAAACTAAAATAAAACCTTGAATTTATTCAGAGAAAGATAACATCATTTTTCTTAAATAAATGATCCACTAGTTAAGAAACACTAATTATATATGAGCCGTTATAAATGTAGAAAACAATAGTGACTAACTTGGAAAAAAATTTGTCTATCAAAAATTCTACCAATGACACAAACTTTAACATGTTTTATGAGGTATTAATCAAAAGATAATTCTAAGTAATATATATTATCCAACTAAAAAAATTAAAACATTAAATCCAAAACATAGGTTACTCCCCATTTTTTAAGTCATTTATTCTTTGTAATCAAAAGTTAAAACTATCCCCCTTGATCTTAAAATTTAAATGTGTACAAGGATAGAAGAAAATATCACCATTCCTAAATAATGACTAAATATATCATCTATATAATTTTAATATCTAAAAACTCACCATAATTATCATCCAGAGCTTCTACTTTATGAAATTCAATCTACTAGAGCTGTAATATCTAGTGTTAAATCATGAAAAACTAGAATTCATTTCCTTTTAGTTCTTTGGTTTATCTTTAATTTAGATATTTCATTTAAATTAACAAATTTTTCAGAATAACTAGCTTCAAATCTACTCCTCCTAAAGGGGTGAACTCCATCATCATAACTCCCCCTAAATTGAATCACCTTCAATTCCTTATTCAATTAAAACATTAAGAATATAAAATGTGATAATGAGGATTTTATTTTTTTCCTATTAGATAAATAAATAGTAATAAAAAGTTTTTATCAATCTAGAAACTCCCTTTATTTCAGTATCACTTTTCTTTATTCTTTCACCTATGATTTTCTAAGAACTAATCTTCTTGGGTTTCAGGGACTTATTGTGTTTACATTAAAATTTCACTTTGTGTGGAATATTTTTTTACTTCTTCTAATAAGGAAAATTCACTATTCTTTTATTTTTCTTCCAAATTTCTTATTGATTAAAAATATTCTATCTAAATGGTCATTCAAACATTTAGGGAATTTTTCACATTATTTTTATGATGACAAAACCTATTACTTTTCAATGATTTTTCCTTTTATTTATAAACTTTTCCTAGAATTGTAGTATTATCATGCACCTTTCATGAGAGTGACTATTCTTCTTATATATTCTATGCAAGTTATTTTGTCCCAATAAATTACTCTTAAATTGTAACTACTAATGATCTTAATTTTTTACTATATAAGATCTATCCATCAATCCATTCCTAATATTATTATTTTGTATTTATTTCCTCTATCATTCAAGATTGGTTTTGTTAGTCTGAATTTTCATGGGAAGCTTTCAATTTTATTTTTCATGGACTTTCCTTTCATAAAATAATAATAATTTATTAGGTGTTAAATATTAAATTTCTTTCTAATTAGGTGAATTCTTCTGGGAAAATTCTATTTATTTACAACCTAAGGTATAATTAAAGTCTATATTCCTTTTAATTTTATTAATATTTTTCATAATCTTTCTATTTTATGTAATAGAGTTATTTTTGGTAGATGGAAACCAACACCTTTCATAGAAATATTTAAGATATTAAAATATATTTTAAGTAAACTATTTTTCCTTCTCCAATATTCTTGGTTGGAATTAGATGAATTCTTGTAGGCCTATATTGTCTTTTGGAAGTTTACATGTTATGCCAATAACTAATTTATTGGTTTCTAAACCTTCTACAACACCAGTTGTAGCTAACAAATCTTCTTTTATTCTTTTATATTTTAGTCAATATGGTGGAAGTATCTTTCAATTATTGATTATGAACTTATTCCTCTTAGACACATCATGGATAAATCCACCATCCTTTATTTATTTCTTTCACCTTCACGAAGTGTTGGGTCTATCTACCAATATTTTTCTAGTAATTAAATTTTATCATGAACTATTCAAGAAATCAAAATTAGTGAAAATATTTTTTTGGGAACTTTGGGTAACCTTCATCTTTATTTCTATGGATGATGTATCTTTATCTTATTTCAATATTCTCTGATCACTAGAATAGGTATTTTATATAGTAATCATTTATTTATAAATTCTAGAAATAGTACTTTTCTCAGCTTCATGTGAAGATTCAACTTGAGTAGCTTTCATGCTTTTCAATTTTACTTCTAACTCAAGACACTTTAAATTTAAAGTATTTTTCATATATTCAAGATATTGTACATTATCTTCATATTCATATTTCATTTATAGAGCCTTTTCTTCATTAAAATTCCTTTATTGAAAAAAACCTTCATGCTCCTTTATCCATTTAACTTTAACTTATAATTGATAATTCATTATATTTAATGTAAATACTGATGCATGAATCAGTTATTCAAAAAGAATCTTAAACACTACTTTCTCACAAACACTAATTTTTAATTATTAATCAACTAAGGAAATATTTTCATTGAAAAAAAATATGGATTTTTATTTTTCCTCAAAACATCGTGTAAGAGTTTTTTATTTTCAAAGATTTGTTGTCATTGTATCCTCATTCTTATTGGATTTTGATTCAAGGAGTATATTTTTATCTTTTAGTCCCTTTATAAATGAAAGTATATATGTGTCTACTTAAAAAGGTATATTTTCCATATAATCCTTAATTTTATAGTAAAAGACTATAACTAATTCAATATATTTATACACTCGATAGCTTTAGTGGGATTCTCTATGAGGACATTTCATAATGAATTTATTATAAAAACTACCACAATATTTACCTTCTCGAAGTACCGGATCCTCCTTCCACTACTTTTTAGAATAAAATTTCATAATTTTTAATATTTCTTCTTATTTCAGTTTCTTAATGATTTGGATGAAAAATCCATATTAGAATCCATAGAAATATCTTTTGTTTTATACAATTAAAGAATATTTGTAACTTCCTTAACATCAAGAAGTGGAAACTGTGGAGAAATTATTGATATAATTAGAGGGTACCCACACTCTAATAAAACTTGTTTTCCCAATAGATCATGCATATACATTGAGAGGGGTTGAATTAGTGTAAATGTATTTTTACTAAATAAAACCAACTTAATATTTTCTCCCTTTTAAGTTGTCTAAGCCGCTATCTTAGTTAGGATATATGGATCTTATTATGATACATCACCACATACTATTATATTCAATGTAGATAATTAAAGACACATAATGACATAGATATTTTTAGAAGGTTTTATTCCAATGTGGGAAACATAATACTTGTTATGTCTGGTTATTTGTTCATGAAATAGATTCTTTCACTAATAATATTTTCATAAATTAAAAGTGTTGTGGGGTTGTTATCATCTAAGATTAATAGTGAATCATTCACATGTACAACATCCCATTGAATTATACTAACTCATGTTAGTTAATAATAATTCCTTCCAATGAACAGGTATCAAATTAAAAACATTATCTTATAGTAAAGTCAACATGAACATCATCTTTTGTCTTCTATATTTTGAAAACCTTAATTTCTAGAGCACTCACCTTCAATCACTTTAATGTTTTAATCTTGTGTATGTTGTATAATATTTCATTCTTGATCATTGTATTATGGTTTCCAAAATTCCAAAAACCTCACACTACTTATTTAGAACTATAAGTTTCAGTATTTTCAAAACTTCTACCCAATTAAAATTCTCAATGTAATAGTTGATTACATAATCTATTTTATTCTCACATAATATTATCATCATCACACACTCATCCATACTTTTTCAGTACATAACTTGGATATTTTTTCCCTTTATATAAATAGTCTACCTCTGATAAATCTATGGAATGCTGTATTTGAATATGAAACTTTCACTAAATCAAATTCTTTATTCAAAACCATTATTACTTCTAATAATATCAGAGTTTAACTTCCAATAATTCTTTAAAAACTCAGCATAAAAAATATTCCACTCTTCCAAAAATCTATTCTTGAATCAAAAAAGTTCCTTAATGAATTTTGGATATTTAAATATTCATATTGGCATCATAAAAATGGTTTTAACTTCAAAAAATTCATGTGAAGTCACTCAGTATCTTCTGATTAAATTACTTATGTAGACTTCATTCTTTATCTTATAGTTATGCTATTTTCTCCTGTATATCTCAAACTTTTTCAGCCTCTAATACTTAAAAAATTGATATGATTCATGAGATTTTTTTTCATACTTATATTTCTCCAAAACATTGATTAAGATTTAGATTGTATCATCTCAATATAACTCTTGGTATCCTTATCTTCTAATCATCTGGACTTAATCCAATTATTATTTTTCCTAACTTCTAATGAAGTAAAATTCCAATAAACTCAACACTTGATCTTTCATGACTCTAAGTTTATCAGATTTATTATCTAATGATAGTAAAACTTATGATATTTTTCTATTCCTTTAACTTCTTATCACATGGATAAGTTAAATAGGTTTTTGCCACTTTTTCCTTTTCATCAGCTAAAGTCATCAACAAAATTTCCTTCCATAATTTATGGTGCTTCGAATTACAATCTCACTGAGGTCCAGTCTACTATATTTTAATCAAAATAAATTAAAACTTCTTTGGAACCTCTTCATATTCTATTTATTTAACTTCCTCATCATTTATCATTTCTCTAGCTTCCAATGATATCATAGATCACTTATCTTTTCTGTCACCTTTTTCTTATTCCTTTAGCATCAACCTTCATTCATATATCTTTTAATTTATTTAACATTTTATAAACTTGTCTTGAATCATATATTATATAGGTATGCATGATTTATATTCCTTTTAAATCATAGTGTATTTATATTTCAACTTATTTTTAAATCCAATTAGATAGTTTGGTCCTTATAATATACTTTGTAGCTTCATCTTCTGATGATCTCACAACTCCACATTTTCATTATATCTTCTTGTGGTGGTGATTCTACAGGTGTAACTTGATTCTTAGTGCACACAATTAAGTTAATAATTCCCTGATAGTTCTCACTTCATAAGTTGAGGTTCACCTTACTTTCTCCAAGGATCGCCTTATGTTCATTAGGAAGAAATCATATGGACTTTTTCAATTCATCAATAAGCTTCATCTTCTTCTTTATTTATATGATCCTAGATTCTTATTTTCTTTATTGATTTACTTTTTATCATCTCAAAGTATTATCAAGTAGACTATCATATATGAGCTTATGCTCTAGTGTTCATAACTGTAATGCTCCTACCCATGTTACCTAGAGTTGGGGCATTATTTTAATACATTGGCATGATTAAAAGGAATCAAGTCCCGAAGGACCGATCGGGTTAGCAGTCTTGGAAAATAGATTACATACATGAATGTCACATTACACTTCATAACATACAAAACAACATAAATAATACTTTATGAACACTATTATTCCCTTGTCTTAACCCTGCATATCAATCACAATACACTTCTTAGAATCCTGGGAAAAATAAAACATAGAAAGGGGTGAGCTCAGATGCTCAATAAGGATAATAATATAGCAGAAACTTTCATAAATAAACATAAAAATTTAAGGTAATGTATAACTAAAACAAAAGCCTTTTAAACTTGAACTTCAGAATAATATGGAAAAGATAAAATGAAATAATTCCATTTACTTATTCACATGGATATTCTACTAGTCGAATAATCACATGCAATATCAATAACCACTTTCATAATGATGGAATTCATAATGTCAGTCTATCATAACCACGTAGCCAAGGCCTCGTGCCAAGACTACAAATAAGATTTTATCAAGGCCTTATTTCAAGACACTAGTTTGTCTCATGAGACCTACCGATGCATCAAGGAGCTATAGCGGGCTCCACCCATCACTTACTAAGTCCAATGCATTCCTCATATGAAAAGGTCTAAACATAACATAAACATTCGTATTAAAACTAGCATATGAAATGTCAATACTTTACCCATAAACCATGAATGGTATAAAAATAACACATCCACAGTAAAACATATCACAAAACCTTCAACACAATATGGAAGATTTTTATCATGATAAATCAACTTCAAAACAAGTTTAAAATCCATTAAAGGATTTTGACGTTGATGAAAATGGTTTGTAAAACTCTTTGAGAGAAATACCCCTTTTCATGAAAACATTTAAAAGTCATACAATTTTGAAAAGAAGTCATTTAAAGACATTTTTGAATCAAAGTGTCCCATACCACTTTGAAAATTTTGAAAGGAATTAACATTTTAAAAACATTCATGTCCGTATAAATAAATCCTTAAAACCCATTTTGAAGACATGGACATTAATGAGAAAGATTTAGAAGAATAAATATTTAAAACATTTGAAATGATGTTTTAGTAAAAAATCCTTTAAAATAATCCCTTTGAAAACTCTTTCATAAAACATGGACATGGATAATAAATATGTCCCGGTAGATACTTACATAAAAATAACCTCGGATAATAAAGAGATTATGAAATTAACCCTTACCAATTTGGTAACTTACGAAACATACACCCCGTGAAAGAGGTATCATATAATGAATATGTAAATACATATAAATTAAAGTGTATTACATAAATAATACAATTATGGGCAGTACATACATCACACAAAAGGTAATAGTGGCAATATGGCTTGAATCTCCCAGGAATAAGGAGTGAGATGAAAACCCCTTACCTTGCACTTTCCTTTAGTATAGGGTAAGTTTATCCTCCTGTATGAAAACTATAGTATGTTATTAAATTATAACATAACCATATTAATATTTATGATATCATACATTATTCATTTATGACTTTATACTACCCATTTAATAATAATTTCCATGTTATATTAATAATTCGGGTAATAATCGCTTTCTTTATCGTATGTGTTTTAACTTGTTACTCTTGATTGTATCACATAGATCATGATTTAAATACTTCCATAATATAAAAAAATATTTATTTATCATATATATTTATAATATAAAATTTTTTAATAGACGTATATATAAAATGGAAAACACCGTTTATGGAGACGGTAGTCTGTACGTACACATAAACGTTGTTTCCATTTTCATATAGTATTGAATAGAAGTAAGTGAATAAGATATATGTAAGTACATAAATACTTATATATATATATATAAATATATATATATATCTAAAGTATCATTATTATGTAATATATTACATACTTATTAGTAGTATATATTTTTTATAATTGTCGATGAATGGTGAACTTGGAAATGAATCTCATCGCGTTGTGGAGACGGTAATCCGTACGTACGCATGAGCAAAAAAATCATTCTTTTGATATTAATATAATATATAATTGGATGTTATATAATATATACAGAACCTTTATCTTGTTATATTTATTATTTAAATAAAATACACATCATTATTATACCCATCCAAATAATAATGTATTGAATAACAATTACACCATGACGTGGAGACGGTAAGCCGTACGTACGCACATATAGTGACATGTCATTCAAATGGTGGATAGAATAATGAATTTGGTTGTACCATAATTATAATAAAATCATATTATATATAATATACTAGATTTATTATTTTATAATGGAAACAACAAAGAAAAAGTAAGTGGAAGAATAAATGAACTTGAAAGAGGGTGGTGAAATCATTACCTCTTCTTCGGGTTATTCCTTTTGATTTGATCAAAATGGCTCCTTAAGTTGGATTTCTGATCAAACTAAGGCCTCTAGGTTGAAGGGATGGTAGTTTATAGGGTATTTGGGTAGGGTTGGCCGAGCCAAATGGCTTAGAAGGTGTGAATTAGAGAGAAGGGGGAGTGCCCTTTTATAAGAGGGGTGAGGGGCACCTTAGGAAAAACTTAAAATATTATTTTATAATAAATTCATATTCGGTTTCTAATGGCTCCAAATTTGATTATTTAAAGTATAAGGTGGGATAGGTAGAAGAAAACTCAACCAATAGGTTTTAGACAAGTTTATGTTACCATTTAAACATTATCATTTAGATTTAACTCTAAGTTAAATAATTTAACTTTTACCGTGTCTTCTTGTATTCTTAAACTATATGGTTAATAAACTTACTATATACTACCAATAGAACCCAAATTGGTTAATTAATGTCACATATATTATTATATAAGTCTTTTGGACGAACCTTATATTTTTAGGACCATTATATCAATTAATAATATAATATTTTTTTTAAAAACTATTTTATGTCAATTTTGACACTATTTGGTATTTGTTTTTTGTTAAAATAATAACAACATGATTACTTAAAAATAAATACATTGAATTAATTTTATCATTTCATATTCACCTATAAAATTCGTGTATGTCATAAAAACTTTGAAATTATATTTATTTTCATATTTATAATACCATTTATTTGATTCTTTCATGAATAAGGTAATTACTGCATCATCATTATGTCATAAATAAATTTATTTATTTAATGTCTAAAAATTATAAATAAAATACCATGATGTAGGAAATCTTTTTATATTTCTAATTAATATTTATAATCTAATTTATCTTACATAAAACCCTATATTAAAAATATTTTAGTTATTAAACTTTGATTTTAACTCTTTTAACTCTTCTTTGAATTAAATAATAATAAATATACTAATCTAATCCAAGTGGACCTAAATGATAATATTTCATTCCTAAGGTTGTTTTTGGTCGAGATAAACTTGTACAATAGAATTAGTACATGTGTTAGGTTAATATTAATATCATTTTTACCCTTAATTACCCTATTTACTTTTAACTGTGGTAAATAAAAGTAAAAAGTTACTATTCATCAAAAATTATTTTTATCTTATTGAACCACATTTTACTCCTTGATATTAACAGTGTCTCTTAGATTTTCAAAATTCCACTCACAGAAGTGGTAAAATTAAATTTTATGTAAATTTCCAAATTCTCCTAGGAGGTGGGTAAAAGACGGTGAAAAGTTCAACAAAATTTTTATATATCTAAAATTATTCTAAACTAACTTCAATGAATTACATTGAAATTATATAGGTATTATTTATCTATTTTGACCTTAATTAAATTTAAATAAAATAAATAATTATTTAAATAAAAATTCAGTTTTAAACTATAACTCAGTATTTTTCACTATTCATCAAAAATTGAAAGTTTTCAAAAAAATACCAATGATTCAGCCTAAGCTATATTTGATATTATGAATTAAATAATGATTTCTATTTTACAAAATTCAAAACATATAAGTTACATTAATTAATTTAAAAATTAATTTTCGTTGTCAAAACAAATAGCGTGTTTTTTAGAAATAATAACTATCAAAAGATTGACACTTTTTTATGTATGGTTTAAATGTGAAATTACGTCCAATGAACAACATTTTATTAAATGATAAAAATATATATTCTAAATATACTTTAAAACCACTCAAATTCATAATTTATCACTATTAATTATTTCGATTAAAAAGGTTGTTTTTAATTAAAATTTAGTAATTTTCACAATTCATCAAAATATGAAAGTTATCTCAAAAGCACCAAAATTTCACCCTAATCTAATTTCGATATTCCGAATCCAAAAATGAAGTCCATTTTGAAAGATAAAATTTATAAAATTTCAAAAAGTGGTTATTACTATTCATAACGGCTAGTTTGATTGGTTTCGGTGTGTTATAACTCGAAGTTGCGTACAACACACGCTACTGTATTATTCAAAGTGAAGTGTACTGTGGAAGCTTGGGGTGTTACATTATCCTCTCCTTCAATAAATTTCTTCCTCGCAATTTGAAATTGTTCTTTGAAAATAAAAGGTTGAAAATAGAAAATATCTTTGTGGGAAAACCCACATCGGAAATTGGGTTAATAAAATTTAGTCTTAATAAGAGGAAAAGAGAAATGAAAGGGTCACCACCAAATTATGATCTCTATTAGGAGAAAATTGGTGGCAATTAGAGACATGTAATTGGAGGAAAAACATAAATATTTATATGGATTTATTGAGGTCATCAACCACAAACAATTGTAGAATTGTGGGCCTCAAAGCCACCAATTTATGATGATTTAAAATACCATCGGTTCACCCTTGTGGTAGGTGATACACCCTTGTCGCCCTTTGGTTGTGGGTTCAAGTCTTACGGCCTTGCCGGACGCAATGGGTTGCCACCCAACCTCCGGGTTGTCCATTTTTTTGAAATCCAAAAATAATCTCAAACTAGACTTATCCAAAATACTTCTGCCCAAACTCATAGTCCAAAATTTATAAGGTAGGTAAACACAATGAAGATCCTTTTTTTCACGTAATTGCATGTGAACACCTTCATCATGTATTCTTTTGAAATATGGTAACACCCTGAATACCATAAAACTTTATTGATTACATTCATGCTCCCTTAATACTTATAGAATATTAGATATATTCCTTATATCCAAAAACTTTGAATATTCCAACAATGATGAAATAAACAAAGCATTAATTAGTGCCAAGGTAGTCAAGAATATCCAATATAATTCATCCAAATCAACCATCTCTTATTCCATAATTACTAACTTAGTATCAAGACCATATTAAGGATTAATTTTCTTTCAACCATGTATTTTCAAAAAAAAGTTTAACTTGCTGTTGAGTCACTTTTCATAGTACCATAATATTCTAAATCCTCAATGAAATAGTACTACAGTACAATCCTTATTTATCTCCATAATTCATATAACCAGTACATTGTTGATACAACACTCAAATGAAATAATTATTTAATAACAACATAAGAACTCTAGTCATTCCTCTTCATCTTTGGTAGTATCATAACTTTATTATTATCCAATAGCATCATTTGGTACACACTCTGATGATTTGGACATTGGTTTGTGTAGTGTCCCAACTCCTTGTAGATGAAGTATTGTACACTTGAAAACTTTTTATTACCCTTGAAATCACGTACTTAGTGTCCTTTTTATCCACACTTATAAAAACTCTCATTCCCTTCAATCATTTACCAAGGTGATTCATTCCACATTTATCACACATTGTAAAATCCTTCTTTCCCTTACTCCCTTTATCTATATTTCTTTCTATAATCCTTTTCTTCTCTAGATTCCCTTCAAAGCCATAGAATTCAGAGAGTTATTTACTGATCTTTTTATACTATTTATTCATATGATGATAATACGTGGGAGACTATTTCCTTTATAAATTTTGTGTTAATACCATGAATGATATGACCCTTCTTACTCTTTGGATCATACTTATTGCTGGAGTTCTCATTCCTTCTACGGGGTGCCATTTCTAAATAATGGCATACACTAAGTCAGTTTATGAATCACAATTCATAACTCCAAACATGTAAAATACCTAACATAAACTGAATAGTTTATGGATATAATCCATAATCACAAAAATGTTTTCTTTGAGGAGGTATATACTCATAAACCCTTCATAGTGGTTTGTAAAGAACATGAGAACCATCCTAAGCATATCCCCCGGGAGTGTCGTAACCAAGAGTGCAGCAAGGCCCATTGTCGTGCACCAATTCTCGTTCGAGTCTATCTCAAAGTAGTTTTTTCGGGTTTTACACCTAGGTGCATATGTGCCAGAGCCGTCTCTACCTGCTGGTATCTAGATAAGGATGTATTGCTCAGAAAACTCACAAAATCTCTACAATACCAAAATTCTAGGAAGTTCTTCTATAATAATCCTCAAATTCTATCTTAGGGTAATATGCTCTAATCATATTTTATCTAAATCTAGTTTCCAAGTTTATTTCTAAACTTCCTATGATACCAACTATAACGCCCCGACCCCATTTACCCAGAGTCAATGCATTATTTTAATACATTGGCATGATTAAAAGGAATAAAGTCCCAAAGGACCGATCGGTTTAGCATTCTTGGAAAATAGATTACATACATGAATGTTACATTACACTTCATAACATATAAAACAACATAAATAATCCTTTATAAACACCATTATTCCCTTATCTTAACCTTGCATATCAATCACAATACACTTCTTGGAATCCTGGGAAAAATAAAACATAGAAAGGGGTGAGCTCATATGCTCAGTAAGGATAATAATATAGCAGAAACTTTCATAAATAAACATAAACATTGAAGGCAATGTATAACAAAAACAAAAGCCTTTTAAACTTGATCTTTAGCATAATATGGAAAAGATAAAATGAAATAATTCCATTTACTTATTCACATGGATATTCTACTAGTCGAATAATCACATGCAATATCAATAACCACTTTCATAATGATGGAATTCATAATGCCAGACTATCATAAATACGTAGCCAAGGCCTCGTACCAAGACTACAAATGAGATTTTGTCAAGGCCTTGTGCCAAGACACCAGTTTGTCTCATGAGACCTACCGATGCATCGAGGAGCTATAGCGGGCTCCACCCATCACTTACTAAGTCTAATGCATTCCTCATATGAAAAGGTCTAAACATAACATAAACATTCGTATTAAAACTAGAATACGAAATTTCAATACCTTACCCATAAATCATGAATGGTATAAAAATAACACATCCACAGTAAAACATATCACAAAACCTTCAACACAATATGGAAGATTTGTATCATGATAAATGAACTTCAAAACAAGTTTAAAATCCATTAAAGGATTTTGATGTTGATGAAAATGATTTGTAAAACTCTTTGAGAGAAATAACCCTTTTTCATGAAAACATTTAAAAGTCACACAATTGGGAAAAGAAGTCATTTAAAGACATTTTTGAATCAAAGTGTCTCATACCACTTTGAAACTTTTGAAAGTAATTAACATTTTAAAAACATTCATGTCCATATAAATAAATCCTTAAAACCCATTTTGAAGACACAGACATTAATGAGAAAGATTTAGAAGAATAAATATTTAAAACATTTGAAATGATGTTTTAGTAAAAATTACTTTAAAATAATCCGTTTGAAAACTCATTCATAAAACATGGACATGGATAATAAATATTTCCCAGTAGATACTTACGTAAAAACAACCTCGGATAATAAAGAGATTATGAAATTAACCCTTACCAATTTGGTAACTTACGAAACATACACCCCATGAAAGAGGTATCATACAATGAATATGTAAATACACATAAATTAAAGTGTATTACATAAAGAATACAATTATGGGCAGTACATACACCACACAAAAGGTAATAGTGGTAATATGGCATGAATCTCGCGGGAATAAGGAGTGAGATGAAAACCCCTTACCTTGCACTTTCCTTTAGTCGAGGGTACGTTTAGCCTCCTGTATGAAGACTATAGTATGTTATTAAATTATACCAGAACCATATTAATATTTATGATATCATACATTATTCATTTATGACTTTATACTACCCATTTAATAATAATTTCCATGTTATATTAATAATTCGGGTAATAATCGCTTTCTTTATCGTGCGTGTTTTAACTTGTTACTCTTGATTGTATCACTTAGATCATGATTTAAATACTTCCATAATATAAAACATGATTTATTTATCATATATATTTAGAATATAAAAATTTTTAAAAGATGTATATATGAAATGGAAAACACCATTTATGGAGACGGAAGTCCGTACGTATGCATAAACGCTGTTTCCGTTTTCATATAGTATTGAACGGAAGTAAGTGAATAAGATATATGTAAGTAAATAAATACTTATATATATAAATATATATATATCTCCAGTAGAATTATTATGTAATATATTACACACTTATTAGTAATATATATTTTTTATAATCGTCGATGAATGGTGAAGTTGGAAATGAATCTCATCCCGTCGTGGAGACGGTAATCCGTACGTACGCACGAGCGAAAATATCATTCTTTTGATGTTAATATAATATATAATTGGATGATATATAATATATACAGAACCTTTATCATGTTATATTTATTATTTACATCAAATAGAAATCATTATTATACCCATCCAAATAATAATGTATTGAATAATAATTACACCATGACGTGGAGACGGTAAGTCGTACGTACGCACGTATGGTGACATGTCATTCAAAGGGTGGATAGAATAATGAATTTGGTTTTACCATAATTATAATAACATCATATTATATAGAATATATTGTATTTATTATTTTATAATGGAAACAACAAAGAAAAAGGGAGTGGAAGAATAAAGGAACTTGAAAGAGGGTGGTGAAATCATTACCTCTTCTTCGGGTTTTTCCTTTTGATTTGATAAAAATGGATCCTTAGATTGGCTTTATGATCAAACTAAGGCATCTAGGTTAAAGGGAGGATAGTTTAGAGGGTATTTGGGTAGGTTTTGGTCTAGCCAAATGGCTTATAAGGTGTGAATTAGAGAGAAGGGGGAGTGCCCTTTTATAAGAGGGGTGAGAGGCACCTTAGGAAAAACTTAAAATATTATTTTATAATAAATTCATATTAGGTTTCTAATGGATCAAAAGTTGATTATTTAAATTATTAGGTGGGGATAGGTATAAAACAACTCAAAAAATAGGTTTTAGACAAGTTTAGGTTACCATGTTAACCTTATCATTTAGATTTAACTCTAAGTTAAATAATTTAACTTTTACCGTGTCTTCTTGTATTCTTACACTATTTGGTTAATAAACTTACTATATACTGCCAATCGAACCCCAATTGGTTAATTAATGTCATATATATTATTATATAATTCTTTTGTCCAAACTCTATATTTTTAGGACCATTATATCAATTAATAATATAATATTTTTTTAAAAAACTATTTTATGTCAATTTTGACATTATTTGGTATTTGTATTGTTTTTAAGTAATAACAACATTATTACTTCAAAAAAATACATTTAATCAATCCTAACATGTCATATTCACCTATAATATTCGTGTATGTCATAAAAACTTTAAAATTATATTTATTTTAATATTTATAATACCATTTATTAGATTCTTTCAGGAATAAGGTAATTACTGCATCATCATTGTGTCATAAATAAATTTTTTTATTTAATGTATAAAAATTATAAAAAAAATACCATGATGTAGAAATTTTTTTGATATTTCTAATTAATATTTATAATCGAATTTATCTTTCGTAAAACCCTATATTAAAAATGTTTTATTTATTAAACTTTGATTTTAACTCTTTTAACTCTTCTTTGAATTAAATAATAATAAATGTCCTAATCTAATCCAAGTGGACCTAAATGGTAATATTTCATTCCTAAGGTTGTTTTGGGTCGAGATACACTTGTCCAATAGAATTAGGACATGTGTTAGGTTAATATTAATATCATTTTTACCCTTAATTACCCTATTTACTTATAACTGAGGTAAATAAAATTAAAAAGTTATTATTCATCAAAAAAAATTATCTTATTGAACCACATTTTACTCCTTGATATTAACCGTGTCTCTCGGATTTTCAAAATTCCACTCACAGAAGCGGTAAAATTATGTTTTATGTAAATTTCCAAATTCTCCTAGGAGGTGGGTAAAAGACGGTGAAAAGTTCAATAAAATTTTTATATATCTAAAATTGTTTTAAACTAAATTCAATGAATTACATTGAACTTAGAAAGGTATTATGTATCTATTTTTACCTAAATTAAATTTAAATAAAATAAATAATTATTTAAATAAAAATTCTATTTTAAACTATAACTCAGTATTTTTCACTATTCCTCAAAAATTGAAATTTTTCAAAAAAATACCAAAAATTCGGCCTAAGCTATATTTGATATTATGAATTCAAAAATGATGTCTACTTTACCAAATTCAAAAGATATAAGTTTCATTAATTAATTTAAAAATTAATTCCTGTTGTCAAAACAAATAGCGTGTTTTTAAGAAATAATAACTATCAAAAGATTGACACTTTTTTATGTCTAGTTTAAATGTGAAATTACATCCAATGACCAAAATTGTATTAAATGATAAAAATATATTCTAAATATACTTTAAAACCACTCAAATTCATAATTTATCACTATTAATTATTTAGATTAAAAAAGTTGTTTTTAATTAAAATTTAGTAATTTTCACTATTCATCAAAATATGAAAGTTATCCAAAAAGCAACAAAATTTCACCCTAAGCTAATTTTGATATTCCGAATCCAAAAATGAAGTCCATTTTGAAAGATAAAATTTATAAAATTTCAAAAAGTGGATATTACTATTCATAATGGCTAGTTTGATTGGTTGTGGTGTGTTATAACTCGAAGTTGCGTACAACACACGCTACTGTATTATTCAAAGTGAAGTGTACCGTGGAAACTTGGGGTGTTACAATAACAACTATTCATCTATCATGAACCAAAATTCTAAAAAATGAGTGTTCCATTATCTCTCATCTTTTTTATGATAATCTTGTAAACCCTGATGATTTATTTATTAGTTCACTTAATCTTTCAACTCAACTTCCTCATCTTCATACAAGTATACAATGTAAACACTTGGATATATTTTAATCCACCACATGTAATCAAAAATGTTTTTAGTAAAATTCAGCACTTGTATTTGATTCCTATCAAGATCAGTTCAGAAATCATTAGTTATAAAGGATGGTTATAGATAGTGTTATATTGGTAAGTTTATCATCGTCTATCAATATCATTAACTCCCTTATTATTCATTAATTTTAGTGACTCGTTTGTTCTTATTATCCAAATAAATCATTTGGACATCCTCGGTATCACCAACTAGATGTAATTCAGTTTCATTTACATGTTTCATCATCTAAAGAACTAACATGTGGTGTACTATCTACTAGAAATCCCATAAACAACTTCACTTATTCTTAAATGTCCTTAAAATTTCCCATTTAATTTTCTATAATCCATTGAAAACAAATAAAACAATGCATAATCATAACCCCATGGGTACTTAAAACACATTGTTAGTTAATGTTATTCATGGACTCCATAGTTCTCATTGATCAAAATATATTAGTAATAAAATAAAACTCATATCCTCAAGAAAATACTTATAACTATTTCAATAACTCTTTGATACCAAATTATGTACCCATATGATAGTAGAATACCATCAAGAACGGGTAAATCTCAGGGTACTAAAACACTAACCCTCAAATGAATTTCCCCATCATTTGTTAGTGTGATTAGATCTTGGATGAAATATTGTGATTATAAGAGATAGAGTGAGAAATAACACACATCGAATAAGGTTTTTAAAAGGTTCACTCACCCTTTTAATCAAGTGGATAGTACTTGGTGAACAACAGTTGTGATCCCACTATACACATTTTTATCTTATTATCAACAAGAACCAATAATAGAGAAGGAAAAAATTCATGAACTCCAAGTATAATAATAATAGATAAGTATCAAAAATTTGATCATTATTCACTTATAAACCTCAGGTACCACTAGAATTTGGATCATGTGTGTACCCTTATTCTTCTCCTCAGTCTCATTCAAAATCTCCCTATAATTATCCCTAGAATAGGTGGTTGTTTATCTCAGGGTTTCATATCTCTTTTTATCACTCCTTAGTCTTAAATAATATCTAATTTTTATAGACAACTCAAACATTATAATATTACGCACATCATAGTGGCATGGTTGTCTAATTGGAAAGATATAGATTATTTATATCCATAGTTTTGTCCTCATTATTATGGTGTTTCCTAATTAATTATGGTGTGGTCCTCTGTCACTTCAAATATAGTGAAACAATAGATTTATGTGACCTATATTGTTTCAAAATGGCATTCCCTTTCACAGCATGATTAAATAACTCATGGAATAAATTAATTCATCTTCTTAAATAGTGTTTCACTAACTTTTAATGATATCCATTCCATAGTACAATATTCTCGCCATAATCCCTCAAAATTAACTTCATGGAATAGTTTTATCTAGTTGTGGTGTAATGCATCTATGAAAGAGTAAATATTTCTTCTATCCTTATCCAATCATAGAACAACACATGGTCCTGCAACATAATATTCTACATAAGTGGGGAAAATATTCTACATAATTAATTAATCATAGTGAAGTTTTCTCCTTTATGTTATGGTGTCCTCTAAATTTAATAATCCTTTATTTCATTACACCCAACACAACACCATTGTATTTCAACTCATACATGAATTTTGTTTGACAAATAAATAATTAAAACACCACCATAACTCAAAAATTAATTTCTATTAGAAATAAGTCATCATATTTCTCTAATTTTAAGGTTTTCTAAACAACACACAATAGGATAGAATTTTTTTTGAGATATATCTAATATATTTGTGTAATATAAAATTATATATTGACCATGTATCAATTGAGATCAACTCAGAGCTCTCCCTTTGTCAATTTAGTTCATGAGGTCTCTTATTCAGTCTCCCTCAACTCATCCATCACCCAAATATATCTTCAATCCCCCCTATAAGATTTACTATAAATATTAGAATAAACATATGTTCTATTATCCAAGATTTATCAACCAACTCTCTAAGTCTTATCATTTATGGAAAACTTATCCTATTAAATCCCTTTATAATTACCTAAAAATAAGTAGTGTCAGTCCACTATTATAAAAATATCACCCTTGTATTTTTTCCATTTTACCAACAAATTAAAAGGAAGAAATAGGTGAAATAAACCAGAAATATTTTAGGTATTCTAGGATAGAATAACCTCCCAATAACACTCTCAGGTATAGGAAGTCATTCTTAATAGGGGTATTTTTCAATATATCCACAAATTTCTCCTTGGTTGAAATATATTCCAATGAAAACTCTCTACACTCCACATTTTATATGATTAAGTGATACTTAATATCAATATTCTTTGACCTTGAAAATTATACCATATTCTTTAACAAATGGATTGCCCTTAGGTTATCACACCCAATCACCAATAAGTATAAGACAACCACCCTCATACCTTTGAGTTATGAATTTATCCAAAACATTTAAGTTACATCTTATGATATTGAAACACACTCATCCTCAGTTGGTATAAGAGTTATTATATTTTTCTTCTTAGAGATCCAAGAAACATATCTTATTTTGATAGAGAATTCACTACCAGAAGTAGAATTTCAATCACCAATATGACTTAAAAATCTAGATTATAAAGTTCATATAGCTAAAAAGTTATACCTTACCATACCTTAATCTATAATAAAGATCCCATTTGACAAAGTGTAAGATTCAAATAAATTCTATAAGATGTGATTCCATAGTATTATATTGAAATCATTCACATAATGTAATTTCAAACACAATGTCCAATATAGATGTTATAAAGTAGATTAGACTACCCAATAAGACTTTAAAAACTATTCGATCTATACTTATTCCTTATTTATCCATGGAAAATTTAGTCCTAAGTGATTTAGGCGTAGAGACCACTCTTGACATGCCAAACTTCTTCAGTAACTCATGAAAATAATTTTATTATGAAAGAAAGATATGAATTGATGTGTTTCTAACTTGAAACCCCAAAAAATCAACTCACTAATCATTGAAAACTCAAAGTGGTTCCTTATTTGGGCATGAAATTCCTCATAAGTCTACTATTTTATTTTGGTAAATAATAATACCATTATCATACATAATCTCAATGAATGAGTTTGTGTCTTCTCTCTTTGCATAGATATTGTTATACACCTTTACTTTATTAAAAATTATGTTCTTTAATATGTTTTTAACATTTAATATAATGATCATGGTGATTTTTTTAGTCTATAATTATTTTTCTTTGATTTATATACATGAGAACCATCACTTACAAGAATAAATCCTTCTAGATGTTAAATATAAACTTCTTCCTCAATTTCACTATTCAGAAACACCAACTTCACATCTATTTGGAAAACATTATAATTCTTTTCAATATATATCTCATGAAATATTTAGATAATTATAGTCCTTTTGAGTAGAGAAAACATCACATAAAATTACATACTCTTAATTTGAGAGTACCCTTTGTATACAAGATGATATTTGTTCTGTGTTACTTATACTTTCTCATTGAGTTTATTTCTAAAAAACAATTTAGTCCATATAAATTTATTTTATTTGGTACATTTCACTAATTACTGAATTTAATTTTTCTCAATCTAATTTATCTCTTCTCCTTTTTTTTCAATACTCACATTGTGATTCCAAATTATCACTCTTTGGTTTAACTCGAGAAAGAAAGTGGGTGTTATTTGAAACTCTCAAACTTCTATATTTTTTTCACACCCTTTCTAATTCCTTTAAGGATATTTTCAAATACAAAATTTTTTCTAATAATTTTGAGAATATATCATCATTTATATGGGCCTTCTTCATTACTATAAATTTTAGAATCATCGTTAGAGTTTTTAAAATCTACTTATGAAATGAAATCTCTCCCATTCCATCAAATACATTATCCTTAAATATATTCCATGTCATCATTACTAAGAAATGATCTTTTTAATAGATATTGATTTTATAAACAAAAAAATAAATAAAATATATCAATGATATTTCTTAAATGACTATCGTAACATTGGTAAGTCTTTCCACTGAGTTTATCTCTAAGAAATATTCCCTCATTGGTTCTCAAATAAAATTTTCCTAAATTCATTTCTTTGAAATTTATGTAACATGGGAAGTTTAATACCATTTAAAAATTTTAGTTGGCCTTATTCCCAAAGTATATATCGTAAGTTTTATTCATGTAATTGAGTTAATGTAAAACTAATTAAAATTTTAAATAGTCATTTTTATGGCATGTATCCATAAATATTCTAAGGAGACATGATATGAAAACATGGTTCTTCCCATTTACACCAAAATTTGGTTCTTAATATTAGATAATCCATTCCTTAGGGTATATATGGATCACTATATTCATGTATTGTTCCAAAATTCTCAAGATATTACTTAAAATATTTATTCTTTTATTCAAATCTATTATCAAACAAAAATATTTTTATAGCATATCCCATTTTATTTACATCACACCTCTGAAAGTCCTTGATCATCTCAAGAATTTTTTATTTACTTTAAATAAAATAAATATGAATCATATAAGTGAAACCATCAAAAAAATTCATTAATTACTTATCTCTATTGGTTTTCTTCAAGATCATCGGACCATGCACATCTGAGTGTATCACTTCAAGGTGTTTCTTTGTTTTTATCCAAATTGTATTCTAACTCCAATTCACTATTTTTATTTTCTCACATGTGCTATAAGTGTTTAAGATTTAAATACTCAAAATTAGTATATTCCTCATAGATTTATACTTTATCAACTTAAAAATATTCTTTTTACCTGAATGGCTAAGTATTTTATTCTGAAGCTGATTTTTCTCCTTCATTCTCAAGCAATATGAAATCTTGTTATTAGAAATTTGAAATAAGATTCCATTGGTTCATGATTCCTTTATTATAATTGTTTCATCCCTAAATATCCCTATGATACATCTATTATTCTAAAATACCACATCATTCCAATTATCGAAAAGTTAATATACACTAAAGATATTGTGATTCATCCCATCAACAAAGAGAACATATTTGGATTAAAGTTTATTTTAATTAATTTTGGTGATTACAACTAATTTAACATTGAGTGATACAACCTTTAAAAAAAGTGAAATATCATCCATCATACCTTTGTATATCTTTTAAGAGTTTTCTTTTATCAATCATTAATGATGAGAAACAACTATCAAGTATCCAAAAATTTCAACCTTTCACTACTTTATAATTCACCTCATCCATTAATTATTTTTTTGATGACTCCTTCTTTTTATAGATTTGAAGTTATCATTATTTTCAATTGTTCTGGTAGAATAATGAGACACTTTTAGGTGGTATTTCTAGATTGATCACAACTCTCACAATTTTCTTCAAGAGAATTAAAAGTATTATTCAATTTTACCATCTCTTTTTTATGTGTTCTTAGTTAGCCTATTGAAAATTTGGGTTGAATAACCCTCAATTCATGACCTCTTCTTGACTTAGAGAGTGATGAATTTTTTAAGAACATGTAATATTTATGTCCATATATTATTCATCACCAAAATATTATTTTAAAGAGAAATATCCAAGAATAAATGTATAATTCATCAAAATATTACTGTTTATTTTTCTTTTAATTTTAAATCAAATGCTTATTTTCAAATTTATCAAACCTAAAAGTATCCTAATATTCCATGTTTTTTCCAAAAATATTATCCCTAAAAATATTTTTCTTACACACCTTACTGACTTTTGAATTTTTAACACCATCACTAAGAATAGAAATGGGTGTTTTATACATGGGTGAGTCAATCATTTTATTCCCTTTCATGTTACTTATACCACTAGTTAAGTTTCATGGTTGAGTGTCCAACACAATGGTTTATGGTACCATGGGAAAATCTCAAATTTTCTTGGTATTATCAAAAAAATTCCCAAATAATTTAGAAATCTCATCAAAGTATTTGATGAATTTTTGAAACTCAAAGTGATTACTTTTCATTTGATTTTAATCTTCAATAAACTTTACCTAAAGAGTTTTTATCTCCTAATTATTATAAATAAATTCTTTTGTGGTAATATCAATCATCTTGTCAATTGATTCAAGTATTTCATTAAGATCACTCATCTTTTATGTGAAATCTATTTTCATATCAGCAATTTCCTTGGATTTTGATTCATCAAGATATTTATTTAATGAATCATTCTCCTTATTCAAATCCCTAATTTCTTTGACAATATTTTTAATTTCTTTTAAGCTCACCCAAAGTTCCATCCTAAATTAAAAATATTTTGGTGTTACACCATCACTTCTTTATTCTTTACTACTCTACTCTTATTATTATTTACTAGAGGGGTCATTGAATGATTTTAATTTAGCTATTATAATTATAGTACCTTCTTTTTTTATGTGTTTATCCTTATTTTCACTTTTTTCATCATAAGATATAGCATCATCTTTTGAAAGAAAGTTCTTCTTACTTGATGTATTGTCTTTTTTTACCTTTAAATTTTTTTTCTCCATTATGACCACTTTTCACCTTATTTCTTCCTAATAAACATTAATATTTATTATTACCTTTATATTCTCCATTTCTTTCAAGAAAATTACCTGAAAAGTGTATAATATTTCTAAAAATGTATCACTTAAAATGAATATTACCCTTTAATTTACTTTTCCATCATTATATTCCTTTTAAATAGGATGATATGAAATCGTGAAAAACTCTAAATGTATCCTCAATACCAGTATCCTCATTTTGATACTTCTTAGGCTCAAGATATTTCAATCCTTTTGAAGCTTTAAAATCTGTATGAATCTTTGATTTTCTTTTTATCCTTAAATTCAGAACTCTCCTCATCTTGTAGGAAAGCAAGAAATTTTTTAGATTATCAATGGTCAAATCATCTAAGTCTGGAACCTCGAGGTCATAAATAATTATATCAAATGTAATCCTTATTCATTTATTTACCTTGGTATAATATTGAAGAATTTCCCAATATATTTGAACCAACCTTAAAATTTTTTCACTCAAACAAATAATTCATCCACTCCCATAAAAATATACTAAAATTAAGCCCATAATTTTTATAACTATGAGTTATTCACGTTTTTTCTCCCTTATAAATATTTTTAATTCTCCTTTAAATGTGATTTCTTAATTTTGTTATCATAAATCGTGTCAAATACTTATCCTTGATAAATGAGAGTAACACACTATGCACTCTCCTATAGAATTTAATATTTTTCATGTTAAAAAAATTGTAGGATATCCCAACTTTGGGAATATTTAAAGCATTCACATTGGGGTTAAGAATGTATAATCTAATAGAAAGAAGATATGGAACCATAATCTTTATCCATATATGGAATAAATTTCTATAAAACATAGGAACTAATTTTTTTTAATGATATCCATAGCCTTTATAGATATAATCAATCAGAATACATTATTAATAAAATAAAATTCATATACTTAATAAAATATCTTGAACCAATTCAAAAATTATCTAGTACTAAATAATAATCCTATGTGAGAGTAAATCACTACTAAGAGGGGGTGAATTAGTGGTTTCCAAAACATCAACTCTCAAAATCATGTTCCCATTTTCTGTTAATGTAATTCAATATCAAACAAAATAATGTGATGATGGGGTATAGAGTGAGAAATAACACACACAATATAAGTTTTTTACAAGGTCCACTCACACTTTTTATCAAATGGTTAATCCTTGGTAAATAATATTTGTGATCCCACTATGCATGTTCTTATCTTATTATCAATAATAAAAATTAATGGAGTAGTAAAATATTCTTTAAATATAAGTAAAATAATGAAATATAAGTTCCAATAAGTTGATGACTCTTTAATTCTCAGTATCAAGTGTCTATGGAATTCAAATCACATGTGAACCCTTGTTATTATCCTTAATCTTGACCAAAATATCCCTATAATACTCCCTAGAATTGGTAAATAATTACCTCATAGTTTCATATCTATTTTCATCACACCATGGTCTAAGAAAACTTCTCATATTTATAGAAATATCAAGAATCATGGCATGACACACATTATTTTAATGTAGTTGTTAAATATAAATGATATGAATTATATCAATCCATGGATTTCACACCATAATTGTGGTGCAGCCTTATGAATTATGGTTTAGTCCCTTCATCACCTCAAATTCAATAAATCATCATATTTTAATGGTTTATAACATTTTGGTATGGCTTTCACCTCTGAATCATGATTATCCAACTTGTGTTGTGATTCTATTCATCTTCTTAGATAGTTTTTCACTAATTGTTCATGGGATCAACTATGCAACACAATCTTGTCTATGAAATTACTTTAAAAAATCATGAAATATAAATATTTGGATGTGTTATGATGCATATATATAAGATTCAATTATTCCTTTATCCTAAACCAATCATGGGAAAATGTATGGTGTTATGGAATGATCTTCTTTGAAAGAGTAAAAAATCTTCTACAAACATAACTAATCATAGTGTTGTACTCTCTTTAATATCATGGTATCATTTAATTAAAATAATAATTTATTCCTTTAGATCTAAATCAATGTAAATTGGATTCCAAATAATCTATGAGTATGTTTTCAATAAATAAAATTTCAAAACACCTCTATAACTCATGAATAAATTATCTCAAGAAACATTTCATAGCATGCCTATAATTTGAAGGTTATCTAAAAAAACCATAATATAGAATGATTTTTTTATATTTTTCCAATATATTGGTGTAATGAATAATATTATATTGACCATGTCTCAATTGAGATCAACTCATAGTCCCCCTATGTCAATTAAATTCATGAGGGATCTTCTTCAATCTCCTCAAACACATCAATAGCCCTAGGGGATCTTCAATAACTTGGGATAAGACACTCAAATTGGAATTATTATAGATGAATTTGAAATATTACTCAAAACCCAAGATATCTAAAAAATTTCAAGCCAATATTATACATAAAAGGCATATGTACAAGTTCTTAAAGATAAATAGATATCTTGATCATGGAAAGCTCACATACCCCGCCAAAATATCTATTTTCCTATGGATAAATTATATGAATTATTAATAAAATGATCTTAATCCCTTATTATCATAGAATTACAAACTTTAAGGATTTATAATAGAGTTTTGGTAATTTAAATTTTTCTTTTTACCCTTCTATGGAGCTCTAAACTCCTAGTGATCAAATGGGGGGAAGCTTAATTTATTCTCAATCTTCAAAGTTTTAATTATGTAATGATGTTGGTGAATCTAGGCCTATATGTTTTTTCATCTAATATTTTCTTATTATAGTTTCATACGAGTATTCCACTCTCTCATTTAATGCATAATTTTCTTTGAAACCTATTCATGTGATTATTCACACTTTCATTCTTCAAATATAATATTTTATCAAGAAATTGTTTTTTGTGGTTCATATCAATTGATTAAATCTACAATAATTCAAACATGATATTACAAGTAGCATCCATGGATTAAGTTAAAAAACTAAGAAACCCATTTAGTTATTTATAGGTTTCCTTCATAAGTTCAGTTTATAAAGTTGGACACAAATCAATCAATTCCTTTCAATCTACAGTGAATCAATTTTCATTTCAAAAAAATACCAATAGGTATCCTAGTAGAAACCAAATAACATTATAGTTTTAGGTTTTAAAAATCAAGGATTAAAATAACCAATCATATCCCCTAAAGTGATTAATAGTGAGAATCAAGTTAATCTCTAGAGTTTGATCACATTCAATCCTTACAACTAATTTTTCCTTTATTTTAACGTTCACTTTTGTATGCTTGTATCTTGTTCCA
The DNA here is from genome assembly GCA_963277665.1 of Viscum album. NCBI lineage: Eukaryota > Viridiplantae > Streptophyta > Magnoliopsida > Santalales > Viscaceae > Viscum > Viscum album. Next base: position 458,925,524 of record OY728126.1, read on the forward strand.
GAAATATCCATTTTCTTCAATATAATTTATTTTACAAAATATATATTTGGTTATAATTTAATAATATAAATACATGTTGGGATTAGGCCTAGGGCTACTATTTTATTGTAATAATTTTTTTGAAATAACTAAGATATTTAAACAGTAATGATAACACAATCATCTATTAATATATTTTTTCTCTATTTAATTCTAAAAACTATTTATTCCCTTTCTCAACAAGAACTTTCATGGTTTTTTAGATTTCATAAACATATTTAACTAATTCCATATATTTTAATTTATTTTAATTTGAAGTATCAGCTTCTTTTTATTAGTGAATATATATGGATTTAAGTGAAACAATTAGAAAATTCATCATAGCTTCCTTGTCAAATGGTGTATTTCACTAATTTTCCATCCATTTTTTTCTTGATTAATTATAAAATCTCAAATTTCTATAAAACATATTTCAAAAAGGAAAACTATCTGAATTGGGATTCCATGTTGTATCCAATTTTATTTAATGTTTTAAAAAAAAATTCCTCTATATGAATCATATAGTTCCCAAGATTTCCAATAGAATCATCTAAGACATACTTAAACTAATTGATTTAATCATGATGATTATTCTTAACATATTATATCTATTTACAAAAATATTTCTCCAAAGTGAACTCATTTTATACTTTTACTTCTTTCATTTTTTCCCCTTTTAATTAAACCATATTCATGTGGTGAAGAAGGTATAATAATGACTCTTTATCCAAGACTAGTGGAAATAACTAATATTTCTTCATCTTATAGAGTTTTAGGATGATTTATTTAGGTATTATTACTAAATATTCTAGCCATGTCAATAGTGTAGTACTTAGACTAATAATTCCATGAAATATAATGAGTCATAATTGACTTTCCCCTATTAAATGCACTTCCTTATAAATTTAACCTTCTTTTTATCTGATAAAATCTTTAATTTTATAGGATTATATATATAAATATCTCATAAATTAATCCACTATGATATATCCATTTTTTTAGTATAAATTAATACCATCATCCTCACCATATTTAAAGGTTTTATTAATAATATAAAATTTAAAAAATACACATATAATCTCTTTACACCATCGAAATATACAAGTATTAGTAGAATGGACAACTAAAAAAACTTCTTAATGAATGTTTTTTGATCATATAAAAATACATTGTGGTTATTTTAGTCTTATTCTATCCCACTAATATTTTCATATTCACTTATAAATTAAATTTATTTTCATTTAGATACAAATTTTTGTTTATCCCATAGTTTCTAATGTATTCAATTTTAACCATGTTATAAATTTCAATTGAATATGGAATTATTTCAACTCTATTTACTCCTAGTATAAATAAATCATCATTTAATTTTACTTACATTTTTAAATTTACATAAAACTCTCTTATCTCTCTATTAATGAAAAAATCACCATTTATACATTAAACAATTTCAGTCCAATTTTGAAATATGGAAATATTTATTAATTATAGATCACTTTCACTTATATAGTATAATTTCAAAATTTTACTATACATGATTTTCCTTGTATTCCATTTTTTCATAAAATTCATCTCATACTACAAGGTGCTTAATATTTTTTAAGGATACAAGTATGATAGAGATTGTTTATTTCATGGTGTTTCATATCTTATCTTATCTTTCCATTTTCCCATAGGTATAAATGGTAATTATTTCTCTTGATTATTATATGGATATTTTATAATTCGGCTCTTATTCTTACTAGGTTCCATCTAAAAATAAAATTTGAACAAAACTTAAAACTAACTTGATTAATGAATCTCATTTATATGTTAACAGTTCTTCAAAAACCTTCATCTTATAGGGATAATTGATTTTGAAAAACCCTAATGGTTCATTATATAAAATGAAAAAAATTTAAACATATTATGTATTTAAGTATTTGAAATGAAAAAATATAATATAATATAAGATATTTTCAATTTCAAATAAATCAAAAAAATCCAATAGTAAAAAATTATTCTCTATAGTTTTAAATGATTTACATCATATATAGTTTTCATTTCTATTGTAAATACCACATGTCCATAAAAAATGCAAGTATTTATTAGTATGGTTTGTTTGGCCATGCTTTTGGGGTGGAAAGGTAGTGGTTTGTTTGGACTTGCTTTTGGAGGGTGTGTCAGTCATTTTTTTGGTCGCTCTTTTTAGATTGTGAGGCGGTGATTTTTCTACCATGATTTTGGGGAAGTGAGGCGGTGATTTTTTTGGTCCTGATTTTGGGGCGGTGAGGTGATGGTTTGTTTTTTTTTTGTTCTTGTGGGGAATCATGGTGATGGTTTCTTTGGTTTCATTTTTGGGGTGGTGAGGTAATGCTTTGTTTAGTTGTGCTTTTGGGGGGTGAAGCAATGGTTCGAATGGAATGATGAGATGCTTATGTTGTGTGGTTTCTCTATGCCAGATTCCTAGGTAGTGATGGAATAATTAGTTAATAATGTTTTAAATATATAGTGTTTGGTCTGTTTAATGGGATGGAAATGACTAATGAAAAAACAAATGATGGTTTGTGTGGTAAATAAATTTGTTGGTAAATAATTAAAAGAATAGACAGGATAATGAAATTGGTTAGTGGTGTGTGATGTGGCTTGTGGTTTGGGTAGTTTTATGAATTTATAGGTGGCAGTGAATGTGTAAGTGTTGTGATTTGGTTAGTTTTTTGTTTTTAACCCATAGGTTGGGGTTGTGTGTGGATTATATATAAATACTTTTATATTCCTTCTGATTTATATAAGCACCCCACTCGTATTGATCATCATGTTCTAACACCCGTATTTTCATATAGAGGGAGTTTTTTCCAACATCCCGATGATCAGGATGGATGGATTTCTACCCACCCTTCCCTGCTCTCTCTTATAAGTGAGTATATATGTACAAGTTGTGATGGTTAGAGGTCTATTGATACACTAAGTGATGGACCAGGTGTCTTCATGAAGGATATTATATGGCCATGCTATGGGTGGTGTACTAGGTGTCTTTGGGAGAGATTTGATCTGACCGTATTATGGAGTAACTTATAGTGGGGGTCATTAATGGTAGGAGGAGGGAACAAGGTTTATGTCCTTCATGTTCATGATACCCTACTACTATGGTTATGGTAGTGGTTGTAATATGATGGAACGGGTTTTTTCGAAAAAGATGAGATGTGAACATGTTGTGGGGTGGTTTTCTATGTGTTTTTGGGCATGATGTGATGTGATCATGCTATGGGGAAGTGGTATATATTATACAAAAGAGATAAAATCTTCAGGACATATAACTTTGGGGTTTGAGAGTGACAAATCAGTGGGAAAGAAGTGTGGGTTACCCTTCATCAGTATAATTATTATTATTTTATTATACTTATCCTATGTTTTTTGGTGAGCATGTCTTAGTGAGGTTGGTATAGATAGTTGACTAGTTTAAGTATTGTTGGTTCTACTATTTTCTCAAAGGTGCATTAGTATTCTTTCCTTACATGTGCATGAGGGACTTTTATTTTCCTACTTAGTATACTTATATTCTCACCCTATGTATATAAACTGGTTTTCAAGTTTCCATGAGGATTATGTGGATTATTTTGTGCTGTACTAGATTGGACCTTTTTAGACTATTGTTTTGTCGCTAATTTATCCTTTCCTTTAGGTATTTACTTTTTAATACTTTTATATGTACCTATTTTATTTATACATGCATTGTGATATTGTTTTGGTTTATTTTTATATTATTTAAGGGAGTTTATTATGGTTGATTCATCTTATCTCCCAATCCTATATTATTATAGAGGGTAATTCCTCCCATTTCATGAGATTTGTATATCCTCAGTGCTAGTTGCAAACCTGGGGCCTACTAGAGGTGGAAATCTGGGGTCATTATCTATCTCTCCTAATTGTGGTATCTTTAGTGAGAGTGGGTTGTGAAATATATGTTTTTGGATGTATGTTATATGGTTGTGAATATGTGTCCATGGTTTTGATGTGATATATAGCTATATGAATATATGTATATGAAAGAGATTGTTTCACAAGATATATGTCATTGGGGCATGAGAGCAGCTAGATTAGTGGGGAAGTGGATTTGGGGTGCCCTCTTGATGTATATTCTTTTGATACTATGTTATTATACTTGGATGTGATATTGGGTGAGTGATCCTTGGTGAAGTTGGGTTTTAGTTAACCTGATATAGGTATGAGTTGGTTCTGAAATTTGTTCACATAGGCATTAGTATGCTTATTTCATATTTACACAATAGGATTTGAGGATTGTATTACTCAATATTTTTATACTCTCACCCCATTATATATATATATATATATATATATATATATATCATATTTACATGAGAGAGTTAGTGTACAATCTAGACATTACAATCAAGTGAAGTTCACGCCTATAGTTCATGAGTTTTTTTCATAGGTTTTTTTAGTATTTCATCTAGAGTTTATTTTATGTAAGGTATTATATTAATTTTTTGAGTTATTGGTTGTATTATATATTAAATTGAGTTGATTAGTGATTTATCTAATATTTATAGAATTATGAGCATAATACCTCCCATTAATGTATGATTATACTCATGGAGCTAGTTGTCAATCCATGGACTATTAGAGGTGGTCTTCAAAGGTCACACCCATATTCACTGTTGACCTAAAAGGTTTTCCCATTGGGGTTGGGTCTTAACCCAACAAATATCTCCTTCCAATTTTTTCCACCATTATTCCATGGTTTTTGGTGTCATGCCTTGATACACTAATGTCTGACTTGTCCGTAGACCATCAAAGAAATTATATTTACACACCTTATAATACATAAAATTACGTATGTAAAACTACAAGTTCATTGAGGTGTATATGTAGGGTGTTATTATGAAGAATTTATGGGAACCACCAAAATATATTAACTCCCATAAGTGAAAAATCAAGTTTATGAATTTTAATGTGTCTATGAAATTTATAATAGTAATAATCTTATAAATTAAAATAAATAAATAGGAAAATAATTTAAAATATCACCTAGTATAAACCTAAAATAAAAAATGACTCTTTGTGAATTAATAAGATAATTTATACTATAATAACCATAGAATCCACTGTTATCACCAAGAGGATTTATACCAACTTTATATCAATAGTCAGAATCCCATCAAACCATGTCAAGCATCCTCAAGGTAATTCCAAGAGGGAAAATAATATATATACATCCTTAATGTGGGGGAAAACATATGAACATCCTCACTAGGTGAAATAACTAGGGTACCCATATAGCTAGAAATATATCACTATTCATACTAATAGTGATAGATAATAAGATATAAAATAGATACAAATATAAACATATCAAGTAGAACTATATGAAAACTAACTAGTCAATAATACATAAACACTTTTCAAATGGAAATTCATTAATTATATTTAAGTAGAAACATAAAATATATCCATATGGAATAAAAAACACATAGTATGGTATTTTGAATGATAAAAAAATCTCAATTATATCCTAACACATGATATATCTCATATGATCTCATATCAAAATTTTCCCAAAACCATAAATCCAACCATAACAATACATATATAGAGTATCAACATTAATTTACCTATTAATTTCTTCCTTATAATCCATCACATTATATCATTATCAATTCCCCAACACAAATCCAACATAATAAATTTACCCAACTCTCAAATTATTGTAAACCTGTATTCTTACTTAAACTATCCAAAGGAAATGATGTATCCCAAAAATAATGAACACACTCAAAGAAATTAATTACAACATCAATACATATCTTTATCTCGCTACCACAATATCATAACAACCTCAAGACATCATCAATATCAAAAACCAATGACCTAGCTTCTAAGATACTCACACCAAGTATAACTCACTTCAACCCACCACGATGGAAACCCTCATAACCAAGAAATAAATCTGTGGAAACCAAAGAGGTTATCATTAGAATAAATCTTTTGGTCTAATAAAATGATAATAACCAGTTGAATATGGAATAATAAAATATTAACCAATAAAAGTGACAAGTAAATGAATAAATAAAATAAAGGGACTAATTAAAATAAACATTTTTCCCTTCCATCTCATTTCCCCCATAGAATAACTTCCTACATTAAATCACCCCCAATATCACTATACATATTCAATATCTAAATCCCTTAGTCACCTTAATTTATCCCACATGATGGAAATCTAGACACCTTACCTCTCTATAATTCATTACTAAGGTTTCCCTTAACCAAATATAAGTGGTTTTACTAACTAATAAATTACAGTTAAATAATTGATTCATTATAGAAAGTATCTATCAATATAAAAGTTAAATCATCCCTTTTACATTCTTTATAATCCAACCATTACATCATCGTTGATGTTACCTTTTAATTAAAGGTTAAGTTTCATTCATTTACTTAAAATCCATTAAATTTATAAATAAAAAGGAATTTTTAATCTATATATCATAAGGAGGAATCCAAATAACATGTCTAAAAATAAATCAAAAAATATAAAAAGTAACATAATCAATAGCACTATCTAAAAAACGTTTTTTAAAACCAAAACTAGCAGATTAAGTTTCTTCCAAAGGGTCTAGGTGTGAATAATAACACTAGAAACTTTACTTGTAATTAATTAGTATATATGGAAACATAAAAATATATTATGAAGACCATAAATAACCAAAGAATAGATAAATGTAATCAATAAACACTAATGTAGATAATAATTTAATTTAACCAAGAAATTCATTTATGAAAACCCTATAATTATATTTTCTATAAATAATATTTAAATTTTATTAATATTTTAGATATCTACTAATAGGAACATCATATAAAAATACCAATTTATCACCAAAGGGGTTGAGAGAACCTACCTTAATAACCAAACATCAATCTCAACCTAGTTCATTGATCACAAAGAAGCTTCTTGAAATTAATAAATTGTGCTCCATCAATATATAAACTCCAATAAAAAATTAAGTCACTTGAAGACAAATTCAGATGGTATCCTAGCACTCCCACTCACAAAACCACCAATTTATATTACCAAACCAACCATAAATTTTCCCTAAATCTGATAAAAATCAAGTAAATATCATTGAGTATCTTATTGACATAAAAAATTGATTATATATGTGTTTTCAACCTTCTCTAACCTTTATTAGTTATCACACATAGAATCCCTATAATTATGAATGGATTTTTCAAATATTTCATGAAATCCTTCATCAAATACCTAACCTTGTGATTGGAAATAAAATAAATGGAAATAGGAAGTGTGAATAGAGGATAAAGGGAGAGATTTAACTCAAATATCTAAACCAAAATCACCTTGGAACCCTTGGAGAAAAGAGTGGGAAAGGGGGAGAGAAAATAAATAGGGGAGGGATCTCCCCAATATGTGGATAGCCAGGTCAAAGAAACTTGAGTGGATTATTAAAATATGAAACCTTAAAAGACAAAAATATCATCATTTAAAACAAATACGTGGAACCATTAGGTGCCCAATGAATCTATAATAGCCACCCATAGCTCACTAGGTTCTCGATGGAATCCCACTAGACTCTTGATGGATAATCTAATAGGACACCCCCTGGTCAACTCACCCAGTACTTGGTGGCATTATACTAGGTACTCAATAGCCATATAAAACCACCTATCATTTTTATAAGTTTCATAAAACACAAAATTAACCCCTCTTGGCCTTTCTGATCATCTCACCATCTCTAAAAACACACTTAAAATTTTATAAAAACACCATGAATGATCACTCACTCAATTAAAATTAAAAAATTCAAATGAACCTTAAATTTCCTCCATAAAATTTCCCAATTTAAATCCAAAATAACCTTTTAGTAACTAAATACTAATATGAGGCATTACAAACTCCCAACCATAGTAATTTTCATCCCTAAAAAGACAAATCATTTCCTTGATCAACAAAATTTACCCATCCCAGTCACCAATTCACCACTAGTACACCAAATCTAATCCTAAAAATCTAATCATGTTTTTATTTCACAAATCCAATGCCAATGGACACTATTAAATACCCAAAATTAAAATATTAAAAAGTTATACTAACACACCATCCATTACCAAAATATTAATGACCAATATAATCCCAGCCTTATAGTGATCTTTCTTATAAGAATTACCTATTATTTAGATTCATATTATAACACCCCACTAACCCCTAGACTACTCTACAATGTCTAGGTTGAGGGTGTCACATGATCTCAGGCATGCCTCCCTATATACCAGAGACCACTAAATATCATTGAGGGTCTATGGTGTGAATGTGGGGTAACTATACCCTCACATCAGAGTCCAATAACAGAAGAAATAATAACAACATCATACATCAGATAACCAATGGAAATAAATGTTATGGGAACTTATAATGAATAAAAAAACCTGAGCAATATCAAAAAATGGATATATTACAATTTATAAAAATAATACAATACATGTCAAGATCCCCTATAGGTGGATCATATACAACAAGATCCTAAAATTAATCAAGGTATACCGAACTAGGAAAACTAAAAAACTAGTATTGGGTCTTAGCTCAATCTCATATCCCATGATCTTCCTTATCTGGTCCATATTAACCATTGATCAAAAGTCATTTTTCATTATCTTATCCCATAACCATGAAGTCTACTTGGGTACCAATGGAGTACCAAGTATAGTGTGAGTATGGCACAATAATCAACCACCAATGGAATCCATAAATGCATCTATTTTGAGTAAAATTTCATTCTAATGTTAATATTAAATAAGGGAAAGCATAATGAATTCACCACCATCAATACTCGAGTTCTAAGGTGACACCAAAGATTAACCAAAACTACTTTGATTGATGATATATGTCTCTAATCATAGTAATTCATATACACAACACACTTGGGAAAAGTGTGGCCTATATGATAATCTCATGTGTCATCAGTAATACTCTCCAAATCCTAGGAAGGTAAAACCATGAAAATTATTTATTATCAGGAGCCACCAATTCCAAGTAGGTAATCCCATGCATCTCATAAATCATAAAACATTATCAAATTCTAGCATGTAATCTCAATAATCCATAAATCATTATACATCACTGAATCTCATGAGGTAATACCACAAATCTCATAAATACTTGGGTATCACCAGATCCTATGAGGTAATCTCGAGCATCACACAAATCCTCAGGCATTTCTGAATCCTATGAGATTATCCCAGGTATCCATAAATCATTAATCATAATCATATCCTAGGAGGTAATTCCAAGATATCATAAATCCTCATGAATCACTAGATTTTAGGAGGTAATCCCAATAATCCATAAATAATTTTAATTATTTAATTTAATTAATGTTTTAAATATAAGGTTCTTTCACCAGATCGTGTGGTACATTCTAGGCATCCTTTTACATGTAATTGGTCACCCATTCAGTTTGGGTAACCACTTAGGTTATCTATTTAAATTACTATTTTTATCTAAAATATAGTTAACCATAGTATATGTCCAAGGGTTTAGGATTATAGTCACCAATAGACAATTCATAACCCATGGGAAGGTTTAATCAAAAGAACCAGAGATCCAAATCATTTATTTATGTTTTTATTCAAGAACATGTTAGGTCAACATGACCACACATCTTATTCACAATAAAAAGATTAATTATTTGATTGATATCTTATGGACCACCTAAATTTTGTTCATATAAGTATACTCAACAATTATCAACCTATGATTTGAGCACAAATGGTGGGATTTGAAGAAGTGGAAGAAACCCTTGAAATGGGGCATAAATGATTGTAACTGACAGAAGACCTTTGGATAGGGAAATGAGATTTAAAGAGATAGAGACAAAGTGTTAAACTGACCTCTAACTCAATATCGAAACAAATAGTGCTTGAAATGGTAAAGTATCTAAGTAGAAACTATCAAGGATTGAAAGGGGTAAGGCCATATATGGGGTTACTACTGGTCAAAAAAGGCTAAAAATAGGGGGTTTATGAAATTAAAAATGATGGGGTATTTTGGGATTTTCCAAAAAAGATTAAGTGACTGGGAAGGCTGAATCATGTGTCCACATGATTTTCCAAACCTTGTACCAACCATGTAGTTTCCACTACCTGAGGAACCAAAAACTAGTAAAGTTATGAAGAATAGTTGGGTAAACTATACAACTATGTCTATAGTTTATTATAGGTATCATGTGATTTTCTATGATGCCTCACATAGTTCAAAATACCATCCCTAAAATATAGAAATTATATTTTGAGACCCCAATTAACCACACAGTTTGGGTGAATGGTTACCATTAACCATTCACTAACCAAGCACTCAACCTAAAATCCTCATTTCTATAATTTTAGACCTCCAACCTTATAAAACACCTCAAATATAAACTCAGATCCCTACCAAAACTTTAAAAACATTTATAAATAGTATAAAACATAAAACTATGAAAAATTAAATTGATACATACCTCAACAAAGTTAAGGGGTTTACAATCTCCCCACCATCTACCAATTCTTCCTCAATCTATGCTCATAAGTATCTCTGGGTATCATCGATAAATAACTCCAAACATTAGGCCTATATATCCAATTCTTAATCCCAATTTTCCTCATAAATACAACAATTATACTATTGTATTCATACCATAGGAATTTTCTTTCAGAGAAGAGTCTTCTTGCTCTGATCCAATATTTAAACCAGACCCTCCTCAAAACATGCATCAACCTCAATCTCTATGTCATCAGTATTGATCATGTGAGATTGATAGGTTAACCAAGGTGTCTCATTTCTTTCCAATTTAGGAGGTATTTTCATTTAATGGTCCAGGTAAGCTTTATATGAGGAATTTGGTATGTTTACAAAGGGTCCTATGGAGTATTGTTCAAAAAAGAATATTTGTTTTACATTGTGCTTCTAGAAAGGATTAAAAAAATTTCTTGGTATATAGGTACATCTAAGAAGTATCTATCATCTATAGACATATAGATCGTCTCAACTTATTATTTATATCTTATAGGATGTGTCGGTGAAGGATTAAATAAACATCAATTTCACCTCTCTATATATCAAAGGGTGCCGACTATAAATAAGGGTCTATGGTGTGATTGTGGGGTGACTATACCATCCTATTAGGGTTCAATAATAGCAGAAATAGTAATAATATCATACATTAGATAACTAATGGAAATATAAATCTTGGTATTTTCTAATAAATAATACATAACCCATACTATATCAAAAAAATAGATACAGTACAAGTCATATAAGGGATACAATATGTATCAAGATCCCCTATAGGTGGATCATATACAAAAAAGTCCCAAAAAGTAATCAAGATATACAAAACTAGGAAAATTGAAAAACTGGTCCTGTGTTCTAGTTAGGTCCCACCACCCATGATCCACTATATAAAATCTATATCAACCATAAATTATTTGGACTTTTCCCTTGTCATGTCCTACAACCATGAAGTATGCTTAAGATCCAGTGGTGGCCCGAGCAGGGTGTGAGTATGAATCTGTAAAACAACACAAATAGAATCTATAAATGTTTCCAATCTAAGTAAAAGTGCATACTTGATTGTATAGTAAATAATGAAAATCATAATGAATGCACCACCATCAATCCTTGAGTTCTAATGTGACACCCTAGATTGATCAAACATTCTTTATCTATTGTTGGATGTCCCTGAACATAATAAATATTGTTCACAATATGCATGAGGGAAGTATATCCCACCAAAAAATCTCATGTGTTGTTAAGAATACTCCCAATATATGTGGTAGGTAATCCTAGTAATCATATTAATTATCAGGTACTTCCAAATAAAAGGAGGTAATCCTAGGCATCTTATAAATCTTCAGGCATTTCCAGATCCTAGAAGGTGATCTCAGACATCCATAAATCATTAGGCATCAATGGATCATAGGAGATAATCCTAGGCATCTCATAAATCCTCAATCATTTATATATCCTAATAGTTAATCATATGAATCTCATAAATTCTCAAGCATCACCAGATCCTATGAGGAGATTCCAAGCATCTATAAATCATTAAAAATATCTATATCATAGGAGGTAATCACAAACATCTTATAAATCCTTAGACATCATCGAATCCTAGGAGGTAATCCCAAGCATCCATAAATCATTTTAATTATTTAAATTTATTAATGTTTTATATATTAGGTTCTTTCACCAAATCTTAGAGTGAATCCTAGGCACCCATGTATGTGTACTTGGTATTACATTTTATTTGGGGAACCCCTTGGGTTACCTCTTTAGATTTTCATTTTTCTCCAAAATCCAGATCACCTAACTTAGGTTATTAGAATTCTACTCATAAATTACTAGAATCTAATTTAATCTCAAATGGTTGGAATTTAAGAAGTAGATAAATACCCTGAAATATTTTATAAATTATTTTAGTTAATGAAAGACCATTAGATGGAGAAATAAACTAAAAAGTAGTGAAGATATAGTGTTATCCTTACCTTTATATTACTCTTGGAAAAAAATATGCTTGAAACAATAAATAATCAAAGGATAAAATATCAAGGATTGAAAGGTGAGATGTTGTCCATGGAAGGGGCTATTGGTGGTCAAAAAAGGGGGAGAAAATAGGGATTTTATGGATTTAAAATCAAGGGTTATGTTGGGAAATTTTGAAAAAAAAAATTATGTGACTGGGAAGACCACACTATTTTCCAAACCATGCACCAACTATACAGTTACCACTACCTAAGGTACCAATAATCTACATGATTAGGATGTATAGTTTGGTAAAAAATGAAACAACTATGCAGATGGCATAGTGAAACCTCTCACTAACTATATAGTTTGGGTGAATGGTTAGAAAAAACCATGAACCTAGCCTGAAATCCCTATTTCCATAATTTCAAAACTCTAATCCTCTAGGACACCTTTGGTATAAACTTGGCTCCCCATAAACTCTTTAAAAACCTTAATAACTTGTATAAAACAAAAAAAATGAAAATAATATATAGATTCATACCTTAAGAAAGTATGGGGTTTTACATGTATACATAAAATAAAATTATTTCAACTCAATCATTTAAAACATACACAAAAAATAAATTAAATAAAATTTATTTAATATGTAATATTTTATTTTAAAATCATACCATAAACTCACTTTTAACTTCTTAATTTTATAAAAATAAATCACAATGAATAAATTCCATTTTAGAAAAATATTTCTCATTTCATTCTTAATGAAACTAGAATTTTTCAAATATTTTATTATATTCCCAAAAACCCCTCCTTATAAACAATATTTTTCTTCACCTTTGAATTACCAAAACATTTCAACAAACCTATAATATATATTAATCATTATATTGAAAAGAATTAGTATAAATAAAATAATTATGTGAGTGAATTCATTAATTTATACACACCTAATAAAGTATTTAGGTAATACTAATTACTTTATTAGTGAATTATAATTAATTAAATTCATTTTCAGAAAACAATGAAATTATAATATGTATACATGTCCTAGGTGATTTATCCAGATGATGCATGAATAAAAACAAAATAAGGCTCCTGGAAAATCTTTGTGACTTGAGGATGTGTCACATATATTTTGTACAAAAAATAACCAAACCAAAAAAAATCATTCATTTATAGAGTCCCTTGACTAGATAACCAAACATTCTTGGTAACTTAGGTTCCCATTGTATCCTTATTGGGAAAGCACACAGTGTAACCCATAGTCCAAATATCATATCTTCAACTCTAACTAACCATGTACTCCAACAAATATTAATCTAATACTATTTTGTAATGAATCATATTGAATCTTCTGTCAACCCAAAATAGACTTCCATATTCCATAAACATGTTACCTAATCACTTAGAATTGATGTCTAGTTTTGAGGGTCTAAGTAAATCATTGGGGAATGATTTACCCTCTTTTTTAAACCACCTAATTCATTACTAGATTATACCAAAAAACTTGAATGACTCATCCATACATTGGAAATATCCGAAAACCTATAACCCATGAAAACAAAATTGAGATGAAGAATTGAAATTCCATAATATAATATATAAAATTAAGGAATCTGTCTATATAATTCAACAAAAATTCAAACCAGTAGTCTAAAAAACTAAAAGTGTCAAAAAAATAAAAAAATAAAAACCCAAAACCATCCCAGTCTAAATTTCTACAAACATCTCTATCCAGTGTTTATGATCCTCACTCCATGGATTTGTGGAGTCCTTTTGTGGTACACTAATTCCTAGCTAGTTCATACACCATACAAGAAGTTATATACACATAATTTCTCATACTAATAGTGCCACATTTGAAACTTCATATGTGTTGAGGTTTATATGAAAGGTGTGAGTAAAAAGTCCCAATAGGCACCACCAAGATACGTTAAATCCCATAATTTAATAATCAAGTGTATGAATTTATGTGTGTTTATAGAATTTATAATATCAATGATCAATCAAAAAAAATAAACATTCATATAATTCCAAATATCATCTAGTATAAGTCAAAAAAATAAATCAGACTCTTCTCATACCACCAGGATAAGTTATGATATAATAAAAATACACTCCTTTCATATGACCAAGATAATCCATACTATATTTTAATCCAAGTATAGAATCCTATCAGAGAAATATAATCATCCTAAAGGTAATTCAAGAGGGAAATAACATATATACATCCTCAATATGAGGCAAAACATCTAAACATCCTCACTAGGATGGAAAATAACCTAGGTACCCATATAACCAAAAATATATCATCATTCATACCAATATTAACAAATAATAAGTCGTAAAAATGGAAATTGATAATAAGATTATCAAGAATAAAATTATAAAAAACTAACCAAACAGTAATACATGAATAGTTTCTAAATAGTATCCCATGAATACTACTTAAGTAGAAATATAAAATATATCCATATATAATAATAAAACATATAGGTGGGTATGTCAAAAGGTAAAAAATATCAACTTTTTCCTAACACAAAAGTTATTCTATGTGATTTCATGTCAAACATTTCCTTAAACCATAACACAAAATATAATAATCTACATCTGAAGTATCAACATTAATTTCCCAATTAAGTTCTTTTCTCACTATATCACTATCAACTTCCAAACCCAAATCCCAAATAATCAGTTTACCCAACTTTTAAATTAACACAAACCTCAATTATCACTTAACATATCCAAAGGAAATGAGACGTCCAAAAGGAACACACACACTCCAAGAAATCCATTACATCCTTAATACCTCTCAATTACTCATTATGTGAAGCTTCCATTTTTCTATTTTGGGTAGAATTTATTATAAAAATATATTTTTAATAACAATAGTGTAATTTTTAAAAAAAATGGGTAATGCACAATATTTTTACGGTCCCAAATACCATTTATAATGATTGGGTAGTGTTTTATTATAGTGGAATTGGTTATTTCATGATCCATGAATGGTCTTGGAGAATATGCAAGGAAACCATGAAATCCTAAGAACTTATCTAAAACCTTTTTCATGTCCTCACCTCCCTAAACCCTTCATAATTGATTTATAAATTTTCATAATGACATTATTGAGTTATTTATATGATTATGTAATTAATGAATTATGATTTAATTATCTAATATGTATTTTCCTAAATTAAGTGTGTATTGTGTGACATGTATACTTTGGGTTATCATTTTTTTCATATATAATTTAATGAGTAATTGACATAGAGAATTATTATTATTATTAATTGATTCTTATAAAGTGAGATTTTATGTAACAATTTTATTCTAATAATATTATTATTATTATTATCATCATCATCATTATTAGTTATTTTTACAACCCACAGGTGGTCGGGGTGGCACCGGTGGGTGGGTGTGGGGTGGAGGTGATAAGATCAGGTCCCGGACTTGGGTGGAATGAGTTTTAATCCAAAAACTCCAAGAAAATATAATATATTATTATTATTAATTAGTTTTATTATTATATAAAGATAGGTGAAACCCTCCCCCTATTTTCTTTAATTTTATCATCATAGTCAAGGTGGGAAAGTCTCCCTTGCTTCCGCATCTTCATCTTATTGGTTCTTCTTCCATTATCCTCCATGAAGATCTAAGGTATGTCTCTTTCTTATAAATTATTCTTCTTATTCTTCTTCACTCACTTCTCTCCATCCTATTTATTTATTTCATCATCTGGGGTTCATGGATAGTTGGGGTTTCTATATATCAAGGTGAAACACCTAAAATCAATTGAATTTTTTTAGATATCATTTGATAAGTCTTCTATTGTTCATTCATATTCTGTTTGGAGTGATATTGTTATCATGACTATCATTGGTAAGTGATTTTCTTTTTTAGAACTAGTATATTATGTCAAATGGGTATTTTAGTTTTTATAAATTATTTCTAATGATTATTTGTGTCTCTATGGATGGTATTATAGTCATCTATACCTATAAAATTTATGTAATGGACCAAAATGTAGGTTCCTCTATGTAATTCCATATTTTTATAAAACCATGAATACTTGCTTATATAAATTCTTGTTTTTAATAATATAAAATATGTGTGTGTTTGATATCTATGATAAATTTATGATAATTTTATGAATGATTTATATTATTTGAATTTTTTTATGGAGAATGAATTATTCTAAAAGAATAAATTCTATTTTGTATTAAAATATGTAGAGGTAATATTTGAAAAAAAAATAAGTGATGTTTTATTATGTAATAAATAAGAGTGTTTTCATGGGATATTTTGATATAAATTTTTAATAACTATTAAAGTGTATTTATGAAGGATTTTCATGAATAAATGGTTTTTTAGATTATTCAAAGTACTTATTATATTGTAACATCCCGCCCCATCTCATTATCTTGAGAGGGTGGAGGAATGCTACTTGGCCTTAAGTGATGTTCCTAAGGTGCCAAAGGATGGAAATAAATGTTGAGGTCTTCAGAAAACAATTGGGGAATGATTTTTTCTTATGACCAAACCAACCAACCAAATGATCCACTATCAACAAACTACATGATGCATCTCAACAAAACAACCAACTCATACATTACCAAAAAGAAACCACACTATTCAACAATACAGCCCACAAACCAATACAATCAACACAATATCAGAGTACTATGTGAAAGACTAAATAAGAGACCCAATATAAACCAAGACACACTCCATAGCTCCACACCAAGCTCTATACTCCAATCACCACCACATCTCTCAAGCATCACCACGAACCACTAGCAATGAGATGCCCTTACCTTTACATGTTTCTCAGAATACGACATCTGAAAAAGTACCGAAGTTCCAAAGAAGTGGGTGAGTACTATTACTCAGTAGGTTTTTCCCAAATGACTTCCCTACACAAGCCACTAGGATAAAGTTGTTAGCACATTTATATAAAGCAGTTTATATAAAATAATCGCAATTAAAACCTTTACTATAATCCAAACACACTCTTACCAAGACACCTCACCCAAACCAAGAAAACCAAGGTAAATCCAAACAACCATTCCATAATCCATTTCACCATTTCACATTATCACAACAAATTCCATCTTTTCAAAACAACGCACAACAAGGAAACCATTATGGTGGGAATTCCTCCCATCCCATTCACCCCATTCTCAACTAGCGGCACTTCCTGACCAATAACCATAATGGTGGTTTTTTCAACCACTATCCATCATCTTTTATAGTGAGACTTCCCGCCCACTTTCACATCACATTTCAACAAGCCATAACCAATTATATAACCCACCAAGGCCACACAAAATGCAAATAATCATTTCCATCACATGCCAAACCACTTCCAATAAAACATCTTCATTGAAAACTATATTTCACCAACCAATTTTCATAACCAAGCACTAATGATTTTAAAATCAAAATTTTAAAATCACACAACAAAGCCCCCTTTAGCAACAATAACCCGTTTTTTCCAAAATCCCCCAAATAATCATCAAATTGATTTCCAAAAATAATATCACATCATTATCAAAATTAGTTTTAATAAAAAAAATTAATTGTAACAAAACCACTAGTTCTAACCAAGTGGAGTCGAGAGAGAATTCACCTACCTTTTTGAGTTCTGGCGAATTCCACCCACAAGCAACCGCACCCAAAAATCCAATGAACACACCACTGAAACTGCTTTATATCCCTTTCCCTAACATTCACAAGACTTAAAATAAACATCCAAGGAAACCACAACACTAGATATACATGCAAAGAATTTATATCTAGAAAACTAAGGAAGGAAGAAGAGTGGATCTACAGAAAAACCAAAAGGAACCACGAGAGAAGACTTACCCTGGAGTAATTACCTTCAAACCACCAAGAAACCCCTTCAATTTTCTTCCAAAACATGTGGGCGAGCACCTACAACCTATGATAACTCAAAATACTGAGTGAGGATTGAGTGGGAGAAGATTGGGAGTGAAATAGGTCAATCCTGAGGGAGCCTAGATTTAAAAACCCTTCCTTTAAGTGGCTCACGTTTTGGAAAATTGTACGCTAACCATGTGCATTCCACTGTCTCAAGAGGAGGGGTTCGCTCGGTTTTCTAACATCGTTTGTAAAATCATGTGTAGGCTGTGTGAAGCCTACTGTCTCCCCCTTCACGGTTTTCTAGAGAACCTGCATGGTTTCCCCTAACTGTGCTCCCTAAGAAAATCCTACAAACTTATTCAAAACCATTCCAAACTCTCTCAACTTATTCCCAAATCATCCAAATCACTTTAAACACATAAAAATGAATAAACAAAGGATACATACCTCAAATTGGGGGTACTAAATTCTCCCCACCATTGGAATTTCCATCCTCAAAAAGTAGGAAACCATTGCTTTGCTGAAAGAGCTTAGTCCATTGCTCGGCCATCTCTTTCTCTTGCTCCGAAATCTCCTCTTGAATCTGACCATGCTGCCTCAAAACATGAACTAAACCGATGCTTTTACCATTCAATACTCTCTCTTGCCTATCCACAATCCACACTGGAATGTGCAACAAGGAAGCATCCAGTTCTAGCTCAACATGATCCCAATGAATCACATAGTCACAATCTGGATGATACTTTTTCAACTACGACACATGAAACACATTGTGAACCGCACTAAACTATGGTGGAAAATTCAAATGATAATCCACCTCTCTAATCTACTAAAGTATCTCAAAAGGAAAAATATACCTCAGAGATAACTTACCCTACTTCCCAAACCGATGATGTCCTAACCTAGGAGAGATTCTCAAAAACAAATGATCACCCACCTCAAACGACAATGGTCATCGACGATGGTATGTATATGATTTCTAATGACTTTGAGCTGTCTCCATCCTCTTCCTAATCAACTTGATCTTTTTTGTAGTTTCTTGGACAAGGCATGGTCTGATCATCGATGTCTTGCCCGTTTCTTCCCAACATAGTGTAGAACAACAAGGACTCCCATACAAAGCCTCAAACGGAGCCATATGTATTGAAGCCTGACAATTTTTATTATAGGAAAACTCCGCCAATGGTAATTTATCCTCCCATGAACCAGAAAAATCTATCACACAAACCTTTAGCATTTCCTCCAAGGTTTGTATCATCCTCTCGGATTGGCCATCCATTTGAGGATGATACATCGTACTCATAGTCAACTGTGTCCCAAGGGCTTACTGCAAGGATTTTAAAAAATAATATGTGAACCTAAGATGTCTATCTGATACAATCAAAACTAGAACACCATGCCTCTTTACCACCTCCCGGATATAGATTTTAGATAGATCCTCCACTGTATGAGATTCATGAATCATGATTAAATGGGCTGACTTTGTGAGTCGATCCACCATCACCCATATGGTATCGAGTTTCCATACCATTCTTGGAAAACCCATCACAAAATCCATTGCTATATGCTCCCTTTTCCACACTAGGATAGGTAAAGACTGTAACATACCTTCTGTTCGCTGATGCTCTACCTTGACTTGCTGGCAAGTCAAGCATCTCAAGACAAACCTGACCACATCCCTTTTCATACCAGCCCACCAAAACTGCGCCTTCAACGCCTTATACATTCTCTAAATTCCAGGATGGACAGCCCACCTGGAATGATGATAAGCCCTGATAAGTTCCTCCTGAAAAACCATTGGTACCACCATCCGATTATGAAAACACAAGACTGAATTACCATTTAGTTCCCAGTTCTTAATGGTCTCCCCACCATTGAGTTTTGACCTCATCACCACACATTTAAAATTAGATGCACGTGCATCTTTAACCAAACCAACCAAGTCAGGGACCAATTAAACTAGAAATAAGACCTCTCTGTCACCTCAGTCCTCATATTCCAACCATATGTTGGCTATGACTAACATCAACTGCCACTGATCTGATGATTGTTTCACCACTTGAGCATATGATTTCCTACTTAATGCATCTGCCATCGAATTTCCCTTACCCAGTGTGTACATTAAGTCTAAATCAAACATCTATAGATATTCCATCCATCTCCTTTGCCTCTAGTTCAAATCACTTTGTGAGAAGATATTCTTCAAGATCTTGTGATCGGTAAACACTATAAATTTCTCATCGAATAGATAATGATGCCACATTTTTAAAGAATGAGCCACCGCTACCAACTCCAAATCATGTGTTGGGTAGTTATTCTCATGAAACCTCAACTTTAATGATCCATATGTAACCACATGATCCCCTTGCATGAGAACACACCCCAACCCTAATCCCGATGCGTCACAATACACCACGTACCCTTTCCCTGGTTTTGGAAAAACCAAGATTGATGCTAATTTAAGGAGAACCTTTAGCTCTTAAAAACTTTTATGTCACTACCCATCCCATTTAAATGGGATGTTCTTCCTTGTCAAATATTTCATCGGCGAAGCCAATCATGAAAAATCACAAACAAAACATCGATAATACCCAACTAGACCAAGGAATCTCTATATCTCGAAAACATTATTTGGAGGTTTCCATGAGATAACAGCCTCTATCTTTTCTAGATCAACTGAAACACCCCTCTCATAAATAACATGGACAAGAAAACAAACCTTCTATATCCAAAAGTCACACTTGACAATTTTTCATTCAACCGATGATCCCTCAAGATCCCCAACAAGATCGCTAAGTGTTTCTCATGCTCTACCACTATCCTTGAATACACTAGTATATCATCAAAAAATACTACCACAAAAGCATCCAGATATATCTAAAATATCCAATTCATTAATTCCATGAACACCATTGGTGCATTCACTAGAACAAAGGGCATAACCACATACTCGTAATAGACATATCTACTTCGGAAAGCTGTTTTTTGAATATCCTCCTTTTGCACCTATAGCTAATGATACCCTGATCGCAAGTCAATCTTGGAGACCACTGATCTCCCCTCAACTGGTCAAAAAAATCATAAATTCATGGAATTGGATATCAGTTCTTTATCGTAACTTGATTTAGTCTACAATAGTCGACGCATAACCACAATGATCCATCCACCTTCTTAACAAACAACACCGGCGCTGCCCATGGAGACGTACTAGGCTGGATAAACCCTTTGTTCTCTAACTCTTCCAACTATACTTTTAGTTTCTTTAATTCTGTTGGTTCCATCTGATAAGATGAAATTGAGATAGGATTTATCCCTAGAATGATATCAATCGTAATCTCCACTTCTCTCACGAGTAGTAACCCTGATAAATATTTGGGAAAAACATCCATAAACTGATCCACGACTACTGGAATAATGCTCTTCTCAATACCTTCCACTTCTAACAATGACAAAGCTTCTAACTGGTATGATATCATGCCAACCACTAGTGCCAACAATCTTGTTTCACCCTTCTTCTAATTCTTATCTTCTCTAAAGAGATGTCTCACACCATCCTCCATCACAAAACTAACAGTTCGTTCATAACAGTCAATGTGGGCCTTAAACATTGTCAACTAATCCATTCCCAGAATTATATCGTACACATCCATCTCAAGTAATAATAAGTCCCACATCAACTCAACCTCATCTAGTAGTACACGACATGATCTACACAGGAAGGCTCGACACTCTTTTTCACCTAGAGGAGTTTGAATTTTGAGAACCATAAGCATCATTTCTACCATTAAACCCAACAAATCAATGATGCGAGAAGCAATAAAAGAATTGGAAGCACCCATATCAAACAACACTTGCATCAATGTGGAATTTAAAATAATTGTACCTCACACCGTGGATGGTCCCGACTGATCATCCACCACAACCTTCTCAACTCCAAACAATTGTTTGCTTGTCGCGCTTTGCTCTTTATTTACCTACTGAGGCGTCATGGTATTTCGAGAATCACCATGACCCACTTTACTCTGCTACTGAGGGGTATGCTGCTGCCCCCATCCCATCGATGTATAAGACCCATGCAACCCCTGAGGAGTGTCACGGTCACCCAACCTTGGATCATTCCGACAATACCACTAAAGGTGCCCCAACTGATTATAATTATAACATGATAGAGGTTTTGTCGTACAATCCCACTCGATGTGGCTCATAGAACCACACTAAAAACATCTCAGCTTACTCTGAGGCTTCGGAGGAAGATTCACTGATCTTGTAGTTGGATTCTGATTCATACTCCCACCCTATAAATAAGTGTCTCTATTCCTCTTGAACCCAGTGTTTGAGTTCCCACTATTCCCCATGGGTACTAATACACTTCCTCCACTCACAGCCCCCAAGAGATCTCTTTCGGCCACCGAGGCTCTATTCACCATCTCTATATAATCATCTGTACATAGCACTGTTATCTTGAACAAAAAAAATTTCCTCAAACCAGCTTCAATGATATGAGATTTAAACTATGTACTACCAACCACCTCGGGTGCCAACCTCACTAAGTTAATAAAATTAGATTCTTACTCCATTACCGAAATGTTCTTCTATTTTAAACGGAAGAAATCCATTGTGCACAGAATTTTGAATGTATGAGGGTATAACTGTTTGTTAAATAATTCCTCAAATCCATCCCATGTCATACCTCGGTTTGTTTCATCTTGGAACACTAACTACCACCACTGAATGGAAATATCTTCCAAAATATATGTGTCCAACTTCACTTTCAATTCTACCGATGTTCCCAATAATTTGAAGATTTTGTTTATTTTATTCAATCATGCTTCTACCCTTTTCGGCTCCAAATCACCCCTAAAGATGGGTGGATTCTGCTTTTGAAACTGAACTGCATGATCCACATGCCTTGGTTCATCTTCTTTATTCGCACTTCCTACTTCTTGGAATACTTGAACTATACTCTTCACTAGCTTCTGGTTCACCTGGGGCTCAGGTGAAACCACATTTTTAGCAGATCCATCTGGTTGGTCTCTACAATGCCTACCCGGTGCCATTTCTATCAACACAAAAACAACCATAAGTCCTTCTATTTTAGAAAAACGTGATTCACAAATTCCAGTTCAATTACAATACAACTATCACAACCAGAATTTACATAAGTTCACATTTCCCAAGTTGCAATATTTTGAAAAATTCACCATGTTTTGAAAATCAACCCATTTTCAGAATACCACTAGTTTCCATGTTTCAAATCCTTCCATTTTGAAACCCAATACAGATTTTCAAAATCAACACATTGATATCACACCATAATTCATTATACCCCAGTAAAATATGCATCCTAGTGGGAATTTATTTCTATCATGCATGTAATACTTGTATCATTGGCTACACCCATGACAACGAGATATTCAATTCCTATAAGTGTCTCAAAACACGTATGTACCCAACTCCCTGGTAACTTGAAGTTCAGCATAAAAGGGTTAGCTAGGTCCTTTTATGCTATACATTCTAAGTTCTGACAATCCTATGCCTTTCTACAATCCCGACTCAAGGAATAGGCCAAGAATGAATGTCAACACCAAGACCAATGATCAACACCAAGGGTCAAACAACTGATCTCACTTGAAATTTAAGGACCGAAAAAACTGATACCACTTGTAAAATCCCACCCCATATCATTGTCTTGAGAGGGAATAGGAATTATAGTTGTCCTTTAGTAACATTCCCAAGGTGCCAAAGGCTGGTAATAAATTTCAAGGGCTTCAAGAAACAATTGAGGAACGATTTTCCCATCTGACAAAACCAACCAACCAAATGATCCACTTTCAACAAACTACATGATGCATGTCAACAAAACAAACAACTCATACAATACCAAAAAGGAACCACACTATTCCACAATACAACACACAAACCAATACAACCAACACAATATCAGAGTAGTATGTGGAAAACTAAACAATAGACCTAAAATAAACCAAGACACACTCCATGACTCCACACCAAGCTCCATGATCCAAGAACCACCACATATCTCAAGCATCACCACGAACCACTAGCAATGAGATGCCTTACCTTTACCAATGTCCTGGAATATGAAATCTGAAAAAGCACCAAGGTGCCAAATTAGGGGTGATTACTAATACTTAGTAGGTTTTCTCCAAATGACTTTCCTATACACACCACTAGGATAAAACTGTTAACACATTTATATAAAACATTTTATATAAAATAATCACAATTGCAACCATTACTATAATCCAAACACATTCTTACCAAGCCACCTCAGCCAAACCAAGAAACCCAAGGGAAATCCAAAAAACTATTCCATAATCCATTCCAACATTTCACATTAGCACAAAAAATTCCATCTTTTCAAAACAACACACAATAAGGCAACCATTACGGTGGGACTTCTACCCATCCCGTTCACCCCATTCTCAACTAGTGGTACTTCCCAACCACTACCCATAATGGTGGTTCTTCTAACCACTATCCATCACCTTTTATAGTGATACTTCCATCCCACTTTCACATCATGTTTCAACAAGACATAATCAAGCATACAAACCACCAAGTCCACACAACATGAAAATAATCATTTCAATCACATGACAAACCACTTCCAATAAAACATCTTCATTAAAAACCATCTTTCATAAAACACTTTTCATAAACAAGCACTAATGATTTTAAAATCAATATTTTAAAATCACACAACAAATCCCCCTTTAGCAAAAATAACCTGTTTTTTCAAAAATCCCTTAAATCATCACAAAATTGATTTCCAAAAAGATCCACGCATCATTATTACAATTAATTTAAAGATAAAAAATTAATTTTACCAAAACCACTAGTTCTAACCAAATGGAGTTGAGAGATAAGCCACCTACCTTTTAGGGTTTCAGCAAATTCGACCCACAAGCAACTGCACCCAAAAATCTGGCAAACACACCACCGAAATCACTCTATATCCCCTTCCCTAACATTATCAATCCTTAAAATCAACATCCAAGGAAACCAAAACCCTATATCTACATGTAACGAATGTAGATATAGAAAACTAAGGAAGGGAGAAGAGTGGATCTAGAGAAAACTGAAAGGAACAACGATAGAAGATTTACCCGGGAGGAATTACCTTCAAACCACCAAGAAACCCCTTCAATTTTCTTCTAAAACGTGTGGGAGAGAACCTCCAACCTCTGAGAACCCAAAATCCTAAGTGAGGCTTGAGTGGTAGAAGATTGGGAGTGAAATAGGTCAAGCCTGAGGGAGCCCATATTTAAAAACCCTTCATTTAAGTGGTCGTAAAGTTAGTCCGTACGGTTTGGAAAATTGTGCGCTAACAGTGTGCACGCCACTGTCTCGGGAGGAGGGGTCTGCACGGTTTCCTCGCATGGTTTGGAAAACCATGTGCAGGCCATGAAAAGCCTATTGTCTCTCCCTGCATGGTTTTATGTATAACCTGCATGGTTTCCCCTAACCGTTCTCAAATCGTACTCCCTAAGAAAATCCTCCAAACTTATTCAAAACCATTCCAAACTCTCCCAACCTCTTCAACTCATCCCAAGCACTTTAAACACATAAAAAGGCATAAATAAAGGCTACATACCTCAAATCGGGGGTACTACATATATGGTTCACTCACTTTGACATTATATCCCCTTTGTGTTTTGAAATGCATATATGTATATATATATATATATTATTGAAGAATGATGGATGGTCACATAGAATTTTCTTCTTGTATTTTGTTTTAAATTGTTTAAAATCTCTTTGATTATAGGAAAAATGCACGGGAATACCTTGGGTAATTATAAGGGATTCTAGGTTAAATACTCACACTAGGTAATGATGCAACTCTACCTAGCCTTTTCCAATATTAATTATGATTCAACTCTAACTAGGAATGGACTATTTTAGTATGATACTTTGATTAGTTCCATTATGGGAACATCACTAGTATAAGATGACACTATAGCTAGTTATTAATCCCATTAATATAGTATTTCACCCCAGTTAGTGGCCTATGTTCAGTTGGATATGGATATAGATAAGACACAGTATGAAGATATTATTTCTTCCATACCTTAGTCTCATATGTATTCTACCATGATTCCTTAACATAGAACTTGATATAAAATAGTTCCATTTATACTTACATTGATGTACATGTATATTTTTTACTAAACCTACATAACTTTTTCATTTTTAAATGAATGGTTTAAATATAATTTTTCTATGTTACTTGTTTTCATAAAAATGAAAATGGTATTTTCATAATTGTATTCCAAACTAGCATGACATGGTTATTTAAAGGTTATTCATGGAGCATGTGGTGGAATCTTATTGGGAATATTTTCTCAAACCCTACATGTACACTTTGTGTGTATATAGACCTAGTATCCTTTGATTTAGATAAATTCAAGGAACCTCTTTGAGAGAGTGGATGTTCTTTATATTTTTTTGGGATAGATGAGGTGTAAATTTGATAGAGGTATCTTGTTACATGGAGATGGGTAGTTTTAGAATGTTTTTGGTTATGTATTTTTTATATTCTCAAGTAATTAGGAATGTTATCTTCCCATACCTTTTCTTTATCATTTTTTGTCTCATATTAGAGTTGTATTTAAATTTTGGATGTAAATAAGTTTTTGTGGTTATTATTTTGTTCGTTATTCATATTTGTGTTTTCATATGAATTCTTGAGTATGTAATATCTTATTTGGTTCTATTTTATTTTAAAACTGATCATTTTATATGTTTGATTTGTCACAACCCCCCCCCCCCAAAGAGTACCCCTCACGGGCCAACAATGATATAAAGAGGTAGTGACCAGTCGAGTCTTGCCTCCAGTAGTCCTTGGGTTGGAAACTAAAACCAAGGGTATATCATACATACAAATGGGATGCATTACTCTCTAAAAGAACATGAAAAATAGAGATATTAAATAGATAAATCAATCAAATCTTAATCAAATATATGAAATATATCCTAATTTCATACATGTAGTGTCATACAATCTTAAAACAACAAGAAAGGAAACTAAAAGTACCAAAAGATAAAGACGACAATGACTATGAAGCCCAAATAGCTTCTAAACAACCACAACCTAGTAAAACCCAACCTGATTTCTAAATTTCTCATGCTAACCTGATAAACTATTTATATATACGTGGGGTTATCATAAAGGTAAACATAGTATAATTATCCCCAGGTCCTATCATGAAAAATATAAATAAAGCATAATAAATATCGTTGTACAAAAAGTAAAACTAACTCATCACCTAAATAGGTATACTATGTCCTCAACCTCACCATGGATAACACTCACCAAATATTGTGTAAAATGGATCATATATTGTAATAATAAAACAATAAGGGTACCCCTATATGGCTTCCCCACTAGGTTATCTTTGTTCCCCATCATCGTATATCCTAATCCATCTCTCTCCAAAAGAAGCATATCCGAAGATACATGGGATCAAGTATTATAACATGTATCTAATACATCATATCATATCATCATCTCATCCACATATCCATATATAAACCAAGTATTTTCCATGATCCACCATAGCCCATATGACAAGTATCATACATCAGATAATATACCTCAAGCCATCACAACCCATACTCTAAGTAATTCACCTCGAGTCATCACAAAACATGCATGGCATACCTATAATAATCCTTAGTATATTATATCCAGAGATTCATGTGTGTGAAATAACCAAAATATATCATAAACCTCTACACACATATATGGAAAAGATAACCACCATGCATACCAGCACATAATACTATCAGGAGAGAAGAATGAAAATAGAGGGTGTAGTCAGCCATTTGTACCTCACCAACCTATATATTGAGGAAAAACCCTCAAATATTCTACTGTGTGTCAATATTTCTACCAAAATGGTTGGGGTAGTGTATAAAATCACCAAATATATAGGATATAATATATATCATATCTATTCTATGGGCATAACCTTGTATTAGGATCAACTGCATATATCATCACTCAAACACTCAGATACCACTTTTAAGGACTATATATCCTATAAGTACACAAGATTTTAAGAAGGCTTACAATAAATTAATTATTTCATTTTTAAAATTAACCTTATATTAATTAATTATCCATTAATCAATATTATTCTAATTTCATTTCATTAACCATCAAAGTTAATTTCATGACCTCAGGTATAATCCAAACTAGGTCCATGATTTCTTGAGGTTAACATATTTTTAGTATTTCAACCAGAACCAACCCCATGGGTTTAAAAATTTATTAAAAATTATTTATCATTCCTTAATTACAAGAACTCTAGGAAACATCCTAAACTACCATCAAGAGAGATACATAACCAAGAACATCTGGATGCCTCAATTAGTGGATAAGGAATGTAGATAAACAAGCAAACCATCCATCTAGGCTTTAAATAAATTTATTAACAAGAAAACATCTATATTTTATTACAACAACATGTAATCCCTAATTCAACCCCTTCCATCATCATGGTTCCAACCTTGACATGATCATGAACATCACCAGGCATCTCATCATCATAAACATCAACTACTACCACAGCCTTTGGCCTCCCAGCCCATATGTCATCAACTATCCCAGGATCAATCATGTCACTTAGAAAGTCTCACATCTAGAGTAACACAGAAGGCAGTAAACATTAAAAAAGTTAAAAAGGGAAATGTGTCCCTAAAACAAAAAATTTAGCCTTTACATTCAAATGGGGTCACATGGCCCCAAAAATAAGGCATTCATCCTTCATAATAAAATGAGAACTCTTAGCCCCAAAAAAATATCTTAATCAAACAAATAGTATTTATTTCATATTTATTTTAACTGATTCATTATTATAGGTTGTGACTATAGGTAACCTAAGAAATCAACTATAACAAGATATTAGATTATTTAAACATGCTCTTCAAGCATAGATTCTAGTTTAATTAAACTTTAGGGAAGAAAAAACATTGAAATGCCTTTAATTATTATCATCAACTAGCATTATCATCTTAAAGTTCTATATCCAATTCCATTAATTCATAGAAGAAGAACTTTAATTAAACATGTAATTAGAATAAAATTGATTGTCATCAAATAACAATAAAAAATAGTTTAATTAAACATGACTCTTTAAGTTCTTCAGCCAACCAAGAAAATTATCAATTTTACATTTGTAACCAATTTCATCAAAGAAAACATGTTAACCTAAGAATAACCAACATATTAAACAAGAATAGGTATATATAACACAATATCTAGAAAATCAAGAGGCAAGCCATTATCACGGTGGGAGCATTAACAGCATATGATCGCTACCCATAAAACAGGTTCAATAGTTAATCTAGTTTAATATTTATTAGGTAAATTCCACCATCATACAAAGGGATAAACAAAGATCAATTTACGATTTCATGTAAATAAAAGTATAAGAAATGAATCCCCTACTTCAAACTCCTGACATTCTTGAAATGGAAATAGAACACCAGCATGGATCTCTAATCACCCCTCCTATATGGAAACTATGATCTCCCAAGGGATTCATTCCATGAACACACCAAAAAAATACTCTATTAGAAAAATGGAGATCAAATTGCATAGAGTGGAAAGAAAATGGGAGGAAAATGTGATAAAAATAGATAAACTGCTAGAAAAAGGATGAAGAACCAACCTAGGATAACTATGGATTGATCATGGGAAGCCAAGGATTAATCCATATTTAAAGGAATTCAAAGACCTTAAGAACACCCTTGGTCACATATGGTTTGAGAGAAAATAGCTGGATAAAAGTGGGTTTATATGGGGGGTTTGGGTATTTATAAGTAAACCCAAACATAGAATACCACAACATAGCTCCATTAACACGTCGTAGAATCAGCCTACTATGGAACAATGTTAGGGACTACATCATATCCATCCTAGTAAAATAAAATCTAAGTAACACAACTAAATCCATGGACACATAAATTATTAACCCTAGGAGGGACCATAGAGAATCCAATGAAACCATAGTTTAAACCTGTTGAAATAGTGGGTTCCCTAGACCCAACTATGCAGTACTTTTTATTATCGTGTCACGTGTACAGTTAGATATTCATGGAGTTATCTTACCATTATAGTGTAGACTTTTCTATATCAACTATTATAATGGTAATGTCCAAAGGTTAATTGTCTTGTAGAGAGGTTATAGCAGATCCCAGGCTATAATGAGAACCTCAATATACTATGACATTAATCTTAAATAGATGTTTTATGGTCTAGATACATCTTACTGACTGGACACAGTAGATTTATGACTATCAGGTGCTGGGGGATCATAAGCATTGAGACTTCTTCTCATGAAATTCACATTTGGTGATCTCTAGTTATGAGATCATGAGGACAGATCCGCCAATAGGAACACCATACGTTTTTGGTTTCATTGGTTGTTCCTATCTACGGACATGTGTATTGATCTCCTGACTTGAGACCATTATCAATGCGTACTATTTGATTACATACTTTGATGCAAGACAAAAACCATGGTAATGAAGTCGTGGCAAGGTAGTTTGTATTGGGTGCGGCGTTGGTGATATGACATTGGTTGAACAGTCAAGAAAGGATTTGTCACTTCCAAGTTCAAGAAGTTGTATATCTTAGGCCTGGTGGATAAGGATGGTGTTGCCTTCATAAGTCTTTAGCCAAAGTAGTAGAAAGTCAAATCCATCTGGATATATCAATAAATAATAAAGCAAGATAAGGACGATGACAC
Source organism: Viscum album (assembly GCA_963277665.1). Taxonomy (NCBI): domain Eukaryota; kingdom Viridiplantae; phylum Streptophyta; class Magnoliopsida; order Santalales; family Viscaceae; genus Viscum; species Viscum album. Next base: position 458,956,730 of record OY728126.1, read on the forward strand.
AAGAGTGCATCCTTTATGAGATATTTAATGACAAAAATATTATAGTACAAAGTCAGTGTTCGTAGGATGGTAGTCGTTTCTAGGACTATCCTTATCTCTTTAGGGGTCATGATGGGTTGCTAGACTCTGCTCTTGGTCTATGGATTTTATTCACTGTTATCAAGGTAAGGGCCTAGAGGTTCACACACAATATCATATTCAAGAATCCTCCATATTCAGTTGAATAGGTATATGGACACAGTGGGCCCCACCACGGGGTCTGAGTGTTTTCCACATTATCAATCACTGATTAATTAAATAAATTCATTATTATTCAAGTTATGAATAATTAGGATTAAATTTATTTATTGTATTTACAAGTTTAGTAAATACGATAAAATATTAATTGAACGAATATTATTTTAATATTCAAGGTTCATTTAATATTAAGCTGGTTAGCAAGTTGAGTTAAATGACTTGGTTTTTTTAGGTAATATATTATATATATTAAAAGTATGTGATAAAATAAAAATAATATTAGCATAGTTTAGTTTGTCAAAATTATTTATTTAGTGGTCATTGAAATAAACAGGGGCTGGGGAACCCAACTGGGTATTTTGGAATTCCACTATAAATAAGAGAGGAGGCTCTCTCCCTTAGTGTGAAATTCACTATTCATTCATTTGTATGGAATGAAAATTGAGAGCCTGTCTCTCCTCCTGCTTCCAAGAGAGAGAAGCTAATGATCCAAGATTTCGGATCAATTTCTTTCTCAAGCATCGAAGAGATCTCAATGCGGTGATCGTCAGGGACATTGAAAGCATCGTTGGATCGCCTCACTAGCACCCGGAATTCGACGATCGATGTTCCAGTGGATTTTTGGAGTGCGTGTGGATGATCTAGAGGGATCCTTCTTTGGATCCTTCATGTGATGATCACCATCGACTAATTACAGTCGACTGCGGCTTCAGATTTGAAATGAGTATGTTTTCATTTTAATTTTGTGCTCTTTACAATTTATACAAGATCCTCGGACCTCACTAGGGCTAAAATCGTCAGCATCGACAAGTATCATCGATCCTCTGACGAAAATTTTAAAATTACCAACCCACTGGCTTCCGCTGCGGGCCCCATAACCTAACAGTGGTATCAGAGGGATCGCATAAATTTTCTAAGCCTAGAAAATTAAAATTGCATTATAATTAAGTAGAGGGTTTAAAAACAGTCTCATCGGTTCAAATTTCACATTGATCTGATCTCAAATGGCCAAGTTATATCCAGTTTAATTTTTTGGATTAGATCGAATGTGCAGTTTGATCTCGAGTTCTAATTTTTTTTATTTTATCTTGGTGAACTGATTTAGTTTCAATCGGTTCATCCGAAATAAATTTAATTGTGAAAATTATAAATTTTATAATTTAGTAATTTTCATATTAATTTTATTATTATAATAGTATTTATATTATTATTAAATTGAAAGGCTATTATTTAGCCTTTATAAAGTTTGGGTGTGGAAATTGTTTAGGGAGGGATGACTTCCAAATAATACTCAAAAGGGGAGGGAGACTTATTAGAAAAATAGAATAAATTTTAAAAAAATGAGGATGGGGTGTGTTTGCAGGTCAAGCAAGGAAAAACCAAAAAACGAGGTAGGGTGCTACAGTGATCTTCCTAGACCCCTTTTCTTGCTTCAACGGGACGCTAGGGCATGCAGCGCAGGAGCACGCCATGGTAGAGGAGTTGGCAGCCACATCCTGCCTCCTTTGCAGGCCAGACCTGGCACCTAAACAACCGCCCGGGCAGTGCCTAGAAGGCCTTCTCCATTTCGCCTCCCTGAAGGCACACCGCACCAGACCAACAAGCATTCCTCACTCGACCTCTGTGGATCTCATCACCCTGCCTCCTTGGCACTTTGCTCTAAGGCTGCTCCACCTCCCGCTGAACTCGGCGCAGCAAACCTGAGCACCGACCCCCCCCCCCCCCCCCGTGTCGTCGTCAACCTGTCGAGGCACTGAACCCCAGCCTGAAAACCAGGCTACTTCCACCCAGGACGCCTCCATGCAGTAGGTCGCAGCGCCACATGCAGTGCCTGCTACCCTCCCGGTGAGCCGGCTTCTTCCTCTTGCTCGCCTCACCTAGCGCGTCGGCCCGTTCTCCGCACACAGCAGCTTTCCAGACAATCAATCAGCCTCCTTCTGGAAGCACCATCTGCCTTGCCTCCTCATCATACTGCAGCCTGAGCTGCATGTAGTATCCAACCAGCTGGACGCCGCCCTCCTCTGGAACTTCCTAGCAGCAGCAGCCGCCGGACACCACAGCTCTGGCCACCTCGCTGCACCAGTGGCGCTAACCCAGTGCGCGCCAGCACCCCGCGCTGCGCCTCCTGGCCGTTGCGCTACTCCGGCCTTGCCGCTAGCAGTATCTCATCATCCAGTCTCTACCTCAGCGCGACCCTACGAATCCATGGGCCGGTTCCAGAATCGAGTGATGTATCTCACCCAAAACGCCTAGTTATGGCCTCGGGCGGGTCTGCCTAATCCAGAACGTGTTTAGGCGGACCTTCCTGGCCCATAAAACTAAGAACAGGTTTGGCCCAGCCTATTACGGGTGTGCGTGGGTCCGGCGCAACCCTCAACAGGGCATAGCGAGTGTTTTTGGATTGAATTTAATTTCAATTAATGCAATTAATTAATTTAATTACAGAATTAAATTAATTTAATTTAATTATTAATTATTGTTGAAAATAAATAAATTTTAAGACTCAAATAAAATTAATTCAATGTAAGTATTAAATTGAATTGAGATTATATTAATTTAATTTTTGGCATTAAAATTAAATTAATTAACAGACCGATAATTAGTTAAATTATTTGAATTATTACTTCATTTAATTTAATTAAATAACCCTCGTACTTAATTAATGCATTTTAATTTTACCATGCATTATTTTACCTGCATTCTGGTCTTGAGCATCGACCTGTGTGTGTTTCCTTTTATTTAATTAATTATTTTAATTGCATGCGATGATTGTAATTAATTAAATAGATGGTTTGTGCATCATCTTTATTTTTCGGTTAAAATGTATAAGGGAATGTGCGCCCAATATTTATATGATTTACATTTATAACCGAGTTCCCCTCGCCTGCGCGTGAGTAATTTTGTACTTCAGATAAAGACGATGAACGACATGGACCCCGCCAAGACGAGGTGGTGCACAGTGATTAAGATGATGCAAGACGACACGTGGATTCCACCAAGATGAGGCGGTACTCCAAGATGTGGCATTGACCCCGCCAAGATGTGGTGATGTTACAGAAGACCAACGGACATACATGATAGGGAAAACTGCATCAAGAGTCAAGAATTTGACTTAGGTATGATTCTCTTAGGTCGTTTAGATGCTCAGGACCAGTCAGGTAGCAGTTAACCTTTATTCATTTATTTATTATTTTATGCCTTTCAAAACAGTGAGAAAATACTTAAAACAATAGATAATAAAATGCATAAAGACGCGGCGTATGTTTTTCTATTAAAGTTCAGTTGTGAGTGCGACAACATACATGAAAAATTTTAATATAAATGGGTCACATTCGTCAAGGGAAAACCAATAAGACCCTCAATGAAAATATTAAGTCACAAACAGCCTTTCATCATTCAATTTTGAACAAAACCAGGTATTCGAGGTGTCGGTCATGCCTTAGCTGAGGGTGCCTCTTACTACTGGGGAGTTCTTGTTCATGTGGTGGATTGACTTAACTAAAATTGCAGCAAAGAAATAGTCATATCTAGATTGTTGTAATTTTAGAGGAAAGTGTTGAGTAAATCAGTAAATGATTTCTGAAGCTGGGACTTCACTCAACAGATCAAGGAACTACAAGTTAATGTGGTTGGCCAACCAAAAGCCTAACTTAGACCCTCCAAGTAGTAGTGTAGCCATAGCTTGTAGACTATGAGGGAGGTTCAGGGATCCTTACCACTATAATACTCAAGAGTCTTCCGATTCTAGTACAGAGGATTTCTAGAATTAGAAAAAATTAGTGGGAGACATTTAATGATTAAATAATCAATTATGTATAAAATTTTATTCACATTAAAGTAAAATATTCTAAAGTTTATTTTTAGAGAATTGAAAGAAATACCACAATAAAACTGCGATAAATATTAGACAAAGTTAATGTCCATACAAGCATGAAATTCCAATTGTAGTATAGGCACTCGCGCATATTACTACTATATCGAAAATTCAAGGTGCTTATGTCCCAACCTATTAAACCACCTCAGCAAGTGAGGGTGTAAATACTTACAGGAGACTCATGAATTAAGCATATGATGGTTCTGTCATAATGCTATCATCAACTTCTGATGTTATTTGGGGTCGCTACATCATGACATGGATGATGTTACATGTAGTCTCATCTCTAAGAAGTTTATGAGGAGAAAGCGAAGAAAGATTTGAATGTGATGATTACACTCATTTTGTGTAAAGTGAAAGACAGTTTACAATCTTTCATGCCATCCCATTATTATACCTTCTACACCCAATTACTCTAGTTTCACTTAAGGATACAAACAAACTGTATAGAGTAATTGCTTCATTACCTTTAAGGTAACATTCTCCAAGTAATAAGAATATTAGAGATAATGCCATATTTTAATCTTATGGCGAATAAATTGAATGAAAAGGTTAAAAGGCCTATGTAATGTTACTCAAAAGGCACCTTCGTCATTTCCTTCAAAGAAAAATGGTTGGTTATTTAATAGAAGGTTATTTGCATCACATATAAATTCATGTATGTTTAAAAACTGAAATACTATAAGCAAGTACCCACTTCTCGTTCAGTTAATATTCATTGAATAAAAGTATTGTTCTCTCAAATACTTCTTGGGTATTAAAATACAATATGATTTTCACATATTTGTATTGAAATACAGTAACTAAGTAAGTAGAGAAACATTACTAGGAGTAAGGTGTCTTCTCCAAGTAGCTAAGAGTGATTCCTAAGTCAGTAGTGAGAAACACCTAACTTCTAATTACCAAGTGATTGGTTCAAATTGAACAAGTTGTAGAGTATAACTAAAAGATTTATCTCACATACCCCTTTTGGACATGATGAAACATTATTCCATGTTTTTTAATGAATGTTGTTTGTGGTAACATACTCAACAAATAGTTCACTGCTACTTGAACTAAAGGCAATACATGATGAATATAAAATGTAAGACCTACCCATTTGTGTAAATTTGATTCTTTTTCAAGTAAAACTAAAAGTGGACGTCAAGAAAATACTCAGTATGGTATTTAGGCTCGGCACAGCTAAACACTATTTGTATTGATGACATCTTTAGTTTAGACAAATAAACCTTTGGAAATAAAGGTATGCCACAAAGATTCTGAGGTTAGTTCAACAAGAGAGTGTGAACTATTCCAAAGGAAACCTAGAGGTAAAGATACTTCATATGATTTCTTTAAGTTATTAAAGAATTTAATAGTGAAGTATACGTATGGTCAGAATATATGAGTTTCTTCGGATCGGCATCCCGAAGAATATCTTGACCAAACATTCATCGATCATGATAATGTAGCGTGGAGTAATTCCTAAACGCATGTTACCTTATCTACATCACCATATTGATGTTCATAAGTAGGATCGATGATAATGTCTTACATGTTTACATTGATCGAAAAAATGTAGCGCGGAGCAATTACTAAATGCACATTTTATACATCAAAGTTATGATCTAAGTTGTATTAATGTTACAACCTGCAGAAAATTCCATTATATTTCAAGATGTGTTTTGCAAATAATGGCATAAACCCATAATCAATATGCCAACTAAAATGAAAAATAGATATCATATGAGTCATAGTATGATGAAAATCCATTATGTCATAGATCATTTGTTAGGATGCAAAGAGTTTGTTAAGATATAAACAAACATGCATCAATCTAAACACATGGTGCATCTAAGGTAATTATCCTAATAGTTTCTTAGGATATTACCTAAATACCTAGGATAGAAATATTTAGTCAAGTATTAGACTACATTTCTATACAAGGGTGAACATCTCTATTAGAGATAGTGGGATATGAATTGACTTGGACTTATTCAATGGTCGAGAAGCAAAAATGGTTGACATAGAATCAAGTTCCACAAGTACATGTGGAATAGGTATGTTCCAGAGACACATATTACATAGGAAGAATGAAACCATGGTGATGGTTTTACATTAATCACGGTCGGTGATAAGTTATTCATTGAAAATAATAAATCCTACAAGTATGTTGTATATGGAAATTAGCAAATATTGACAAGATCAATTAAAATTCAATAATGGATTCCATTTATAAAATTGCAAAGGGGATTATAAATTGAATACTGTGGTGGGTATTCAATTGAATAGATATATGGATGGTACAAGCTTGGTACCAATAAGGCTCAATTGGTTATACCAAGTTAGAATGCCTAAATCTATATTAATTTTACTTGTCATAGAAAAATTCTAAGATAATTTTATTGGTCATTGGATTTCAAGATCATCTTTCATGGAAGGTGTCTATACGACGCAACCAGAAAGAGATGATGACATCAAATGATGCCAATAAAGGTTGCAAGTTACTGAAATCTAATTCTAGATTAAAGTAAGCAACAAGATATTAGAGCATTCATTATAAATGCCTTCTGTCTACCAAAGGTTAGTGGGAGATCCAATGTTTTCCAAGTGAAATATGTTCTAAAACAAATGGAAAAATGATCTTGGTCTTACTGTTAGATAAGACCAGGGTAAAAGCAATTCTCCAATGATTGACTGAAAGTAGAAACCTATGTTCTAGGGAACAGGATTCACTGAGGTAGATCCAAAGGTTTCTTGTTCCTAGTCAATCGTATATATAGTGACATTGTATTGAAAAATACAAGTTGGAACAATTCTAGTTCATAATTTTTTCCAATTTCACATGGCTTAATCTCTCCAGGTTAACTTGTTCGAAGCATGGGTAGAGATTAATGTTGTGAATTGATACCATATGTTTTAGCGATGGATCAATCACATATGCCATAATATGTACAAATAATTGATACTGTCAGGATATAATTTATTATAGGCAGATATCAATTATTTCAAGAAGCACTACAAGTGATGCAGTCAGAACTATCATCTTGTACTTTGACAAGTACAAATGATATGTACCTGGTATATGGAGAAGAAGATATACTAGTTATGGTGGAACACATACTAGTAATCCTTAGATCAATATGATATAGTATCACAGTTAGTCAAAGGCGATGAGGGAGTCAAGCTCATAAAAGCTAGTGGTAGCCATACCTACAAATACTGAGTATGTTGCAGCTTCTAAGGTAGATAAGAAGCAGTTATAAATTGCAACGACATGTTCCAGTTCTTGGATTTTCACCTAGTGAGAAAATTATTATCATAATGTAAATTATGATATTCTTACTAGCCAAGTTGTCAAGTTATGACAATGGACAAAGTGATATACTCAGGGATACCTTATCTTGAAAAGTTTTACTCAACCAGATGAGGTCACATATAGCAGAAATGCCACACGGCAAAAATGTGGAAGGCCTAGCTGTTAAATCCATTACTCAGTAGAAGCGTGGTATTTATCATGTGAGTAGCTAACAAGTTTGGTTAGCAAGTTGGCTCTAGTGTAAGTGGGAGTGTTGAAATAGTGGGTGCCCTAGACCCAACTATGTAGTACTTTTGATTACCATATCATGTGTATAGTTAGATATCCATGATTTTATCTTACCATTATAGTGTAGACTTTTCTACGTCCACTATTATAATAGTAATTTCCAAGGGTTAATTGTCATGTTGAGAGGTTATAGCAGATTCCAGACTATAATGAGAACCTCAAGATACTATGACATTAATCTTAAATAAATGTTCTATGGTCTAGATACATCTTACTGACTAGAAACAGTAGATATATGACTATCAGGTGTTAGGGGCTCATAAGCATTGAGACTTATTTTCATGAAGTTCTCACTTGGTGGTCTCTAGTTATGAGATCATGAGAACAGACCCGCCAATAAGAACACCACATGTTTTGGGTGTCATTTGTTGTTCCTATCTACAAACATGTGTATTGGTCTCCAGACTTGAGACCATTACCAATGTGTACCATTTGATTACGTACTTTGATTCAAGATGAAAACCATGGCAATGAAGTCGTGGAGAGGTTGTTTGTATTGGGTGCATCGTTGGTGGTATGACATTGGCTGAATGGTCAAGAAAGGATTTTTTGCTTCCAAGTTCAGGAAGTTGTATATATCAGGACTGGTTGATCAGGATGGTGATGCCTTCATAAGTCTTTGGCCAAAGTAGTAGAAAGGAAAATCCATCTGGATTGATCAACAAATAATAAAGCAAGATAAGGACGATGACATAAGAGTGTGTCATGCTTTATGAGATATTTAATAACAAATATATTATAGTACACAGTCAGTGTTCATAGGATGGTAGTCGTTGTTATAAATATCCTTATCTCTTAAGGGTCCATGATGGGTTGCTAGAATCTGCTCTTGGTCTATGGATTTTATTCACTACTATCGAGGTAAGGGCCTAGAGGGTCACACACAATAGTGTATTCAAGAATCTGCCCTATTCAGTTGAATAGGTATATGGACATAGTGGGCCCCGCCACGGGGTCCAAGTGTTGTCCAAGTTATCAATCACCGATGAATTAAATAAATTCATTATTATTCAAGTCATGAATAATTGGTATTAAGTTTATTTAATGTATTTACAAGTTTAGTAAACACAGGAAAATATTAATCAAATGAATATTATTTTAATATTCAAGGTTCATTTAATATTAAGTGGGATAGTGAGTCGAGTTAAATGACTTGGTTTTATTATGTAATATATTTTATATATATTACAAGTATGTGATAAAATAATAAATAATATTAGCGTAGTTTAGTTCATCAAAATCATATTTAGTGGACATTGAAATAAACGGGGGTTGGGGAACCCAACCGGGTATTTTGGAATTCCACTATAAATAAGAGAGGAGGATCTCTCACTTTGTGGGAAATTAACTATTCATTCATTTGAATGGAATGGAAATTTAGTTCATCTCTATCCTCCCACTTCTTAGAGAGAGAAGTTGATGATCCAAGAGTTCGGATCAAGTTCTTCCTCAAGCATTGAAGAGATCTCGATGCAGTGATCATCAGGATGTCAAAAGCATCATCGGATCACCGTGCAAGCACCCAGAATTCGATGATCAACGTTCTAGTGGATTTTTGAAGTGCGTGTGGACGATCTAGAGGGATCCTATTTTGGATCCTTCAAGTGATGATCGCCATCGACTAGTTGCAGTCGACCATGGCTTCATATTTGGAATGGGTACGTTTTCATTTTAATTTTGTGCTCTTTAAAATTTACATGAGATCCTCAGACCTCACCAGGGCTTGGATCGTTGGCCTCGACAAGTACCGTCGATCCTCTAATGAAAAGTTTAAAATCATCATCCCACCAGCTTCCATTGTGGGCCCTGGAACCTAAAAAACCTCACCTGAAAAGAATAGAATCTCTACCATAGCTTAGCTATGTGGCGAAGATTTCCCCATTTTGGAAGAACCACCCAAAACCCCTTTTCCACAACTTACATCCTCCACATCGTAGCACCCAAACAAAGAAGAATGGCTTATTCCACAACTTACCTCAATGATGTAGCCATGCCTAAAAAGGAAGTATCCCAAAATTACTTCTCCCTGGACCCTACACTACAACCATCCTTATTATGTCGCACTAGCCATACTCCGCGGCACATCCTCAAGCCTCCACACTACAGCCTAGCCAAAAATGGTAGTGAAACCCCTCTGAGCCTACATTATTCCTCTAAATAGTTTAAAACTTATAAAGTTATATGACACACAGAAAACGTAGGGGAAGTTATTTTAGGATTTGGACCCTTACATAAAATACCTCTCAAACCATTCTCATCCTTGAGAATCTAAAACCAAAAATCATAGATAAAGAAGTGAAAAAGGGTTGTACTAACAACCACCCTATGTGATACCTCTCAAGTATCTCACCATAATAAGAGATAAACCACCTCACTCAAAAAAAGCATAAAACCACACAAAATAAACAACTATCTCCTAAACACTCTCTATGGAAAGATACCTTATAAATGAGAGAATATCCGCAATAAGTTAGAAAGAGAGAAACCCATCACATAAACCAAAAATTTTCAAAATCTATAATGATAATTACAATAATAGAAGATCTAAAAACAACTTGGGGTACTAAGAATTCATATCTGAATCACATTAATAGGTTTTCTCCTCCACACCTTCATTCCACCACAAGACAAGAACCAAGGGAATAACATGCCTATGCAATACCTTTTACTAGTGTTCCTGGATCTATATAGGTTGATCCTCAAAGGTCTCATCATCATAAACTTAGATATCATCCCAATCGATGACATGAGAGTCATCATGAAGATAATGGTGAATAAGCGAAACATGGAATGCATCATGTATCTAGCTCATATGTGGGGGTAAGTGAAATATGATACGCTATGGTTCCAACATGAGTAAACACCTTGAAAGGACCAACAAACTAGAAGAAATCTTACTCTCACGACCAAACCTTCATTTCTCATGATGAGGATTCGCATTCAGGAACGCATAATATCCAAAACCAAACTCTATAAGTCTGATTTTATGATCTTCAAAGGAATTATGATGATTTTATGTTGTTTTTATCCTTTCCAGAATCACCTGAACCATCTCTATCATGATCGACACTAGTTCCGACCTAAGAATTGATGACTCTATAACCCCAGTCTAGCACAATGGAGAATGGAAAGTTCAGATATAGAAAGATTCAAATGGTGTCATACCAATGGTAGAGTTAAAATAATTATTATAAGAATACTCAACCAAAGGAAAATGCCTCATCCAAGAACCTACAAGATAAAGGAAATAAGAACACAACATGTATTTAAGAGTTTGTATGGTCTTCTCTATATGACCATCTTTATATGGATGAAAATTGTGCTAAGTCATAACTGAGAGCCAAAATATTTCTAGAGACCTATCTACACTATGTAGGTTAAATTAGGATTTTTCAGAGAGATGATCATCACACCACCTCCTTCATATACTACCTCAAATAAATCTCCACTGAACTTTAATTCCTTATTGGTATGAAGTGGGTTGATTTAATCAAATAATCCACTATCACCCATATAGAATCATAACCTCCCTGAGCTCGAGGTAAATCAGTAATTAAGTCCATTAATATGTCCTCCCACTTCCAATGGGGAATATCCAATGGTTAGAGAAAACCATCAGGAACACAGTTCTCATCCTTCACCTTCTGGAAGACCAAACATCAGGACAAAAACTATAAAACTACATGTCTCAACCTAGGCCACCAAAACTATCCTCTCAGAACTTAGTACATGTTTTTTATTTCAAGATGCACCGCCAAGGGTGAGATATGGAACTCAAGTAGAACCATATCATGCATCGTTGAAGGGTTGAAAAGACTTATATGAAACAACACCTAGTTGTTTTCATCATCATACCCACCATCAAAGGCATCACCAAAGAAAACTCAATCCCTCCAGACCTCTGCCTCATAATCCCCCAGTTGGGACTCCTCCACCAGTTGCACCAAAGATGACTACGCTATCATTTTATAGAGAAAACCTCTACCCTTGAAGTAATCCACAATATCCTGAACCTAATAAAACTAATACATTTCAAGGATAATGTCATAGGGATGTATCCATAAATATATGAAGTCTCCCCAAGATTAGTGATGCCCCAGAACTAGCTCATAGTATGTATATACTTCATATATATAATCTCAACCTTCAAATAGAATATTCAAGGTCAAGGTAACTAGAATCCTCTCTACCTAAAGTTCCAAAGCACATACTAAGTAAGATTATATAAAATAGTGTGTATCTCCTGAATCAATTTAAGTATTCACCCATGTAGAAAATAATAAAAGGGTGCCTCAAATGATTTCTGGAATTCCTGATGCTGGCAATGATAGAGCATGAAGCTGACTATAACCTACTACATGAACTCCTTAGTTGTGCTTTGTCCTCTAAGGATGGTGGACTCTTGGAGCTATCCTCTACCTACCATGTCTTCTCTCTGCTGATCCTAAGATGAAGCACCCAGTTGTTACTACCTCAGTAGAAACTACCTCAATAGAGGAATCTAAAGTGTAACACATGGTACAAATTACTTAATCAAAAAGTTTAGGCACTCTCACTACTCATGAACTTGGTATCTATAACAAAAACACATGTATGTTCCCTGAGCATAGGTTTGAGAGTCGCCACCCTCGGTGAAACAAGATGATGAGGACAAGGACCTACCCCTAGCTATCTGAAAGATATTTTTCTATGATACTAATAACCCCAAACCAAAGATCTACTTTGTGATGAATCCCTATAACTCCCCTCCTGTAATAATCCAGTTCTATCCAGCATCCTCTCAATAACCTCTACTCTCACTAGCATCTCGAGATACATTTGTAGTATAAATGGGGTGACATGGTCCTAGATCTCTGGATGTAAGGACCCCTCAAGATACATCACCCTAGCATCCTTATCTAGAAATAGGTCTAAATAATATCAGAGAAGGGTTTTGAAATGGACCTAAAACTCCTGAATATTGTAGCTTTCATGTCAAATGGTAAGAAGCTCCTGGATAATGGTCACTTTTGTAGTAAAATAAGGAAACTCTACTTGGAACTAATCTTTGAACTTCTCCCATGAGACCACTGACTCCTCATGATCCCCAAGGAATAGGTTACACCACTTACTCACTACTCCATGCAACATTGTCAAATCCAATGAAACTTAGTGCACCTTCTGAGCATGAATAGAACTGAAAGTTATCTCAATATACTATAACCATTCTTATGTCACTGAGTTCAAAACTAATCCCTCATAATTATAAAGAATATATAACTCAAATTCTTATATTTTCCTCATATAAGTTTTATCATCTTCATCATCCACTCTATAGAAATATTTTAGCACATCTTGTTGAACATTTTTGGCACAAACCTGATGAGGACATTGACCTGGACCCATGTCTGCAAGAGGAAAAATAGTTAGAGTCTCCTAAACCTGGGATTTTGAATACTTAACATTAATTAATTAATTAATTAATTAGTTTTTATTTATGTTTCAACCTAATCTTAAGTTCTAACCATTTAAAACATATACGTAAAAAAACAATGATGTATGATAATTTTCTATGTCTCTACCCTACAAATAGTATCACTTAATTTAGTAGGATCAGTAAACTTAAAGGTACATTAATCAGATCATAGGGGGCCTAAATACCCATGTCTTAGCCATTATTCCTTGTTTTAATTTATTACTAAACTTATCTAACAACATTCTCATGCCAACCTATTCAGTATCACATAATCCTAACTCTAAACTTCATTCTATCCCTCAACCTGTCCACTCTATCATGATCCCCTCCCCCTAAAGAGTACCCATCTTGGTTTGTTAATGAGAGAAGAGATATGGTAACTTCCCAAGTACCACCACCAGTAGTCCCTTGGTTGGTGAATAGAATTGAGGGTGTATCATACTTTGAAATGGGAATCATTACCCTCTAAAAGAACATTTGGAAGAGAGGGATAAGATAGATACACCAATAGAAATAATGTTTATAAAGATAAAAGAGATCCCAATTGAATTCATGTAATGTCATACAAGTCTAAAAAATCTAGAAAGAAAATTAAAAGTTCCAAAATATAAATATGACAGTCACTGTGAAGCCCAAAGAGATTCTAAAAAACCATATGCTAGTAAAACCCAACTCGATCACTAACCTGCTCCTACAGAACTAAAAAATAGTTTATATATACATGGGGTGAGGATAATAGTATAATTAGTAGGATCCCCCCCCCCATGAAGCCTCTCATGAAAAAGATAAATAAATCATACTACTAACTCATCACCAAAACAAGTATACTATGTTCCTAGTCTCACTATGATTAACTCACACCAAGTATCGCATACAAGGAATCATATATTGTAATAATAAAACAATAATGGTACCTCACTACTGCTTCCCCACTATTTTTCCACTCTACCACAAAAGTGTACATCCTAATCCATATCTCTTTAGAAGAATCCATCCTAAAGACACCTAGGATCAAGTATTATAATATTCATATCATGCATCACATAATTTCATCATTCCATCCACATATTCATATAGTATCCAAGTTTTATCTGGGATCCACCACATTCATTCTGACATGTATCATACATTGGGTATTATACCTCAAGCCATCACAGCCCATACACCGAGTAATACAACTCAATCCATCATAGCCCAAACACATCATACATATAATAATCCTTTGGATACTATATATGGAGATACATGTGTGTGAAATAACCATAATCCATTATAGTTATCTATATACAAATATGGGAAAGATAACCACCATTCATACCAGCACATAATATTACCAAAATAAGAGAGTAGGACCAAAGGGGGTAGTCATCCATCTGTACCTCGCTAACTTGAATGTTAGAGAAAACACCCTCCCATAGTACATTGGGTTTTAGTCAACCAAGTGACATGGGTGAGTTAGAATATGAGATCACAAAACATACAGGATATAACATAGATAACAACTACACTATGAGCATAACCAATTCCTAGGATTGACTATAGTTATCTTCACCCAAACACCCAACTTCCACTGCTAAGGAATAAATATCCTATAATCATGCAAGAGTTTAAGAAGACTTACATTATATTAATTTTTCCCTTTTTAACAATTAACCTTATGTTAATTAATTCATTAACCATTAATCAAAATTATTCCAATTTCATTTCATTAACCATAAAAGTGAAGTCTATTCCCTCCAGACATAATCCAAACTGAGTCCACCATTTCTCAAGGTTAACATCTTTTTAGCATTCTAGCCAGAACCAACCCCATGAGTTAAAACATTTATTAAAAATTATTTATCATTCCATAATTCTAGGAAGTCTACACTACTACAAAACATGATTTTAACAGCACTAGAATCAGACTTTATCAGTGCTATAAAAGCGATGATAACCTTAACATGGTTAAAAGTCCATCGATTTTATCAGTCCTAAAAAAGAATTAATGAAGGGTATATTTATCAGTGAAAAAAATCACTGATAAATCATAATTTTACTACCGCTTTTAAAAAGCGCTGATAAAAGACCCCATTTATCAGTGTGTTTATTTAGCACTGATAAATAGTATCTTTATTAGTGCTTTTAAATGTGCTGATAAATGGCGTCTTTTATTGGTGCTTTTATTTGCACTGATAAAAGTATGATTTATCAGTGCTTTTTTACATTGATAAAAGTATGATTTCTCATCACTTTTTAATGTTCATATATAGATATACTTTATCAGAACCTGTATAAGCACTGATAAAGTTGAAAACTACAATGTGATGTTGCAACACACTACATCACCAGAAACAGGTGTAGTGTGCTGCAACACACTGTATCAGCAGAAACAACAACAAAAATTACCAAAATAAGATACAAATACTGAATTTAAATAAAATAAAATTTATAACACAAATACAAGAAAAATACAACACTATTATAGAGTATTTCAGTTGTTTTTTTTATTATAATTAATATCATTTTTGAATAAAAAAGATGCACTTGGAGTCATATCGGTCACACCGTGCGTTGGATTAAGGCGCAGCTGAATGCTACATGTCCCAAATAATTCATGGGTCATTTTCCTAAAGTATCAAAACAACTGGAATTTGTTTGCTCATTTTGGAGTATATCAGTTGTTTTTTTATTAAAATTAATGTCAATTTTGAATAAAAAGATGCACTTTGAGTCGTACTAGTCACACTATGCATCAGATTTAGGTCTGAATGATCTTTACATGTCACAAATTATGTATGGATCATTTTCTTTAAGTACCAAAACAATCAAAATGTGTTTTCCTAGTTTTGAGTATGTCATTTTTTTACTAAAATTAATATCAATTTTGAATAAAAAAAATGCATTTGGAGTCATACCGGTCACACCATGCATCGAATTGAGGCGCAGATGAATGTTACACGTCCCAAATGACTCATGGATCATTTTCCTAAAGTATCAAAACAATCGGAATGCATTTCTTGGTTTTGAGTATGCTAGCTACTTTTTTTATTAACATTAACGTCACTTTTGAATAAAAAAAGGTGTAGTTGGAGTCATACTGGTCAGACCATGCATCAGATAGAGGTGAGGCAAATCCCTACATGTCTCAAATGACATATATATCATCTTCCTAAAGTACCAAAGCAATACGAATGTGATTGCTCGGTTTTGAGTATATTAGTTGTTTTTTACTAAAATTAATGTCAATTTTGAATAAAAAAAATATGCACTCAGGGTCACATTGTGCATCAGATTGAGGCGTGAATAAATAATACACATCCCAAATGAATCAAGTATAATTTTCCTAAAGTATCAAAACAATCAGAATTTGTTTTCTCAGTTTTGAGTATGTCAATTGTTTTTTGATTAAGATTTATGTCAGTTTTGAATAAAAATATGTACTTGGATTCATACTGGTCACACCATTCATTGGATTGAGGTGAGGTTGATCCCTACACATCACAAATAACATATGGATTGTTTTCATAAAGTACCAAAACAATCAAAATTTGTTTTTTTTGTTTTGAGTATGGCGGTTATTTTTTACTAAAATTAATGTCACTTTTGAATAAAAAAGACACACTTTGAGTCATACCGGTCACATCGTGCATCATATTGAGGTTCATATGATCCCTACATGTCCAAAATAATGTATGGATAATTTTCCTAAAGTATAAAAACAATATGAATGTATTTTATTGGTTTTGATTATAGAACATGTTTTTTTACTAAAAAGTCATTTTAAACTGGAAAGACACACAATGGATATTATCTTAAGTGATAAGTGTTGTGTGAAATTTTAAACAATTTTTCTCAAACACAATCATGGTATGTTCTTTATTCTACTTCATTTATAAAAATATTTATTGTTTTCAAGTCATCACTTCTTATCTTCCTCTACCTCGGTCTCCACCTCAGTCTTCGCCTCTACCCCCTCACCCACATCAGTCTCTGACTCCAACTCTACCTTTTCTATCACCTCTGCCTCTGTCTATGCCTTCGCTGCCACCTCTGCCTCTGCCTCTACCTTTGTGTTTTCCTAATAATTTTATTTTTTGAAGTTCAATTATTCTAAACAAATTGATTTCCTCCATTAATCTTCTCATAGTGAAAGAGATCAAAAATAAAATATAATCATTATAACACTAATTATTCACACCCCAAATATCTTTCGAAGGTCATAACTCATACTAGAACACAAAAATATCATTTAATAACCTAAATTTTTTGTCGATATACATTCTGAAAAAAATTACACTGCCCACTCATCTCTAAACAAATTGATTTCTTCTTTTGAGTAACACTTTTGTTAGAAATATTGATAATACTGAGAAAATATAAACATACAAATGATTATGAAATATATTTAATGAAATTTAAATTAACTTCAGAAATTAACTATTGGGGAATGTTGGTAATTTCATTCTATATGATTTCTCCCATAAATTTTCAAACATAATATTCACAATTGATTGCATTATCTTGCTTTAGACACCATGAAAACATTGACCAAAATAATTAAATTATTTTGAAATGTTTTGATGGTTAAATATTTCTATGTATACCTTAATTTTTTCCATTTTTAGTAATCCATAGGATTTATCATATCATACACTAGCCTCATTCCATGATTTAGCCTATATTTATTGACTGCCCTATCATAACAAAATTCTCATTAAAACGTGGACTGAACATATAATTCAAATTTTATCTATAAAATGTTGATTGTAGTGTATTACATATTCACAATACACATCATGTATAGTATATCAGTAGGAAATCCATGCATCGAATCCAAAAAATAAATATTTGGGATGTCTATGTTGATTGATATTAGTATCCAGTGCTTCCTAAAAAAACAAAAACAATTAAGTAATAGAAAAATTAAAAATATATTTTATGTGATTAGATCGTAGATTTTTACCCTTGCATTGTAGGCATCAAAAAGAGTCTATTGTCTAATGTTTTTTTATTAAATACTTTGAGAAACTCATATTTTTTATTATTTATTTATTTCTTTTCCAAATTAATTTCTATCATAGAAATGATACTGGGATTAATGAATCTAAATCGTGCTTTGCACAATCTTCCCTTTATATAGTTTTAATATAAATTCTTGTACAAAATATGAATAGTTATTAAATTTAATAAACATATTTAGATTTCTATTTGGAAATACATATTATGAAAATGTATTGTATGTATATATTCACAATTGAGACGCCCAACCATTCATGCTAGATAATCGTATTTAGAGACTCGAGACCAATTCCATCTGTAATAGAAGCTCCAAATATTTCTTCTTCATAGTTCATGTAATACATAGCTTTATCATTAAATTTGGTCTTTGTATGAAGTTTTAATGTTAATAAATGTTTTTATGGAATTGTTAGAGAGAAGGTACACTCGAAAGTTCATATTTATTTCTTCATCTATTCACTATATTTTCTTGATTCAACCTTTCATTTATCTACCGATTTATCCATATGTAATATCATACCTCACTTTAGACCTTTTATAATCAACTGTTACATGTTTTTCATATGAAAAATTTTGTTAAATATGTACCTCATGTATCTTTATAAGATTATATAGCCATGTTATGAAATCTCTAACAGCAGCTTTGACTATTGTAATATATGGATCATCAAGTGGAATAGGAAACACAACAGTCAGCTCATAAGCTACCTCAATCCCTACTATTATGTGATCTTTTGGGAGGGGTTTATTGTGTAGATGGTCTCTAGAGATATTATACACTGTATCCCTCACAATACGATGGTATGTGGATGTTAATAGAAAAAAATCACATACAATTACACCCTGCATAATTTTAGTAATATAAAGTTATCAGAAGTTGTTTGATTAACATTTAGGGGAAAGAGTAATGAAACATTTTATTAACCCAAGTAAGGTTTGAGGGGAATTACTATCCTTAAATCTAGTAGAGACTCCAAAACCTAATCCTCTAATGTAGATATATTGTTCAGGCCACTTCAAAACTACTGAAAGTCACTTTTCTTCAGTTACGGTTGTTGTCGATTCCTGTGTCTAAACCATATAAATAATATTAACATATTTATTTTATGTAATATTGTTATAAATCATAACGAATTACAATTATTTCATACATAAAAATTATTACCAAAACAATTTTTTTCCATCAACTAATATACCATCCTTATTTACACGAGCCTCCTTCTATAGCACATGATGTGGGGTGGAAGTGGCCTCATATTTTGATTCATAAATCTATATATAAAAAAAGGAACATATGTTGTTTAATATCACACAATTAAACTTTTATTGTAGATTTAAAATACATACCAATTTCTTCTCTAATAAAGTGTACCCCATCCTTCCTTTGCGATAGGGGTACACTGGTTTTGATGCAGGTTTTTTATTTTCATTACTCTTTTGTTGTTCCATAAATTAAATTTTTTTAATCAAGTTGGATAAAATAAATAATGTCAAATAAAATAGTATCGATTGAAATGCACCTAAAATGATTTCTCTATGTAAAGATTACTGAAAGAATTCCATGTTTCCTACTTTATAATGTGTGCATAACAAAGTGGTGGGTGGGGCTTTATTTTCCCCTTAGCATCCCTAAGATGTAACTTCATCGAAAGAGTCTGAAAGTCTCTATGGGCTTTTCCAGCGTCCATTAGGACAAATTTGTTATGTAAATATTCTAAAATAAACAAATTCTGCAAGGAATAATGACAACTAAATCAATATTTCATTATATAATTTTTCAATGAAATAGATAAAGTATATTGTAACATTACCATTATATCCTTCCAAAGGATTTCCTTTTTTACAGGTTGGATGCGGAACCATGAGTCAATATCAATCGGCACATTAATACTCATTATAACCCCAAGATAAATAATTAACATTGAATTGTTGGAGTCAATAGGTTGGCCATGTTGATTCCAACCAACCTCAAATGTTATACCCTAACTTCTTGCATTGATAATTTTGTTCAAAACTGTGATGATACTTTGTTTTTTTCATTTTTTCATCAATATGTTGTTGATTCCCTAATAATTTTGTAGTTTCATCATCAACAGCCTATTCCTAATTAGGATTTGCAACATCATCATGTTCAGAATCCATTGTCTTCATGAGTAGTTAAACATTTAATTTTTCTTGAATAAAAACAACACAATACACTCCATGCAAAAAAAAGACCATAATTACATGAATCTGGCATGAAATATTAAACAGATACATAATACTTAAATACTACAGTACAACTAACCTTTACAACCTTTATTTAATCTATCTTTAAATGCTTGATTTCCTTCTATCTCTTGATGATGGGAGGAAGGCTAGTTTGAAATAGGGAGTCCAATCCATCGTCAAGAGATGGAAGATAATCAAGAATCTAAGGATTAAAGTATCCTTGGAACCTAAACTAAAGGAATCACTCAAAAAGTATCCTAAATTGATATATAATATCCATATGATATGGCTAAACAAAGAAATACTTCATATCTTAATATATGATATTGACATAATACAATATGACATTTATTTATTCAAAAAACTAATAGGTTAATACATTGTGTCCTTGAATAACAAGTCTCTGATACCACTTATGAGTTTTAGGGTATCATCTTATGACAATTAGAGGGATAAAAACCAAAAAAGGTCCCATTTATCTCAAGGATAAATTTGAATGGAAACAAAGAAAAAAACACCTATAGAATACTTGTAATATAGTATCATTGGAATCAATCTTTAAGCTTCAATGGAATATGTTTGATTTATAACACTGAAGAAGAAAACAAAGTATTTTATCCTTTGAGGATATTACACTATCCTTCAATCACATAAATATTCTTGAGGACCCTCAATCATCGAAGGAGTTCCAGCACCTTAACCTAGTGATAAATAGTGATCAAATAAGAATATAGGTTTGGCTATGGAATGCAATAAAGGGTTAATTAAAATAGGGGGATTGTATCTCTATTTTGTGAATTCTGTACATGGATAAAAAATCATCATGACTTATAGTACATAAAGATACAAACCATCAAAATTATATTTTAATGAATTTTTGTTCTCTCTAGAATTATTCTCCATGTTATATGGCTTTTCAAATTATTTTTTTATCCTATAAATTAATAATCTCTATTTTTATTAGTAAATCAATTAATAAATCTCATCTCATTTTTTTCTTGATCAATTATACAACCATGGATAACTCACTTAATTTTGGGAAATAAACTCTTTATATATTGTTGTGTATTTATAATTCCATTTACCTAATGATTACTCGACTCTATTCAATCTAGTAAATTTAAAAAAATATTGAGCATACTTTTCTCACCAAAGAAATTCCCCATCACTATTTGTAACCCATAGATAAATTTTAATAATAATCTTGAATTTATTAAAAAAAACTCTCACAACATGCATCACTAAAATATTTTTTGTAAAGTGAATAATTAATTAAATATTTTTTTGAATTAAATAAAAAATTATTTATTAAAATCATAAATCTAAATAACCCATTTCATGGTTTAACAATTTACATGAATAACCAAAATCCACAAAACATGTTTTAATGATTTTTAAAATTACCATGCTCCCTATATGTTCATCTCCCATAAATTGAGGGCCACAACATGCTATCCTCTAATCCTTAAAAACCCTCATAATTAAGCCATTAGAATCTATAATCTAGTATACGGGATAAATTAAATTTAAGAAACTACCTAGATTTTGGAACCTTATATTATTGAAATGAATAGAAAATTGAGGGGGATGAGAGGTCTCCTTGTTAATGTCGAGAGAAGAGTAAACCATCCATGTGTGTCTCTAGGGAAAAATGGGTTGGATAGTCAAATACATATGAAAGGAGAAAAATGATGGAATATAACCATAGTTTTTGTATTTTAGTAGCGATGAGAAGAGATGTAGGGTTCTTCATGTTTAAGAATAGTGCAAAAAAACAAAAATTAGAACCCAAAACATTAAACAACGATAGAGGAGGATTAGAAAATAATATATATTGGATTATATCCTTGATTAATCCGAGGGAACGTAGAGGAGTTGCACTGATAGTAGAGGATTTATGTGAGACCTTGAGGATTGTGAGTGATGTTGTCATGGTTATGGTGTTTTTAAATAGATTGGTGACACTTTTAACTACACTTTGACAAAGATCCCTTTTATCATCACTAAATTTATCAGCACTATAATTTTAATGCAGATAAATATATCTTTTAACAGCACTTAATTATCACTGATAAAGATTGATCTTTATCAGTGCTACAAAAGCACTGATAAAAGTTATGTCATTATAATTATTTAAATATAATCACAAAACTTATTATAATTATTTAAATAAATTTATTATAATTTCATAATTATTTAAATATATATAATAATTTATTTATAATTATATAAATATTTATTTAAAAAATAATTATTATTTATTTATAGTAATTATTAATATAGTAAATATACATTGCCTCGACGGGGGTGGCCCAGTGGGTGGGTCATTCACTTGGTTCCTTAGAGTCAGGGGTTCAATTCCTGCTAGTTGTGTTTTGGTGTCGTAATTTCACCATTTTTGACTCAATCCCCTCTTTTGTACTAGGTTTCATGGGGGGGTGGTTTTACGGAGTATCAACCACGTGGCGGAGGGAGATCCTGAGGATCTTTAACCGGTTTACTGGGGTTGGGCTACTCAATTGGAATCCTAAGACGTGTAATTGGGGTGATGTGGTTTCCATTCAAAAAAAACAGTAAATATAAATTTATTATTTATTTATAAATATTTATTTATAAATATATTTTTAACATTATTAATGGAAATATAATCTTAAATACTTGCATTTTAAAAATGAGTGAAGTTGAATAATTAAAAATGAGTACACTTTAAAAATATTTAAAAAATGGATAAGTTTTATTAATTAAATATAAGTTATTAAAAAAATATAGATATATATATATATTGAAGTTGATGAATTTATATTAAAAAAACTAAAACATAATAAATAAATAATAATAAATGATCAAATTCGAAAATAAAATAAAAAACATTAAAAATGAATACCCTAACTGTATTATTAAAAATAAATAAATAAAATTGACTAATTAAAAATATAATATATATTAAATGTATCATGTTATAATGAAATTATAAAATATACTAAAATTTGAATAAATTACATAAATATTAAGTGTATGTGTTTCTATATATTGTGTAGATATATTTATGTGTGCGTTTATGTATACAAATGCATTAATATACATGTGTGTGTGTGTGCGAAATAAATGCAACACATGATGTTTAATATAGGTTAAATTGAAAAATCAAACAACATTAAAAATGAATAAGACATTAATATGTTTTTAATTAACATTTTATATATATATATATATATATTATACTTATGTATTTTATATATCTATATTTTATATATAATATTTATTAATATTTATAATCTATATATATTTATATTAAATTTATTCATTTTTATTAATAATTATTTAATTAATTAAATGTTTGATATTTTTCATAATTTACTCATTTTGTTTTTATTTGTTTAATTTTTCATATTATTCTGGACCTTTATCAGCGCTAAAAAAGTGATGATGAAGCGAAACTTTTATCATCACTATAAATGAAGTGTTGATACATGTTTTCTTCATCAGTGCTAAAATAAAGCACTGATAAAGGTTAAATTTTATTAGCGCTAAAAATAACCGTTGATAAATATTACATTTTATCAGTGCTTTTTTAGTGCTGATAAAGGGATTATTTTATTAGAGATTATTTTAGCGCTGATAAAGATGAACTTTGTCAGTGAATTTTTCAAGCACTGGTAAATTCTAGCACTATTATAGGTAGGTTTTGTAGTAGTGCTAGGATACATCCTAAGCTACCATCAAGAGGGTTACATAACCAATCATATCTATCTACCTCAAGTTATGGGGAAGGAATGAAGATAAAAAATCAACCCAACCATCCAACCTTTAAATATATTAATTAACAAGAAAACATCTAGATTCCATCACAATAATGGGTAAACCCAACTTCAACCCATTCCATCATCCTGGTTCCATCCCCAACACCATCATACACATCACCGTGCATATTATTGTCATAGGAATCAACTACTGACACACCTTTGGACCTCCCCACCCAAATATAATCATCCATCAGAGGGTCACATCACATCACACAATAAGGATAACATCCAAAGAAACATAAAAGGTAGTAAACAACCAACAAGTTCAATAGGGAAATGCATAATTGGGGAACCCACCAGGTTCCACTAGGACACATCTTGGCTAAGAACCGTTCATGGGTACTCTTATCTTAAACACATATCTTATGTAAAAACTTATCACTCTAAGTACATAGTGTACCTCGACATCATCAAATTCTCATCAAGGCCTCACTAGAAAACTAGGAACATCTTAAAAGGGATATGGTCTTAAGCTCATTCTCTTTCTAGGTCACTCTAGGTCGGTTTAAACACCCAACTGATCCATCACTCTACATTGATTATCCCTACCTGAATAATCACATATAATAGGGGGTTAATGCTCACCCCACAGTCATATCAGCTAGCATAAAGGTTCTAAAGCATCTCTTGGTTCTCACATAGTCAATTCCTAGTCCATCCATCCTAATTTATCAATCTTTTTTACATGTAGGTCACTAAGGGCACCTAAGATTGGGGACTCTACATCTTACTCCATTCTATTTTATTTAGTTCACACCCCAAAGGTTACATACAACTTATTAGACATGCATTCATAATCATGACCTCAGCCTTTAGTTGTTAAGGCATTAAACCAGTGCACAAAGTCCATCATGGCCTTAGAACTTTTTCCATTTCATGCATAAGTATTTAATTTAAATTATATAAATTACTTCAAATAAAAGGGATCGATATCCCTTGGTGGTGAGACCACATACCACATTCCAAACATATATAAATAAAAAATACCATTGGGGTATACTTAAGGGAATTTATACCTCAATTCAGTGTTATTTCCGCTTGAATCACCCCTCGGTAGCATATCCTAGGCTTGTCCAAGTCTAAAATCCATCATCCATCCACACAAGGCCCTAACTCATATTATAATAAAGAAATTAATTAATTACAATAAAATTATAATTAATAAATCAATTTCATTTAAACCACACATGCTAACCCAAGAATAATCAGTATGCTAAACAATCATAATTATAGATATCACACTGTATAGAAAATCAAGAGGCAAACTATTATCACGGTGGAAACCTAAACATCATGTGATCGCTAACCATAAACCAAGTTCATTCTTTAATTTGGATAAATATTTATTAATTTAATCCACCATCATCCAAATGGTTAGACCATGATTAATTTATGATTTCATGAAAGTAAAAGGAAAATCAACAAATCCCCTACTTAAAACTTCTGATGTTTTTAAAATGGAAATGGAATGCCAATACAGATCTATGATCACCTCCTCTGTAAGTAAACTATGATCTCCCAAGGATTTTGTTCCAAAAACACACTAGAAAATTAAAAATGAAACTATATTATAATGAGGGAGATTAAATTCCATATAATGGAAGGAATAACGAGAGTAAAATGATATCAAATGGAGATAAACCGCTAGAAAAGGAGAAATAATCAACCTCAGATCACCCAAGATTGATCATGAGAATTTGAGGATTAATCCTTGTAAAAAGGGATTCAAAGACATTTAAAACCCAACCTTGGTTGCCTAAAGTTATAGAGGAATGAATGGGAGAAAAGTGGGTTTGGATGGGGTTTTTGGGTACTTAGAAAACCATGGTGTATCCCCCATGATCACACCACAAAACCAGCCTACTACAACACGGTGTGAGGTACTACGTTGTAACCACCCTAGTCAAATAAAATCCAAATAACATAGATACATCCATGACCATGGATCATATTAAACTGGGGAGGTACCACGATGCATCCAAGTACACCAAGCTGCAGACCTCACTCAGTAATAATGTAACGACCCAAACTTTCATTAATGTAAATCCTTTTTGATCTAATTAAATTTATCTTTATGTAAAATGTTTATATAAAATTTCAAATTCTTTGGTTTTATGTTAAGAATTGTGACTATTTCTAATATAGTCGTTGAATATTGATCACATGATTAGTATAAATATAGGGCTTTAAAAAATCCAATTTACTCAAAGGAAGCGATGGCCTCATCAAGTAGATGTTTCCCATATGAATCTCATTTGTCAGAGCTCGAAAAGGATGTGGCGTCATTGGCCTTCACTCATGACCAAGATCAATCCGATCTTTAACGTGTTAAGCTTTAGTGGAACCGCCTATAGGAGAAGTGGGATTTGATAGCGATTTTCCACTCTAGCGATGTTATCTGAGCCACCCCAAGAGTCTTTCACCATCACACACCTCACCATTCGATCTTATGCGGGTGTTTTAAAGGGTTATTTAACAAGACCCTAGTACTATGGTTATGTACATTATTTTTTTATATATTAATTAATATACTTTCATTTTATTATTGTTGCCTTGTAAATAGTTTTTAAAGAACAAATAGTATTTTTAGTTAATGTTCAACTCAGAAATCTATTTTTGATGAATTAATGGATTTTTGAATTAAATAATATTTCAATAAAATATTATTATTATTATTAAATTAATTTTTATTAAATATAAATGATCATATAATTTTATGAATTCAATTGTAATTTTTATTAAGGTTTGAAAGCCACTTTTTTCAAAACCCATGAATTTTTAATAAATGTCATTTTTTATTTCAAAAGTGAATATTAACATATTTAGAAAATTATTTAGATAAAATGAATATTATTTCTAGAATCAGGACATCAAAATTATCCAATGGTGAATTTTTCATAATTTTCTGAGACAGTCAAATGTTTGGGTAATAATTAAATAGCATTTAAATATATAATGTGTTTTATGACATCGTAATGACCCAATAGTGATGTAATAAAATACTATAAACTTTATGTTCGAACAATATGTGTTTTACCATTAAAATAATGTGATTTTGGGTTTTTTTGATTTATTTTACAAAGCTTTAGTGGACCCTTCAAGACTTATTAAACATTTTGTCTTTTTAAATTGTTTTCCTTGGGAGTGTGACTCACCTCCACATAAGCAACCCCATTATTTAAAGAAGATAAGACTTTGGCCTTATAAAATATTGTTTTCCACTTCCCTTTTCCAAAAACCAAGGTCAAAAACCATGGGTTGGTTTGTGGTTTTGATTAGTTTAATGTGAGGTGTCCCAAACCTAAATAATAAAGAATTCCCTCACCTTTCCTATATAAACCCACCCAAGATCCCACTTCCTCCTCACTCAAATCCTTTGGAGTTCGTCCAACCTCTTAACTTCTCTCTCTAGAATCCTCCCAAGGTGCCCCAAGCTCCCAAGAAGCCTCTCTCAAGCCTCTCTCAAGCCTTTGGAAGCACACTTCCAAGTAAGGGTTTTTTCTTTATTTCTCATTTTTGTCCAATTTTCTTAATGTTGTTATGCCCTTTTAATTTCAATTATAAATATTGGGGTATGGTTTCGCACCTCCCCCATACTACCCTCTTTATGTTTGAATTATGAGAGGCATGTTTTTCTCCCAATAAATGCCTCCCATATACACTTGTTACTATACCGAAATTCCGAATGAAATTTATCTCTCCTCACTTACATTCAAGAAATTATTTTTTATAATGAATCTAAATTCCATTAAAATTGTTGGGATATGTATTTATATGACCCCCATTACTGTCCATTTCATTTACATATGATGAGACACCCCTTTCTCTCTCATCAACTATTTTTATGAATTCTTACATCACGTCATTACTCTGCCAAAATTGCAAAAAAAATCCAAGCCAATGTCATTGTGTAGTAAATACCAAGCTCATTTCTATAACAAGGGTATTAACCTCTATGCACATTTACTTATTGATTATAAAGGTTCATGTATGAATTCCACATTCTGTTATCATGGAATAAATAATTATGTTTTATGAATCCATGTTATATGATCCATGTGGCACACTTATGCATGAAATAAAATGTTTAAGAAGGGTGCGCCCTTATAGCGCTCTAATGCATTGGGTAAAGTATAGTATCATGATATGTCATGTGCAATGGGTGTTGACTCATGATAATTCAATTTCAATTAGGGTTTACTCGTACTTCATGTGCAATGATGGTTTACTCATGCTCCATATGCAATGAGCCTTGGCTCATGCTAATTCCATGTTAAGTGTTGTTGCCACATTTCCATGTTATGATTATCATGATTTATCATGCCTTTATGTTTATACTTCTATTGTTATCTATTGATATTCCAATTGTCTAACATGTATTTTATTCTTTATGTTATTCCATGATTATTCCCTTATTTAGCTTTATAGGTCACCCTTTTCATATGCATGTCCTCAGGTTATCCCATGCAATACTAAGTACGAGGGAATGTAGTGGTCATGTAAAGAAAGTTTTCAATAAAGATATTTTATTTTGTGTTTTATGTTGTTATGTAATGATCCTAATCCCCAAAGACACTAGACCTCTCAATATTATAAGTTGTATCAAATGAAGTTTATGTAATAAATTATGTTTAATTGTGTAATAAAAGATCAGGGTTCTCATAGTTGGTATCAGAAGGAGGTTTAGTTATTTTTGGGATTAGGATTAGAAAACCCTAGTAAATCCTTAGAGACAAGACTAAGAACATCCCTAAGTTTTTGTGAGTATTGAGTAAGTGGTTTATCAAGAAAATACATCCTTGTATAGATACGATTAGGTAGAGGTGGCTCTGGAACAGATGTATCCTAGGGGTAAAACACGAAAACACCACTTTAAGCTAGACTCGAACGGGAACCGGTGCACGACAATGAGCCTTGCTACACTCTTGGATACGAAACTCCCGGGGGATATGCTTTGGTAAATTCACAAGCTTAGTATGAACCATTATTAAGGGACTAAAAAAATACCCTAAGAATATATGTTAGAAAGTAGATCATGGATAACATATACTGAAGCCGATAGATTCATATGTTAAGGAAATAAAATTTATTTATAAGTCATCAGTTTTTTCCTTGTATTACCCTTTATGTGTTACCCCTAACTTTCCTTTTATTCCAGCCAATGCGCGGTAATAGGAGGACTTGGGCTAACAACCGATGTGAAGATCAATGTGATGACTGTACTAATGAGATGCCCAATCTAATGGGAGTGTGAATCGTGAACTTTGTAATGCTTCTCTCTCAGCTAACTCAAGATTTTAATAGAAACATGGGTCAAGAGGAACGTTCAACCCCCCTAAGAATGAACAAGTCGTTATCGGGAGATTCATTAGACAAAGGCCTCCTAATTTTAATGGATCATCTGATCCCTCAATCACTAAACAATAAATCAACTCCATTGAAAATATCTTCTCCATCCTTCAATGTTGTGAACAAGAGAAGGTTCTCCCGGATGCTTATCGTATGGAGGGTGAAGCTGATCAATGGTAGACGTTGATAAAAAATATGAAGCCTAAGGAGGAGATCGAGGCATTGGAATGAAAGGATTTCTGGAAGATATTTTTTTATAAATATTATTCGTGCACCCTCCAGTTTAAGATGGAAAGGGATTTCCTTTCCGTCAAGAAAAAATACAATGAATCTATCTAATCGTATGAGTAAAACTTCACAAGGCTTGCATGATATGCCTCTCGCTTTGTCATTACCCCCAAATGCATGTTTGACCGCTTCTTTGGTGGGCTGAAACCTAGCCTACGGAAAGTACTGGTGATCCGTGACTTCGACAGCTATGAGGAAATTGTTGGATGTGCCCTCATGGTCGAAATGAAGATCGGAGAATCTCAGGGGTATCATAGGGATAAGAAGAATAAGGTTTACTTCAATGCTGGCAGTCCGATGGATAAATCCAACGGTGCTAAGAAGATCCAGCACTCCACTTGCTAAAGGTGTGGAAAGAAGCAACCCAGAAATTTCCTAAAGGGGGCGAGGAAATGCTTTAGGTGTGGAAGAGAATGGCACCTGGAAATTAACGGTTGGGAAGAAAGACCCATGGTTGTAATAGAGGAGAAGAATGCTCCATTCAAACCTCAATGCGTGGTTCCTTACTACAAATACAAAGAAATAGGGCATCTTGCAAATCATTTCCCTAAGCCAAGGGTTTTTAGAGGCAACCAACAACCTCTAAGGTAGCAAGGGTGAGCTTTTTCCATCACTACTGCTGAAGTGAAACCCGAAAACAAACTGGTTATAGGTATTCTATTTATTCATTCAAGAATAGTGAACGTGCTTTTTGATTCAGGTTCTATGCATTCTTTTATATCTTGAAAGTTTAGTAGAACAATACCAACACCACCACAAATCATGGAAGTGAAGATGTCGGTGAGTACGGAAAATGGGGAAATCATTGCATCCCATGAATATAACTCCTCCCTTGTCATAATCTGTGGATTGAACTTCCCGAAGAACCTCATCATACTCCCTCGGGTGTATTTTGATGTAATTATTTTCATGGATTGTCTTTCCTTAAATATAGCCAACATAAATTTCTATGAGAGGGAAATCACTCTCCATGTAGAGAATCGACCCCCGATTCTATACAAGTGTAAGGAGGAAGATGAATTTTCTTTAGCTCCATCATCTTAAGCATGGATATTACTACCCTATGAGCATGCATATCTAGTTCAGATGATTGATTCTAAGGATGCAACCATCCTTGAAGACATGTCTATTGTGAGGGAATTTACAGAAGTGTTTCCTGAAGAATTTTCTGGTCTTCCTCCTAGAAGATATATTGAATTCTCAATTGATCTCATATCTAGGGCATTTCTAATATCCAAGAATCTGTATAGAATGGTTATTTTGGAGCTTGAGGAGCTGAAGAAAAAACTATAGGATAATCTGGATAAAGGGTTTATAAGCCCAAGTGCTTCACTATGGGGTGCACCAGTCCTCTTCATCAAGAAGAAGGATGGGTCAATGCGCCTTTACATTGATTATCATGAGTTTAACAAAATCACGATAAAGAACAAGTATCCTCTCTCACGAATTGATGACTTGTTCGATCAGCTGCATGGAGCACAATACTTCTCTAAGGTGGATTTGCAGTCAGGATATTATCAAGTAAGGGTGAAGAAGGAATATATCCCCAAGACTACTTTTCGTACAAGATACGAGCACTATAAATTCATAGTAATGCCTTTCGGACTCACTAATGATCTAGAAATCTTTATGGAATTGATGAATAGAATCTTTAGAGATTACCTCAAAAAAATTTTGGTAGTCTTTATAGATGATATTATGATATAATCCAAAACCAAGGAGGATCATGAGGAGCATCTAAGAACTTTACTAGAGACCTTACAGAAGGAGAATCTCTATTAAAAGTACAGAAAGTGTGAGTTCTGGTTGAAATATGTCTCATTCTTGGGCCATATCATCACAAGCAATGCGATATCTACGGATCCCTCTAAAATAGATGCAATTGAGGTATGTCCAAGGCCAACATCGATAACAGATATTCGTAGCTTCCTTGGGGTTAGCTGTATATTATCGACAATTTGTGATAAATTTATCATGATTGTCCAACCCTCTTACCAAGCTAACTCGTAAGAGAGTAAAGTTTTCTTGGAGTGATGAATGTGAATAAATCTTCAAGGAGTTAAAAGGGAGGCTTCTCACTATGCACGTGCTCACTTTACCCACAAGTGGAGAACCTTTGTGGTATTCAGTGATGCTTCGAAGAAGGGCATGGGATGTGTGTTGATGTAAAATGAAAAAGTTATTTCCTACGCTTCAAGTCAATTGAAAGTTCATGAATAGAACTATCCAACACATGACCTCAAATTGGTTGCAGGGATCTTTGATTTGAAAATTTGGCGGCATTATCTCTTTGGGGAGAATTCTGAAATATATATGGACCACAAATTCCTCAAGTATATATTCACATAGAAAGAGTTGAACATGCACCAATGAATATGGTTATAGCTGATCAAAGACTATGACTACTCAATCCATTACCACCCTAGGAAAGTGAACAAGGTGGAAGATGCCCTAAGTAGAAAGGACCCAGTGATTCTATCATTGATGAGAATTAAAAATGATCCAATCTTCTTAGATTTGATGAAGATGGACATGGGAATCATAAATAAGGGAACATCATCAATCCTTTCACAAATGATTGCTCAATCATCACTTTTGGAAAGGTTAAAGGATTCTCAAAAGGATAATGTGGGAATTCAGAAAAAAAATGGAAGCTATCAGAAAAGGGAAATCCTCGGAGTTTAATGTTAATGAAGAAGGAATTGTCAGATTTGGGAAAAGACTATGTGTTCCATCAAGTCCAGAGCTGAAGAAGGAACTTTTGGATGATGCACATAGTTCAAATTTCTCTATTCACCCAGGAAACACAAAGATGTATCATGATTTCCAAGAGCATTATTGGTGGGATAATATGAATAATGAGATCGCTGAATATACATCAAAGTGCCTGGTGTGTCAGCAAGTGAAGTAAGAGAGGCAGAAGTCTAAGGGAATGATGCAACCATTTCCCATACTAGAATGGAAATGGGAGAACATCACCATGGACTTTTGAAGATATCCAAAGGTAACAATGCAATCTAGGTTGTTATGGATCGTCTTACAAAGGATGCACACTTCATTGCTATTTGGGAGGATTTCTCATTGGATCAACTGGAACGGATATATATCATAGATGTGGTAAGGCTTCATGGAGTACTACTATATATTATGTCCGATCGAGATACAAGATTCACCTCTATGTTTTGGAAGAGTCTTCAACATGATCTAAATACTGAACTGAACTTCAGTACAGCCTATCATCCTCAAACTGATGTCCAATCCGAGTGGACTATCTAAACACTTGAGGACATGTTGAGAGAGTTCTCAATGGACTTTAAAGGAGGATGGGATCAACATCTTCCTCTGGTTGAGTTCTCTTATAATAACAGTTTCCACTCAAGCATCCAAATGGCACCATATGAAGCCCTTTATGGGAAAAGGTGTAGAACACTGGTGTGTTGGGATTAGGTCGGTGACCGTAAGCTGCTTGAACCAGAAATGGTTAAATAAATGGTGTAGAAGGTGAAAACCATTCAGCTGCATATCAAGGTAGCCTAGAGTCGACAGAAGAGTTATGTAGATAACCATCGACGAGACATTGAGTTTAAAGTTGGAGACATGGTATTTCTATGCATATCTCCATGGAAGAAGGTCATGAGGTTTGGAAAGAAAGGTAAGTTATGTCCAAGGTACATCATCCCCTTCGAGATTCTTGATCGTGTCAGGGATGTGGCCTATCGACTATAACTTCCACCTACCATGTCCAAAGTATATGATGTCTTTCTTGTATCCCTTTTAAGGAAGTACATATCGGACCCTTCACTTGTACTCTCTTTAGAGTTGATATAGTTAGAGGATGACCTTTCTTATGAGGAGCAACTAGTGAAGATCCTAGATCGTAGAGAAAAAGTTCTACGAAACAAGATAATGCCCCTCGTCAAGGTGTTGTGGTAAAACCACAATTTTGAAGAAGCTACGTGGGAATCGGAGGAAATGATGAAGCAGAGTTACCCACATCTGTTTTAGTGTGGGGAAAGGAAATTTTGAGGGTGAAATTTCTTAAGGGGGAAGATTGTAATGACCCAAACTTTCATTAATGGAAATCCCTCTTGATCTAATTAAATGTCTCTTTATGATGTTTATATAAAATTTCAACTTCTTTGGTTTTATGTTAAAAAAATTTACCTTTTCTAATATAGTCATTGAACAGTGATCACATGATTAGTATAAATATAGGGCTTTAAAAAATCCAATTTACTCACACAAAGGAAGCGATGGCCTCATCCAGTAGATGTGTCCCATACGAAGCCCATTTATTAGAGATATGAAAGGAGGTGGCGTCATTGGTCTTCACTCTTGACCAAGCTCAAGTCAAGATTGAACACATTAAGCTTGAGTGGAACCGCCTATGGTAGATGTGGAAGTTGATAGAGATTACAACCCGACCGATGTTATCTAAGCCACCCCAAGAGTATGTCACCATTTCACACCTCACCCTTTGGTCTTATGCGGGTGTTTTAAGGGGTTATTTAACAAGACCCTAGTACTATGGTTATGTAGATTATTTTTTTATATAATAATGAATATACTTTTATTTTATTATTGTTATCTTGTAAATTTTTTTTAAAGAACAAATAGTATTTTTAGTTAATGTTCAACTAAGAAATCTATTTTGATGAATTAATGGATTTTTTAATTAAATATTATTTTAATAAAATATTATTATTATTATTAAATTAATTTGTATTAAATATAAATGATCGTATAATTTTATGAATGCAATTATAATTTTTATTATGGTTTGAAAGCCATTTTTGTCAAAATCCATGAATTTTTTATAAATGTTTATTTTTATTTTAAAAGTGAAAATTAACATATTTAAAAATTATTTAGATAAAATGAATATTATTTCTGTAATCAGGATGTCGAAATTATCCAATGGTGAATTTTTCATAATTTTCTGAGACAGTCAAATTTTTGGGTAATAATTAAATACTATTTAAATATATAATATGTTTTATGACATCATAATGACTCAATAGTGATGTAATAAAATACTATAAACTTTATGTTCGTCCAATACATGTTTTACCATTAAAATAATGTGATTTTGGGTTTTTTTATTTATTCTACAAAGCTTTAGTGGACCCTTCAAGACTTATTAAATATTTTGTCTTTTTAAATTGTTTTCTTTGGGAGTGTGACTCACCTCCACATAAGCAAACCCATTATTTTAAAAAGTTCAGACTTTGGACTTATAAAATATTATTTTCCACTTCCCTTTTCCAAAAACCATGGGCAAAAACCATGGGATGGTATGTGGTTTGGATTAGTTTAATGTGAGGTGTCCCAAACCTAAATAATAAAGAATTCCTTCACCTTTCCTATATAAACCCACCCAAGCTCCCAATTCCTCCTAACTCAAAGACTTTGGAGTTAATACAACATCTTCCCTTCTCTCTCTATAATCCTCCCAAGGTTTCACAAGCTCCCAATAAGCCTATATCAAGCCTCTCTTAAGCCTTTGGAAGCACACTTCCAAGTAAGGGTTTTTTCTTCCTTTCTCATTTTTGTCCAATTTTCATAATGTTGTTATGCCCTTGTAATTTCAATTATTAATGTTGTGGTATGGTTTTTCACCTCCCACATAATTCCCTCTTTATGTTTGAATTATTATAGGCCCCTTTATCTCTAAATAAATGTCTCCCATGTACACCTGTTACTATGCCGAAATTCTAAAAGGAATTTATCTCTCCTCACTTACATTCAAGCAATTATTTTGTATCATGAATCTAAATTCCATTAAAATTGTTGATATATGTATCTATATTACCCCCTTACTGTCCATTTCATTTAAATATGATGAGACACCCCTTTCTCTCTCATCAACCATTATTATTAATTCTTATGTCACGCGGTTACGCTGCTGAAATTGCACCGATTTTCCAAGCAAATGTCATTGTGTAGTGAATAACATGTCCATTATCTATCAAGGGTATTCAACTTTATGCAAATTTACTTATTTATTATAAAGTTTAATGTATTAATTCCACATTTTTTATCATGGAATAAATAATGATGTTTTATGAATCCATGTTATATGATCCATGTGGCACACTTATGCATGAAATGAAATGTTTAAGAAGGGTGCACCCTTATAGCGCTCTAATGCATTGGGTAAAGTATAGTATCATGATACATCATGTGCAATGGGTGTTGACTCATGCTAATTAAAGTGAAATGAGGGTTTAATTGTGCTTCTTGTGCAATGGGGGTTCACTCATGCTCCATGTGTAATGAGCTTTGGCTCATGCTAATTCCATGTTAAGTGTTGTTGCCACATTTCCATGTTATGATTATCATTCTTTATCATGCCTTTATGTTTATGATTCTATTTTGCTCTATTGATATTACTATTATCTAACATGTATTGTATTCCTCATGTTATTCCATGATTATTCCCTTACTGGGCTTTATAGCTCACCCTTTTCTTATGCATGTCCTCAGGTTATCCCATGCAATGCTAAGTATGAGGGAATGTAGTGGTCATGTAAAGGAAGTTTTCAATAAAGATGTTGTATTCCATGTTTAAAGTTGTTATGTAATGATCCTAATCCCCAAAGACACTATACCTCTTGATCTTCTATGTTGTATCAAATGAAGTTTATGTAATAAATTATGTTTAATTGTGTAATAAAAGATCAGGTTTGTCATAAATAATGGAGGATACTCCATAACTTACCTCTATGACACAACATATCCCTTTTTGGAAGAACCACTCAAAACCATACAATGTATCTTGGATCCTCTACACCACAGAACTTGACCACTAAAGAAGGTATTACACCACAGCTTACCTCCATGACATATCCATGCCTTAATAGGAAGTGGACCTGAATTCCCTCTCCCTAAACCCTACACCATAACCATTCCTACTACGTCACAGCAGACACACTCTGTGGCACTACCTCAAGGTTCCACATTGTAGCTTAGCCAAAAATAGAAGTTACAACCCTCTAAGACCTTATCTTTACTAAAATCACCTTGGAACCTCCTTTAGGTGTCTCCAATGCCCAAAACTCACAGGGGAAGGGGATTTTAGGATTCGATCCCTTACATGATTTTTCTGATATATAGAAAATTCATGTGTGGTTCCTAGTTGGAACCACTTCTATAGTTTTGTATTTTATCAGGATAAATCATTACCAAATAAGTACATTTGATTCATCGACACTTGTTGTCATCCCATAGAAATTGGACACATGTTTTAAACCTCATGGTGAGTCAACTAAAGTGACAAGGAAAGGTATCTTTGGCTAGTTCATTATGCACTTACAAAATAACATAACACCCTCAAGATATCCTAAATATCAACAATCTAATCTCCCTTATTCTAAAATACTTACATCAAGTATACCTCATTTTAACTTACCATAATAGAAACTCTCATAACCAAGAAAGACTTGAGTATACACTTAAGAGGTTTATCATTGTAATAAAGATTTTAGACTAAGAAATTAATAATAAAGAGTCAATTAAGGCTTAATAACACAGTAAATTATGAAAGAGACAAGGAAATGAATTAGTATAATGAAGGAGCGTGATAAAATAAACAATATTGTGTATTTACATCTCAGTTCCCCCTTGTAAGATCTACCTCTACTCAGTCACCCCCAAGATCACTCTCCATATTCAAGATTTCACTCCCATAGTCACCTCAATTTATCACACAAGATGTAAATATAATCCCCTCACCTCTCTATAGGTAATTACTCAACTTGCCCATAACTAAAGATAGGAGGTTTGACATGCTAAAAATTTATAATTAAATAATAAATTCATTTTATAAAGGTTCTATCAATATAAAAGGCTAAATCATCTCATTCCATTTCTCATCACCCTGTCTGTTATATTGTGACCTATGTGACCTCTTAACCAAATGCTAAGTATCATTCATTGGATTATAATTCATTCATGTTATAAATGAAAAGGAATTTTTTATCCTCTATATCATAATTAGAAATCCAAAAATCATGTCTAAAAATGAATTATAAAATATATAGACTATGCCAAAAACACCATTTAGAGGCTAGTTTTTCAATATTTAGTGGTGTTTTTCAAGACCCCCATGAATTCCTATGTCGAGGATTATTTCGTGATGCTTTAAAAATCATTGTGAATCATTTAACAATGGTTTTTTAGTGATGGTTTTCAATGTTTAGCAGTGATTTTTTATTTTTATTTTTTATTTAGAATTATTTGTTTACGAAACGTTCCCTAGATAATTAAGAATATATATCTGTATGGTGAAATTTAAACCTCATACCTCTTGGTTATTATATAAAGTTATTACCACTCCATTAATTCCTTCATGTGGTGACTAAACATACTTTAATATACTTGTATATATACTAATAAATACATGAAATTACATGCATATATATGTGTGTGTTTGTGTGTGTACATATATTTGTTCATAATTTATAAATACATAGATATCAATATCTATAATTATATATATAAATAAATACTTATAAATATATAGATATATACACATATAAATATATATATATATATGTTCCCACATGATATATATAAATATGAATACATATAAATATACATAAATACATATATATATATACATAATTATATATAATTATAAATAAATATACATAAATATATATAAATACAACTCTATATATAATTAAACATAATTATATATAAGTATATATATACCCATATAAATATATATATATATATATATACATATACATGCCTGATTAGCCACTAAATGAGGCTAATATTCATTGTTAATATATATAATATTCATGTGATTTATTATTCATAAACACCATTTTTAGTGCATTTTACACTTTGAACATCATTTCACATTATGATTGTAATTCCATCTCAAAATGCACTATTATGTGGTATATTTTTTAACATCATTTAAATTACCCAATTATCTTGATTTTATTTTCATATTTAATTTTCAGGTTTATAATTATATTGGGAACAATTCATACTTGTGGAGTGTTGGAATATTCACATTATAAGACCACCAAAATGGGATTTCATGCAAACAATTATGGAGAAGGCAGATTGGATACCAGCATACTGATGAGAATGTGGGGCCCAACATACAGGCCCAATGAAGTCCAAATTTCATGGGATGATAGAATACATATATAGGAACAAATAATTCTTCAGGATCCAATGATAATTATACATCCATGGTGGATATTAAGGCGTCCCAATTTGGAGATAAAATGCTAGGACAGAATATGAGGCCCAGAAAAAACATCCCACCATTTTACACATATATCGTAAAACACATATAAATTTTGGCTGAAAATTTACTCAAGTCTAGGAGACATCCGGATATTCATTTTATTATTCTATGGACTACTCCAATTAGTCCATATAGAAGGCCATTTAGATGTGTCTGTTCGATGGAAGAAATTTGGCTGCCACCTCGGGTCAATGGTGGAAAAATCAATTCTCCCTCAACTTTCCAACAACCTATGACCTACTACAATTAATTAAGGAGACTTAGAATATTGTAGGATAGACCCAAGGCTTCAAAAATTCTTATTTAATGCAGTGTTTGTGGAGTAGTTGATCATATTTGGTGCTTGGTTTCATTGTAGTGTTATGCTGCGGCTTTGTGTTTGTAGTCACATTTCTTTCTCATGTAAGTTGTTCAATTCACCTTAGTTTCTTAATAAAAGTTATTCCATTACTCTTATTATTTTCTTATACATGTAACAATGATATCATTGGTTCAAGGTGTGAATTTATTCATACTATACTTTGTGATAATTATTCACACAACGGTGGAGTGATCATTGTCTTTTTATTGTTTTCTTTACTTCTTCAATTCCTCCCTCATGAGTCTACTCCCCGCTTCCATTGAAACCATAGCATCAATGGAGGGATAACCCACTTATGGGTTGATCCAAGGGAGTATAAAGGGGATATATTGGTTGTTATTTATCACCCCATTAATTTATACTCACTTCTTTTAATTGAGATTTTTATTTGATGATTTTAAAACTTCTTCGTCCTTGTTGAATTTGAAGGCCACATACTTCAAGTGCTAATACAAAATTTTACCTTGGAGTGCTCATAAATTTGATCCTCCAAGTGTATAGGTGATTATTATTATGGTGTGTTGGTATAAAATCAGTAATTTATGAAGTTTTTTGATCTCCTTAAAGGAACTTAACTCAAATATAAGAAATTGAAATAATTGAAAAGGGAATACTTCCAATCCACCCCAAGTGATAACCTAGGATCAACTCATTATTTTAAGTTGAATTCACTTAAGTATATAAGAGTTAATTTAAAACCTTATTAAATCAACCCATTTTGGCCTCTTAATAGCCAAAAAAAATCCATAGAATGTATGTGTCTATAGGTACTTCTTAGGTCTCTGAGGATTCGACAACCCAAGCTAGATTACAAGGATCGTCCTACCTTCTTATTTTAGGTAAATTTGAGCGTGAATCAAATTTTTGCGTCATTTATAGGGACACAAGTAAGTCATCTCAAAACCCATTATATTCTCCCCCATTTCTTCTATTCTCACCCAAGATCTCTTTTCTTGTCCCTTTCTCATTTTTTTTCTTTTGGCGCATGTCTGCCTACACCCGCGATCAATCAAACCGTCTAGTTAGGGTGGGAAGTCCTAGGTTTGGGGAGTCAAGTAAACATAGGGGATTTATTCCATTAGATCCTAATCATCTTGATATTCCAGAGTCAAAACTTGAGCCCATTTCAATGGAAGGTATTCAAAAAAACCAACTCATAAACTTGGGTGGAAACCCAAATGAGGCAGCCTCAAACTTAGGGAATGCAATCGATCAAACCATGAATGACTACCTAAAACCTGCCTAAACCAATGACCCCTCATGCATTAGACACAATGTGCTAGGAGATACCAATTAAATCTTTAAACCCCATGTCCTAAACCATCTTCCCACATTATATGGAATGGAGTCTGAAATGCCCTACCTTCACATTAAGGAGTTCAATGACATTGTAGAAACCATGTGTCACCCACATCAACTATAATCAGATAAGATGAGGCTATTTCATTTTTCATTAAAGGATCAAGCTAAAAATGGCTAAACAATTTGAGACCATCATCCATCAACTCTTGGGACCAATTAAAAAGAGAATTCTACAAAAAATACTTTCCCCACCACAAAACAATTGCACTTAAAAAGAGTATCCAAAACTTTTTTGAAAAAGAGGGAGAGTCATTCTCTGAAACATGAGAGAGATTCAAAGAAACTATAAATATAGTTCCACACCATGGTTTTTCTATTCCTGAACAAGTGAGAATTTTGTATGAATGGTTGGGTCCAAGGAACAAACAATTCATTGACATGATGTGTAATGGAACCTTTAAAAACAAATCCCCAAATGATGCTTACGAGTATCTAGAAAGCCTTCTGAACAAAACCAAACATGGGGAACTTCACCTTATTCTAAAAAGCCAAAAAGAACTACTATAATTAATAAAATTAGAAAATAGGAAAGCCTAAGGGCTAAACTCACAGCACTCTCTAGGAAGGTTGAAGAGATAGACCTTAGGAAAGTCCATGAAATCCAAACTATTGACCCTATTTGTACAATTTGTGACAAACATGACCATAAGACAGACAACTTCTTAACTATTACATCCATCAAGGATGTTCTTTTAGGAGGACCCCCAGTGGAAGTAAATGATTTGAACTTTCAAAAGCCTCAATACCAAAACAACTTCAACCCAGGGTATAATGACCACCCAGGCTTCTGCTAGAAAGATAACCAACAACCTAGCCAACCACAGGGACAAAATCCTTACCCCAAACAGAACTACCAAACCCATAACCAGTTCCAAACCCAACCTATCCAATACCAACAGCCACTGGTCCATTTTCAATAAACCATCCCACCTCCAAAATATCCCCCTGGGATAAACCAATCTTCTCAATCACCAACCCAAACTGTTCCACAAAACCTACCAGAACAACTGTGAAAATAAATGGAAAGTATGTACTCGGAAGTCTCTTCTCTTAAACAAGAACTTCAAACCATCAAAACTAGAAAGTAACCCATGCCTACTCAGGCAGTACCATCCTCAACTTCAAGGGGAGAGTCAAGTTTCACACAAACAACTCATGAACAAATAAAGGCTGTGACTATTTTAAGAAGTGGGAAATCAATTGAGAAACCTGGACAACTAATTCAGAACCCATATAAAGATTCAAAATTGGATGAAAATTCAAATGAACAAAAAGATCAAATTGAGTAAACAAATAAAAATGTAAAAAAACAACTCTTCAACAAACAACCCCACAACCTGCACCATTTCCTCAACGCATGAGGGGGAAAACCAAGCCTGAATTGAGTGAAACTTTGAGGGAAATATTCTCACAAGTCAAGTTGACCATTCCCCTTATCGATACAATACAAAACATACCTGTCTACTGATTTTATTAATATTTTAATGAATTATTATATACCCCCTTTACTGATTTTATATGAAATGTGCATAATTTGTGTGAAATATTAATGTTTTAATACTAAGTATAATTTTTGAGCATTTTTTAGAAGTAGACCAGTTGAGTCTGTTTACTTTTTTATTTATAACTCTCCCCGTAATGATCCAAATTGTGTGGTTATTGTTTTTTAGGATTCCTAATTCAATATACAATATTTCATTTGAAGGGATCATGGACCAATTCTGCCATTTGAAGGATTACATGGACCACATAAGATGACCCAAAGAATTTGTGAAGAAACTGGACCAGCCATGACGATTGAGTTACTGGTCTAAATCCAAAATCCCAAATTTTATGAAACTCTACCATATGTTCTTGATTATCCAAAATAATTATGGATAAAAATTTCAGGTCCCAACTCTAAGAAAAAGGGGACCAAATGAAGCTTTAAATTGTAGCCCACCATTCTGGTCGGGAATTAAAATCCAAAAACTATTAATGACATATCTCATGATGTATCATCAAATAGATATTATATTTTGCAGTGTGAAAGAGGAGATATAGGCGGATGACTTTGTTGAAGAAATAATTCTTCTTTGAAGTCATCTTCCAATTCAAAAACCCTTTCACATTTTGAACTTTAAAAAGATTTTATTGAAATGGACAGATTAAATTTGTTTAATAAACCGGCCATAACATTGGCTCCATAGGTCTAAATGACTCCAAATTTTGAGATAGGTCGTAAAACTTTATTATATACAACTCTGAATAAGTAGATATCTCGATATTAGGCTGTCTGAATAGGCAACTTGGTGATGAAAGTGGAGGGACATATTAGGAATGAAAACAGTCCACTTCCTTGGGCTATAAATGTATCCCCCTCCTCTCCTTCAAAGGGTTTGTCATTTCAGAAGATAGAAGCACATATTGAAACGACCAAGTACTTTACAAGGTCTTTGGAGGACCTTACATACTCAATTTTTCACTTGAGATGCACTTCCTCCTCTCTTTGTTTCCTTTCACTTTTGTGTTGTTCTTTGTTTGTAATCTTGTAAGTTTGTGTTTTGTAATTCTGTTTTAATGAAAGTTTCTTCTTCAATATCTCTTATTATCATCCACCTTATATAGTTTAATATTAATGTTTTTAAAATATTTTAAATACAGTTGAATCCCCTTCCCTTCTTTTTCTTCTTCATTCAATTGAAAGTTCATTTTTTTATTCTCATCATTGTTCGTGTGTGTGTGTTCGACGCACCACTCTTTTCTTATCCCTTTATTTTTTCTTATATTCTTAATTTATCATCATAATCATTATAACCAGATTATTAACTACTCAATTGACTGAGTAAATATCCTATTGGGTTGAGTCAAAATTTAGGGATGTTAAGTGATTGAGAGTATTTTCTCGATGAGTATTCGTTAATTTAACATCGTGTATGTTGAACTTAACATGTCATGGATTAATGACATATTTTGTTTAACATGTGGTTTCCATGGATTATTGGAACCATAAATACACTACCATAAACAAGTAATGGTAATTATTAGAACCCTAAGTTAAGTTAAGGCTTGGATTAAAGCCTTAACACTTAGGAATTCCAATCAAAATTATCTTGTGAAGTGGGTGTTAATTTAAATGCAATATAAAGCAAAGATCAAGGATATCACAAGCTTAACTCCCTAATAATGAACTCACCCCAATATTTATAAATTTGTTAAATCAAAAATCATCCATAAATTATTTCATAAGCTCTACAAATAAACCCCCCAATCAGAATATAATTAACTAAAAACAACTGACTATTAAAGTATCATCGCCGAGGATTCGACCCGAGTACTGCTATACACATTAGCAGAGCATCAGAATTTTGACCGGTCTATAGGCGACAATAGGCCATGAATTTAAAATGGTGCTATTTCTGAGTATGGTGATTTAAGTAGTCATTAGTTTTTGGATATTTTAAAAAAACAAAACAAACAAAAAAACAAAATTTAAAAAAAAATTATTAAAAAAACACAAAGAAAAACCCATCTTCTCATAAAAATAATAAACAGAAAAAACACAAAGAAAAACATGTCTTCCTTTTCCTTCCAACATCTCTCTAAATTCCCCGTAGCCTCCCAAACAATCCCTCAGATTTTTTTGACCCTGAAATTGAGTGAACACTTCGCTAACTTAGGAGGAAAATAAGAGATAATCAACTCATTCAAGAACCAGTCCTCATCCAACTAGTTGAATTTGAAATGGCCAATCCTAGGGAACAAATCCTTAAAGAACTTTCTGCCCCTGATATAAATTACCAACCTCTTGGTATTAAATATCCAAAAACAGAGGCTAACTTTGAGCTCAAATCGGGTTTGATTCATCTTCTTCCTCATTTCCATTGGCTAGTCGGTGAGGATCTGCATCTCCACCTTAAGGAGTTCTAAGTGGTGTGCTCTACCATGAATCCT
Source organism: Viscum album (assembly GCA_963277665.1). Lineage (NCBI taxonomy): Eukaryota > Viridiplantae > Streptophyta > Magnoliopsida > Santalales > Viscaceae > Viscum > Viscum album. Next base: position 459,001,461 of record OY728126.1, read on the forward strand.
CAAGGGGTTTCTGAGGAAAAAATCAAACTTCGAGCATTCCCTTTCTCCCTATTTGACTCTACCAAGTCATGGATTTACTACCTTCCTCCTGGTTCCATAACCACATGGAATGACATGAAGCGACTCTTCTTAGAGAAATTTTTTCCTGCTTCTTGTACTTCTTCTATCCGAAAGGAAATAAGTGGTATCCGTTAGTTACCAAGTGAATCACTCCATGAATACTGGGAGAGGTTCAAAAGGCTTATTGCAACCTGCCCACACCACCAAATATCTGATCAACTCTTGATCCAATACTTCTATGATGGGTTATTGTCTAGGGAGATAACTCTCATTGATGCCGCAAGTGGTGGTGCTCTTGTTGATAAAACTCCCACAAATTCAAGAGATATCATAATTTACATGGCTATAAACACACAACAATTCTATACTCGAGCACATGATCAAGTCAAACAATCCCAAGATAATCAATCAATTGAGCCGAACAAGATGACCGAGTGGATGAGTGAACTTACAGGTCTTGTGCGACAACTAGATGTGGCTACCAAATCCCCAGCCTCATCTTCTCTGCAATCAATGTTTCATGGACCTGTCAAAAACTGTGGAATCTGCAACTCTTCATCTCATCTAATAGACACATGTCCACAACTTCAAGAGGATCAATCTGATTCATCTGGACTAATGGAGCTCAATGCAGCATATGCTCAGCGGAACACCAACCCTCAACTATCAGGTCAGTTTGTTAGAAACTTCAACCAACCTCACTCTAAGCCCTTATCTTCTTCCTATAACCAAGGCCTTAGGTATGGTAATCCCATATCTCATCCTCCTCAATTCCCTCCTTAAAACCCAAACCAATTCCAATATGGTCAAGGTGTTGGTAACTTCCAACAAACTTATCCTTTTCTTCCTCAACCTCAAAGGAACAATCCTCCTCCTGGATTCCATTATCCTAGTGATCCTTACCAATTCCAAAACCAATACAATCACTTTCCCAAGAACCAAAATCAAGGTAATCCCAATTTAGGACAAGCTTATTCTTCCAAGCAACCATGGGAAAGCACTGTTGAAGATCTTTCCTCCTTCACCCGTTCTAGTCTCAAGAATATTGAAACCCAAATTGGTCAACTTTCATACCACCTTAGTCATCAGAAACCATCCAATTCTTCCCAACTCCTAACTCAACCATTAACCAAACCCAAGGGTAATTTTAGTGCAATTGCACTTAGATTGGGAAAGAAAATTGCTATGCCTCAAGATAAGTCCTCTAACCCTCCTTTGAATTTTGACCTAGAAAATGAAAATAAAAAGAAACATGAAAATGAATCTGAATCCATTCACTCACCTCCTTCCATTCCACTTAAAAATCCAATTCCTTTTCTACAAGCTGTCTCTAAGCCAAAGAAGTCATTTGAACCTGATCCTGAAATGCTTGACATGTTTAGACGTTTTAAAGTCAACATTCCTCTTTTATATTCCATAAAACAAATTCCTAAGTATGCCAAGTTTCTCAAGGAATTTTTCACCCACAAGAGGCAACTTATGACCTTTGAAAATGTTTCCACCCAGCAGTCTATTCCCATAAAGTGCAAAGATCCAGGGACCTTTACGGTTCCATGCCAAATTGGAAGTTCCAACTTTGATGATGCACTCATAGACCTAGGAGCCTCAATTAATGTCATTCCCAAATCCATATTCTCCAACCTTGGTCTAGGTCCATTACATCCAATGGGTTTTTTCATTCAATTGGTCAATCGAAGAACAGCCAGTCCTGAGGGAATGATTGAGGATGTCCTTGTCTGAGTCAATAATCTTATCTTCCCTGCTGATTTCTATGTCCATGACGTGGAAGGTGAGATGAACTCTTCTTGATCTCCCCTAATTCTAGGAAGACCATTCCTCATGACTACTATAACCAAAATTGATGTTCATTCAGGCATCTTATCCATGGAATTTGGTGACCAATTGGTCAAATTCAACATTTTCCAAGCCATGCGATACCCATCTGAGGATCACTCTGCATTCTCAATCCATGCTTTTGAGGACACTTCTAAGAGTCAATCGAACCCCAATACATCATGTTCTTAATTTTCTAATAACAAAGGATCTTGTGAAATATGCACCATGATTAACCAATTCATAAATGGTGAAGTTGATGTGGACCTATCATTTATAGACTCCATCAATCTAGAGGAACTTGAACACACTCTTGAATCCCACATCAACTCTAATCTCTACTGCTCCACCTTGGATAGTATTAAGAAGAATGAATCTGAAGCAACTGAAGTCCCTTCTTCCATTCCTAAGTTATCTAACCCATAAATGAAAGATGAGATTGATCTGAAACCTCTACCTAAACACCAAAAAATGCATTCCTTTTCCATGATCACTCTTATCCTATCATTCTATCTTCCTCACTTACCGAAACTGATGAGTCCAAACTTATTCAAGTGTTAGAGGAAAACAAAAAGGCCTTAGGGTGGACCCTAGATGACATACCAGGAATCAAACCTGCCCTTTTCATGCATCACATCCATCTTGAGGAGTCATACAAACCAATTATACAACCACAAAGAAGACTCAATACACTCATACTTGAGGTAGTTAGGGAAGAGATCACCAAGCTTCTTCAAGCTGGTATTATCTACCCAAATTCTGATAGTGAATGGGTTAGTCGAATTCAAGTTGTACCTAAGAAGGGTGGGATAACTATTGTAACAAATGAACATGGAGAGGTAGTCACAACTTGAGTGAAGAACAAATGGCGTGTGTGCATCGACTATAGAAAATTGAATGTTGAAACAAGAAATGATCACTACCCTCTTCCATTCCTTGATAAAATGCTTGAAAATTAGCTGGAAAGTCACACTATTTCTTTCTTGATGGATACACCAGCTACTTCCAAATCCCAATCACACCTCAGAACCAAGAAAAGACTACTTTTACATGCTCCTTTGGAACATATGCATATAGAAGAATGCCTTTTAGCCTTTGTAATGCTTCTGCAACATTCCAGAGGTGTATGATGAGTATCTTTTTCAAATTCATTGAACACTGCATGGAATTCTTCATGGATGACTTTACCATTTATGGTGAGTCATTTGAAAATTGCTTGAATTCACTCTCTCTAGTCCTTAAAAAGTGTGTCAAGTGTAACCTTGTGTTAAATTTTGAAAAATGTCACTTCATGGTTGCAAATGGGATTGTTCTAGGACACATAGTTTCAAAAGATGGTATTGAAGTCGATCTTTCCAAAATTGAAGTGATCCAATCACTTCCTCAACCCACTTCTGTTCAAGACATCCGTTCATTTCTTGTTCATGCCAGTTTCTATCGGAGATTCATCCATAACTTCAGTAGTATTTCCCTCTCACTCACTCGGTTACTCCAAAATGATGTCACTTTTCATTTTGATGAGGTTTGCAAGAGAGCCTTTGTTTAACTCAAAACTTCTCTAATATCCACCCCAATAATCCAACCCCCAGATTGTTCCTTACCCTTTGAGTTGATGTGTGATGCTTCTGATAGATCCTTTGGGGCTGTTCTTGGTCAAAGAAGAGAAAATATTCCTCATGTAATCTATTATTCCACAAAAAAAATTGTATGAAACTCAATCTCACTACACTGTCACTGAAAAGAAACTTTTAGTAGTGGTTTTTTCCTTAGATAAATTTTGGCCCTATCTCTTAGGTGCCAAAATCATCATCTTCACAGACCATTCTTCTATAAATTTCTTACTCGAGAAAAGTGATTCCAAACTAAGGATAATAAGATGGATCTTAATGATCCAAGAGTTTGACCTTGAAATCAAAGATAGACCAGGAAAATAAAACACTATGGATGATCACTTGAGTAGAATTTCTAATTCTTCTCATTCTGAAATCATCAATCCTAAATTCCCCACTAATCACCTTTCATATCTCACTCAAAAAATACCATGGTATGCCCCAATTGTAAATTACTTGGTTTCTGGTGTTTTTCCTGAAAAGTTTTCAAAAGAAAAAAATGAAGTTGAATAGTGATTCAAAATACTATTTTTGGGAAGAAAATAAACTTTGGAAAACTGGGGCTGACATGGTAATAAGGAGATGTGTTGATGAAAATGAACATTCATCCATATTAGAATTTTGTCACTCAATGCCTGGTGGTGGCCACTTTGGACCACAAAGGACCTCCCGAAAGGTCCTAGACTCTAGATTCTTTTGGCCTTCACTCTTCAAGGACTCACATGAGTTCTTTCAATCATGTCCCACTTGCCAAAAGTTTGGCACAGTTTCAAAGATAATTGAAATGCCCCAAAATCCTTTAATTTTCTGTGAGATCTTCAATGTTTGGGGTATCAATTTCATGGGACCATTTCCCCCTTCCAATGGATTCTCATACATTCTTCTTGCGGTTGATTATGTTTCTAGGTGGGTTGAGGCTAAACCCGCTAGAAAGGATGATTCACATAATTTTAGTGAGTTCCTAAAGACACACATCTTCCATCGATTTGGCACACCATGTTCCTTGATAAGTGACTTAAAAACCCATTTTTGTAATAGAACCATGGAATCTCTTTTGAAAAAGAATGGGGTTGTACATAAAAATTCAACTGTATATCACCCCCCAAACAAATGGAATGGCTGAACTTTCTAATAGAAAAGTGAAAAGAGTTCTTGAGAGAATTTTAAAACCCACCAGAAAAGACTGGCCTGAAAGACTTGGGTAAGCACTTTGGGCTTATCGAACTGCCTATAAAACACCCATTGGGATGTCTCCTTTTAGGCTAGTTTTTGTTAAAGCATGTCATTTTCTAGTTGAAATCCAATATAAGTCATTTTCGGCTATCAAAACTTGTAATTTTGATCTTGAAAAATCTGGTGAAGAAAGATTGTTGCAATTGGCTGAACTGGAGGATCTTCGACTTGATTATTATGAGAATTATAATCTCTACATAGAAAAATCCAAGGCACTCCATGATAAACACATCCTGAGAAAGGTATTTCATGAAGGTGAAAAGGTAATTCTCTTCAATTATTGATTTCGACTTCTCCCAGGTAAGCTTAATTCTCGTTGGGAAGGTCCATTTTTTATTACTAATGTTTATCCATTTGGTGCAGTACAAGTCCAAGACCCCTCTTCTAAAAGAACATTCACAGTTAATGGACATCGATTAAAGCATCACCATGAGAGGATGCATAATCCTGGATCAACATCAACTTCCACTGGATCCCTAAATTCTCTAATCGACCTACCACTATATGGAAATGGAAACCTTCCAAATCCAAACCAGGGGGCACCTCTTTCCCTTTAACTCTCTCTATCTATTCCTCTCTCTACCTCTTTCTTCTTCTTCTTCTCTATTTTATATTTTACCACTTTATTTTTCAAACCCTTTATTTTTCTCTTTCTCTTTTGTGTGGGTGTGTATTTTAAAGAACACTAAAAAAAATAAAAAAAAATAAAAAAAATGTAAAAACAAAAACCAAAAGAGTCATACTTACTCACCATCAATTTTTAAATTTTTTTCAACCATTTTGCGGAGTCAAAAGACATGGTTTCATCTCAAAAATTTTGTTTTTTCATCATATATTTGGATAAATAATTTTGTGTCAAGAATAATACATTTTGAATGCTCAGTTTTTATTTGGAAAATGCTTTTCCCAAACTGTGAGGAACAACATTTTCTTTCATGCCAAGGCCACCTATGGACATATTTTCAAAATGTGTGTTTTCACCCCCATTTGTGAGTCTTGAGTTTGTGGACCTTAGAGCTAAATTTCCTACTTTAGTGTGCATTAATATGATTGAGGCATTTTCTGAACCACATCAGAACCACAAATAGCCAAATAGCCTCCCATTAACCATACATTAATCCTCCTTTTGAAAGCCCCTTTGAACCTATGAAAACCTTTTATTTGATAGCCACATTACAAGCCCAATTCCTTATCCCACCCAATATCAACATGGATTTTCATTGCATATTTATTTTGAAATTTATGTGTGGGGGTAATGTATTTCATTATGGGTACCATTTATTGATTTCACCATGTTATCATATGCATAAGGGAAAGCATACATTTCAGTGTGGGGGAGAGGTTGTCTTTTAGTGTGTTTTGGGGTAGGTAATTTATTTTCATTTATATAATTTTGTAAATGTTATTGACAAGTGTTCAAAAAAATCAAAAAAGAAATAAAAAAATAAAAAAAGAACAAAAAAAATTGGGTTGTTTCTTGGGTAGGTCAAAAATCACTCTTCCTCAACCTTTGATCTTGTTATAACTATTACAGTTAGTGTCGTGAGGAGATCAATCATGGGTTGGGATATGAGTGTGGGATCTTTTCCAAGTTCAACTTTCGAAAAAATAAAAAAAATAAAAAAAAAGAACACTTTCATTATATTCTTACGTCATTGGGAGAAGTTTTGTGGTTTGTAAATATTTCATCTTCTCATCCCCTTCAAATTTCCTTCCTCTATTGTTTCTTTCTTCACAAAATCATTCCCTTGAAAATATGTGTTTTCATTTCCTTCCATGTTTTATTTCAAAAAGTGTGCATTGCTTTTTCTATGTTGGTGTTTTAACCCTCTTCTTATCTCTCTTGGACATTATATTCCTACCATCCCATAGCCACAAAAAAACCCTTAAAATAACTCTTAATTCTTATGCACTTTGGATAGGTATTGGAAGCTGAGAGCTCTTTCAAACTCTAAGATTTTCACTTTTGGTTGGTGAAATAGTGAACCTCCACAAAAGAATTCTATCATCTTGAGAGGTGTGAGTTTTGAGTGTCCACATTTTCCATTTCTAAATTTGAGCATGAAAAAGGAATTAGTTTTGGAACATTGTTTCTGTAAAAACTTGTGCTGGAATTCAAAATAGATGAGTGAAATAGTCTAAACCTCCCATGATTAGAGAAAACAAAATTTTAATATTTGTTGGTGAGTGAAAATGATTTTATTATGTTTTTATATTTTTTAAACATGAGGACATGCACAAGACTAAGTGTGGGGGAGTTGATGTTATTAATATTTCATGACTTATTATATACCCCCTTTACTAATTTTATATGAAATGTGCATAATTTGTGTGAAATATTAATGTTTTAATAATAAGTATAATTTTTGAGCATTTTTTAGAAGTAGTCCAATTGAGTCAGTTTACTATTTTACTTATAACTCTCCCCCTAATGATCTAAATTGTATGGTTCTTGTTTTTTGGGATTCATAATTCAATAAAAAACATTTCATTTGAAGGTATCATGGACCAATTCTACCATTTGAAGGATTACATGGACCACACAAGATGACCCAAAGAATTTGTGAAGAAACTGGACCAGCCATGATTATTGAGTTACTGGTCTAAATCCCAAAGCCAAAATTTTATGAAACTCTTCCATATGTTCGTGATTATCCAAAGAATCATGGATAAAAATTTCAGGGCCCAACTCTAAGAACAAAGGGCCCAAATGAAGCTTTGAAATATAGCCCACCATTCTGGCCAGGAATTAAAATCAAGACACTATTCAGGACATATCTCATGATGTAATCATCAAATAGAGCTACGATTTTGTAGTGTGAAATAGGATATATAGATGGAAGACTTTTTTGAATAAATAATTCGGATTTGAAGGCATATTACTATTCAAAAACCCTTTCACATTTTAAACTTTAAAAATATTGGATTGAAATGGACAGATTAAATTTGTTTAATCAACCAGCCATAACTTTGGCTACATACGTATAAATGACTCCAAATTTTGAGATACTTCATACAACTTTATTATATACAACTTTGAATAATGAGATATCTTGAGATTCGAATGTATTAATATCCAACTTGGTGATGCAAGTGGAGGGACAGATTGCGAATGAAAACAGTCCACTTCCTTGGGCTATAAATACATCCCCCTCCTCTCCTTCAAAGGGTTTGGAATTTCAGAAGAGAGGAGAACATATTGTCATGAACAAAGCCTTTACAAGGTCTTGGGGGGACCTTTAATACTCAAGTTTTCACTTGATATACCCTTACTCCTCTCTTTGTTTCCTTTCACTTTTGTGTTGTTCTTCATTTGTAATCTTGTAAGTTTGTGTTTTGTAATTCTATTTTAATGCAAGTTTCTTATTCAATATCTCTTATTCTCATCCAACTTATGTAGTTTAATATTAATGTTCTTAAAATAGTTTAAATATAGTTGAATCCCCTTCCCTTCTTTTACTTCCTCACTCAATCGAAAGTCTGTTTTTTTAATTCTCATCATTGTCTGTGTGTGTGTGTTCGACGCACCCTCTTTTCTTATCCCTTTATTTTTTATTATATTATTAATTTATCATCTTAATCATTATAACCAGATTATTAACTACCCAAATGGATGAGTAAATCTCTCATTGGGGTGAGTCAGAATTTAGGTATGTTAAGTGATTGAGAGTATTTGCTCGATGAGTATTCATTAATTTAACATTGTGTATGTTGGACTTAACATGTCATGGATTAATGACATATTTTTTTAACATGTGGTTTCCATGGATTATTGGAACCATAAATACACTACCATAAACAAGTAATGGTAATTATTAGAACCCTAAGTTAAGTTAAGGCTTGGATTAAAGCCTTAACACTTAGGAATTCCAATCAAAATTATCTTGTGAAGTGGGAGTTAATTTAAATGCAATATAAAGAAAAGATCAAGAATATCATAAGCTTAACTCCCTAATAAGGAAGTCACCCAAATCTTTATCAATTTGTTAAATCAAACATCATATATAAATTATTTTATAAGCTCTACAAACAAATACCCCAATCATAATACAATTAACTAAAAACAACCGACTATTAAAAAGTATCATCGCCAAGGATTCGACCCAAGTACTGCTATACACATTAGCAGAGCATTGGAACTTTGACCGGTCGATAGCCGACAATCGTTCACGTGTTTCACCTACTAAAAGTACCATAAGGACTTTCACGCTTTTAAAAGAAAATTTTCACATAAAAACCAAGTCCTTTTGGCTGCTAATGTGAGTACCACCATTCAAGGGACTATTCCTCCTATGTTGAAAGACTCGGGTTTCCCTTACATCAATGTTGAACTAGGAGAGAGAAAAGTTGTCAAGGCCTTGTGTGACCTAGGTGCTAGTGTCAATCTCATCCCCTATGATGTGTACTTCTAGTTAGGCCTAGAAGAACTCTAACCCACATCTGTCACACTTCAACTTGTTGATCGTAGCATTAGGGTTCCAAAGGGGATTTTAAAGGACGTTCTGGTAAAGGTTGAAAACTTCATCTACCTTGCTGAATTCATTATCCTTGATAGCCATACAAACTTAGGAAATAAGGAACAAACCCCAATCATCCTTGGTCATCCCTTCCTTGCAACAATCAACTCTGTTATCCAAGTCCGAAATGGGAACATGACCATCACCTTTGGAAACATGAGTCTAGACTTGAACATCTATAATGAAATCTCACAAATAGGGGATGACGAGGACATTCATGAAGTAAACATGATAGGAAGAATTGATAATGAATTCATAGAACATCAAGGAATATTTTATGGATGTTTAACTTAGGATGATATTGATTTCCTTTGTTCACATGAAGGAATTTTATCTCCTTGGCTTGAATCATTTCTAAATTTCTCTTATGATAAAGTCTTAGGTCCAACAATCAGTGAAACCTTTCAGTAAACCACTTTCATGGAGACCACTCCAACATCCTTCCCTAAATCTGATCAACCCAATCATGTAACTGAACCTTTTACATGTGGGGAATCAATCCTATATAAAACTCTAGAAAATAAAATTGATTTTGATCCAATGTCCCAATATTCTATTGAAATTCTGAACCAAAATGATCTTGAATTGAAGGAACTTCCTATTGTACTCAAGTATGCCTTCTTAGGGGACAATCAAACACATCCTATTGTCATTTCTTCTTCTCTTGGAGCCAATCATGAAAGGATGCTTCTAGATGTCCTTAGGAAACATAAGAAAGCCATTGGTTGGACCCTGTTTGATATTCATGGGATTATCCCACTTGTTGGGACTCATAGGATTGTTCTGGAATCTGATTCAAAGTCATGTCATCAACATCAATTGAGACTCAATCCTAATCTCATGGAAGTAGTGAGAAAAGAACTTCTGAAATTGTTAAAAGCTGGTATCATATATCCCATAGCTAAGAGTGAGTGGGTCAGCCCAATCCAAGTGGTTCCTAAGAAGGCAGGAATCACAGTGATAACCAATAAGGATGGAGAGATTCTTACAACTAAGGTGAGTAGTGGATGGAGGGTCTGCATTGACTATAGGAAGCTAAACTCATTCACCAAGAAGGACTATTTCCCCTTACCATTCATTGACCAAGTCCTTGAGAGAGTAGCAGGTCATGCCTTATATTGTTTCTTAGATGGGTACTCAGGGTATAATAAAATCGAGGTCTCCCTAGAGGATCAAGGGAAGACTACATTCACATGTACATTTGGTACCTTTGCTTTCAAATGCATGCCCTTCAGGTTATGCAATGCCCCTGGAACCTTCCAGCGGTGCATGATGGGAATATTCTCAGACATGGTAGGGGATTTTCTAGAGGTCTTCATGGACGACTTCTTTGTGTTTTGGGATACATTTGAGGGATGTCTGAAGAATGTGGAGAGAGTCTTGACAAGATGTGAAGAAAAGAATCAGGTCCTAAACTAGGAAAAATTTCATTTCATGGTTAAAGAGGGAATATTTCTAGTCCATCTAGTCTCGGGTAGGGGGATTGAAGTTGATAAATCCAAGGTTGACATCATTCATCACCTTCTATCACCCAAACCTGTCAAAGAAGTGATGTATTTTTTAGGACATTTTGGTTTCTATAGAAGATTCATCAAGGACTTTAGTTCAATCTCCCATCCCCTTTGTGCTATCCTAGTAAAGGATGCTCCATTTGTTTGGACAGAAAGTTGTGAGGGTTCATTCTCAACCCTCAAATCCTCTCTCACCTCTCCTCCCATTATGAAATCTCCAAATTGGAACCTTCATTTTGAACTTATGTGTGATGCCAGTGACTTTGTTGTATGAGTTGTGTTAGGAAAATGTTGTGATAAAACTCCTCATGTCATTGCTTATGCAAGAAAATCCTTAAATGATGCCCAAATCAACTACACCACCACTGAAAAGGAGTTAATTTCTATTGTGTTTTCCTTAGAGAAGTTTAGTTCCTACCTCTTAGGATCCCCGATCACTGTGTTCACTAACCATTCTGCACTAAAATACCTCTTCAAAAAATAAGATGCTAAGGCTATACTGATTAGGTGTGTCCTTCTCTTACAAGAAATTGACCTCACAATCAAGGATAAAAAGGGTGTTGAAAATTTTGTAGCTGATCACCTCTCTAGGATGGAATTCAAAGACAACTCAAATCACCTTTCTGTGTCTGATTCATTTCCCGATGAATACTTATACTCTGTGAGTGACTGCCCTTGGTATGCCAACATAGCCAATTTCTTAGTTACAAGAGTCATTCCAAAATTCTTAGGGACTCAATATCGAAAGAAATTTCTTTATTATGTTAGAAACTGTGTGTTTTATGATCCATACCTCTAAAAGTTCTACCCTGACCAAGTCATTAGGATGTGTGTCCCAGAATCTGAACAAGAGTCCATCATTAAATTCTATCATAGTGAGGCATGTGGAGGTCACTTTTCCTCTAAGAAAACATCTGCTAAGATTCTTCAGTGTGGTATCTTCTATCCCACCCTCTCAAGGGACTCTTACACATTTTCTCAAAGTTTTCCTAGGTGTCAACAAGTAGGGTCCATCACCAAAAGGAATCAAATGCCACTCACTCCCATCTTAGTGATTGAAATCTTTGACTGTTGGGGAATTGATTTCATGGGTCCCTTCACAAACTCTAGGGGATACCTCTACATCCTCTTAGCTGCTGATTATGTCTCAAAATGGGTTGAATCCATTCCCACATAGTCTAATGACTATCATGTTGTGATCCGATTTCTGAAAGAGCACGTATTTTTCTCGATTTGGAATTCCTAGGGCTATAATTAGTGACCGAGGAACCCATTTCTACAATCTTCCATTCTCTTCACTCATGTCTAAGTATGGTATTTCTTACAAGGTTTCCACTGCGTACCATCCTCAAACCAATGGTCAAGCTGAGTTAGAGAATAGGGAGATTAAGAATATTCTTGAAAAAAAATTCAATCCTTCTAGGAAGGATTGGTCTGAGAAACTCTTGGATACTCTTTGGGAATATCGTACAGCATACAAAACCATCCTAGGAATGTCACCATATAGGTTGGTTTATGGAAAAGTATGCCATTTACCTGTTGAAATTGAGCATAAGGATTTTTGGGAAATTAAAAAAATAAATTATGACCTCTCATTGGCCAGAACAATAAGGAAATTAGATCTCAATGAACTTGAGGAACTAAGGATGGATGCTTATGAAAATTCAAGGATCAATAAATCTAGAGTTCAAGCCTTCCAATCTAGGAATATCAAAGTCAAACATTTTGAACCGGGAAAATTTGTGCTCTTATATAGCTCAAAACTTCATTTACACCTGGAAAAGTTAAGGTCTATATGGTCAGGTCCTTTCATAGTGCATCATGTGTACCTCCATGGGGCAGTAGAGATTCAAGATCCCACTAGTGGTCAGATTTTCAAGGTCAATGGTCATACGTTAAAACCATTCATTTAATCATTCAATAAACATGAAATATAGGATTAGTTAACTGATCCAACCTATGAACCAGGAAAAAATTGATAGATTTAGGATCCATGTTGGGCTAACGACATTAAACAAAAGCACTGCACGAGAGGCAACCCATGGTTTTCATGTCATCTTTATTTTTAAAATAGGATTAATTAAACATTTTGATATTTAAAAATAAAAAAATAGATTTTTGACATGTTTTTCTATTATGAGAGTGAATGGGTATGAAAGGGGAGCACCATATTTATCTGTGTCACGTGGTGTGATCCTTGAGTAATACCTTACCTAGAAATTTAAAAAGAAGACAATGTATCATCAGTTCATTTTATTTTTATGTGTTTGTATGTTAAAATAAAAATACAATATATATATATATATAAAGGAACACTTCATAGGTCATGGTTCAAACCCCGTCACAATCGGCGAAGCCACGAGGAATCAAACCCGGGACCGAAGAGAGACAGGGGCGCGTGCTTACCACTGAACTACAGCTTTTTGTGATTCTTTGTTCTATAATTTTTATATATATACTTATATTTTACTTTCTTTACTATATAAATATATATATATATATAGTTTTTTTCATTTTTTTTGTTTTTTTACACTAGGGAATTCTCAGCGTGACATCGAGATCAAGGGATTAAAAGAGAGCAGTAAGAATTTCAACTTCAACCACCAGGTGACTTCATTCCATGATCCTCGTTTTCAATTTCCTTTTTGAACTCTCATTCTCTACCTCTACCCCCTTCTAAATTTTCTTTTCTTTAAAAACTGGGGAAAGTGTTATTTTAAGTTGGGGGGTAGATAAAATAAAAAATGCTTTTGTGTCAAAAAAAATGATGAATTATGTGAAAAAAAATGTGTGTAAATGGAAGGAAAAATTCCTTTAACTTTGAACATGGAAATACACATTGCACACTTTGAAACATAATATCAAATAATTTAGCATGCCCCGATTCTGATTTTAATCCTTGTATAATTTCATGAGCATTGATTTTGGAAAGTGTGGCTGTCCAATGTGATATTTCATTGTTTGTATTTTTATCCAAAAAAAAAGGTCACAATGCACGTGCTTTGGATAGTGGGGTATTAGTTTGAGTTCATGGGGTCCCCCAAATAAATAGCATAGGTTTGGTAATCATTTTAGTTTTAATATGAGTATATAATAAAAAAATTTAAAAAACAATAAATTTGCATGTAGAGCAATGAAATGACCTAATGTGTGGCTTTCGGCACTTGGGGATCGTGACTCCATAGTTGTCTGGCCCAGAGTTAGTAGTTTTATCTCAATTTTTGGTAATTTGGTTTTGTTTTTGATTGAGTTAACTCGAGATGATGCCCAAGTATATAGACTTCACTTGGTGCCCTAATGTCTTTGAGCCTGGGAGTCATCGGCAAAGTCTCGCAACAGGGGTTGACTATTTTGAGTGCAATTTCAATTACCATGGAAAAATTGCAAAAAAAACAAAAAAAATACAATAAAAAAATTGAATACTCTTTTTAATATTGAAATGTGATTCCACCTAGCACTTCCATCATTTCCCTCTTGAATAAAGATGAACCCCCGTGTCTAATGTGATGCACAACACATCATCACTCTTAATTGATATTGGATGAAATATGGTGATGAATTTGAACAAAGGAATGGGAGTGGGATTGGGATATGCTTATGAAACTATCTTGTATTAAAACATTTTGATAGGTTTCGTGATTGTTTGGTATGAGGGTTTTGGGTGATCATTGTGTATTAAAATGTTTTTGGAAAAGGGAATTCGAATTTCATATTGTTGAGATATATTTTGCTCGGGACTAGAAAAACTCAAGTTGGGGGTGTTATTAGCCACTAAATGAGGCTAATATTAATTGTTAATATATATAATATTCATTTTCTTTATTATTCATAAACTCCATTTTTAGTGCATTTTACACTTTGAACATCATTTCCCATTATGATTGTAATTCCTTCTTAAAATGCACTATTATGTGGTACATTTTTAACATCATTTAAAGTACCCAATGATCTTGATTTTATTTTAATGTTTAATTTTCAGGTTTATAATTATATTTTAAACAATTCATACTTGTGGAGTGTTGGAATATTCACATTGGAAGACCACCAAAATGGGATTTCATGCAAACAATTCTGGAGAATGCAAATTGGACACCAGCCCACTGATGAGAATGTGGGGCCCAACATACATGCCCAATGAAGTCCAAAGCTTGTGTTATTATGGAATTAATATATATGAACAAATCATTATTCATGAGACAATGCTAATTAGACCACTATGGTGGTTATTAAGGTGTCCCAATTTTGAGATAAAATTCTAGGCCAGAATCTGAGGCCTAGAAAAACATACCACCATTTTACACATATCTCATAAAAAAAATATTCATTTGATCTGAAACTTTACATAAAGATAGGGAACATCTGTAGATTTATTTTAGTCTTCTATGGACCACTCTAATTCGTACATCTAGAAGGACATTAAGATGATTCTGTTTGGTGGAGGAAATTTGGATGCCACCTCGGGTCAAGGGTGGAAAAATCAACTCTCCCTCAACTTTCCACCAACCTATGGCCTACCACAATTAATTGAGGAGACTTGGAATATTGGAGGCTCTACCCAAGGCTTCAAAAATTCCTATATAAGGTAGTGGTGGTGTAGTAATTGATCGTCTTTGGTGCTTGGTTTCATTGTAGTGTTATGCTGCCGCTTTGTGTTTGTAATCACATTTATTTCTCATGTAAGTTGTTTAATTCACCTTAGTTTCTTAATAAAAGTTATTCCTTTTCTCTTATTCTATTCTTATAAATGTCACTTTGATACCATTGGTTCAAGGTGTGAATTTATTCACACCATAATTTGTGATAATTATTCACACAATGGTGGAGTGATCATTGTCTTTTTATTGTTTTCTTTACTTCTTCGATTCCTCCCTCGTGAGTCTATTTCCTGCTTCCATTGAAACCATAGCATCAATGGAGGGATAACCCAATTATGGGTTGATCCAAGTGAGTATAAAGGGGCTGTATTGAATGTTATTTATCACCCCATTAATGTATACTCACTTATTTTAATTGATATTTTTATTTGATGATTTTAAAACTTCTTCGTCCTTGTTGAATTTTAAGGCCACATACTTCAAGTGCTAATACAAACCTTTACCTTGGAGTGCTCATAAATTTGATCCTCGAAGTGTATAGGTGAATAGTATTATGGTGTGTTGGTATAAAAGCAGTAAGTGATGAAGTTGTTTGATCTCCTTAAATGAACTCAACTCAAATATAAGAAATTGAAATAATTGAAAGGGAATACGTCCAATCCACCCCAAGTGATAACCTAGGATCAACACATTCTTTTAAATTGAAGTCACTTAATTCTATTAGAGTTCATTTTAAACCATCTTAAATCAACCCAAGTTGGCCACTTCATAGCTAAAAACAATCCATAAAATGTACGTGTTTGTAGGTACTTCTTAGGTCTCTGAGGATTCGACAACCCAAGCTAGACTACAAGGACCATCCTACCTTCTTCTTTTGGGTAAATTTGAGCGTGAATCAATGCCCACATAATATATATAAATATTAATGCATATGAATTTTTATAAATACACATGAATACATATAAAAATCTATAAATATATATAATTATAAATAAATTTACATAAATATATATAAATACACACACACACATATATATATACACATATAAATATACATAAATATATGTAAATACACACAAATATATATATATCCACATAATATCTATAAATATATATAAATATATATAAATATACATAAATACATATAACTATATTTAACTATAAATATATTTACATAAATATATATAAATACAAATGTATATATATATATATAATTAAATATAAATATACATATATAAACACATATAAATGTACATAGATATATATATATATATATACATATAAATATATATATATACCTATATAATATATATATAACTTTAAATACATATAAATATACATAAATATACATAAATAAATATAAATATCTATATATATATAAATTTATACATATATATATATATATACACATATGTACATATACATAAATACATAAAAAATATACATAAATATACATAAATTGACACACACACATATATAAATATCTATAAATATACAACCTTACACAATTTTTAACATTGAACTTCCCACCATAAGAAATTTCCTTGACCACTAAATTTTAACCATGAATTCCATGCAAATTAAAGCTTTGGAATTCCCATGAATGAACTGTTTGAGATTAACTGAACCAAAGAATTTCATGGCACTTAAGACACATCAGAAAAATAAATTATGAAAAGAGGGTGAACCACTATAATTTCAACACCATCATATCAATAGGAATGTAAACCAAGAGAATAAATTCATAAACCACCCAAAAGGATAAGAATACCCTCTTAAACAAAGTATAAATACAATCAAAAGATCTAAAATTGAGTTACCTTAATTTAAAACTCAGTTTTGATAGCCTTCCAAACCACTTTTGAAAAATAAAAAATGGGGTACAAGGATGCCTATTATCAAATGTCAAATATTTGTTCATAATATTTAATTTGATAGGACATTGAGCCCAAAAAAATATCTATATCAAAATTTATGGTTGTTTAAAGTTGAAGTATGATTTTCAACTTCTCTTAGAATATTAATAAATATTTTATCACTAATTATTACCAAAGTTTTATCCAATACAATCATTTTTCTTTTCTTAAGTTGATTTTATAGATCTCAGAGCACAAAGAGGCACTCATATCAAATGTTATGATCATTTGAAGTTAAATTCTAATTTTCAATGTTATGTGCGGAAGTCTCAGCTGTAGTTTTA
Source organism: Viscum album (assembly GCA_963277665.1). Classification (NCBI taxonomy): domain Eukaryota; kingdom Viridiplantae; phylum Streptophyta; class Magnoliopsida; order Santalales; family Viscaceae; genus Viscum; species Viscum album. Next base: position 459,019,020 of record OY728126.1, read on the forward strand.
ATGTGTGTGCATGTGTTATAAATATATACATATATAAATATTTACTAATTAATAATTAATAATTAGTAAATGATTAATAATTACTAAATAAATAATAATGAATAATTGATTAAGTTTTTAAATAATTACTAGCTACTAATTATAAATAAAAAATAGTTAAAATTTTAAATAATAAATAATTACTAATTACTAATTATTAAAAATTAATTAAAATTTTAATTTATTATTGATTTTCATTAACGTTTTAGTAGTTTTTAATAAACCGCCATGAATTAGTGATGGTTCTTCAAAAACCACTGCTAAAATGAAATAAATAAAAAATAAAAAATTATGATTTAGTGATGGTTTTAACCATCATAAAAATTTTGATGTTAAATGGTAAATATTTTTAATAAACCACCATGAATTAGTGATAACTTTCTAAAACTTTTGATAAAAAATAAAAAATAAAACATTTAGCGGTGGTCTTGAAAATCACTACTAAATGTCATTTTCCTATAGTAAAAAAGTGTAATAATTAGTAAAATAATCTAACGAACCTTATTTTAAACCAAAACATTCAAATAATTATTCTTCCCAAAGGTCTATAAATGAATAAGAATAACTAAATCTTTAATCATAATTAATGAGTCCATATGGAAACATAACAATAGATTATGGTGTCTCCAAATAATCAAAGAATGATTATAAATATTCAAGTAACACTACTATAGGTAACCATTTGATTTAAATAAGAAATTCATTAATAAATAATTTTCATTTATATTTCTTGAAAACAATGTTTAAGCTTTATTAAAGTTTTTAAAATAAATCGGTAGGTACATCACATACAAATCCTAATTTAACACTAAGGGGGTTGAGATCACCTATTTTCCTAGTATATTTTCACAAAAATCAAGAGGGGGTGGATTGAGTTCTTAAAATATTATCCAACTTAAATCCCCACTCTTAAAGTTGGTTCTAACTTCTCTCACTCTTCTCAAAAAAATATGCTGTGAAAAATAAAAAAAGCAGGAAACATGATATGTATAGTGGTTTGCAGAAAAAATATCCCTAGTCCACTCCACCAATATGCACTCAATAAGCTTGGTGATTTTCACTAAAATATACTTTTTCTTAGGGAATCCATAACTCTATGTAAGCAGTTGTCACTTAGTATGATATCCAAGATCTTTTTACATGCTCTTATTTATAAGGATTATACATAGCCTCCATCCACACTCAATGTATGTAGTGTTCACTTATAACCAGAAGAGAAAAGTTGTGTATAAGAGAGTTTCAGTTTAGCACACCATTTCAAGAAGGAACTGACAAATGATTAAGCTTCTTTAGAGATGGATAAAACTTTAAATAAAGTGATAAAGATATTAAATTTTTTGTAGATAAAATTTAAAATCACACAATATAAGTAGTTTTTTATTTTCAGTTGCATATCAATAGTAGTTCTAAAAATAGAGTATGCACCCGCAATAGTTATTTTTTATTCAACTCTTTATTCTTGGAAAAAATTCTTCTCTTTTGTATTCAAGAACTTTTTTAATTCGAATATTTGATATTAAATATTATAATATTCATAAATTGATGTTTTATCCTTTTCATGGGACTTTCTTCTCCAAAATTAGAAAAATATAGGTAGTTGTTTTGGAGTATCTATGGTCTTTCTTGGAACTGCATTATTTCTTTGAAATAAAAACTTTAAATAACTCATATTTCTTCATTCAATCATCACTAATTTTTATAAAACTAAATTAAGAGTATACTTTTATTCAAATTCTGAAATTTTAATAATCTTCTTATAACTGTAATAAAATATCATGAAAATAACACTTTATAAGTATTAATTTTCATAGATCTTCAGGTTTTATAAGATTTTTGTTTCGTAAGTCTTTTTATCTTTGTTTAAGTCTTTAGAATAAGCCATTATTATAATTGTAATCCTTTTTATTAATCAAATGAATTTATCATGATCACAAGTCATTTACTCTAAGTGTAAGTCTTTTATTCCAAATGTAATTCTTTTCTTATAAATGTAAGCCTTTTTCATAATTTTTTTCCTAAATATAAGTCTTCCAAACATAGATAAATTTCTAGGAACTAGAGAATTGTAAGTATTTCATATATAATTAATGCCTTTGAGCATATTTCTTCTAAACTTAGAAAATATATATTCAAACAAAATAAAAAATATCTTATAAAACTATTTAGAAAATTATAAGAATTTATTTTCACACTTCAAGGAAAATAATTAGTAATGAAATTTATGGGTTTGGTTATCCTTAAAACTTAGGATAAAGTGGGATATAATAGAACAATATTAATGTGTCCAGAAATATCCCCCTTTTTAATGATCAAAAACCCATAATAATTTAAACATAACATTTTATAAATTTTCATAATAGAGTATTTCAAATCAATGTATTTCAAAATGGTACCAATAAAAATACTTTTGAATATTAAAATTGAATAAAATTTTGTGTTTGTTCCATTTTCTTCACCCCCTTTTAATGAGATAAAAAATAAATATAAAATAATGGATATAATATGTTTAATATTGCATATTAAATTTCACAACTGTGAGAACATGTGACTGAAATAAAGTAGAATTTGGCATGGACTGATAGGAAATGATTAAAATTGGAAATATAATAATAAAAAATAAATTAATATTAAGAATCCCTGAATTTCATTGAGAAAATAATATAATTACAAAGAGTCACAAAATATAAACTAGAAAAATTAAAATTACACATCAATATTTATGCTCAAGATTGGGATAGCTGAAGGATTTGGATTAGGTTTAGGAACAATAGGGTCAGCAAGAGTATATTTGGAACTTGGGATAAGAGTTCCTTTCTTAAAGAAACCAAGATTGTGTGTAATGGGGTTATTTTTAAACCTATTATCCCTAAGACTAATTTTATCTCTTCATTTCTAATTATTAATGAAAAAATCATCTAGAAATTTTTTTAGATTCTCCTCATTAACCTTGGAAATTTAAGAGTAAACAACCTTTTTTTAAGGAGTTGATCTAGAGGTAGTAGTTGATTGTCTCTCAAAAAGAGTAACAGCTACCCTTTCGGCATCAAGGTATAAGTTGGTTAGACCAAAATAGTATTCCAACCTTTTAATGGAATATGGATTGATTTTTTATGGTATATCACCCATAGACTTTCCACTTCTCATTTTAAACAAATCATTCTCAACCATATCCAACCTTCTCATGAGATCATCCTTTAAATAGTTCAAAAAAAAATTATACCCCTTATTTAAACCATAATTATAAATTCTCTACATTTTCAAAATATCATATATGTTTTGGATGTATCATTATTATATAGTTTTATCCAAATAATTAATCATTTAACTTATCTGAGTAATAAAATCTATCAACATCTTAAAAATATTAATATTTTCTTTTGAAAATATTTTTTGAACAATGGGAGGTTCAATATATGGATTTTTTGAGGGTGGAATATCAAATATTTGTGTGAGAGAGGTTGAGGTAGGATCTAAAGGATATGGGATATCTCCAAAAAAAATATTTGGAGTTTTTGTTTCCTCTCTTATAGCAGTAACATTCTTGGATTCTTCATGGATAGATCAAGGAACAAGTTGAGTCTGTAACAATTATTTGGATAGAGAATATTTCTTGGGGATCTTTATTTTAAGTGATATTTTGTATTTGAGTTCAAATAAACATTTATCATGTTCCTCCATCCTATAAACTATTTCATAGTCATGGTAATTTATTAGAATCATGAATCCCCTTCTTAGATCAGCTTGTGTCACCCTATTAGGTAGCCTCAAAAGATCAGCTTGAGACATGAAAATTGTTATGTGTTTCTCTAAATCATCGAAATAAAAATATTTTAACAACAAAATTTTATCATTAACAACTATTAACTCCTTACCTTTGTTGAATTCTCTTGGAATATCAAAAAATTTAGGAATAGAATCATTAAGGAATTTTCTAGATTGGGAATCTCTCAGATTTTCAAGGCTACAATTAATATTTTTTTATTATTTTATAAAATCATTATGTTTTCATTCAAGTTTATCTCTAATTCCTTTAACAACTTGAAAATATTATTACTTTTATTATTATCATCCTGAATATTTATAAATAAACTTCTTTGAAATTATTGAAGAGTGTTTGTAGAGATCACATAAAAATGTAAGGATTGTGCCCTTTCACTTAGAATAATTATATCTAAAGAAATATTCCTAAATTTTTATTTAGAAAATTCAAGCTCCTTGAGGGTAAAATATTCCAAATCTAATTGAGTATAGGGAAGCCTATTGATGAATTCAAATTGATATATCACTATTCTATTCATCATATAAATGTATTTTTGATTCTGAGATCTTCTCTCAACCCATAAAATTCTAATTTATGAACTAAATTTTCATTTAATTCTATCAATCAGTACTTTAAAGTTCCCACTGACATCAACACATTTATATAATCACATGTATGAAAAATTTTAAGGTTCCTTATAATTTCATTTTGTGTGGTCATTATTTCTATCATGCAAGATAAATCAATCTTGAAGTCTAAATTATCCTTTCAGATTTTCAACTTAGCCTTCAATGCTTTAAGCTCAACCTTGATCTTATTTATCTCTAATTTTGAATGCTCAATATCATTAAACACTTTATTAGATTATATTTGAACATGGTACTCAATATTATAATTAGTTCCATTTTGGTTGACTGAGTATGCAACATATTATTTTTCAATACCAAGAGATGGTATCTTTTCAGTGTCGCCAGTTGAAGGAAACCTTTAAATTTTTTATTTTCTCACAAGTGTTGGAATGTTCTTATATAAAATATTATTATACCTACATACTAGAGAGACTTTATTATTACCATTTTCTAAGTCTTAATGGTTTTTAATATTTAAAATAAGAGTTTTGCCTTGGTCTCATGATGATACATTTCAACTCCTACTACTTCATCCACTGAGATATACTCACTGACAACTTCTTCTGTAATTGGAACATTAGCAACTTCAAATTCCATAGGATTTGTAGGTATATCTTAATTTACTACAAAATCCAACACCAGTATGAGCCTCAACAGTCATAACCTGAGTAATGAATTCAGTAATATAACTTTGAACATATGAAACAACTTCTACATCTTCAACCTCTAATATATTAATAGGTACTTATACACATTCATTAAAATAATACCCCTAAAAATTAGTGTAAACCTTAGGATCAACATGTTGGGACTGCTCCCCCTAAGTACCAATAAGGTTGTGGCCTTTTTCATCATCTTATTTTACCTCATTTTCCCCCATTTTTTATAACCAACATGTTTTAAGAGGCATCACAAACCAAATCCATTTTCATTAAAAGGTCATCATATATGGTCTTATTCCATTGACCCATGGTAACCTCATATCTACTAAGGTCCACGTCATTTTTCATAAAAATAAGGGTCAGTAGCCTTATATAAGGATAAAACATAATCATTTTATTTTACTAACTACAATGATGCATATAGATCACCATGTATCTATGAAAGTTTAAATTATCCTTATTTAATAGAAAATGCATCATATTAATGTCTTATAATATCACTTTCTTGAACTCACCATCTCTTTAGGCTATTTTTTCAGAATAAACTTTGAAAAAAACACTTTGATCATGCTCTAAGTCCATTTGTAATTTCTTCTCAATAATTGGAGATCAATTCCATGATTCCATAATAACCATTGGTATGATATCATCATCATAGATCAAATAATTATTAAGCATATATCTAAATTCATGTGGATATTGGAAAGCTTTAGCTATTTTCATAATAGAAATAGAGATCTCTTTTTCATTTACCTTAGATTTAATTATATCTTTATTATGAGAAAAAAATTGATAATTCTCATAGAACTCTCATACCACCATCTAAAACACAATTATAGAATTATTCTCTTTTATTACCCATTACCAACATTGAATGATCAAAATATTTCTTATAAAAATATTTATCTGATTCTTCTAACCAAAATTGATATCTTTTATTTATAGAACTTGTTGGTCTTTACTTCTTAACTTCACTTTATTTGAGCTTCCTAAAGCTCCATTGTTAGATATTTTGTAATTCACCATACTCACGAAATATTAAGATATCTAGAAAGTAAGGGCCTAGGGTTTAGATTCTACCAAATGACAGAATTATTTTTGAGGGTTTTCAATCAAGTGGGTTTGAACCAAAGACCATTCAAATTCTAAAATCTTATGAAAATATATACACTTTTTTCACTTTGAGTGATGATACATGTGATGTTTTGAAACAGAATTAAAACCCAAAAAAGGATAAAAGAATAAAGAAATTTTGAAATGTTAACACAACTAACCTCATCTAAAAATATAATCTAGGATTAGAATAACTTATAATACTTAATTAATTTTAAATCATATTTTAATTAGGATGAAATCATTTAAAGTAAAATAATACTAATTCACTTTTGATAAAATCAAAAAGATCAATAGAAAAAGAATTAATAAAAATGTTTTCTAATTGATTTTCAGTAAAAATAAATTCTAGAGATATGTCACCCTTTTATGAGTGATCCCTTTGGAAATGACGACTTGGATCAATGTGTTTGGTATTTGAATGGCTTACTAGATTTTTTAAAATGTTGATAATATAATTTCTATCTCACTTCATTTTTATATGATAAAAATTAAATCCAAAATCCATCTAAGTATGTTTCATTCACAACAATTGTGCACAAAAACTACTAGTTGTAATGTACTCAAATTAAATTGTTAATAATGAAACTAAGTGTTTCTTCTTACTAGACCATAAAACTAAATATTTTCTTAGAAAGTGGTAGGTTCCTAAATTTATATTTCTATTTAATCTTCAACCACTAAAATCAGCATCATAATATAAACTAAATTAAAGTTAGGAATTTTTTGGTAAAAGTAAAGAGAGTGATACAGTTCCTTTCAAATACCTTAAAATTATTTTGGTAGCTATTAAATGAGACTATTTTAGGTTTACTTAAAATTTGGAACCTAAACACAGGAAAAACATAATGTCCAATATACTAGAATTTAGATATAATAAGCTTCCAATAATTTCTCCCTATAACTTTTTTTCAACTAGATTACTATTTTAACATCCCCACTTCAGTTCAATATGAATAGTAACTGGACTGGGTCACCATGTGACCTCAGGCACATCTCCCCATATGTTATAGGCTGCCAACAAGTAGTGGGGTCTAGGGTAGTATCATGGGGAGACTACACTCTCATATTAGAGTGTGTTATAACAATATAAATAAATCAATAATCAATCATACACAAGAATCATCAGAGTACACAAAAACAATAATCACAATAATTAATAATAAAATATGGGGAATCATGCAGTCATACATGAAGACTGATCACCCACCGGGCCGATAACATATAAAAAATGAAATAAAAGAATTAAATAAATGTACATGAGGCACAACCATATCCCAGAGCCTCACCTCATCCTAATATTCATACTCTTATGAGATATTCTACTTGATCAAGATATTTTGGGCCTTTACCCAATCTGAACCTACAACCAATGAAGTCTTCTCAGGTACCCAAGTTCCATAGATGCCTGAGCAAGGTGTGATTACAATTAAATAAGGTTCCACCAATATGATTCCACGTATAACTAGTAAAATAATTGTATGTTCATGTGACATGATCAACTAAATAAATATATAAACTGAACTATAGAATCATAAATAAATAGACAATATTGATCCTCATGTTCGAACCTAGAACCTAGGATTGGACTGAAACTACTTCGATCAGTGCTAGAGTGTCTCTTATAATGTCACATAACTACTCCTACCAGTATCGGTCCCAACAACCATATAGTCACAAGAACAAATATTGAATCCTTATAAGTATCCAATTGTATCCCAATATTATCGAGTATAATTGTTGGATCCAAGGATCATTTCCAATTCATCCCATTGTAGAAGGATAAAAATTGATCCCTATAAGATAATCCTAGAAGATTAAAAGCCATCAGGTTCTATTGTCAAACCCCATGAGGTAATCCCAATAATTCCATAGTCATCGGGCATCATCATTGAACCCCAGGAGGTAAGTTAATCATGAGAGTTTCATGGTAGCATGTGTTATCACTGAACCCTGGGAGGTAATTATGAGCGTTCTATAGAAGTATAAATTATCATAGATTCTTAGGTGGATTTACCTAGGAAATCAATCATATCAGGAATAACAGTTGATTCTTAGGGGTTAACCCTAGGGAATCATCAACATTAGGCTCATCGTTGATTTAGTTTCTATGGTTATGCCCATAATCATCACTACCTGATTTCCATACACACCCTCTCTAGGGTCAATACATAATTAGGGCACCCACTTGGGTCCACTAGGTCACACCTTGTCCAAGAACCCTTCATGGGTACTCTTATCTCAAACACAACTCTCAGTTCAATACCTATCACTTGAAGTACATAGCATCCCTATACATCATAAAAGTAAAATATATTCCTCATTAGACTCTTAGGAACATATTAAAAGGTTGATATCCTCAAGATCATTCCTTTTCTAGGTCACTCTAGGTCGGTTTAAACACCCAACCTATCCATCACTCTGCACAGGGTCTCCCTACCCAATTAATCACATCTCAGTGGAGGGTGGGGGATACTTGACCCATAGTCATATCAACTAGCATAAAGGTTCTAAGGAATATCTTGGTTCTCACATAGCCAATTCATAGGTCATCCATACTAATTTATCACTCACCTTTACATGTAGGTCACTAAGGGAACCAAACACTAAGGAATCTACATCTTATTCCATTCTATTTGATTTATCTCACACCAAAAAGGTTTCATGCATCTTATTAGGCATGAATTCATAATCATGGCATCAGCCTTCAGTAGTCAAAGAATACAACTAGGGCACAAGTTCCATCATGTCCTTGGCACGTTTTCCATATCATGCATGAATATTTAATTTTATTTATATAATTTACTTCAAAATAAAAGGGATCAATCTCCCTTGGTGGTAAGACCACATACCACATTCCAAACATATATAAATAAAAAACCATAGGGGTATTCTCAAGGGACTTTATACCTAAATTCAAAGTTATTTTCCCTTAAATCACCACTCTGTAGCACTTTCCAGGCTCATCCAAGTCCAATGACCATCATCCATCCACACAAGGCCCTAACTCAGATCATAATAAAAAAAATTAATTAATTATAATCAAATTATAATTAATCAATAAATTCCATTCGATCTTAAATAATTTTAATTAATTTCATAATTTAATTCAATTAGAAATAATTTCCTAAAAACTCACTAGATTCTCCCTTTGCACCAAAACTGCAACAAAATACACCTGGGAGGACCACAACACACTCCTAATGCCAACCCAAGAAAAATTCATTATAATCGAAACTAAACCCAATCTTAATTTCATTTAATTTTAGAAAAACCCCTTGAAAACACCAAATAGAAAAATGACTCAAATGAAACAACATAAGAAGACATGCATATACTATCTTGGGACATCCTATCGTTAGGACACAAAAAATCCCTATAAAAATAGCTGATTCCACCATTCTATGGTGGAATCGAAACCAAAACCCTAAAATAGGGAAACTAAATTGATTGAAAACTCAAGGGAATCAAGAATAGAGGAAACATAGGAGGAATATCACCTTAAATAACTAAATAACACACCCAAAATCACCCAAATAAAATATTATTTGAAGGAGGAAGACATTGAAAGGGAGGAAATCTCATGAATGCATGAGGTTGAAGGGAAACATAGGGTTTGGGGGTTAAAATTTAATGGGATCATAATCATAAATCCCCACTTTTAATGAGTCATAAGGTTTGGCTGTATGGTTTATCAAACTGTGAACAAAATATGAAGTAGGCACTATCCAAGTACACCCCTATCTCATGGTTGATCTGTATAGTTTAAAAAACTATTCTCCAACTGTGTGAATCAGTTCTGTAACTGGTCTGTAAAATTTTACACATTCTATCTGTAACTGTGATCTAACCATGTTTCATACCCTAGGTCCAAGCCGCCCAATACTGTTTTCTTTTAAATCCACATAGTTTCCACTAAACCTTTTAATAACTATGAAAATAAATTTTTCACTATACAAAAATAAACTAGAAGCCTCCTCATGCTCAAGGTGGAGCATGGTTTCCATGAAACAATGTACACCAAACCATTCACCCTGGATAAAATCCTCTAAAAATATTGGAATTCAACCCAAAGATCTAGTGGCTCTCCCAATAACCTTAGTCTCCTCTCTGGCCTCAAAACTTATTTAAAAACATCATCTTGGGTCATTCAAACTCTCAAATTATCAATCTGAATCTAGATTCTAAAAACTAACCAACTACCAAATTAAAAATTCAAATTCTTCCATAATTTCATAACTTTAAAAAGGTACTGGGTTCTACAAACTCCCCTCATTAATACTTATAATCCTCAAGTAATTCTCATCAATCATTCAACCATATATCCTAACCTACCCAGGTCATAAATTCACCACCAATTCACTATTTTCAATCTCTAAATTTCAAACGCACTTCCACCATGGAACTCCAAACACAAGGGATGTTATTACTTCAAAAACTGAGCCACCACTCATAACCAACACCAAAAAAGACAAGATGGTGCATTCCCACAATTGAATATCCAGATACACCATGGTTTCATTGACAATTTATTATCTGGATCCTTGTGCTCCTAACCATATCCTCTACTCATACAGACCAATATTGATCCATGGTGTTTCCCACTATTGAAATTGCCAAACAAAACACATTTCCAGTGGTCCACCAACCCACTTAGTGCAATTTCTATCTCATAATACCCAATTTTACAAGAAAATACTGGTCAAAATCTGATACTACCTCTCATCTCTAATTCCAAACTAAATCAGACAAGTCTCCACCACCAATGCCCAGGGCCCTCATATGTCGACTTCTCCTCAGAAAGCCTAAAAAAATTCTCTAAACACAACTTTCATACCCAATATGATAGGCCTAATGCAGTTTCCAACCCGCCATATCCAATATCATGAAAAAATACCGATTAAACCTTCTTTATCCAGCCATTCTTAGAAATTATTAGTCTCACCTGCTAATGCATTTTTTCACTGTCTGTTCTGGATTCTAAAATCATGAAAGGCATCCTAAGATCATCTAAAAACATACACCAAATTAAAAATAGTATTTTTTATGAAATTCAATGTTTGAATCCATAACCAACCAAAACTAATGTCATGCTCTCAACTGAACACCTATGCACCTCTGATCCGACTCACATTGAGACCATATCAAGTCCAGTTCCAATGCATAGATCCATCCAATATTTTATCTGAATAAAAAATTTGGTATATGTAATAGGACTAGATAAACTTTTATTCACACCTCACCATCATCCAAGTGCCACCTCGACCATCCAATGACCAGTCATGTCATGCCCATGACCCTACCAACATGGGGTCACACCTCTACGACCCATGTTTTATCCATTACTACATGTAATGACCAGATGTGACCATCCCACTCATACTTGAGTTCCAATATGAAACACTAACTACCATATATTCCCAAATTATGGAAATTTTATCCTCAATACATCCAAAAATTTATCTTCAACGAGGTTCAATCCCTCAAATGACCAATAGAGAACTTCCCTCAATATGGAATACCTTATAACACTCTACATGCACTGCCTTAATAGGTTACATTACAAAATGTGTGTCACTACTCCCAATCCATGCTCATCTACCCAAGAAAAAACTATCTAGGATCAACTCCAAGATCAATCATGCCACTACACCTAATCAATTTATGATGTCTCTACTACCACAGAGGGTCATTTATCACTATCATAAAACTATTATAAAACCATGACCATAGAATATCATCAAATCCATCAAATCTTGATTGGGACAAAACCACTCACAGATCCAAAATTTAGTAGTGCCACATGTATCTAGCATGAGGTACCTCAATCTCATCCAAAACCAATAGGTGTATGCTCTCATACCACTCAGTCACCTAACCCAACTCACAATCAATGAATTACATCTCATCGCATCTAGGATCACATCCTTAAACCACTGACCATGATCAACAACATGTTAATCATCTAACCAAAATCACCATCGGTGCTCCTATTCCAAAATTGGACATCTCACCTATGCCATGATCTATCCCAGGATCACATAACATTCAGGCATCATTCCAAAACCACAAGTATCCATCCACACTCTCAATACACTCCTGTAAGAACATTTAAAATAAATAGGGATTGGTATCCTATTGATCCTACCCTCTAATTACCACTTTGATACCATGTATTATCACTCAAGGTGCTCCATCATAAAATAAAAAGGCACTTCCCATACACCAACCTCGACTCGAAGTATCCACTCATGCTTCTTACCTCTAGGACACTCAAAAATACAAGGAAACCCCACTATTTTTCTACCCTCATATATCATATCTCATCTCAACTACAGTACTTAACTCACCAATATCATGAGATGAATCTCAAAAACATTATCCTACCCACACCTAGCCCATAAATCATATCTCATGTAGTTCATTGCTCATGAGCAACACCTCTTTGTTCTTATCTAAAATATCCCAAGGAAACTCACATGCTAAAAACCCACTCTAAGGTTCTCATATACATACACATGTGAGGAATCACATGATAAGTCACCAGTATACTAGGAAAACTGATTCTCATTGAGCATATGCATAAGAAACTACCCCCTTGAGAGTTTTTAATCTCAGGATGGTCCTCACCAGGCCTCCTCACAAGGGATTCACACCCTCAAGAATCACATTATAATATTTTAGCATATACATATATAATGTAATTTCCTTACCATGATCTATTTCAAGTATTCCATATTCAAATTATTTGATTAATTATAATTTCACCAAGAATCTATATGAGAAAACACCATATACTGTGTTTTTGACACTTTAAATAACAAAACCTATTTTATTTTTGAAACCAATAACATAATCACCCACTATGATTCTATAAAAAGTTATAAAATTCGTGTATTGACCTAATATGGTCACAATACATCCCTTATAAGAGAGAATATATAGTTATCATCACCATGAAACCCGCCATAGATCCACGTGACCTGTCATCATAATAAAAATGTATTATGGTTAATTTGAGTAGGATTCTATTCCAATTTATATAGGAAAACATTAATAAGTTGTTATTAACACTTTAAGTAATTTAAACATCTATAATAAATGATAAAAATAACCCAATCATTAAAATTTCATGTAAATCCTACATTCCAAATATAATGCATCTACATTGGACTCTTAACATTGATCCAAGATTAAAAAAATTCAATAAACGGCTTTGTTACAATAGGCTAAGAACCAAAAACCACAATAAACAATAAATCCACAACCCATGTGCATCAAACTAGGTGAAAATCAAACAAAAATAGAATCGGAAACCAAGAACATAAATCGCATGGATTGGTAACCTGGACTTGCTAGAAATGTTGTCTATGATGAACCAGTTTGATATCCATCATAAGCACTGACAAATTCCTATATCACCCATCTAAAATGTCCCAAAATTGTAAGATAAAATAGAAAATTTTGATACATTATATAATATCAGCCACATAAAACCTCTTATTCCACTTTGTAACATCCCCTCCCCTAATCACTATAAATATTAACCAAATCAGGTGTTCATGTTACCTCAGGTGCACTCCCCTATATTCCAAAGGCTTCCAACTAATAGAGGGGATCTAGGGTAATGATGTGGGGAGACTATACCTGAATATCAGAGTATTAAATAACAATTGAAATAAACCAAATATACTAACTCATACTTTTCATACATATATATTACATCTTTTTAGATGCATATTCATTACAAAACATAACAATACATGCCAAAAATGTATAGTTATAGTATATTTGGAAACATGGAAACATAAACAACCATTTCATAAGATATTTAAATCATATATCACATAGTTTTTCATAAATAGAACCATTATTAGACATATCATACTTAAAATCATTATTTATAACTTTGGTAAAGGAAACATAAGAAAGGGTTAGCTCATATGCTCAGTAAGAATAAACAAGGTAGATATCAATGATCACTTAAGAAAAACATGAGTATAAGGGTATAATAACAAGATATTAACATTTTAAAAACATACCCCATATACAATATAACATGATATTAACATTTAAAAATCATACCCCGTATACAATAGAACATAATATTGAGTCATGGAATAAAGTTTGGCAGTTCGTAAGACATGAATCATAAATGAATCAAAGAACCTAATTCATGTGAGAATAACATTGTCATAAGATATAGATTTTTTTCATACACATAAGTATAGAAAATTATTTCCTTTATAGTCATGGCTCACTTCCAATACTATCATAGTGGATTGGGTTCACTCCTCATTCTATCATAGTAGTCAAGGTTTACTCCCAATATTTTCATGATGGATATATTCACTTGCTAAACTGGGTTTACTCCATATTCCAGTCCTTATTATCTCATGAGATATCCATATTTACCTAATACATTGGAGGGATATATAATTATAAGCCAAACAATCACATAATGAAAATAATACATAAGTGTTCCAAAAGATAATAAAACATTAATTATATCATATTTCATGAAAAAGAAATGGGTTTCATAAAAATTTCATCATTTCATCATAGAATAACCCATAGAAAAGAAGGGTTTCATAACATAATTAACTTGTGGCAAAGAAATGGGTTTCATAAAATCATCTATAAATAATCATCATCATAAGACATCTAATTAATGAAAGTAGATGGTATCATTGGATCATATCCCTATTAATTCATAAGTAACATCTTAGTATTTCATATTAGATAAAAAAATTTTAAAATATATCTGAAATATTTATTGAGGTAAATACCCATTTCATGTTTAAATCACTTCTTTAAAATATAAAATATTAAAAAATGTTAGGGAAATAATTTTATATAAAAATAAACTTGGAAAATTATAAAGTAAGATTCAAATAATTGAGTGTTCAAGTTGGCAAAAATTAGGTTCTTGCACTGTATGTAAAAAAGAAAGATTCCTTACACATTTTTAGTAAAAAAATAAAAAGTAACCTATTCAAAAATTGTCATGTATATTAAAATTAAACCATTTTTTAAAAATTCAAACATGGGTACAAATGAATTTAAAAATTAATATTATAATATTAAAAACATCCACTAATTTTTTTTTAATATATAGATTTATATTAAAAAGTGTTTTTGACTGAAGATTGAAATAAAGTCGGTTTTCATTAAAAAATATTTGTTTCGTGTATTAGGTTCATAAAAAGAGAAAAATGAAATAAAAAAATTTAATATAAAGAAATAAAAATATTATAATAAAATTCATTAGTTTATTTATATATAGATCAAAAAATTTCATCATCGGATACTTAATCATAAACAATCTTGATAAACAATGAGATTGTAGCAAAAATAACTTACCACTTTGGTACTTTTGAATCATAAGCCCCATTAAAGAATAACATCAAATAAAAATTTAAATATAATTAACATAAGTATATTTATTATATAATATTTCAAAGGGTATGTATATACACCTCATAAAATAAGATAGTTTCATAACATAACATATGTCCCAAATAAGACAATTAGAGGTGATAAACTCTTACATCGAGTTCTAATTTCTTTTAAAGTGATATATACCCGTTATAATAAATTAAAATTTACAAAAATTATATTACACAATTATATATATACTTATAATATCATATTTTATCCCTTTATAACATTTTACCACCCATTTATCAATAATCCCTTATTAAAATTATCATTTCTAAGTGTTAACTATTTTGTTTTTTCATAAGAATTTTGGTTTGGTAGTTTCAGTCCTTATAAATTGATTTTGGTTTTACCATATTTATAAATTTAATACTGATATAAATATCATATATATTCATTATATTTTTATTTATATTCATCCAAAAAAATATATAGAAAAATCAATTACATTGTCCATGGAGATAGTGAGACATACGTACGCATGAACATTGTTTTTCACTTTTCAAATAATGGGAAAAAATAAAGATAAATAATAATTAACCTTTCCGTAATCGTTATTATATTATATAAATCATATATATTCATTAAATCCATCATTATTATCATCTATTTAAAGAGGAAATGAAAAATGAATCACATCACTTCGTGGAGGTGGTAGCCCACACGTATGCACGAGCGACATTATCATTTTCCAAAAAATTATAAGGTAGGAAGGTAGATATGATATTATCATTATAGAAGAATAATTATTTCATAAATATCATATATTAGTTTTAAACCCATCATAATGCCCATCCATAAAATATGGTGATAAAAAATGAATTGTATCACTGCGTGGAGATGGTAAGTCGTACATATACACGATCAAAAATTTCACTTATCAATTGATGAGAATGAGGGTGGATAATGATGGTTAAAAAATTATAATAAAATTTCATTATATTTAGTATATTTAATTTATTATTTTATTATAAATACCATAGATTTATAGGAGTTAAAAGAAGAAGTAAAAAAGAATGTGATCGGTTAAGACGATTATCTCTTCTTTGAAGGAACTCCTTTAGATATCCTGCTAAGTATCCTAGGGTTGGTCTTTTGGGAATAAAAAAAATCTATAATTTGTATAAGGATGTTTAGAAGATAATTTGGTAGGTTTTGGTCGATCTATAAGGATAAAATTGGTGTAAATAAGAGAAATGATGTGTGTCCTTTTATAAGGGAGGGAGAGGTCACACTTGGAATTTCTTAAATGATTAAAATATAATAAACTCACTCTCAATATAAATGCTTACAAATGAAAATTAATTTGAATAAAGTGATTTTATAGTCAAAATAAAATCATCCAATGAAACGTAGATAGGTTTTGATTTCATTTTAAGCCTTATTGTTTTTATTAACTCTTCATTAACCATTTTTTACCTTAACCATGAGAACAACTATTTCAATCTTAAACGGTTAATAATACTGCCATAATTGGAAAAATGACTCATAAATGGAAGATAGTTGATATTATAAACAATATTACATTCACTTGGATGAAGATAATATTTTTATGAATTTTAAATCATTTCATAAAATATTTTTTATTATAAAAATATCATTATTGTCAATTTTGGAACTATTTATTTAATTTGACTTTAAAGAAAAAAATAAAAATATGGAATTAAAATATAATCCTTTAACACAACATTAATATGTTATATTAAGCTATAAAATTCTTATAACATTAGAAATCACTCAAATTATGTCATGATCTACCTTCTTCAAGATTAGGGAAGGGACAGAAAAGTGTCATTCCCTTCCTTCTTCAAGATGAAGGAGAGATAATGACCCCCAAGTCCCACCTTCAATAGCCCCTAGAGTGATGAATGGAACCAAGGGATGGAATCTCACACAAAATGGAAGGCATTACCCTTTTTAAGGAAAATAGGATCAGGAGATAAGATGGTAAAAATATTGAACAACACCAAACTTTTATGTAAAGGAAACCAAAATCCAACCCATGCATGATTTAAACATAAACTTCCACAAAGGTACAACAAGAACTCCAAATCAAGGTACCAAAATAAAAGACTAAGTAGTAGCACAAAAACTATCCTAACGCCTGATCTAGTAAAGTCCATCATGGTCCTCAAAGTCCTCCTAGAAACCTGAAAATAGTTCCACAAATGTAGGGTGAGTATACAAGAGTACCCAGTATGAAAACTAAATCCACCCATGCAAAAATGGGGGAAACATACTAATTCCCATGTGAGAGAACATTAGAACCTAAAATAACCTACCAATGAGTACTAACCACCCCAGCCTCACCAAGGAACACTTACCAAATAACACAAGTCACATAAATTAGTAGTATAAGAACATAAGCATTTGGGTACCACACACCACTTTCCCATTGGTTAGCTGCTCATTCCTAACATCTAACGTCTTGATGCTACCACTATTCCAAAATTCAGTTCCACTTTCACAACCTTGTCGCACACACCTGGGCCTCAAACCACAAAAAAATTCTACCCATAGACACATGGACCACAAACACACCACACATCCTGCCCACAGACACCTAGGCCAAAAAAACCACACCTCTCACCCAAAAACACATAGGCCTCATCCCAAAGACACATGGGAAAACAATACTTGTTCGTAAACACCTGGGCCCCTCCTCCACAACAAAACCTACATGAAGGATCTTGGAAAATGGTAAACCTCAAGCCATTACAGCCTTCCCGGATACGCTCAAGCGGTCAGAACCCAGAAGAGAGTGCAAGGAAGAAAGTCAATAACCAGCCATCCATCCTCCCACTAAGATGTTGGGAAAGACACCCTCCCCCATGAAATTGGGTGTTCAGAAAAAAAACCAGCCCACACATAACCACATTTTTTGCTACCCCTATATGCACAACCACACAAATAGCCATAAAAAACACAAGCCTAATCCATTTTCATTTAATCATTGTTAATTATTTATGAAAGATTTCACTATAATTAATTTCATCACTACCCATGCAAACACTATCCGCAACCATTCTCAACACAACAAGAAAGTCAAGCTGCAGTACCACTACACAAACAACAAATAACCACATTGTAGTTTCACTGCCCAAACATGTTCGATGACCACAACTTAAACCAAAGGCAGTCCCACTACCTAAAATTTCATCCATTCCACAATCAATCAATCTCTCAACCTATGATTTGGTCACACCTTCTATACCACCCCATACACAAAGCCCATAGAAAAACACCACCAAACGGTAGCCTCGCTATAAAAACATGAAATCCCCCAAACACAAGGTCATTCCCTCTGTCCACCCCCCATACCCATAACAAGGTTACCAAAAGAAACTTCACACAACCCCCATGAAGTACAAAACCCAACCAAACATAGCAAAAAACCATACCATTAAGCCAAGCATATTCATATTTAGTAATAGGGGTTCTTTAATTCCACTTTAAATAACATGGGTGATCACAAAACATGTTTCATCCTGGGGAATCCATTTATTTAACCAAGTATACATGATTAAGAATATTTCATGTTACATCCATTTATCAGTACATCATAAAAAAATATATAACACCACCAGTGTGCAAGAAAAGACCACCAATGGATAAATTTTTACAAGGCCTTACAGCCCATACAATTCAAAACAAGGTTTGTGGATAACAATTAAAACATCATATGTAACATCATCACTTACATGATGTTATTTCATTGACCCTTATTATCTTTTAATCATCATATTCTCTTCACATCATTTATTAATTGTTAAAGAAAATGATTCATTCATTATTTACAAAGAAACATTACTACACCCACCCTACATGATACACAAATAAAGAGAGGTAGAAGAATCCATACTTGAAACAACAGGGGACCAAAACTCCTCTTTGTGCCAAAATAGATGGTCACATAAGCAGCAGGAAAACTCCAAGTAAAAAACTATAAGGAAATTTTGGTCAATGGATATATCACAACACAGGACTCCATGAGAAGGGAAGGCTCTAGGTGCACCAAGAGGGAATAAAAACACACTGGGAAGGGAAGATCCTGACTTTGAAGAGCCAGATCATACATTAAAGGAAGAATGGTTTCAAAATTCATTAATGTGGGATCATGGTCAAGATCACGTGGTTTGAATATCTCAAAGTCCCTAGAGAATTAAGATATTAAAGATATACTTAATATTCTTTGAAACACCCTTAAAAATGCTCAAACAAGGCTTTAAACTTGGTTTAGATCAAATAAAATGTAAGAATGGAGAAACTAAAAAAACTGGGAGAAACTGGGAATAACTAGATATTTGGAAAAAGGTGATCCACCATTTGGTATGCTGCCATTTTGGTGAAACCATTTGGTGAAACTGGATTTTTGGAAAACTCCCAAAACAAACCACTGCGACCCCCAAGAATACCACAAGCACTTGATTTTCAAAAATGAATAGCCCAGGGAAATTTTGGTCATTACATTAGATACCTATCAAACTATTCTCATCCCCAAGAATTTGAAATCAAACTCAGAAAAATAGGGGTCCGAACAAACACCCCGTAAGATACCTCTCAGGGACAAACCACCCTACATTGTTCAAAAACCAGATAGAAAACCTCAACATCCAAGAACACCTCACCGAATGCTACTTCCCTAAACAAACACACAAACACAAAAGGTCACACTATCCAGACACATGTATTAGGGGTCTCCTTCCTTCATGTCAAGATATTATCCACTTTGAGCAGCACTGACTCTCTCGTACGGGTTCAATCGAATCTACATTAATGCGTCTTGATTAGGGATCAGATCCTCCCCTCCCCACAATCAAAAATTTTCACACACATTCAGAGAATGGGGAAACAACTCATCTCATATACAATTAGGTCAATAATTACTTCATAAGAAAATAACAAAGAAAAACACAAAATAAAAACTTATAACAGCTCCAGGTACTGGGTATGCATCTATGACTCTCACTTCCAAGTACTCTTCTAGAGGCCACTATGACTCCATAACACACGAACCAAAGGAATGGTCCATCCATGAATCACCTTCTCCTCATGATCCTCGATTCTTACTAGTTGCTATATGAATGTCACATCATCCTCTATATCCAACTCTCTCCAGTCAATGACGTGGGAGTCATCATGTAGATACTGACAGATCTGAGAGACATGGAAGATGTTGTGGATCCTCTCCAACTGTGGAGGTAATGCCAGTTGATATGCCATCTCTCCAACTCATCCCAACACCTCAAAAGGTCAAATGAACCTAGGAGAAATCTTTCTACCTCTTCCAAACCTCCACTTCCCATGTAGAGGGGAATCCCTCAAGAATACATTGTCCACAGCCTCGAACTCCAGAGGCCTCCTCCTATGATTGACATATGACTTCTGTCAGTCTTGTGTTGCCTTCATCCTCTCACGAACAAGCTGCACCTTCTCTGTCCTATTTTGCACCACATCCAGACCAAGAATAGCTACCTCCCCAACTTCCATCCAGCACAACGGTGAATGACACAGCCTCCCGTATAGAGCTTCAAATGGAGCCATACCAATGGAAGAGTGATAGCTATTATTGTAATCAAACTCTACTAAGGGAAAATGTCACACCCAAGACCCACTAAATTCTAGAACACATGCATGTAACATTTCCTCCAATTTATGGATGGTACTTTTTGTCTTTCCATCTATCTGAGGGTGGAAAGTAGTGTTAAGGCATAACTGATTGCCAAAGGCATGCTGCAATCCCCTCCATACTCGTGATGTAAAATTTGTATCCCGGTCCAAGAAAATGGATCTTGGAACTCCATACAGTCGCACCACCTCCTCCACATACCTCTGTGATAAGGAATACACTATGCTCGACTCCTTGATCACTAATAAGTGATCCAATTTCATCAACCAATCCACTACAACCCAAAGATCATCACATCCTCCCTAATTCTTAGGTAATCCTATGACGAAATCCATCGATATTTCATCCCACTTCTACTCGGGAATGTCTAACGGCTACAACAGACTAGTGGGAACATGGTGTTCAGAATTAACCTACTAACACACTAGGCACCTTTCCACAAACTCTGCCACTACTCTCTTCAAATCGGGCCACCAAAACTATTCCCTCAAGTCTTAGTACATTTTAGAAACTTCTAGATGCACCAGCAGGGGTGATCTATGGAAATCATGGAGAACTCCCTCATACATTTCAACTTGGACAAACAGCTTCCCATGAAACAACATATGATTCTGACTATCCTCCAATCATCCCTCCAAAGCATCACCCTGGATAGCACAATCACGCATCACCTCAGTCTTTGAGTCTCCCCACTTAGACTCTTCCACCTGTCGCACCAAGGAAGACTGCACTGTCATCTGAAATAGATAGCATCTTCCATTATCCACTCTCACATCCAGACACAAAGCAACCAACTCCTACATTGCCTTCAAATCATATATGGATTCCCAAACTACCTTTTTCTATGACTTCTTTCTTAATTAATCATCCACCACGTTCCCCTTTCCTGAGGTGTAAGAGATCTTGAAGTCATAGTTTTGTAGAAACTTCATCCACCTTCACTACCGCAAGCTCAGGTCTCACTGGGAGAAGATATACCTCAAGCTATTATGATCTGTGAAGAGAAAAAATCACTCCCTGATGAGGTAATTTCACCACAACTTTAACATGAATACAACCATTAAAAACTCCAGATCATGGGTGGCATATTTATGTTCATGTGGACATAACTTCTAAGACCCTTAAGAGATCAATCCAAATTATTTCATAAGCACACATCCTGATTATCCACTATAATAATCTAATATTCATTGTTTATATTATAATAATAATGTTATTTATTAATCATAAATACCATTTTAAGTGAATTTTACACTTTGAACATTATATCATATTATAATTGTAATTCCTTCTTAAAATGAACTATTACATGGTATATTTTGGAACACCGTACAAAATATCCAATAATCATGATTTTATTTTCATATTTTATTTTCAGGTCTTCAATTCTATAATGAAAAATTCAGGTTTTTGGATAATTTGAATATTCACATTAGAATACCACCAAAGTAGGCCTTGAGGCAACAACACTCTGAAAAAAGTAAACTGGACAACAGCCCAATAAAGAGACTATAGCGGCTACAATCCAAGACCAATAATTCTTAAAATTGAACTGAAGATATAGCACATCAATGGGAACATTTAATCCAACAGTGAAAAGAGATAATTCTTATTGTTAAAGGGAGTTTCATGCAGCCCAATTTGGAGATAAAATTCTAGGCCATATTCTGCGGCCTAGAAAAACATCCCACCAATTTAATCATATCTCTCCAACCAAAAATTAATTTGGGTTGAAAGTTTACATAGATCTAGGAGACATATTTAGATTCATGTTTTTCTTCTATGTCCCACTCCAATTCGGCAATCTAGAAGGACATTTAGGTGCCTCTGTTCCGGGGATGAAAGTTGGCTGCCACTTCGGGTCAAGGATAAAGAAGTCCAATCTCCCTTACTTTCCACCACCTTAGGCCTACCATACTCAAGTGGGGCCATTTGTAATATTTGGATATTGACCCAATATTCTTAAAATGCCTATTTAAGGTGGTGGTGGTGGAGGATTCTATCATCTTGTATGCTTTCTTTTATGGTAGTGTTATGCTGCCACTTTTCCTTTGTAATGTTCTTCTTTATTTGTAAGTTGTTCGAATCACCATAGTTTTCCATGAAAATTCTTCATATTCTCTTATTTTGTTATTCTTATAATTACATTGATATTTTTTATTTATGGTGTGAATTTATTCATACCAAACCTTGTGAAATTATTCACACAACGGTGGAGTGATTGTTTTCTTTTTATTGTTTTTTTACTTCTTCAATTCCTCCCTCATGAGTCTACTTCCCGCTTCCATTGAAATGATAGAATCAATAGAGGTATAACCCTCTTATGGGTTAATCCAATAGAGTATCAATGGGCTGGATTGTATTTTATTTATCACCCCATTAATGTCTAATCACTTCTTTTAATTGAGATTTTTATTTGATTATTTTAAAACTTCTTCCTCTTTATTGAATTTTAAGGCCACATACTTCAAGTGATAATATCAACCTTTACCTTGGAGTGCTCATGAATTTGATCCTCCAAGTGTATAGGTGATTAGTATTACGGTGTGTAGGAATTAAACTAGTAAGTGATGATTTTTTTGATCTCTTTAAATGAACCCATCTTGTATATAAGAAATTAAAATTGTTAAAAAAGAATTTCATCCAATCCACCCCTTGTAATAACCTAGGATCAACCCTTCTCATAATTTGATTTCACTTAAGTCACATAGTGTTTGATTAAAAATATCTAAAATCAACCCAAATTTGGCCACTTAATAGCCAAAATCATTCCATATAATTTGCATGTTTATAGGTTTCTTCTTAGGTCTCTGAGGAATCGATAACCCAAGATACTCAACATTTTACCGCTTAACCCTAAAAACTTGGGTAAATTTGGGTGAGACCAAATTTTGGCATCATTGTCGAGGACCCAAGTAAGTCATATCAACACTCATTCTATTCTCCCCCATTTCTTCTATTCTCACCCAAATTCTCTTATCTTTTCCCTTTCTTATTTTTTTTCTTTTGGCACATGTCTACCTACACCCGTGACCAATCAAACCATCTAGTTAGGGTGGATTGTCTTGGGGTTGGGGAGTCAGGTACACCAAGGGAACTCATTAAATTAGATCCTAATCTTCAAAATACTCCAAAGTCAAAAATTTATCCCATTTCAATGGAATGTATTCAAAGAAACAAACTCATAAATCTAGGTGGGAACCAAAATGGAAATCCAAATGAGGTGGCCCCAAACTTAGGGAATGCAGTTGATCAAACGATGAATGACTACCTCACACCTACCTAGACCAATGCACCCTCTTTCATTAGGAATTCTGACCTAGGAGAATCCTACTATGTTTTCAAATCTCATGTCCTAAACCACCTTCCAACCTTCCATGGGATGGTGTTAGAAATTTCATACCTTCATGTCAAAGAGTTCAAAGACATTTTTGAAACCATGTGTCCACCACATCAACTTGAGTCAGCTAAGATGAGGATCTTTCCTTTCCCACTAAAGGATTGAGAAAATAATTGGTTAAACAATTTTATACCTATATCAATCCACTCCTAGGACCAATTACAAAGAGAATTCTACAAAAAAATACTTCCCCCATCATAAAAAAAATGCACTTAAAAAGAGCATCCAAAATTTTTTGAAAAAGAGGGAGAATCATTCTATGAAACATAGGAGAGGTTCAAAGACACCCTAAACATGGTTCCAAACCATGGTTTTTCTATTCCTGAACAAGTGAGAATTTTCTATGAAGGGTTGGGCCCAGGGAACAAACAATTCATTGACATGATGTGTAATGGGACCTTTAAAAACAAAGCCCCAAATGATGCTTATGAGTATCTAGAAAGCCTTGTTGAACAAAACCAAACATGGGGAACATAACCTTATTATAAAAAGCCACAAAGAACTATTGGAATGAATACACATAGATAATATAAAATTATTAGGTCTAAACTTGCATCACTCACTAGGAAGGTTGAAGAGATATACCTTAGGAAAATCCATGAAATCCAAACTATAGACCCCATTTGCACAATTTGTGACAAACATGACCACAAAACAGACAACTGCCCAACCATTTCATCCATCAAGGATGTTCTTCTAAGAGGAATGCCTGCTAAATTAAATTCCCAAAACTTCTAAAGGCCCCAATACCAAAATACATTCAACCCAAGGAATAATGACCCCCCAGGATTCTGCTAGAAAGATAACCAACAACCTAGCCAACCACAAGGACCAAACCCCTACTGTACAAAAAAATTCCAAAACCAAAACCAGTTCCAACCACAACCATACCAATACCAACACCCTCCTATCCAATACCATCAACCCATCCAGCAACCCATGAAACAACCAATCCAACAACCAAGGTATCCTTATGGGATAAACCAACCGACACAAGCCCCTACTCAATCTGTCCCTCTACCAATCCTTGAACTGTTGTGTAAAAAATGGAGAAAATGAACTCAAAAGTCTCATCCCTTAAAAATGAACTACAAACCATTAAAACTGGGGAGACACCCATTCCTAATCAGGTGGTACCATCCTCAACTTTTAGGGTAGAATCTAGTTACACACAAACCTCTCATAAACAACTCAAAGTAGTGACTGTTTTAAGAAGTGTGAAATCCATAGAGAAACCTAAACAAGCCATTCCAGAACCATTAAAATATTAAAAACACATGAAAATGTTGAAGAAACACCTACAGATTTTGAAAACCCAAATTAGAATATGAAGGAACTACAATCACACCAAGAAATCAAACAACCTGCTCCCTTCCCACAATGCATGAGGGGGAAAACCCAGCCTGAATTAAATGAAACATTGAGGGAAATATTCTCCCAAGTCAAGTTGAACATTCCAATTCTCAATTTTATTCAAACCATTTATGCATACTCAAAATACCTAAATGACCTATGCACATATAAAATGAAATCCTCACATAAGAACCAAGTCCTTCTGGTAGAAAATGTTAGCACAAAAATCCAAGGAACCCTTCCGCCAAAGATGAAAGACCCAGTATGCCCTTACATCAATGTTGAACTATGAGAGAACAAAGTTTTCAAAGCCCTTTGTGATCTGGGAACCATTGTGAACCTCATTTTTATGCCATGTATTGTCAATTAGGGCTCAAAGAACTCCAACCCACATCTTTCACTCTTCAACTTACTGATCGTAGTGTTCAAGTTCCTAAGGGTATATTAAAGGATGTTTTGGTGATAGTTTAAAATTTCATTTACCCAACTGACTTAATTTTCCTTGACAATCACCCAATATTAGGTTCTAGGGAGTAAACCCCCATCATCCCTAGTCATCCCTTCCTTGCAACAATCAACTTTGTTATCCAAGTCTGAAATGGTAACATGACCATCACCTTTGGAAACATGAGTCTAAACTTGAACATCTACAATGAAAAATCTCAAATTGGGGATGATAAAGAGATACATGAGATTAATTGGATTGGTAGTGTTTATAGTGAACTCTAGGAACATCAAGTTATTACCGAAGCATGTTTAAGTTCAGAAGAGATTGATTTTATTTGTTCACATGAGGAAAATATGTCTCATTGGCATGAATCTCTTTCAGATAGCTCTATTGATGATTTTCTAGAATCATAAATCAATGATACCATGGGTGAAATCAATAACATTGAGTTCATACCCATTCATGAAACTCCTCTGGCTAATTTAGTGGATGAAAATTTTGTTCACAAGGAGCCAATTCAATCAAGAAATATGAACAAAGAAACTGAGTTCAATACAAAGTCTCATCCTTTCTTGCAAAGTGATAACCAATCTGATATCAAATTTAAGGTCTTACCTTCATCACTCAAGTATGCATTCTTAGGGGACAATTGACCCATTCCTATTGTCATTTCTTCCTATCATGAAGCCAATCAAGATATGATGCTTCTGGATGTCCTAAGAAAGCATAAGAAAGCAATTGGATGGACCCTTTCTGATATTCCTGGGATTATCCCACTCATTGGGACTCATAGGATTGTTCTTGAATCTGAATCTAAACCATGTCGTCAACCTCAAAGGAGAATCAATCCAAATCTTATGGATGTGGTAAAGAAATAACTTCTTAAGTTGTTGAAAGCGGGTATCATCTACCCCATTGTTGAGAGTGAGTGGGTAAGCCCAATTCAAGTTGTCCCAAAGAAAGCTATAATTATTGTGATCACCAGTGAGGATGGTTACCTTCTCCCTAAAAGGTTCAGTAGTGAATGGAGAGAATGTGTTAACTATAGGAAGTTGAACTCTTGTAGCAAGAAAGACCATTTCCCCTTTACCTTTATTGATCAAGTCCTTAAGCGAGTGGCGGGTCATCAATTCTATTGCTTTATAACTGGATTCTCAGGGTATAATCAAATCGAGGTCTCCTTAGGATCCATGTCAGTCTAATGACGTTAAAAAAAATCACTGTATGGGGAGCAACCTGTGGTTTTCATTTTTCCAATCATTGTGAATCATTTTTTTAAATAAGATTAATGAATCATTTTTATATTAAAAAATTAAAAAAAATTGAATGTTGACATGTTCTTCTATTATGAGTATGAATGGGTATGAAAGGGGAGCACAATATTCATCTGTGTCATGTGGTGTGATCCTTGAGTAATACCTTACCTAAAAATTTAAAAAGAAGACAATGTATCATTAGTTTATTTTATTTTATTTTTATGTGTTTGTAGGTAAAAAAAATAAAAAAATAATTAAAAAAATAAAAGTACACATCGTAGGACGTGGGGTAAACCCCTTCAGAACTGGCGAAGTCCTCTCGAATCCAAGACCGAAGGGAGACAAGGGAATGTGCCTACCACTTACCTATGGCTTATAGTGTTTCCTTCTTCTATTTTATTTATATATATACTTATATTTTAATATTTATGTATCCATATATATATATATATATATATTATTCTAATTTTTACTTGTTCCTAGTGTCTATATTTGGTATGATTAAATAAGCAGGGGATGCTAATTTGATAGATTTTTTGGTGTGAAAACATAAACTTTCATCATTAATGGGGCTTCTCCAAGTGACATGGAAATCAAAGGAGTAATCAAGAGTGTTAAGAACTTAAACTTCAAAAAAAACCAGGTGACTTTGTTCCATGTTTCTTATTTCAAATTCCTTTTAGAACTCATCTCCTCCACCTCTACCCCCTTCTAAATTTTATTTTCTTTAAACACTGGGGACATTGTTATTTTAAGTTGGGGTGAGAATAAAGAAAAACAAATTACTTTTGTGTGTATAAAAAAATGTGTGGAAGGAAAAATTTTCATTAACCTTGAACATGATAATACACATTTCACACTTTGAAATTGAATATCAAATAATTTAGCATGCCCTGAATCTGATTTTAATCCATGTATAATTTCATGAGCATAGATTTTGGAAAGTTTGGTTGACCAATGTGATATTTCATCATTTATATTTTCATCCAAATAAAAAAAATCATAATGCACATCCTCTGTATAGTGGGGTATTATTTTGAGTTCATGGGGTCCCCCAAATAAATAGAATAGGTTTGGTGATAATTTTAGTTTTAATATGAGTATTTAATAAAAAAATAAAAAATAAATAAATTTTCGTGTAGAGCAATGAAATAACCTAATTCGTGGCTTTCGGCACTTGGGGATCATGACTCCATAGTTTTCTGTCCTGGAGACAGTAATTTTATCTCTATTTGTGGTAATTTGACTTTATTCTTGACTTATTTAACTTGATATAATGATTCAGTATGTGGGTTTCACTTGGTTCCCTAAGCTCTTTGACTCTGGGAGTCATCGGCAAAGTCTTGGTACATGGGTTGAATCTCTTGAATGAAATTTCAATTACCATGGAAAAATTGAAAAAAAAAACAAAAAATATATATATATATATACAATAAAAAAATTTGAATACTCATCTTAATATTGAAATGTGATTCCACCTATCTCTTCCATCATTTTCCCCTTGAATAAAGATGAACCCCCCCATGTCTATTGCGATGCACAACACATCATCACGCTTAATTAATGTTAGAAGAAATATGGCGATGAATTTGAACAAAGGAATGGGCTTGGGATTGGGATATGCTTATGAAAATATCTTGTATTAAAATATTTTTATGGGTTTTATTATTATTTGGTATAAGGGTTTGTGGTGATCATTGTGTATTAAAATGTTTTTGGAAAAGGGAATTTTAATTTCATATTTTTGAGATATATTTTTCTCAGGACTAGAAAAACTCAAGTTGGGGGTGTGATTAGCCACTGAAATAGGATAATATTCATTTTTTATATTATAATATTCATGTTCTTTATTAATCATAAACACCATTTTTAGTGAATTTTACACTTTGAACATTATTTCATATTATAATTGCAATTCCTTCTTAAAATGCACTATTACATGGTATATTTTTGAACACCATACAAAATACCCAATAATCTTGATTTTATTTTCATAGTTTATTTTCAGGTCTCCCATGCTATAAGGAACAATTCATGTTTTTGGAGAATTTAAAGATTCCTATTATAAGACCACCAAGGTTGGCCTTAAAGCAACAACAATTTGGGCAAAGTAAACTAGAAAAAATCCCAATAAATAGACTGTAGTAGCCACAATCCAAGCCCAATAATTCTAAAAATTGAACTGAAGATAGAGTAAATCAATGGGAATATTTCATCAAACATTGAAAAGAGATAATTCGGAGTGTTGAAGGGAGTTTCATGCAGCCCAATTTGGAGATAAAATTATGGGCTAGGTTCTGCATACCATAAAAACATCCCACCAATTTAATCATATATCTCCAACCACAAATTCATTTGGGAAGAACTTTTATAGAGAGATTGGAGAAATCAGTATCTTCATTTTTGTCTTCTATAGACCACTCTGATTCTTCCATCTATAAGGACATTTAGGTGCCTCTATTCGGTGGATGAAAGTTGGATTCCACTTCAGGTCAAGGATAAAGAAGTCCACTCTCCATTACTTTCCACCCCATTAATGTCTAATCACTTCTTTTAATTGAGATTTTTATTTGATTATTTTAAAACTTCTTCATCCTTGTTTAATTTTAAGGTCAAATACTTCAAGTGATAATACAAACCTTTAACTTGGAGTTCTCATGAATTTGATCCTCAAAGTGTATAGGTGATTTCTATTAGGGTGTGTAAGCATTAAACCAGTAAGTGATGATGTTTTTTTATCTCCTTAAATGAACCCATCTCGAATATAAGAAATTGAAATTGTTATAAAATAATTTCATCTAATCCACCCCTTATAATAACCAAGGATCAACCCTTCTCATAATTTTATTTCACTTAAGTTACATAGTGTTCTCTTAAACATATCTAAAATCAACCCAAAGTTGGACACTTAATAGCCAAAATCAGTCCATAGAATGTGCGTGTATATATGTTTCTTCTTAGGTCTCTGAGGAATCAACAACCCAAGCTACACTACATTTGACCGCTTAACCCTAAAAACATGAGTAAATTTGGGCGAGACCAAATTTTGGCGTCGTTGCTGGGGACCCAAGTAAGTCATATCAACACTCATTCTATTCTCCCTAATTTATTCTATTCTCACCCAAATTCTCTTATCTTTTCCCTTTCTCATTTTTTTTCTTTTGGCACATATCCGCCTACATCTATGACTAATCAAACCGTTTAGTTAGGGTGGATTGTCCTGGGGTTGGGGAGTCAAGTACACCAAGGGAACTCCTTACATTAGATCCTAATCTTCCAAATACTCTAGAGTCAAAAATTGATCTCATTTCAATGGAAGGTCTTTGAAGAAACTAACTCATAAATCCGGGTCAGAACCAAAATGGAAATCCAAATGAGGCAGCCCCAAACTTGGGGAATGCAGTCGATCAAACCATGAATGACTGCCTAGACCAATGCACCCTCTTGCATTAGGAATTCTTACCTAGGATAATCTCAGTATGTTTTCAAACCTCATGTCCTAAACCACCTTCCAACCTTCCATGGGATGGAGTAAGAAATTCTATACCTTCATGTCAAAGAGCTCAACAACATTATTGAAACCATGTGCCCACCACATCAACTTGATTCAGCTAAGATGGGGCTCTTTCCCTTCTCACTAAAGGATCAAGAAAATAATTGGTTAAACAATCTGAGACCTACATCAATCCACTCCTGGGACCAATTACAAATATAATTCTACAAAAAATACTTCCCTCATCACAAAACAATTGCACTTAAAAAGAGCATCCAAAACTTTTTTGAAAAAGAGGGAGAGTCATTCTATAAAACAAGGGAGAGATTCAAAGACACCCTAAGCATGGTTCCACACCATGGTTTTTCTATTCCTGAACAAGCAGAAATTTTCTATGAAGGGTTGGCCCCAGGGAACGAATAATTCATTAACATGATGTGTAATGGGACCTTTAAAAACAAATCCTCAAATGATGCTTACAATTATCTAGAAATCCTTTCTGAAAAAACCAAACATGGGGAACACCACCTTATTCTGAAAAGCCACAAAGAACTACTGGAATGATTACACTTAGAGAAGAGGAAAGCCTTAGGGCTAAATTCACAACACTCACTTAGAAGTTTGAAGAGATAAACCTTAGTAAAATCTATGAAATCCAAACTATGGACCCTATTTGCACAATTTGTAACAAACATGACCACAAAGAAGGAAATTGCCCTACCATTCCATCCATCAAGGATGTTCTTCTAGGAGGACCACCTGCTAAAGTCAATGCCCTAAACTTCCAAAATCCAAAATACCAAAACACATTCAAACCAAGGTATAATGACTACCCTGGCTTCCTCTAGAAAGATAACCAAAAACCTAGCCAACCACAAGGACCAAACCCCTACCCTACAAAAAATTTCTAAAACCATAACCAGATCCAACCACAACTAGCCCAATACCAAAACCCTTCTATCCAATACCAACAACCAATCTAGCAACCCATGCAACAACCAATCCAACAAACAAACTATCCTCCTGGGATAAACCAACCAGCACAAGCCCCTACTCAATCTATCACTCTACTAATCCTTAAACAGTTATGTAAATAAATAAAGAAAATGAACACAGAAGTCTCATCCCTTAAACATGACCTACCGACCATTAAAACCAAGAAGGCACCCATGCCTACTCAGGTGGTACCATCCTTAACTTTAAGGAGAGAATCCAATTACACACAAACCTCTCATGAACAACTCAAAGCAGTGATTATTTTAAGAAGTGTGAAATCCATTCAGAAACCTGAAAAATCCATTCCAGAACCATTAAAAGCTTCAACACATGAAAATGATGAAGAAACACCCACAGATTCTGAAACCCCAAATGAGAATGTGAAGTAACTACAACTACGCCAAGAAATCAAACAACCAGCTCCTTTCCCTCAATGCATGAGGGGGGAAACCAAGCCTTAATTAAATGCAACATTAAGGGAAATATTCTCACAAGTGAAGTTTAACATTCCCCTTCTCGATGTTATTCAAACCAT
Organism: Viscum album; assembly: GCA_963277665.1. NCBI lineage: Eukaryota > Viridiplantae > Streptophyta > Magnoliopsida > Santalales > Viscaceae > Viscum > Viscum album. The sequence goes on from OY728126.1 coordinate 459,051,774, forward strand.
TCATGCATACTCATAATACCTAAATAATCTCTACACATTTAAAAGGAAATTCTCACATAATAACCAAGTCCTTCTAGTAGAAAATGTTAGCACAACAATCCAAGGAACCCTTCTACCAAAGATGAAAGACCCAGGATTCCCTTACATCAATGTTGAACTATGTGAGAACAAAGTTGTCAAAGACCTTTGTGATCCGGGAGCCAGTGTGAACCTCATTCCTTATGCCATGTATTTTCAGTTAGGGCTCGAAGAACTCCAACCCACATCGGTCACTCTTCAACTTGCTGATCATAGTATTTGAGTGTTTTGGTGAAAGTTGAAAATTTAATTTACCCAGCTGACTTCATTTTCCTTGACAATCACCCAAGCTTAGGTCCTAGAGAGAAAACCCCTGTCATCCTTGGTCGTCCCTTCCTTGCAACAATCAACTCTGTTATCCGAGTCCAAAATGAGAACATGACCATCAACTTTGGAAACATGAGTCTAGAATTGAACATCTACAATGAAAAGTTTTAAATTGGGTATGATGAAGATATACATGAGATTAATTGGATTGGTAGTGTTTATAGTGAACTTGAGTGACATCAAGGGATTACTTAAGGATGTTTAAGTCAAGAAGAGATTGATTTTCTTTGTTTACATGAGGTAAATTTGTCTCCTTGGCTTGAATCACTTTCAGATAGCTCTATTGATTATTTTATAGAATCTACAATCAATGATACCATGGGTGAAATCAATAACACTGATTCCATACCCATTCATGACACTTCTCTAGCTAATTTAGTGGCTGAAAATTTTATTCACAAGGAACCAATTCTGTCAAGAAATCTAAACAAAGAAATTGAGTTCACTACAAAGTCTCATCCTTTCTTGGAAAGTGATAACAAATATGATCTCAAATTTAAGGTCTTACCTTTATCACTCAATTATGAGTTCTTATGGGACAATCGATCCTTTCCTGTTGTCATTTATTCCTATCTTGAATCCAATGAAGATATGATGCTTCTAGATGTCCTAAGAAAGCATAAGAAAGCAATTGGATGGACCCTTTCTGATATTCCTAGGATTATCCCACTCATTGGGACTCATAGGATTGTTCTTGAATCTGAATCCAAACCATGTCGTCAACCTTAAAGGATACTCAATCCAAATCTTATTGAAGTGGTAAGGAAAGAACTTCTTAAGTAGTTGAAAGCAGGTATCATCTACCCAATTGATGAGAGTGAGTGGGTAAGCCCAATTCAAGTTTTCCTAAAGAAAGATATAATTACTGTGATCACCAATGAGGATGGTGACCTTCTCCCCACAAGGTTCAGTAGTATATGGAGAGTATGTATTGACTGTAGGAAGCTCAACTCTTGTACTAAGAAAGACCATTTCCCCTTGACCTTTATTGATCAAGTCCTCAAGCGAGTGGCGGGTCATCAATTCTATTATTCTCTAGATAGATTCTTAGGGTATAATAAAATCAAGATCTCCTTAGAGGATCAAGGGAAAACAACCTTCACTTTTCCATTTGGCTCTTTTTCCTTCAAGCGCATTCCCTTTGGGTCATGTAATGCCCCTGGTACCTTCCATCGGTGCATGATGGGAATCTTCTCGTACATGGTGGGGGATTATTTATAGTACTTCATGGATGACTAATCTATCTTTATGGATACTTTTGAGGGATTCATCATGAATTTTGAAAGGGTTTTGTTAAGATGTGAGGATAATAACCTCATCCTAAATTGAGAAAAATGCCATTTTTTGGTAAAGGAAGGACTTTTTCTAGGCCATCTGGTCCCTGGTAGAGGGATTGAAGTTGATAAATCTAAGTTCGACATCATTCCTCACCTTTCCTCTCCTAAAAAATTTAAGGAAGTGAGGTCCTTCTTAGTACATTCTGGTTTCCATAGAAAGTTCATTAGGAATTTCAGCTCTATTTCTCAACCACTTTGTGCTCTATTGGTGAAAGATGCTCCATTTTTATGGACAGAAAGCTGTGAGGAATCATTATCTACACTCAAGTTAGCTCTAATATCTACACCTATCATGAAATCTCAAAATTGGAAACTTCCTTTTGAGATCATGTGTGATGCTAGTGACTTCAATGTAGGAGAAGTATTAGGACAACAGTGTGAGAAAACTCTATGTGTCATTGCGTATGAAAGAAAATATTTAAATAATGCACAAATCAACTACACCATCACTGAGAAAGAGTTTCTTGTTGTTGTCTTTTCTTTAGAGAAATTTAGGTCTTGTCTCTTAGGATCACCCATCATTGTCTTCACTGACCATTCAGCCCTAAAATACCTTTTCCAAAAACAAGATGCTAAGGATAGATTGATTAGGTGGGTCCTTATTCTTCAATAGTTCAATTTAACCATTAAGGATAAAAAGGGTGTTGAAAATGTTATAGTTGATCACCTATCTAGAATGGAATTCAAAGACAACTCACATCACCTTTTTGTATCTGATTCATTTCTCGATGAGCACCTCTATTCTGTGAGTGATTGCCTATGGTATGTTGACATAGTAAACCATTTGGTGATAGGTGACATTCCAAAATTCTTAGGGACCCAAGGTAAGAGGAAATTTCTTTCTTATGTCAAACACTATGTGTTTTATGATCCTTACCTCTTCAAGTTCTGTCTTGATCAAATCATTTGGATATATGTTCCTGAGTTTGAGCAAGAGTCCATTCTAAAATTTTGTCATGGAGAGGCATGTGGATGCAACTTTTCTACAAAGAAAACCATTTAAAAGGTCCTCCAAAGTGGTTTCTACTCACCTAACCTCACTAAGGATTCCTTCCAATTCTGAAAAAGTTGTCCTCAGTGTCAGCAATTAGGATCCATTACCAAAAGAAATCAAATTCCCCTCACTCCCATTCTGGTCATTGAAATCTTTGATTGTTGGGGAATTGATTTCATAGGACCCTTCCCAAAATCTATGGGAAACCGATAAATCCTATTACCTATTGATTATGTATTGAAATGGGTTGAGGCCATTCCCACCAATTCTAATGACCATCATGTTGTGATCTGATTTCTGAAAGAGCAAATATTTTTCGATTTAGAATTCCTAGGGCTATAATCAGTGATCGAGGAACCCATTTCTGCAACCACATATTCTCTTCACTCATGTATAAGTATGGGATTTCTCATAAATTTTCCACTGTGTACCATCCTCAGAACAATGGTCAAGCTGAGTTAGAAAATAGGGAGATTAAGCAAATTCTTGAAAAAACTGTCAATCCCTCTAGGAAAGATTGGTCTGAAAAAATCTTGGATTCTCTTTGAGAATATCATAAAGAATTCAAAACCATCCTAGGAATGTCACCATATATGTTGGTTTATGTAAAATCATGCCATTTACCTATTGAAATTGAGCATAAGGCATTTTGGGCAATCAAAAAAATGAATTTCGACATTTCTTTGCTGAAGAAAAGAGGAAATTAGATCTTAATGAACTTGAGGAACATAGGATGGAGGATTATAAAAATTCAAGGATAAATAAAGATAGAGTTCAAGCCTACCAATCTAGGAATCTCAAAGTTAAACACTTTGAACTGGGAAAATTCATTCTCTTGTATAGTTTAAAACTTCATTTACACCAGGGAAAGTTAAGGTCAAGATGGTCAGGTCCATTCATAGTGCATCATGTGTACCCCCATGGGGCAGTAGAGATCCAAGATCCCACAAGAGGTCACATTTTAAAATTAAATGGTCATAGGTTAAAACCATTCATTGAATCATTCAATAAACAGGAAACAGAGGTTGAGTTAGCAGAGACAACCTATGAACCGGGACAAAATTGATAGATTTAGGATCCATGTCAAGCTAATGATGTTAAACAAAAGCACTACATGGGAAGAAACCTTTGGTTTTCATGTTTACAATCATTATGAATAATTTTTTTAAATAGTATTAATGAATCATTTTCATATTTAAAAAAATAAATAAAATAGACTGTTGACATGTTCTTTTATTATGAGTGTGGATGGGTATGAAAGGGGAGCGCCAAATTCATCTCTGTCATGTGGTGTGATCCTTGAGTAATATCTTACCTAGAAATTTAAAAAGAAGAAAATGTATCATTAGTTTATTTTATTTTATTTTTATGTGTTTGTAGGTTAAAAGAATAATAATAATAATAATAATAATTAAAAAAATAAAAGGACACATCGTAGGTTGTGGGGAAAACCCCGTCATAACCGGCGAAGCCGCGGGGACTCGAACCCGGGACCTAAGGGAGACAAGGGAGTGCACCTACCACTAACCTACGACTTATAGTGTTTACTTCTTCTATTTTATTTATATATATACTTATATTTTAAAATTTATATATCCATATATATATAATATTCTAATTTTTACTTGTTCCTAGTATCTATCTTTGGTATGATTAAATAAGTAGGGGATGTTGAGTTGATGGATTTTTTGGTGTACAAACATAAACTGTCATTATTAATGGGGCTTCTCTAAGTGACATGGAAATCAAAGAAGTAATCAGGAGTTTCATGAACTTCAACTTCAAACAAACCTGGTGACTTTGTTCCATGTTTCTTATTTTAAATTCATTTTAGAACTCATCTCCTCCACCTCTACCCTTTTCTAAATTTTATTTTCTTTAAACACTGGGGACATTGTTATTTTAAGTTGGGGTGAAAATAAAGAAAAACAAATTACTTTTGTGTGTATAAAAAAATGTGTGGGAGGAAAAATTTTCATTAACCTTGAACATGATATACACATTGCACACTTTGAAATTGAATATCAAATAATTTATAATGCCCTGAATCTGATTTTAATCCATGTATAATTTCATGAGCATAGATTTTGGAAAGTGTGGTTGTCCAATGTGATATTTCATCATTTATATTTTCATCCAAATAAAAAAATCATAATGCATGTCTTTTAGATAGTGGAGTATTAATTTGAGTTCATGGGGTCCCCCAAATAAATAGAATAGGTTTGGTGATCATTTTAGTTTTAATAAGATTATTCAATAAAAAATCAAAAATAATAATAAATTTGCACGTAGAGCAATGAAATAACCTAATGTGTGGCTTTAGGCACTTGGGGATCATGACTTCATAGTTTTCTAGCTCATATTTAGTAATTTTATCTCTATTTTTGGTAATTTGACTTTATTTTTTACTAATTTATCTCAATATGATGCCCGAGTATGTGAGTTTCACTTGGTTCCCTAAGGTCTTAGAGCCTGGGAGTCGTCGGTAAAGTCTCGCTACATGGGTTGACTCTATTGAGTGCAATTTCAATTACCATGGAAAAATTACAAAAAAAATAAAATATATATATACAATAAAAAATTTGAATACTCATCTTAATATTGAAATGTGATTCCACCTAGCGCTTCCATCATTTCCCCCTTGAATAAAGATGAACCCCCATGTCTATTGTGATGCACAACACATCATCGCGCTTAATTGATATTGGATGAAATATGGAGATGAATTTGAACAAAGGAATGGGATTTGTATTGGTATATTCTTATGAAAATATCTTGTATTAAAATATTTTGATGGGTTTCATGATTATTTGGTATAAGGTTTTTTTTATCATTGTGTATTAAAATGTTTTTGAAAAATAGAATTTAAATTTCATATTTTTGAGATATATTTTTCTCAGAACTAGAAAAACTCAAGTTTTGGGTGTGATTATCCACTGAAATAGGCTAATATTAATTTTTTATATTATAATATTCAAGTGATTTATTAATTATAAACACCATTTTTAGTGAATTTTACACTTTGAACATTATTTCATATTATAATTGTAATTCCTTCTTAAAATGCACTATTACATGGTTTATTTTTGAACACCATACAAAATACCCAATAATATTGATTTTATTTTAAGTTCTTACATGCTATAAGGAACAATTCATGTTTTTTGAGAATTTGAAGATTTGCATTAGAAGACCACCAAAGTTGGCCTTGAATCAACAACATTCTGGGAAAAGTAAACTGGACAACAATCCAATAAAGAGACTATAGCAGCCACAACTCAAGCCCAATAATTCTGAAAATTGAACTAAAGATAGATTAAATCAATGTTAACATTTCATAAAACCTTTAAAATAGATAATTATGAGTGTTAAAGGGAGTTTCATGGGTCCTAATTTAGAGATAAAATTATGGGCTAGATTTTGCGTCCCAAAAAAACATCCCACCAATTTAATCATATATCTTCAACCAAAAATTCATTTGGGGAGATATTTTATAGAGATCTAGGAGACATCAGTAGATTCATGTTTTTCTTCTATGTCCCACTCCAATTCGGCCATCTATAAGGACATTTAGGCGCCTTTGTTTGGTGGATGAAAGTTGGTTGCCACTTTGGGTCAAGGATAAAGAAGTCCACTCTCCATTACTTTCCACCACCCTAGGCCTACCATACTCAAGTGGGATCCTTTGTATTATTGGGATCTTGACCCAAGCCTCTTAAAATTCCTATTTAAGGAAGTGGTGGTGGAGTATTTTATCATCTTTGGTGCTTTCTTTCATTATAGTGTTATGCTGCCACTGTTCCTTTGTAATGTTCTTCTTCATTTGTAAGTTGTTCGAATCACCTTAGTTTTCAATAAAAATTCTTCATCTTCTATTATTATGTTCTTCTTATTATCACATTGATACTGTTTCTTTATATTGTGAATTTATTCATACCAAACCTTGTGAAATTATTCACACAACGGTGGAGTGATTGTTTTCTTTTTATTTTTATTTTTTTACTTCTTCAATTCCTCCCCCGTGAGTCTACTTCCCGCTTCCATTGAAACCATAGAATAAATGGAGGTATAACCCTCTTATGGGTTGATCCAAGGGAGTATCAAGGGGATGTATTGGATTTTATTTATCACCCCATTAATGTCTAATCACTTCTTTTAATTGATATTTTTATTTGATGTTTTTAAAACTTCTTCGTCCTTGTTGAATTTTAAGGCCACATACTTTAAGTACTAATACAAACTTTTACCTTGGAGTGCTCATGAATTTGATCCTACATGTGTATAGTTGATTATTATTAGGGTGTGTAGGTATTAAACCAATAAGTGATGATGTTTTTTGATCTCCTTAAATGAAACCATATTGAATATAAGAAATTGAAATTGTTAAAAAAGAAATTCATCCAATCCACCCCTTGTAATAACCTAGGATCAACCCTTCTCATAATTTGATTTCACTTAATTCACATAGTTTTCACTTAAACATATGTAAAATCAACCCAAATTTGGCCACTTAATAGCCAAAATCAGTCCATAGAATGTGTGTGTCTATAGGTTTCTTCTTAGGTCTCTGAGGAATCGACAACCCAAGCTACTCTACATTTGACCGCTTAACCCTAAAAACTTTGGTAAATTTGGGAGAGACCACATCCCAAGCCTAAACCAGAAGCATCATAGAACACCTCAAACGTCACCCCTTCCTTTGGAAACCAAAGCATTGGAGAACTGACCAGATTCCCCTTTAGGTAGCTCAAAGTTTCTTGACACTTCTCACTCTACACGAAGGCCTAGTATTTTCTGGTAAAAGCTATCAATGGAGTCGCAACTCAAGATAAGTCGGGTACGAATCATCTATAATATCCCATTGGACCCAAGAAGCTACAAACCTCTACCAAATTCTTAGGTGATAGCTAATAAACAACTGCCTCAACCATTAATAGGTCCAATGATATCCCTTGCTGAGACACCACATTTCCAAGGAAGTGCACCTCTCACGTCCAAAACTTACACTTGGACAAATTCCCATAGATATGGTGGTGTCGGAGGAACTATAAGACTATTCTAAAGTGTTCAGCATGATCCTCCTATGACGTTGATTAAATCAGAATATCATTGATTAACATGATGAAGATCCCATCCAGAAACTTGCGGAAGATAGAGTTCATCAGCCCCATGAACACGGCTGGTGTATTCATAACACCGAAGGTCATGACCATAAACTCAAAGTGCCAGTACCTGCACCTGAAAGTGATCTTCAGGATGTCTCCATCCTTCACCCTCAACCGGTGATATCCACACTATGGATCGATCTTGGATAACCAACCTTCTCCCCTTATCTGGTCGAAAATATCATATATTCTCAGGATAGGGTAACAGTTCTTGATTGTTACCTAATTCAGTCTCTCGTTGTCTATGCACAGCCTCAATCCACTGTTTTCCTTCTTTGTGAACTAGATCAGAGCACCCCACAGTGACACACTCGACCAAATAAAATCCTTTTTCATCAAGTCTTCAACTTGAATCTGCAACTCCTGCAACTCAGAAGGTTCCATTCGATAAGGAGCCATCGAAATTAGGCGGGCACCGGGTTGCAAGTATATTCCAAACTCAACTCCACATCGAGGGGGTAGAGTCACAACCTCTTCTGTGAAAACATCTAGTAACTCCCCAAAAACTCTTAGAACCTCCATTATCTCAACACCCATCAACGCCTCTGAAATCTTGACTAACACAAAAAGAAGAGGCTCCACATGCTGGCTACCCTCCTGACAAATATAATCACCAACAAAATCTACACACTTGTCATCCATATCTGAAAACATGAATCTCCTACAGAAGCAGCTGATAACGGAATACATAGAGAACAACCAATCGACACCAAGGATGACATCGTATGGCTGCATCTATAGCAGAAGAAGATCCCCATTGGACTGATGTGGCCCCAACATCAGTCTACATCCATGGAAAATATCAAACAGACTGTTCTAACCTCCAACCGGCGTGCTCAACACTAGGGGCATGGAAATTCTCTACGTCTAGTCCTAATGAATGGTCCAGATTGGGTGTAAAAAAGGAGGTTTAAGATCTTGAATCAAAAAAATTACACACAATAGTACTAAACAAACTGATCGTACCTCGAACAACCTCTGGTCCCACTATAATGGCTAGCTCGGTGGCGTGAAACTACCCACACCCAGCTCTTCCACCCCTATTCTATCAACTTCCACCCAACCACACCCTAGTAGAGGTCCTTGAGGACCACTCTAAGGTCGGCCTCCTCCAGCACTATCTGCCCTCAGTGGAGCGGGAACCCGCTGCCCCTGTCGCTGGAAAGGTCTGACCGGAAACTGCTACTATTGAGGTGGGTGTTGAACCTGGCCACCCCCACTATACTAAGATCAAACTAGAAACTGGATCCCAATATTTCCACAACCTCCATAGACAAATCACCTCTATCCTGGGCCCATGGGGAAAGGGATAGGACCAGGAGATCGGAACTGGAATTTCTGAGGCCTACTTCCCACCAGTTGAAACCTGGAAGGCCCTGACGTTGGAGACTTGCTGCTGACTGCCTTCCCCTTCGACGAACTCCATTGGCTCCCCTCTCATGATACACCTCCCTATTATTGAATCATCTCCACTAATTTATCCTTCTATTTAACTTCTAAGTACGTCGGTAGGGTAAAGGGAGTGATGACATACTGAAGAGAAGGTCAGAGGGCCTCCTCCAAGAAACTCCTAAGCCTACATAGTATGAAATTCTTTTTTTAATATTCATTTTAACTCTTTATTTAAATTAAATTCCCAAAACATACAAGATACACAAGAACACAAGTCATTATGATGCATGTACCTTTCCTAGGGTCTCTACATAATAATCAGCGTAGCCTCACTTGGTCGTTCGGTGGGCCTAGAGTCCTTACATCAGATCATGGAGGACCCCGAAATATCGTGTCTTAGCAGATATTCCCTAGACTATTTCATGCACCAAGATTACCTAATAACATTTACCTACCATAACATGTAATCCTAATTGTTCCTAACTCCTAACTCCATTCTATCTCTCAACCATCACCTATGATACCATTCTATCATGACCCACCTTCTTCAAGATGAGGGAAGGGACAACAAAGTGACATGCCCTTCCTTCTTCAAGATGAAGGAGAGATAATGACCTTCGAGTCCCACCTTCAATAGGCCTCAGAGTGGAGACTAGTACCAAGGGTATGGAATATTACACAAATGGAAGGCATTATTGTAACACCCCAAGATTTCATAGTAAGTTATTTTCTTTAAAGTAATTCAATAGCTTGCGCTACACACAACACCGAGTTCGAGCGCACCACGAGTTAACAAACTAGTTGTTCAAAAAGAAGTTATGAATATTATTAACTGAATTTTAAATTTTATATACTTCATATAATTTTAGAATCCATATTATGTGTTTCTTAGACATAATATAAGAACAAATTCATTTTTTCAGATAAAAGAAGTATTTTTCAAAAAATAAAATTTTACCACCTTTTAATGGGAAAAACTTTTTAAAACCAATATTTGACACTTTTATAAATTAAATTTAATGAAATTAAATTCTTCTTTAGAATCTATACATAAAAATTTATTTTGGATAATTTTTTGGTACTTTTCTGATAACATTCATATTTTGATGAATAGTGAAAAATACTAAATTTTAATTGGAAACAAATCGAAATAATTTATAGTGTTAAATTATAAATTTAAATGGTTTGGAAGTATAATAATATTATATTTTTATCATTTAATAAAATGTAGGTCATTAAAAGTAATTTCACATTTAAATTTGACATAAACACATGTCAATATGTTGATAGTTTTTACTTCTTAAAAACCTGCCTTTTGGTTTTGCCAACGGGAAATAATTTTAAATTAATTAATACTACTTCTATGTTTTTAATTTGGTAAAATAAAATTAATTTTTCAATTCCAATATCAAAATTATCTTAGGGTGATTTTTTGGTATTTTTCTGAAAACTTTCAATTTTTGATGAATAGTGGAAAACACCGTGTTATTGTTTAAAAACCAACTTTTTATTTAAATAATTACTTATTTTATTTATTTAAGTAAATATAGATACATAATACCTATATTAGTTCAATTTGATTTATTGGAGTCATTTTTATAATAAAATTAGATGTATAAAATTTTATTGAATTTTTTACCATCTTTTACCCACCTTCTAGGAGCAGTTGAAAAATTTGCATAAAACTTAATTTTACTGCTTCTGTGAGTTGAATTTATAAAATCCGAGAGACATAGTTAACATCAGTAAGTAAATTTTGGTTCAATAAGATGAAAATAATTTTTTTGGTGAATAGTAACTTTTGACTTTTATTTACCACGGTTAAAAGTAAATAAGGTAATTAAAGGTAAAAATGATATTATAATTACCCTAACACCTGTACTAATTCTATTTTATAAGTATAATTCGACCAAAAACAACCTTATGAATAAAATATAATCCTTTTGGTCCACTTGGATTAGATTAGGACATTTATTATTATTTTATTTAAAGAATAGTTAAAAGTGTTAAATTCAAATTTTAATAACTAAACCATTTTTAATATAGGGTTATACATAAGATAAATTCGACTATAAATATTCATTAGAAATATAAAAATATTTTCTAAAAATGGTATTTTAATTTTAATTTTTAGACATTAAATAATTAAATTTATTTATGACACAATGATGATGCAGTAATTACCATATTAATGAAAGATTAAAATAATTAATATTATAAATATCCAAATAAATGTAATTTGAGACTTTTGATGAATTCAACTAATTTTATAGGTTAATATTAAATGTAAGGGTTGATTAAATAATTATTTTTCAAATTAATCAGGCTGTTATGATTTTCACAAAAACCAAATACCTAATAATGTCAAAATTGACATAAATGAGTTTTTAAAACAAATACTATATTATTGGTTGATATAATATTTTTAAAAATATAAGGTTAGGCCAAAGTGCTTAAATAATATTTTATATGTCATTAATGAACCACTTAAGGTTCTCTTGGAAGTTTAGAGTAAGTTTATTAACCATATAGTGTAAGAATACCAGAAGACACGGTAAAAGTTAAACTATTTAACTAATAGTTAAATCTAAAAGATAAGGTTAATATGGTGACCTAAAATTGTCTAAAACCTATTTTTTGAGAATATTTAGACCCATAACCACCTTATATTTGAAATAAATCAATTTGGATCCATTAAAAACCGAAAATGATTTATAATAAAATAATATTTCAAGGTTTTCCTAAATTGACCCTCACCTCTCTTATAAAAGGGTACTTCTCCTTCTCTCAAAATCACAACTCCAAAGCCATTTGGCTCGGCCAACCCCTACCCAAATATACTCCCAAATTCCCTCACATCAACCTAGAGTCCTTACTTTGATCATAAATCCAACCTAAGGATCCCTTTTGATCAACTCAAAAGGAAACACTCGAAGAAGAGATAATAATTTCACCACCCTCTTTCAAGTTCTTTTCTTCTTCCACTTTCTATTTCATTGTTGTTTCCATGAAAAAAAATAACTCCATTACCTCCTACGTATTGTGATGTTATTATAAATATGGTACAACCATATTTTTTATTCTACCCATCCTATAAATGACAAAGTCACCATACATGCGTACGTACGGCTTACCGTATCCACGTCGTGGTGTAGTTTGTTATTCAAAAACTTCATTATTTGGATGGTTATAATAATGATTATAACTGATTTAAATAATAAATATAACATTTTAATGATTCTTTATATATGATATACCATCCAATTATATAGGATTTCACCATCAAAAGAATGATATTGTCGCTCGTGCATACGTATGGCTTACCGTCTCCACGAATGCGATGAGATTCATTCCCCATCATAATCATTCAATAATAATTTTCATTTTATGATTAAAAATAATGTTTAGGAACTTAATATAATTCTGTATATGAATCAAATACATCCTATACATGACAAACATGACTTACATAACAAAACATATAAAGGAAAACGAATCAGTTAACAACTAAAACAATGATACTACTGGAATATCATTAACAAAGCAATATTATAAGATCATATATGATATAATATTTATGTGTTTGATTATTTTATAATTTAATAACAATTATTTAACCATTATACAGGAGGTTAACCTACCCTATACTAAGGAAAAGAACAAGGTAAGTGGTTTTCATCTCACTTCTTATTCTTGTGAGATTCATGCTATATTGCCACTATTTCCTTTTGTGTGGTGTATGTACTATCCTTTGACATATTATATCATGAATACCTTTATTATAATGATATTATAATGTTTTTATTAATTTTATTATTCAATTAATTTTATTCAAACGTCTCTTATTTGGTTAGGAACTCTTTAACTAAAATATTGTTTTAAATGTTTTAAATATTTATTCTTCTAAATCTTTCTCATTAATGTCCATGTTTTAAAAATGGTTTTAAGTATTTATTTATATGGACATGAATGTTTTGAAATCAAAATTTCTTTTAAAATTTTCAAAGTGTTATGGTACCCTTTGATTCAAAAATATCTTTTAAACAACTTCTTTGATAAATAGTGTGACATTTAAATGTTTTCAAGAAAAGGGGGATATTTCTATCAAATAGTTTTAATGACTATTTTAATCTATGTAAATATCCTTCAGTTTAGTTTATTCTTTTTTGAGGTTGATTTATTATAATACAATCATCCATATTGTATTTAATGAGTTATTTTTTACTGTGGATGTGTTATTTTTATGTCATTCATGGTTTGTGGTTAAAATATTGACATTTCGTATGCTAGTTTTAATATAAATGTTTATATTATGTTTAAACCTTTTCATATGAAGAATGAATTGGACTTAGAAAGTGACAGGTGAAGCCCACTATAGCTCCTCGATGCATCGGTAGGTATAATGAAACAAACTAGTGTCTTGGCACAATACCTTGACAAAATCTTATTTGTAGTCTTGGCACGAGGACTTGACTATGTGGTTATGATGTCTGGAATTATATATTCCATCATTATAAAATTTGATATTGATATTACATGTGATTATTCGACTAGTATAATATCCATGTGAATAATTAAATGGAATTATTTGATTTATCTTTTCCATATTATGCTAAAGTTTAATTTTAAAAGGTTTGTGTTCTAGTCTTATACATTGCCTTAAATATTTATTCTTATTTATGATAGTTTTGGCTATATTGTTATCCTTAGTGAGAATTTGAGCTCACCCCTTTCTTATATTTTATTTTTCCCAAGATGAAAAGAAGTATATTATGATTAACCTAAAGGAATAGGCTAAGGGATATAAGAGTGTTCAAAGGGGACACAATGTTTTTTTTGATGTAATGTAAAACTTATGTATGTATCTAGTACTTCCAAGACTACTAAACTGATTGGTCTTTCGGGACATGATTCATTGTATCATGAAAATGTTATATAATAATGCACCGATTCTGGGTAACTGGGGTCGGGGCATTATAGTTGGTATCAGAGGAAGTCTTTTACAAACCTTGGAAGCTAGATTTAGAAAAAAAACTCTGATTAGAAAACACTACCCTAAGATAGATATTGAGGATTAGTATAGAAGAACATCCAAAAAAATTGGTAATGTAAATATTATGTGGGTTTTCCAAGATATACATCCCTGTCTAGATATGAGCAGGTAGATACGGCTCTGGAATAGATTTACCTAGGATTGAAAACTCCAATAAGGAGTTTCGGGCTTGACCCAGGGTATCCTGGTACATGACAATGTTCCTTGCTACACTCTTGGTTACGACACTCCTGGGGGATATACTTAGGATAATTCACATTTTCTTTACAAACTAATTTGAAGGATTTTAATATAAGATGATAATAAATAACCTTGGTTAATTATAAGGTGTTTTATATTGAAAATAAGGTGTTATGTTATTCTCTAAATGATTTTATGACTCATGCTATACTTTCTTGTGTTGGTCAATGGCTGGATTCCAAGGAAGTCATAGTAATATTGAACATGATGTACAAGGTGGGAATGGTAGTGGAAATGAGAAAAGAAATTAAATGTTGATAGGTGTAAAAGATATCGTGTTCATGTCGAATCAGTTTTCTAAAAATATGATCAACAACATATATATTAACCAACTCCCAGACTCAACAAAGAAGAGAAAGGCAGTGAATGATAATAGCTCTAGCAGTGGAGACCATAGAGAAAATAAAACTCAATTTCCATCATGCAGGAAATGTGGAAGCAGACACCTAGGAAAGTGTATCAATGGAACAAAAAAATGCTTTATGTGTGGGAAAGAAGAACACAAAGTAAAGAATTACCGAGGAAAAATGAAGAGTAATATGGAAGAAAATAAAAATGATCCCAAGAATCCATTTACAGTCATTTTCCGTAAATATAGGGGACCTGGGCAGTACCCAAGTGAATGCCCTATTCTATAATATAACCTCTTGGTCAAAGAAGAACCTATGTGGAAATAAATGGATGGCGAAATGTTTAAAAGTATTAGTGATCTTTGTTGATGGGATTACTTTGGAAGACTTTTCTCTTGTATGTGTAACCCTACAGTTTGTTATGTGAAAATGATATTTTAGGAAGAATTGTCTTTTTTATTGTTGATTTAGTTATAAATAACCATTTGGGTTTATATGATCCTTGAATTTAAGGCAATTACAAGTTATTAAATTTTGGGACAAAATGTGATGTATGAGATAACATTTGTGGTGAAATTATGTTATGGTTATTTTGAGGAATTTATCTCATTTTGGGAATGTTATAAAATATAGTTTTTGAAAAAGGACAACACACAGACAGTGTGACAACCCGTCACGTCGGACAAAGCTGTGGGAATTGAACCCACAACCAGAGTGCGATTAGGATTTATCACCTACCACTGGACTACGTGAATTCCCTAGTTAGTGTGACTAATTATTTTTAGTTAAATTATTTTATTGATCAATAATAAGTTGATTTGGTATATTATGTCTTATCAAATGGATATCCTTAGTATAGGAAAATGATTTGGTGATTAAGTGATAAATGTTATTTTTTAAGACATTCGCTCTATTGGGAACGCTATATGCCTAAGGAAAATTAAATACTGTGGGATTTTATTTGAGGAGTAATAGTGGATTTTTATCTATGTTTTTATTGTGGATTTATATTAATTTTGGGTTATTTATGGAAATGATTAACCTATCATGGAGAATATTTAATTAGGTTAATTACTTTTATGTATGTGACTTTAAGAGTAGTCGATGTTATTTGGAGATACAATATAACGTGGAAGACTACGTAATCAAATTATTCTAAGTTTGGGGTTTCAATATTAGTTTGGATTATATTGAAGTATTTTAAGAACAACTGTTTGTTAAATGGCATTTATTGAACTTTGGGTATTGTTGGATTAATTTTAGAAATTAAGATTATTATTTCTTTCTCTAAAGGATTATCCTTTTTGGGGATCATCTGATCTTGTACTAACCATTTTGGTTTTGGTTAATCTCTAAATACAAGGGAAATATATAGTTTATCCTTTTTAGATCATGTGATTCTCTAGAAGTTTATTCTAGCACTTCAGGTCTGACCAAGTCATATTGAATGTCATTGTTAAAAAAATATGAGTTAATGGTAGAAATTTATTAAAGGATGAAACTCTAATTAAAAAGTAATTATATCTCTTTATGTTCTTAGTCAATCTCATAAATAAATTCCTAAACTTTATGAAATGGAACTTAAAACAAAAAGCATTGTCTGTTTACTTTTCCAACAGGGAAACTAATGATCGTTTATCCCATCACAAGTTTGTGGTTTTCTTGTCATTAACTTTATCCTGATCATGTTTTCTATCACTCTTCATCAGAACTTGATGCTTATTTTATCTTCCATATCCATGTTTTCCTACATAGAATCCTAGTATGTGTTATATTGGGTGACCTTTGTACTTATTTTTCTTTCTTTTAAAGTGATAGTTTTATTGACTCTTTTTCCGATGTGGGACTTTCAATGAAGTTCCCAAGCCCAATTTTAAAATTTTGAGGATTCAATTTCCAAAATGGGGAAGAATTTAACACCCAAAGATTTCATAGTAAGTTATTTTCTTTAAAGTAATTCAATAGCTTGCGCTACACGCAGCATAGAGTTCGAGCCCACCACAACTTACCAAACTAGCCATTCAAAAAGAAATTATGAATAATATGAACTAAATTTTAAATTTTATATACTCCATATAATTTTAGAATCCATATTATGTGTTTCTTAGACATAATATAAGAAAAAATTCATTTTTTTAGATAAAATAAATATTTTTCAAAAAATACAATTTTACCACCTTTTAATGGAAACCCCTTTTTAAAACCAATATTTGACACTTTTATATACCCAGTTTAATGAAATTAAATTATTCTTTATAATTAGGACATAAAAATTTACTTTGGATACATTTTTGGTGCATTTCTGATAGCATCCATATTTTGATGAATAGTGAAAAATACTAAATTTTAATTGAAAACAACTTTTTTTAATTGAAATAATTTATAGTGTTAAATTATGAATTTTAATGGTTTGGAAGTATAATAAGATTATATTTTTATCATTTAATACAATGTAGGTCATTATAAGTAATTTCACATTTAAATTTCACATAAACACATGTCAATCTTTTGATAGTTTTTACTTCTTAAAAACCAACCTTTTGGTTTTGACAACGGGAATTAATTTTAAATTAATTAATAATAATTATATGTTTTTAATTTGGTAAAATAGAATTTATTTTTGAATTTATAATATCAAAATTATCTTAGGGTAAATTTTTGGTATTTTTCTAAAAACTTTCAATTTTTGATGAATAGTAAAAAACATTGTGTTATTGTTTAAAAACCGACTTTTTATTTAAATAATTATTTATTTTATTTATTTAAGTCAATATAGATACATAATACCTATATTAGTTCAATTTGGTTCATTGGAGTCATTTTTATAATAAAATTAGATGTATAAAATTTTATTGAACTTTTTACCGTCTTTTACCCACCTTCTAGGAGCATTTACAAATTTGCATAAAACTTAATTTTACCGCTTCTGTGAGTTGAATTTCAAAAATAATTGAGACATGATTGACATCAGTAAGTAAAATTTGGTTCAAAAAGATGAAAATAATTTTTCATGAATAGTAACTTTTGACTTTTATTTACCACGGTTAAAAGTAAATAGGGTAATTAAAGGTAAAATTATAATTACCCTAACACATGTCCTAATTCTATTGAATAAGTATAATTCGACCAAAAACAACCTTAGGAATAAAATATGATCCTTTTTGTCCACTTGGATTCGATTAGGACATTTATTATTATTTTATTTAAAGAAGAGCTAAAAGTGTTAAATACAATGTTTAATAACAAAACCATTTTTAATATAGGTTTATACATAAGATAAATTAGAATATAAATATTAATTATAAAGACAAAAATATTTACTATATAATGGTATTTTATTTATAGTTTTTAGACTTTAAATAATTAAATTTATTTATGACACATGATGATGTAGTAATTACCTTATTAATGAAAGATTAAAATAATTGATATTATAAATATCCAAATAAATGTAATTTGAGAATTTTGATGAATTAAACAAATTTTATAGATTAATATGGCATGTTAAGGTTTATTAAATAATTTTTTTTCGAAGTAATCATGCTGTTATAATTTTCACAAAAACCAAATACTAAATAATGTCAAAATTGACATAAATGAGTTTTTAAAAAAAATACTATATTATTGGTTGATATAATATTCCAAAAAAACATAAGACTTGGAAAAAAGGATTAAATAATATTATATATGTCATTAATGAACCACTTGAGGTTCTCTTGGAAGTTTAGAGTAATTTTATTAACCATATAGTGTAAGAATACCAGAAGACGCGGTAAAAGTTAAACTATTTAACTAATAGTTAAATCTAAAAGATAAGGTTAATATGGTGACCTAAAATGGTCTAAAACCTATTTTTTGAGAGGATTTAAACCCATACCCACCTTATCTTAGAAATAAATCAATTTGGATCCATTAGAAACCGAAAATGATTTATAATAAAATAATATTTCAAGATTTTCCTAAAGTAACCCTCACCTCTCTTATAAAAGGGTACTTCCCCTTCTCTCAAAATCACACCTCAAAAGCCATTTGGGTCAGACAAACCCTTCCCAAATATCCTCCCAAATTCCCTAAAATAAACATAGAGTCCTTACTTTGATCATAAATCCAACCTAAGGAGCCCTTTTGATCAACTCAAAAGGAAACACCTGAAGAAGAGGTAATAATTTCACCACTCTCTTTCAAGTTCTTTTCTTCTTCCACTTCCTCTTTATTTGTTGTTTCCATACCAAAATAATAACTACATTACATCTTATATATTTTTATGTTATTATAAATATGTTACAACCATATTTGTTATTCTACCCATCCTATAAATGACAAAGTCACCATACGTGCGTACGTACGGCTTACTATCTCCACGTCGTGGTATAGTTGGTTATTCAAAAATGTCATTATTTGGATGGGTATAATAATGAGTATAACTGATTTAAATAATAAATATAACATTTTAATTATTCTGTATATATGATATACCATCCAATTATATATGATTTCACCACCAAAAGAATGATATTGTCGCTCGTGCGTACGTACGGATTACCGTCTCCACGAACACGATGAGATTCATTCCTCATCGTAATCATTCAAGAATAATTTTTATTTTATGATTAAAAATAATTTTTAATAACTTAATATCATTCTGTATATGAATCAAACACATACTATACATAACAAACATGACTTACGTAACAAATCATATAAAGGAAAATGAATCAGTTAACAACCAAAACAATGATACTACTGAAATATCATTAACAAAGCAATATTAGAAGATAATATATGATATCATATTTATGTATTTGATTATTTTATAATTTAATAACAATGAATTAACCATTATACAGGAGGTTAACATACCCTATACTAAGGAAAATTACAAGGTAAGGGGTTTTCATCTCAATTCTTATTCCCGTGAGATTCATGCTATATTGTCTCTATTTCCTTTTGTGTGGTGTATTACTGCCCATGATTGTATTATTTGTGTAATATAATTTAATTTATGGGTATTTACATCTTAATTTTTTGATACTTTTTTCATGGGGTGTATGTTTCATAAGTTTCCAAATCGGTAAAGGAATTTCTAATTTCAATTTCCACTCATTAGGTTTTACGCATACTTCATTGATTATTTTACTCCAAGATTATGTGTGGAATCACTATTTATTATTTATGTAGTAATCTACACTCCCATTTATGTGGATATACCTTTTATACACATAATAACTCCATTGATAAATTCACATTCCATTGATATGAACTTCTTAAGGGTAATCTTAACTCAATTTCAATTCATTGAGTTAAACATCCAAGTCATTGGTTTTTTTTACAAGAATATGTGCAAATATAACCTGATTGATTTACAATAAATATCCAATTATATTGAGTGTATTTATATTTGTCACACATAATTATTTCATTGATTTATACTTAATCTAAGGATACAGTCTTTATAAGGTATTTCGTCTCAATTTACATTCCTTTGAGACCTCTTTGTCGTTATGCACCAATTCACTTTTATATGGTGTATATACTGTCCTTTGACATATTATATCATGAATCCCTTTATTATAATTATATTATAATGTTTTGATTAATTTTATTCCTCAATTAATTGTATTCAAGCGTCTCTTATTTGGTTAGGAACTCTTTAACTAAAATATTGTTCTAAATGTTTTAAATATTTATTCTTATAAATCTTTCTCATTAATGTCCATGTTTTAAAAATGGTTTTAAGTATTTATTTATATGGACATGAATGTTTGAAATATAAATTCCTTTTAAAATTTTCAATGTGTTATGGGACACTTTGATTCAAAAATCTCTTTAAAACAACTTCTTTGATAAATAGTGTGACATTTAAATATTTTCAAGAAAAGGGGATATTTCTCTAAAATAGTTTTAATGTCTATTTTCATCTATGGAAATATCCTTTAGTGTATTTTATTCTTGATTTAGGTTGATTTATTATAACAAAATCATCCATATTTTATTGAATGAGTTATTTTTGACTGTGGATGTGCTATTTTTATGCCATTCATGGTTTGTGGTTAAAATATTGGCATTCTGTATTCTAGTTTTATTATAAATGTTTAGATTATGTTTCAACCTTTTCATATGAGGAATGCATTGGACTTAGTAAGTGATGGGTGGATCCCTCTATAGCTCCTCGATGCATCGGTAGGTCTCATGAGACAAACTAGTGTCTTGGCACAAGGCCTTGACAAAATCTTATTTGTAGTCTTGGCACGAGACCTTGGATATGTGGTTATGATATTTGGCATTATGCATTACATCATTATGGAATTGGATATTGATATTACATATGATTATATGACTAGTTGAATATTCATGTGAATAAGTAAATGGAATTATTTTATTTATCTTTTCCATATTATGCGGAAGTTTAAGTTTAAAAGGCTTGTGTTCTAGTCTTATACATTTCCTTAAATGTTAATTCTTATTTATGATAGTTTACACTATATTGTTATCCTTACTGAGCATCTAAGATCACCCCTTTCTTATGTTTTATTTTTCCCAGGATGCAAAGAAGTATATTATGATTAATATGTAGGAATAGGCTAAGGGATATAAGAGTGTTCAAAGGGGACACAATGTTTTTTTTATGATGTAATGTAAAACTTATGTATGTATCTAGTACTTCCAAGGATACTAAATTGATCGGTCTTTCATGACATGATTCCTTATATCATGCTAATGTTATATAATAATGCATTGATTCTGGGTAACTGGGGTCGGGGTGTTATAATTACCCTTTTTAAGGAAAATAGAATCAGGATATAAGATGGTAAAAATCTCGAACAACACCAAAATTTTATATAAGGGGAACCAAATTCCAACCCATGCATGATTTAAACATAAACTACCACAAAGTTATATCAAAAACTCCAAATAAAGGTACCAAAAGAAAATAATAAGTAGCATCACAGCAACTATCCTGACGTTCAAGCTAGTAAAGTCCAAAACAGTCCTCAAATTCCTCCTAGAAACCTGAAAATAGTTCCACAAATATAGGGTGAGTATACAAGTATACCTAGTAGGAAAACTAAAGTCAACCATGTAAAAGTGGGGGAAACATACTAATGCCCTTGTGAGAGAATATTAAAACCTAAAAGAATCTACCAAGGAGTACTAACCATCCCATCCTCACCAAGGCACACTCACCAAATAACACAATTCAAGTAAAGTAGTAGTATAATCACATCGATATTTGGGTACCCCGCACCACTTTCCCACTGGTTAGCTTCTCATTCATAATGGATAATGTCTTGATGCTACCACTCTTCAAAAATGCAGTCCCACTACCATAACCTACCCACACACATCTGGGCCACAAACCACACACAAATCCTACCTGTAGACACCTGGGCCACAACTACACCACACATCCCACCCACAGACACCTGGGCCATAACAACCACACCTCTCGCCCGAAGACACATGGGCCTCATCCCGAAGATACTTGGGAAACCAATTATGGCCCACAAACACCTGGGACACTCCTCTACAACAAAACCTGCATGAATGGTCGTGGATTATGGTAAACCTCAAACCATTACAGCCTTCCTAGATATTCTCAAGCGGTAAGAACTCATAAGAGGGTGTGAGGAAGAAAGTCAGTAACCAGCTATTCGTCCTCTCACCGGAATGTTGGGAAAGAAACCCTCCCCCATGAAATGAGGTGTTCGGAACATGGTTCTCAACAAGGGTGGGGTGCATATAGAAATTGTAAGGAACTAAAATTTATATATATATGTAAGCAAACACTCAGCCTAACCTATGGGTTTCAAACAAACAACAAGCCCACAAAGAACCACATTTTATGCTACCCCTATATGCACAACCACACAAATAGCCATAATAAAACACAAGCCTAACCCCTTTTCATTTAATCATTGGTCATTATTTATTAAGGAGTTATTTGTAATTAATTCCAACACTACCCAGGCAACCACTATCCATAACCATTCTCAACCCAACAAGTCAAGTTATAGTCCCACTGCACAAATAGCACATAACTACATTGCATTCCCACTACCCAAACACATTTGATGGCCACAACATAAACCAAAGGTAGTCCCACAACCTACAAGTTCATCCATTCCAAAATCAATAAATCTCTCAACTTGGGATTCTATTACACCTCCTGTACCACCCCATACACAAAGCCCACAGTGAACACCAAACAGCAACCCCACTGCACAAATAGGCCATCCCCCAAACACAAGTTCATTCCCTCTATTCAACCCTCATACCCATCAAAAGTTTACCAATAAAAACTTCACACAACCCCCACGAAGTAAAAAACCCAACCAAACACAACACACAATGACACCATTAAGCCAAGTATATTCAGATTTATCAAGAGGTGTTCTTTAATTCCACTTTAAATAATAGGGGTGATCACAAAATAGGTTTGATCCTAGGGAATCCATTTATTTAACCAAGTATACATGATTAAGAAGATTTCATGTTACGGCCATTTATTAAAGCATCACAACAAAATACAGAACACCACCGGTGTGCAAGAAAAGACCACCAACAGCCATGATTTTCATAAGGTCTTACATCCCATACAATTCAAAATAAGGTTCATGGATAAAAATTAAAACAGTATACATAACATCATCACTTCCCTTCTTTTATTTCATTGACCCTTGTTATCTTTTGATCATCATATTCCCTTCTCCACATTTATTACTTATTAAGGAAAAGGATTCAACCATTCTTCATGAAGAAACATTACTACACCCACCCCGCTTGATACACAAAAAAGAGAGAGGTAGAAGAATACCTGCTTGAAACAACAAGTGACCAAAACTCCTATTTTTGCCAAAACAGAGGGTCATGTGAGTAGTAGGAAAACTCCAAGGAAAAACTCTAAGGAAATATTGATCGATGGATATAGAACAACACGCGACTCCATGGGAAGGGAAGTCTCTAGGCGCATCAATAGGGAATGAAAGTACCCTAGGAAGGTAATATCCAAACTTTGAAGAGCCATATCATATATTAAAGGAAGAACAGTTTCAAAAGTCATTAATGTTGGATCATGGTCAAGATCATGCAGTTTGAATATCTCAAATTCCCAAGAGTGTTATGATATTAAAGATATAGTTAATGTCCCTTGAAACTCCCTTAAAAATTCTCAAATAAGGCTTTAAACTTGGTTTATGTCAAATAAAATGTAAGAGGGGTGAAACTGGAAAAACTAGGAGAAACTGGGAAAAACTTGAAATTTGGAAAAGGGTGAGCCACCATTTGGTGTGCCACCATTTCAGTGTGCCACTGTCATGGTGCCACCATTTCGGTGTGCCACCATCATAGTGCCACCGTTATGATGGCACCATTACGGAGCCACTATTTCGATGTGCCTCCATTACGATGACACCGTTTCGTTGTGCCTCCATGACGGTGTCACTATAGCAGTGTGCCACCATTATGGTGCCACCATCTCAATGTACCATCGTCACGGTGCCACTGTTTTGGTGAAACTTTTTGGTGAAATTGAATTTTTGGAAAACTCTCGAAACAAACCAGTGTGACCCCCAAGAACACCACAAGCACTGGATTTTCACAATAGAACGGCTCAGGGAAATTCGGTTCATTACAAATTATATTATTTTTAATATTTTAAAAATAATTTATTTTATTTTTATATTAATTAAAGAAATATTTTGTCGGTGTTTCTTAATCATTAAATGTAATTATGTAATTACTAAAAATTATAAATAAATTATCATCATAAAAATAATTTCATTATTCTCAAAATTAAAAATAATATTCATTAAAAAATTTCTTTTTTACCTATGTTAACACATAAGAGATATTTAAAAGTAAGAGAGTGACATTTTGTATTTTTATTTGATTTAAATTTTTTTAGGCCATTTTCATGGACAAGTATCCCTTAACCTATTAAATTTCAATCCTGATGTGATAATTTTTAAATTCAATTAATCCAATATTAATTAATATGAAAAATGGTGACCTTAACACTTATTTTTAACCCTAATTAACTCATTTTATATTTACCATGGTAACAAAAATTTACTATGATTACTATTCATATTGACCAAAAATAAAAGGGACCTATTTACCAAATTTGAACCTTCTAATTCCAAATATGGTATCCATTTATCGTGATTTAATTGAACTAATTTTACTTTTAATCATTATAAAAACAAAATAGAACTTTGTAAATGCATGAAAAAAAATACAGTTTTAAATAAACATCAATAACAGGTAGGGGGACCCCCCCCCCTTATTAAACCAAACAAACCCTCTCATTTTTACTAGACAAAGGCATCCCATTACAGGATCCATAGGCCTGGTGGGCATTAAATCCCATCAAAACATAACTCAAAGGCCCAAACTAGTAGGCAAACCTTGGTCCATCCAGTCAACACCACTCCCGCATGAGCACCCATTATTTTGTACCATCATTGTCCGATGATAGTGGAACTACCAATATGACATTGCATATCATCCAAGTCCTTACCACTATCACTTATCTGATATCCACCTTCCCCATTCTTTCATTATACTCATTCCTATCATTGAATTCAGATTGTTGGACCTTCACCGCCTTTATTGTGCTGTCAGCATCGTTGCCACCTAGTCCCCCATTCAACCCCCACCTCCTTCATTCCTATTGAGACTTTCTCCCGGATAGATTATAATTCATATCCACTGATACGGCATTTTCACAACCGGCCTACCAGCTTTCATTCCCCACTCCTGTCGACATTACACACCATGTATTTTCATTAAACCCTCAAATATGAATTCGTTAGAAAATTCTCAAAAATTCACCCAAAGAAAAAAATTATCTATTGATTTCAAAAATGAAGTTTATTTTTTCAAATATATTTTCTAAAAGTTGAAAATTTTAAATTTAATATTTTTTCACAAAAAATAAATGAAAATAATTTTTTTAAGGAAATATAATTTTTAAGTATAATATGACTTTACTAAAAAAATGAATATTTATTTATTAATAATTAATCAATACATTGGTATTGAGGGGGACCTCTATATGTATTTCATAACATGGTTATTCCTATTCATACCCACCAATTCAATGGATAGGTTTTAGCAGTCATAATTAAATAATAATATTTCATGGTCATTTAAGCTTAGTATTGCATGTCATATATGATATCGAATATAATGTTCTTATTTTAAAATATCGGGGTGCTACATCCCCCCTAATAAATTGTATCCTCAAAATTTGAACATTTTCTTGGTAATCAAGGGTTTGATATTTGAAAATTTCTTTGTTGAAAACCCACATCATAAAATTTTTTAATAAAACTTTTTTTTAAAAGATGGAAAGGAAAATATGAAGTTCATATAGAATAACAAAAAACTAGGTTTATAAATAGAATTACATTATTTGTAAGTACAAATATAGACATGGAGGATATAATTAACACCCAAGGACTAATAGAGAGTCATATAGAACATGGTCAGGAGAAATTTATTAACCATAAAACTACAAATATATGATGGGTGAAAATACCATTGATTCATCATAAATACAGTTAAAAGTATAACAGTTTATTTCAAGATCCTTTTTTATAAATTTGAGGGATTATTTTAATATAAAAATATAGATCATGATAAAATATACTTAATTGATTAATTTCTATATCATAATCACAATTTCTTCCTTTGTTTGTGTTTCAATCAATTTCCACTTCATCTCTTACTCCAAGAAATGAATGTTCAAGAAGAAATTTTCATGCCTAAAACACTAAAATTAAATTTTAACACATCATAATATCCATAAAATAATTAAAATTAATTCCTCTTGTATTTATACATTAACCAAAATGAAAAATGGTTAACATAAGATGAGATAATTCTAAAAATGAATAAACCTTGAAATAATACATTAAACTCAAAAATTTCCATAATAACAACAAAGTTTCCACTTAGATAATTTCATAAATATCCCTACATCCTCAAAAAAACACAACATTAAATATTTTTTTAACCTCTAAGGTGATATTATACCCTTTATCTTACATCCCCAATATTTAATTACATTCATCCCAATTAATATTTAATGTTAAATCACATGTTAAACCTAAGGGTTATATATAACTCAACCCAATGAAACATATCAAAATATAATTAATAACCACGATAAATATTATAATGTATTAAAATTTCCCAAAATCTCATGAATAAAAATTAGATATTAACCTAAAAGGTAATCCCTAGCTTTATCAAAAATATCTCTGAAAATATTTTTCTGTTAATGAATCACTTCTCAACCATTAAGATTACCTATATCACACTATCAAATAGTCCATAATTATCTTAACATCAAGTCATATAATAACCAAAAGGGTTATTTAAATATCAATATATTAGTCTTCCTAAAACATAATAAAAGTATCAAATCACCTCAAAATACCATCACTTAAAACTTAAAAATGGGCTTTTATGCTTCTGAATTTATGATCATTCTAAAACTTATACACCCATGATGGTATTTATAACTCTTAAGTTAGACTCACGTGAAAACATATATACTTCCAAAAATTAATGTAATCCTTATTCCTCAATTAAAATCACAAAATATTGAATATATTTCATAAATCTAAAAATATTGTAAACTCTGTCAAAGATAACATATAATACTTTGTCATCAAGTCACTAATTAGTTTAAAGGTCACTAATACTATCCCATTTACTTCATCAATGTCAATAATCCCTTAATCTAAACTAAACATTACCACATTGCCAATAAATATTTTTTCTTTATTATCATTACCTTTCAACATATTTTTCTCAAATGCTTGAAGAAAATATACTATGGAACAACCCTTAGATGTATCATTATTCTTATATCTAAAATATCATTGATATAACACTTCTACAACATAATTCTAAAATCATGATAAATAATCACTTAAATCCTTCCACTTAAATGATTTGAATATCATGGGTCCTTCCTTGGTCTAGAAGTTAACTAACTACAGTAATTTTCTTATTATTAGAGAAGAGGGAACCCTTTCATCAAATACAAAAAAGAAAGGAGCAGAGATTAGGTGGTCTAAAAATGTAAAGATCGAGAGAATCACATCTAATAATACCCACAAATTATGTTGGGATGGACCAAAAACCAGTCAAATAATGAAAAATATCATCTTGAGGAGACCTTGAAGAAAAATAATCAACCTCCTTATTTCCCTCGTGCCAGGTGTGATAAATGAAAATGTAGTTGGAAATTAATCACCTGCACTTACGAACCTAATAGGTGATGGACCAGGGGTGGAGATACATTTATGGACAAATTTTTAGATAACTTTTGAATCAATTTCATTATAATAGAGTCTAATATTATTGAGTCTACAAAGTTATAGACCGGACAATATGTCATTATCTTCGGCCTACAAAGAATCACTAGCACCGAACGCGGCTGTGAAGGCGACGATAATAGAACCTTTGAAGTCGTGTACAATACCACCTCCCTTCATGGAATTTATATTTCTCTATCCATCAATATTGAGTTTTAATACTAAAATGGAGGGATTCCAATGAACCAATTGGTTGAGATAAGAGAAAGGGAAAACAAATGAAGGCATGCCCGCACGCTTCAGAAAACTAAGTGAGGGAGAATATTCCCAGTATTTCAACTTCCACACCAGGTTAAGAAATAGATTTTTAATTCTGGTAATAATGGATGTGTATGTGATTTTCATCCCATAAAATTGTCCTTATTCCTTGCATGCCAAATATAAATGAGCCACAGACAAGAAAAATCATGTGATTCCATGTAGAGAGAATGAGAACTCGCACCCTTTGTTCTTTAATACTGTTTCCCAATCCACAAAACCATTGGTATAAAAATTTGCGATGAGATATATCCTAAAAAAACTTCAATGAAGAAACTAAAGGAATATCATATGTTTGATGCCCAATAACTCTCAAAAAACAAGTTATTCTAGGATTCAACATTAGTCTCACCATAGCATGATCATTTAGAGATAAGTGGAATACCCTTGCAATAGATGTTATTATCTATTAGAATCACATGATTCCTCACCCTCCAAACAAGAAATCTCATCTTTCTAGGGATGTCATTGCTCCAAAGAGTGTCTCCCCATTTTTCCATCTTGGTAGACTTATAGAACACCCTACAGAATTCCTTAACACTAAACAAACCAAAGGAATATTTGGTAAAAATGCATCTATCAAGCTCTTGAGATAGTTCTATGAGGTAAAATGTGTCTCATTGATCTTTGTTTAAGATAGCTAGAATAAATCTTAGATGTGTGATATCTTCCTTGAAAGAAATATCTGAAATAGGGAAACCTGTAAAAACAAGTTTTGTGGCAGCCCAATTGTGTTTCCAAAAGTTAGTGTCACCTCTACCAATAATCCAACAGGCATATTGTTCTAGGGAGGGAATGAGTTGACGAAGCTCACACCAGAGTGGTGATGATATAACCCTATGGGTTCCCAAATCTGTTCCATATTTTATTTAATGAACATACTTCATATGGTTCAGTTTTCAATGACCCCCCAAGAAAGTTTTACATGAAGGGCATGAACTATAATGAAAAAACTCTTGATGTTGATCCCTACCTCCCTTGTAGGCCTAGAAATCCTTTCCTATAAGGACCAATGGTGTTTCCCCTTAGAATTTTCATCCCAGATAAAAGCAGACATAATGATTTCAATTCTCAAAATAATGACCTTCAGGACCTTAAGAGCCAAGAGAAAATGCATGGGGATAGAGGAGAGCACATAGTTCACAAAGGTAATTCTCCCTCCAAAAGATAAGAAATGATTTTTCCAATTAGTGATCTAGATAGTGATCCTTGAAACCACCTTTTCAAAGCGATGGAGGAAAATCATGGAGGAGGGGATAGGGAATCCAAGATATTCCATAGGATAGTTTTTCTTTTGAATACCCATAATTGATTCAATTAAGTGAGCCCTTATGTCCAAGAAACAACTTGAAATGAAGGTTTTACTTTTGTCCCAGTTAACAAGAAGCCCGCTACACTTGTAGAAGTCATAAAGGGTCTTTTTGTTTCCTTTTATTGAGCACTTATTACCATTTATAAAAATTATGGTGTCATTAGCAAACAAGATATGAGAAATATCTGGACAAGGGGACCTACACTAAAAATGGGAAATACTACCTTAATTAATGTTTATTTTGATGAGATTGTTGAGGACATTATTTATAAGAATGAAGAGGCTAAGAGATAATGGATCTCCTTGTATTAACCCACATATATATTTAAAGAAACCCCGGTTCTTTCCCAGAAATGAAATGGACATCCATGAAGAGCTATAACACCTGAATAAAATATCAACAAACCAATTGGAGAAACCCATACATGAAAGGGTCCTGATAATAAAGTTACATTCAAGGAGATCAAAGTCCTTTTCCATGTCTAGATTAAGAGAAATGTTGGATCCAAGAACCTTGTAGTTGAGATTGTTGATCATTTCTTGGTCCATTTTGATGGAACCCTGAATAGTTTTTCCCTTAACAAAATCATGTTGTTCCTATTGATCCAATGATCAAGATGAAGTGAAAGACACTTGTTTATTAAGCAATCCAAAATCTTGCAAGATAAATTTTAGAGACTTATGGGGTGGTAGTGTTTTAATGAATATGGATCTTTGATTTTGGGTATGAGAACCAGATAGGTATCACTTAAAGCACGTGGAATATAGCCCCATTGAAGGAATCTTTCCCTATGTCCAAAAAATACATTTTATGTGATTCCAATAAGCAACAAAGAAAGTCCCATGGAATCCATTCAAGCCTAGGGCACTGGTTGGGTTGAGAGAAATAACAGCCTCATGAATTTCTTGTTCATCCCGAACCAACTCGAGGAAATAATTCTCATCAGTCGAGACCATGTGGGGAATAGCATAAAAATTTTCAACTTAACCAGTTGGATACCCATCTTGAAATCTAGGATTAGGATCTACAATAAGATACTTGAATAAATAAAGATTCATACCTCCCACCTCTTTACAATCAGAAGTTAAATAACTGTATGTTCAGAGAATGTTGGGCCTAGAGATCATGCGCTTCTCCTTGATGAAAGCATGAAAAAACGAGGTATTTTTATCTCCTTATTTGAGCCACTTAACTCTAGACTACTCTTAATCTAATTATTCTTGCACGAGGAGGTGATCATCTAACTAACGTTTTCTTTGAGAGATCTCAAGAAAGAGATTCTAATCCCATGAATTCTCAAGCCTATATTCTAGCCTGATAATGTTTGATTTCAGCTCCTCTAAATCATAAATACTGGAAGGACGATTATTAGCCTAGGTGTGAATTTCCTTCCTTATATGCCTCAATTTTTTGTGAAGGGAAACCCAATGACTACCCAAAACTAGCTTTATCTAAGAAGTAGACACAACCCTGTGATAATCTAGATCAGTAAGCCAACTCTGGGAGAAGAAAAAATGATCATTGCAATCTTGAATCGGAGAGATATCATCCCAAAGGGGGGGAATGATTAGAGAGCTCCCTAAAAAGGTCAGATACCTTGATATCTAGGAAAGTAGAGATAGACTGAAGATTTTACAAACACCTATCAAGATGACACTAAGTTCGGGCATTGCCTCACAGATTATTGCACCATGTAAATTGGTCACCTATGAATCCCATGTCCACGTGCCCCGACTGAGATAAGAAAATAGAGAAATCATGGAATGCTTTCCTTGAGAAAAAATCACTTCCCTTCTTTTCAGATGAATCCAAAATGATTTTGAAGTCACCACCAATGAATCACGAGAGCATCCCAAGGTCAAAAGATAAGAGATCCTGTCAAAGTGACTCTCTTGCATGGGCCTCACAATTGGTGTAGAAAAATTTGATGAGTAAATTAAGAGAACCAGAAGTAATTCTTGGGGTAATGAACTGATCAGAAGAATTAAAACAATTCACTGAAATTATTGAGTTCCAAAACACCTAGATGTTTTGCTTTTGGGGGGCAGCATGCATAGAATTATTCAGCTTCAAACAGTGAGAAAATTCTTGAAACATTGAGTGATGGTATTTCGGTTCTAGAACTTCCACTAAGGAAGATTTTCTATTACAGAGCTCATGAGAAAGGAAGTCTATTTTTTCTCGTGCTCTAAGGCTAAGATCATTCCAAATTATGAATATAGAACATTAATGAAGGGATTGAAAAGAGGTGGCAACCTTCATTTGAAATGGATAGGAAGAGAACAAGGAGGCTAGGCACCTTATTTGGGACTTATTTATAACACCACTAGAAGGGGGAGAAAGATAAGAATGAGGAGGAGGATTTGAGGAAGATAAATCAAATGAAGACTGAGGGGCATCAGATATAACCAATAACATGTTGGAAGTTGAGAGAGGAGATGCCCCAGATGGCCCTGGGTCCTTCAAGGGACCAAGAGACGGAGAAGGAAGGGATTCCACCTTACCATATCTTCTGGGAACCTTGGAAGAAATGAAAGGACACTTCTCTAGGGGATAACCAGGTGACTATAAAATACCAAGGCCATAAAGGGATAGATGTTAGAGATAGCAGGGTAAGGGATAAGGGAAGTTTTGGTAGAAGGAAAGGACAACGGGGGGGAGCTCTAAGGGGAGAGGACCCATAATAGAATTATAAAGGGGGTGTTTGGAAGCTTACAAAAGATTTGAAGTGATGAGATATAAGGTGTCTATAGAAGGAGAAAGAGTGACTATAAAGATTTCATTTTAGGAAATAGAGCATTGAAGAATCTAGGAAGATCTTATGCCACTGGTAGAAAGAGTCACCCACATTGAGGAAAATGCGATCCAATAGAGGTGGGGAGAGGTTAACCTTCACATAGATTCTAGCCACCGAAGTTTCAATTAGCTGAGAAGTTCGGTCATCAACATGTAATAGGGACCCCAGTGTATCTCCAATAGAGCAAAGGAAGGATAAGTTATGAAACGGTAGGGGAATCCCTAGGATATCGAGCCACACTTTAGCAAGGGAAAAATCGCCACTGGAGTGGAAGCCAACTGACCACCTGAAAAGATAGAAACACCATTTTCCATAAGATACAGAGAGAAGAGACCAGCCTTTCACAAAGTTATATCTTAAAGAAAGAACCACACATAAGGATTTTTATTAAGGGGTGAGACTCATGCCAGAGAATCCAGATTCCACAAAGCAACACAGTTCAAAAAATATGGGAGCGGAGGGTGATCCAGGCCAAAACGTGCCACCAGTATCCATGGATGTTGAAGAGAAGCCACCTCGAATGCTTCTATAGGAAATTTGAGGACCAGATCTCCATCCCTATGACTCCAGTTAATACTATCCAATGGGACCTCCAGTAAGGGGGTAAATCCACAAGATTAAGAGAACACCAGACGCATCAGGATATCCTTTGAGGGAAAGTGATTTATCCATCCCAGTGTGTCAATGTGGGATTTTCCAATGTTATTTGTAAAGATAGAGGATGGGAGCCTCTAAATTTTTATATACTATATTAAGCTTAAACATGTGACCATGAAGAATAAATGTGTGTTTTCTATAATTGATTATCTATTTGATCAACTCAAAGGAGCCTGTTGGTTTTCAAATATTGATCTGAGATTTGGGTACCACCAGTTGAGGGTTTGAGAATAGGGTATTCCAAAGACAAACTTTTAAATATGGTATGGGTATTTTGAGTATTTGTTTATGTCATTTAGGTTTACCAATTCTCCAATGGTCTTTATGGAGTTGATGAACTAGATCTTCCAACGCTTTTTGGACTCCTTCATGGTCTTGTTTTTTGGACAGCATCTTGGTGTAGTCCAAGATGATGGAGGATCATACTAACCATATGAAGGTTATTTTGGGTATTTTTATAGAGTATCATCTATATTCCTAGTTTTCAAAGTTCCAATTTTGGATCCATGATGTAAATTTTTTGGGCCACGTGATTTTTGAGGTAGTAGTTTCAGTGGATCTAGAGAAAGTTTGTGCAGTCATGTCTTGGGAGTAGACCAAGAATGTGTCCAATATTCACATTTTTATGGTATTGGTTGGGTATTATAGACCTTTTTTGGAATTATCTAGGATAGCTTCTCCCTTGATGGATTTTACTAGGAAAGGGGTGAAATTTGAGTGGGGTGACAAGTGGAAAAGTGATTTTGAGGAGTTTTAGGCCTGTCGGACATCTACGCTAGTCTTGATTCTTCTTGAGACTAGTAGATATTATGTAGTGATTTTTAATGCTTTAATTGTGGTTTTGGGATTCATTCTAAAGAAGGATGTCCATTTACTAGCCTATGTCTCATGTAAACTATGCCAATATGAACATAATTATCCCACCCATGACCTGAAAATGGAAGTTGTTATATGTATGCATTGAAGATGTGGTGGAAATACCTATTTGAGGATAGATTTATAGTGTATTTGGATCATAACATATTGAATTATATTTTCACCCAGATGGATCTGAACCTAATATAGATATTCTAGGTGGAATAGCTTTAGACTTTTAATTTCAATATTGGTTATACACCCAAGAAGGGGAATGTGGTCATTGGTGTTTTGAGTAGAAAATTTTTAGTTCAAGTTGTTCGATAATTAGTGGATGAGTGGGGTCTAATGGGTTTTTTTGTTGATTTGAGGCTAGATATGTAGGAAGATAGAGGTCAAGTGTTTTTTCTAGTGTAAAGGTCATGCCTTCTCTTCTCAATTGAGTTAGGAGTGAGTAGGTATCTGACCCCAAGTTCTAGAAAATTAGCAGTGCCTTAAATAGTGGAAAGACCTTGGGTGATTGGTCTCAGTCTCACAAAGGTTTTATTCTCTTCAGAAAGTGTTTGGTTTTTCCTTTGATCTTGATGCGGGAGGTGAGGCATGAGGCACATCATTCTAGTTTTGGCATGAACCTTAGGTCAACCAAGATGTTTTATACCTTGATAGGTCGGTATTGGTGGACCAAGATGAAACATGTAATGGAGGACTTTATTTCTAGGTGCTTGACATTTTAAATGATCAAATCTATGAATTACAAACCAACCAGGTTGTTTCAGCCACTTCCCATTCTAGTGTAGAAATGGGATGAGATCTCTATGGATTTATTGACCAGGATACTTCATACTCTGAGTGGGAAAGATTCCATATGGGTGATTATCGATCATATAATGAAATAATCCCATTTCATTCCCATAAAGGAGTCAAAATAAGGTATAGAACCTCATATTTATGTATGTTTGATAGGTTGTTCAACTTCATGGAGTTCCCTCAATAGTAGTGTCAGATCAGGATGTTCATTTTACTTTCCGATTATGGAAGGGACTCCAAAAATCTTTAGGAACCCAGTTTAGGTTGAGTACCTTGTTTCACCCATATATTGATGGTTATTCTAAGCATAACATCCAAACTCTTGATGTGACATCCCAAACCTGGATTCCATTGAAGGTTCCCCGAGCTCGGTTGGCCACATTTCCTCAAGCGCATCTCTCTGAATGCTAGAGGATACTAACTAGAAGCAAGGGACTAGGGTGTGTTTGTGGGGATACTATGCCCTCATTTCCATAGTTTAGAATATTGGATACAAGAAGTATACAACACATGATATAAAAAGTTGCAAAAAGGAAACCAAAAACTATCCCAAGCATCCCGATATCTACCTCAATCATCTGCTACCAACTCTATCCTAAGAAATCAAGCATTCAAGTGTATTAAGAAACACACTTACCTTTATCGAGACCTACATACATATAATCTTCCAAGGTATCAATGGCACTTATATAGTGTGTGAGATAAATCTTAGTAGGCCACCACCAATAGTGTCTATAAAATCTTTTCCATGTAATATTTAATAAAATAGTGTACTATCATGCATATATAAAAGTAAAGCGGTGAAAAAATGTAAATACCCAAGTACCTTCTTCATACCTCAGCTGGTGTCTGAACATGTAACCAGTTCATTAATTAATTAAGTTCCAATTTATATAATTAAGTCATGTGAGGAATATCTAGCACTGACATCACCTCATGATAGTAATAGTGAAGGTTCCAAGATATAACAAGGAAAACATGATGAAAATAATAATGAAATGGTTTCAAGGTAATAACAAAGGAAACATAGACCTCAAGGGTCACCAATTCAGTAGTAAATGTATCTTGGAAAAGGGTGGTAAGAGTGTAATCCAAGGATAATAATCCAAGATATCCCACAATAATCAATCTAAGTGAGTCCAAGGAAAACCCCCAAGGTAAAATGGGATAAGATATAGCTAGGAACAATTATATAATCAAAAAAACTCATGTCTATAGAATCCAAATTGTGTCAAGGAGTGTATCCAAGGCATCCTGTATAGTAAACAAAGGATCCTATGATGTCCTACTAGGCATCCACTAATAGAAGAGGATCGGGTTTCAAGGTGGGTATCAACCAAAAAAACTGACATCCTTGAATTAGAATGGAGTCCATGAGTGCTCAAGGGATTCCCTTAGGAATCCATAAGCTAACTCAAGTCTGACCATTCCTATAGTAGTGTTGTTGGGAAAAATATCTCATAGTAACATTGTAGCATTTTTTTTTGTTGTGTTTGTTGACAAAGCATGTTTTCATGGTGAATTGTCAAGTTCCAGAGAATTTTTTGAAAATCCATATTGACAAAGAATGATGAAAAATTAATGGATGACCTAGAGGCAGTATAGAAGAACCGATACATGGTGGCACCATTTTCTAGTGTTTTCCAATTTATGGGCCTCAAAATCGACAAATGGATAAAAGTGTCTTTGGCAAAGGGACTTGCGCACCAGTTTTTTGGTGGCTTGGAAAGTTGTGTGCCATATGTTTTTCAATATCATAACATAAAAATATGTCAAAGTAAATAGGGGCACCCAAGTTTTGGTTTGGGCATACAAGGTGACTAGGGCGACAGAGGCTCAGGCGGCTGGACTTGCGCACCGGGAGGAAACTTGCACGCGGTGCTCAGGGTGCCAAAAATGCCTATAAATAGAGGGATACTCTTCTTAATATGACAAGAATCTCAGAACTTATATAGAATTTTATCTCTAGTCATGCAAGTAGGTTTGGGCGCGGAAGTGGTGGTTTGAGCGCACAAGTATAAAGATATTCAGAAGTTGCGCACAAGTTGATAGTTGCACGCCAATATTGGTTTGGGCGTGAAAGGGTGTGAGTATCCTAGGTTTTGAGTTAAATAAGGTAGTGTCACACAAGTTTTTTGGTGAAACTTTCACACCAGGCTTGGAGAAGTGCGCCGGTTATTCTAGGGTTGCGTGAAAGTTGGAAGATTTCCTAGTACACCTGTGGTAAAGGGGTATTCATCAGTGAATGAAAGTGGAACTTCAATAGAGGATCTACATATAGAGTAAGATGCATTCATTTGTGATAATTAAGGTACCTACAAGTCTTTAAAATATGATTGCATCTTCTGAATAATTAGTGAGCACACTTCAGTTAAGAGAGCAGTGAGCTTTCATATTGTGAGTGGTTGTAAACCAAGAGGGAAAGTGAGTCTGCTCCGAACTTTGTAAACAGCAGTGCACTTTTAGTGGATTTGGTACATCGTTGCATTGTCAGTGTATGCTCCTTGGATGTAGCCTAGTGAGGTTGAACCAAGTAAAATTTTTGTGTCTTGTTCTTGCTTTAAGTTTTGTTTATACTCTTCAACGGGAAGGAGATAGAAAGGAGTTTTGTCTAACAAAGAAACAAGATCAATAGGGGAAGTTGTTTTAATCTTTCATACCCTAATTCACCCCCCCCCCCCTCAGGGTATCTAACCTAGTGGACATAACAATTGGTATCAGAGCAAAAGGTTAATATTAGTGTTTCTCAAATAGAGGTCACCAATCATAAAGGGATTCCAATCTTCGACAAGAACAATTTTTAGCTATGGAGGAATCGGATGCAACACTACTTCAGATCTTTGGGAATGGATGTGTTTACAACCGCAATGCATGGTATAACTTCTAGTATTAATAGTGGTATATTATCAAAAGTTGAACAAAGAGAACTGGATATTGATGCCAAGGGAATCAATGCTTTAAGGGGAGCCCTATCCAATTCTATATATACAAAGGTTATGTCACGAAAAACATCACATGCTATGTGGAAAAATATATTGAACATATATAAAGGATATTCAAAGGTCAAATAGGCAAAGCAGCAAGTGTTGTGGAACAAGTATGAAGATTTGAGAATGAACTCGAATGAGTTTGTTGATGAATTATTTAACAGGGTAAATTTTGTAGTGGAAGACATGTGAGTTCTTAGAGAAGTTATTGAATACATAAAGATTATGAAGAATATATTGAGGAAACTTCTACCTTGATTCAATTCAAAAGTTTAGGTTTTGGAAGATAAAGATCCAAAAGATATGACATTTGATAAACTACACAGCACCCTTGTTTTATATGAAATGAGAAATGATGATAACGATTTTGTGGAAAAGGGGAAATCTAAATAAGTGACATTAAAGGCCATAAATAATCTCACCATTGAAGATTCTCAAGAAGAAGAAGAGACAGAAGAGGTGATGTCATTACTTTTATCAAATATTTAAAGAAGAAAAGGAAAGTTCAAAGAAAAAGATCCACTTTCTTGCTTTAGATGTGGAAAAGTTGGTCACCTTGCAGCAAAGTGCCCCAATAAGTTTCAAGAAGATGAGGTGGATGAAATAAAAATTCCCAATAAGAAGACTTCAGCCTATGTGAAAGGAAAGAAACAATTCAAGGGAAATTTATTTAAGAAAAATAATATTCTCACACAAGAATGTGGTGGTTTAGATGAGTCTGAGGTTGAACAGGTTGAAGATATAGATAACTGCACAGATTAGGGAGAGAATGCTATGGTGGCAGTTGTTGGTAGTTCTCAGAAAAAAAGGAAGAAACTGATACTGATGAAGAAGAATAAGAAATTGAAGGAAGAGTCGATATGGAAGTTGAATTAGAAGCAGATCTTGAAGAGATGGATGTTTGGAGAGAAAAAACAAAGAAATCCAACAAGGTGGTATATGATGCCAAACTCTACATGCAACAGCATGAAGAAGAGAAGCCCGATCTGGTAAAAGAAATTGAAAACCTTAAGTCTTTTAGGCTAGAGAGCTCAGAAAAGGTCAATGAACATAAAATCAAGGTTAAAGAACATAAAATTGAGATCGATGTCTTGAATAACATAGTGAAAGATCAAGTCAATCGTATTGAAGAACTTGGAGAAGAAGTTGTTAGTCTACGAAGAAAAGTAAAGGATCAAGAAAAAATCTTCACTCCCAATATAACATCGGCAAAGCAAATCACTCAAAAGATGGAAAAATTGAAAGTGAAGAATAGTGGTCTAGTAGAAAGGAAGCATCAATTATGTTCATATACTAAGGCTGATGTGGGGATTAACCAAAAACAAAAAGTTGTTAAAGTTTACGTCATACCAAAAGCACCCATTCCAAGATTGAAAGTTGATTTGGGCACAAAGAAGAATCAGAATATTCATAGATCTCAAGGGAAAACTAGCAGTGTAGAAGTGACATGCAGGAATGAACCATATATCAGGTGTTATTGTTGTGGAAAGATGGGACATTCATAGTATGTGTGTTCCATATCTAAGAGATATAGAAGGACACAAGAACAACAATGGCAGTATAATAGAGCTCGATATTATTTAAAATCCTTTTAGGTACATTGTTTTTGGTGTAGAGAATTTGGGAACATGGCTAGATATTGTACATCAACCATGCAGAGGAATGTTCCAAGGCAGAATCAAAGTAGTTGCAAGCAGAAAATCAACAAACCAACAGGTGATTTGAAAATGAAAAATTGATTTGCAGCTCTGCAGAATGAAGATGGGCCATCACACTCTGAGTAAGAACAAGTTTTTCAAACCACACCGAGTGTAAAGTAAAAGATATGGATCAAAAAGAAAAATGATGAGAAGGTAGTGGTTGCAGAAATTTTCCTTAAAGCATCAGACCATTATGGTGTATAGATCCTTGATAGTGCTTGCACATACTATATGATAGGGAATAAGGATCTTGTTATAGGAATAAAATATGATAAAGAAGAAGTTTTCAAGTTTGGAAAAGATGAAGGCCTGAAGATTATTATCTTGGGAAAGTTCAGGTTTTGGGGTAAAGAAATGAGACGTGTTGATGTCTTCGTAGTAGAATGTCTCAGTCACAACTTACTCAATGTTAGTCAACTATGTAACTCTGGGCACTCTATTATATTTAACAAGAAGATGTGTGTCATTAAAGGAAAATATGGTGTAGTTTTCCTATAGGTAAAAAATAAAAAGGGAAATCTATACCTTGTAAGTGGGGAAGAAGTTATATTCTTTTTATCCAGAGAGGAAGACAACAAGTTGTGTCATAAGTGACTTGGTCATTTATGCCAACCATCCATGGAAGATCTGGTTGAGTATGATATAGCTAGAGACCTCCCTAAACTATCATGTGATCATACTCATATGTGTGATTCATGTCAACAAGGTAATATCATCAGAAAGACATACAAGGAAAGGGAATAGAAGTCAACCAGAGTGCTTGAATTGGTGCATGCTGATGTTTGTGGGCATATCTCACCAAGAGCCATAGAAGGGAAAAGGTACTATATCTTTTTCATTTATGATTATATCAGAATGGCCTGGGTATTTTTCATTTCCCATAATTCCGATTTTTTTAGTTTCATAAATCAATATTGAAGGGAATCTGAAAGGATGCTTGGGCAAAAAATCTTGAAGTTTCATACTGATAATGGTACATAATTCACAAATAGTCAAGTGGAATACTATCTTGAGAAACATGGGATAAGGAATCAAGTTTCTTTAGTGATAACTCCCCAATAGAATAGAGTGGTTGAAAGAAGGAATTGAATCATCAAAAACATGGCTAGAACAATGCTTATTGAAAAGGACCTACCAGATAATTTTTGGAAGGAAGCAGTTTTGAAATCATTCTACATTTATAACAAGGCTCTATTGTGTTTGAAGGAAGGAAAGACTCTATATGAGATGTGATATGAAAAGAATCCAACAGTGAAATACCTTTGAATATTTGGAAGTAAGCTCTTCATTATCAACAAAGAAAAACATAGAAAATTTGAGTCGTGTGGAGATGAGGGGATATTCCTAGGCTACTCAGGAAAAATTAAAGATTATAAATGCTTTAACAAAAGGTTGGTAAAAGTATTTGAGAGAAATGATATCACTGTTGTGGAAAATGAAGAGAATAATCAATAGCACAGTGAACAGTTTCTTGATAAAAGTGATGAATAGGAAACTAACACAGGGGGCGCAGAAGTAGAAGATACAGACTCAGAAGAAGACACTGATGATGAACAAGAAAAATTAAAGTCTATATCTGCAAAAAAACCAAAAACTATCCCAAGTATCTCGATCTCTAGCTCAATCATCTACTACCAGCTCCATCCTAAGCAATCAATCAATCAAGTTTCTAAAGCAACACACTTACCTTTATCATCACATGCATACATATAATCTTACCAGGTATCAATGGCACTTAGATATTGTGTGAGATAAATCTTAGTAGGCCACCACCAATGGTGTTTATAACATCTTTTCCATGTAATATTGAATAAAATAGTGTATAAGCATGCGTATATAAAAGTAAATCAGTACAAAAAT
Source organism: Viscum album (assembly GCA_963277665.1). Classification (NCBI taxonomy): domain Eukaryota; kingdom Viridiplantae; phylum Streptophyta; class Magnoliopsida; order Santalales; family Viscaceae; genus Viscum; species Viscum album. The sequence continues at coordinate 459,093,335 of OY728126.1, forward strand.
GTAAATGACCTTCAGCCCTCAGCTGGTGTCTGAACATGTAACCAGTTCATTAATTAATTAAGTTCTAGTTTATATAATTAAGTCATGTGAGAAATATGTAGCAATAACATCACCTCATGATATTAATAGTGAAGGTTCCAAGATATAACAAGGAAATCATGATGAAAATAATAATGAAATGGTTCCAAGGTAATAACCAAGGAAACCTAGACTTCAAGGGTCACCAATTCAGTAGTAATTATAGCCTAGAAAAGGTGGGTAAGAGTGTAATTCAAGGATAATCATCCAATAAATTCCACAATAATCAATATAAGTGATCCAAAGGAAAACACCCTAAGTTAAACAGGATAAGATATGGCTAGTCCTAAGGATATAATCAAGGAACCTCATGTTGATAGAAGCCACATTAGATCTAAGGAGTGTATCCAAGGCATCCTATATACTAAATAAGGGATCCTATGATGTCATACTAGTAATCCACTAATAAAAGAGGATCGAGTTCCAAGGTGGGTCTCAACCAAGGCAACTGACATCCTTGAATTGGAATAGTGTCTATGAGTTCTCAAGGGATTCCCTTGGGAATCCAGAAGCTAACTCGAGTCTAACCATTCCTATAGTGGTTTCATGGTCCATATATAGGGCACCTTACAATGAATTCATTTAATTAATTAATCCAAGTGATAATCATTCCATTTGATAAGTCAAGAGGTTCAAGCCTTACCTTTCATTAGTGTGACAAAGACAAAGGGTGTGAAACCATTTCATTCATTCATATAAGGCATAATTAATTCATTAGGTTCATTCCTCAACCTTCCATCATAAGTGAAAATGGGTGCTACAAACATGTAACCAAATATTCATTTACATTTAATAAGTCCAAGTCATACACTTAGTATACATTATAATTCATTTACATTTAATAAGGCCAAGTCATACACTTAGTATACTTTATAATTCATTTTAGTTTGATTTATCAAGTTAAAGAAATTACCTTAGGTGGGTCAAGTGGAAAAAACATGGTACTAGCCATTTAACATTTCACAACTCATTTAATTAATGGAGGCTTGCCATTATCAGGGTCAATCTAAATCACACTCAAACGGTGGCCCAGACGAACATGTCAAAACACCTAAAAACTCAATTGTGAATAACACCCTATTTGGGGTGGTCGAAGTTGTGAATGTAACCACCAATAATGAATTACATATATATAATGGGTCTTATAATAATATTCTAATGACTATAAACAAGACTTGTAAATTAAACAAATGATGCCCGATGAAATTGGCACACCCACACAACAATTTATAAAACAAATAATCTTGAGGAGTGAGATATAGACCACCTACCTCATACTCATACGACTGTCCTCATCTAGTATTAGCCTATAATTTGTCCTAGATTGGAAGATATCTAAATAATATATCAATTCCCTAAAATTAGGGCATATGAGCCTAAATCTAAATAGAGTTGTTAATAGGGAGAAGAATGATGAAAGGTTAAAAAGGAATCGAGAACATAACGATATAGATCCAATGAGAAAGATGGTTATTGATTCAGACTCTAGACAGATGCTCGATCTCAAATCCTAGTTTAGAGGGATTTAGGCTTCAAAAAGAGAGATTTTGGGGGCTTCTATTCACTGGAAAACAAAATGAGAGGAGGGGAGAACTTAAAACATCATTTAAGGTTAAAACTGTAATTTTTTTCAAATTTGGCCTTTGCACGGTTTGTCCAAATTGTGTGCAAACCGTGCATGGGAAGCTATAGAGAGGGGCATACCACATGGTTAGGTTTTATGATTAGGTAAACTGTGTACCAACTATGTGAAATGCCTCTCCAATTTTTCTGTAGCATTTTTCACGACCGTGGGGCCCAAATCACATAGTTTTGTAAAATCGTGCACCATACTCCAACCCACTATATCACCTTGAACAATTAAAACTAATCATGTGTCCTTCCTTGCATAGTTTACTCTAACTGTATTATAGGCCATTCTCTCCCACTGATCAGGGTTTTGAGCTCCGAACAAGCTTCAGACACCCACGAAGCCTCCATTAACTTATTAGGCATTCATTTTAGGTCCATAAAAGATATTTAGACCAAAATTTAAAAGATCCATACCTGAGTGAAAAATTGGGTTCTTAAATTCTTCCCCCCTTAAAGGAACTCATCCCTGAGCTCACCTTCCAAGAGATAAAAAATGCTATCTGAGAGTAACTCTGGCCACTGGGCATGTACGTCAGCCTCCCTCTCCCAAGTCTCATCCTATACACGTTTGTGCTAAGATAACACCCATATTATAGGGACAAACCAAACTCAGAGAGCCTCTATGCTCTATTAAATGATGTGTATAGGATACTCCTCAAACAAAGTATCAACATCTAGATTAAATTCATTAGGATCAAAAGTAAGAGATGGGCCAGCATGATATCGAAGAAGCTGTGAAACATGAAAAATATCATGCATGGCATGGTACCTATGAGGTAAAAGAAAACGATATGATACCAGCCCGAATCTCCCTAAAATATAAAATGAGCCAACAAAGCATGGTGACAACTTCCCTTTCCATTGTATCCATCTATGTCCTAACCTGGGTGATAGCCACTGAAAAACACAATCCCTGACCTCGAACTCCATAGGTCATCAGTGGCGATTGGTATAAGATTTCTATATAGACAGAGTAGTAGACATATGATTCTTGATCAGTTGAAATTGCTCTGAATTCTCTTGCACAAGACAAGTACTTGGTAGGGTTGCCTCTTCAGCCTCTAGCTAGAATAGGGGTAAACGGTATGACCTATCATATAAAGCCTCAAAAGCATCCATCTTAATCATCACCTAAAATATATTATTATAGGTGAACTCAGTGAGATGGGTATGATTCTCCCAAGAACTACTAAAATCAAGGATGCATGCTCAGAGAATGTCCTCTAGAAACTGTATCGTATGCTTTGATTGACCATCAGTATAAGGGTGAAAGGTTGTGATCATAAGCACCTACCTACCCATATCCTTCTGCAACCCCTACTAGAACCATGATGTGAAATGAGAATCCCTATCCGAAATAATAATACGATGGAACCTGTGTAGTCATATAATCTCATGGACATATAGTCTCCCTAACTCATCAACTAAGAAAGTCTCCTGAATAGGAATGAAGTGGGAAACTTTCATCAGTCTGTCAATGACAAACCAGACAGTGTAACTACCTATAGTATACCTAGGTAAAATGACTATAAATTCCATGGAAACATCTTCTCATTTTTATTCTGGGACTAGAAGCAGTTGTAACAAGATATTAGGTCTTTGGTACTCCACTTTCACTTGCTGACAAGTGGAACACCTAGTGATAAAGTTTGTTATCTGATGTTTCATCCCAATACACCAATACTAGCATCACATATATCGATACATTTTGAAGATTACTGGATTAACTTCCCATTGAGAAGTTTGGTACTCATGCATCAAATCCTCTCACATATCTATAGGAACCCAAACATGTCCATGTATACAAAGGATGTCATCTCTATCCATAGACCAATCTGAAGGCGGTTCATCTCCTGAAATACTATCACGGAGAACCAAGCCCTCAAGATCTTAAAATTTCCTTCTATTCACCTTCTCAAGGAGAGAAGAGGTAACTGTTAAGGATGAGAGATAATACTGCTCGTGATTGTCATGAAACTTTAGATGCATCTCAAAAAAGAGTTCCATAAATTTTCATTCACCACTAGATTCTCATCTAGCTTGTGCCTGGGTTTTCTGACTCAATGTGTCAGCTACTACATTTTCTTTTCCAGACAAATAGGCAAGCTCAAAATTGAAGGATTGAATATATTCAACCCATCTTCACTATTTGGGGTTAAATTCATGATATGTAAATATATATATTTGAGTCTCTTGTATTTTTTATACACCACAAAGCACTCACCCAATAGATAATGTCTCTAGAAACATAAGGTATGCACAACTGCTTCTAGCTCCAGTTCTTGCATCGGATAATTTATCTCATGAGGCCTTAACTACCAAGATATGTACACAAAAACTATATCCCCTTACATCATCACCACTCCTAGGCCAATTCCTGATGCATCAAAAAACACTGTATAGCCTCTGCCTGGATCTAGAAGAATCCTAATAGGTTTCAAGACAAGCCTTCCTTTTAGATATTGAAAGGCTTTATCATACGCATATAACCATAGAAACTTAGTACCCTTCTTTTTAAGACTAGTAAGAGGTGAAGAAAGGTGTCTGAATCCCTATATGAAATTCCTATAATATCCATCCATCCCTAAAAAACTCCATATATCAAACATGTTCTTGTTTTTCTCCCAGGAAACCACAACTCTAACCTTCTTTAGGTCAATAAGGACTCTTAATTCCAAGATAATATGGCCTAAGAATTTAACTTTGTTTATCTAAAAGTGTCACTTGGAATGCTTATAATAAATCTAATACTCTCTCGATGTACTCAGAATGATCTCAAGGTGCTTAGCATGGTCTTTGTGAGTGTGATAATACACCAAGATTTCATCCACAAAGACCATAATAAAAGAATCCAGATAGGGGTGGAACACCCTATTCATCAGATCAGTGAAATCGAATGGTGTGTTTGTGAGACCAAATAGAATAATGAGGTACTCATGTAGACCATACCTACTATGGAAAGTTGTATGAGGTATTTTTGATGTCCTGACTTTCACCTGATGATAGCATGATCTCAGGTCAATCTTGGAAAACACCCTAGCTCCACGGAGCTGGTCAAAGAGATCATCTATATGAGGCAGTGGATACCGGTTCTTGATAGTAATATGGTTCAACTATATGTAATTCATTTATAAACAAAGGGTCTCATCCACCTTCTTTGAAAAAATAATAGGATAATCCCAAGAAGAAGTACTAGGACGTATAAAACATTTGGCCTCTAAGTCCTCTAACTGCCTCTTGAGCTCCTAAAACTCGGTATGTGCCATCCTGTATGGAGAAATAGACACTGGAGTTGTTACTAGAATGATCTCAATCATAAACTATACCTCTCTCTCTATAGGTAATCCATAAAAATCATCAGGAAAGACATCCCTGAAATAATATACTACTGGAGGGAATTTTTTCTAATGTAAACCTATTCCTCCAGGAAGAAATTGGAAATATGGGTGGTCACTCTACCTAGCCCATGATTTTATGGCCCATCTCAAATAGCCTAGACATCCCACTCATCCTTGTGTAGATAAATGATACCTTCTGGTGATGTAAACAATGCCTTTTGGTGATATAAATCTACAAAGGCATGATACAAAACCAACTAATTCATCCTGAAAAAGATTCTGAAGCTAGATATTTCGATAATAAAGAGGTCCCATAAGAAAGTGTACCTACCTACCTCAAGGGGATAGTCCCTACATTGGAATATTACCTATGATCATACTCCCAACAGTGTATTTAGGTTCATTACACCATAGTTATATTGTATTTCTAGTCCAAGGCTTCCCATGATAGATAAAGAGATGAAAGAGTGTGAAGAATCTATATCAAATAAAGCAGATATTGTAGAGGAGGATACTCGAATAGTACCTTGTACTGTAGATGGTCTTGTATCATTTGTAATGCATGAAACTGACCTGATCTATGGCCATGTTAAATAGTTGTACTACCACGATCAAAACCGCTCTATTGGCACTGCTGGTGATCAGGAGTCTAGCTACCACTAGTAGAAAAATGGTCTTTAATGTCGAAAATATGACTTCGATTTCTTATAAAACAATGAAAAATATGTTTGTAGAGAATTTTTAACATCAGTTTTGTTTAAAATAGATGCCAATTGGATTTTTGGTGTTAATTTTGTAAAAAACTGACACCAAAAATACCCATCGACATTATTTTTTGTGTTGGTTTTTAAAGAAACTGATGCCAAATTGTTAAAAAAAATCTGGTGTCAGTTTTTAAAAAACCAATGACAAAAATTTTTAAAAATTATTTTTGTCTTCAGTTATTAAAAAAATAGACCCCAAAAATTTAAAAATAAAATCCTTGTTTTAGATCATTTCCTAACCTTTGATTTGACTGGTCGTGGAGCTAAAACAAAGTTACGAATTAAAAGTTATGGATGTCGAAAGTTGAACTTCTCTAAGAGAAGTATTAAGGAAGTCCAACTTTTGAAGGCCATAACTTTTAATCCATAACTCCATTTTAGATTCACAATAATTCAAATAGAAGCTTAGTAAATGGTCTAAAACATAATTTTTTGTTAATTTTTAGCATTGGTTTTTTAAAAACTGATGCCCAAAATATTTTTTATATATTTTTTTGAGGATTGGTTTTTGTAAAAATTGGTGCCAAAAATATTTTTTTTACTTTTTTGCATCATTTTTTAAAAAACCAATGCAAAAAAGTATCTTCAAATATGCAGGATCGATATTTCAATTTTTTTAATAATGTGTGTTTCACTTTTTACAGTCCCACCTAAATTTTTATACAATGGCATTGAAAACATTTTCGTTTACTATATATAAATCCATTTTATCTTTCATTCATAATTTTTGACCTCTTTGATTCAAACCAATTTTAAACACGGGTTCAATCAATGATTTGAACAAGGTATATACTCTAATAATTTAATTTATTTATTATTATTTTCTTTCATTGCTAAACATATCTATAATATTCCTTATAATGATGATTTATTCTTATGATTTAGTTAAGAATATAAAACATTTGTATGATATTTACCAACCATGGTACAAACACTACTACAAAACTGGCCTTTAATAACACTGGTATTTATCAGCGCTAGAAAAAACTACTGATAAATGGCATATTTATCAGCGCTAAAGAAAGCACTGATAAATTTAACTATTTATCAATGCTTTTTAGCCCTGATAAAGAAAACATTTATCATCACTTTATTTTTAGCACTAATAAAGGGTACCCTTTATCAGCACTTTATTTTTAGCACTGATAAATATTTATTTCATCAGTGCTTTTTTAGTGATGATAAAGCTCCGAATAAATAAAATGATATAATTAAATAAATAAAAAATAAAAAATGAGTTTATTAAAAAAATATTAAAAATTTATTAGTTAAATAATTATTGATAAAAATGAATAAATTGAGTATACATTATTAAATATTAAACATTTTATTAATTAGATAATTACGGTAATTAATGTTATTAAATTGAATATATTAAATATATAGATATATATTAATGTAAATAAATATGATTTATATATTGCAAAATATTTATTCATTTTACATTAAATAGTCATTTATTTTCTAAATAATGGTTTATAATTAAAAATTAATATGAATTAAAATATTGACTAATTGCGTAGTACTTGACATATAATTGAATGTCGTTTGATTTTTCAATTTAACATAAATCAAATATGTGTTGTATTGATTTCACATATACATAATTAATGTATTTTTATGTAAAATTCACACACACAAAACTTATCCATTTTTTCAATATTTTTAAAGTGTATTTATTCTTAATTTACTGAATTTCACTCATTTTTAACATATATGCATGCACTTAAAATTAGATATTCATTAATAATGTTAAAAAAATATTTGTAAAAAAAATATTTATAAATAAATACATTTATAAATGTACATTTACTATATTTATACAATTATATATTTATAATTATAATTAAATAAATATTTTTTTAAAGTATTTGTATAATTATAAATAAATAATTATATATATTTAAATAACTATTAAATTTATAATAAATTTAGTTAAATAATGAATATATTTACTATATTTATATTTATATATATTTATTAAATATATATATGTATAATTATATAAATATATATAATGATATAAATGTTATTTTTTTAAAAACATTCTATAATTATAAATAATTAATTATAAAATTATAATAAATAAATTTAAAAAGGAATATATTTACTATATTTATATTTATATTTATTTATTAATTATATATAAATATTTACAATTTTTATTTATAACTATAATTATAAATCCTTTATCAGCGCTATGACTTTAGCGCTGATAAAGATTGATTTTATCAGCGTTTTTTAACGCTAATAAAGACCTACCTTTATCAATGCTAAAAAAGTGTTGATAAAGAGTCATTTTATGAGTGCTTATTACTTAAGCGCTGATAAAAGTATCCTGGTCTATTTAAAAACCCTAACAATTTGAAAACTCATCGCGATATCAGAAACTTTCTGCAGAAACCACCCACTGTCAGCGCTCCTCCTTAGTGAATCGAAGCTCAAATCACACCACTCAATTACCTCCAGTTTTTCAAACATCTCATCCGACATCCAGTGTTTGATTACAGTTAGGGTTTCCAAAGAGGGTCTTGGATTTTCTTCAACCTAGCGAGGTAGGTCTTCCGATTTTCTTAATGTATTTTTTGTTTCATTTTTTATTTCTTCTTCGATGCTGTCGTTATTTTTTGTCTGATGATTATATACTATTTTGATTTTAGATTATGAACATAACAATTTGTTTATGATCTATTTTTTTATTGACTACCAATGTATGGACCCTCTTGATATATGGAGTTATTAGTTATATCTGACACTGAACCCTGTATTTATTCATTGTTGTTTTACTACTATGTTTTATATCTTCTTACTAAATAATATTTTCATATATGTATATAAATTTGTAGAAATTTTCATGTATATTCTTTTTTATTGAATACTTATTTGAAGAAAATTGGTGGTTCCCTCACTACAGGAAAACTGCAGTTTAGCAGCGGTTTTCTCGCGGCGGTTTTAAAAACCGCCGCTAAACGTGTTTCGGGCCGCCATTTCGCGGCGGTTTTTAAACCGCCGCTAAATGACATAAATTTTTTTTATTTTTTTTTTATTTTTTTCAGGATTAGCAGCAGTTTCGGTAAAACCACCACGAAATGAAAGGAAAAAATAAAAAAAACACGAGAAACCCTGAAATCACTAAAACGACCATAACTTTTGATCCGGGTGTCCGTTGGAGTGCCACGACCAGTCAAATCGAAGATCATGAAGAAATATAGAGGCACATATAATCAAAACTGTGAGACGTCTAGGGTGTGGAAGATATTAGAGTTATAAAAAAGTTGAAAAAAGTTATCCAAATTCAAACGGCCATAATATTCGCTCTGGGTGTCCGTTTGGGCTCTACCACATATCAAATAGAAGCCAGCGAAGAGAGCTACGCATCAATTCAATAGAAGCAAGCTTTTATCATGTTTTTAAACCCCAAAAAACCCTCTGAAAGCCTCTGAAACATTGTTTCCGTCATCGGTGTCCCGTCGAACTTGTCTTTGAATGGACCTAACTTTTGATCCGCGTGTCAGTTCGGACTCCTCCACCTAGCAGATCATAGCTCATTTCATGAGCTTCAGTTTGACCGGTCGCGGCGCCCACATGCACTCCTGGATCATATGTTATGAACTTTTTAGTGGGTATCGGGTTTGTTATATTTTTCGATGCCTCGTTTCTAGCACCCGTTCCCCGTCAGCTTTTTTTTAAATGGTCGTAACTTCCGATCCGCCTGTCTATTCAAACTTTTTCACCTATCAGGTCGAAGATCATTTCAGGAACTTTGATTTGAGAGGTGGCGGATCTAAAACGGACTCTCGGATCATAAGTTATCTCCGTTAATGTGAGTCCAATGTTTTTGTCTCTTTATGACCATTTTGATGGGTTTTAACGGTTGCTCCATTTATTACTGTTTATTTGGTTTTTCATGACTTGTTATCTTTATCAATGGTTTTTTGTGGGTTATTATGATGATTATGTTGAATTATTAAGGGGTTTTCCAGAGTTGTCATGAGTTTTCGTGCGTTCTCATTCTTTCTAATGTCTCATTCTTCATATGCTTCTCCATCCGTTTTCATGTGTTTTCATGATTTTTCATCCCTTATCACGTCTTTTCATACTTTTTCATGTGTTTCCTTTATTATTTATTATTTATTATTTATAATATAATTAATTTATTTATTATCTATTATTTGTTACTGGTTATTTCTTATTTATTATTTATTATTTATATTTATTTATTATTTATATTTATTTATTATTTATATTTATTTATTATTTATATTTATTTATTATTTATATTTATTTAATATTTATATTTATTTATTATTTATATTTATTTATTATTTATTATTTCTTATTTCTTATTTCTTATTTCTTATTTCTTATTTCTTATTTATTATTACTAATAATAAAATATTATTAATAATAATAATATTTATTACTGGTTATTTATTATTTATTATTTATTATTTATTATTTATTATTTATTATTTATTATTTATTTATTATTTATTTATTATTTATTATTTATATTTATTTATTATTTATTATTTATATTTGTTTATTATTTATATTTATTTATTATTTATATTTATTTAATATTTATTTTTTATTTTTTATTTTTTATTTTTTATTTTTTATTTGTTATTTATTATTATTTATTATTTATTATTTATATTTATTTATTATTTATATTTGTTTATTATTTATATTTATTTATTATTTATATTTATTTATTATTTATTATTTATTATTTATTATTTATTATTTATTATTTATTATTTATTATTACTAATAATAAAATATTACTATTAATAATAATATTTGTTACTGGTTATTTATTATTTATTATTTATTATTTATTATTTATTATTTATTATTTATTATTTATTATTTATTATTTATTTATTATATAATATTATTTATTTTTATTATTTATTCTTTATTATTATTTATTCTTTATTATTATTTATTATTTATTATTTATTCTTATTTCTTATATCTTATTTATTATTTCTTATTTATTATTTATATTTATTTATTATTTATTATTTATATTTATTTATTATTTATATTTATTTATTATTTATATTTATTTATTATTTATATTTATTTATTATTTATATTTATTTATTATTTATATTTATTTATTATTTATATTTATTTATTATTTATATTTATTTATTATTTATTATTTATTATTTATTATTTATTATTTATTATTTATTATTTATTATTTATTATTTATTATTTATTATTTATTTATTATTTATAATTTATATTTATTTATTATTTATTATTTATATTTATTTATTATTTATATTTATTTATTATTTATATTTATTTATTATTTATATTTATTTATTATTTATATTTATATTTATTTATTATTTATATTTATTTATTATTTATTATTTATTATTTATTATTTATTATTTATTATTTATTATTTATTATTTATTATTTATTATTTATTATTTATTATTTATTATTTACTATTTATTATTTATTATTTATTATTTATTATTATCTATTATTTATTATTTATTATTTATTATTTATTATTTATTATTTATTATTTATTATTTATTATTTATTATTTATTATTTATTATTTATTATTTATTATTTATTATTTATTATTTATTTTTATTTATTTTTATTATTTATTCTTTGTTATTATTTATTATTATTTCTTATTTCTTATTTCTTATTTATTATTTATTATTTATTATTTATTATTTGTTTATTATTATTTTTTATTTTTTATTTTTTATTTTTTATTTTTTATTTTTTATTTTTTATTTTTTATTTTTTATTTTTTATTTATTTATTTTTATTATTTATTCTTTGTTATTATTTATTATTTATTATTTATTATTTATTATTTATTATTTATTATTTATTATTTATTATTTATTATTTATTATTTATTATTTATTATTTATTATTTATTATTTATTATTTATTATTTATTGTTTATTATTTGTTTATTATTATTTATTATTTCTTATTTATTATTTATTATTTATTATTTATTATTTATTATTTATTATTTATTATTTATTATTTATTATTTATTATTTATTTTTATTTATTTTTATTCTTTATTCTTTATTATTCTTTATTATTATTTATTATTTATTATTATTTATTATTTATTCTTATTTATTATTTATTATTTATTATTTATATTTATTTATTATTTATTATTTATATTTATTTATTATTTATATTTATTTATTATTTATATTTATTTATTATTTATATTTATTTATTATTTATTATTTATTATTTATTATTTATTATTTATTATTTATTATTTATTATTTATTATTTATTATTTATTATTTATTATTTATTATTTATTATTTATTATTTATTATTTATTATTATTTATTATTTATTATTTATTATTTATTATTTATTATTTATATTTATTTATTATTTATATTTATTTATTATTTATATTTATTTATTATTTATTATTTATTATTTATTATTTATTATTTATTATTTATTATTTATTATTTATTATTTATTATTTATTATTTATTATTTATTATTTATTATTTATTATTTATTATTTATTATTTATTATTATTTATTATTTATTATTTATTATTTTTTATTTTTTATTTATTAGTTTTTATTGTTTATTTTTTATTTTTTATTTTTTATTTTTTATTTTTTATTTTTTATTTTTTATTTATTATTTGTTATTTATCATTTATTATTTATTATTATTTATTTATTATTATTTATTTATTATTATTTATTTTATTATTATTTATTGTTTATTATTTATTATTTATTGTTTATTATTTATTATTTATTGTTTATTATTTATTATTTATTGTTTATTATTTATTGTTTATTGTTTATTGTTTATTATTTATTATTTATTATTTATTATTTATTATTTATTATTTATTACTTATTATTTATTACTTATTAGTTATTATTTTTTATTTTTTATTTTTTATTTTTTATTTTTTATTTTTTATTTTTTATTTTTTTTTATTTATTATTTATTAGTTATTATTTATTAGTTATTATTTATTATTTATTATTGTTGAGTTTATATCTATTATTTATGTATTATTTTTTTCAATTAATATATATAAGTATATTAAATTTTGTTTATTAACCACATGACGAGTTTGCTAAGTGGTAAAGTCTTTGAAAAATAAGTAAGAGGTTAGGGGTTCAAATCTCACCAAACGCAATATTTCTTTATATTGCATGTGCATGTGCATGGGCTTGTGCATGGGATGTGCATGCATAGATAATTAAAGTAAATAAAGTAATACAAAATAAATAAAATAAATAAATAAATAAATAAAATTAATTAAAAATTAAAAAAAATTAAAAAAAATTAAAAAACCGCCGCTAAAAAACCGTCGCGAAACGTTCTGCGACGATTTTAAAAACCACCGCGAATAGTTTCCCAACGCATGATTTCGCGGCGGTTTTTCAAAACCGCCGCCAATCTATTTAGCGGCAGTTTAAACCGCCGCGAAATGTAAAACCAAACCGCTGCTAAATACCTTTTTTACCGTAGTGCCTAATGATTATATGTATGTTAACACCTTTCATGGACACCTCAGTGGACATGCAGCTCCAGATGCTATTTTTCAAAATCCAAGTTAGTGGAGTGGTGTATGTTCCTATATTGGTTATATGTATCATAGGATCTGGTTCCTCTTATAATTCACTATGGTCCTTAGTTTTCTTATGGAGAAGATTCAAAGGGGTCATCCCCAGTTAAGCACATGAGGTTTTATCACATCAAGCCTTCACTTATTGAATCATTATAGTGCCTTTAGTTCACGTTATGTTTGAATATTTGGTTTTTATCTATTTGATATTTCATATAGATTATAAGTGAGTTTTTATACGTGACATATATGTGTGTCTATATAGCTATTACATAATTTATTTCTATAGTTGTTTTTCTAACAGGTATGCCTATATCGGCTAATGATGATTTTGGGTCTACATGTCCATTGACCCCAAGGGTCATGCTAGAATTTTTGTTGACCTCTATTACTAATTGTTTCTATTTTGGGGGGACCACCTCCCATTTATGATTTTTTACATCCAAAGTTTAAACCATACTTTACTGAATTTGAGGTGTGTTAGAGGTCATATGATGATCTGACCTAGTGTTGTTTGGGTAATTCAGGCTAGAGTCATTACACAGTCCATCTTCTGGTTTACACCTATAAAGTTTAGTGATAATATCATATATTATCTTCCTTTATCTCCCTATCATTATTATATTCTTCGAGATGATTCAACATAGTGTATACATCCATGTCCTTATCTTGTATCCTTAGATCAGAGACATAACTAATAACATGATTCATCAGAAATATGACACATCCCCTATGTGCCTTATATAGGCATCCTTATCACTCTCACTCTCTCTATATGGTTGATAATCAGGTATAAGGGATTCCAATAAATTTAACTTCTATTCTTGGTATAATATAATGAGATAGTGGCTATACTGCTTCTAGAAGTTTTCACTGGATTTGAGATTCTATTTCTTCAATTTTGATCACAAAAAAGTAATGTAGTCAAGTACCATTCCATTATATACAAAAATCAAATAATATTTATTACATTTTAATGATTACTAATTTTGATGTTATTAATGATTATATTATATCTCCCACTATTTTTTCAAATCCTAACAGCCCTTATTGTTGCATTTAGAATATCTAGGTGCTCAGATATTCTTGTAGAAATTATCCATATTTCCCTTCATCAAAAGATTAATCCCTTTAAACCAATATTTATTCCTTGCTTTCCAAATGCACCAAAATGATACAAAAAAAGAATGATAGTTCTCTCCCTTTTATCATTAGCATTATTCCTCAATCCATGAAACCACTGATCTAGTTGATTGAATGAGAGTTTATTATTCTTTTTTATCATATTTGAGTTTCTTATTACTCCATAATTTCATATATTATATTTTCATTTATTTAGGGGATTTAATAAATATTTTATATGGAGTAATTATTTTTTAAAATTCAATTACCCATTTTCTTCAACATACTGAAATTCTTTAAAACAATCAATTGTTGAGTTTCCCTTATTATAATTGTCTATAACTTTCACTTCTGATAATGAATATATTATGTGTATTTATTTATATATTATATAAAATTAATATTTTATGAACTTAATGGGATGGATATGAACTGAAAATGGATGCATTCTAATTGTTTGACAAATAAATATGAAGACAGAGTTAAAGAGTTCATCAAGTTTTCAAGAGAGCGTGCAGACGACCCTTCTAAAATCCAATGTTAGTGTTACATTGTTGTTATTCAAGACAAATTAGTATAGAAGAGTTGGAAGAACATTTGATTTGTCGTAGAATAGATCAAATCTATAAATGTTGGACTATACATGGGTAAAAACTGAATGTGAACATCGATAGGGATGATACTACAGTTTGTGAATCATTTGATATGAATACCTTTGTAAAAGATGATGGAGATTGCATGGAAGAAATGAAAATGGAAATTGAATATGACCTTCATGATTGTCCAAATTTGTTTGAGGAGTTAAATAGTTTTTATAAGAAACCATTATATATCAGTTGTACTAAATACACAACATTGGTAGTTATATTGATGTTATATAATTTGGAAGATGGCAGCGGATGGAGTGACACCAACTTTACAGAACTAATTGGTCTTCTGAAAGATATACTACCAGAAGAAAATTAACTACCATGCCGAACATATGACGCTAAAAGAATGTTACGTTCAATGGGAATGATATCTAAAAAATGCATGATTGTCCATATGATTTCATATTGTTTCGCAAGGACCATAAATCACTCATTAAATTCCCTAAGTGTGGTGCAGATCGATAGAAGAAAAATAAATCAAGTCCTTTGAAATCTATATGGTGCATTCCTATAATTCCATGGTTTAGAAGACTATATGGATGTCAGGAAACCGTGAGACAATTAACATGGCATGCAGATACAATAATTAAATATGGGAACTTATGTCATCTAGTAGATTCTCCTCGGTAGAATAAAATTGATTATGATTTTCCTAAATTTTTAGATGAGCTGAGAAACTTTCATCTTGAATTATCTACAGATGGAATAAATCATTTTGGTGTATAGATTAGTACTCACAGTACATGGCCTATCATGTTGGTAAATTATAACTTGCCACCATGGTTATGCATAAAGAGAAAATACATTATGTTGTCTCTACTTATATCTAAACCAAAGAAACCTGGTAATAATATTTATGTCTACTTGGATCTGTTGATTGAAGATATGAAATTGATGTGGGATACAGATGTTAAAATGTATGATACTCATAGAAGTGAATAATTAACATTGAGGGTCATGTTTTACGGAATGATAAATGACTTCCCCAATTTTGGAAATTTATCAGTCTATAGAATTAAAAGGATGTTGGGGTGTCCCATTTTTGAAAAACACACATACTCAGTTTAGTTGAAACATTTCTCAAAGACTGTTTTTAGGACATTGTAAATTTTTACCTCGATGAGATAAATACTCATCCTAGTCGATAGTATTTTATGGGAATATCGAACAAGGTACAACACCGTCTCCAGTAACGGGTGATAAACTATAAAAAATTAAAAAATATTGACACTATTTTCAAAAAATCATTTTTTAAAAACCTTAAAAAATCAGGTTGGAAGAATAGATTAATTTTCTTTGAATTATTGTTTTGGAATTGTTTGTATGTTAGACATTTTCTTGATGTCATGCATGTAGAAAAAAATGTATTTGATAGTGTTATTGGTACGTTATTAAATATTCCTAGAAAAATGAAAGATGGCATCAAGGCTAGGTTAGACTTGATTGAAATGGGGATAAGGGAAGAGTTGTCATTGGTGAAGGTTAAAAGGTGGACTTTTCTTCCTCCAATAGCTTACACTCTATCCAGATGGGAAAATTTGAAAATTTTCTTTTTTCTTACTAGTGTAAAAGTTCCATAGGGGTATTCATCAAATATCAATAATGTTGTTTCAATGACTAATTTGAATTTATAAGTACTAAAATCACATGAGTGTTATGTTTTGATGAAATATTTAATGCATGTTGCTTTCCATTGCATCCTGCCTCAAAATGTATGGCATACATTAACCAGAATCTTCTTCTTTTTCCAAGCCATGTCCAGTAAAGTTGTAAACCCAGTAAAGTTTCACATCATGAATAAAGAGATTGCAGCCATATTATGTGAATTAGAGATGTTATTCCCACCATCATTATTTGATATAATAGTCCACCTGATGGTTCACTTGGTCAGAGATTTTCAACTATGTGGTCCTATCCATTATAAATGTATCTACCCCATTGAAAGGTATATGAATATTTTGAAAGGTTATGCCAAGAATCAAAGTCAGCAAGAAGGTTTTATTGCAGAATAATATATTGTTCAAGAATCTATTAAATTTTTTATTAATTACCTATCAGATGTTGAAAGCATCAGTCTCTCAAAGTCTCATCACAGTGAATTCCTTGTGGATGAATAGATTTTCAGAAGGGATGTTGCTATAATTATCTTGATAGAGTGGGAGAAAGCACATCTTTACATATTATATAATAGTGAATATGTTGATCCATATATTGAATTTCATGAAGAAATTATTAGATATTTTAATCCATTAAGGGCTGAAGTATGGATATAAAATACACATAATGAATAGTTTATAGGATGGTTCAGAGATCAAGTTTATAAGGAGTTATCTAAAAATCCAAATTCAATTTCTGAATGACTTAAATGGATAGCCATAGGACTGAATATAAATTTTATATCTTACATTGGTTTTATAATCAATGGTAATATGTTCTATACAAAAGAACATGATGACTTTAGTACGATGCAAAAAAGTGGTGTTACGCTTGTGGATGAATCGATACACATATCTGGTTCCAATTATAGAAATCCAATTTATGAAAATATTTCATATTTTGGCATTATCAAACAGATATATGAGTTGTATTATACAACATTTCAAGTTATGATTTACCATTGAAAATGGGTTGACAATAAAAATGGGGTGAAATTTGATGAAATGGGCTTTGTGAAGGTGAATTTCAATGTCGAAGGGGAAAAAGATGAGTTGTTCATAATGGAATCACAAGAAGTGCAAGTATTTTATGTCTCTGATCCAAAAAACAATAATTGGTCTATTTTCCTGCTAGCGACAAAAACAAATGTTGAGTCAGATAAAAATTAAATCTAGGATGACCCTTTTATTGGGACATCATAATCAGTTCATGTCATTCCCAATATAGAAAATGTCTTATAAGTTAGAGGGGACCATAAGGAGGGGAGTTGGATTTTATATAGAGGAACCAAATCCTTGAAACCGTTAAAAAAATAAAGAGGGTTCAATGAGAATGTAAAATTGTTTTTTAATATATTATGTTTTTTCTCATAATATTATATTTTCTCTATTGCATTAACATAATCTAAATTAAATGTTTGACTACTCATGTAGAAAATGTATTCTTCACATGATGATATTACCAATCCCTCATAATAATAAACTATAATAAAGGAAACCCTTTAGAAATATATAATGGTAATGTTATGATATACTTTATCTATTTTACCAAAAAATTATATAATGGAACATGGATTTAATTTTCATTATTCCATGTAGAGTTTGTTTATTTTAGAGGATTTCTATCCATGTGTCATGACTTTGTAAGAAGATAAATGGCATTGTATCTTCTCAATCACAGAGGTAATCTTGATGTTTTCATAGTAGAATCATTTTCGATATAATTAATGTATTTTTTCAAATTTATTTTTAATTTATTTATTTTTATTATTACTCATATACTAATTGTTTTCTTATACAGGTGGATTCTTTTATTCAGTTTGGGGGGGATCTATCCATCTTTCATGCCTTTCTTCACCAAAACTTCCATAGACTTCTTCTCCCTCAAAAACTTTTCACCCCTATAATGGTGAATTTATCACTTTATTTCAAGTTACCCCCACTGCCTTTGCAGGAAGAGAAATGACACCACCTCTTCACAATTACAGAGGTAATCTTGATGTTTTCATAGTAAAATAACTGTCCATATAATTAATATATATATTTATATTTAAGTTTAATTTATTTCTTTTTAGTATCATTCACATAATAATTGTTTTCTTATATAGGTGGATTCTTTTGTTCAAGTTAGGGTCTTCTGTCCATCTTTCATGCATTTTTGCACCAAAACTTCAACAGAATTCTTCTCCCTCAATACCTTTTTACCCTTACAGTGGTCCATATATCACTTTATTTCAATTTAACTCCACTTACTTTGTAGGAATAGAAATGATACTACCTCTACTCAATTACAGAGGTAATATTGATGTTTTCATAGTAAAATAATTTTCCATAGAATTAATGTATTGTTTCATATTTATATTTAATTTATTTATTTTTAGTATTACTCATATAATAATTTTTTTCTTATATAGGTTGATTATTATTTATTTTTTTTTTGATTTGAGGTTCTTTATCCATATTTCATGGATTTTTACACCAAAAATTCCATAGACTTCTTCTCCCTCAAAACCTTTCACCCCTATAGTGTTGACATTTATCACTTTCCTTTAATTTTCATCCACTGCTCAATCACAGAGGTAATATTTATATTTTCACAGTAAAATCATTTTCCATAGAATTAATTTATTATTTCATATTTATTTTTAATTTATTTCTTTTTATTATTACTCATAATAATTTTTTTCTTATACATGTGGATTCTATTTTTCGAGTTGATGTGGTTTGTTTGAAGTTGTTCATGCAGTGTTGGCAGTTCGAAAAAGAAATAAAATGGAAATTACGGTAACATTGATAGTTAGGATTTATTTGAGACATTTTTACATATAGGAATTAGCCACACCTCAATCCGACACACAATGTGACTGTTATGACTCCAAGTACTTATTTCTATTTAAAATTGATATTAATTTTAGTAAAAAATACAACTCACAAAATCAAAACTGATCAAACACATTAAGATTGTTTTGATACTTTAATAAAATGATCTATAAGTCATATTTGACATGTAAGAATCATCCACACCTCAATCTGATACATGATGCGCCCGATATGACTCAATGTGTCCATTATCAGTTTAAAATCGACATTTGACTTTAAAAAGTGTCACTCACTGAAAACTGAGAAAACATTCTCATTTTTTTTTATAATTTAGGTCATTGATTAATAAATCATTTATGACATTTAGGAATCGGTCTCATGTCAAACAAATACATGATGTGATCCATATGACTCAAAGTACATGTTTCAAGTTTAAAATGACATTTTAGAAAAAAAGATAAGTGACGTACTCAAAACTGATAAAACATATTCATATTGTTTTTATACTTTAGGAAAATGATTCATAAGTCATTTGGGATATGTAGGAATCAGTCTTACCTCATTCTGATGCATGGTGTGATCGGTATGACTCTAAGTGTGTCTTTATTTAAAATTGACATCAATTTTAGTAAAAAAAACTAGCCCACTCAAAACAAAACAAACACATTCAAAATATTTTGATAATTTATAAAAATGATCCATAAGTGATTTGAGACCTTAATGAATCAGTTGCACCTCAATATGATGCATGGTGTGACCGGTATGACTCCACGTGCATGTTTTTATTTAAAATTGACATCAATTTTAGTAAAAAGGCCAACTGACCTACTCAAAACTGAGAAAACACATTAACATTATTTAAATACTTTAGTAAAATGATCTTTAAGTCATTTGTGATGTTTATGAATCATTTGAACCTCAATCTGATACACAAAGTGATTGGTCTGAGTTAAAGTGTATGTTTCAATTTTAAAATGACATTTTAGTAAAAAAAGACAAGTGACATACTCAAAACCAAGAAAACACATTCATATTGTTTTGATAATTTAGGAAAACTATACATAAGTGATTTTAGGTGTGGATGAATCAGTTTCACCTCAATCTGACGCATGGTGTGACCAATATGACTCTAAGTGTGTGTTTTTATTTAAAATTGACATCAATTTTAGTAAAAAGGCCAACTAACCTACTCAAAATCAAGAAAATTCATTAACATTGTTCAAATACTCTAGGTAAATGATCTATAAGTAATTTTTTATGTGTAGTAATCAGTTGCACCTCAATTTGACACACAATGTGATTGGTATGAGTCAAATTACATGTTCAAATTTTTAAATGACATTTAGAAGAAAAAAAAGTGACATACTCAAAACCGAAAAAACACATTTATATTGTTTTGAAACTTTTATAAAATGATCCATAAGTCATTTGGGATGTGTAGGAATCATTCTCACATCAATCTGATGCATTGTGTGACAAATATGACTCAAAGTGCATCTTTTTATTTAAAATTGTCATCAATTTTAGTAAAAAGGCCAACCGACCTACTCAAAACCAAGTAAATTTGTTCAAATTGTTTAAATACTTTAGAAAAAATATCTATAACTCATTTTTGATATGTAGGAATTAACCGCACCTCAATCTGATACACAATGTGATCGATATGAGTCGAAGTGCGTGTTTCAATTTTAAAATGGAATTTTAGTAAAAAAGACAAGTGACGTACTCAAAACCAACCAAACATATTCATATTGTTTTTAAACTTTAAGAAAATTATCCAAAAGTCATTTGGTATGTGTAGGAATTATCCTCACCTCAATCTGACATACGGTGTGACCGGTATGACTCAAAGTCCATCTTTTTATTTAAAATTGTCATCAATTTTAGTAAAATGGAAATTGTCCTACTCGAAACTGATCAAACAAATTCAGATTATTTTGATACTTTACAAAAACGGTTCATAAGTCATTTTTTATGTGTAGGAATTAGCTACACCTCAATCTGACTCACGATATTCTTGGTATTACTCAAAGTGTCTATTATCAGTTTAAAATCGACATTTTAGTTCAAAAAGGGTCACTCACAGAAAACCGATCAAACGCGCTCGTATTTTCTTGATAATTTAGTAAAAAGATTCATAAGTCATTTTTTGATGTGTAGGAATATATTTCACATGAAATTGATACAAAATGTGATCAGAATGATTCAAAATTGCGTGTTTCCAGTTTAAAATGACATTTTAGTAAAAAAGAAAAATGATGTACTCAAAACTAAGAAAACACATTTAAATTATTTTGATAATTTAGGATAATGATCCACAAGTAATTTGAGACGTTATTTAATCATTTTCACCTTAATCCAATGCACGGTATGACCGGTATGACTCCAAGTGCATCTTTTTATTTAAAATTGACATCAATTTTAGTAAAATTAACACTTTATGTTAATTTATTTATTTATATTGTTACTAAAATAAGAAATTTTTTCTTATACAGGTGCATTATTTTTCTTGAGTAGGAGTAGTTTTTTATTAAATTACATGATTCGGGTTAGGATTAAAACATAAAGTAACATTAATATTTTTGAATGTATGTAACAATTTGTATTTATGTAATTGTATAAACCAATGTTTGAAATGTCTATAATATAGTGTTTTTTTTCTTGTGTTTTTGTTATAAATTTAATTTAATTTAAATCATATATTGGTACTTATTTCTATTGATATCAGTTGTTTTTTTGGTGTTGTGGTGTGTTGTTACAGCACATTATAGTGGTACTAAAGTGTGTTGTTGCAACACACTACAGTATGTCCCTTTTTGAGTGCTTTTAAAAGTGTTGATAAAGGTATACATTATAATTGCTTTTAAAAGCACTGATAAAAGGCCCTTTATTAGCACTTTTATAAGCATAGATAAAGGTATACTTTATCAGAACTTTTATAAGCGCTGATAAATGGTTCCTTTAGCGGTGCTAAATTAAAGTGCCTCTAAAAGATCCATTTATCAGCGCTGATAAAAGACTAGGGATTTTAACCTCACTCATGTAGTCAGCACTTTTCTAACACTGATAATGGTCATTTCTAGCACTGTTAAAGGCTTGTTTTATATTATTGAAAATTCATTATTAATCATTTTTTTCACTATTGCAAGATTTCTACCCTAAAACTAAGATATATGATAATAAAAAACATATCATTTTGATAGAAATCCATAAAATAATTAAAATATGTTCTAAGCCTTAAGTTTATTTTATTCCATTTGGTGTATGTAATTTTCATTCATGTTTCTCATATTTTCTTTGAAACAATTTGTATCTATCGAAACTTTGAGAAGTACAACATCTTATGGCCATAAATTTTGATTTGTAACTCCATTTTAGCTCTATGACCAATCAAATTGAAGCTTAGAAAATTATATAAAACATATAAAATATTTTTTTTAATTATTAAATTCAATTTTTTTAAAAAACTTTATTCTAAAAAAAATTTAACTATTTAGCATCAGTTTATTTAAAAATCGATGCCAAAAATGATGTTGATGGGTATTTTTGGCATTGTTTTTATGAAAAATCTACGCCAAAAAACAAATTTAAATCCTTTTTGGCATCGGTTTATAAAAAACAACATCAAAAGTACTATTTTTTACGTTTTTAGCTTCATTGTTGGTTAAAAACTGATGATAAAATAATAAAAAAACCAATATTAGAAACCATTTTTTATAATAATGTATCATGGTCACAACCTCCTCATTGGCCAGTCCTACCAGTGCTACTCTAACTCCCCACTAGAAGTGGCATAAAATATCATTCCCCTAAAGGTGAAGCTAGTGTAGAACCTCTTCTACTAGAAACTATTGGAAAGGTTTGAAAGAATCTCTACATATTCCCCATATGGCTACAATTCTTGCACTCTATAGGGTCTCTATCACACTGAGGATTTAGGTTCCTCTATTTTCCACACTGATGAAACACTATATAGATACCAATAAGGGTACTATGGCTACTAATTCCCTGATGAAAAACCTTGAGGTAACATTTCTTGCAACAGGAAGAACTAATGGCTTTCCACAGCACTGATCCTTTATTCCTAGTACTATCATCATCTCTCAGGTTATGGTGAGTGATAAGATTCTGATTAACTATTTCAGAGAAGGTAGGTAGGCGAAATACATTTACTTAAGTAATAATGGAATACATGATCCCATCCTCGAAGTGTCTAGAACACGAAATCTTATCTCTAGCTAGAAGTGGTATGAAGTGATACAACTTAGTGAAACATGTTGAATATTCCATAACTAACATAGAACCCTACTCAAGATTCATGAACTCTTTGGATCTGTCAACTATTAGCATTTAAGGAAAGAACTGATTATAAAAGGTAATCTAGAAATCAGCTTCTACAATGTCCTGATGGATACTTTCCTAGGTAAATACATCCTACTAACACTTGGATGAATCATATAGCATGTAGGTAGAAAGCTTGACCCTCCACTTCAGAGGCATATCATGATGCTCAAATATAGACAGGGTGGCCTCCAACTAAGACTCAGTAGCTTGTGGACTTCCATCCACTGAGAATGTAGGAGGATGCTTCTATTGGAACTCATGAGTTAGATCATCCATCGTAGGTACATTCTATGGAGCACCTTACATGGATTTCATCAGACATAGGAAACTATCTTGAACTTGAGCATCAGTGCCAAAATTAGGTACATCAAGTGATGCCTCAAGTGGAACTCCTAGAGTTAAGATTGTTAGTTCAGGGCCCACCACATCTGTAACATGGTCATATCCACCCTCCTGGTGCACGACACAAGGACGTTGTGGTGGCATCAGTCTACAAATGACAAGCACACACCTTAGAACAAACTTTAAACATATATATAGAAATACTAGAGGAAGTTGAATGTAATAAGGCTTACTACCCATGGTATACTACCCCAGCTACCCACTTAGAAGATAAGTTATTGATAAGATATCAAGTATAAATTACAAAGGTTCCAGTAGATAAAGGGTCAATTATACCTTTCCTCGTCATTTACTTGAAACCATTTCATTCATTTCATATTTAATTTCTAGGTTCACTCCTTTACCATTCATAAATATGAAAAGGTGGGATAAGGATGAGAAAAATTTGCATTTTAGAATACATTTTCACCTTTATAGTTTTCATTTTCTTATAACTTGCATCAAAATTCATTTAAAATGGATTATCATTCCTAGTGAATCAGGGCCTATACACCTTATCACTGAAAACAACACCCATTTGATTTTAATCTAATGCATCGACTCAGTAAATTACCCATTCCAACCCATGAGGTCCCATAACACCTTATGAATTGAAACCAGTAATCACTCAATCACATCCAAATAAAACCATGGGCATAATATAACTAACACAGCATCACTAAACAATCATAGGCATATCAAGCAATGCAAAGAGTTAAATTCACCTATATGGCATGGAAATATGCATGACATAAAAATTCTAGGTACCTATAATGATGGATGTAACAATGTTCATTGCCCTTATATCATCATGCCAATAATGAAATGAAATTTCAATTAAAATAATAATTAACAACACCACATATCGTGTGTGTCACCCAATGGTGAAATGATACCAAGTGTAATAGGAAAAAACAGGACAACAATTATAATTCAGTAAACTCGAATTTTATCCCGAACAAGGGTTCTTGATGCCTAAGCATGACTTATGACCAAGTTCCAAACATTATTAATCTCCAATATATTGTCTCCAAATAGTAAATAAAGAAAGAAAAGCCTTTGATACCACTTTTTTACATCTCAAAGTCGGATGCCACTAAAGGTGTGCCAATCCCGATTGGCTACATAGGTTCAAACTCATCTCCCCAAATTCCAGAGGCTTATGAATAGCTATGAGGTCCTAGGGTGTGTCCATGGGGGGACTATACCCTCATTACCAGATTTTAGCACAGCAGATCAATATAATATAATAGGTAAATAGTGTAAGTAATATAACTAAATAGATGGTATAGAAAAAAGAGACAAGATCAACAATAACTGATAATAATAATCAAAATATAATGATGATATATTCCATGTATCTATAATTCTATAAAACATGGATACAAGAATCATACAACACATGCTAAATAAAAGTATAAAAGAGGAATCCATAAACTATCCCAAGAATCCCAGTCTCTAGTTCGATCATCTACTACCAGCTCCATCCTAAGCAATCAAGCAATCAAGTGTCTGAAGAAACACACTTCCCTTTGTCAATACTTAAATACATATAATCTATCTGGGTACCAATGGTTCCTAGATAGGTTGTGAGATAAATCATATTATTCCACCACCAATGATTCCTATAACATCTTGTCTGTGTAATATAAACTGAAATAGTGTACAAGCATACATATATAAAAGTAAAGTAGTACAACAATGTAAATACCCAAGTACATTCTTCAGCCCTCATCTAGTGTCTGGACATGTAACTAGATCATTAATTAATTAAGTTTTAGTTTATATAATAAATTCATTTGATGAATATCCATCACTAACATCACCTCGTGATAGTAATAGTGAATCTTCCAAGATATAACAAGGCAACCATGATGATAATAATAATAAAATGGTTCCAAGGTAATAAACAAGGAAACCTATACATCAAGGGTCTCCAACTCAGTAGTAACTTCAACCTAGATAAGTGGGGTAAGATTGTAATCCAAGGAGAATTTTCCAAGTCATTACACAATAATCAATCTAACTGTGTCCAAGGAAAACATCCAAGGTAAAATAGGATAATCTATGGCTAGGCCCACAGATATAACCAAGGAACCTCATGTCCATAGAATCTACACTGGATATAATAAGTGTATCTAAGGCATCCTGTATAGTAAATAATGGATCCTATAGTGTCATATTGGACATCCACTAATAGATGAGGATTAGGTTCCAAGGTGGGTCTCAACCAAGGTAATTGGCATCCTTGAATCAAAATGGCATCCATGGGTACTCAAGTAATTCCCTCATAAATATAGAATCTAAATCAAGTATAACCATTCCTATAATAGTTTCAAGGTCAATATACAATTCACCTTATAATTAATTCATTTAATTAATTAATCCAAGTAATAATCATTTCATTTGATAAGTCAAACAGTTCAATCCTTTCCTTTCTTTAGTGTGTCAAGGCCAAGGGGAATGCAACCATTTCATTCATTCATATAATTCATAATTAATTCATTAGTTTCATTCCACTACCTTCCATCATAAGTGGAAATGGGTGTTATGGACATGCAGTCAAACATTCATTTACATTTAATAAGTCCAAGTCATATACTTAGTATACTTTCTTATTCATTTTAGTTTGATTTATCAAGTTAAATAACTTACCTTAGGCGGTTCAAGTGAAAAAAATCCTAGTACTATCCATTTAACATTTCAAAAATCATTTAATTATGGGAGGATTACCATTATTAATTTCAAGCCAAAGAACACTCAAACGGTTCCCCAGATGAACATGTCAAAACACTTAAAAACTCAAGTATAAATAACACCCTACTTTGGGTGGTCAGAGTTGTGGATGTAAACACCAACAATGAATTACATATATATAATGAGTCCAAGAATATGGTTCTAATGACTATAATAAAGACATGTAAATTAAACAGATGAAACTCAATGAAATTGGCACACACAAACAGCAATTTAAAAATGAAGAACCTTGAGGAGTGAGTTATAGACCACCTGCCTTGTACTCATATGACTCTCCTCATCTAGTATCAGAATCTAATTAATCTTGGATTGGAAGAGATATAAAGAATGCATTAACACCCTGAAATTGGGGAATATGATCCTCCATCTAAATAGAATTTTTGATGGTAATAAGAACAAAAAAAAGATTAAAAATGAATCGAGAACATAATGGTGTGGATCCAAAAATATAGACGGTGATTGATTCGGACTCCGGACAGATTCTCGATCTCAAATACTAGTTTAGAGTGCTTTAGGATTCAAAAAGAGATATTTTGGGGGTTGTTTTATGCTGGAAAACAAAATGAGAGTAGGGGAAAACTTAAAACATCATTTAAGTTTAAAACTATAATTTTTCCCAAATTTGTCCTTCACATAGTTTAGCCACACAGTTTGTCTAAACCATGCACAAATCATTCACGAGCAACTGTAGAGAAGGGAATACTGAATAATTAGGCCGCACAGTTATGGAAATCATTCACCAACCTTGAAAATTGCCAATACAATTTGTCTACAACATTTTTCATGGTCATTCTTCCCAAATCACATAGTTTGGTAAAACCATGTGCTCTACTCTAGCCCAATTTCTAGCCTTACATGGTAAAACTAACGGTGTGGCCTGCCTCGCATGGTTTACTCTAACCGTGTGATAATCCATTCTCTCCCACCGTGTTATAAGCTCCAAACAAGCTCTAGAAACACAAGAAACCTTTACTAACTCATTACGAATCCATTTTAGGTTCATAAAATATATTTATACCAAAATTTAGAGGATCTATACCTGAGTAAAAAATCAGGTTCTTACACTCGGGGACATGTTGCGAACATGTGTGCCTATTTTTGGTGGTTCATGGGAAAGGCACCTATCATTGGTTGAGTTTGATTATAACAATAGATATTAGGAATCGATCAGGATGACCCCATTTTATGCATTGTACGGGTGGTCATTTCAATCCCATTTGTGTTGTGCTGAGGTGATAAAGTGTTACTTGGTTAGATAGAGCCTTGTCTAGAAGGTGACTGACATAGTTCAACTGATTCAAAAATGGTTAAAAATATCTTAAAGCTGCCAGAAGTCATATTTTTACCATCATCGTCACCCATTGGAGTTTTAAGTTGGTGGTCAGGTGTTTCTTTGGGTATCTATTTGGATGGGGAATCATTATTTGGGGAATCAAGGAAAATTAGCATCGCATTATGTCAGGTCATTTCATGTTGTAGAGAATCTTGATAAGGTATCCTATCAGTTAGAGTTTCCACCATGGATGAACTTGATCCATGACATATATCATGTTTCCTAGATGAATATATTTCATTCATGTCCATATCATGCGTTGGAGTGTGAAGATTTGGAGCTTGATCCTAACACCATAATTGTGGAGCAGCCTATTTATATCATGGATAATCCTAATAAGGTGCTTTGTGGTAAGTCGGTCTCGTTGGTCTGTGTGCTCTGGAAGCAAGAAGGTGATATCCATGAGATGGGGGAGCAGGAAGCTTTGGTGAGGGAGCAGTGGATTCACCTATTTTATTCTAGGGAATCCTAATAAATTTATAGGGGAATAAAGTGGCATGGTGGGGAGTTTGTGACACCCTTTAGGTCACTGGTATGTCTAATTTTTATTTTTATTTACCATTTGTATCATTCTTGGATTTCCCAAGTATTAAGGGTTGAAAATGGGGATTATTTAGAGGACAGACCAAGATGCATGGTTAGCATATGGTTTGTCTAACTATGTGGATAACCATGTGAACCAGCTGTAGAGGATTACAATTGGGTTTTTCATGGTTTGAACATGTTTTTCAAACCATTCTATGCCAAGGGGTAACTGTGTGGCCCGTTTTTTGTGTGTATAGTGGCACCCTCATAGTTAGTGAATGGTTTACCTAACCATGTGGCCAGCCCAAATTGCTAAAAAGTGCATTTTACCATTATAAACCTATCAATTTCTTAAGGATTGATCCCTCGTTTTCCTTCTCCAATGTTTGAATCCTCTTCTAATTGGATTTAAAGCTCCATCCCCCACCTTAGTGGTGATTTCCTCTTAGTATCTTGGTGTTCTGGATTGAGGTAAGCCCTTTTCTTCATGGTTTCGTCAACCTTCACCCTCATTATTGCTTATTCTTTCATTTTTAGGGATGTTTGTAACCCTAGGGGTGATTTTGACCAAATCTAGGGTATGTAATGTGTGAAATGGTTAGTTTTATTATGTATTAGATGTTTTAGGCATTGTTCTTCTTCTTCTGGGTGACCATCATTGAAGGTGTCAAGGTTGGAACTGATTCTGAGGTGGGTGTATGAACACATTGTCATGACATGTCAAATTTATTATGTTTTTAAATTTGATTTATAGTATAGGTAAGACCCTATATCATCTCTCAGGGAGATTTTATAGGGTTATAGAGTGTATTTTTAATAAAAAGTACTCAAAGAGGGGAGTGGTTTTGAAAACAGTTTTAAGAAAATAACTTAATTTAAAGAGTTTAATAGTTAAAAAAGAAAGGTGGAGTTTTTAGAATTATGAAAGAATAGGGTCATTTAAAGTTCAATATACATCTTAGATAGTTCATTTTTCTAAAAATTGCACATGGTTTAATGGAATTCTTTGGTTGAGGGTTGTCAAAATCTCAGTTCCCCTCTTTCCCCTCAAAACGATGCACAAAGAACCACCCCTTGACACAACAAACATGTTGTCAAGGTTTGGAACTTAAGCATGGAGTGAGGGATGCCAAATCATAATTAAATCTCATTTATTTGTGAGATAAATAGGATTCTTGCATTGTCCAATCAAAACAACCCAATATTCCCACTTGAAATATCAACCCAATCGGTGTTGAGATAAAACTTGTTTCACTTAATTATACCTAAGAAATGAATTCAGAGGAGAATCATGTTAATATAAAACTTAAGTAAAATATTTAAAACATGAATTACATAAAACCATTAGAATAAAAAGTTCCTAAACTCCCTCCCAAGTAGGTGTGTAGGATCGAAATAATGAATGTAGCTTCTCAATATACAAGAGGGGGGTGAATTGTATACTTTAAAAAAATATTTGGAACTTTTAAATATGGTAATGTTTAACAAAGTTAAATAAGTTAAATTCAAAAGACCTCTTAGTTCTACAAACTTGCTTGATTCTGGAAATTTGGTTCCAGAAATGAAACTTAAGAAAAGTTTGTAAAGATAAGATTCTACCTTAAAGCGTGTAGAATATCACTAATCGGAGTACAAGTATAAGAAAGTATAAGATATTTATATTTTCCTCGACAACCAAAATTCAATAGAAAACTTGAAACAATACAAGTAACAAGTAGTAAATCTTTTAACCCAAATAGAAGGGTATCCAACAACCATGGATAAAGGTCCCTTGATTTATACTTTTAAGAAAGTTTGTCTTATCCACACTAGGGTAATCCCTCGATATGAATATCAGAGTCTGTTTTGTTATCCCCGCAATCCCTCAAACTTCAAGGTAGCCAGAACCTCTATCTTCCTATCCCCATAAGCCCTCGAATGTACTCAACAACATTCAGGGTCGCACTAAGCAATTCTGAATAAGATGTTCAGTACGCACAAAGCATTAAAGTCTCTATCTCTATAAATAAATTCAACAGCATGTAATCTCTAGATTGATCAACATGTGTTGAGATCATTCAAATGATCTCCTATTTATAGGCACATCTTCAATGGTTGACTCCCTCCTACAATGGTCATATTTTTCCTTGAATTTCAGAGGGATATGTACACGTGTCACTCAAACAATGGTTAGTTGTAAACTGATTGCACGACATTGTTTCATAACAAGCTAAGAAAAATAATGGTTTCTTGATCAAATCCATTTTTCGGAGTGTAATGAAAAATTTCGGAGTCTAATAAAAGTTCAGAGTCTAACCAAAAAACCATTCAGTGTCTATAATACATAAATATTCATATTCTTTCTTCAAAAGAATTCAGAACCTGAATTCTATAGAATTCATGAGTCTGAATTTCAAGGAAATTCTAATTCTGAATTCATAAGAATTCAGAGTCTGAATTCAGAAAGTTTGGAGTTTGAATTCAGATAATTTGGAGTCTGAACTCAGAAATTTCGAAGTCTAGATTCAGAGAATTCAGAACCTGAATTTGGATCCTAAAAACAAAATGCTCTATATCTAAGTATTTATAAGATTCTAAGGTTTTAGATATGAAACCAAATTTTACACTTAGAAATAAAATGAGTTAGGTTTAGAGAAATTATGATATGAACAAAGAAAACATGGTAAGGATAAATTTTCCTTGGGGAAGGAAAATTTCCCTTATAAAAGCAAAACTGGGTAAGGAGAAAATTTTCTTGAGGAAGGAAAATTTCCTTAAGGAAGGAAAATTTTCCTTATCAAGATAAAACATAGGGGAAAATAAATTTTCCTTAATATAGAGTGTTTTTGATTTTCAAAATATGAAGGAATGGAAATGTCATAAGGAAGCCTTATTGACTCAACAAGGTATAGCTTCCTTGAAAAGATCGTACATCGTTTATCTCTCCATAGAGAGGAGGAGGACACTTGGGTGGAACTTCACCCTCATACTTGAACCCCCCCCCATGAGGATAAGGGCCTACAAAACATCTTGGATAAGGAGATAACTCATTTCAGTCTCCAAAATACCATATTTTTTCCTCCTGGTCTAACTTTCAAATGGTGTTCCCAAAGTGAAAGTGGTTTTGGGGACACATATTTCTTAAAACCACTTTTCCCAAGTTTTCATCATCCAGATAGTCTTATATTTATTTTTACAAAACTAAAAACTTGTTTCCCCACCTATTTTATATCTCTAAATAAAATTTGGCATCATTTGGTGGTCAACATATCGAGATATGTACAAAACATAGCACACTACTTTCGACTTTGTGCAGATTCAGTGGCTTGGATAGATCAGTCTGGTTGGGCCACTAGATGGCTAAATTGGGATTATATTACTTTTAAAAAGTTGTATGCCACTTAATTTTGGATCATTTCACAAAATAGTATCCCAATTGAATTCACATATTAGTATAAGTGTGTGTTTGATTCCACTAGTGTGCTTTGAATCTTGCACAATTTGCACCATTTTTCTTCAACTTCATTTTGGGCCCTCCAAATCACCTCCAACTACAATTAAAACATTAAAAAAAGTGAAAATTACCTTTTTAATAATATTAAAATTTAATTATTGAATCAAACATTAAGTTAATTTTTTTATAATTTTTGGAATTTATAATACAAAAGTAGTTTAACACAGTGATGTAAGGGTGAAAATGAAACAATGAATCACGACGAGATCACACCCCCACACCTAAACATTTTCACTCCTGGTTAAAGTCAAATTTTCATAAATGATGCATGGAGATATTCCCAACTTCATTAATATTTTTTATACATTTAAAATTTAATTCTTATAGCAATGTTATCAAAGAAAAAACCACACCAAGATGTTATTCTCAGTGTTTATGGAAAAAGGTGCCTTGTAAATTGTATAAGAATGAAATTCAAGGAGATGAATGATACTCATTTGAGAAAATAATTAAAAATTTAACCATGTCAATAATTCTCCACATGTGTGTGTGTGACAACCATTTCATTCTATTCTTCCTACTTTATATCCAGTAAAAATAGTTTATTTTAAAAAAATGCTTAAATGATTCTATCCACTGAACCTGTCCTACATCCTTTGTAATAAAATTTCAAGACCCACTCACTTAAGCATTCTCAAAAGTCAAAACATAATCTCCCAACCTAGATATTCCCATATGTTTCACATTTCATCACTCCCCTCGTTTATTATTATTGTGCTTTTTTTTTGAAAAGTTGCACTTGGAACAAATCTCACACTCTTCTCTCAACCCTTGTTTGATCTCCACACGACAATAATTATAATATTTATAAAAATATCAAAGGTTGAGGAAGGGTTTTTTTACCTTCCTAATGCACAACCCATATTTCTGTGTTTTTTTTTAAGTTTTTTGTTTTTATTTTTTGAGGTCGTACAATTATTGGATAACAGGTACACATGCATAGGTAAATCTGGTATATTAATGAAAAATATTGGATAAGGAAAGAATGTATAGAGAAATCATTTTGGTAAGAAAATAAATATTAACCTAACTTATTTTTAACTTCTATTGAGTAAAAAATTTACAGTTTATGGTTGGGTGCAAATATTTGTGGAGATATTAAGTGACAAAAAAGCTATAAATTAATCACACAACAAGTACCATTCTTCTCAAAATTTTCAAAGTGATACAACCATTTATATCATTGAAAAAAACCAATTTTAAAGGAAGTCACACATTAATGTTAAATTCCTGCTAAAACACACAGTTCATCATTGAAACAATTTTTTTTAATGTTAAAACAACATAAAATAGGGAAATTACTCATGCATTTTCAATAACTTCCATGATTAAGCAAGCATCATTTTCCATGATTGAGTGGGAATAAAAAATGAATATTATGACATAAAAGTGAGGGGGAAATAGGGGGAGTGATAATACTATCAAACAATACAAAAAGAGAAAAAGAAGAAAGATGATGAAAATTCCTAACTAACTCAAGAATATACCCATCCCCCCAAACCTAGAGCATGCAGTGTCCTCACTATAATAAAAGAGAATGTGAGAAAGAAGGATAAAACCCGGTGGGTGTCATTCATTGGTTTATTCTTGAACATAGAGTTCCTCCACTAAGGACTCTGGAATGGATTCATGAAAGTGCTTCAGCCACTACCCATTGATAGTGAATTTTTGTTTTGTTTCTTCATTTGTAACATGAACAACACCAAATGGATAAATATTAGTAACAATTTATGGACCAAACCAGTAGGAACGAAGCTTACCTAAATAAAACTTTATCCTTACATTGTAAAGGAGGACCTTCTTCCCAATGTGTAATTGACGATGAAAGATGATATAGTTTTGGGAAGCCTTTGTTTTCTCCTTATAGATCTGGTAGTTATTATAAGAATCTCTATGAATTTCACTAAACTCTTGAATCTTCATATTCCTTTAATCACATGCACCAGAAATATTTAAATTGTATTATTTAATGGCCTATTAGTCCTAATTCTCTATATCAATATGAAAGTGACAATTATTTACAAATACAAGATGATAGGGTGATATTCCGATGGGAGTTTTAAATGCAGTACGGTAAGACCATAATGAATCATTGAGTCTAAGACTCTAATCTTTTCTATTAGGTTGAACCATTTTTTCATGAATCTATTTTACCTCTCTATTAGAAACCTTATCCTAACCATTAGTTTGTGGGTGATATACAGTAGACACTCGATGCCCGGCCCCATACAAACGCAATAGTGATTGCATTGTTCGGTTTTATAAATGAGAACTCTGGTCACCGATGATGAACCTAGGTAATCCAAACCTATGGAAAATTTGGGTTCTTGAAAATTCCACAACTATATTGTAATCATATGTTCTTGTGACTTGTGTCTCTACCCATTTTGACATGTAATCAATTTCTATAATAATGTACAAGTTTCCAAAGGAATTGGGAAATAACCCCATAAAATCAATTCCCCAAACATAAAAAATGTCATGAAAGAGTAGGGTTTTTTGTGTAATTTCATTTATTTTAGAGACATTTTCCATCCTTTGAAAATGAGTAAAATATTTTTATAAATCATGGGAAATTAGAAAATATGTTATCCAAAAGAGACTAGAATCAAGGACCTTGAGAGCTATCTGTTGGGGACCAAAGTGGCCCCCACAAACAAGAGTGTGGCAGAACCTAAGGATAGACTAAAACTCACTTTCGGGAACACAACGTCTGAGTACTTGATAACTGTATGTGCGCCAAAGGTAGGGGTCATCCCAAATGTACCAAAAGGAATCATGTTTTCAATGACTAGATTAGTTTTTTTAATCAGTAGGAATTCATGATGCTACCAAATAATTTACAATTCCGGCATACTGAGGAATAACATCTTTCACTTGGTACAATTGTTCATCAGGAAACATATCATTTATGGTAATACAAGGGTTTGAGTCAATTTCCAAGGATGGAAGGATCCTACTGATATGGTTAGCCATCGCATTCTCTACTCCTTTTTTATCCCTAATTTCTAGATTAAATTTCTAAAGTAGGAGTATCCAATGGATGAGATGTGGTTTGGCTTCCAGTTTCTTAAGGAGATACCAAAGGGATGCATGATCTAAGAATACAATGACTTTGGACCCTAAAAGGTATGAACTAAATTTATCCAATGTAAACATAATGGAAAGGAATTATTTTTTAGTTGTGGTGTAGTTTTTCTAGGAAGGGTCCATTGTAAAAGAGGCATAGTCTATGAAATGTGGAGATCGATCAAACCATTGTGATAAGACTTCCCCGACTGCATAGTTAGAGGCATCACACATAAACTCAAACGGTAAATCCCACCGAGCTAGTTGGATTATTGGGGGTGATGTGAGACTGTATTTCAATTTGTTAAAAGATTCATATCATTATTTATCAAAAACAAATTCCTTTTCTTTTTGGAGAAATCAGGGGAGGGGGAGTACCATCTTAGTAAAGTCATGAATGAAACAAAAGTAAAATATAGCATGACCCAAGAAATAATGCATATCCTACACATTTTTTGAGGAATGGTAGGGAAGAAATTACATCCAATTTTTATTTTTTGAGTTGGATACCATCCCTAGAATCGACATGCCCAAGAAATATACCTTGTCTAACCATGAAATGGAATTTCTCATAATTTAATGTGTTGTTATTTTCAATAAAATGATATAGGATATAACCAAGACTAATCAAACATTCATCAAAAGAGGAACCATAAACAGTAAAATCATCCATGAAATATCCATGAAATGATCCAGGTAATCCAAAAAAATACTATCCATGAATTACTGGAAATTACCTGGAGCATTGCACATACCAAATGACATCCTCCTATAGAAAAATGTTCCAAAGGGGAAACTGACGGTTGTATTTTCCTAATCCTCAGGGGAAATATAGATCTGAAAGTATCCTGAATACCCATTAAGGAAATAGTGGTGGTACTTCCCTGCTAGCCTCTCTAGAATCTGTTAAATGAACGGAAATGGGAAATGGTTCCTTCTAGTGTGTTGGTTCAATTAATGATAGTCTATACAGAAACACTAACTATTCTTCACACAAGTTGGAACCAATTCATTATTTTCATTTTTAATTAATGTAAGACTAGTTTTCTTGGTAACTATTTACACCGGACTATCCCATTGGGTTTCATAGATAGGGTAAATTATTCCAATAGATAATAATTTTGTTAACACCTTTTTAACAACATTTAGGAGGTTTGGGTTTAGTTTACATTGTTCCTATATCACTAGTTTAGCCACATCATTTAACAATATATGATGCATGAAAATTTATGGGATAATACTAGGAATGTCAGCAAGTGTCCATCTGAAAGATTTTTTATACTCCCTCAAAAGTTCAAGCAGTTAAAATTCATGCTCTAGAGGTAGTGAACAAGTAATGATGATAGTAATCATGTTTCCATTCTCAATATATGAATATTTTAAATTTTGAGGTATAGATTTAAGTTCTAATCGAGGTTGATTTTGGATTAATGGGAGGGAATGTGAAATTGGGAGGTCCAAGATCTCATCCAACTACTCAATAGTTACATCATTATATAAGTAATGATATTTTACAAGCTTATTAGTATCATCGATGGTCATGGGATCCTCAGTGTTCAAAAATAATTAATTAACAAACATGCATGGAATTTTTCTAAACCGGTACAAAATTATATGCATGATTCATTACCTAGAATGTCCATCAAGGATAAAAACTTATAAAGGGGATTAGGGAAAATAAAATAATCTTTTTTAAGGGAAGGGAGCACGTCAATTGAATTAACTGAAAGTGAGGAATGTTCTTCTGATGGGTGCTTCATGGAATCATGGATGTTAAAGTGAAAAATGCCACCATCAAACTCCATAGATAATGTACCATTGTGGACATTAATTATGGTTTTGGAATTTTTTAATAAAGGACTCCCTAATATAATTGGGGTGTGTCCATTCATCCTATCATCTTCCATTTTTAGTACATAAAAAGCAGCAGAAAAATTTAAAATTTTCACCCTCACAAAAACATCCTCTAACACACCAAAAGGGTGTACTATACTTAAATTTTCTAACTGAACATAAATTTCAGTGGGCTACAATTACCTGACCAACATTGAATAGAAAATAGATTGATGCATCACATTTATAGAGGTACCCAAACCAAGCATAGCATTGGAAAAGGAATACTACCCTATGGTGCATGGAATTGTGAATGTTCTAGGATCGTCTATTTGGTAGGAAGTGATGTCTCTATCAATGTTGAGAATTTCCTCCCCAAGATCACTATTTAATCACCTCAAAGTCTTCTTTAGTGTGTACACATCTCTTTGAGAAAATTTGTGTATCTTGGAATTAACTTCACAGTATCAATCAAGGGGATGTTAACCTGTACTTTTTTAAAAGTTTCCAAGATTTCTTTATCAAGTTCAGTTTATTTTTTTTTCTTGGTTTAGTGACCTTTTGTGAAAATGGAATATGAATGGTTGATCTAGGAATCTCATCAATAGACACACTCTTTCCTTTGGTTCCATTTTTTTTAGGACATGGACTTTCTTCTCTTGGACCATTTTTAGTGGTTGTAATGGTGGTTTCCATAAGAGGGAATGACTCTAATGGAGGATTTATTTGGATTTTAAGTTTTTTCACTCATAAGGGTTATGGAACTATCATTTCCCTTATCCCTAGGGTTTATTAGTGGTTTATATGGTATTTTTACCTACCCATGACTTTGAATTTCCCCCCACTGAGTTGGTAAGTTGGCCTAATTGGGTTTTTAGGTCTTGAACGGATTATTTAGTTTTTTTTAAATGGAGATTATTTTTATAAATTTTTTTCATCATATATTCTATCCTAGGATTGTATTTTGGAGGGGGTTGTTGGAAAGTCCTTTTTATTGGTTGAGGATTTCTAAGTGGTTGTGGTTGACTACTCTTCCCCTATTGGTTATATGGGTTTTGAGGTTGGTTTGAATACCCCCTTTCCAATAGGATTGGTTTTATTTACACCTAGGTTTGGATGGATAGTAAGGTTCTTGGTTAAAGGGTTGGTTATAAGGGCGTCCTGGAAATATTTCTTCACAACTCTTAGAAGTTTCTCTTAGTTAAGGGAATTGGTCAAA
The DNA here is from genome assembly GCA_963277665.1 of Viscum album. Classification (NCBI taxonomy): domain Eukaryota; kingdom Viridiplantae; phylum Streptophyta; class Magnoliopsida; order Santalales; family Viscaceae; genus Viscum; species Viscum album. The sequence continues at coordinate 459,131,990 of OY728126.1, forward strand.
ATAGTGGGTGTCAAAAGAACAGATACCACAAAGGATGGGAGAAAAAGATTAGGATTTCCCTTTGGAAATAGAAATTTTTTGAAGAAGGTTACTTACCTCTTTAAACTTTGTGTCCTCTATCTTCTCAAAATTAGAACTATGCACCTCAAGGACACCTCAAATGAGTACACTAGACCTTAAACCAAATTGTTGAGTGTTCCGTACCATGTTCTCAATGAGGGTCCTTATAGAAATTGGGGTTTTATCAACTAAAACCCCACCTAAATAAGTATCAATCATGTTATGATCAATAGGAATTAAACCTTCATAAAAATATTGTATTAAATTTTTATCACTTATTTGGTGGTGTGGACAACTTAAACAAAGCCTTTTAAATATTTCCTAGTATTCATGAAGTTTTTCTCCTTGAGATTGTCTTATCCCACAAATTTATTTCCTTATTGTTGCAGTTTGATGGGCTAGGAAATATTTTTCAATAAAAATGTGTTTCATGTCTGCCCATCCTCTAATAGGGGACTTAACATAATACAACCAATATTTTGCAGTGTATTCTAATGAAAAAGGGAATGCCCTAAGAATTACTTATTCTTAATCAAAATTAGAAAGTTTTAATGTAGAACACACATTATGAAATTATTTTAAATTTTTATGTGGGTCTTCTCTAACAAGTTCATGAAATCTTGGTAATAAGTGAATTCTAATGGATTTTAGTTCAAATTATGGTGTTTCTACTTTCATTTGAATATAAGTGGGTTGGATATAAACATAAGGTGAGGTTAGTTATTTTAATTTTATATTATTTTCAGCCATGTTATATAAGTTTATTTTAGTTTTAATATGGGTTATAGAATAATAATAAGGATTGATAATAGTTTCAATGTTTTGTGTGTCCTCCTTCTAAGGGTTCTCTTGTGTGTCTCGGTGTTGCTAACATAGAATCCTATTTGGTTCGGGTTCAAAAGGTGGTAAATCTCCCAGAGTAGAAAAAATCATGCACATAGAATAAATAAGAAATAAATCAGAACACAAAAAGATATAAAAAGGTATAAGATAAAACAAATTAATATTCAAAAAATTTACAAATATCATATGAAAAACACACACTAAAAACTGAAGCTCTCCTAGAAAACTGTGCCAAAATTTGAATGCGTTGTCATGAAAAGTGAAATTGATTATATTTTTAAATTTTATTTATAATCTAGGGAAGAATTTAGGTTATCTCTCAAGGATCGTTGATATATTTAGAGTGTTTATTTTTAATAAAATTTACTAAAGGAGGGGGTATTTTTGAAAACATTTTTAAGAAAATAACTTAATTTAAAGAGTTTAATAAATGATAAAGGAAAGTGTAGATTTTAGAATTATGATAGAAAGAGGTAATTTAAAGTTCACTACACATCTTTTATAGTTCATTTTTCTTAAAATTTCACATGGTTTATGGAATTTTTTAGTTGAGGGTTTTCAAGCTCTCAGTTCCCCTCTTTCCCCTCAAAATGATGTGTAAAGAACCCCCCCTTGACGCAACATTCATGTTTTAAAGGTTTGGAACTTAATCATGGAGTGAGGTATTCAAAATCATAATTAAATCTCATTTATTTGTGAGATAAATAGGATGATTGCATTTTCCAATCAAAACAACCCAAGATTCCCACTTGAAATATCAACCCAATCAGTGTTGAGATAAATAGTGTTTCACTTAATTATACCTAAAAATGAATTTAGAGGAGAATCATGTTAATATAAAACTTAAGTGAAATATTTAAGACACAAATTATACAAAAAAAGTATAATAATATGTGATGGAACTCCATCCCAATGATGTGTAGCTTCATTGAAATGATCGTCCACCATTTAGCTCGTCATCAAGAGGAGGAGGCACAGGTGGAATTTCACCATCATCCTTGATCCCCCTATGAGGATAGAGGACTCTAGAACTTATTGCATGAGGATAATACTCCTTTGGGTCTCCAAAATACCAAATCATTTCCTCTTGGACTAACTTTTAAATGGGGTTCCCAAGATGTCATTTTATAGGTAATGTGGAAGGTGGTTTTGGGCACACAGGTTTCTTAAAACCACTTAGCCCATAGTTTTCAAAAAATATGCAGTCTTATCTTTATTTAAAAAAAATAAAAAACTTGTTTCCAAACCTCTTATATATCTCCTCCAAAACTTTTGAATCATTTGGTGGTCGATAGTTTAAGATATAGAGAAAACATAGAACACCACTTTTGACTTCTTGCAGATTCAGTGGCTTGGAAAGATTAGTATGGTTGGGCCAATAGATTGATGAAGTGCGATTGGGTTCCTTCATAAAATTTTTATCCCACTGAATTTTAGATCGGTTCAAAAAATATAAGCCCAATTATATTCAAGAGTTAGTATAAGTGTGCAGTTTATTCCACTGGGGTGCTTGGAATCTTGCATAGTTTGACCCATTTTTCTTCAACTTCATTCTGGGCCCTCCAAATCACCTCCAACTACAGTGAAAACATCAAAACAAGTAAAATTTCTCTTTTTAATAGTGATAAACATTAAATTATTGAATTAAACATGAAGTTAAATTTATTATAATAACTAGAATTTACAATACAAAAGCAATTTAACATAGTGATGTAAGGTTGAAAATGAAATAGTGAATCGTGGTGTGATCAATGCCTCTATTTAAGGGAATTTCCCATGGAACACATTTAAATTTATAATATACTTTGTTTTTTTTTAATTTCCATTGAAAATATTTATTATTGATGTGTATTCTATGTTTGATGTGTTTCATGGGGTTTTTTGGAAATATGACGGTTTAAAGGGGGGTTTTATAAATCAGTGTGGCTTGTATGCACACTAAGTGTTTGTTAAAATGGATTAAAGGGTTTTTATGGATTTCAAAGGATTTATAAAGTGGTTTTAGAAATTACTTAACATTTGGAAATGTGTTTTGATAAAATGGGAATGTTTTTTGTGAAATAGATTATGATATAGCTCATTTATATGGGCACTTATTTATGATCGTACTGGCATGGAGTAGCACATGGGTTAACTAGGGCGTGGGTGAGGGATTTTTCTGATGGGCCATATGACCCATCAGAGGGAAGATTGTGTGATCTTCAATTTTGGTTTCCAAGTGACCATGAGATCCTTTAGGTAGGAAGATCATGAGATCTTCTATGTTGGTTATTGAGAAACCGTGAGAGCTCTTGGAGTTGGGCCCAGGGAAGACTGTGAGAGATTCTATTTTCTCAGTCAGCTAGCAAACTTGTTAGAATCACTCATAATAGTCCTGATGGTTAGAGACCTAGGTGCACATTACTCATGTTGGATTGGTTTATATTCTCAATGCATGTGTTTTGTGCTATTTTTATGTGATAAGATATTTTATTTATAACAACCTAAGATTTATGGTACATATCTTCTTAAATAAATTCAATTTACTCAATGGATTATGTTTTATTCAACACTAATATTAAATTAACAGTGATATACTATTAAATATTAACATGATCGTTAGGAATAGTAATATGACTGTTAGGAATAGTAATGTTTCCAATAGAATAGTAACCCCACCTATGAAAGTATAAATAAAATTTATTCATCTTATAAATTAAAATATAATATAATTATATCATAGTATAAGTAAATAAATGTTTTGAAAATGATAAATTAAGTGTTGCTATTTTTGTAAAATATAAATGTTTATTTACAATTTTATAATTAATATAATGATTTAAAAGAAAAATTATTTTTATAAAATAGATTCATAAATTAATATTTTGTTGTCTTATGATTATAAGATAATTTTATGAGACCTTAATTAATTTTTTAAAGTGTCAAAAAATCAATTATAATTTTAAAATTTATATTTTTTGAATAAATGATGATTTTAATTAAAAATTAAATTTCTCATATTTAGAAAATTATTTTCATAAAATAGAGTTCATTTTTTAATTCTACACATTGAAAAATAGTTAGGGTAAATTTTTAGTTTTTTCTAAAATAGTTGAATTTTTAGTGAATAGTGAAATACGGTAATTTACGATATATAACATTATAAGTTAAATACACAATTTATTGAGTCATTACTGATTTAAGCACCATAATATCAAACTCTCTTTCATTATTTAATATATTTAGTGATAAGGTTCAATAATATTGATAGTCTTGAGCCAAAATAATAAACTAATGAATAAAATAATCAAAAAACACTCTTCTCATCCCTTATAAATACCACCTCTTCTCCTCACACATTAAAAGCCTTGAATTTTGTCCAAATTCGACCCAAAACACTTCCCAAGACCCTCCCCAGTTAACAAGATCTTCTAGTCTCAATAAAATACCAAAACAAATGTGTCTTAAAGAGGTTCTCACGTAGAATAATTCAAGAGGTAAAATTCTCTTCTGTTCTCTTTTAATTTCTTTTAATTTCTTTTATTTTATTTTAATTTCTTTTAATTTCTTTGAATTTATTTTAATTTATCTTATTTTCTTATCATCTCTTTATCTACTCTATATAAACATGAATGATTACTCCAGCATATTTTATATACTGTAATTTTATTATGTTATTGTAATATCTATCATTAAACCCCTTCTCCTATCCCTTTTATTCTAAAAATGAAAACATCATCTGCGATGTGTCGATTTACCACCATCATGGATGATGAATTTTCATTTTCCATTAATGCCTTAAAGACTATTCATAAAACCATTATTAAGGTAAAATAATATTTTATTATACAAATTATAAGTTATATAATGGTTTGGAACCAGTATATATACATTTTATTAGTTAATAAAACAAAACCAGTTCGTGATGATCGAAAAAATGCCAAAATAATCTAAGAGGTTATCATTAAAATATTATTTAATGAATCATAATAATATCTAAAAAATGATATATAATACCATTTACTCTTTTTTAAGTTCATTAATAACATATAATTTCAATTCTGGATAAATATTTCCATTTTACATGATCTTTCAAACATGTATACAAGTGAACCCATCATGAAAACCAAGGAAACAAATACTCCTGAATGAATTAATTGAATCTTATAACTCATAAAAAAGGACATAAATGAACTTAATAAAATTATAATAAATAAAATACATGTTGAAGAGGTTTTTAATTAAATTATTAATAAATCTAATTTCATTATCCAAGATATTGAGTGCAAGTGCATAACACTTTCGAACATAAGGTAAGGGATTCTCTCTGAACCCCCATTTTTCTTTCAGGTTACGATTTCTCTCACTTTAACCTAATGTAATTATTAATTATTCTTATGTACTCCTTCTATATTCTTTTTGTATGTTTCAAAGATATGTACTTAGATCAATTCTTCTTTATTTTATGATGAAATACATGTTTGTAAGGTTTCCTTTTCAATTCCTCCCGATAAGCAAACCCAATTTAAGGGAACTTACCAATTTCTTGCATTTTTTCAAGTATACTCCATAATATATTTTAAACAACTAATATTTTTTTAAAATAACTCTTTTTATCATGAAAATGTATCTTTTTTAATTTCTGATTTTATGCAAACAATTGTGCCTTTTCTCGCTTTAATGACTCTTTAATATTTTCCCTTAAGCCACACTAAATAGGATCTTTTATAAAGTTTATTAAACACTCTTTTTTACATGTTTTCACTTTAGTTGTACATCATTTATCATGATTTATTCCTATATCCACTTATGAATTCCCAAGTATTATTTAAATCCATTCTTTCATGGACACCATTATGATATTCCCTTTGGTTATTCCATATTCACCACTTATTTATTTTGTGTGGTGTATGTATACTTTCCTTTTATTTATGATCATCATTCATTGAAAATTTCATTAAATATACATATTTCTTGTATAATGGATATTATTATTTTCTTATTCAGATACCATTTTTTCATATGGTGTTTTCTTTGAATTTTTTTATTGAATTGAATCTATGTATGAAGAATGCTTTGGACTTGTAGTGATGGGTGGGGACTAGTTATAGATAGACCCTCAATGTATCGAAAGGTCTCATGAGACAAAAAAAATTAGTTAAAACCCCTTTACATTTGTTTCCAAGTATAATCGTATGGGTTTCTACCCATAGAATTAAACCGTCTTGATAGTATAATGGTTTATATTCCAGATACATTACATCCAATAATTAAGCATTTTCTTCATTTAGTATTCAGTTATTACTTTACATGACATTTTCACTATGTAAATTTATATGGATTCATTTTAATTCTTAGTTTATTGATGGAATGTGTTTTCAGTTATTTACCTTTCTATAATGATTATTCCTTATTGACTTTGCTTCACTTATTATTGATTCATGTGACCCTTACTTAGTATTTGAGCTCACCATTTTATTTTTTTCCTCCCCCAAGTTATGATGATGAAATATTTGAATAAGTTTCAAGGAAGTAGTTTATTTTTCCTTTGTTATGTTCTATGACCAATGTAATAAGGGAACAATGTATGTATCTAGTTCTTCAATACTACTAAACCAATCGATCCTTGGTGATGTGATCTCTTGTATTTATGCCATTGTAATAAAATAACCACTGACTCTGGGCTACTGGGATTGGAGTTGTTATAGTTGGTATTAGATAAAGTTTAGTAGAAACCTTAGGAACTAGATGTTAAGTAAACGTGATAATTATAATAATTCCTTATAGTTAATTTTTTTCTCAATACTCATGATGATTATGAGAAAACATAGTGTGTTCCATTATTTAGTGATGGTGTCTAATATAAGAAAGGGAATCAATACCCGTGGACAATGTAGGGATTGTCCCACTGAGAATATCAACACAGTTAGTGTTGGAGATGATTAGATCATGACCATATTAAGATATCTTACTCAGGTTATAAATAATAACCATACTACACCTATGTTGGATCGTTTCATGCAGAAAAATCCCCCATATTTTACTGTGACTACTAATCCAGTGATAGCTGAGAAATGGATCAAGTCCCTTGAAAAGATATTTATATCATTGGGATGCAATGAAAACGAAGAAGAGGGGAATAAATCAATTCCCATTATGCAAAAATTGTAGAAAGAATCATCATGTAAAATGCTTAAAAGGCATGGGATTTTTTTATGAGTGTGGAGAAAAGGGTCATCGAGATAATGAATGTAAGGGGGAGAAAAAAATCAATGATGTTAAATTATTCAACTATAATTAAATGGTTTATTATTCAAATCAACATCCCAAGTGTCAATGTAATATATAATATAAGAGGCCAAGGGGATATGGACAAGATTATGCGATCTCTACAACTAAAGTAGAAGTGCCCAATGATGCGGTGGAAGGTACAATAATTCTATATTAAAATTTATCCAATGATTTATTTGATTCTGGATCATCACACACTTTTATATCTACCCAATTTTCCCAGAAAATTAGATATTTCCCTTTTAATGTAATAAGGGAGTTATTGATCAAAACCCCTAAGAGAAGTCTCATTGCAACAAAAATGTGTCAGGTAGTTCCCATTATATCATATTAACATGATTTATTTGTTGACATTATCCTCATACATATGGTCTAATTTGATATAATCTTCAGTATGGACTCGGTTTCAAAATATGATTCAAGAATTTATTACAAGGAAAAAATAAAATTACAATTTGTGAGGAAGATGTAGAATCCCTTATCTTTAGAGAAGAAACTTTTTCATATGATTATTATCTAGATCCACCCCAAGTATCTCTAGTAAATGAACTTCTTGGGGAGGAAGATCAAACAACATATAGGGATGAGGAAAGTCATCTTCAAATTGAGGATGTACTAATTGTATAAGAATACATTGATATATTTTCTAAAGAATTACCTAGACACCCCCCAGATTATAAAGTTGAGTTTACCATTGATTTAATCCCTGATGTAAGACCAATATCAAAGACTCCTTACAGAATGGACATTGTGGAATTAGTGGATCTGAAGAAACAACTAGAGGAGATGAGTAATAAGGGTTTTATTCTCCCTATTTTTTCTCCATGGGGAGTCCTTATTCTCTTTGTTAAGAATAATTATGGATCCTTGAGGCTATGCATTAACTATATAGAAATAAATGATATTATAATAAATAAAAATTATCCTCTACTTTGTATTAATATTTTATTTGATCAACTTCATGATGCTCAATATTTTTTGAAGATTGAACTTCATTATGGGTATCATCAATTGCAAGTAAGAAAGGAAGATATTCCGAAGACAAGTTTTCAGATGAGTTATAGACATTATGATTTTATATTAATTTCATTTTAATTGACTAATGCACCCTTAGTTTTCATGGATATAATTAAAAGAGTATTCAAGTAACATCTTGATGGTTTTTTTGTAGTATTCATTGATGATATTCTTGTGTATTATAAAATCTCTTAATACCATGAGAATCACTTGTATATTATTCATGAGACTCTAAAAGGTAAAGAGTTATATGGTAAATTTAGCAAGTGTGAATTATAACTTCATGAAATTTCTTTTCTTGGCTATATTGTCTCTAAGGATGGAATATAATTTGATCATGTGAAGACAAAATAAATCCAATAATGGCCTACATTAATGAACATAACTGAGGTATGTAGTTTCACTAGTTTAATAAGTTACTATCAGCATTTCATTCATATTTTTTCTAATTGGCTAACTCATTAACCAAGCTCACAAGTAAAGGGGTTAAGTTCATATGGAAAAAAGAATGTGAAAAATGATTTTGAAGAATTTAAGAGAAGATTATTCAATGCTCTAATTTTGAAAATACCATTAGGAATTGATGGGTTTCTGATATACGGTGATGCATCAAAAAAAGGAATGGGTTGTTTCCTTATAAAAAATAATAATGTTATTGCATATGCATCAAGGAAGTTTAAGAATCATGAAAAAAATTATCCAACTAATGATATTGAATTATAAGTTGTAATCTTTAATCTAAAGATATAGAGACACTATCTCTATGGTGAAATATGTGAGATATATACGGATCGTAAGAGTTTGAAATAAATCTTTACATGGAAAGAACTCAACATGATCCAAAGATGATGGCTTGAGTTACTCAAATATTATGATTTCTCAATACACTACCACCTATAAAAAAGTAAATAAGGTAGCATATGCATTAATCAAGAAAGATCATGTACTTCTAACACAAATGAGGATTAAGAAAGATCATATATTCATGGATTTAGTAAATATGGATATGGGAATTGTTAAGGAAGTGGAAACATTGCTCATTTTTCAAATGATTGTTAAAAAATATTTATTGGATAGGAAAAAAAACTCTCAATATGATGATGGGAATTTTTAAAATAAAATTAAAGTTGTAAAGGATGGAATATTGGAAGACTTCTTGTATAGTAATGTAATTCTGAAATTTGGAAAAAGTTTCTGTGTTCCATAAATACCTGAGCTAAAAATGGAACTATTAGATGATGCCCACAACTCAAATTTCTTTATACACCCTATTAGTACCAAGATGTATAGATATCTAAAGGAACATTTTGGTTTGATAATATAAAGTAGGAAATTTTTGACTATGTGTCAAGATGCCTAGTTTTCCAACAAGTGAAGGTTGAGAGACAATATCCTAGAGGAGTCATGAAAACTCTAGCTATTCCTATGTGTAAGTGTGATAACATTATTATGGACTTCATCACTGGATTACCAAAGACCCCTAGAAATAATGATACAATATGTGTTATTATTTTTTGTCTTACAAAATCGGCACATTTTCTTGCTATAAGAGAGGATTTACCTCTTGAGTGCCTAGTAAGACTCTATATTAATGAATTTTTAAGAATTCATGGTGCACCTATATCAATTTTGGATGATAAAGATCCTCATTTTACATCAAAATTCTAGAAGAGTCTTTAAAAGGCATTGAATACCGAGCTTCATTTGAGCATTGTTTATCACCCTCAAGATAATGGATAGTATAAAAGGATTATTCAAAAATTATAAGACATGTTTTGATCATGATCACTTGAATTTCAAGGTATTTTGGATCATTATTTACCTTTGGTATAATTTTCCTACAATAACGGTTTCCATTATAGTATTCAAATGACACCATATGAAGCATTATATGGAAATAGATGTTGTACTCCAACTTGTTGAAATGAATTTGTAAAGAGGAAACTTATGGTCCCAGAACTTGTTTAAGAGACAAAGACAAAGGTAAAGACTATTTAGGATCATATTAAAGCATCTCAAAGTGGTAAAAAGAGTTACACTGACAACTGAAGAAAGGATTTGGAATTTCAAGTGGGAGATCATCTCTTTCTGAAAGTATCTCCATGAAAGGGTGTCATAAGGTTCAGTAAGAAAGGGAAATTGATCTACAGGTACATCTGACCATTTTAAATTCTAGAAAGAATTGGGTTTGTATCTTACTAATTACCAATGCAGTTAAGTCTCTCCAAAGTTCATGATGTGCTTCACATATCATTGTTAAAGAAGTACATGTCAGACCCAACGCATTTAGTCACCTATGAAGAAATAGAAATGGAACCTAATTTATCTTACTACGAAGAGACTATCGAGATTCTTAACACTAGAGAGAAATTATTGATAAATCATATGACTCGATCGATAAAAGTTCTTTGGAGAAACTATAAAATTAAAGAAGTGACATGGGAACCTGAGAATGTTATGAAGAAGAACCACCCTCATCTGTTTAGAAGGAAATATTCATGAAAAAATTCAATGATGAAATTTCTGAAGGAGGAAAGAATATAACACCTCAAGATTTATGTTATGTATCTTCTTAAATAAATTCAATTTACTCAATGGATTATGTTTCATGCAATTCTAAGATTAAATGAATTTTGATATACTATTAAATTTTAACATGACTATTATAAATAGTAATGTGATTATTAGGAATGGTAATGTTACCATTAGGTAAGGGTGTAATTTTAGCCCGACGGCCCGAAATCCCGACCAGCTTAGCTCGAAAGCCCAACCAGCCCGACCTAACAAAGCCCGAGTTGGGCCAGGCTTGGTCCGATGGTTTGTTGGATCGGGCCTAGGCTCATCAAAGGAGGCATGCATGATGGGCCAAGCCAGCCCATAAAAGCCTGACCCATTTCCCTATATGAGGCCCAGCCCATAAAATCCCGCATGCTCTAAAAATTATCACAGAAATTGCTGGTATGGAGAATCAAACCCCCTACCACGAGCTTCCAAGGCTGTGCTTGGACCAACTGGTTCAAACGGTGTGCCTAAATAAAAATTGTCAGAATATGTATATATATATATTCATATATGAATATGTATATTTATATACATATATGAATATATATATATATAAACAAATATGTTAAAAAACTCACATGATTCCCCCACCTTGAAACGTGTACCACGCATCATCCCCACCCTAAATTCATGCCTCCCCTTTGCACCATGCATGCCCCCTCCCCCAACATATTATTTTTTTAACCGGTCAAAAATTAATGTTAAATTAAAAAAATCATATATTTATATATATGCATGTTATATATATTTATATATGTACAGATATATATACATATTTGTATATATGAATATGTGTGTGTGTGTGTAAACAAATATGTTAAAAAAAACTCACTCCCTTGGAACTTGCACCACACAAAAATACTCACATGTTTCTCCCACCTTGAAACTTGCACCACGCATCCCCTCCCTAAACGCATGCCTCCCCTTTGCACCACTCATTCCCCCTCCCCCAACATATTATTTTTTTTAATGGTAAAAAAATGCATGTTAAATTAAAAAATCATATATTTATATATATGCATGTTATATTTATTTATTTATGTATATATATATATATATAAAGATATGAAGATATATATATTTATATACATATTTATATATATTCATATATATATTTATATTTATATATATATAAACAAATATGTTAAAAAAAACCCATTCTCTTGGAACTTGCACCATAAAAAAATACTCACATGTTTCCCTCACCTTGGAAATTTCACCACTCATGCCCCTCCCTAATTACATGTCTCCTCTTTTCACCATGCATGCCCCCCTCTCCCCCCACATATTATTTTTTTAAATGGTCAAAAAACGCATGTTAAATTAAAACAAATCACCCCCAAATTTGGACCTTAGACCATACGTGTCCCCTCCCTCCATGATAAAAAAACACTCAAGCAGTCATATAACCATTTGAGAAGCATAATGGATGTAAAAAAATAATAATGGTCATATGACCATATCATAATTAAAAAAAATAATGTATTTTTTCATTATAAAAAATATAAACTCTCATTTTTTACAATTATTATTCTGAATTGTCCAACTCCTCCATCCATCGAACTGTTGCTCGTCTGCCACCAGAGCACTACACAAACGTCATTGTGGTGATTCATCTACATTTTCAAGTCGTGCGTGAACACAAATATCAACATTGTGTTTCCATCATATACTCCCAATACGGTATTTTATTTATTATTTGACGTTTATAATTTATTTTTTAAATTGATCCCCATAAATCTATTGATCCTGAATCAATTGGTTCACTAAGTCTTAATATTACATCTTTATCTCATCATCCCCAAGTTGCATCATCATCTAGGTCAAAAAATTAATCTAATGTTTGGTATCACTTTGAAAAAATTCATGTCAATGAATATGATGGAACACTCACATTAAAAGAAAAATGAAAATATTATGCTAAGTTACTTACTGGATCATCTAATAATGGCACTATCCATCTTAAAAGGCATTCCAATGCACATATTAGAAGCAAACAATTAGATATTAGAACACAAATGCAATTAGGATGTAATAAATTAAGTAATTTTTCTTATGATCCTATACATGCACAAGAGATGATAGTTGATTATAAAATTAAAAAAGAACAACCTTTTAATATAAGTGAATGTCCAGATTTTACTAATTTAGTTCAAGGAGCATTTACTCCTCAATATAAACCTTTTTCAAGAAATACTACTATAAAAATAATTTTACAAAAATTTAATAATATTAAATTAGATATTACAAATATTTTTAAAGAATTAAATGGACGTGTTTGTTTAACTTTTTATTTATGGAATTCTAATCAACATATGGAATATTGATGCATTACTTATCATTTTATTGATAATGATTGGAAATTACATAAAAAGATTATTTCATTCAAATTAGTTGAATTGCCATATACTAGTCATTCACTAGGAGTTTCATTAAGAGATCATATTTATAAATGGGGTTTATAGAATAAATTATTTACAATTACTACAAATAATGAATCCTATTATAATAACACAATGAGATATCTTACATCTGCATTACAATTACCATGTGATGGAAAAATATTTCTTGTTCATTGTTATACTCATATTTTACATTTGATTATTAAAGATGGTTTATCTATTTATAAAGATTATGTAGATATTATTAGAAAATGTATTAGTATTATTAATAGTTTTGTTAATCGTGTACAAGTATATAGAAGAATCTATCAATAATAAAATATGAAAGAATGAAAATTACAATTAGATATTGAAAATAGATGGAATTCCACATATTATATGTTAAAATTATCTCTAAATCAAAGAAAAGCTATAGATTTATTTTTTCAATCTATAACAGTATGCAATGGGGTTATTATCCCTGATGAAAATGTTTGGGGTCAATTTAAATTATATAAACATTTTTTACATGTATTTGGAAAATTGACTCGATTGTTTTCACATATATATATTCCTACATCACCTTTATTTTTATATGTTTTAACAAATATAATGTCTGTTTTTATAAAATATATGTCTTATGAATATTATATATCCATTATCAATTCCATGAAAGAAAATTTTGATAAATATTTCAAGCCATTACCTATAATATTTGGAATATCAATTATATTAAATCCAAGATGTAAAGACACTGGATTGAAAACATTTTTAGAAATTATTTTTGATAATGAATCTCAATTTGATGATATATTTTATTCTTTAGAACAATTATATAATAAATATAAAGTTATTATACGTGTTGATATTAGTAGATGACCCACACAACCTATACATTATTCTCATGGTAGTGGAAGTATATGGAAAACTGTAAAAAATAGGTGGCTTTCTGAATCTTCTAGTGCAAGAACATCTGAATTGCAATGATATTTAGACTCTCCACCAATTGATAATGAAGATGATTTTGATATTTTAAATTGGTGGAAAGATTATGAATCTACATGGCCAGTACTAACACAAATTTCCCATGATGTACTTAGTGTTCTAGTTTCTTCAGTTGCAGTCGAGTCTACTTTTAGTGTAGGTGGAAGAGTTATCAATGATTATCGTACACAACATACACCAGACATGGCTAAGTCTCTTATTGTCACAATGGATCATTTGTATGAGCAAGATGAACAACAAGAAATTTTTAATGTTGATGATGAGCTCGATATGTTGTCAATCCCTACTGAAGACACAACATTAGAATCAGATGATTAATTTTTTTATGTTTGTTGTAATGAACTTTTGTAATGTAATAGATATATAATGTATTTTTTATTAAATACATTTCACTATTTTATTTTTTTTGTCATTATACAAATAAAAAGTTTAATTTATTAATGTTTAACTGTTATGTACTTTTTTATCGCAAATATTATATATTTTTGTTAAATAATGTTTAATATTTTTAGATATGATAATATAAATATATATACATATCATTCCATATTAATTTTTTTATGAAAAAATAGTCAAAACCATAATATTTTTTAAAAAAATAATTTTCTTTCAATTATTAATTTAAAATTACCTGAAATTAATTATTTTATGTCAATTTTATGATTTATAATTATTATGAATGTTATTTATTATGATTATTGATATTTATTTAAATAAAAAAGTCACCGCAAATTCGTTTTTTTAAATTTAACGTTTTAAAACATGTAAAATGATTGACAATTAAATGAATAACATCTCAATTGTTAAATATTAATAAGAAATATGAATTAATTTATTCTACTGAAAAATCAAAAAAAATACAAATAATATTACACATATTTTATTTTACTTTAGAATAAATAGAACATTTAAGGGCAATTTTATCCACTATAAATAATAAAAAGGCTAAAAAGGTTATTTTACTTTCATAAAATTTAAAAAAATCATGAAACCTTTATTTATTTAAAAGAAATCACATTCTAATAAATTTATTTTTAAAAAAATACATTATTCTATCGAAGAAACAAATAAAAATAAAAAATAAACATTTTAAAGCATGTAAGATGATTGAATCAATAAACCTTTGTTTAGTTAAAAAAATTTACATTCTAATAAATGTATTTTTTTTAAATACTTTATTCTATTGAAGAAACAAATAAAATTTAAAAATAAATAAAATTTAAAACATTTATTTTTCTTTTAAGTAAATTTAAAAATTCTCAAGAAAAATTCAGGACTATTGAAAAATAAAAAATTACAACATTTTAACTTTACTTTTAAATAATTTTATAAAAGAAAAAAAATTTATTCTATGAAAATAAATAACGAAATGAAAGAAGGGGAGACCTAGGAAAACATGTAATTTTGGTTCGGTAGCCCAAAAATGGTTGACAATTAAATTAAAAAATGTCTCAACTGTAATAAAAAATGCTAAAAAAAATTTAGGAAAAATTCTATAAAATATTTTACAAAAACATTTTAAAATAAATTTACAAAAAACATATTCATAAAACGTGTTCAAAAAAATCAAAAAAAAAATTAAATTTTTTTTCAAAACACAATTAAAAAAGCATTTTTAAAAATGTTTTTAAAAAATGTTTTTAAAAAATGATTAAAAAAACAATTTTAAAAAAAACTTTAGAAAAAAATCATAAAATGTTTTCAAAAACTTTTTCAAAAAACGTTTTAAAATTTTTTTATGAAAAAACCTTTTTAAAAAAATGTTTAAATTTTTTTTTTCAAAAACAATTAAACAAATGTTTTCAAAAACAATTAAAAAAATATTTTAAAAAATGTTTTTAAAAAACATTAAAAAAAACATTTTAAAAAAACATTAGAAAATTTTGAAAATAGGTTTTCATAAAATGTTTTCTAAAAATGTTTTCAAAAGAATGTTTTGAAAATATGCTATGAAAAAACATTTTTAAAAAATGTTTTCAATTTTTTTTCAAAAACAAATTTTAAAAAATTTTAAAAAACGTTTTAAAACAATGTTTTTAAAAAATATTTTAAAAATTGTTTTTAAAAATTGTTTTTAAAAAACGTTTAAAAAAATAATTTTAAAAATAAACTTTAGAAAAAATTTAAGAAAATTTTTCATAAAATGTTTTCATTTTTTTTCAAAAAACGTTGTTTAAAAATTTTTTAAAAACATTTTCAAAAAACAATTAAAAACATTTGAAAAAATGTTTTTAAAAAATGTTTTTACAAAACGTTTAATAAAACAATTTTAAAAAAACATTAGAAAAATGTTTAAAAAATGTTTAAAAAATGGTAAAAATGTCAAAAAAAAAGCCAGCAAGGGCCCGCTCATGGCCCGGCCTGAGGTTAGGCTTGGGCCTCCTCATGGGGTTGTTCGGGCTATCCCGGCACGACCCAAATAGTGTATACAGCCTAGTTTTTTGGAGGGTAGGCCCGACCCGACCTGATCCAGGTCGGGCTGAAATTACACCCTTACCATTAGGAATAGTAATGTGGTTAATAGAATAGTAACCACACCTATGAAAGTATAAATAAAATTTAGACGTCTTATAAATGAAAATATGATATAATTATATCATAGTATAAGTAAATAAATGTTTTAATAATGATAAATTAAGTGTTGGTATTTTTGTAAAACATAAATGTTTATTTACAATTTTATAATTAATATAATGATTTAAAATAAAATTTATTTTCATAAAATAGATTCATAAATTTATATTTTTTTGTCTTATGATTATAAGATAATTTTATGATACCTTAATTAATTTTTCAAAGTGTCATAAAATTAGTTATAATTTTAAAATCGATATTTTTTGAATAAAAGGTGGTTTTAATTAAAAATTAAATTTCTCATATTTAGAAGATTATTTTCATAAAATTGAGTCCATTTTTGAATTCTCCACATTGAAAAATGGTTAGGGTAAATTTTTATAATTTTTCTAAAATAGTTATTTTTTTTGTGAATAGTGAAATACGGTAATTTACGGTATATAACATTATAAGTTAAATACACTATTTATTGAGTTATTGCTGATTTTAGCACCATAATCTCAAAATATATTTCATTATTTAATATATTTAGTGATAATTTTTAATACTATTGATAGTCTTGATCCAAAATAATAAACTAATGAATAAAATAATCAAAAAATACCTCTCTCCTCGTCTATAAATATCATCACTCACCACCTCTTCTCCTTATACCTTTAATGCCTTTAATATTGTCCAAATTCTACTCAAATCTCTTCCCAAGCCCCTTCCCCACATCCATGAGATTTTTTTCTCAATAAAATATCAAAACCCAAGTGCCTTAAGGAGGTTCTCAAGGAGAAGAATTCAAGAGATAAAATCCTCTTTTGTTCTCTTTTAATTTCTTTTAATTTATTTTATTTTCTTATCCTCTACTTATCTCCTCTATCCAAACATGAATGATAAATACAGTATCGTATATATATTTTAAGTTTATTATGTTAATATAATATCCATCATCAAACCCCTTCTCCTCTCTCTTTTTTATTCTAAAAATGAAAATATCATTCGTGAGGTGTCGATTTACCACCATCATGGACGATGCATTTTCATTTTCCATTAACACCTTCAAGGATAGTCATAAAACTATTATTATTATTAAATAAGATTTTATTATACATATTATAAGTTATATAATTATTTATAACCAATATATATACATAATATTAATTAATAAAACAAAACTAGTTCATGGTAATCGAAAAAACGCCAAAATAATCTAAGTGGCTATCATTAACATTTTATCAAATGAATCATCATCATATCTATAAAAAATGATATGTGAGACCATTTAATATTCTATAAGTTCATTAATAACATATAATTTCATTTCTAGATAACTATTGCCTTTTTACATGATCTTTCATACATGTATACAAGTGAATCATGAAAACCAAGGAAACAAACACTCCCAAATGATGAAATTGAATCTTATAACTCATCAAAAAGACCACAAGTAAACTTAATAAAATTATAATAAATCAAATACATGTTGAATATTTTATGAATTAAATTATTAATGAATCTAATTTCATTATCCATTAAATTAATTGTAAGTGCAGAACACTTTCGAACATAAGGTAAGAGATTCTCTTTGAACCCCCATTTTTCCTTTAGGTCATGATTTCTCTCTCTTTACCCCAATGTAATTATTAATTATTCTTATTTACTCCTAAATTATATGTGTATGTTCTAAACATATTTACCTAGCTCAATTCTTCTTTCTTTGACAGGTAAATACATGTTTTTAGGGTTTCATTTTCAATTCATCCTGATAAGCAAGCCTGATTTAAGGGAACTTCCCAATTTCTTGCCCATTTTCAAGTATACTTCATAATCTTTTTTGAACCACAAATATTTTTCTAAAATAAATCTTTTTATCATGAAAAAATACCTTTTTTATTTTTTGTTTTATGCAAACAATTATGCATTTTCCCACTTTAAAGTCTCTTTAATATTTTCCCTTAAACCGCACTAAAGATGATCTTTTCTAAAGTTTCTTAAACACCCTTTTTACATGTTTTCACTTCATTTGGACATCATTTATCATGATCTATGCCTATATCCCATTATAAATTCCCAAGTATGATTTAAATCCATTCTTCCATGGACACCATTATGATATTCCCTTTGGTTATCCATTATTCACCACTTATTCCTTGTGTGTGGTGTATATATATTTCCCTTTTATTTATGATCATCATTCAGTGAATATTTCATTAAATATTCATATTTCTTGTACCATACACTACTGGAAAACTAACCTATACCAAT
This sequence comes from Viscum album, assembly GCA_963277665.1. Lineage (NCBI taxonomy): Eukaryota > Viridiplantae > Streptophyta > Magnoliopsida > Santalales > Viscaceae > Viscum > Viscum album. Next base: position 459,150,955 of record OY728126.1, read on the forward strand.
GGTTTGGAACCGTTGGTATAGGCCTCCAAACCGTTGGTATAGGCTATACCAACGGTTTGAAGAACCGTTGCCAAGTAAGTTGTTGGGATAGGTCTATACCAATGGTTTTGGGAAAACCGTTGGTATAGACCTATACCAACGGTTTTGGAAACCGTTGGTATAATTAATATGAAAACATATACCAACGGTTATGGAACCGTTGGTATATGTATTTCAAAAAAAACATTCGCTGGGATTTGATCCCAGGACCCCTAGTTTATCATTGAATGACTTAACCACTGACCTAACATGAATTTTGTGAACATAATTACATAAATATTTATATGTATTCTCATAATTATTTTAAATTTTGATTTATATAATGTTCTCGGTAAGAAGAACTGATAAAAAATCAAAGGATCTATACCAACGATTGTCAAAACCTTTGTTATAGACCTATACCAACGGTTTTGACAACCGTTGGTATAGATTTTGAGCCTGGATTTTGATTTTGGGTGAAGGTTGATCCATGGAGACCTTTCCCAATGGTTTGGCCAAACCGTTGGGAAAGGTGGCCACAAAGGGTACTTTTCCCAACGGTTTGGCCAAACCGTTGGGAAAAGTGGCTTTAAAGTGGGCTTCCCCAACGGTTTGGCCAAACCATTGGGAAAGGGAACCTATACCAATGGTTTTTACAAACCATTGGTATAGAAGCATTGGGAAAATTCAGATTTCTAGTAGTGCATTGATATGATTATTGTCTTAGACATATACTATATTTACATATGGTTTTTTCTTTGAATGTTGTTATTGAATTGAATCTATATATGAAGAATGTTTTGGACTTGTAGTGATGGGTGGGGCCCAATTATAGATATCCCCTCACTGCATCAATAGGTCCTATGAGACAAAATAGTTAGTGAAAAACCCTTTATTTTTTTCAAGAAGAATTAGATGGGTTTCTACCCACAGTCTTAAACCATCTTGACGGTATAATGGTTCATGTTCTAGATACATGACGTCTAATAATTAATCATTTTTTCATTCAGTATTTAGTTATTACTTTCCATGATATTTTCACTATGAAAAAATATATAGATTCATTTTAATTCTCAAATTATTTATGGAATGTTTTTTTTAGTTATTTACCTTGATTTAATGATTATAACTTATTGGATTTACTTCACTTATTATTGATTCATGTAACCCTTACTAAGAATTTGATCTCACCCTTTTATTTTTTTCCCTTCCCCAAGTTATGGTGATGAAATATTTGAATAATATTCAAGGAAGTAGTTTATTTTTTCCTTTGTAATGTTCTATGATCAATGTAATAAGGGAACCATATATGTATCTAGTTCTTCAATACTACTAAACTGATTAATCCTTGGTGATTCAATCTCTTGTATCTATTTCATTGTTATAAAATAACCACCGACTCTAGGTTATTAGGGTCGGGGTTGTTAAATTATGTCCATTTTCCATTGATGTGGTTACTTGTTTTTGATGTTATGATCACCCTTGGTTATTAATTGTTTGTTATATTGAGCATGTTATGCATTGTGTTTTTGTTCGTCTACCTGAGCCAAGTTTTTTTGGAAATTTGTTTTAGGAAACACAAAGGTATTTCAAAGGTTTATTTGAAAAAATGTATGTTTTCAAAGTTGTTTATTTTTGAAAAAAAATCAAGCTAGTTTATTGGTTTTCATGGGTAAAATTCTTCAGTATAATCATGGTAGTATCCTACTGGGATTTATGCCTCACACCCTTCTTGGGACTTTTATCATTTTCATACTTCGTTTTGAAGGATACAAGTAAAGTTAAGGGCACCATGTGCCAGGGTGGCTCTTCTTGATTGACATCGTCTTTTAGTTGATGGAGGATACATGGTCTCACCAGGTTAGATCATGAGGAGTCCTTTTAGGAATTTTTATCCTTTGTTATGTTTTTATGGGAAATTTTTGTCATTGTTTCTATTCTTTTTATTTTGGGTTTTGACTTGAGATACCATATTTATGTCCTTTTGTGGAATGTTTTGTATTTGATGTGTGATATTGCTTATGGTATCTTCTTAGTCCTTATTTCATACTCAATATTTTCCTTTTTATGTTGTTTACTTTGATGATATTAGTGTGGTTTTCCCATTTCATGGATTTTTCGTGCCGGTTTACCAATGGTGAAATTATTCCCAATAGATAGTTGGTTATGTTTGGTGCTTGTTGCCAACCTGTGGTGATCAGGAACACGCTTCGAGCCTTGTGGCAGTCCATCTCAGGTGGAAGGTCTGTTCAAACTAGGTCATTTAATTTAAATATTCATTATATATATATTTATAGTCATCCATGATAGTTATATATAGATTAATGAATTATATCGTTCATGGATATGGTAGGTCATATGTACTCATGAACAATGTTTTCACTTTTTGAAAGATAGAACGAAATAAAGGTAGATAATAATTAACCTTTACATAATAATTATTATATCATATAAATCATATATATTCATCAAATCCATCCTTATTTCCATGCATGTAAAGCATAAATGAAAAATGAATCACATCGCTTTATAGAGGTGGTAGTTCATACGTGCGCACGAGCGACGTTATCATTTTCCAAAATATTAGAAGTTAAGAAGATGGATATGATATTATTATTATTATAGAAGCATAATTATGTTATAAATATCATACATAAATATTAAACTCATAATAATACTCATCCATAAATATGGTGAGGAAAAATGAATTGTATCACTACATGGAGATGGTAAGTTGAATATATGCACGAGCGATAATTTTACTTCCCATTTGATAGGAAAGAGGGTGGATAATGGTGGTTTCATAATCATAATAAAATTTCAGTATATTTTAAAATTAATTTATTATTTTATAATAAATACCATATATTTAGAGTAGGTAAAATAATAAGTAAAAAAATAAAGTGATCGATTAAGGCGATTACCTCTTCTTTAAAATAACACCTTTAGATATCCTCTTAAGGATCCTAGGGTTGGTATTTTTTGAATAACAACAGCTATATAATGTGGATAATGATGTTTAGAATATAATTTTTTTGTTTTTGGTCAAGATATAAGGATGAAAGTGGTATAAAGAAGAGAATAGAGGGGTGTCCTTTTATAAGGGAGGGAGAGGACACACTTGGAATTTCTTATAAGATTAAATTATAATAAAGTCATTATCAAGACAAAAGATTCCAAATGGAAATTAATAAAAATAAAAAAGATTCTAGGTGTGAAATAACATCATGTAATGAAATTTATAAATGTTTCATTGTCATTTTAAACCTTGTCTTTTTTATTAACCCCTTCACTAACCTTTTTTTACTTTAACCTTGGAAACAACTATTTCAATCTTAAATGGTTAGTAATATTGACATAAATGGGAAAGTGACGCATAAATGGACCATGGATGATATTTTAAACCATATTCCATTAACTTTGTTTAAGTTAAGATTTTTATTAAGTTTAAATCATTTAATAAAATATTTTTTATTATAAAAACATCATTAATGCTATTTTTTTAATAATTCATTTAATTTGACTTTAAAGACACCAAGAAAATATGGAATTTGAATATAATCATTTAAAAAAAATTAATATTTTATTTTTGTCTATAAAATTTGTGGAACACTATAACTCAATCAAATTATATTACTTTTAATATTTTTAATATCATTTATTTTATTTTTCTATTAATTGAAGATATATTGTGTCGGCGTTGCATGATCATTTAAGCTAATTATATAACTACTAAAAATTAAAAATAAATTACCATAATTAAAATAATTGAATTATTATCAAAATAATCATTAATATTCATTCACAAATTTCTTTTTTTCCTATGTGAACACATAAGATATATCTAAAATTAAGAGAGTGACATTTTTTATTTTTCTTTGCTTTAAATATTTTATTGGTCATTTTCATGGAAAATTGTCCCTTAAACAATTAATTTTGGAGAGTGAGGTGATAATTTTATAATTAAATTCATAAAATAATAATTAATATGAAAAATGGTGATCTTAACATGTAGTTTTAACCCTAATTAAATCATTTTAGTTTTATAGTGATAACAAAAATTTATTATGGTTACTATTCATATTGACCAAAAATAAAAGTGACATATTTACCAAATTTAAACCTCAAGATTACAAATATTGTATCCATTTTTTAGGATTCAATATCTAGAAGTATCATAAATTAATTTAAGATAAAAATTCAAAATGCAGTGGAAAACAATTTTTCAGAAAAATATCTTGTTAAGTATAAAGAATATTTTTATACCAAATTCAACCATAAAAATGATTCCAATGAACTTAATTGGATTAATAGTAATATAATAGAAGTAATTTTATTTTTAAATCATTTTAAAAACAAAATGTAACTTTTTAAATGCTTGGAAAAAATACATTTTTCAATAAACATCAGTATTTTTCACTATTCATCGAAAAATCAAACTTTTCAGAAAATTATCAAAAATTTACCCTAAGATTATTTTTATATGATGATTTCAGAAATGAATTTTATTTTTTCAAATACATATTATAAAATTATAAAAAATTAAATATAATATTTTTTCATAAAAATCAATAAAAATCATTTTTGAAGGAAACATATTTTTGAATCGTAATATGAATTTACTAAAAATTGAATGTTTATTTCTTAAGAATTAATCAATACATTGGTATTTAGTAGGAAATTTATATGTATTTCATAACATGTTTATTCCTGTTCATACTTTCCAAATCAACAGCTAGGTTTTAATAGTTATAATTAGATAATAATATTTCATAGTTTTTTAGGCTCAGTGTTGTGTGTTGTATATGTTATTGAATGTAATGTTATTATTTTAAAATATTAGGGTGTTACACTAAAAATCAACCATACACAATAATCATCATATTACATAGAAAAAATAATCACAGTCATCAATAATAAAATATGTGGAAGCATATGATCATACATCAATACTGATCACCCACCAGGTCGATCACATATACAAAATGAAATAAAAGAATTAAATAAATGTATATAAGGCTCTAACACATCCCCAATCCTTGAATTTTTCTAATCTATAGACTCATATGATTTATCCCACTTGATCCGGCCTTTATGGGCCTCTTCCCAACTTAAACCTGTAACTAGGGAAGTCAGTTCGGGTACCCAAGTGTCATGGTCACCTGAGTAGGGTGTGAGTACAACTTAGTAGGGAACTACCAATACAGTCTCATACACAGCCTATAAAATAAGTGTATGTGCATGTGACATGCCCATCTAAATAAATAAATAAGTTGAACTGTGGAAACATAAATAAATAACCACTATTGATCCTCGATTTCTACCCTAGAACCTGGGATCAACCCAAACCTACTTCAGTTAGTGTTGAAGTGTCTCTGAGCATGTCCCACAATTATTCCTACCAATATTTGGTCTAATGGTCATATAGTAGCAAACCTAAATGTCTTATCCTTATAATTATCCAAATCCATCCCAATAGTATTGGCCATAACTTCCAGATATGAGGAGCATGCCCAAGGCCTCCCATAATAGCAAGCTGCAAGAAAATCCCTAGGAGGTAATCATAGGTGATCAATAGTCATCAGGCATCATTGCCTAACCTCAAAAGTTAATTTTGAGTGTTTCATAGTTATTATGCATCATCGTGAAACCCTGGGAGGTAATCCTAATCATTCCATAGTAGTAGGTGTCATTGTGAAACCCCAAGAGGTGGTCATGAGTGTCCCATAAAAGCAATCATCATCACTAATTATTTGGGGAATGGCCCTTGGTAGTCATTCATATCATGCATAACTATTGATTCATAGGGGAATTACCCTAGGTAGTCATCTATATTAGGATCATCATTGATTCAGGTTCTAAGGTGATACCCATAATCATCATTACTTAATTTCTATGCGCACACTCTCTAGGGTCAATACATCACTGGGGAACCCATCAGGGTCCGCTAAGTCACATCTTTACCAGGACACCCTTCATGGGCCCTCTTATCTCAAACACATCTCTTGAATCAACACCCGTCACTTAGAGGGAATATAATCCATCAGCATCATCAAAGTCTCATCGAGGCCTCACTAGCCTCCTAGTAAAGTCATATAAGAGAGATGGACTCAAAACCATTCCCATTCCAAGTCACACTAGGTTGGTCTGAACATAGTAAAATATGATTTTCCTTTTTGTTGTGTATTGGTTCTTATTATAATTGATATGTGTTTATGTATTAATTGTGTTTTTATGGATTTAAAGACTAAGAAATTGGTGTGGCATTGAAACTAAAACTGGTAATGATTCTAATTAGATGTAATTGAATAAATGGTAATTGGAATCCATACTATTTTAACCAAATGTTGACAATTTCAGAATGATTAATCAAAAGCATAATTTCATTTTTACTATCCTATTTTATTGATGATTGATGACATGTCCATATTATATAGAATGACTACACATGATAGATTGTATTATTTCAACCTTATGTATTAATATTTTTATGACATTCCATGTGTTGATTTAAATTTAATGATTTGAAAGTTTGGTGAAAATCTACTATAATTAGATAAAAAGAATGATATAAGTTTGACTATCTTTTTTCAGGTTAATTGGAAGACATAATAAATAATAGCATGTTTTATTCTATGTTGTGTGTGTAATTATTGAAGAACGTATAATATAATGAGTAGAATATAAAGTAAAAATTTTGTGTGTTAAATGGGATAGCCTATTGTAAATTTTAATCTATTTGGTGATTCTTATGATTATTAGGTTACTGGTCATGAGATCATGCTGAAATATATGACATGTTAACCTTGGTTGTTTAATTTTTGTGTTAATTGAGCATGATTTATTGGTAATAGAACATTTTAAATAAAATATTCAAGTTGGAGAATCATGACATGAAATATGACTATAAAGTATGTGTAATAAAAAAAAGTTATATTCTTCCTAATTGGAAATAAATAAATATACTTTATATTTTTTTTAATATAATTAGTCATTGTATTAAATTGGTTTATGGATCTTGAGTTGATGATAAATTTGGAGGCCTTTTCATGAATATGAAATGATGAGTTCATATTGTTGAAGCATTGTATATTAGCATTTGCATGATTTGTTTGATGGTGTTTATGTGATTTATTTAATAAGGACATGTTTAGTTGATAGAGGTTTCCAAACTAAATAATGTTGTTAGAAAGTTTGTTTTGTTGAAAATTGTGTTATTTTATACCAGTTTTTTAAAGAGGTTTTTATAGAAAGGGATTTTTTTGAATAGTTTTTGCCATGAGCCGTCCCCTAGGGCTCATACCGCGACTACCCCAACCTCACCTCTCATAGGCTAGGGGCTGGAAACTAGCGCCAAGTAGGCATATCCCACAAAGGGGAGGCATTTTCCTAAGTACCTTTACACACACACATGTCTCCAAGAAAGAGTTCTCAACTAAAAACACTGAATAAATAGATATGCATGCCACTAAGACAACCACTGAGAGTAACAGTACAACTGAAAAGTAAACAGACCAGAATACAAGCCTAAATAAAATTGAAAAGTACAAGATCCTCGATATTATCTGTAGGAAACCCTACCTGGAGGGTAGGTACGGTATATTGTCTGAATGTCACTGAAGCATACCACGTCTGTCAGGTCGCCTTGAAGCACCCCCTGTCTCTGGCCCACCAAGGACTCCGTTAAAGCTATAAATCATCTACACAAGACAGGACACATATGGGCGAAGCCCGTGTATGGGTGAGTAAAACAATACTCAGTAGGGACCCCAAACCACAAAGAAATTACACAAAGTAAACCACAAGTAATCACATGAAATATACCACAAAGAAGAGCACTAAGAAACACCATGAAGGAACACCACTAAAGAAAACCACAAAGGAACACCACAAAGGAACACCATAAAGAAACACCATGAAGAAACACCACAAAGGAACACCACCAAGTAACACCATGAAGGAATACCACTAAGTAATACCATGAAAGAATGCCACTAAGGAATGCCATGAAGGAACACCATGAAAGAACACCACAAAGGAACACCACTAAGTAATACCACAAAGGAACGCCACTAAGGAACACCATGAAGAAACACCACTAAGGAATTCCATGAAGAAACTCCATGAAGGAACACCACTAAGGAATACCATGAAGGAACACCACTAAAGGAACACCATAAAGGAACACCATGAAAGAACACCACTAAGGAATACCATGAAGGAACACCACTAAGGAACACCACATAGACTACTAAAGAGGCACACTAAGTGTAGCCTCTAAGAGGTACAGTCAAGAGAGTCACTAGAGTCATCTCACACCAAGTATAGGTCTATGGTATGTAAATAGGATTGTCATAAGAATCCATAGTACCCTCAAGTAGTAACACACGAAGCATTGGTAACAAACATAGTGTTTTTAACACATGGAGTGTAGATAACACACGAAGTGTTGGTAACACATGGAGTGTTAGTAAAATAGGGGGTGTTGGTAATAGACAGAGTGTCATCAAATACTATAGAACCCATGCCCTGGTGGGAAAGGAGAGTACCGACTCAGTCTAGGTAAGACACACAGTCTAAGTAAGACACACAGTCTAGGTAAGACACATCATCTTGGTAAAACACACCATCTAGGTAAGACACACAGTCTAGGTAAGACACATAATCTAGGTAATCACATAACTTCTAAGTCATAGCTAGCCGCAAGATTTTGTCCTTTGCACGCTTGTTCTGGGAGCACCTAAACCTCAACCCAAAATTCCATATTCCAAATTCCAAGTAAACTCACTTAGAGTATCTCAAAAGGACCGCCTCATCGCGAGGGTCCCAACTCCACAAACGGCTTGTCAAATAGGCACATAGTTTGAGAGTTATGGGTATTTCAGTGAAAAGGGGTCGGTTGGGTCCGGGTCTGATCCGACCCGGTCGGACCGACCCGACCTGACCTGACCTAGGCCCCACTTGACCTAACCCACTGGGTTGACCTGGCCCGCTGGATCCAGCCCGCCCTAGCTGGGCTCAACCTGCCATCTCCAACCTGGCCCGCTCGAATGGGCCAGTTTGTCTCACCCATACATGGTGAGTGTTGCATCCCCACCTGGTCAACGCGACTGACTGTCATGTTTAACATGGTTGGCCGCCGCATGAACCACACTACGGCAGTTGTTGTGGGGTCCTGCCATGATCCCGCTAGACTAGGTGATGCGACCCCCTGCCGCGTCCGGCTGAGACCCACCACTGACCGCCTACCGACGGCCCCTATCCACTTCCCTTAGTGGTTGTCACGGGTTCCTCCCATCGGGTGGCTACACCGCCAAGCACTGCCAGCGGCAGATCCCTTTCCGCGGGCCGTCATTGTCACTATGGTGGACCATTTTTTTGAATCAGTAAAACCTTCACGGCCCTTGGGTTACCTTCTTTATTATTGTGGACTCAAGATTGTCTTATCGTCACTTTGGGGGTCCATTCACATTTGGAACCTCCCAAAAAATCCTGATGCGACCACGGGGGTCTATCGGTGAAGAACGCAATAACGGGGATAGGAAAGGCACAAAGAACACCCTTTAGAATAAATTTAGGCCTTCGTTCGTGTCGGCCTGAATTTTTTATTGTTAGTAGGATCATGAAGAATGAATTAAAAATCACAAAGATCTAATTCCCACATTAATTCTACATTTTTTTAACCATTTTGCATAAACGATTAAACCACGGATCAACCTGTTCGTGGGTTGGTCCATGTTTATCATTGGAAACAATAATGGGGAAAAATCACACAGAAATAAACCCCCTACCTTGATTTTGGATCGTTTGAATACGAAGATTGAATTCGCATCATCATGTCAATCCTTATTCCATCGGCATTCATCGATTTATCGTCGCTTGATCGAATCCCGACCTTCGATTTGTCGTTGCCAGATAGAGAGCCTCCTCCTCCTTGCCTTAGGGAAGCTCCAGGGCTATGACGATAACCCTGGATTTCTAACGAGCCTTATTAAAAAAAGAAAATGTCACTGCATCAACACATAATGTCCAAATAGAATATTTTTATTAAATATTTTAATGACATTCACATCCAAAAACTAACTTTCACCCTCAACCCGCGCCGGTCGAGATTATATCACGCCTAAGGAAAACACCCCATTATAAACTCAATGGTGGTCTCGTATTTTCAATCTGATTCACTATTAATGAGTTATAAGGATTTGAAAAATAAAATAATTTTATCTAATTATTTTATTTATGGTCATGCCATTTTCCGATTTTCTCACTGAAAACTTGCGCCAATTAAATTTAAGTCATGCTTAGGGTAAACCTGTCATCCCAAATGCAATAGTGCCCTCGGATTTCTGATATGGTCACCCATTTAGATTTATTCTACTTTTTTAGGAAAACCACTCATGGTCGCTATTTAAAAATTAACATTTTTTTATGGATCGTTCTGGGCACTCTGGGCCTCAGAATCGCATGTCGTCTTAGCACTTGGTCTCATAATTTTCCCAAGAATTTTCTAAAAATAGTATCAGGAAAATATAAGTGATAACATTCTCCCCACTTTAAGGCTTTACATCCCCAAAAGATAAACCAAGTGATACCCAAATAGATGAGGGTATGAGCACAAACATGAGCCCCCCACTCCCATGTGCTCTTCCATAGATTCTCAAGCTGCCACCGGGCACGCACTTAAGGAATTGATTACCCATAGAGGATCCTCTCCTACTGATCCTTGATCTCCATGACCATGATGCAAAGTGAGCATCCCGATTAGAAATTGTCATCTATGGTATTCCATGGAGTTGAGTTATCTTCAAAACGTAGAGGCATCTCAAGATCTCTACTGAACTCTGCTCTCAAAAATCTAAGAAGTGGCCAAATTGGTGAGTCGGTCAATGATCACCCAGTTGGTATCATGTGACCTGGACTTACATGATAAAACCATCACGAAGTTCATTTATATCCTTTCCTACTCCCTTTTTGGATCCCCAAAGAATAAAAGAGAAACCCCTTCCAAGCACAGGGGCTCGACACGGTGAGTTGACAAACCATGAATCTGATTCAAACAAGCCCTCATCTTTTATATCAATAGGTAAGCTTAGCTTCAATCTATTCCATCATCATCAGTGTCTACCTTGACACCCACATGCATATCTTAATGCATCTCGCCACTCAAGGCATCCATTGCTACTACTGTGTGTCCTATAAAAGGAACAGCATGCTCCCCGCCTTTCAAATAACCATCAGGGGAATTCCCCATGGACAACTGAGTAAGTAAAGTCTCACCATCAATGTCACGGATTCATGTATCCCTGGATCACATAAGAGTGTAGGGGTAACAACCACTGATTGGAGGTAATTTCCATCATCTCTATCCATGAGGGATAACTGTAATGAGGCCAACTACTTCATTACCTCGTTTAGCAACTATGAACTCAATCTTCGGCTGAGATCATCTGCCACAACGTCCCCCTTACCAGGAGTATAGAATCTATCCAAGTCATTGTCTTGGAGGAACTCTATCCAATGCCTCTTTCTCAAGTTCATAACCTTATGAGAGAAGATATAATTAAGACTCTTGTGGTCTTGGTAGATGATAAACCACCCACCCATCAGGTAGTGTTGCCAAATATTCAATGCAAAGACTACCATTGCCAACACAAGATTGTAGGTCACATAGTTTTGCTCATGTGGTCTCAACTGATGTGAACCATAGGCAATCACTGCTTGCCTCTACATCATGACACAACTAAGTCCAGTCCCTGATGCATCATAGGACACTACGTACTTGAATCCATCCTCTGTAAAACTTAGGATCGGGGTGCTCATCAAACTTTGTCTTAACTATTGAAAAGCCTATGGGCACCTTTCTATCCATGGGAAAGGTTGCCCATTTAAATTGATCGAAGTGTTCATCAACCCTTTGGTAGTGAATACTCATTCTACACAGTCACTTAGTTAAAGTATTGGTAATCCACACATAACCTCGAACTTTAGGTCTTATTAAGACCTTCCCCTTCTAGTCCTCCACTTGTACCTTCAGCTCACGAAGATCTATGAAAACCATCTGATATACTGATGCTGATATCAGTGTCATCTCAGGTTGTAGAACAATTCATAAGTCTATCTCCCTATGGGGAGGTGAACCTAGAACATCTTCTGGAAAGACGTCCTCGTACTCCGCCACTACTGTTGGGAACTAAAAACTCATAACATCCACTACCCCAAGGGTAAGGTTAGTCGAATCAAGAGTGATTGGATCCACCCTTCTATGCATGTTTTTATCGCGTGCTACCTGGGTTTCCTTTTTTGTTGACCAAGGAAAACTTCATTCCATTGTTGCGGACATACCGCACCTTTTTTTCCTAAAACAGTCAATATGAGCATGGACTGTCGATAACCAATCCATACCAAGAATGACATCGTAAGGCCTCAACACTGCCACCAAGAGATTCCAACTGAAACTCTCGCCTCAAGGGTCAGATCACACTATCATCACTGGTGTGATTATCGAGTCTCCTTTTATAGGTATCTCCAGACATATGGGTTAAGTAAACGGTTTAACCTGAAACTATAGGTCTCAAACAAGATCTGTGACAAGGAAGAATGATTATCACATGTGTCTATTAATACGGCAGCTAAGAGTAGACAAAAACTATACCTCGAATCATTCCTGGAGCCCTTGGGTCATATGCCTTGATCGCATGTAGCTTCCCCTTCCCCTGTCCTCTAGCTCCCTGAGCCTGGTGTAGACCACATGGGGGTGGTGGTGGTAATATGTCGAAATGTAAACCACCTCTTACTGCTCCTCCAGCTCCTCTTCCTTATCTTCCACCCTCTAGATCTATATGTTCCTATCATTGTTTCTACCTCAATGGCCCATCCACTATTTCCCTATCAGCACCCCGATGGGTTGGACAATCTCTAGCGATATGTCCTCAGCCATCTCATGAAAAGAATTTCCTCTCTCTCTCTAGGCTGATTGGACTCACCCTATGAGCCATGAGATGTAGATCCTCTATCTTGGGACCTCCTCTTAGAACATCTCACATGTCCAAGTCTCTGAGACTGACATCGTCTTCCTGCTTCCGAGTTCTCTGCTCCTGCTTTCCTACTTCTGACATCCACCGGATGTATCTGCTCATCCAAGGGATTTTCAACCACAAAGGTTCTCTCTATCACCCTAGCATAAGTAGGAGTGCACATAATAATAGTTTTGGATCATATGTCTTTAAACACACCTCGCTCGGAGGTCTGAGCCCTAAATCACTGGTCGAATTGTATTCATCGAGTACCTGGAAAGGTCGGTATGCCTCGATGAATACTCAGCTACCGATATGTCATCATGACGAAGATATAGAATCTCTTAGGAATGAATATACCTTAGATTTTATGGTTATATCCCCTTCTCTAAGAAAGGTTCTCAAAATATGTCTACTGAAGAGTCACCTCATTGTAAGATCAGGTAATCTAAACTCCACCATCGCCCTACTGAGCCATATAGAAGGCTCACTATTAGGACCACCATCTGATCTAATGGTGTCCTGACTAGATAGAAAACTCAGTCACCACCTCAAGATAGTCCTCAACCACCTCAAATTCGGGCTTGCCTCGGAACCTGATGGGTCTCTATCACCGAAACTCATGAAGTGCACTCAGCATGTGCAACTCATCTGCTGGTACTATGAGTACCATGTGCTACTCTAAAGGTGGTGGTATAGCTGGTACACCACCCAGAGGTTATTTCTATGGTACAAATTCTCTGTACCCATCGCATCACCCTACAGACCATCCTCATGATCACGTGGTGGAATCCTGGCTGGTTGTCTACGTGGAAGCATATTGAAACAAAACAAGATGTACCATGATCAATAGAGTATACCTGGTGAGCTGACTCTGACTCAAAATGGACATGATAACACACTAAATTCCTATATGATGCAAGAACCATTAATTTCCCATGCAACTAGAATCTTCATGTACTAAGTCAAAAAGAATAATTCAAGGTCCTGGTGTATGGATACATCGTCGCACCAACACTGGGTTCCTTGGCCTGAAAGCTGAACTTGAAACACTTAATATTGTTGCCCCAAAGCAAGAGTAAAATTGACCGCCCTCTGATACCACTCTATTGTGACCTGTCTCCCAGGGCCCATGTCGTTACTACCTCAATCCCGCCTCCCATAAACCAGGGGCTAGCGACTAGCACTGAGTAGGCATATCCCAAAACAGGGAGGCATTTTCCTAAGTAACTGTACATGTTCACACATCTTCAAGAAAGAGTGCTCAACTTAAAACACTAAGTAAATAGGTATGCATGCCACTAAGACAACCACTGAGAGTAACAGTACAAATGAAAAGTAAATAGGCTATAATACAAGCCCAAATAAAATAGAAAATTACAAGCTCCTGGATCTCATACATAGGAAACCCTGCCTTAAGGGTGGGTATAGTATGCTTTCTGAATGTCACAGAAGCGTACTGCGTCTATTGGGTCTCCCTGAAGCACCCCCTATCTCTAGCTCACCAAGGAATCGGTCAAATCTTTTGATCATCTTCACAAGACATGACATGTGCGGGTGAAGCTCGTGCAAGGGTGAGTAAAACAATACTCAATAGGGACCCCAAACCACAAAGGAATTACACAATGTAAACCACAATGAATCACATGAAGTACAATACAAAGAAGAGCACTAAGAAACGCTAGGAAGGAACACCACTAAAGAACACCATGAAGGAACACCATGAAGGAACACTATGTAGGAACACCATGAAGGAACGCCACAAAGGAACACCACTAAGAAACACCACGAAGGAAAACCACAAAGGACCGCCATTAAGGAATACCATGAAGGAACACCACTAAGGAATGCCATGAAGGAACACCATGAAAGAACACCATGAAGGAACACCACTAAGGAATACCACAAAGGAACACCATGAAGGATCACCATGAAGGAATGCCACTAAGGAATGCCACGAAGGAAACCACTAAGGAATTCCATGAAGGAACACCGCTAAGGAACACCATGAAGGAACACAACGAAGGAATGCCACTAAGGAGCACCATGAAGAAACACCACTAAGGAACACCATGAAGAAAAACCACTAAGGAATACAGTGAAGGAACACCACTAAGGAACACCATGAAGGAACATCGTGAAGGAACACCACTAAGGAATACCATGAAGGAACACCACTAAGGAACACCACATAGACTACCAAAGAGGCACATGAAGTGTAGGATCTAAGAGGTACAGTCAAGAGAGTCATTGAAGACAGCTCACACTAAGTATAGGTTTATGGTTTGTAAACAGTAATTTCATAAGAATCCACAGTACCCTCAAGTATTAACACACAAAGCGTTGGTAACACATAGAGTGTTGGTAACACATGGAGTGTACATAACACATGGAGTGTTGATAACACACAGAGGGTCGGTAACGCACAGAGTGTCTGACTCAGTCTAGGTAAGACACACAGTCTAGGTAAGACACACAGTCTAGGTAAGACACGCATTCTAGGTAAGACACACAATCTAGGTAATCACATAGATTTTAAGTCACAGCGAGCCATATGATTATGTCCTCAGCACGCTCATTCTGGGAGCACCTACTCCTTGAGCCAAAAATTTTTATACCAACTTCGATATAAAATCACTTAGAGTGACTCAAAAGTACCATCTCGTCACAAGGGTCCCAACACCGCAAACGTCTCATCAAACGGACACACAATTTGAGAGTTATGGGAATTTTAGTGAAAAGGGGTCTGTGGGGTCCCGGTCTAGTCCGACCCAGGCAGACCGAACCGGCCCAACCCAGGTCCCGCTTGACCCGACCCAGGTCCTGCTTGACCAATCCCGCCGATTCGACCCACCCCACTAGGTCCGACCCGACCCGCCGGGTCGACCCGCCCCGCTGGGTTCGTTCTGCCCCGGTTGGGCCCGGTCCGTCTCGCTGTCGGTCCGGCCCCCCATCTCCAGCACGGCCCGCTCGAGCGGGTTGGTTCATCTCACCTGGATGCAATAAGTATCACATCCCCACCTGGTCAACGCGGATGACCGCTGCGTTCAACGCGGTCCCGCTGGACTGCAGTCCTTCACCACGTGTCGCAAATCCCTTTCGCGTCTGACCGAGCCCCACCGCTGACCGCATATTGGCGACCCCTATCTACCGCCTGCAGTGGTTGTTGTAGGTTCCTCCCGCTGGGTGGTCGCACCACCGGTGGCTCCCTTTCTGTGGGCCACCACTGTCACTGTGGTGGCCCATTTTTTTGAATCAGGAAAACCTTCACAATTATTGGGTCGTTGTCTTCACTACCATAGGATCAAGATCGTCTTGTCATCACTCTAGGGGTCCAGTCCCATTTAGAACCTCCCAACAAAGCCTGACACGACCACGGGGGTCTATTGGCGAAGAACGCAAGAACGAGGATTGGAAAGGCACCAAGAAAACCCTTTAGAACGGATCAAGGCCTTTGTTTGTGTTGTCCCGAATTCGTTCTTGTTAGCAAGATCATGAAAAACGAATTAAAAATAAAAATATATATAATTCTCACATTAATCTCGAATTCTTTTAAGCGTCCCGCATAAACAATCGAACCGCGGATCAACCTGTTCATGGGTTAGTCTGCGTTCATCGTTTGAAACAAGAACGAGGAAAGAAAATCACACAAAAATAAACCCCCTACCTCGAGTTTGGATCTCTTTTAGACATAGATTGAAGTCGCGTCTTCACATCGATCCTTGTTCCACCGGCGTTCATTGATTCGTCGTTGCGTGATCGAATCCTGACCTCCGATCCGTCATCGCTGGCGAGAGAGCCTCCTCCTCCTTGCCTTAGGGAAACTTCAGGGTTATGAAGATAACCCTGGATTTCTGATGAGGCTTATTAAAAAAATAAAATGCCACTACGTCAATACATGACATCCAAATAAAATATTTTTATTAAATATTTCAATGACGTTCACGTCCAAAAACTAACTTTCACCCTCGACCCACACCGGTCGAGATTAGGCCCTGTCTAAGGAAAACACCCCATTATGAACTCAATTGTGGTCTTGTATTTTCAATTTGATTCACCGTTCATGAGTTATAAGGGTTTTAAAAATAAAATAATTTTATGTAATTATTTTATTTACAATTATTCCATTTTTGGGTTTTCTCACTGGAGACCCGTGCCAACTAAAGTTAAGTCACTCCTAGGGTAAAATCGCCATCCCAAACGCAACAGTGCCCTCATATTTCTAATTTGGGCCTTCGTTTAAGAGTTATTCTAATTTTTCAGGAAAACCATTCACGCGTGCTTTTTAAAAACTTAACATTTTTTGACGGATCGTTCCGGGCACTCCGGGCCTCGGAATCGCACGTCGTCTCAGCGTCTGGGCTCGTAATTTTTCCAATAATTTTCTAAAAATAGTATCAATAAAATACGAGTCATTATAGTTTTACTAATGTTTGAATTTTAGAAAGGATTTAAAGAGTTTCTTTAGCTAATTTTTTGAAAAGTGGATTGTTTAATGAAAACCTTATATTTTTTTGGGAACTCGAGAACTTTAACCATGGTTTTCTAATAATTTTGTAACAAGGTGAATTGATAGGTGTAATCCTTATGGTGGTTTGCTGGAATTGGAAGTGTCGATTTAATGTGCATGGTAAAGATGTTGTTGGGTATTTTCTTAGTGGAATCAGTGTATTAGTTGTGTTTGTTATGCTTGTTGTGCTAGTTGTGCTTGCATGATTCTTTTGTTTGTTATACTGGTTAGGTTGGTTGTTGTTTTTATGTGGTAGATTTGATACATAGAAGAGAAATAGTTGTTTCATGCAAAAATAATTTCTCTTGGGATGAGTATCAAGGCATCAAGAGGGAATGTGACCTATTGGGATTTAGATTAGTCACCATGCTCAATTATCATCAACAAGGCCTAAGTTTATGGGATTTCATGATGTTAGAGGTAGCTTTCTTGATATAATTTGATGGCATTCAATCCTCATATTGATTGTTACGCCTGGTGAGTCACTTCCACATCTCCCAATAGACTTGGGTGTTTATTCAAAGGGGAATGAGACATAAACCTGGTAGGGGTAGGAGCTTTATTTAATGAGGTTAGAACCATTAATTGTTAGTTACCAACTCAAATGTCTAAACTAAGAGCTTAGTTGGTGGAATTGTGAAATAGGTTTTTCTTTTCTTTTTGGGAACCAATCAAGTTTGAACTTCACAGTAAAGTGTGGTTGGTTGGGAATAGTTTTGTAATGAGTAACCTCCTTATAAATTTCTTAGGGTTTGAGTGAGTAAATTATCATTTCATTTGGCCTTATAAGCATGTGAGTTTTCTTCTTGGTGTTGTAGAATGGTTTCGTTCATAGATACCTTGAGGAACATTATCCTTTGTGCTTAGTGAGTTATTATCGGTAATTTTTTTATGTTTTCACATGCCTATTCTCACAAATGATAGTTTTGGAAAGGAATGACAGTTCATGATCAATTGGGTAGTGAATGCCTTAACTCGCAAGTATATAGGTTACAAGTTTGTGAAGTCTTGGATCATTGATGATTCATGGGTTGAATTATTAACATGCACTCAAGTTGCGCAGAACCAGATGATTTCATGGTTTTCTATTGGGTAAATCTCATTCCTGACTTGGGTGACCAAGTACAAGGAAGGTTAGTGGATGAATTTTGATGTCCTTTCCATTACATTAAACCTTAATGGTGGGGATTCATCGATGGGTGGGAAGAGAATGAAAATTATCCCTTTTGTTTTGGGATCCAATTCTAATTCCTCCTTATGCTAGGATAATTCTCTGAATCTATCAATTCCTAAGTGTATTGTTATCCTAGATATTGGTTAGGTATACATGGTAATAAAGGTTGAACACCATGACCAGTGGGGATGTTGTGACAATTACTTCTCCCTTCAGTGCAATGAGAGTGAATTGGCATGGTATTTTGACATTGGCTTGCTTGAGATACTTTAGAAGCATGATATCATTGTAATAGTAGTTGACTAAATCATCAAGTTGGTGCATTTCATTCCAATTTAGGGGAATTATTTTGACAATTTGGAGCTTGTATGATCATTTGTGTCCATCTCCTATTTTATTATTCGATTTATCATTATTTTTTATTATCCTTAGAGGTGAGAAATTTTGTATTCTCATGTGTATTTCATGGATTAAACATCTATTTTTTAATTAAGTGAGAGTAGTTAGCTCCTTGGTTGGTTGGACTTCTTGAGATTGTGAAGTGCATTAGTGTGGTTGTTTATCGGTTAACATTAACTCCCTGATTCAGTTTAGTGCATGTCATTTTTCTCATATCTTAGTGGTAGAAGTGTGATTTGAACATTGATCATGTGATTAGTTAGGATCACATTGCTCAAGGCAGATGATCCATTGGTTTCACATTGTGATTCGTATCTTGGGATAGGTAAGAGAAACTCTAGTGGGGTGGATCCATACCTTAGGGGAAAATGTAACACCCATGGATTGTGATAGTTCTCTGTTTGATCGTGTGTTTTTAAGTTATGAGGATGGTTGGTTTGGTTTCAAGAGGTTTTAGAGATTAGCTAGGTCAGAGAATGGAGTTTTGGATTTATGCACATCGCCATGCCATAGTGGAGATCGTGGTGTAGATCGTGGTCCTACGTGTTTTGTTGATGTAATAATAGTGATCTGGCCATTGGATGAGGATGTCACCATGCCATGGGGATGACCATTTTGTAAGCATAGTCCTTGGAAGGTTTACCTATGGGAAATGGGAAGGCCAACACACCCATTTTAGTGGGTTCGGTAACTGTGTTGAGGCATGGTTGACCTTCTGCAGGCGTGTCGCAAAATAGGTTGGGTTGCTGCTCCACACTGTGGACAGAGTCGTGGTCTTGTGGAAATAGAGAGGATTGTTCCTCCTCACTGTGGTGGGTCTCCGTGGGAGGTGGCGTGATTGAGGGAATTATGGACATGGTGGGTGCCACCATATTGTGGTGTCGGTCATCACAATTTTAAAACGACAGAAACGGCCATCGAGCTTTGGGAGAGAGGTTTCTGCCACAAACGAAAAACCGTGTGCGGCATTTTAGGGGTTCATAAATTTAATTGATGACCCGATTCCTTGAAAATAACCCATCTTTCATCTCCTCATGAAGGTTCTTGAATCAGACGCTCCCTGAGGCAGTTTTGGGTGATTCTTTTCCACCGAAGCTCCTTCGTTTGGATTCTACGGGACAAACATGTTTGAGGTAAGTGGCTTCTCGCTCTCTGTACTTATGTCAATAACTTGGATGCTTGATCGTTTTAAGAATTGAAAAGGTTGTTTTTATTTATGATAAATGTCTTGGACAAATCTTGGGTGATCTTTTCTTATTGAAAATGATCTTTGACAAGGGTTGTGGGCAACGCCCACAACATGTTTGATAAAATGCCAACATGGTGGTTTGGGTTAGAAATGATGATTTTGGTATGTGGTAAGCTTGGATTTGATGTAGAAATGGTGTGAGTGTGTGTGTTCACTCATTGTATTGATGAAATGGTTATTTGGGAAAGTGTTTTAGAAATGGTGGGTTTGGGGTGTGTTCATGTGGATTTGGAGGCCTTGTTGATTCGGACTTGGCTGTCATGTTGAAATTGGGGCACTTTGGATTGCATGGGTTAACATGCGTTCATGTTGCATATTGTTGAGGCCTTATTGATTTTGACTTGGTTGTTGTGCCAAAATTGGGGCATACTGGGTTGCACCACCAAGTAATGGCTTGGGTTCCGCTCATGAGTTTGGTCTGTTTAGGGAGTCCCGCTTTGTTGGGGGATGCATTACATGGGTGTGTGCGTACATGGCATGAGTTTGTGAGTTGTGATGTGGGTTACATAATAAAAATATGGGTCAAAAGGGAAAAGTGGATTTTTTATGTGAGTTATTCATATGGGTTGCTTTGGCATATACTTTGTACTATGCTTCTCTCTTGTTTTATATAAAATGTGAGCTAATTTGTTCTTATTTAAGTGGTGTGTGTGGATCTTTGCGGGATTACCTACTAAGCCATGTACTGACTCCTCGACATATACATCTTGGTGTATATGCACCTCATGTTCGTTGTGGGAAGACCTCTTACTTCTCTTGTGGAGTGCTTGGATGTTGCGGTCTTAGGTGATGAAACTGGAAGATTGGAGGTAGCTATCTGGTGGAGCATGGGAGAGGGTCGTTTGGGCGCATTATCTTGCAATTGGGGTCTTTTGGTCTTGTAGTCTCGTTTGGTATTATTATTATTATTGGTCTTGTAGTTTCGTTTGGTATTATTATTATTATCTGTTGTGACTCTGATAATTAGTTATGGTTTATAGTTATGCTATGTGTTGGAGTTTGATCTTGTGTCAATTCATTCATCACACACACACAGATATATATATTGTATAAGGAGTTGTCAATTATAAGTTATTTTGTATGTAGGGCAAATCGTCACCCATAATTTGGTAATATCCTTAGTAACAGGTTAGAGTCGAGATGTTGCACGGTGGCCTCCTGCAGTCGCCTCCAATTTTTCTTTCTTCCACTAAACTCCAAATTAACCACTCCAAGCTTTTCTAAACATGTCACCATCTGAAATGCTCACTTAAAACTTCATAAAAACACCACGAATGGTCTCTCTCCCAATCAAAATCCCAAAATTCAAATGAACCCAAATTTTGTTCCATTGAATTTGCCAATTTAAATTCAAAATAACCTTTTAATAATTAAATAATACAATGGCACATAACAGATACTTGTTGAGAATTAAAAGATCAAAGGTGGGGTGAATGAAGATACGTAATTACGTTGTTGCTAATGGGTAAAGATTATCAATAAACTCTGGAGACAAATTATTCATCACCCAAAGTTTGAAGGATAAATACTAATAATATAGGCCATGGAATCATATTATTTTACTTTTATACATATTGTTGAAGACATCATTGGTTGAATCGAACATCTATAATAATGAGAGGTGTTTTTATCTCCTTGTGCCAACTTGAGGAGTACAATGTTTTCGAGGGGAATTCTAACACGTTGTGCTGTTAACATGCTATGTAATTGATGAAACTACCTCGATGACGCTAATAAAAATATCGATTATAATTTCTTGTAACAATTTTTCATGAAGCATTTTTATGAGATTTTTTTGTCAATTTGTAGGGGAATATTCATTATATTTAACATGGAGAAAGCATTGTAAAGCTTGTGAATTTATATGGTAGAAGGATTGTTCCACTCGCACCCGCTACATTCAAAAAAAACCGGGGGGCCAACAACCAACCAAAAAAAACACGTAAATTTACATTCAAGACTGCCAGAACACCTCCAAGTCATTGCTGTACAGAGACCGATCCTGGATCTCCAGATTCGCCACGTGCCAGTTCACGAGGTGCGACTGTATGAACTTACACAACACCAAACCCGCAGGGAATATCCACCACTCCCCTTCATCCCTGCACCCGAACCACCTGTCAGACCCATAACACAAACACCACACCAACCCTAATCAATCCACTCACATGCTGAAGCTCCATTTCTGAAAGTTGGTGCTCAGCGATTTCTGCCAACTGTAGTGAACATACCCACAGATGAACGCAACCATCTGCAATTATCATTCAACAACTGTTCATCATAAAACTCGATGACACGGACCCATCACTATTGCCACTGCCAACTTACAACATTGATCAACGACGTGATGTTCCACAGGGCGTAGACGCGTGCAAGGCCCGCCGATCGCCTGGGCCCATGGCTGAACAGCGCGTTGATCCCAGCAGGGAACGGGAGCAGGATGCCCAGAGGCAAAACGAACAGAACAAGAAACACGTCCGCCAGAGAGATCGAGTACAGCTGGAGAAACGTCAGCAACACTAGACTAAAATCCCCTAGTAACAGTATCGAAATCACCAGCCCAACAAGATCCTGCAACCACAAGGACACACACACATGAGCACTGTTAGACGGTTAAGTGGCTAGAAGGTTAGCCAGCTGTGTGGTAGTTAAGCGGTTAGCTAGCTGTCCAGAAGGTTCCAGCTGTTGCGAGGTTGGGAAGACCTTCCTCCCTCCGAAGGGCCTGGGAACCAGAGAGCTCTGAGAGAAACCCTATTTTTCCTTCTACATTCTGTACTCTAAATCTGTAATTCATAATTTCTACTGAATAGAACCCTTTTCTTACTGTCTCATACTCGAGCACCAAAATCAATCTAATACCTGGTGGCCGACGGGTTTGTTGTTGTGAACCACAAAAGAGATGAGGTAAAAAAAATCTCTCCTCTCTTTAAACGTCTGTAAGCTGTTGAGATCCAAGATCCCTCCAGCCGTCTTCTTCCTCACCGCACTGCTTTCATTGATTCTCTGAGACCCACTGAAATCAATACTTTCCTTCTGACGCTTGGATTGATTTCCTCTGGGAGCCCTGTTCCCACTGAAAAAATGAATGAGATCATTTTTTAAATATGTGTGACAAAATATGCTAGGAAAATGCTTTTATGCTTGGAGATAAAACAAAAAAGTATAAAAGTTACCTATCCAAGCATTTTAATTTTTTTTTGGAAACATGAAAACAAGGTGGCATTTGATTTTGGGAAAAAAAACCCTGTTTTCACTTTAGAAAAATATATCAGAAACTGCATTGGATCATGTAAATGAAAAACATTTTCTAGAAGATGAAAATGGACATGAGACATTTTTGGAAAAATTAAAAAAAAAAACTTTACCATATTTCAATGAAAATGCTAGAAGAAAAATCACATATTTCCTTCTTTTACCTTTCTATCAATAACATTTTCTAACATATTTTCAAATACAATTAAAACCCCCAGTTTTCCAAGCACTGGATGTGCACGACACATGACAAATGCTGTGCCCTCAGAAGTACCAACAAAGAGAGCCCCACAAACAATAATTTCCATAGAGTTGTGTACCCTTCCAATGCGCTACCATTGTCAATTATTATTAATCCACATAACTTTAATTAGCCGATAAGTGCTTCATCTGTGTCTAAAACAAAACTTGCAACGGAGGACATGTCTGTCTAAACTAATTTAACATGACAACCAAAAATTGAGCATTACCATGAAATTTGCTCAGTGCGTGTTGCTGCATCAACAACACCAACAGATCCAGACACACTTTCTTCCTCAGCACATACCAGCAGTCCATATTGACGATAGCCGCTCGTTGTAGCCTGAAACCAGGCAAGCTCAACACAGATACCATGGATCCTTAAAGCAGGATTGGCATGCGTTTCAAGCCATCTAAGCACAGGCCGAAATGTAACTCGTAACCGTCCCTGTCGAACTAGGCGCAGATGTGCATTCAAACCGGCCACCAATCGATACCAAGTTGTAGGAGGGACTGACTGAAAAATTAGCAAGCACAACAAACAACACGTACGTCATCAATAGGGGACAATGAAAAACAAAAGCTTGCATTTAGAAAAATCGCACAACCCAACCCAATCCAACCTACCCATAAAACCACAAAACCGCCTCAAACAACATGGATCAATTTTTTTTCTTCGAGTTGGGCAAGGTCAGGTGGTGGGGTGACTTTTTTTTTAACAGGTTGTTCCAAGTCACACACCCCAAGTATAAAAGCATTTGACATGCTCACTCGTAACACTTTTTTATGAAATTTAATTAGCTATAACAAAGTTCTGACATAAATGATCTTCACCAGTTGAATGAGTTTTAAGACTTAAAAAATGATTACTTTTGTTGTATGCTACGTAAAATAATGATTGCGTCTAACACTATTTATTTGTATGGAATATAAATTATACATATTTTTTGGATTATCATAATTTCATTCCAACCCTAACCGACCCACCCTTTAAAGCGACTCAACCCGCAATGTTTAGTTCTTTGAAAAAATCACCTGTTTTGGTGTTCAATGTGGGTTGAATTTTTTTTCACCCACCTAAAATGGGTCGGGTGAGATCGATCTTCAAACCAAACCGATCCAACCCTTTGCACAGCCCCTACTTGCATCAATGCTTTCCCACCACAAGGGATTTGAAAAAAACCTGTAAAACCACAAAACTGACCAACCCAATCCAACCCACCCGCAAAACCATCTCAGACAAATTGGTCAATTTTTTTTATTTAAGTTGGGTTGGGTCGGGTGATGGGGTTAATATTTTTTTAGTTTAGTTGACTTGACCCACTCGCCCCAAATATAAAAGGATTTTATAATCTCAATTTTAACCTTGTTTATAAAATTTAATTAGGTATAACTATTTTTGGACATTAAAGATTTTCTTCTATTGAATTATTAGAATTAAAGGTGAGATTGTTAAAAAATGAATGCTTTTTAAGTATGATATTTGAAAGAATTATTGCAGCTGAAGCATTTTTTATTTTTAAAAATTTTAAAAATATATATCTATATTTATGATTTTTTATAACTTTTTTCCAACCTGAACCGAACCATCCTTTAAACCGCTTCAACCCACCATGTTTAGTTCTTTTGCAGACCACCTATTGCGGTGTTGAATGCAGGTTGGAATTTTTTTCACGCACCTAATGTGGGTCGGGTCTTTTAAAAACCCAACCGACCCATCCCTTTGCACACCCCCACCCACAACATCCAATTAAGACCGGTTTGGATAGCATAAAGTAAATGGAAATTAAAAAAAAAGATGCAAGATACGTCAAAGAAATTAATTCAAAACAATTAAAATATTAATATTTTAATAAAAAACAGATTATAAATAATATAAAATATAATAACATTATTATTATTCCATAAGAAATACTAAAAAATAAATTTATAATAATATAATATAATATTTAATAGGCAAAGAGATGTATTTCCTCCAACCAAACATGCCAAGAGGGGGACTGGAATTTTTCCTTTCCATTCCCCCCTTCCTCCAACCAAACGGGACTTTAGTCCAAATCTCCTGCACAGAAATGACATGCCAAAGCTCAAATTTGTTGTTCAGGCAGCAAGAAACAAACCTGGCTCATCAAACTAGTGAGAATGTTATCACTGTTTAAGGAGAAAGGTGCCATGTAACTTCCATCACCTCCAAAAAACAAAGGAAATGGAAGCCTATGATGAAGGCGAGGAGGCAGATCACTTCTCTTCTCATCGCCACCAAGAAAGAAATCAACATATGCTAACATTAGTTCAGAAGTAGCAGCTACCTACAGCAAAACAAAATGATGGTCAACGGTTTAATTTTGTCCAAACTGTTGAAACAAATATCAAAAGTGAAATCCATTTCAGAGGTCATGATATTAAGATTTCAGCTATTAAAAGATTAACATCTAAGTGCTCCATGTGAATGCACGCGCGCACACAAACATTGGGGGGGGGGGGTCTGAATTTCAAATCTAATCAGGAAGTTTGTATGTTTGAAATGTACAAAGAAATGAAATTGCAAAGTGCAATGATATGCATCAATAGCTGTTCAACTACTACAGCTAAAATAATCAATTGCTATGTGAACAGAAAATATAACATGCAGACAGCAGTCTTTGTATGGAAAACCCAGTGCATTTTAATAATAACAGGTAACAGGCATGGCAACAGTAGCAATTCCACCAAAAAAAGATTTAAGGCTATGCTTGCAACTTTTCATGGGTTGGAATTGAATGGTCATTAATGAAACATAATCGTGATTAATGAAAGATAATGGAATGTGATTAATGAAAGATAATGGAATGAAATGGAATTGAATGTGAGAGTTTGATGATAGAATGTGTTAAACCCAGTTTTATTATATTGGGCATTTCCGAGTCCCACGTCGGAATACTCTACCATTTTTTCCTTTTTACTCATCTATAAAAGAATGTTCCCACCTCACATTGAGGTAAGGGAAATTCGCCATCTACATGATATCAAAGGGTACTCCCTAATTATTTTCCTCCCTCCCGTCTAGGTTTTTTTCCCGCAATTCCCCGTGCGGCCTCCCGGTTCCAACCAACCCTGCCCTCCCTGCGGACTCCCGGTTCTATCCGGCCTCGTGATGCTCCTCTTCAATCCGGCCCCCGCCTGAGAGGCGACCTCCTCCCTTCGCGAATGCCCCCCCCCCCCCAGCGGCGCCCTCCTGCCGCAAACGGCCTTCTGCGCCTCCCGATCCTGACGGCCAACCCTGCCTCCCGCGGCGCTCCCGCATCCGCCGCACCTCCCATTGCGGCTTCCCAGTTTTGCCCGGTCCCGCCTCCGCGATCCCGACGTCGTCACCTGGCCGCCCCCGATCCTCATCCCGCAGCGCTTCTCTCCGATGGCGCCCCTCTGGCTCGCCCTCTCGCGGCTTCCCGATCCCCGCCAGCCAGCGCCCTCCTCCGGCATCACCCGCCTCTGACGCCCATCCCGACTTCCGATATGCCCCTGCCTCCCACCTCCGTGACCGGCCCCGGCCTCTAGAACCCACCCTCCAGCAGGCTTCCCGACAGAGTCCCGACCCTGCCTCCCATCGCAACTCCCGGCTCCGCCATCCCGTCAGCCTCCCTCGCGACGATCGGCCCACCCCTTCTGGCGTCTCCCGATCCCGACGCAACTCCAACGGCCTCCACTCGCGATCCCGACGCAACTGTTGGACTTGCGGCAAGAAAAGACATATTAAGAAGGAGTGCAGAAATAAACGGAAGGTGTCTGAAACCAGAAGAGCAAACACGACGGCTGAAGGAACTAATGATGTGACGTTGTTGAGCATGGATAGCCCAATGGAGTCTCAGATTTTAGACTCTGGGACTTCTTTCGATTCGACATCGGAGAAGGCTTTCCTGAACAATTATGTTTCTGGAAATTTCGGTAAGGTACATCTTGCTGATGATGAACCCTTGCAGATTGCGGGTAAAGGAGATGCACGGATCAAGACCAACAGTTGGAGTTTGTTGGTTCTGAAAAATGTGAGGTATATCCCCGGTTTAAGAAGAAATCTCATTTCTGCTGGGCAACTTGATGATGCAGGCTTTAGTACCATATTTACCGGTGGTGCCTAGAAGATTACCAAAGGAGTCTCGAGGAGAAAAAAATGGTACTCTGTAGAACATGACAGAGACTAGCAGGAACATTGTGGCATCTAGTAAATGCAACTGGAGATTCTCAACTGTGGCACTACAGGCTAGGCCACATGAGTGAGAAAGGGATGAAGGTGTTGGCAACAAAAGGGCTGCTACCAGTGTTGAAATCGGTGGAGGTTGGTTTATGTGAAGATTGAATCCCTAAAAAGCAAAAGAAGGTATCATTTGCAAAAGGAGGCAGAACACCGAAGACTGGAAAGCTGGACCAAGTACACACTGATGTTTGAGGGCCTACACCAGTACATTCCCTTTGAGAGTCACAATATTATGTGACATTCATTGACGACTCCACAAGGAAGGTATGGATTTTACTTTCTGAAAAGCAAATCAGACGTGTTTAAGAAGTTTCAAAAGTGCAAGGTTGTGGTGGAGAATGAGTCACGAGCAAAACTGAAATGTTTGAGGTCAGACAATGGTGGAGAGTACGACAACAATGAGTTCAAAGAATTCTAATCTGAAAATGAAATTCGGTGGGAGAAGACAATTTCAGGTACACCGCAACAGAATGGTGTGGTAGAGAATGAATAGGACGTTGAATGAATGTGCCAGAAATATGAGGTTACACTCGGGGTTGCCCAAGACTTTCTGGGCTGATGCAGTGAACATGGCAGCATATCTCATCAACAGGAGTCCATCTGTACCAATGAGAGAATGTCTACCCGAGCAGCTCTGGTCTGGTAAGGAGGTAAAACTCTCACATTTACGAGTTTTTGGCAGTTTGGCTTGTGTACATAACGATACTAACTCAAGGGACAAGCTCGATGCTAAGTCCAAGCCATGTTTCTTTATTGGCTATGGTGCGGAGGAGTCCGGTTACCGCTTTTGAGATGATCTCAATAAGATGATCATCAGGAGCCAGAACGTGGTATTCAATGAAGGTGTCACGTACAAAGATTGTCATATAGTTAAAGATGAAAATGGGAACATTGAATCAGAGTGCAAAGAGCAAGTGGAGCTTGAAGGTGTACTTGATCATGAGACATCGCAACCGGTGGAACCTACTACTCCAGTGGAGTTGAGGAGATCAACAAGGGTGAGAAGGCATGTGCAGAGCTATTCACCAACCTTACATTAACTGTTATTGACTGACAGTGGAGAACCAGAATGCTTTGAAGAGGCAGAAGGAGTCAAACAAGTGGGAGCTGGCTATGAAGGAGGAGATTTCCTCGTGGCACGATAACAACGCTTGGGAGCTGACACCTCTACCACAAGGAAAGAGAGAATTGCAGAACAAATGGGTACCGGGTCAAGGAAGAACGTGATGGAAAGAGGAGGTACAAGGCAAGGCCGGTGGTGAAAGACTTCCAACGGGAAGGAGTGGATTTCACTGAAATATTTTCACCGGTAGTGAAACTTACCACCATCCGGGTGGTTCTCAGCATTGTGGCATCAGAAGACTTGCATCTCGAGCAGCTTGATGTCAAGACTGCTTTCCTTCATGGAGATCTAGAGGAGAATATCTACATGCAGCAGCCAAAGTGATATATTGAGTCTGGGAAGGATGACCTGGTGTGCAAACTCCAGAAGAGCTTATATGGATTGAAGCAGGCACCCAGGTAGTGGAACAAAAAGTTAGATTTAATTTTGTAGATGGTGATTTCTCTTTACCTCAATGTGAGACGGAGATATTCTTTAATAGATGAGTAAAATAAATTACAAGGCGGAATATTCCGATGTGGGACTCGAAAATACTCATTATACTAAAATGGGGTCCAATACTCCCTCTCAAGCTGAACATGCCCAGTTTGGACTGAGAGTCCCACAAAAAGAAAAGACAACATCGAACAAGGTCATACATACTCCCCCTCAAGCTGGGCCATGGAGGCTGTGAATACCCATCTTGGTAGTGAGAGAGCCCAGGCGAGCTCTTGGAATACTCTACCATTTTTTCCTTTTTACTCATCTATAAAAGAATGTCCCCACCTCACATTGAGGTAAGGGGAATTCACCATCTACATGGTATCAGAGGGTACTCCCTAATTATTTTCCTCCCTCCCGTCTAGGTTTTTTTCCCGCAATTCCCCGTGCGGGTTCCCGGTTCCAACCGACCCTGCCCTCCCTGTGGACTCCCGGTTCTATCCGGCCTCGTGCTGCTCCTCTTCAATCCGGCCCCCGCCTGAGAGGCAACCTCCTCCCTTCGCGAATGCCCCCCCAGCGGCGCCCTCCTGCCGCAAACGGCCTTCTGCGCCTCCCGATCCTGACGGCCAGCCCCGCCTCCCGCGGCGCTCCCGCATCCGTCGCACCTCCCGTTGCGACTTCCCAGTTTTGCCCGGCCCCGCCTCCGCGATCCCAACACCGTCACCTGGCAGCCCGCGATCCTCCTCCCGCGGCGCTTCTCCCCGATGGCGCCCCTCTGGCCCGCCCTCTCGCAGCTTCCCGATCCCCGCCAGCCAGCGCCCTCCTCCGGCATCACCCGCCTCCGACGCCCATCCCGACTTCCGATATGCCCCTGCCTCCCACCTCCGTGACCGGCCCCCGCCTCTAGAACCCACCCTCCAGCAGGCTTCCCGACAGAGTCCCGACCCTACCGCCCATCGCGACGATCGGCCCACCCCTTCTGGCGTCTCCCGATCCCGACGCAACTCCAACGGCCTCCACCCGCGATCCCGACGCAACTGTTGGACTTGCGGCAAGAAAAGACATATTAAGGAGTGCAGAAATAAACGGAAGGTGCCTGAAACCAGCGGAGCAAACACAGCGGCTGAAGGAACTGATGATGTGACGTTGTTGAGCATGGATAGCCCAATGGAGTCTCAGATTTTAGACTCTGGGACGTTTTTCGATTCGACATCGGAGAAGGGTTTCCTGAACAATTATGTTTCTGAAAATTTTGGTAAGGTACATCTTGTTGATGATGAACCCTTGCAGATTGCGGGTAAAGGAGATGCACGGATCAAGACCAACAATTGGAGTTTGTTGGTTCTGGAAAATGTGAGGTATATCCCCGGTTTAAGAAGAAATCTCATTTCTGTTGGGCAACTTGATGATGCGGGCTTTAGTACCATGTTTACTGGTGGTGCCTAGAAGATTACCAAAGGAGTCTCGAGGAGAAAAAAATGGTACTTTGTAGAACATGACAGAGACTAGCATGAACATGGTGGCATCTAGTAAATGCAACTGGAGATTCTCAACTGTGGCACTACAGGCTAGGCCACATGAGTGAGAAAGGAATGAAGGTGTTGGCAACAAAAGGGCTGCTACCAGTGTTGAAATCGGTGGAGGTTGGTTTATGTGAAGATTGAATCCCTAAAAAGCAAAAGAAGGTATCATTTGCAAAAGGAGGCAGAACACTGAAGACTGGAAAGCTGAACCAAGTACACACTGATGTTTGAGGGCCTACACCAGTACATTCCCTTTGAGGGTCACAATATTATGTGACATTCATTGACGACTCCACAAGGTATCGATTTTACTTTCTGAAAAGCAAATCAGACGTGTTTAAGAAGTTTCAAAAGTGGAAGGTTGTGGTGGAGAATGAGTCAGGAGCAAAACTGAAATGTTTGAGGTCAGACAACGGTGGAGAGTACGACAGCAATGAGTTCAAAGAATTCTAATCTGAAAATGAAATTCGGTGGGAGAAGACAATTTCAGGTACACCGCAACAGAATGGTGTGGCATAGAATGAATAGGACGTTGAATGAATGTGCCAGAAATATGAGGTTACACTCGGGGTTGCCCAAGACTTTCTGGGTTGATGCAGTGAACATGGCAGCATATCTCATCAACAGGAGTCCATCTGTACCAATGAGAGAATGTCTACCCGAGGAGCTCTGGTCTGGTAAGGAGGTAAGACTCTCACATTTACGAGTTTTTGACAGTTTGGCTTGTGTACATAATGATGCTAACTCAAGGGACAAGCTCGATGCTAAGTCCAAGCCATGTTTCTTTATTGGCTATGGTGCGGAGGAGTTCGGTTACCGCTTTTGAGATGATCTCAATAAGATGATCATCAGGAGCCAGAACGTGGTATTCAATGAAGGTGTCACGTACAAAGATCGTCATATAGTTAAAGATGAAAATGGGAACATTGAATCAGAGTGCAAAGAGCAAGTGGAGCTTGAAGGTGTACTTGATCATGAGACATCGGAACCGGTGGAACCTACTACTCCAGTGGAGTTGAGGAGATCAACAAGGGTGAGAAGGCATGTGCAGAGCTATTCACCATCCTTACATTAACTGTTATTGACTGACAGTGGAGAACCAGAATGCTTTGAAGAGGCAGAAGGAGTCAAACAAGTGGGAGCTGGCTATGAAGGAGGAGATTTCCTCGTGGCACGATAACAACGCTTGGGAGCTAACACCTCTACCACAAGGAAAGAGAGAATTGCAGAACAAATGGGTACCGGGTCAAGGAAGAACGTGATGGAAAGAGGAGGTACAAGGCAAGGCTGGTGGTGAAAGGCTTCCAACGGGAGGGAGTGGATTTCACTAAAATATTTTCACCGGTAGTGAAACTTACCACCATCCGGGTGGTTCTCAGCATTGTGGCATCAGAAGACTTGCATCTTGAGCAGCTTGATGTCAAGACTGCTTTCCTTCATGGAGATCTAGAAGAGAACATCTACATGCAGCAGCCAAAGTGATATATTGAGTCTGGGAAGGATGACCTGGTGTGCAAACTCCAGAAGAGCTTATATGGATTGAAGCAGGCACCCAGGTAGTGGAACAAAAAGTTAGATTCATTTTGCAGATGGTGAATTCTCTTTACCTCAATGTGAGGCGGAGATATTCTTTAATAGATGAGTAAAATAAATTACAAGGCGGAATATTCCGATGTGGGACTCGAAAATACCCATTATACTAAAATGGGGGTCCAATACTCCCTCTCAAGCTGAACATGCCCAATTTGGACTGAGAGTCCCACAAAAAGAAAAGACAACATCGAACAAGGTCATACATACTCCCCCTCAAGCTGGGTCATGGAGGCTGTGAATACCCATCTTGGTAGTGAGAGAGCTCAGGCGAGCTCTTCGGAGGCCTTTTGTGAAGATGTCGGCAAGCAGATCTGTCGTCGGAATATGGCCAAAACTGATATGGTTCTGCTCAAGATGGTAGCGAAGAAAGTGGAAGTCCACCTCGATATGCTTCGTCCGTTCATGAAACACGGGATTCGATGCAATCTTCGGGGTTGTCTAATTGTCACACCAGATATGAGCAGATGTCTGCGGTGGGAAACCAAGCACATGAAGGAGATGAGGAAGCTAGAGAATCTCAGTGGTGATTGTGGTCATGGCACAGTATTTTGCCTTTGCACTAGATCTGAAGACGACAGTCTGCTTCTTGCTAAGCCATAAGATGAGGTAACCAGCCAAGAACACATCAAATCCATAAGTAGACTTGAGGGTAGCAAGGCAACCCGCATAGTCCGCATCACATAAGGCCTCAACATCCAAATGAGCGTGATGTGAGTACCGAAGGCCACGTGCAGGGTCTTTTTTTATGTATTTGGCAATGCGGAGGACAGCATCCCACTGAGATCAGATCGGATGCTCCACGAACTGGCTCATTTTGTCAACAGTTCAGGCAATGTCTAGTCGTGTCATGGTGAGGTAATTGAGTTTTCCCACCAGACGACAGTAGCTCTCTGGGTGAGGAGAGGGTGCCGAGTCGACATAGAGAGAGCGTTACTCAGGCCCAAGAGGAGTGTCCACTGCAGTCGCCTAACTCAACCCTGCATCCTGCAAGATATCGATGGCATATTTTCGTTGGCAAAGAAAGATAGTATCTTCAAAACGGGAGACTTCGATGCCAAAGAAGTAGGTGAGAGGACCAAAATCTTTGGTGTGGAAGTGGTGATGAAGGTGCGCCTTGAGTTGGGCGATTCCAGTGGAGTCGCTTCATGTGATGATGATACCATCAACATATACCACCAGCAAGATGCAACCGTTTGACGTCGTACGGAAGAAGACGGTGTGATCCTTCATACTGCAAGAGAGACCAAAGGCAGTGACGACAATGCTGAAGCGGCCAAACCAAGCACGAGGAGACTGTTTGAGGCCGTATAGGGATCGACGGAGGCGACAGACATGGGAGTCGACCCCAGAGGCACGAAATTCGAGGGGCTGCTGCAGGTAGACTTCTTCGTCAAGAAAGTCATGGAAAAAGACATTCTTGACATCCAGTTGATGAAGTGGCCAGTGATGAAGAGCGGTCAAAGAGATGGATAAGCGGACAGAGGTCATCTTGGCAACCGGAGAGAAGGTCTCAAAGTAATCAATGTCATATGTCTGAGCAAAGCCCTTCGCCACAAGGCGGGTTTTGAGGCGATGGAGAGTGTCATCGACATTGAGACGGATCGTATAAATCCATTTGCAGTTGACCGCCTGTTTGTCTGCAGGAAGGGGGACCAGATCTCATGTATGGTTGTCATCCAAAGCCTGCAGTTCATCCCGCATCACCCGCAGCCACCTCGGGTGGGATTTGGCATCGCCAACCGTGCGGGGGATAGATATCGTCTTCAGTGCTGACAAACCTCTGTATGAAGATGTAAAGAGAGGAGTAGTCTGGCAAGAGCGAATACCTTTCCGGAGTGTAAAGAGAGGAGTAGTCTGGACGGGGGGTACAATCGATGGGTGACGGGAGTAGACCGTCCCAAAGCGATGACCAGCAGGGGGAGACACCAGAGGAGGGTGAATGATGAGAGAAAGACAATCATCAATGTCAGTGTCGGGATGGGGAGAGGAAAGTGATAACGAAGAGCTTTCAACAAACGAGACGTCAGCAGAGATGATATACCGCCATAGATCCGGAGAAAATAATCGATATTCGCGTTGAGTGCGGGAATAGCAAAGGAATATGCAGCGGAATGATTTAGGAGAGAGCTTGGAGAGACCGGGACGAGTGTCACGGACATAACAGAGACATCCAAACACACGAAGTGGAAGTGAGTGAGGAGGGAGAGAAGAGAACATAGTCCAAAAAAGAGTCTCCCCCTGAAGGATAGAAGAAGGGAGGCAGTTTAGGAGGTAGGTAGCAGTCAGGATGGCATCGCTCCAAAAATTGAGAGGCACCTTCATGTGGAATAGGAATGTAGCAGTTTAGGAGGTAGGTAGCAGTCATTCTCCAGAATATGACAATGTTTCCGATCGGCCGCTTCATTCTGCTGAGGTGTATGGAGCAAGATGTCTGATTAATGATATCGTGATCCTTGAGAAACTGCTGAAAAGAAGTAGATAAATATTCTCGTCATGTCATGCAGGAGTAGTTATCAATAAAGGTGATATAATAGTTGTACCCAGACTGACTAGGAACCCTTCTAGGACCCCATACATCGAAATGAACAAGATCAAAAGGATTCACTACATGTGGTTCCAGTCGAGGAGCATATGTCACCCGATGATGCTTCGCAAACTTGCAGGATTTACAATGAAATAATGGGTGGGAACTGAATTAGGGGGCACATTTTATGGAGGATGGAAGTCGATGGATGACCAAGATGGGAATGTAGGTCAAGAGCACAGGCCGAGGTAGATGAGCATGCGAGATATGGTGGGGAATCGAACATGTACACCCCAATCCGAAGATGACCTCGACCAAGCTCCCGATTTGTCGTCTACTCCTGAAAAACAACACCAGAAGAAGTAAAAGTAGCAACACAATTTAATTCTTTGGTGAGTTTGCTGATTGAGAGAAGATTAAAGGAACTTTGAGTAATATGAACAACTGAATCTAAGCGAATAGACGGGGTCAAGTGGCATGTGCCAAATCCGATGATGGGGATTGTTGATCCATTTGCAATAGTAATTGTAGAGGCACCGATAGTGAACATACGAGAACCCCCTGTGAGATGTTCCGATTCACCAGAGTCTAGCATCCATGCTGTCAGTTGTTGAGATACACATGCGGTAGAGCCGTCAGTCTGAGCAATGGGGGCTGGAGAAGAGGACGGTGGCACAGCCGCCCGATAAGATTGTATCCAGGCAATTTCTTCTACCGAGAGTGTCATTCCGTAACGATTGCTGGATGAAGGGGAATGGTTGTGCAGCAGAGCCAATGACAGAGCAGGGGATGGCATCTTAGGTGGGCGTACAGATGCACAGATGAAGCGTCGTGATGCTGGTTGGAAAGGCCGACACAGCGAAGAGTCGATGGTTCGGGAAAACGCCGCTGGAGGCGGGTTGGGAAATCGCAAGGAAGGCGGGTTCCGGGAAACCGCGTGAGGCGGGCCGAGAGTGCCTAGCAAGCAAGGGACAGGATGCATCGCCGAAGGGTGTCGCGAGTCAGGAGCCAACGTAAGAACCGAAAGGTGCCGGAAGAGGCGGTCAGTCGACAGATGGAGGGCGTTGTGATTGTCGGGACAATGTGGGCGACGGTGGCTGAAGTAGGAGGCCGACGGAGGGTGCCGCGAGTCGGGAGCGTTGCTGGGAGCGCGGGGAGGCAGGCCGAGTAGCGTCGGACTAGTGTATAGGAGGCCGACGATGGGAGGGGCGCGCGGTGCTGCGGCTGCATGGGTGGTCAGCCACGGGAGGCGGGGCTGATCACGGGAGGGCGACAAGAGGTGTGTCGGGCAGCGGGGTCACGGGAGTCGGGAGCCGCGTCTAGAAGTGGGGTCACCGGGAGCTGACCTAGGAACCGGGAGGCGCCGACGTGTATCACCAGGGAAGGCCGCAGGAAATGGATCACCAGGGAAGGCCGCAGGAAATGGATCACCAGGGAAGGTCGCAGTGGGCGCGCAAGGAGGCCGGCGTGGATGGATGCTGCCGGGATGGCGAGAAGGAGGGCACCGGGATGAGCAGGGTGCCAGGAACAGTAAGCAGAATCCGAGCTGGGCGCTGTGAGGCGAGAGCGCCACTGGGAGAGGGGTGGTTGCCTGGAGATACAGGAGCCGGCAGGTGCGGGAGTCGGGAAGGGCGGCAGGTAGGGCGGGGGAGTCCGCCTAGAGCGTCGGGCCTGGGTCGGGAGGACCAGTGGCACCGAGAGCGGTAGCCCACGTCGGGTGGTGCAGGGCCGATGGGGAGGCTAACGTGAGTTGTGTCGGGCGGGAGCCGGGAGGGGATTCGCGTAGTCGGGAGCCACGATTCGCGGCAGACAGAGGGAGGCGCGCCGGGATGTCGCGGGAAGATGCAGGCCGGGAGTCGCGGCTGGATCCTGTCGGAATCTGGAGGGGTGACGGGAAGCGCGACTGAGACGGGAGGGCCGAGAGCTGTCGCGCACAGCGTGGAGGGGACGCCGGGGAAGGAGGTGGCGGCAGGGGGAGTACCGTCGGACAGAACCGGGAGAGCAGGCGCCAGACAGAACTAGGAGTGAGGGCATAGGCGGTGTAACGGCCCAAACCTCTATAGTCCATTCCTTTGCGAATATTTGGTTTATGAGGTGTTCCGGGAAGTCAAGGTGACTTATCCCCAACACTTTGCCAAATTTCCAGTTCTGTGAACAGTGCAACGGTAGCCTTATGTGAACAGTGTCATCGGTAGCCTTATGTGAACAGTGCCAACAGTGAGGTCCAACAGTAACCTCTTTTTCCTTGCCAAATTTTGAGTTCATGAACAGTGTTTCCAGAACGGTAAGGTTCCAACAGTGACATCTTTTCTTTGCCAAATTTTGAGTTCATGAACAGTGTTTCCAGAATGGCGATGTTCCAACGGTGACCTCTTTCCTTTGCCAAATTTTGAGTTCATGAACAGTGTTTCCAGAACGGTGAGGTTCCAACAGTGACCTCTTTCCTTTGCCAAATTTTGAGTTCATGAACAGTGTTACCAGAACGATGAGATTCCAACGGTGACCTCTTTCCTTTGCCAAATTTTGAGTTCATGAACAGTGTTTCCAGAACGATGAGGTTCCAACAGTGACCTCTTTCCTTTGCCAAATTTTGAGTTCATGAACAGTGTTACCAGAACGATGAGATTCCAACGGTGACCTTTTTCCTTTGCCAAATTTTCAGT
Organism: Viscum album; assembly: GCA_963277665.1. Lineage (NCBI taxonomy): Eukaryota > Viridiplantae > Streptophyta > Magnoliopsida > Santalales > Viscaceae > Viscum > Viscum album. Next base: position 459,188,884 of record OY728126.1, read on the forward strand.
TCATGAACAGTGTTTCCAGAACGGTGAGATTTCATCCTTTGCCAAATTTTGAATTCATGAACAGTGTTTGCAGAACGGTGATATTCCAACGGTGACCTCTTTCCTTTGCCAAATTTCGAGTTAATTAACAGTGTTTTCAGCTTCTTAAAGTTTCGCCTATTTGACGTTTCCTTCGACGTATAATGCATTTAAAGCCTTGTTTTAAGGACTCTTAAGGTCGATTCAAGGGTCGTAACTCCTATATTAATTTTTTTCCTAAGGATCAGGATGCGTCTACTTGGTCAAACCACGTGGTTTAATGCGATCCGCTTTTAATGAAAAATCCAGCTTATCTTAAACCGGTGCTCCGTTAAATCTTCTAAAGGGATGAGATATCTTCCTCCCTAGTTCTTCCTCCTTGTTCTCGGCTGTGAGACGCTCGAACCTTTCATTCCATCCCATAGGAGTTGCACAATCAAACTTTCCTCTTTGGATTGGTTCCACTCTGTTTTGATGCAACCAAGCAGTAACGACCAATCTTCGATATAAGGTATGATCTATCGTCATTCTTTTGGGTTCATCTCCTTCTGTTTCTCCTTGACCGGTGTGGTGGTGTCTCTGCATCCTCGGGTGGATACAGTTGTCACGGAGGGAGGAGATCGTAACCCGTTGTGTGGCTCGTTCTCGTATAAAGAACGTCAAGAACCATTTGAGGTAAGGGATTCGTTACTTCTCTTTTCTTTTACGTGCAACTATAGAGTTAGCATGTTTTAACCACTTGATCACAATGAAATTGACATAATAAATATTTGAACCGGATAAATAAATTGATATCGATCGTATGTCATTGCCTCTTGTTTTGCTAGATAGTGTGATATCCATGCTTTGTTTAGCTTTTCGTTCTTGATGGAAATTGGTAAAAAACGTAAAGCCGGAATTAATTGATAATTGTTTGGCTAAAGATAAAGAGGCATGTAAATGAATCTGGTTCTTTTTGTAGTAATTTGATGTTAATCAAATTTGTGCAGTAAGCATGTTTAATTATTTGTGATAGCTTTTAGGTTTCCCGAAATTGTAACCTACGAATAATAAATCAGTTAATCCAAGATGGATTAAAGAACTGGTTGTTTGATAAAAGATAATTCCTTGTAGGGTTCTGAGTTATCCTCTTGCTTGTTTATGGGCCAAGAGCCCAATTGATATGATGATTGTTTCCCTGCTGTTTGTGTTGTGATGTGAGCCTGGATGGTTGTTGTGATATGTGGAGGCATGGAGGCCTATTGGTTGTGGCAGCAGTTGACACCTAGAGTGGCCAGATGCATCGGTTTATGCATGTGGGTGTCGGGGAGGACACCGGGATTGATGGAATGGGTTGGATGTGAATGTTTGGATGTTTACTGATTCTTATTGGTTGTTTATCTACTTTACATTCCCCACTGCTCAAGGCAGCTGGTCTTGCTTACCCTTCTTCCGAAAGGGGCGAAGACGTGCAGGCTATGCCACGTGCTTTCCGTGTTTAGCTTCTCAAGAGAGGATGGGTCTACGCTCTTGCTATAGGCGGCAAAGACTCGACGGGTAGTTCATCTACTCACCGTGTTGAGCTCCCTTGAGTTTATTAGCATAGAATGTTTTTCTAGAATGTCTGGGAATGTGGGAAAGTAATTCTGTAATGAATAATTGGATAAATGGTGTTAACCCATGGGGTTGGAGTTTGCTGGAACATAATGATGAGGTTGTAATTTTGAAGAAACAGTGTACTTTGGGTGTGATGCTAATAAACTTTAATGTGAAATTGGTACTGGTTAATTGATGTTTAAAGAATTAATTAACGTAAAGTGCAACTGATAAAAAGGGAATGAAATAATGTATTAAAGCTTTTTAAATGGTTGTGTGCTTATAGGATACCTAGTCTTAGAAGTGGCAGCCCGGAGTCCGAGAGAAGTTAGCTGCAGTTGAGTCTAAGACTAGGTTATGCCCATATAGTGTGATTGTGAGCTATAGTATATCCTGTACTTTTTGTGTTTCTATATGCTACTCCATCCTATCAGTAAGGGAAATTGACACCCCGGGGATTCTGAGCCCTGGGAGGTGTTTTAACCAACATTCCGGTGGGAGGATGAATGGCTGACTACCCCCTTTGGCCCCGCTCTCTTCTCTTGGTAGTTACTTGTGCTGGTAGGCACATCGGTTAGTTTTCCCTATATATGTATGTAGAGGGCTGTAATGAAATTTAATGTGAAATTGTTAATGGTTAGTTAATGTTTAAAAGATTAATTAACGTAAAGTGTAACTGATAAAAAGGGAATGAGTAATGTAATTAAGCTCTTTAATGGTTGTGTGCTATAGTATATTCTGTACTTTTTGTGTTTTTATACTCTACTTCGCCCCGTCAGTTAGGGCAACTGACACCCCGAGGATTCTGAGCCCTGGGGGGGTGTTCTCCCCAACATTCCGGTGGGAGGATGAATGGCTGACTACCCCCTTTGGTCCCGCTCTCTTCTCTTGGTAGTTATTTGTGCTGATAGGAACAACGGTTAGTTTTCCCCATATATGTGTGTAGAGAGCTATAATGGTTTGTGGTCATTCATACACATATATTCTGGATATAGTTTCCTATGGACTACTATAGGTGTAACGTGTATAGGCTGTGATGGCTTGAGGATCCTTACTCGGCGTATGGGCTATAATGGCTTGAGGTATAATACCTGACGTATGATACACGTTATGCGAGCTGTGGTGGCTCCCAGAAACTACCTAGTTACTTTACTTACGTGGACGTGGTGGTTTTGTTGCACGAGATGCATGTTGTGGTGCTTCGCCCAGGTGTCTGCGGGCAAGCCTTTTTGGAGAGAGATGCTTAGAACGTGCGACGTTGGGGCAAAGTGGCAAACCAGTAGGGAAGTAGTAGCGGGGTACCCTTGATATTCTTTATTATATTATATACTCTTGTATGCGTTACTTGATGAGAGTAGCCATGAAGAGGCTGAGAACTTAGTATATCTGTTTAGGTGACGAGTTAGTTTCACTTGTTGTTCACTGTGTTTTAGCATGTTTTCTTTACTTTTGCACAAGAGGCTCCGGGGAGGATCCTACTGAGTATACTGTTATACTCACCCTATGTATATATAAACTGTTTTTTATGTCCTTGGAGCAGGTTGGAGATCAGGATGGTTTCTACTAGCTTGGGGTTGCAGGAGCTGTTTGGGCTTCGTGGTCACTATTGTTTTCACTTTCTTTTGGGTACTTGCAGATTTTCTCTTTCAGTTGTAGTAGTTTTGCATGACATTACATATGTGCACTTGGGATTTATTTTATATTGCAGTCTGAGTTGGAGTTGGTTGGTATCTGTTTTATCTCTCTCTTTCGCATGTGTTCTCTTAGAGGGTAATGTCTCTCATTTGTATGCTTATTATACCCTCGGTGCTAGTCGCCAACCCGGGGTCTACTGGAGGTGGGACTCGGGGGTCATTATCTCCTTTCTCACATTGTCGGCCCAGGAGGGGTACACCTTGTGGGGAGGGGGTCGTGACGGGCGGGGCCAGACAGAACCGGAGATATTCTTTTATAGAAGAGTAAAATAAATTACAAGGCGGGATATTCCGATGTGGGACTCGGAAATACCCGTTATACTAAAATGGGGTTCAACACATTTATGTTTAAAAATGAACATAAACGATGTGGCAAGGATTAATGTTGCTACATCAAGTCCTTCGGTGATGAATATATTATATTTCTTTTGTATGTGGATGACATGCTCATTGCAGGATCATGTATACAGAGGATTGATGAGTTGAAAGGACAGTTGGCTAAGGAGTTCGAAACAAAGGATCTTGGAAAGCTAGCAAGATTTTGGGGATGAAGATCAAGAGAGACCGTGCACTGTAGCAGTGCGGACTTCGGAGTCAACAGCACTGTAGCTCCTTGGACTTCCAGCTGGTAGCCACTGTAGCCCCTTTGACTTGGGTGACCGTCTTTCAGTGTAGCGACGCGGACTTCCAGCCACTTTTCACTGTAGCGACACGGACTTTCAACCGCCTTTCACAGTAGCAAAGCAGACTTTCCAATGGTTCGTGGAATAGTGTTTCTTCCTCAACATTAGCCCATTTTCGGGCTAGAGTTTTATAAGGTGTGTGAGAAACTCCTATAAATTGCGCTCCCCAATTATAGTTTTTTTATGCCTCTCTGTGGACATAGGGATTATTCCCAAACCACGTAAATCATTGTGTTCTTGTTCTTTTTTTTCCCTTTTACTCTTCTTTGAATCGTTGTTTTGTCGCTACGACACCCGACGTTTCCGCATCAGAATTCTCCATCTACAGAATGTAATGGCCTTTATCCAATCACTATTTTAAATTTATTATAAAATTAATAATATAAACTAAATTTTTCTTCAAAATTTCCAAAATTACCCTTATTATTTTTATCTATTTTTCCCTTAATTTTTCTTGTGAATATTTTTCCATTAGTGACTCGTTTTCAGAATGTTTCATCATTGATCCTTACTGAACATGCTTCCTGAAAGGTTATTATTTGTTATCACACCCCCTGAAAAAAAAAACTCCTAGATAATGGCTTTGTACCCAATACTTCCTTCGGTTTGGAACTGTATCAGCCAAGCAAAAGGATAAATTAGTAATCAGTTGTAAAGAAATAATGGTGCTAGAAACAAAGACATAGATAAGTTCCAACATATCCTTCGAATCTATTGATAAATTTCCACAAAAGATTTTTCCAGTAAGGTCAAAAAAAACAAACCTTGAGACCTTCATAGAGAGCACGAGAGCGACAAGAACGTAAACAAGCATGATCATATTCCGATCTGACAAATTCACGCAGTCGTTGTAGTTTCATTCTCCGTCTCCACTGTTGCCACGACCATGCAATGGGGTATGAAATCACACATAAAATGCTGTACATCGATCCCTCCCACCATTGATAAGCAGCTATGGCATTAATCTCATCAACAAATCTATTAAATGCACCTTCATATCTGTCGATTATAACAAATAAGTACATAAATAACCAGTGCGAATCATGAACCACTACAAAATAACATGTACTAGAAAAAATTTGGATAAAAATTTTACACAATCTCCTTCACTTGTTCTGGGGGGGTGTGAGGAAGATGCCATGGTTGACTAAAAGTATTAGGACCCATGAAGTACATCCTATGGACATGACTCTGGGACTCCTCAGCTCTGTTGGTTTCCAGAACCTGGAATCATATAGCACATTATCAGCCTCTAGTTTCACAAACAGGTAAAAGAAAATGAGATCACACATTTTAATCGCACGTCATTGTGCAAGCAAAATGATGCTCAATTATTTAAAAAAAAAACAAAAAAAACAAAAACAAAAAAAAAATCAGAGAAAAACCTCATTTAGTGACTCCAGGAATGGGAAGGAGTGATCTATTCGAGAACCGTGATGAGGGGGAGCTGGACCCGGTAGCTCATCAACCACAATAAATTTTATACGCGCAACACTGAGCACCAGAGCAAGCAAGATCAGGAGGCTGAGTAAAAGAACACCAAATAACCAAGGCCCACCAAATGTATATATCAGCTCTTCAAGAGCTGTATTACAGTGTGGCATGTGATATCTGTCGGAAATGCATCTATAAGGACAAGGAGATGCAACACCACCACCTGTTACAAGAAAAATTGAGAATCCATGATTTAGTTTTAGAAAATTGTGATTATAAACCTCTTTCATGATACCTCTAATGACAATATAGATGGCACGATGGGGGAGCTCATGAGCTGGGCAATGATGGCAAAGGGCTTTTTCAGATCCACTGACATTCTTGTAAGTGCCAAGTGGACATTCCTGTAAAAATAGTCAAAACAAATTTCAAAAAGGAAAAAAAATGATGGCAGCTATATTCACATTGTCTCTTCAGCAAACTTTCACTATTTAAAAAATGAACAAGTTTTCAAAGATGTTTTCTCTACAAGTTGCATTTTTATGAACTACAAATAAATGCAATAAATAATTAGACATATTTTGTAGAACTTAGGCATGTTGACAGCAGATCACAAATCCAACTCCAAGAAGATTCATAATTAAATATGATTTAAGACTTCAGATAAATACTACATTATGTTAGCAGAAACACAAAGCTGAGACATGAGAAATATCAAGTTATACCCCACAAAAGACACCATACAACCCTTTTGGACAGGCTTTGCCGGTAACAGTTCCATTCCCCCCAGCACCACCTTCTTCTAAACCCATGCCTCCCCTAAACAAATGAAAGCAACATTCAAGTCACTGAAATAAATGATTGCCACAAATGCTGCCAATATAATGAAGGGCAATCAATAAGATAACAAAAGCAATGAAGAAAATAAAAGGCAATGGATGAAAGTGGGTTCTTCGTTAGGAAATAAGAAAGGTAAAACAATAAGATGCCTCCTAGGTAACATTGTATATGGTAATTTTGTTGCAGATGAAATAACAAATGTATAAAAAGAAAATCTTTCAGCCATACTAAAATTACATAAATATTAAGTTCACATGACAGGTCAGTCCTCACCTCCATGCAGTCCTATCAAGTCACCACAACCAACATTCTAAATTGTAACAGAAACCAAAGATAAAAAAACAATGTGTTACGAATGGACAACCAAGGTCAATTCTCTAAAAATGTAACCTTTCATGTATATTGGCGCATTCAAGTTGCAAGCCCCTAGTCAGAAGAAGCATAACATCCACCAAACACTCGCCGAATCTCACTACACCCATTAATGCATTGTGAGTTTAGATTTTTTAAGACCTTTCACACAAAATGCTAGAAATTGATTAAGTTATTACTTTTTAATTTAAATATGATAGCAGATCTCATATAATAAACTCAAAGGATGAGGTTCAACAAGCAGTTCCAGTGCAAGATGCAGCATTAAAGCAAGAAAAAAAATAAAAAATGATACATTTAACTTTTTGTAGTTAGTAATATACTTCAAATTGATAAAAGCATCCTTAAAAATAGTTATGGATTTGAAAAATAATAATCTTTTGGTGTTTCATTAAAAAGGAGTGCAAAGCAACCAGTGCTAGATGGAAAACGAACAGTAATGGTTACGAGGTTTTTTGAAAGTGGGGAAAAGGAGTGCAAAGCAACCAATGTTTTTGTTAGTTTAGTATGAATGTTTCAAAAAAATATTAAAATACAAAAAACTATAACTAGATCTTCAAGGCACGTGTATGTGTGTGAGTGTGTTTGTACTAGCCTAGCGCACACCTCTACACATGTTCCACAGCTCTCAAGAGAGAAAGAAATGAGGTAGAATCATAAATTTGAAAAGGTCAGTAGCTAAAAGAGGGCCAGGCTCGGCAGACTGGGCCCCAACAGCCCAATCAGGAAGCCCAAACCAGGTCCTGATCAGTTTTCTTAATTTTTTTTATAAAAAATATAATGAATAAATAATTATAAAAAATGTAAAAAAACGAACCGGCCTGGACCTTCCCTGAAAGCCTGGTTGGGCCAGGCAACACAGTCCCCCGGGCCAGACCCGTATCACACCCCCAGACACAAATAGCTTTATTACTTTATGTATGTATTCAAAAATAAATACAAACCCAGCTTCAATTCGCCCCATCACATCAGCTATGGGTTGGTATAAATCTCCAGTCGGAATGTTGGACCAGTGAAAGTGAATCCTTCCACCTCCTCCCCCGCCACCACCCGGTGGGCTACCCCATCCTCCAGCACTTGAGAGTATAGCAGTTTCACCAAGAGCCAAAGTCTGCAAAAATAGGAGGATGGTTCCACCTGATCCACCCCCAGCAACACCATTCAAACCAAGACTGTTCCAGATAGACGTTCCAGAAGCTTCCCCATCAGCCTTCAGTGCTCCTTCAACCAACAAACTTAACAATGGATGCAACGACGACCCCATTACTGCACACAACAAAAAATAGATATGAAATGACATTGATGAATGCTTCATGTGCAGACATTATCATGCACACATGATGCATGGTACAGGCCCACCTATGATGCCACCACCTGCATTTGAACCAGAAAGGCTATCATTGCCACAGCCACTACCAAGTTGACAAGGCAAATTAGCATCTCCATAAGAAACACCACCCTGAATGCAGCTTCCATTTAAACATCCATCCCCTCCTTTACCACCGTGTCCAGCACCACTGCCAAGGCCATTCCTCAGCACCTTGCCCCTGCCAATCCCGCCTGTGCAACCTGCACGGACACTAAACTATAACAGAATATAAACATGTCCCAACCACACCGAATACTTCTGTTATTAACATTCAAGAGATCAACGATTAAAATTCTCTATAAAAGGTCAGCTTAAAGTGGAATTCAAAAACAATACAGCATACCCATCCCAGATGTGCTAATTATTCCAGAGGACTGAACGCTTATAGTCCTTGCCCTGTGAAAATGAATTACAGAGCCCTTTACCAGGCCTTCAACAGTAATATCTTCTACACGGCAGACCTGAAAATGTAATCAAACACAACATTTAACAAAAAAAAAACTTACATAACAATATGGCCAGTCCTCTCATAACACACCTGAAGTGTGAACGATAGTGAAGAGTTAACATTGCAATCTTCAGGAGGATGAAATAGTTCCCTAGGGCAATCTTGACGTTCGCAATAGAGCCTTGGTGTCCTGTCACACATAAAACCATAAATAATAAAAAAAAAAAACCAGAAATCCAGGCAGATCATGGATCTTAAAAGATGAAGAAAATTGAATACACCTAACAGCGAACCCATGTAGTTAGATCCAAACTTACATAGCGTCAGTGGTTGCATTTTCTAAGGGGCCACGCAAAACAGATCCAGGGCCAACCTTCATTTAAGGCACAAAATAGAGGAACTTTGTTCAGTAGTCATTACAATGATGATAAAGACTTGTTTGTAATTATCAACACAAATAATTCTCAAGCCAAAGCATGTTACCAACATACATTCTGATACACATGCTTTTGTGGTCTAAAAAAAATGTCTAAAATACATAACTACAAGGAAGTTTTATTCCATCATAAGAATCATAATCACTTTTATCCCACATTCTGAAGGTGAGCCATTTGGTACTTCCACACACACAACAACAAGCAATAAGAAGATCAGCAAGAAGAACTGCATTCTTTGCATTCTGTGCAATCATTGTACTATTCTTGTACAATTCAATGTAAGAATAATATAGAAGAAATTTTCTTTTGTATTCAACATGGTATTGGAGCAGGATTAAAGTTTATCATAGGCATGCACAAATGGCTTCAAGGAAAGGTTTACCAGAAACCTAGCTGCTGGTGACGCGTTTTCTGTTGGCGATACGATCGTGGAGGGAGCAAACTAAGGTAGGCAATCACTGAGAGGTCTCGCTGATGGTTAGGGGAGTCCGCAGCTTGTGACCAAAGGTTCTGGATTCTTGGAAAGTGCCGACCAGAATAAATCTTGAACTGGAACGCTCAATGCAAGCTCAGTCGGCCGTGCTTCAAGGGCTTCAAACGTCTATGAAAGTCTTCGCCACGCTTCGGGTGGAGCATGCGAGCCAAAACCGAGAGTTCTTACAGAACATGCAGGCACAACTCTGAGAACTTGAGGAATCTGTTCAGCATCCTTCTGTGGAGGAGCACCTTAAAACCTGTCCAGAACTGTCTGAAGAGGTATCTTCTTTTCAGAGTTCATGCTTGGAAAAACATGAAGGGGACGTTATGGAGGCGTGACATATTCCTGGTTCGCCTTCGCAACCTCCAATTGCGGATGTTGTGAGTCCGAGAGTTCCGCCAGTCGCGTGGGAAGGGCAGGGAACGGAGATGATCGTCTCAACTTTTGTTCTTTGCGATAAAGAAAATCAACTCACCTACCCATGCTCGAGACATATAGAACGTAGTGAGGCGGAGGATGGTTTCCTTTGTGATATTCAACTCACGGAAGATCTAAATGCAAGAAATGAACCTATTGTTCCAAAAGAGTTCAAAGTTGGTACTGCAGAGGAAGATGTTGCAGATGCTGGTACTGTTGTTGTATGCTCAGTAGAGCTGGGAGAGATCGCAGGGCAACCCACACCTGCACGTGCGATGCCAGGGCTCTTCCCGCAAGCCAAACAAACTCTGGAAGAGTGGTTTTTGGAAGCTGAGATGGTGGAAATGGGTTGCAGCACAGGCGTTGGAACGATTGGGTTGCCCAGGCAGTGCGATCTACCTACAGGATCAGTGTGTAATATGCGCAACAAATGTCATGACTCTTCGAACATGGCAGCGTCACCCAAGCTCTATTTGAATCCAAGGGAACCAACACTGTCCAGGGTGCTGCGCGTTTTTAAGGGGGGTGTTGGATGTGGGAAAACTATTGTGACTTTATCGGCATGCATGGAGGTTATTGGCTCAAGTTATCAGATAGCTTTCATGGCGCCAACTGAATTGCTTGTTGTTCAGCATTATGAGCACTTGCTTCAGTTGCTAGGAAATCAAGAGGATGCACAAAGTAAACTGTAGGTTGAGAAAATGAGAGAACCGAACCCCCAAGGTGTTCTCTCTAAAGCAGCCCTTGGGGTTAATTTATAATGAAAATTAAAGACCACACCGGACCTCAAGTCCGATGTGGGACGCAGACTCCAACACTCCCTCTCAAGCTAGGTGTACCTAGCTTGGACACATAAAGAAAAAATAAAGCAAGCAAAAGATGCTGCAAACACTCCCCCTCAAGCTGGACATACCCAGCTTGATTACAAAACAGACAAAATAAAAAAAAAAAACTGCAAAGGTTGTTGCTCCCCCTCACGATCGAAGCTCCTCCGCAAGATAATGGATGGATGATGTTGCGGACGCAGTAGATGAACCACTCAAACCGGGCCGATGGACGGAGCGCCAAGAATGCCGCACTAGTGGGGTCGGTCGATGAAACGCCGGGAATTCCAAACTAGCACCGGGAAAACCGCATTTGCAAGACCGGCGACGGGAGGCGGGGATTCCGCAGAATTGTTGCGGGATCTGGCAGCACCAACGGACCCAAATCCTAGCTGGTCGAGCTGCTGCGCCAGCGAATGGATGTGCCGGCGGATAGAGATGCGGCTGTTGGGAGTCGTCGGGAGATGTCGGCGAGGAGGGGATGCCGCAGGAGGTGCCGGAGAGCCGAAACTGAAGTTGGGCAGCCGCTGGGAGGAACTGGAGCCGGCTGGCTGCCGGAAGAGGAGCGCAGGAGGAGGCCGGCGAGGGAGCAGGACAACGGGAGGCAGCGCTGGAAGCTGGCCGGGAATGGAGGTCCGCTGTCGCGCAGAGAGGGGCCGGCGAGGCTTGAGGCCGGCTGCTGTCGAAAGAGCCGACAGGAATGGAGGCCGGCCGTCAGGGGGACAAAGAACCGGCAGGGGCAGATCCGCTGCTTGGGAGAGATAGCCAGCAGGGGGGGCGGGGCCGACAGATCCGCCGGACAGAGGGAGGGAGGTGGGGCTATCGCGCTGGGAGGAATCCCGCTCGGGATTGCCTGGAGAGAGTCTGGAGCGCCGTCGGGATGATGAGGACCCGCGACGGCGAGATGCAGTAGCGCAGGGCAGACAGGATCGCGGGAGGTGAGCCGCTGGGCGAGGGCATCGGGGCGGGGAGCCGCGCCGGGGAAGGCGGGAGAACCGCTGGGCAGGAAGCCCGTCGCCGGGAGGAGCCGCGGCGGGGAGGGTTCGCGCGCAGGAGGAGCGGGCGCCGGGATGAGCGCACTGCGGGACCGCGAGGGGCGACGGGAGGCACGACGGGAGGCGTCGCGGGCAGCAGGGGGAGGCGCGGGAGCCGTGGTTGCCGGGACCGACGGGGAGGCGTCGCGAGAGCGGCGGCGCCGGGAGTCCGCATGGGAGGGAGACCCGCCGGGAAAGGAAGGGCTCGCTCGCAGGAGGAGCGCGCACCGGAGGGGAAGGCACCGCGATTGAGGTCCTGCGCGACCGGGAGGAGCAGCGGAGGGAGGGGGGGCGGCGGCTATTTGGATTGGAGCCGCCGGAGAGAGCCGGAGAGAGCCGAAGAGAGCCGGAGAGAGCCGAAGCAGGGAGGCTGACGCTCGGGAGGGATGACCGGCAGGGGGCGGCGGAGAATACCTATGGCTCACTGGCCATGGAGGCCGCCGCCCCCCAACCGGGAGAAACCCTAGAGGCTGACGGGAAAGAAACAAAACGGGAGGGAGGGAGGGTTCGGGATTAGGTTCCCTCTAATACCATGTAGGTTGAGAAAATGAGAGAACCGAACCCCCAAGGTGTTCTCTCTAAAGGAGCCCTTGGGGTTAATTTATAATGAATATTAAAGACCACACCGGACCTCAAGTCTGATGTGGGATGCAGACTCCAACACTCCCCCTCAAGCTAGGTGTACCTAGCTTGGACACTCCCGGTTGGAGGCCGCCGCCCCCCAACCGGGAGAAACCCTAGAGGCTGACGGGAAAGAAACAAAACGGGAGGGAGGGAGGGTTCGGAATTCGGTTCCCTTTGATACCATGTAGGTTGAGAAAATGAGAGAACTGAACCCTCAAGGTGTTCTCTCTAAAGGAGCCCTTGGGGTTAATTTATAATGAATATTAAAGACCACACCGGACCTCAAGTCCGATGTGGGATGCAGACTCCAACACAAACCTTACATCGCATTACTAACGGAATCAACTCCATCTAAGCAAGCATGTACGATTCGTGTGGGACTTCAAACAGGAGACATTTCTATAGTCATTGGAACACATAGTTTAATTTCTGAAAGTGTGGAGTTCCTAGCTTTGCGTATTACTGTTGTGGATGAACAACATCGTTTTGGGATGATTCAGAGGGGGAGGTTTCCAAGTAAGTTGTGTTGTGTATCTAAAAGTTCTGGAATGAGCCCCAGTTCAGGTGTCTTTGATGGATATAATATGACTCCTCGTATCCTTTCTTTATCTGCTACCCCAATTCCAAGGACTCTTGTTCTGGTCCTGTATGGGGATATGCCCATCACACAGATCACTGAATTGCCTCCTGGAAGGACGCCAGTTGAAACTCATGTTTTTTAAGCAAATAAAAATGGTTTTGAGGAAGTTTACAAGATAATGCTGGAAGATTTACAAGCAGGCAGGGAAATATTTGTAGTATATCCAGTCATCGATCAATCTGACAGACTGTCGCAGCTTTGTGCTGCAACTGATGATTTCGAAACCATATCTTGCAAGTTCACTGGTCACTGTTGTGGACTACTGCATGGAAAAATGAAGAGCAGTGAGAAAGATGAGGTGCTGAGACAGTTCAAGTCTGGAGGGACAAGCATATTGCTCTATACATTAGTCATTGAGGTGGGCATTGATATTTCAGATGCATCGACGGTGGTGGTTATGAATGCCAAGAGGTTTAGATTAGCTCAGTTGCACCAAATAAGAGGCTGGGTTGGGCGTGGAAGTATGAAATCAAAATGCATTTTTGGTAGCATCCGGCTCGGTTAGCCTGACCGTAAGATTTTGCAAAAGTCATCTGATGGTTTTTACCTGGTAAATAAGGACCTGTTTGAATGTGGGCCCAATGACTTGGTTGGTACGAAACAATCAGACCATCTTCCAGTGTTTTTCCTCGCCTGGTTGGAGACAGATGGCAAGATCCTAGAAAACACACATCTTGCTGCCCTGAAAATTTTAAGCACTTTTAGTGACTTAAAGCTGAGGAAGAGTGGGTGTAAATATGTTGTTTCTAGAGTCGCCGTTCATGTTACTTCAGCCCTGCGTGGGGCGGCTATTAAAACTGCGATGCGAAACCAAGAAATAAAGGGGCTTGACAGTTTGGAAAAAAGTTGGATGGATGCTTAGGCCACTGCCAAAACCACCATAATAAGGTGTCATTTCATGTCCACCTTAGGGACAAGGTGGTTTTTAAGGAGGGGCGAATGTTAGGTAAGTAGGGGTGTGTGCTGGCAGAGTTTGGAATAAGAGGGATTTGTCGAGTGTAGGAGTGGGTGTAACTGTCAGGGGGCGGTGTTGTACTTTTACTATATTAGTTGTTGGGGTGGTTAGCTGGCTGGGCGAGCTATTAAATAGGGGGGCCAGTGTTTGTAGGGAGGACACGATTCATTTGCTGAAAACGGCTTGGAAGCTGTTGGAGGTGTGTGGCCTTGGGAGGTTTCGCTTAGCTCATCCGAAGTGGTCTTCTGAGGAGATCTCTCTCCCTCCTTCCATCCTCTTCTCCCTTCTACTCCTCTCATTCTCATTCTTCTGGAAATAAAAGATTTGATGTTGTTGTTCTATTTTCTTCTTTTATCTTTTCTGTTAAGCGATCGTTATGCTTGTAACCAAACAATTTGGTGCACTTGTTGAGAGAGATTGTCCATTGCGAACTCAAGGAGAGAGCTGATCGTTGCTGCTGGAAAAGTGATTGCAAGAGGAACACGTATGCAGTGAGGTGGATGCCAGACCAGGAAAAAAAACAACGCATGCAGTGAGATCGTTTTCGCCTGACGAACGAGGAAGTAGTCGCGTTTTGGGAGTCAAGCAGGAGCCGTCAATAAACATTGCGGTTGGAGGCAACAGTTGAGGATCGTTGGAGAATTCATGATCTTCCACAGGGGAAAGACGTTCGGGCTGCTGTGAAGTCAATCGGACGTCAGTTGAGGTGAACCGAGCTTGCCAAACATTGGAGCAAAGAGGCGTGTCAGTTGTTGAGGAAGCGAAAGCAGCTGGGGAACCGATCGCTGCTGGGAAAAGGACAATCGCAGCAGTGAGACGAACGTCGTTGTGGACAATTGTTGTGTGATTTGCTGTGGGAGACGCTACAACATCACATGAGCAAAGGAGTCAATCTAAGCTCGCCAGTCACTGTGAGGGGACGGTCGGAGCGAGACGTTCGCTGGGGAGAGAGAAAAAAAAACAAACTCCACTGAGTCACACTTAGCTGGTCCTCACGATTGCAGCTGATATTCTACGGAAAACATTAGGTGTGGACGCGGATGCAATTGTGTGACGCGGTCGAGGGTGGGGGAAACTCATGCTGACTGGACAATCGAACCTAGTCGATCGTAGTGTGAGAGTGTCGTTCGCTAAAAGGTTGATCGTTGCAATCGGGAAGCGCAAGGTTGACTTGAGGGCCTCCCTGTTTGTTTGACAGTAACTGAATATGGAATTGGGAGTTGCAGCAGAGTCAACGTTGGAGCGGTTTTTCAGTGTGCAGACAGTGCAATTGTTGGAGCTTCAGTCGTCAATGAATGCAGTCTTTCTAAATTGCAAGCGGAGCACGCGAGGCAAGACCATGAGGAACTACAGTATTTGCGAGATCAACTTCGGGAACTGGCAGAGTTAGCTATTCACCAACATTCCGAGGAGCAGCTTGTTCCTGGATTTTCGGCATCTTTGACTGCCGAAGCAGTGCATCCGAGAGTACCTCCAGCAAGACAACAGTGGCAGGAGTGCGATGATGTTCCTACGGAGATAATTGATCCAGACACTGGTTGTATTATTGAAAGTGAGTATGAGATTGTTACTGCTACTGCTAAGATTGGCTGCGAGCTTTGTGATTTTGATG
The DNA here is from genome assembly GCA_963277665.1 of Viscum album. Taxonomy (NCBI): domain Eukaryota; kingdom Viridiplantae; phylum Streptophyta; class Magnoliopsida; order Santalales; family Viscaceae; genus Viscum; species Viscum album. The sequence continues at coordinate 459,204,338 of OY728126.1, forward strand.
GGGAGACAGCAGGCATCCAACTTACAAATGCAGAAACCATTGTTGTACGCTGGACCATGGTCTCCGGAAGGCGGCAGAGAGCTTGGAGCTGGTAAAATCCAGCACGATGCATCCAATAGAGCTTGCAATTTATGCTAGATTTTGTATGAGGCAAGTTGTTAAAACTGTTGGGCTTCCAAAGCAGCCTAAAGAAGTGGAACTTAATGCTGAGGTGTTGGCTGGAATTTATGCTGAAATGGAGGTTTGTTGTGGTGCTGCAGAACAGCCCAAGTTCACCGGGCTTGTTTTTTGAGACCAAATGGAGGACAAAGAGGATCAAAAACCACCACATTGGAAGGAATTTCATCATTCCAGAACCAAGGGTAGGCCATATTGTTTTGTTTCTTCTGCCACCACCAGAACCACCACCAAGTGATTGCCTCTCCAGTGCTACTATGGCTATGTCGGGAGGTCCACCAATGTTACAACGGCTGTGTTGTACTATTCCTATTTTAGTTGTTGGAGTGGTGAGTTGGCTGGGTTGGCTATTAAATAGGGGGGCCAGTGTATGTGGGGGGGGGGCACGATTCATTTGTTGAAAACAGCTTGGAAGCTGCGGGAGGTGTGGCGATGGGAGGTTTCGCCTCGCTCAACGGAAGTGGTCTTCTGAGGAGATCTCTCGCTCTCTCTCTCTCCTTCCATCCTCTTCTCCCTTCTAGTGTATCTCTGTTCTCATTTTTCTGGAAATAAAAGATTCGTTGTTGTTGTTGTTCTATTTTCTTCTTTAATCTTTTCTGCTGAGCGATCGTTAGGCTTGTAACCTAACGGGATTAAATTCTAAAAGTTCACTTCCTTCACTTTTTTGGCTTGCCAGTTAATACTAGAGATCAGTTCAAATGTAAAAAGGCTTCTAACACTGTTAAAGGGATAAAAGCTGGGTGAAAACAAGCTGAGTAATCTGATGTGGGACTCGAAAATACCCAGAATAAAAAAAAAGGGTTTAACACTCCCCCTCAAGCTGGACATGTCCACCTTGGACAACGAGTCCCACAAAAAGAAAGATGATATTATACAAGACCAGACATACTCCCCCTCAAGCTGAGCCGCAGATGCTGTGGATGCCCAGCTTGGAACTAAGCGAGGCTAGGTGAGCCCCTGGAAGGCCTTTGGTGAAGATGTCAGCAAGCTGGTCCGCCGTCGGGATGTGGCTAAAGCTGACATGATCATGCTCCAGGTGGTGGCGAAGAAAGTGGCAGTCCACCTCAATATGTTTTGTCCGTTCATGGAAGACGGGATTCGAAGCTATCTTGGTAGCTACCTGATTGTCACACCAAATGTGAGCAGATGTCTGCGGAGGAAAGTCAAGCTCCTGGAGGAGATGTCGAAGCCAAATGATCTCCATGGTGACAGTGGTCATTACACGGTACTCGGATTCCGCACTGGAGCGGGAGACGACTGTCTGTTTCTTGTTGTGCCAGGAGATGAGATTGCCTGCCAAGAAGACGGCAAACCCAGAAGTAGATCGCCGAGTAGCAAGGCAACCAACATAATCAGCATCACAAAAGACCTCAATATTCAGATGAGCATGCTGGGAGTAGCGAAGACCACAAGCAGGATCACGCTTGATGTATTTGGCGATGTGGAGAACAGCATCCCAATGAGAGGTGGTCGGATGCTCCATAAATTGACTCACTTTGCCAACAGCGCAGGCAATGTCGGGACGAGTCATGGTGAGATAATTGAGTTTGCCCACCAATCGACGGTACCGCTCTGGGTGTGAATACGGTTCCGAGGAGTCATGAAGAGACCGTTCCTCGTGCTCCAGAGGAGTGTCCACAGTAGTGGCATGTGTCAGCCCAGCATCCTGCAGAATGTCCAACGCATATTTCCGTTGGCAGAGGGAGATGGTGTCCGGAGAATAGGATACCTCGATGCCTAGAAAGTATGTGAGAGGACCGAGATCCTTAGTGTGGAAGTGCTGGTGAAGATGCCCCTTGAGGTGGGTGATACCAGCAGAGTCGTTGCCGGTGATGATGATATCATCCACATAAAAGACCAACAGGATGCAGCCAGCGGAGGTGGTCTTGTAGAACACAGTGTGGTCCTTCATGCTGCGAGAGAGCCCAAAGTCAATGACGACAGTGCTGAAGCGTCCGAACCAAGCACAAGGAGACTGCTTGAAGCCATAAAGAGAGCGGCGGAGTCGACATACGTGAGACTCTACGCTGAAGGCACAAAATCCGGGTGGATGTTGAAGATAAACCTCTTCCCCAAGAAATCCATGGAGGAAGTCATTCTTGACATCCAGTTGATGAAGAAGCCAATGATGATGAGCAGCCAAAGAAATGAATAACCGAACGGAGACCATCTTGGCAACTGGGGAGAAGGTATCAAAATAGTCAATACCGTAAGTTTGGACGAAGCCCTTTGCCACAAGGCGGGCTTTGAGTTGATGGAGAGTATCATCGGGATTCTGCTTGACTGTGTAAATCCATTTGCAGTCAACCGCCTGTTTGCCTGCTGAAAGGGGGGCAAGATCCCAAGTATGATTTTCTTCCAAGGCCTGCAACTCATCCCGCATTGCGGCTAGCCATCCCGGGTGAGATCTTGCATCACCCACTGTGCGAGGAATAGAAACTGTCTCCAGAGCTAACAGACCCCTGTAGGAAGATACAAAGAGGAGTACTCTGGCAAGAGCGAGTACCTTTCTGGAGGGCAATGGGTAAGTCCTCTGGTGCCGGGGCAGGAGCATCGGACAAAGCAGGAACGACGGTGTCATTGGCTGGGATGGGGAATACAGGTGATGGACGACGTGAGTAGACCCTACCAAAATGGGTGTCAGCAACAAGGGGAGACACCGGAGGAGGGTGGATGAGAAGAGGAAAGCAATCATCAATGGCTGAGTCAGGATGAAGAGAGGGAAGGGAGAACGGAGAGTTCTCAACAAATGAGACGTCAGCAGAGATGACATACCTCCGGAGGTCCGGTGAGTAGCAGCGATATCCGCGCTGAGTGCGGGAATAGCCAAGGAAGATGCACCGGAGGGATTTGGGAGAGAGTTTGGAGAGTCCAGGACGTGTGTCTCGAACATAACATAGGCATTCAAATACTCGAAGCGGAAGGGAGTGAGGAGGGAGAGAAGAAAACAGAGCCCGAAAAGGAGTCGCCCCCTGAAGAATAGAAGAAGGAAGGTGGTTTATAAGGTAGCAGTGAGTATCGCATCTCCCAAAAAATGTAGAGACATCTGTCGGTGGAAGAGGAGGGCACGAGCAGTCTCCAAAATATGGCGGTGTTTCCGCTCGGCCACTCCATTATGCTGGGGTGTATCAGGACACGAGGTCTAATGAATGATGTCTTTCTCTTGGAGAAAGTGCCGGAAAAGGAGTGGAGAGGTACTCACGCCCATTGTCCGAGCGGAGACATTTAACAGAAATGGAAAATTGGTTATGAATTTTGTGGAAGTCTGTATCCCACATTGGACTTGTAGTCTGATGTGGTCATTTTCATTCATTATAAAAGAATGTCTCCGCCTCACTTTGAGGTGAGGAGGCAAGGGGGTTTCTCAACCTACATGGTAGCAGAGGAGGTTTAACCCGACCCCTCCCACTAATTTTTTATTCTTTACTGTTTAGGGTTGATTTTTTTTTTATTTCCCTCTCCGTAGGGGGATGGCGGGCACATGGCCCTAATTCTCTGCAGCCCCCCCCCCTCCTACGTGATTGTTTCCGGTAAGGCCCTGCAAGGACTCTTGACAGCGGACTTCCGGCCCCGCCTCCTGCTGCGGCTTCTCGGCTCCGCCTCCCTCCCGCGATTAAAGGTCCTCCCGCGTCGGCAACTCCCGCTCTCCAGGCAGATCCTTACCGTCAGCTTTCTGGGCGTTGACCTCCTCCTCGGGGCCCTCCGGCGTCGTTCTCCCCTCCCGCGCGACGGACCATCCTCCGGCCATCCTGTTCGGCGGGCTTCCTTCCCCGGCGTCTCCACCCTGCTGCGCACGCCGGCCCCGATATCCCGCGCGGCTCCCGTCGGCTCGGCCCATCCTCCCGCGCGTCTCCCGCATCTCCTGCTACGCACGCACCGCACTCCTCAACGGCTCCCGCCTTCCCCGGCGGACGTTCCGGCTCCCGCAACAGCTCCCGCTTCTCCAGGAGAGTGATACGGTCGGCTCCGCTTCTCCCGCAACTGCTCCGCCTCTCCCGCTACGCACGAACCGCGCTTCCCAGGCAGTCCTCCTGTGCACGCAGCACCTCCCGCGGCTCCCTAGGCGGTCTCCCTTCCCCGGCGTCTCTATCCCGGACGGCTCCTTGCGCCGGCGGCCTCCTTCCCCAACGGCTCCCTCCCAACAGCTCTGTCCGGCGTTCTTCCCACCCGGCGGATCTCTTTTGGGAGAACCCTCCCGACGGAACCATGCGACCTCTCCTTGCGCGCTTCCTCTGTGCGACGACTCCTTCCCGCGGCTCGCGTCCCGCGGCTCCCAGCCCTCACCTCCCGTCGCGATCCCGACGGCCAGCCGCGCCTGCTCTCTTCCTCGGCGCTCCTCCCCTGTGGCGGACCTCCATCCGCCTGAGCGGATCCATCCCTGCGCCTCTGCTTCTCCAGACGACTCCGTCCGGCTGCTCCCTTCCCGACGGATCCCTCGCGCCGGCCCATCTCCGTCCGGCTACTCCCCGGCGGATCCCTCACGCCGGCCCATCTTCGTCCGGCTGCTCCCTTCCCGACAGATCCCTCGCGCCATCCCATCTCCGTCCGGCTGCTCTCTTCCCTGCGGCTCCTCCCGAGCGCGACCCTCTGTCGCGGCTCCTCCCCAGCGCTGCCTCCTCCTCCTGCTTCCTGCGGAATCCTCACCTCCCTGCCCGGCGCCTCCTGCGGAATCCCTGCATCCCATCGTCGGTGCCTCCTGCGGTTTCCCCAGCGCTTCGACGACCGGCACCACCATTGCGGATTTCTCGGCGCTTTAACGATCGGCCCGACATTACAGATTTCCCGGCGCTCTGACTGACCGGCCCGTAGTGCAGATTTTCCCGACGCTTTGACGACCGACCCGCCAGTGTGGATTTCCCGACGCTCTGTTGTCCGGCCCCACACTTTTTCGGCGATGACCCATCTTTTTTTTTCAGCAGCATCACATTACCATCTTGAGGGGGAGCAGCATCAACAACGATTTCATTATTTCCGTTTCTTCTGTTTTTGACTTGTATTTGTCATCAAGCTGGGCATGTCCAGCTTAAGGGGGAGTGTTAGCGTCTGTTTTGTTGCTTTCTTTTCATTATGTGTCCAAGCTAGATACACCTAGCTTGAGGGGGAGTGTTGGAGTCTGTATCCCACATCAGAATTGTGGTCCGATGTGGTCTTTTTCATTCATTATAAAAGAATGTCTCCGCCTCACTTTGAGGTGAGGAGGCATGGGGTCTCTCAACCTACAAATTTCATTGTAAAATGTCTGAAAAGTGGAAAACAATTCGAAGCGTTCTCAAAGAAGGTATAGCCAAGTCATTCGCGAAAAATCATCAATGAAAGATATAGAGTATTTATACCCCAAATGACTCGAGATGGTACAGGGACCCCAAACGTCTGAATGAACTAGATCAAAAGGTTTGGAAGCCCTTGTATCCACTCGAGGAATGTAGGAAGTGCGATGATGTTTCGCAAAAGTACAAGACTCACAATGAAAAGAAATATGCTGTCTGAAATCTGGATAAAGCTAATGAATGGTGGAGGCGGGGGATATCCCAACCGAAAATGAAGATCCAAGGCACGATCAGAGAGAGATGTGCAGGCAACGGGTGTCGGTCCATCAAATATGTAGACCCCGTCCCGAAGCTGGACTCTACCAAGTTCCCGATTCGTAGTCAGCTCCTGAAAAAGAACAGCAGAGGAGGTAAATACGAAAGCACAGTTAAAATCTTTTGTGAGCTTACTGATGGAAAGAAGATTAAAGGGACTGTGGGGGACATGTGCCACAGAGGGCAAGTGAAATGATGACGTCAGGCAGCATGCACCGAAACCTGCAATGGAGATAGTGGAGCCATTGGCGACGGTGATGGCTGATGGACCGGTATAAGGATAGGAGGTCAACATACCAGCATCACCGGTGAGATGGTCAGAGGCACTTGAGTCGAGCATCCAGGCAGGGGAGCGACAACCAACAAAGGCGGCGGAAGCAGCTGAATGGGCTAGAGAGGCCAAAGATGGACTAGGTCCAGCAGGGGTCCGAGGATCATGACGCAGCCGGATGTCCGACATAGACAGGTCCAGAGATGGTGGGAGAGTGGCGACGGATGAGGAAGCCTCCTGGACCGCTGTCTGACCCTCCCGCAAGTGCTGAGATGGGCGGCCATGAAGTTCCCAGCATCGATCAATCAGGTGGCCGAGCTTGCCACAGTGTTGACAGAGGGGACGTGGACGACCGTCCATACAGCCACGACCACGAGTGCCTGAGCGACCACCTCCACGACCAACGAGAGCTTAGTAGTCGAAGATGGGGGTGGTCGGTGGAAGAGCTCGTTGGGCCTTGCCCAGGCGATGATAAACCTATGGTATATCCAGCGTAGAAGGGTTGGCGAGCATCTCAGTAGCCGTCGTGGCATACTCAGGGGCGAGGCTATTGAGAATATTGAAGATGCAAAGTTGGTCCCTCTGAGTCTGAGCGGCCGCCGGTGTCTGGGGTACAGGCCACAACTCTTGCAACTCATCGCGAAGACATTTTCATTCCATAAAATAGGTCGTGAAAGGCCGATCCTGCTGGCGAAGGAGCGACAATCGCTGAAGAATGTCGGAGACCCAAGCCAAATTGTTGATCTCAAAATACATGATGTGCAAGGAATCCCAAAGTTCCCTGACAGTATTCGCGGTCCGGGTGACATCCTTCACTGAGCGATCCATGGAGTTGACCAGCAAGACGAAGATCTTGCTATCAGCAAGCTTCCATGGACGGTAGTCGGGATCAGTCGATGCCGGTGGAGGATCCTCCAGGTGAAAATCCAGATCCATTCCTATCAGGGAAATTAAAATTGTCTTCCGCCAAATGGAGAAGTTGGTGGCGTCGAGTCGTTCATCGACGAGGCGGATGGAGGCAGTGATCATCTGAGGCAGAGCTGATGAGGCGGCCATGGAGGCGTGGGACAACCACCGAAGAGGTCAGACGTAGCGGGATGCTACGAGGCGCGGCCGGTAGAAGCCGGGAAGATGTAATGTCAGTCAGTGTGTTGGGACCTCGAGATGCAACGGACAGCGGAAGGGGCGTCGGGAGTCGGTGCAAGCCGGACGAAGGAAGAGCCGGGAGGATGCCAGTTCGCCTGGAGGGAGCTGGTTTGCCGGGACAGGTTTGCCTGGAGGGAGTTGGACCGCCTGGATCGGTTTGCCTGGACCAGTTCGCTTGGAGTGAGCCGGTTCGCCTAGACCGGTTCGCCTGGAGGGAGTCGGACCGCCTGGACCAGTTCGCTTGGATTGAGCCGGTTCGCCTAAAGGGAGTCGCGGCCGGAAAAAAAAAAGTTGTTGGGATGTATGCGCCGGGATGGGCCGTTGCCGGAAAAAGGGGGGGGGGGAGGCCGGCGTGGATCCGCTGGGAAGGTAGCCGGCGTGGAGAAGCGGCGCAGGGAGGCGTCGCGATGGGGTCGTCGCGCTGGGTCGCGAAGGAGGGCGGGGCCGTCGCGATGGAGGGCGCTTGCAGGAGGGTCGTCGCAATGGAGCGAGGAGCCGAAAGCTGCCTGGAGGTATTGGTACCGCTCGGGATATGTCGCGCGAGAGAGACAGGGATGCCGGGCAAGGAGGATGTCGTCGCCAGGAGGCCAGGTCGTGCGCGACTAGAGAGTCGGGAGGCGGCAGTCGCCGGAAATCCGCAGGAGAAGGCGGGCCAGGAGTCGTGGAGGTTCGTCACGGCTGGAGCCTGTCGCACAGGGGAAGTGCGCAGGAAGGGCGGAGCCTGGCGAAGCAGGGAGTCCGCAGGGGCCGGGCAGGGTCCGGGAGGCCGCCTGTGATACGAGCCCGGAGGGAGGAGGGAGCCGCCGGGGAGGGAGCCGGGAGGAGATGAGGGTGGCCACGTAGGGCAGACCCGAGAGGAAAGAAAAAAAAAATCTAGAGGGAGGGTCCGGGATTATATTCCCTTTGATACCATGTAGAGGGGAAAACTCCTTACCTCAAGGTGCGGCGGAGCGCTTGTTTTATAGATTGAGAGAGAGGAATACATGCAGGAGTATTCTGATGTGGGACTCGAAAATACCCAGAATAATAAAAAAGGGTTTAACAATGCTAATGATATTTAGCAATTATATGAGTCAGGTCATGGTTTAACAATTTTACAGATGTCAGGTCATGGCTTATCTACATATATAAATTGAGTTCAATCCATTATAGATGAATTTAAACTGATGTTGATCAATGGCAATCTTCAGACAGTGTTCTCCATGTTGCATAATGTGTTCACCCTGTATATCCATCATGGCCTCCATAAGGATTATAGATCCATCCCATCCCAAATCAAATATAGCCAAATCTCAACATTCCTACAGTTGAAGAACTTACCGATAGTTTGATTTGAGACCCTTCATCAGATGTTAGCCCATTAACTCTAACAGAATCCCTATCTCATATTTTAAATTTGATCGACCGCAGGGGGTCAAAGACATGACCGGTATCATAATCATGGTAAAAGAGGTCAAGGAAATCTCCATTGTAATTACTATAAGCAAGACAGATATACTCAAAATTAGTGTTATTCATTGCATGACCTTCCAAGAAAGATAGCATATGATGTTTAATCATCGCCACCAGTTCTTGAGTCAACGATTGAACCTAGGGGATCATTCAAACTTATTTTCAGCCACTGAATACAGACTATTTCCTGCTACCCATGCATCACTGGATGGAGCTGTTATCCGCACACCCTCTGTAGAAATGACAATGGATTCAGACCCCAACATGAATGATGATGAAGGCGTGAACGTGAAGGTAAAGACATAGCCAATGCATTCGGACCGATTTGTTGATTGTGATTCCCTTCGCAGAGCTACTTCTCACACGCCGACAGTTAAGGACACTTCCTGCTTGCCACCAACAGAAGGTTTTGTTCATACGCCCTCAATAAAAGTTATTGGTTATATTCAACTGACTCCCTAGAAGATGTTATGAGTTCCATCGAAGGTTGAGCATACAATTTCCCATATTCTTCTCCTCGAGATTAAAGCAGACTTGGAACCAAAGTCCGAAAGCAACAATCACCCGAACGATAAAAATGATGATGGGAGGAACTTAGTGAACCTGGAGAAGATGAAATGAGGAATTTTGAAGCAATGGATAAACAGGGGCTCGAACCCGAGCGTTGGCCATCGGTGGAAGTATTCCATCCCACCTGAGCACATGAACGAATGGTCAACGTGGAACAGAGTTCAGAGGTTCCACGCCAACGTTCTCGGCGAGCTTCCTTTAAGGTTTCCACCACTATAAAGCATGGATCAACACAAATTTCCATTCTACCCAAAAGACAATCTTTATCCATGGGGGAGACTAATGCAGCACAGATTCTCCCCTTCAGTGGTGCAGCAAAAGCCTTAGCTGCCAACCCTAGCAGCCAGAACCCCACGTGGGGGTCTTTTAAGTCTTTTATTATTGTTTAAGAGTCCAGTGGAGCATTGGGGATTGCATTTGTTGTCAATGGCAAGGCTGTCATTGGGGAGTGAAGATGCCAATATGTGTTGGGTGATTTGAAGAGATGATGAAGTTGTCTGCCATTGAAGGTGTAGATGGGTGAATTCCCCTTACCTCAATGTGAGGTGAGGATATTCTTTTATAGATTAGGAAACCAAAAAACAAGACGGGTAAGTCCGATGTGGGACTCACCCATTTAAACTTAAATGGGTTCCAACAGAAGGACTCTTGAGAATGTGTTTACAAGTTGGCAAAGGAGTTTGGTGTTGATGCTGCTGCTTGAACCTCTTAAACAAACAGATTCAAGGCAATAGCCTATAAAACTAGTGATTGTTGAGCTGTTCTGGAAAGGAATCGATGATAGGTACGAATGATTGGAGGGAGCACTGTCTACAACAGTTTTGGAATGAGTTTGGAGAGCTGGCTGAGTGAACAGCTTCAAGAGTTGGGTTTTAAATTAAGAGAAAGTTGGTTGTAATATTGAGAACCCATTCAAGGACTGTTCAGCATGAAGTCTGCTATATATAGTGTTGAAAAACTCTTGAGTGAAGGTTTGGAGAAGCTTAAGAGGTTGGAATTAAAGTGGCAGTGAAGGTCAAATGAAGTACTCTAAATTCAGTAATTACGTGTTGCAAGACTTTGGAAACTAGTTTGAAGAGGTTTGGAAATATTTTCATATTTTCCAAAGTGATTTAAAGTCATTTGAAATGCTTTGAAGTATTTGGAGAAGCCCTAAGAAGAATTGAAGAGGTTTTATGCTCGTTTTCACAAGTTCTGGAATTCTGTGATTGAACCTACAAAGTGTTTCTCTCAGAAAAGATTCGTAAGAAATTCTTGAAGTTGTGCTGAAAATTTGCTAAGGCAGCGAATACGTATGATATTTTGTCATGTGTATGATATTTGATGCGTTGAATGCTAAAAATTGACTAAGGAATGGAATGAGTAAGGTTTTCAGGTGCTTGTGTAATATATTAGTGAAGAAGTGATATATTGCATACGTATTATTTCCTTAGATGCGTGATATATTTACGTCAGAACTGAAGAATCAGCAAAGTCCTGATCTTCACCCAGTATACGTAACATTTTGAATTGGGATGGATGACAAATTTGGCAAAGGCGCTGGATATATAACATTTTTATAATGGTATGTAAGTTTTTCACTGATTTGCATGCAGCCAAGTCAAAAAACTTATGCAAAGGGAAAAAGCTTAAGCAAGTTTCAGAATCACAGTGATACGTAAGTTTTTCATAAAACTTACCTAGTACGTAAGAATAATAAAAATTTATGTATTGGTCATCAGTTGGAAAAATATGCAAAGGCATCTGATGCGTAGATAAGTTGAGACTCACATTGTGATACGTAAGATTTTGTAAATCTTATGTAAGTTTTTACAGTTAACAAAATGTGAAGGTCTTGGAGACGTTTCAGAAGGAAGTTTAATTCAGACAACACAAGAACTGCTCTTCAGTGTATTAAATATCACAAATGGAATTGTGATTCAAGCAAAGTGTTGAGAACAAGAAGAAGAAAATTACGTTGTGATGTGTAGGTTGAGAAACCTCCTTGACTCCTTGCCTCAAAATGAGGCGGAATCATTCTTTTATAATGAATGAAAATGACCACATCGGATCACAAGTCCGATGTGGGATATAGACTCCAACACTACCCCCTCAAGCTAGGTGTACCTAGCTTGGACACATAATGAAAAGAAAGCAACAAAAAAACAGATGTTAACACTCCCCCTCAAGCTGGACGTGCCCAGCTTGATGACAAATACAAGACAAAAACAGAAGAAACGGAAATAATAAAATCGTTGTTGATGCTGCTCCCCCTCAAGATGGTAATGTGATGCCGCTGAAAAAGAAAAGAATGGGTCATCGCCGGAAAAGTGCGGGGCCGGACAACAGAGCGCCGGGAAATCCACACTGGTGGGTCGGTCGTCAGAGCATCAGGAAAATCCGCACTACGGGCCGGTCGTCAGAGCACCGGGAAATCCTTAATGTCGGGCCGATCGTCAAAGCGCCGAGAAATCCGCTCGGGAGGGCCGGTCGTCAAAGTGCCGAGAAATCCGCAATGGCGGTGTTGGTCGTCGAAGCGCCGGGAAATCCACAGGAGGAGGCCGGCGATTGCGGCGGAGGCATTCCACAGGAAGCAGGAAGAGGCCGGCATGGAGGGAGCAATTGAGCAGCAGATAGGGGAGGCGACGTTGCAGTGAGATTGCAGCGGAGGTGCACGGGGAGGGATCTGGCCGGAACAATCCGGAACTGGAAGGATCAGCTTGAATCTGGCTGGATATCACCAGATTTGGCCGGATTTTGGCAAATCTGGGAGATGTCGCGTGCAGGGAGTGGATCCAGCCAAATCTGGACGGAACTAATAGATGGAGTCGCCGAGAGGCCATCGCGCGGAGGAGGGAGCCGCGCACTGCGGGAGGAGGGATCTGGACGCGGCGGATCTGGACGCCAGGAGCCTCGACGGGAGCCGCGCCGGGAGAAACGCCGGAGAGCCGAAAAGACCGCCAGGTAGGGCGGGAGGAGCATCGTCGGGGAAAACTGCCGCGGGAGGGGCGGGAGCCGCGCGCATAAAGGACGGGAGCCACGCAGGAATCTGGAGGCGAAGGAGCTCAGCGGGAGGACCGTCGCCGTAGGAGGACCGTCGCGCGGGAGGACCGTCGCGCGGACTGTGAGAGAGGCGGCGCTGGAAGCCGGTGCCGGCAGGGGAGGAGATCCGCGTCGGATGCGGAGGGCCTGGAGGGAGTCGGTCGGTCGTCGGGATCTCGGGAGGGCACCGGAAAGCCGCGCGCAAGGAGTCGCGTATGGCAGGCCGTCGGGGTAGAGGATCCGCGGAGGGGCGCGCAGAGGACGCAGCGGGAGGTTTACCCAGGCAAGGAAGTGTCGGCAGGGGGAGAACCGCCGGGAGGGCAAGGTCTGGGCAGAACCGTGAGGCCGCCTGGGATAGATAGCCGGCAGGTAGGGAGATCCGCCGGACAGAGCCGCCGGCAGGGATAAAAAAAGAGAGAGCCCAGAGGGGCGGTGAAATAAAGTAAACCCAGCCCTACATGAGGGGGGGTCGCCGCCCCTCACGGGGAGAAACTCTAGAGGCCGACGGGAAAAAAAAATAGACAGGAGGAGGGTTCGGGATTAATTTCCCTCTGATACCATGTAGGTTGAGAAACCTCCTTGACTCCTTGCCTCAAAGTGAGGCGGAGGCATTCTTTTATAATGAATGAAAAGGACCACATCGGACCACAAGTCCGATGTGGGATACAGACTCCAACATGATGCATTCTGAGAATTAAAGAACAAACCAAAGGCTATTCTGTGAAATGAGAGGTAGTCACGCAGCAAAGAAATTGCCACACCGTGAAGTTCTGTGCATTCGAACATGTGTGCCATGGTGGATTAAAAGATATGCGGATTTTTAGGAGTTTTTGAAGGAAAAATCCAGAGTCTTGTGGTATATTAATTGGTAATATATTTTACTGGGATATTGTGAGAATTAAAACTGAAAAATATTTACTAGTTTGAATGAGAAGATCATCTGCCGCAGATCAAGGAGTCTCCGTAATCAAATTATGGAAACAATTTTCACGATATTCGGTGAATATTAAATAAGAAATCTAGCAAAAAAAGCTGGTCAGACCCGATACACCTTTTGATAAGAAAATCCTAAGCATCGAAGGAAAAGTGGGTGTTGAGACCAGTCTTATGATATTCCTATATCGTACAAGACGACTGAGGGAGGTCAGCACTGTTGTTGTTCATGATACCTATGTGTCGAAGCATTTGAAGAAAACTGGGAAGGAAGATAGTATGGAGTATCTGGCCAACAACATGCACAAATCATTTTGATATTGAGTTGAAGAACAAGACCGACTTGCATGCAATGTTGCTGATCAGCAGAATGGGACACCTGAGGAAGAGATGGGTGAATGATGATAGGAAGACAATCATCGATGGTGGTGTCTAGATGGGAAGAGGAAGAGAAAGAAGAGCTCTCAACAAAAGATACATCAGCAGAGATGATATATCGTCGTAAGTCTGGAGAGAAACATCGGTATATCTGCGCCGAGTGCGGAAATATCCGAAGAAGATGCGGCGGAGGGATTTGGGAGAAAACTTTGAAAGGTAGGGACGAGAGTCACGGACATAACAAAGACACTCAAACACACAGAGAGGAAGCGGGTGAGGAGGGAGAGAGTAGAACAGAGCCCAAAAAGGAGTCTCCCCCTAAAGGATAGAAGAAAGAAAACGATTTCTGAGGTATGTAGCAGTAAGGATGACATCCCCCAAAAAAGAAAAGGCAGGCATGTGGAATAAGAGGGCATTAGCAGTCTCCAGAATATGACGATATCTATGCCCATCCACTTCATTCTTCTGAGGTGTATCGGGGCAGGATGTCTGAAGTAACAACACAAATTAAGTCTTTTGTGAGTTTACTTATAGAGATAAGATTAAAAGGACTGTGAGGAACATTAGCTACAGAAGCCAGGCGAATAGAGGGAGTCAATGAGCATGTGCCAAATCCCGCAAAAGGGGTTGTAGATTCATCATCAACAGTAATTGCAAAGGCACCAATATACGGATGATAGGTAGTAAGCAGACTTTAATCTCCTGTGAGATGTTCAGACGCACCAAAATCAAGCATCCAAGCTGTCGGTCGATGAGATATGCACGCGGTAGGGCCACCAGTCTGAGCAATGCTGGCGGGAGAAGAGGAAGGTGGCAAAGCAGCCTGATAAGATTGTATAAATGCAATCTCCTCCTTCGAGGGTGCCAGTTTGTGACGGATACTAAATGATGGCGAGTATAAAGGCATGTCTAGGTATGTAGAGTGCGCCAGGGAGGGGGGACTGCCTCGCGGGAGGACCGGTGACGGAGCACAGGACAGCCGCGCAGGCACGCGCACAGACGCGGTAGTGAGGCGCGGGGCTGCCGTGCAGGAAGGCCAGTGACTGAGGCGAGGGGGCTGCCTCACAGGAGAGCCGGCGACTGGAGGCGCAGGGGGAGACGCACGGGCATGCCGATAATAGGGGCACGGGGGAGCCATGCGGGAGAAAGACCACCGGTTGTCGGTCCAACGCAGGACTGCCAGGTGGAGGGCCGACAATGGGGCGAGGGGTTCACCCTCACATGGGAAGAGGCTGGCGCAGTGAGGCGGGGATTCCGCAGGAGGCGCCGGCGTGGGGAGTCAGGATGTCCGCTAGAGGGTGCCAGCAACGGGAGGTGCAGGAGAGGCCTGCGCACAGGCGGGCCGTCGGGTACCCAGCAGGGGACCGCGCGCTGGGAGGCGGGTCCGTCGGGAGTCGCACGAAGGGAGGGTTCTTCCGGGAGGGAGCCGCCGGGCAGGAGACGTCAAAGGGTCGTCACGCGGGAGGCAGGCCGCAAGAGATGCAGCTACCGCAGGAGGCGCCGCGCGATCAGGCTAAGGCGCAAGGAGTAAGCCTTGCGGGAGGGTGATGTCAACACAGGAAGGCTAAGGCCCAAGGAGTAAGCCTTGCGGGAGGGTGATGTCGACACAGGAGGGTGACGGGAGGCCGGTCGGCGAGAAGACCTCCGCTCACTGGCCAGATCTAGAGGTCTAGCCAGCGTGAGGGGAGTGCAGCGCTTCCACACAGGAAGGAGGCAGGGTCGAGACGCCGCAGAGGGAGGCGGGGTCAGGACGCCGCAGAGAGAGGCAGGGTCGAGAGGCCGCAGTGGGAGGCGGGGCCGGGAAGCCGCAGCAGGAGGCGAAGTTGGGACGCCGCCCGAAGGGTTCCGCCGGGGGGAGCCGCAGAGGGGCGGAGGGCCGCGGGAGGGGCGACGTCGGAGATGATCCGCGCTGGAGGGCGGAGCACAACGCATGGGAGGGAAAAAAATATTATCGGGAATTACCCTCTGATACCATGTAGAATGGTGAAGTCCTTTCTCTCAAGAAGAGGTGCAGACATTCTTTTATAGATGAGGAAGAGATTTACAAGTCGTAATAATCCGATGTGGGACTGGAAAACACTTTTTACTCAGAAATACAATAAATTGGGTTTAACAGCATTCAACATGATAGGGATTGAGAGATCCAACCCCGTTAGTGCGATTCACGAAATTGTGAATTTGGGAATTCTGGAAAACGACACGATTAGGTAATTGGCTCCAATCTCTTCTATGAGTAGGCAATTTCTAATGTAATGTTGAATGATTTTGGTTTATTGATGACTGAATTGCATGGATTGCATGCTGATTTGGATTGATGCAAAAATTGTTACTTCTGGTATAATGGGTTTTTTATGGAAAATTAGGGTATTAGTAGCCATTGTGATTTGAAAGGGAAATTTGGAAATTGAAATGGAGATTTTCATATTATTGAAATTGGTCGATTTTGGGACTGAAATAGAAATTTTCAATTAAATGGATTTGATTTATTTTTGGAATTGAAAACGAAGTTTTCAATTGTAGAAATTGTGTTTTTGCAAAGTGAACTGGTTTATGAAAATTGTGGAATTTTGTGAAAAAATAATTTGGATAAATTGGATTTGAATTAATTGAATGTGATATATGGTTTTGAACTTTGATTTTAGAATTCACACTTGGTAAGTGCGTGTGTTAAAAATGCTTTAGCGAGACCTTGTTTTAAAACCTCTAGGCATCCAAGGAATTTTGTCGATGGCTTAGAGAGTGTGCGTTAAGGTGATCGAACGGATAGGATGGTCGTTGTTGAAAGGCGATACCCACTATGGTGTGAGTTTAGACGTATGAATGGAATTCATACCTAGCTATGAGGGATAGAGGAAAATGCAGATTTGCCATTTGGGATGCTCGGAAATGCCTTAGCACGTGGATTTGACTTTGGGGAAATGAGGAGTTTTCATCGAATTTTGAAGCAAACGGAGAGTTTCCAAAGGATTTGAAAAAATGAAGATTTTCCATTGGTTTGCGAAAATGAGAAGTTTTCTTGGAATCTGGGAAAATTGGAATTTTCCACTGATTTGTGAAAGAGGAGTTTTCTTGAAAATTGGGTAAAGAAATTATTTTAAATTACGTTGATGAAAGATTTGGAATTGTGGGATTCTTTGTAAATAACGGTTTGGTTTCAGAAATAAGATAAATCAATGTTTTAGTTTTGAAACTGCTTTTGATTTATCATGGCTTATTGGCATTGTATTGTTATTACCTTTGCATGGACATGCATTGGAGTCTTGGGAAAATCCTATTGACCTTATAATCACCCCTACATGTTCACTTTGGTGAACACGTAGACATGATTGATCAAGGAAATACGTCAATCTTCGTCAGTGAGGAGTCGCAGTTCTGCATTGAGTTATGGCGGAAAAGATGGTAGCTCATGGTTCGAGCATTTGGCCATTCATGTCATTGTGCCATTTACACTATTCCGTACAAGGGAAGATATCAATTGAGTCGTAGTTCCATGTTGGACTTCAGGCGGAGAAGATGGTAGCTCATGGTTCGAGCATTGGGTCTTTCGTGAAAGTGTGACATTTACGTTATTTCGTACATTGGGTTTGGATGGTTTATTTAAAATGGTTTATTTGAAATGAATTTAAAATGGTTTATTTAAAGAAAATTTGTCTCCGCTGTTAAATTTTATTTTAAATGGTTTATTTAAAATGAATTTTACATGCGCGTGAATGGTTTATGGTTTTGTATTTGAGGTCAATATCATTCCCTAAATGATCTGTTTTATCCCTAGCTGCTTATCGGCGGACTCTAGTGATCGGAGGACTCTGGTGATCGGGGACGCGCTTGAGACCACGTGGCATCCCACCTCAGGTCTCAAGATTCAGGCTCCAGGGTCGAGGTGTTACAGTCTCTCTGGATCACGATAACTGAATCCAAATATCACATGAAAAAGCATATTCACGAGCCCACGATCATCCTCCAATTGTCCCTCAATTTCAAGCAAAATCTGATACTCATATTTCAGAAGATGAATTAAAAAAATTAACTCGTGCTTACTGCATTTAAAATCATTGGAACACTCTTATGCACCCTTTGCGATGCACGAGTCACCATTACTTATTCTTCATAAAATGAAATCAACCCATACACAACTTCTTGCTCACTGTTAAGCATCAATCATGGTTCACTGTTACACATCCTTTGGAAATCGCAATTCACCATTACACATCAACACTTACACCGAATCAACTCTTACACAGCAACTCTTTGGTAATAACTCTTATGCAGACAGTTAAAAGTGAAAATCTCACTTAAGCAGCTTTGCTTCCGCTAGAACAATACTTCCGCAGCCAGAATCAATACTTACGCATCGCTTCGTCACTGAGCTAACCATTATGCTGCCTTTATATTTTCCAATCAACACTTGCATGATGAGTTTATTTTTCAGCAACATTAACGCAACATTAAAATAACACTTGATTTTAAGAAAATGAATTTCACCATTACACACTTTGAAATCCTTGATTCTTGATTCACCCTCACGCAGGCTGCACACCTTGGACTTCACTGTTACGCATACTTTACATGTCCAGATCCAACATGACACAATCTATCAAAGCAACTGTATTCAGATTTACATAGCATCTTATGCAGCTTCCGCACCAAATCTCCATGTGCGACTCATCCAAGTAAGCTCCATAAGCGTTGCCGTGCAAATTATTCATTTCAATGCATAGCGCCTTCTCACTCTCCATGTGCATCAATAATCACCCACACACATCCAACCTCCCCCGTCTGTGCAAATTCTCCATATATGCTCCAACATAATTATCAGCTCAATTTTTACGAATTCTTCACAGGCCTCAACACTCATCCACCCTTTCCCCTGTCTTGGGACACCCCCATAACACTCATCTTCACTTCTTGTCTCTTCATTATCGATCAACTTTGTGGAATCCCGTGACCCAATACCCAATATGTCCTCCTAAGAGAGATCTTGGTGTTTATTTATAGAGAATAATAATGAAACACAATACTCAAGTTTGATGTGGGACTCAACTAAACTCACACTCTTAACACTCCCCTTCAAGCTAGATCTACCTAACTTGGATACATAATTAAAGCAAAGTAAAGACTCTTAATACTCCCCCTCAAGTTAGACATACCCAGTTTGATTGCATAACAAGACAAAACATAAGAAAAGATCATCCACCACCACAGCTCCCCCTTATGATGAAGTAGATGAATAATGTCGTTGAAAGAGATGTGTCAACCAAAGAACGGTGCCCGTCATGCGGAACTAGAAGGAATCTTTCAAAATAGAATACACCGGAAGAAATAGTTGGTTTGTACCTCAACTGGTCGGGTCAAGAGCATCTAGGTGTGCAGGAACAACACGCAACGGGACAATGATCGAATGTCCAGCGAGAACAACTGAATCGCATCAAGACGGGCATAAATGGCACGTAATGGTGCGTCGAGATGACAACAAAGGCAATGCGGGATGGGCATAGGAGGGGCTGGACAGCCAGATCTGATGAAGAAGCCTGCGCGTCAAGGGTGGGAATGCGGCGAGAGGTGCCAGGGAGTTTAGTGGGAGGATGTGTGGTGGTCACGCGACACCACAACATAGAGAGAGGTAGGTGTGGACGACAATGGATGACATCACGTTGGGTGGCATGTGCGCAGAGGGGGAGCGGGGGGAGAAGGATGCCGCCGATCAGGGGGTGTGATTGGCGCCATAGGAGGGAGGAGTGCCACATCAGAGAGAAGGGTCGTGGGAGAGCATTGGCGTTGGGCGGTCATGACTAGGAGTAGAGCGGTCAGGAACCTTAAGAAGACTATGCAAGGTGAAGCCACTCAACAAGAAGTCGTCAGCAAGGGGCCGCACCAAACTCTTCTGGAAGGAGGAGCATGGGATCTAGCACGTCAAAGTGGGGAAGTAGCATCAAGGGGTCACGCACAGTGGCCAAGGGCCTTCGGTCCACCGCCCCCAATGAGGAAAAATCCCTAGGGTTTTTCCCCGGGTGGTGAGAAGAGAAAGATGGAGAGGGCTTTTGTTTGGGTTAGGGTTGCTCTAATATCATGTGGAATCTCATAACCCAATACCCAAGATGTCCTCCTAAGGGAGGTCTTGGTATTTATTTATGAAGAATAATAATGATGCCACAATACTTAAATCCGATGTGTGACTCAACTAAACACACACTCCAATCTCCAATATCCATGCAACTGGTTGATACTTCCAATACTAGTTGACAACAAATCCACTAAAACCAATCCATGGGGTGCAACTGAGTATCCTATCCCCATCCATATCCCCCATGTTTGAATTTTGTATCTCCCGCGTATCTCAAATCTTTTGTATCTTCTTTAACTCTATAAATAAAGGGTTTCGACCTCATTCAAGAGGAACAGATTTATGGTATCCGGATTTTAACACATCTTAACAGCTCTATACAAGGAAATGCCAGCGACACCCAAAAGGCTCATTTTACAAAATGCCAAACATTACTTCAGGCATCCAAAAATAAAGGGGAAAATTGCTCTACCAAGATTAATTTTTTGTAATCAAAAGATCAATCCTCCATGCATTCCCACTGAGTAGGAAGTATAATAAAACTTACAGACCCACTTTTTCCTGGTCACCTCCATCTATTATTTTTGGAAGGACAACTGAGCACTTTCATAGTAATTCTTTCTATGCTGGCACACTCACAGGACCTAAACGGAGGAAGATTCAAAGAAATATGCATTTCATAACTAACAGTGATGCATCAACCCACACTACAATAAAATAACCACAAATTTTTGTGCTTATTGCAACTCAAGAAAGATATAAAGCTAAATGCTGGGCAGCTTATAACCATGGAAAAGATATAGGAATTATAAAATAACAACATGAAAATAAATGAAACGTTAACTCACATATATACTGTAGAACAATGACAGCACCAGACGCTGAGCTTCTATCCAATCACCAGGCCCTGATAAATTCAATAAACCTTGCCCATGCACGCCCAGATTGGCATTAGAATGAATGACCGATGACTCCTGGTTGAGAGTAAATAGCGAGTAAAAACAATGCATTGTCGAGTTTTAGGTCAAGCAGAGAAACGTCTACAGAAATTGGATATGCGAAGTTGATGAACTACCTTTAGAACCACCAAATTGCTAGCCTCGAGCAAAGACGTCGCAACAGTTGAATCTCCCCCTCCATCTATGAGCATCTTTGAATTCCACATCAAGAACATTTTTACCGACATACGCAGAGCACCATAAACCTAAATTATCAAACCCAATAGAAAATTAATTTGTGTGTGGTGACTAATGGCATCAGCAAACCAACAATAGGAACCAATCTCCCTCACCGTCCCTCCTCCCAAATTCTACCGAGGCTTGTTTGATATGAGATGGAAAAGAGAAGGGAAATGAAAAGGCAGAGGAGTTTTATCTAAAATAAGGGAATTTTGATTTCCAAGTACGCTACAAATGCTGCATACCAAACATTGGAAACTAATTTTCCACTTCTAAATCATTTTACCTCATCATGTTTGCTCTCTGCCAAAAATACCCTATCTTCACCCAGCTTTGCCACACATTGCAGCACCCCACCAAATTTCCAAATATTGAAATTACAGGAAAAAAAAACTTGCATTGCTTTCATATCCTCAGTTAATTGCAACTGCAAATAAGTAGTATTCTGCGGATAAATTATCCAACAATTTTCTTCATGCCATATTAACTTTTCAAAAAAGGATATTACAGTTTACTTCGAGTAAAACAATGCATAGGTCCATAAATCGCGTTAGAATCTAAAAAATTGTGACTGCGTTCAGGTCAGCAGGAACCAAAGTTGAAATGCAGCAAAGATACTTTACCCAGTCATTAAGGATGACACTTACCCTTATTGTAGAGTCACTCATTAAAAGTTCTTCTGCCAATAATTCAAACTCTGATAGAGCATAATGGGCTAAACCAAAGCTCAGAGCTCCACCAAAGGATAGCTTAATTTGCCCTTGAACCTACACAATGAACAAAGAAATTATGCCTGAAGAAAGTCCACTGATCCAAAAAAAAGAAGACCGGGACATTATATATTCTAAAAAAAAAAGAATTAACATACACACTGAATAATAGAGGTTAAAGCTCATCACAGAAAATTAGATTTGAAATAACAATAAAACAGAATAAAAAAATCATAAGAAAATACCATTGCAACCACATGTGCATAATGAAAGAGAGCGGGGCATGAAAATTTCCTGACCTACATTGATCAATAAACTATTATCCTGTGCAGCAATCAAGATTTAGGCGGCATATGATTTTGAAAAGCAATTCCTGTTTTCATTCTACAAAATTGTATTAGAAAATGTATTAGATTGTGTAAATGAAATAAGTTTTCTAAATAAGGAAATTAAAAGTGCACGATTTAAAAAAATGATTTCATATTTATAGGAGAACCAAAATGCCTGGATAGGTAAATTATATGCTTTCTTTTTTTCACACCATTTTCCAAATCATTTTTTAAAACATTTTCTAACACATATTTGGAAGTGAAAACAAAAAATGTTTTTGAAAAACAAAAATCAAACTTAATATTTTAAATCAGTTGCATTCACAAGCAACTCAAATGGATTGACACATACAATGACACTTCACAACAACAACAACAACAAGAAGTTATACTCCTTTAAGTGAGTACACGAATTGCCCAATGTCATAAAGTCTTAACCCATCAACGTAAAATCAGCTACAGGAATTGCCAAAATGGCACTGTATTCAATCAAAAGCTCGTTCTTCAGGTAAATCATTAACAATAAGACCCTGTTTTATGACATGTATTCTATGTATAATCTCCCTCATCAATTTTTCCATCACTTTGTACTATTGATCCCAAATACTTGAATTGAGGAACACGTAAAGTGCCCTGCTCATCGATTTAGAACATTTATTCATTACCAAATTGCCTCTCATTAAATTTAAATTGCATTGTACTCTATCAAAAGCTAGATCTCCGGATAAATCATTAACAATAAGAACCAGTGTTACGGCTTCCTTAAGTGTCCCTCAGCCTCCCTTTGCCACTTTTTATTGGGCTAAAAACCATCTCATTCACTATACTCATTTTCTTTTTGATATGTGCCGCAAGAACTTTCAATCACATACAATCACTTCTTTTATGACCATGCATCAATAATAACATTCTCATTCTACCACCCCCATTTTTGGCTATTGTCATTCTTCTAGTGCTTACATTTATTGCCATCAAGTACAATCGATCTTATAACAATTATAGATAACTTGTCTTTAAACTTCATAACCATGCAGTCACGAATGATTTTCAATGCCTTACTCCAATTTCACCAACCAGTTTGTATTCTATTAAGCTCCCTCAATTTCTCCATTACTTTGTACTACTGATCTCCAATACTTGAATTGTGAAACTTGTAATAAGACTTGTTCGTCAATTTTTAACATCCAATCATTACTAAATTGTCTCTCGTCAAATTTGAAATGCATCTATTCTTAATCTTACTCAAGTAGAAATCCTTTCATTTCAATGTTTCTCTCCATAGCTCAAGTTTATAATTAACCTTGTATTTTTAAGGCTCGATCAAGATTAATATTTATGTTGAGTTTAACATCAATGGTGTCTTTACTAACAACGAATAGATGGTGTTTGAGATGTGCCTAAGGTGTCTCTGATGTGTTGAAGATGCTGAAGTGTGACTCCATTGAAGATTCATTTGTCTAAATGGCATGCATCATGATTGTGCTCGGTTTTATTAGACTTTGGCGTAGAAGCCCTTGTTGTGTAAAGAACTTGTTATGGATTATTACTATTTGTGGTCCACGAGCCATGAAACACATGCCATGGTACTAGACATGGAACAAATTTCCATGGCTCCCGCTAGTAGTGGCAAGCCATCTATGAAATGCCACTAGTCATGGGCGAATCTTTCGGATATCAATCACTCATGAGGGCACTTGTCGTGCACACTTGCTAGAGGGTACCATTTGTGAGCAGCAGTTACAATTCGAAGGTCGAATGCATCTTCTATGGAACACATGTCGTGTCCAACGTCTGTGAAAATCCTTTCATGCACATCTTCCATGGTTCATTAGTCGTATTGTGGGAAGTCTTATGTGAGTAGCTTCCATCATTTGTTAAATGAAGTACTCGTAAGTATGTGCTCACATGTTACACATGACATGTAGTGGTTGTACTTAGTTTGAGTATAGTTTTTGTTTCTCACATCCTCAGATAAAAGAGTTATAATTATAACAGTCTCTAAATAGGAAGTAGCTTGCATTGGTGAAATGAACGATGCAGATCATCTCATGTATTACCTTTGATAATACTATCCATATTAACAAGGTTAATCTTTTTTACACGAGTCTATCTGATAAAAATTCCACAATTAGGTGTCTTTAGTTTGGAACAGTTTCAAGATAGATGAACTCCTATGGAGTTTACCTAAGAAGTGTGTGAGTGGGGACAAAACAAATTAAAAGACCACGTGTTTCCAAGTAGGGAGAGTCGCCAATTTTATAAGTAACCCCAAAATCAACTATCAGCAATCAACTAAGAAGATGACTAGGATGTTACAAGAGGCCCTCGAGAATGGGCAAGAAAACAAGCCAAGTGGTAATGAGTCCAAGGCCAGTCAAGAGGTACCATCGGATGCCTTGAGGTGGTCGGTTTCACGACCCGAGAGGTAAGAGAGTGACAAATGGTATCATAGTCAAAACTAGGTAGGAAGCGTTATGACACTGTCTGAACTTAGTGTGGGTCCACAACAAGCATGTTGTGCTTTAAAGAAGGGAATATACCCCCCAGTAAAATCAAATGATAATACCACGTCAACAGTGTGTATCATTCTTTTTGAGTGCTTATCTAATAAGAGTTTCACGGTTAAACATGTTTGGTTGTGAATGGTTACACGACGGATGACATTCTGGGAAGCCATCTCAAGGAGCATTTGCGTTTGAGAATAAACCACATTAAAAGAAGATGTGCTGGCCTATGTATACATTTGTAACACTCCGCAAATTTTAAAGTGTGAATTCGCCTAAATTTTCGTTAAACCTCGTGTATTTTGGTGAATTTTGGGTGTTGGAGGTGTTGTGGAGGTCGGGGGTTAGTATTTGGGGTTTTGGCCTGGTTTGGGGCTGAAATTCATCCCGCACTCTACAACGTAGGACATTAAAGCATGGTGATGGCTGCATAAGATTAAATTTTTGTAGTTGGCGGTCGGTCACACCGCAACCCAAGCATTCCACCGAGAAGTCTCGCTCAAGGGGATCATCATAGGTAAGGCTAAGAGTCTTTTTGCATCTATTCTCTATCTCCCTAGTTGTTTCTTCATTTTCCACCAGTCATGCCCTAATTTGGGAGTTTTTTCAGGTTTTGTGGTTTCCTTCAACTTGAGTTGAATCGTCCAACAATGTTTGATAAGCAGGGTCTTACTAAGTCCGGGTAGGTGGCCCCTAAATTTCTTCCACCGTTACATGCATGTTTGTGTGACATGTTATGGTGGGGGTAGGCGACTAGTTGAGATAATGTCGGAATAGAACCAATGTCAATTTTCATGGACTTTGAGGGGGTTTAGGGTGTTCTTTAACATGAGAGAGGTTCCAAGGGATAGGTGCAAGGGCTTAGGGGTCGCTAATGGTGAGGATCTAAATGGAAAGGGTATGCGTGAGGAGGGCGATAGGTTTCGAAGTTACTCAGGCGTGGGATGAATTGTAGGAAGCCACATACAGCCTTCCATGAGTGTATCGTGGGTTGATGGCGATCATCGTATGAATGTGTCGGCCATGGGGTGTAAATGGGCTTGAGGTGGGGAGTCAGTAATGAATGGTGGTCGAGCATAAAGTGATTTATCTGGCTAGACATGGGTGCCAAGAGTACCTAAAGTAGTACGTGTGCATCGCTTGGATGTTGAGGGTGACCGAGCGATCACTAGGGCTTGTGGCTTGGTGATTATGTCGTATTAAGGGGGGGTTTTGACAAGCCCTCGGTTGTTAATCTTGTGATGTCGTGGTCATGAGGTGACTCATTCCCCGGTTGTAGGGCAATGTCCATTCGTTATGGATCATGGGATCACGATGGTCACCAGATGTGTAGTGATGATGTTCCGTCGCTGCTGTGTTGTAGGTTGTTGGTGATGTCACTCATCGTTGGGGCCGAGGCCATTGGGATGGATTGTGTGCACACGGAGTGGTGGTGTTAATCACCGGATTGTTGGTGGGATCCTTCGTAGTTGTGTGGCATAGGGTGATGATGTTATGTTGATCATCGGACTTGTGGACAGATGTGCCACAGATGTTGAACACAGATCGATGTGGTGTTTTGACACCGGATAACTTAGGGCAGTTGAGCCGGTTATGTGGAGGGGTGATACCCCGTTGGTGGTGACTTGAGGGCACAAATGTTGTAGCAAGTTATAGTGGAGGACCGTAGGAGCCTCCGGGTGTGTCCAAACTATGAGTAAATCGTCTCACTCAAGCACTAGCCGAAGCAGGTAGGCCTATGCATGCAGATGACACTAGCACCCCATGTATCAAGAGATGGGTATGGTTGATCATTGGTTGTCATTTCATGTTATGCATACACCTATATAATATTGGACCTATTCAGAGGCACGTTGGTCTACTAAGTTTCATACTCACACTTGCACGGGCATCTCAGTGCGCATGCACTTCTCATGATTTGTATTCTAGGATAGGACGGGTCCTGAGGCGGGAATTGGAGCAGTTATGATGGGTTATGGCACGAGCTGGTTGCATGGTAGATGTTAGAGATGGAACCGAGCAAATCCTCGGTGTCCAATGATTAAAAACGTACACGAGTCAAGGGACCCGCCCAACCCAATAAGCTTGACCCGATAAAAGGTATTATTGAGCCTAACTTTTTAGGACCAATTATTAAACGGGTCTGATTTTAAAGCCTGATTAGTCTCTCGTAATCGATATCGTTGTCAAATCTTTTTATCGAATCTCTTCTTCTTGCGGTTCGATTGAGCGAAAGCCATCGACCATTTAAATGATGGGTTGCAAGGTTGGTGCTCGACAATGGAGGCGCAGCGCAGAAACAATAGCGCTGGATGGAAGCGATGAGAACAGCGAGCCTGTGTTGCATGGTGTCTCATTGCAGCGTGAGAAGAGTTGTCGCACCGTGATTCTGGGGTCTCGTAAAGGATCACACCTCAACACTATGTGTTGTGTCGTGACCACCCCCTCCTAGTGGTGTGTACGATCATATTGGAGTTATTCATACATAGAGGTCGCGAATTCTAAAGTTAATCTTACGCGAGGTGAGTCGCGGCATAACGATGATGGTTTGCAGTGTGAAAGAGGCAACTGCAGCATGAATGTGTGGATTGTGGCGTGATAAGGACAACAGTAGTCGACGACTGCAGTGTGAGGAGTTTCTATTGCGGCGTGGAGCCAATGGGTCAGGCGTTGCAGCATAACAATATAGCTCACGACATGACTATGGCGAACTCTAAAGAGAATGACCCAACACAAGCCCTTCATGGGCGTTTATCATAGCTGTTAAAGGCGCGTGGTGCAGTAAATTGCAAAGGGCTGCTTGGGATGTGGGGCGATGCGCGGCCCACGCCTCTCGAAACTAAGGTGCATACTGTGACATTATTAAATATACATATTTTTTAACAATATTTTAAATTTTAAAAAAAAAACTTAAATTGTCATTTAAAAAAGGGAGAATGGCCACAGAGGACCAAAATTGGAAGTCTATCCCAGTTAAGGACCCCACAATTATATGAACAGTAAAAAAGTAATTACAAGGGTCCTCCACTCGAATGAACTTCTAGTTTTGATCCTCAGTTGTCATTCTACCCAGCCTGTGTGCCTGCTCTACCCAAGATGGAGTTGTTGATGCATTCTGGAGTCCCGCTGCCCTTTACAAATCTTGTAGGAATGGCTAAAGTCGGTATTTTTTTATTATTAGTTCATTAAAGGCGCATTTATTTATGTGTTTGTTTTGACCAAACCCCCTTTTTGCGCTAGAGGTTAAAGGCAGTATTTTTTATTATTTGATTAAATAATGCTTTATTTTTGTTTCTTTTTTACTAACCAATCCTTTTTTTTTTGACAGACCAGCCCCATTTTCTGGGCTTTTTTGTTGACTATAGCCCCTTCTTTTTTTTATGTGGCGCGCCTTTACAACACCCGGCACCTTAGAACCTGGCGCTTAAGCGCCTCTGGGTTTCGCACACGAGGAACATGACTTCGGCGTGCCTCAGGAAAGTAACCGCGCCTCCAGTGGCGAGGCGCTTTAGGTACACCTCGTAGCGCCTCATGTCAGGGTGTGCCAATGCGCCTTTGACAACAAGGGTGTTTAGGTATCTTTTCATCCGTATATCCAATTAAGGCGAGGATGTAGTCTATCCTGAGCATTTCTTTTCCGCATGGAGCGCAATGGCGCAATCCTCACTGTCGTTCTAAGGCCGTCTACATCATGCCTCAAGTAAGTCCAGGCTTTAGCTCTATAGGGCCGACAACTGGGTTCGGGCGAGACGATCGAAGCGGAAACGAGGTCAGGCGCTCCCCTGGTAGCATGCGAGACTGGGCGTGGGTCCCCCGTATTCTTCCTAGAGTTCAGTACTCCCCCATATACTTGGGGCGCGAGTCCTCCAGATTAGCATGGGGTCGGTACTCCCTCGGCCCCGATGAGGTGCGGGTCCTCCACACACAACGATACTCCCTCATAAACTCGAGGCGCGAAACCTATATCCATGGAGTTAGATACTCCCTCGTCTGACGCATACTGCTCAATGAGGCGCGGGTACTCCATTGGAGCTCGGTACTCCCCCGATCAACATGTTTGCCTCGACGAGGCGCGGGTCCCCTCCTATGTACTCTGAAATGTGACGTGGGTATGGTTTAGTGGGTGGCTTGGATTCTTGGGTTGCTCATCATGGTCATGTGGTGGTGGGTTGTTGAGGGATTGGCTCGATGTCCTCAGTTCTTGAACTAAGCATATTCGGGTTTGTTTTGTGTCTTTGTGTTCTTCCCCGAGTGGGTTATCCTTTTACTTTTGTGGTCTTGAGTTGACCCACCCTCCCTTTATTTACTCCGTGGTTTTTTAGGGCGTCGTACTGAGTGCGTATATACTCACCTCTACATGAGCGTTTAACCTACATGTGTCGTGTCATATGCAGACAACGGCCAGTTCAGTGGTAACTTTAAAGAACGCGGTATCAGTGGAGCGAGAGCTTAGTGGTGTACTCAGAGGTGACGATCGCAGATGACAATCGTGTCGAGAGTTTTTCATTGTGAAGATCCCAACAATTCTTAGGTTGGTTCTCCTTTCGGTTGTTGGGCATGTATTTTGTCTCTTTACTTCAAGATTTATACTCAGTTCCTTTCTGGATCTTAGCGTTTGTCGCATGCATTACATATAGTGTCGTGGGTTTTATTCTCTAGCCTACATTATTTTATCCTCTGTGGAGATGTGTGTTTATGTACAAGTGCATTAGGCTAAGACCTCTCATCATATGTAATATGCCTACTCGGTGCTCGTCACTAGCCTCTCTGATATAGCGAGGGATGCAGCTGGGCCCTGGAAGGTTTATTCCAGAAGGGGCAAAAGTGTCTCGGCATCTAATCTAAAAACCTGAGATGGTCCTAGGCTGTTAGAGATTCTCTCGCCTAGCTGTTTAAGAGGGAATCAGGAGGGGTGAGAAACAGAGAGAGTAATATCGTTGTAACAGCCTTGAGCTTGGGGCGAATGAGAGAGTAAGTTGCCACTCCTCACAATGTATTTCTCTTCCAGTGCTCCTCTTCTCCCTCTTCACTTCCTCTATATTTCATTCGATTAAAGCAATATACTATTGGGGATTGTCCGGGGTCATGTGTTCCATCAATTTGGTCCAACCTGTCGAAACTTCATCCCCTGGTGTCTTCGTTGAAAGGTCGACACGGCAATAGAGGCGCGACATCAAGCTCACTTGGATTGTACGGAACAACATTTTGGGCAGCTTCTACTCGCTCCACTTTGGTGACCTCACTAGAGTCTCTCAACTCAACACGCATGCGTGGGAGAAGGACCGAAGGGTACAAACGGAGGTCCGTAAGAAGCTAGCACGAGAACAGACTGAGCTCCAACGATCGATCACCAGATTTATGCGAAAACCAGAGAAGACCCCCCAACGATGGAGTAGGTCGACCTCGAGAACCATGAGATGGGCGAATTAGAGAAAGAGTGGGATAATGGGCTAGGTGCGCTTCATCATAACGTGGGGTGTGACCAGCAACCGGCAACACGGCAAGTGGAACATCTCGTGTTTGATGGAAGGGATCCAAGGGGTTGGACCGCTCAAGTTAGGCTGTTTTTTTGGATCAGACACCCGAGGGAGAAAAGGATACACTTGCGCAAATTAGTATGGAGGGGCATGTGATCCATTGGTTTGACATCGTCAGTTAAGGCTTAACCGAAATGGGATTTTGTCCTCTTGTATGACAAGTAATACATTAGGGCCCTCAATTGAGATAGAATGAGTGTACAGTCATACCTAAATAAGGCATGTGATGTGATTATCTATTGGATGAGGGGCATGTGATAAGCTAATCTGTAAGGGTGAATGACATGAAATATACATTGACCTGGTCAGTCTATACTCAGAGAATCAAGAACATATGAGTAGTTATACGGGATTTACATACACCGTGTCACGTGGTTACTCGATGTCTTGGACAAAAGGATCATATGAAAATTCATGTTTGTATATGATACAAATAGTAGACACGGATAAAGAGATACATGTGTTTGATGAAGATCACGCCAAATCCCTATGCAGCTTATGTAGTATTGATGTTTTGCAACAGGCCACTCTTTACTTACATTTATTAATTCGAAAATTCATATTTGTTGCCAACACTACAAAGGCTCAGGGGGGGACACTGTGGTGGACTAAACGAGAATCAAGATTTACGAAACTCAGAGTTGTTCCAAGTGTTTTAGAGTTTATCTAAAAAGGGTTTTGGATGGATGTTCACAAGGACATATGATGTGATATGTGGTGAATTTAATGATAGTTTTCCAAAAAGTGTTTTGGAAGATGTCCAAAAGGAGTTTTGGATATGGTTTCACAAGTTATTGTATGTGATACGATATAAGGTGAAATGACACAAAAATTGTCAGGCATTAGTGCAAGTGGGAGATTAACTAAGATGTGTCCTAAACCTTTTATACATGTGATGTATTTATGGCTATATCTGTATGGTACCATAAGGGTTTTCTCATAAGGTATGACATACTCATTACAAGAGGCGCATTGTATGCCTTTGGGGGCATCGTTGCTTATGATATACTAATATCATAGTCGGTGCCCTAGCCATGTCATAGGATCATATTATACGAGTTATAATATAAGGAATCCTATTGTACAATTCTCATAGCACTTTACGATTTAGCATTGGCGGTCGGACATTATGAGATAATGTTCAGATCTCTTCCACGTTGATTATCATCTATAAACGTTTCATAAAGATGAAACAAATGTATGGGAGATTCGACTCGGTCGAAGGGTTACAAGGAGTTGTAACCAGCATCCCATCTACTCCTATCATATGAACATTGGATTAATGCATGGACACTCGATGAGCGTCCCCGAACATTGGATTAATGCATGGACACTCAGAGAGTGTCCCAAAGGGCTATATAAGGAGGCAATACCCACTGTGATGGTGTGTTCGAAGCCTTCCCCTGTCTCTTGTTGGTTCTCCTAGTCAGTGCCCTCTCCTTCACCCTTTGCCGCCAAAGGTACTAGCATACCATGGTTGCGAGGAGGGTCTCGATCGAGCGTCGGGTGATTCAAATCAGCCTATAGATACACTATAGAGGGAAGAGTCTTTTGGTTGTTCCGTAGAGATCTTCACCAAGCATGTGTGATTGAAGAAAAGAGCAGTGGTTATCCACAGTGAAAGGTACATGTTCTTCATTTATATTTACATGATTTCAATTTTACATAGCATGTTGATCTTGGGAATGAGGTTTCTATTGTATTTTGCTACCTTGAACAATTGTTGTTCAAACCCTAGAAACTCATCATTAATAAAAGTTCGGAGACGATATGTGTTCCTCAGAAAAATGGAGTGGCCGAGCGTAAACATCATCATATTCTAGAGACTGCTCGTGCCCTCTTATTTCACATGCAGGTGCCACTTCATTTTTGGGGGATGTTATTCTTACTGCTACCTACCTCATAAATCGTTTTCCTTCATCTATCCTTCAAGGAAAGACTTCTTTTTAGACTATGTTCTCCTCTCTCCCTTCTCACCTTCTTCCACTTCGTGTGTTTGGGTATCTTTGTTATGTTCGTAACACACGTCCCAACCTATCTAAATTTTCTCCAAAATCCCCCTGCTGCATCTTCCCGAGTTATTCCCGCACTCAGCGCAGATACCATTGTTTTTCTCAAGACTTGCGGCGTTATATCATCTCTGGTGATGTCTCTTTTATTGAGAACTCTTCATTCTCTCCACCTTCTTCCCACCCAGATACCACTATTGATGATTGTCTTCCTCTCACCATCTCACCCACCCCTGCCTCAGTTGTCTCACTCTACAGATCACCGCTTTGGCTCCGTCTACTCTCATCGACCATCGAACGTGTCCCCCGTCCAGACCGAGGACCTCATCTCCCCAGCTTCGTACGACGCTCTTGTTCCGGTAACAGACGACTTGCCAATTGCATTGCGAAAAGGTACTCGTTCTTGCTAGAATAATCATCTTTACACAACTTCATACAGAGGTCTCTCTGCTCTGGAGACGATATGTGTTCCTCATACGGTTGTTGAAGTCAAACCTCACCCTGGGTGGCTTCAAGCAATGTGGGATGAATGACAGGCCTTAGACGACAATCACACCTGGGATCTGGTCCCTCTTCTGGCAGGCAAACAGGTGGTCGTCAGCAAATGGATTTATACGGTCTGCCTCAATGCAGATGGCACTCTTCATCACCTTAAAGCCCGACTTGTGGCAAAAGGCTTCGCCCGGACATGTGGTGTTGATTATTTCGATAAATTCTCTCTGATTGCGAAGATGGCTTCTATCTAATTATCCATCTCTTTTGCCGTTACTCATCATTGACATCTTCATCAAGTTGATGGTTTTCTTGAAAAAGAAGTATATCTACAACAACCTCCTGGCTTCCTTGCCTCAGGAGCCGGGTCTCATGTTTGTCGGCTTCGTCGCTCTCTTTATGGGCTCAAACAGTCTCCCCGTGCATGGTTTGGCAGATTCTGCACTGTCATCACTACATTTGATCTATCTAAGGACCACATTGTTTTCCACCGCAAAACATCATCTGCATCTCGTTGGTTGTTTATGTTGGATGATATCATTATTACGGGTAGCAACTCACATGGCATTGTCCATCTCAAAATTTATCTTCAACAACAATTTCAAACAAAAAATCAGGGTCCTCTGACATACTTTCTTGTCATTCAAGTCTATCGTTCGCCAAACAACATCTTTCTTTCCCAATGGAAATATGCATTAGATATCTTGCAGGATGTTGGTTTGTATCAGGCAACTGTCGTTGACCCTCCTCTTGAACCCGGGGAACGGTCTCTACATGATGCCACATACTCATATTCTCACCCAGATAGGTATTGTCATCTTGTGGGCAAACTCAATTATCTTACCATGAGTCGTCCGGATATTGTCTGCATTGTCAACAAGGTTAGCCAATTCATGGAACATCCGACAAAATCCTAATAGGATGATGTCATTCGCATTGTCGAGTACATTAAGAAAGACTCCGCCCATGGTTTTCGGTATTCACATCACAATCATTTAAATATTGAGGTCTTATTTGATGTTGACTATGTTAGTTGTTTAGCTACCCGGAAGTCTATTTCTGGGTTTGTCGTTTTCCTAGCCGGAAACTTAATCTCATGGCGAAGCAAGAAACAAATTGTCATCTCCAGATCCAGTGTTGAATCTGAATATTGTGCAATGGCCACAGTCACTATTGAAATTTTTTGTCTTCGTCATCTTCTTCATGAAATTGGTTTCCCGCCACAGACATCTGCTCATATTTGGTGTGATAATCAGACAGCCACGAAGATTGCTTCAATCCAATCTTCCATGAACACAAGAAGCATATCAAGGTTGACTGTCACTTTCTTTGTCATCACCTCGAGCAATACCATATCAGTTTCAGCTACATTTCGACGACTGATCAGCCTGTCAACATCTTCACCAAAGGTTTACCGAGAGCTCAGCTGGACTCTCTCTACACCAAGCGGGGCATCCACAGTATCAACGACCCAGTTTGAGGGAGAGTGTGCGGTCTTGTTTTGGCATCTCCTTTCTTTTTTGTGGGACTCTTATCCAAGCTATATCTGTTCTAGCTTGAGAGGGAGTGTTAGACCCGGTTAATTGTATTTCCAAGTTAAGTGTATTTCCGAGTCCAACATCGAATTCCTCATAATTGTAATTATTTTCCTCTATTATAAATGAATGTTTCCACCTCTCCTTAAGGCAGGAATTTGTACCATTCTACACATACAATTAAGTCAATCTAATCTAGTTCTCAAGGAATTTAAAGCGTGGTAATTTTACAACAGTGAATAGAGAGTTTTCGAATCACCTGCCTCAAATCGCCGCGGTGTCGAAGAAAGAAATCAAATGTTCAAGCTCTCACAAAGAACTTCAAATAAATCTATAATCCATCAATATCAATTCTCCCACACATCAATAAATCGACCACTGATCGCGGATAACCAAGAAGATGAAAGGATAGGAGTAAGGATCGAGAAGAATATCATAACTCACACGGAATCAATCTCTCAAGAGAAGGAGCTCAAAGATTTCCAAAATCACCAAGGAGGCTCTTATTGTCGTCTAGGGTCGCCAAGGAGGAAGAAGAATCAAATAGAGAGAGAGCCATTTAAATTTGTAATTAAATGGAGATATACCAAACCACGGCACGATGCCCTAAACCATGGCGTGGTGTGGGTGAGTCAAGGTTAATCCAAAAAAATACCGACTTAAATTTCTATTTCCTATAATCTTACTGTCTATTTCCTTCTTAACTCCACGCATTTGACCAAAACCACAATGTGGCCTAATCAATTGTGACGTGGTTTTCTCAAATCCATCTCAATCCACAAGATAAAACCACGGTGTCCTCCACACAACCACGTTTTTCAATCCATGACAATAAACCACGACATGATTTTATCCCATTTCAAACAATAGCACCATCAAAATACATCACCAAACCATAACATAGAGTATGACCGTTTTAAACAAACTACATCGTAACAACTGTCGTCTTGGTATGGCGGTTTCAAGAGGGGGGTGAATTGAAGTTTTTACACACAAAAATGTTCCATCTTTAGGCAAAGTTCAGAAGATACAAGTTCTGAACTTATCAAAGTAGCAACAAAAGTTAAATGGAGTGGAATATAAACAATTCAGAAGATGAACACCATTTGAAGTAAACAAGCTGAATATAAAGAACAACAGAAAATGTAAAACAATGTGATGAAGTTCCGAATAACAATTTGTAAACTCCTAAACAAAGTTTATTAAAGGATATAACAGCTCGTATTCTCAGAACTCTTCGCTTTTTTATCCAAAGCGACAGGAGGATTAATACCCATATCCAAAAGTACCAAGTTCTGAAACGGAACCTCTTTGATCAAAGGATCGAAAGCGACAAATCCTATCCTGGGACTTCTTCGATCAATGATCCGTAGCAGCAAATTTCTATCCCCAAAACTTCTTCGATCAATGGAGATTGAAAGATCAAGCTCTTATCCCCAGAGCTTCTTCGCCAAAAGATCGAAAGCGGACAAGTTTTATCCCCAGACTTCTTCAATCACACGGGATAGGAGGCAAAGTGATTACAACAAAGAAACTAAATACTTTTACAATAAAACCTCACAAAGACGGAATGTCACAAACCAACTCGGGTCACCCCTTAGACCGAGCGCTAGATCCGACCCATGACAAGGCGTGGGAGATATTCCCAATCCTCATGGGCTGGCGAAAAACGCCAAGGGCGTCAAATAGAGTACGTTGGGAACGATTTTGGCAGAAGGATAACTAATAGGCCAAGGACTTCGACCCAAAAGTTCGGCATGACCATTCCATGGATTGGAGTGCCATGTCACATAAATAATCAAAAGCAAAATAAATAGAACCAAAAGAAGCATAAAAGAAAAAACAACTCGATGATAGCAATCAAATCCAGAAAAATAAAAGCAAGCTGACGCCAACAGATTAACCGCAAAGATGCCAGATACAGAGTGCATAGCGGAAAGGCCTATAAGGCCGATACATCGACGATACAGAACAAAATAAAAAAAGCTAAAACAAACCACACCGAGCATCTCCATGTGCAAGCGAAGCATCTCCACTTACCACCACCATCTTGAACCAAGAACTCAATGCCAACCATGAGTCAAATATCAAACAGTTGCGCCCAGGCAGAACCAGCTGACCAGAAATGATAATAGGTGTGAGCTATATAGCCCGGTAGGCAACTACCCGCCGGTCCAAGCATACACCTTAAAGGTAAAACTATTTCATGCTAGTTTGAAAATATATAAATACATATAAAGTAGGTTTTCATTTTTAAAGAGAACAAATGATAAATTACACTTAAAACCAATTTTTTAAAGAAGGAAAATGAGTTGAAGAAAAACAAGCTTTCTTTTGATGCAAAAAGGTAAGAAATCCAGGACTTTTATTTAAAAAGGAAACATTTGCACTTTTGCTATTTAAAACATTCAACATAGATGATTTGAAAACATCGCATCAAGGGAACCTAGGGGCCATCGGGGCAATCTAGGATGAGGCTATACAACTACTAAATAATACCAACTCTGGATAACAACAACCTGCCCTAACACCCGGTATTGTCCACACTGGCCTAAACGAGGGGCGAATCCCATAAGAAGAATATAATCCATAATCCATCTCAGGGCCACTAGCTAAAGCATGATCATAACCTATGCAGCATGTGTACCTAGACTTCCCACTTAAACACCTGGGGTTTTCCATGAATCTAAAATGGAGGTGAGTCAAGCAATCATTTCAAAACAATATTTATATATATATATATATATATATTTACACTGATGCTTTTTTTACACCGATATATACACACACGCGCGCACACCATACCATTTACAAACAAGTCACACCCTCACCTCGACGCCCTCACAAGAAACAGCCCCAATTCCATCAAAAACACATACATATACATAAGCCCCTTCACTGGGCACCATCAACAATT
The DNA here is from genome assembly GCA_963277665.1 of Viscum album. Lineage (NCBI taxonomy): Eukaryota > Viridiplantae > Streptophyta > Magnoliopsida > Santalales > Viscaceae > Viscum > Viscum album. The sequence continues at coordinate 459,241,140 of OY728126.1, forward strand.
AACCATTCATTTGCAAGAAAACACTTGGGGCATGTTTCAACGGGCTTTTCATCTTTAGAAAACTCATTTCGAAAGTGTCAATCGAGCCTCATGAGCAACTCTTATGAAACCAAGCCTCATGAGCAACTCTTATGAAACCAAGCCTCGAAACACATTTCTAAAACCAAAATACCTTTCATAAATGCAACTAACAATTTTAAAGAGCCAACCAGGCAATTACACGAACACTTAGTAATCATGAATTTCCAAATTGGGCTTTATACTCTTTGAAAAAGAAGGGGAATCTCATGTGCATTTAATGAAACTCAAGGAGAACGATCTTCTTTCCACAAATTTTACTAATTATACTTGATAACAACTTAAAAACGCATAAAACATACATTCAAACCAACAAGCAATCATAGTTCTACGATTAAAGAGCTACACATCTAACCTCATGGGTGTTATACCTTTGTCGCCTTCTCAACACACCACAGGCTATTACCTATTAGGTTCGCTTATCAAACCAATGTCTATCCCCACAAGCCAACGCATATTCTTTCAGTGTTTTATCCCCACTAATACACTCCAAGAAACTTACACGGGAGGTCAGCTGAAACATTCTAGGATTTGAGTATATAAATTCCCTTTAAATTCGATAATTTTCTTCACGTGATAAAAGGAAAACTATGACACATTAATAAATTAAGTTGATCACCTTTAAAAGATTATTATGTATCAATATATGATCTAATATATTGGAATTATTTCAATTGGAATGTTTGTATAAAATAGCATTAAAAACAATTAATGATTAAAAACATCTTTGGTTAATAAGTGTTTTATCCGTATATTGTGAATTTTCAATTAAAGGTTAAATATATAATTTTTTTAAAAATAAAATTAGATAAAATTAACTTTATTTTTTAATTTAGAATACCAAAATCAGTATAGTTTAATTTTTTAGATTTTTATGAAATATTTAAATTTTAGATGAATAGTAAAAATACATGTGTGCTAATTTTATCGCTAGTTACGAAATTATCGTAACATGAGAATGACTTGAATATTTACAAAAAAAATTTCTCTACAATTATATATTTATATTTAATATATCATGTTCACAAACTCATGATTAACTTTTTTTAACATAAGCGGTATTTTTTTTATAAAAGTTGTTTTTCGATATATTATATGTTTAAATTTAAAAGTAAATTTTCTCTAATTTAGAAATTGAATTAGATTAAATGGAGCCTAAATTTGGATTCAGCGCGTCGAAATTTGGTAGGAAAGGTCCTCTTATATTTTTAGTAATAAATTAATTACCATGATTAATATTTAATTAAGACTAATTAGTGTTTAAATGACTAAAGTGGCTTGAATTTTCCTACGATTACTTGACCTTTAGACCTTCTGGAACCCCTTTGTTAGGTTGGAAAGTCTTACCCACATGTCTCACCAACCATACCAAACCTAACTCACCTAACTTTCATGAATTTTCATTCTTACCCCTTAATATTCTTTTCCATGGAAAGTGCTCTTTTCTTCAATTATAAAAGGAGAACACGTCCACCCCTTCCATACTTGACCTCCCATTCGAATTTCTCTTGAAACTATGCCCTAATTACCTCTCCTAAAAGTCTCTTAAACTACCTTAAGCCTCTGGTCACCATAAGATACCCTGACTCCTCCATTTTCAACAAGACTTCCAAGAGAAAGTTCAAAGTCTCGACGAAGGTATCATGTCTTTCTCAACCTTTCTTTCTAATTCTTTATTTCTTCTACCACCTCTAATCTCTTATATCCATATAAGAGTATGATAAGATCAGTATTAATGATATGTTGATATGTTATTATACTAATTGAATATCTCTTTTATGTCTTCCTCCAAAACCATTTGAAAAATAAAAACATCGTCATACAGATGTGCGAATTACAGCCTTCATGCACGACGTGTCTTATTTTTCTTAATCGTGTTGCATGGTTGGTTCAAAGTGTTATTTTTTAATGAATCAATATTGTATTTATAACATGATTATGATTCTGAAATGATAAATCGTTTTACTTTCTACCTCCCCCCCATTTTATGGAAAATAAAATTGCCGACCGTGTGTACGTGCGAATTACCGCCCCCACGCAACGCCGCGTTTTGTTTTTCATTACCGCCAATCATGGATGACTTTAAAAATTCTTTTGAGGTATAAAAATGATATTTACAACACTATTGATATTATAGAGGTTGTGAATCTATTTTAAAAATAAAATTAACCGTGATCAACATGGTATGAGAATCACATAAAAATCAACCAAACCACCTCAAGTAATCAAAAAGAGCGGAAAAGATTTAATAAATTAACTTACGACAATAAATAAACCCTAGGAAACTGATGATAGATGAAAAAGGTTCTTATTAAGGTTTTTAATTAACTTAATTTAATTATACAGGAAGTTAAGTACAAATGAAAAACGCTTACAAACATAAAGGTAGGGGATCCTCCGAACCACCCCTGTTGCCTTTTGGTTATACGTTCTTTTTCTTTCTCCCCATTTTTTCTCAAGTATATCATCCATATTCTGTATATATGTGCTCTTTACGTATATACCTAGTTTGCATTGCCTTTCTTTGTTGGGAAAGTACATTTTTAAGTTCCCTTCGAAGTTTTCTCTTTTAAGTAAACCCGATTTTTAAGGGAACTTCCCTTTGTCAACTATCATGTCAAGTATCACTCCCATCAAATGTTTTAACCATGAATGTTTTTCTAAAAACTTTTATTATTTCATGAAAACCTTTTTTAGTTCAATTCTGCTTTTAAAAGAAAACATGTTTGCCCTTTTTCTTCTTTAAAAGTTACTTCGCTCGTTTCCTAAAGCATAACCTAAGAGGTTCTTTTTATTCTTACTTCTTCAAATTGTTTTAAGAATTATTTTCTAAAATGGCTACCCATGCTCAAGACCTATGTTCCTTTTTGAAATTATGAATGTTCAAAATGATTTCTTTCCTTCTTATCTTGGAAATCCATATGACATAACCTTCGGTTATGCCTTAAGACAAGGTTGTGAAACCCAGTTTCTTCTCAAGGGTTTTATCATGTTTATGATTTATGTATGGTTTTTATTTGCTTTTGTGGCAAACATAAGCTTGTACATATTATGATGGCAATTGGCCTAAGTTGGGACGGGTGGGTCCATTATAACCCTCCAATGCATTGGGTAATGTTAATGTCTCATGAGAAGTTATGCATGGGATTAAGGAGTAATCTTTGGCATATGATGATGACCTAGGGAGTAATCTTTGGCATGTGATGATGGTCTAGGGAGTAATTTTTGGCATATGATGATGGTGGCCTAGGGAGTAATCCTTGGCATATGCTTATAATGTCTTGTTTATGATGTTGCCACATACTTATGATTCCATGCCCTTACGATGTCATTTTTTACGCCATGTTTTCATGCTTATGATCTTTCTCTTTATGCTATCACGTTATACCTCTTGACACTCACGTTATGCCTAATTGCCATGTTTATTCCCTTGGCTTTTTAGCTCACCCTTTTATTTATGTATTTTTTCCCAGAATATATCATGCAGTTTTAGAGGACTTATGGGAGTAGGAGCGCCAATTGGAGTTAAATAAAGTCGTTGAATTTATGTTTAAGATGTTGTATTTATGTATCTAATCTTCCAAAGACACTAGAATTCTCTATCCTCAGTGTGTATTTATTGGAAGAGTATGTTAAGAATCACGTAAAAAAGTATGTTGGCTTGAGTTGTTATATCACTCATCCTAATACTACTTCAGGCCAAACACACTTAACTGTGGAGTTTTAATCAGACAATACTCCCGAAAAGAGAGATGCGGCTTGTTGAGATGGGTAGTAACATTTAGTCATTCAAGCTTCACTTTTCCAAGGTTATTACGCTCTCCACCCCTTTAAAGCACAATGTCCTCATTGTGAACCACACACCTCAAACTCAGGTAGTGTCACTGCACTTTTGACTAGGTATTGGCACCGATACCATTTGTTATGACCCGGCCTCCCTAGGCCATAAACCTGGCCATCTAACTCCATTGGTCTCCTGTAATACCTTGGTTGTCTTCTCAGCAGACCACAGGCTATTACCTACCAGGTTCACTTATCAGACTAATGAATGTCCCCACAGACTAACACATGTTCTTTTAGTGCGTTTTGTCTTCACTCGCATGCACCCCAAGAAACTTCTCAGGAAGTCACCCATCATGACACCGTTGCGGAATCGCCGGGAGACACAACGACAGAAACGAGAAAAACGAAAGAAAGAAAGCAAAGGACACAGCGATTTACGTGGTTCGGGAATAATCCCTGCGTCCACAAGAGAGGCAGAATATTTCACTATTCGGGAGCACAAATTACCGAGGGTTTTTTTCGGTGGTAACCCTAGCCCGAAAATGGGCTATAAAACAATGGAGAAGACGATCACTGTTCGAAAAAGTGGTCTGCGTCGCTACAGTGAATGGCAGCTGGCTTTGTCAAAAACGCTACAGTAAAGTTGACCTCGAAGTCCGCACCGCTACAGTGTCTGCCGGTGTCGGTCGGTCAACTCCGCTACAGTAGTCAGAGATGCTACAGTTCCGAAAAATTGGGCCGGGGGCCTTTGGCCCCCGGAGCAGGGGCGCGTTGCCCCCTACAACCCCCAACAAACTCACCGCGGAGCTCGACCCGCAACAGTTGCGGGCCACAAGCATTCGGCCCAACCGGATCGGGCAACACCAATCCAACAGACACTACTTTAGGCCAAGCAACACCAATCCAACAGACACTACTTTAGGCCAAGCAACACCAATCCAACAGACACTACTTTAGTCTTTTAAGCCTCATTTTTTCAAGGGTGCTACAACCCAACTTGAAACTTGTCGCATGCGCAAACCACAGTGATTTTCACCCCAACGGAACCCGAGAAGACCTAGAAAACCAAGAACCCAAGAAAAACAAAAACCCCAAGTTAAAATTGAGCTACGGAGAAACCCTATGTCGTTGAGACACCGTCGGGCAAGAACAAGAGAAGAATAAGAATGAAAGGAGAGAAAGAGGTTTAGAAGAGATTACCTTGAAGATTCTCTCCTAAAACTTGAAGAAATACATGGGGAAAGGCCTTGGAAGGAGAAGGAATCGAGGGGGAGGTCTCCTAGCACGCGTGAGGTCGAATGGGAGGAGATGGGTGCAATTTGGGGTTAAAACTAAAGAGAGGCAAAAAGGTGATTAATCATTTTTAATGAATTTTAGCACCACGCATAGTTTGGCCGCACAGTTGGTCAAATCGTGCACCCTTACTGAAGGGTTTAGAGCACCCCGCACGGACAGACCGCACAGTTAAACTAATCGTGCGTTAACCGTATGGTTGGCTCTGCTAAAAACTGCAGGTTTGTCGCACGATTTGTATTAACCATGCGCAAACCATGTGACATGCACTACATGCCCAAAAACAACAAAATTTCAAGGAAAACCCGGAAGAGGGAGAAACAAAGGACACTCAAAAATAAATAAAATAATAGAGAAAACTGAGGTCAAGGTGTGACATGGAAGCACTTAGATCACACTGAAAACTAAAACTAATAGAATCTCTAAATCAGTGTGGTGGTGAACAGCTCTCAAAAGTTAACACTTCGACGTTGAATCGGCATCTGGTCCTTGAGTCTTTGGCCTCCTGTTTATAGGTAATAAGCGTAACAAACTTGTAACTAAATTCACTAGGTACTTTGAGACACAACTGTCACTAACAAACTCGAATGCTTCAACATGTTCTTATGTTTGAAAGTTCAAGTGAAACTTCACAACATTCTAGAACAAGCAGGTTCGGAACATAATGAATCAAAAGATAGAATCTGCATACACTTAAAACATACTTAAGTAAGCATAAGGAAATACAGAGTGTATTGTAATTCATCGAAACAGGGATCCAGAAGATGTTATTTAGGAAAATGACTCAACAACTAAAATCACGATGTAGTTTAACTTCTCGTGGCGACCAAGAGCTCCTTCAATCTCCTCCAAGACACATCTCCCCACCACAATAAGATCCTCGAACCACGACAAAAACACAAAAACCACGACAAAAACATGAAAACCACGACGCGTAGTGAGTACACAACTATAGCATTGTTTCTCTTATATTTCAAATTTCAACATTTCTTCCACAGCTCCTCTCTAAACTCACTTCTTCCACCAACACCCGCACAAACACACAAAAAAAAGGCACGTGCTGAAAATTTGGGTCTTCATAGGGTAGGTGACTTGGGTGTTACAAGAGACCCTCAAGGATAAACAAGAAATTTCGTCAAGTGCTAATGGGTCCAAGGTTGGTCCAAGGTTGGTCCAAGGTTGGTCCAAGGTTGGTCCAAGGTTGGTCCAAGGTTGGTCCAAGGTTGGTCCAAGGTTGGTCCAAGGTTGGTCCAAGGTTGGTCCAAGGTTGGTCCAAGGTTGGTCCAAGGTTGGTCCAAGGTTGGTCCAAGGTTGGTCCAAGGTTGGTCCAAGGTTGGTCCAAGGTTGGTCCAAGGTTGGTCCAAGGTTGGTCCAAGGTTGGTCCAAGGTTGGTCCAAGGTTGGTCCAAGGTTGGCCCAAGGTTGGTCCAAGGTTGGCCCAAAGAAGGTGCCATTAAATGTCTTGATAAGGTCGTGTTTACATTTAATGATATAAATTCAACATTAAATCAGTTGCCCTAGTTTCTAGGGGAGCAAGAAAAGAAAAGAAAAGAGACATAAAGGGCGCCCTAGATAAAAAGAGTTCAGCTATATTGAATGATTCATAATCTAAATTGGATACTAGATCATTGAGCTAAGAAAGAATAATTGATATCTTCATCGTCAAATACAGCCTCGATGATCACTACTTTTTTAAGCGATATTATTCTTAACTAAAACCTTTGTTGGCTGTTAAGGATAATGTGTCATTTCTAATTACGCAATGAGCCCCAATTTGTATTTTGGGGTGAGACGCATACTGTACTTGTCAATGAGACCTTTGAACTCGTGAAGATCTAGTGTGAAGTTTCCCACACCATGGATGTAGTCTAAAATCTTGGAGATGAGTCACATTAATTAGGTGTGTTCCTTGATCTTATTTGTGGGTATTGATTGTTGCGCATTAAGTTTAAATCAAATAGTATAAATATCATTAACCATTATACTTTGATGGTTGTTAAGGATAATGGCACATTTGTATTTAGGCAATGAGCCCCATTTTATATTTTGCAGTGAGACGCATATTGTACTTGTCAATGAGACCATTAAACACGTGAAGGTCATGTGTGAAGTTTTCCACACCAAGGATGTAGTCTAAAATTTTGGAGATGAGTCACATTAATTAAGTGTGTTCCTTTATCTTATTTGTGGATGTTGATTATTGCACATTAAGTTTAAATCAGATCGTATAAACATCATTAACCAAATATAAGGCATATTGGTGGATATCTTGAAAACAAAGCGGTGTGCACATTGACTTGCCCACTCTTTGTGTGCTCCTCATTTAAAACCTAACAGGAGGGCCTAACAATTATCTGCAAAAACAAGTGTTTAGAGATTTCCCCTTGTATGGTCATAACACCTAAAAACAGGAAAAATAACTAACAGTTCGTTTGGTTGGCGGAAAATAAAGCAAGGGAAAAGGTGATGAAGAGGATTCCAATTACTGCTGTGAGGTTAGACTGGGGAGAGTGAACAAAGTTGGCATTTCCCTTATGAGGAAAGTCCATTTCTTCCTAACATAGGGGGAACAATTTTCTCTCGGAAATATGAAAAAATATTATAATTATCAATATAGCAATTATATATTTATTATAATGACTCTACACTTCAAATAAATATTTTTATTATATCTTTATTGATATTTTTATTATTAATAATAGTTAAAATTACTATTTTATTATACTGATATTTAAAAAAAATCATTATATTGCTTTTATTAATTACTATGTATTTTTAATTATCATGGTATTATTTTAATTATATTAAATCATTTTTTATCTCCATTGCCTACAAAACCTTATCATTTTACTTCCCTTTTCATTCTCTTTATTTCCTTTCCTTTTTGTTCTTTCCCTACTCTTCATGACCAAACGAGACCTGTGAACTCAAGGATGATCCATGATGCAAACTTATCCTGTTCCTAAGGATCCATTTGACAACACTTATTGAAAACTTCTTATAGACACGCCATTAATGATAAGCAGTTTGGAAAAACAAGTGTTGATTGCTATGTTTCTAAAAAAATACATGCACATGTATTCCAGAAGAAAACCACATAAATAAGTGGCAGATTAAGCAATAAACACTTATACAAAATCAGTTATCATAAATGATTAGTGTTATAAGCAACAGTTGTAGTCGTCCTGTGATAAGAGTTATAGCTTGAATATAAGTAACAAGAACGTATTTATTTTCTAGGGCTTTCAACAACACTTGGTTTAAGTTTTTTCCAAATCAATGAAAACAATATGCAAATCTCTTTTTATGCTCCAATACCTCCCCATCATCCCATGTAAAAGAAAAGCGGCCTCTATTGTAGACCATCCTAACATAACACGAAATTGATTCTCTAAAATACAAGTTTCCTTCATCAATGTTCAGTTAAGCTTTTCTTTTCCCCTGCATACACTGAAGTGCTCCTCCATTCCTCTAGCATTTTCCTGGTCCTCAAAATTTCATTGACTTAGTAAGCCAGAAAATATCTCTCTCCTAAACAAAGGCCACCCATGGATCAAGAATATAGCAGCATAAGCAAAAAAGAAATCATGCACAAGCAGCTTTAGAAAGCAAATACGCATTGCCGACTAAACCAAAAAAGGTAAAACAAAAACTTCAACCCAAAAACTTGAACCAAAGATTCAGCCCCAAACTAGACAATTGTGAAGATATTCCAGAAACATCAAAGCTTGTTAGCCATATTTATTACAGTAACTTTGATTCATTGCCGATACAAGTACAAGAAAGAAAGGGAAAGGAGAGGCACTCTAATGTGGAAAGTGAATTTTCCAGAACGAGTGAAGTGGCCAAATTTCACTAACCTGGACACGACTCCAAAGCAATGGAACAGCAGCCTTCGCACGGTTTAGAACATATACATTTGTCCAAAGTGGCTGATTATGAAACTCTAAAAGAAGTGTGTCAGTGTCCGTGGACCTATTGTGATTGCTGATAATGAGGCTTCGAGGAACAGCATCATAAAAAGTTCCAGCAGCGCCTGCGTTTTCCAGACAGCCAAAGCTATTTCCCCCTGCATGAATGATAATAAAATTTTCAGTTCTTGAACATTTGAGCAAATTGCTAAACAAACTCAAATGAAAGCATCTGCTACAGCAGAGGCACCATAATTAACATAAAAAAATTACAAAAGCAAGCAAGACTCAAAGGAACAAAAAACTAAAACTTTCATCAATGAAATCCTACGTGACAATAACCAATGAAAATGTTAAGAGTTCTCCATGAACAATTAGCCCTCAAAAGCTGAGTGACAAAAAAAGGTCAACTATTTTAGGTAGACAACGATTAATGACTGTTAATGTTGATAAAGACCCAAGGACTATCATTTTCTCTCAAAAGAGATGTGATGGAACATTGAAATAATCTGAACCATTACAGTAGCACATCATAACCCTTAGGTTGAGTACCACTAGCATAAAAAAGTTCATATGACTCCTACAGTAATTTGGAGCAGTGGTGAAAAACCCTCACTGTGTGAACAAAAACAATATCTTGTACCCAACGTAGCATCATTTAGAATCTCACCATGAACAGAGATCACAGGTTCATCATGCCTGCTGTAGACATCAACAGACACCCTTCCTCCGCCGCCACCAGCAAAACCATCACCACCACATGCACTTATCCTCCCAGATCCAGTCCTGCATTCCAATAAAATTAACATATTAAAAAAGAGGGAATTTAAAATAACTGTTTTTGCCAAATCCAAGTAAGCTTCTTGGCATATATAATAATAAATGAGGTACATATTTTACAGTATTTCTATAAAAATCTGGGGCACAACCAGCCTCTGCATAAGTTTTCTTTGTTGAATTACTTTCCAAAAACAAATTTCCATCCGATTAACACAGTCAGTGCTTGCAACAATAAAGACTTTATCAGCACTGCCCTTCGGAGAGTACCCAGAATCCACAGTGAGGTCGGGTTGTTCTTATTTATAGATGAAAACAAAGATCATAAATACAAGTCAAACCATTAAGCATTGACTTGGTCAATCAATATCTAAATATTCTAAATACTCTAACAATAACCATTTAATAAGCTATTCCAACAACCACCAAGAAAGCACCAGCAATCAGGCCATAGAATGGGATGCTATATTTCTTGCTTGTTTAATAAGAGTTTTAACTGGTGGAGGATGCGGGTCATTGTTTAAATATAAGGATAAAAGGTTAGTCATGGATGTCAGAGTTTAGGCAGTACGGGCAGGCAACATGATTCGATAATGCATAGTCGCCATTGAAAAGCAAACAATAACTCAGGGAAAGAAAATGCAAACAATTAACTCTTAAAGAGAACAATAAATAAATGGCAATTAATCTTCATCTTCAAAATTGAAATAATAACTGGCACGAAGGAATTAGTTACATAAGTAGCATCATAAGCAACACTAGCTCATCCAGTTGGAGCAATTAAAAGCTAAGTGTTTACATCTTAAAAGTTTCCATGAAGATGCTGCCACCAGAACCACCGCCACCCTTGGTACCCCCATCACCTCCATCAGCCAAAACACTCCCGTCTACATGAAGAAATTCCAATATCTCCAACTTAACCCGCCCACCACCACCCCCACCGTAGTCCACATCTTTGCTGGTGGTCCCCCCTCTGCTACCGTAGCTCCATGGTTCCTGCAAGGTGGACCATGAGTATGCATCCCCACCCCATACATCCTCGGGAAGCTTCTCATCATCAGTTAAACAACATGCCCCTCTTCCACCATGCCCCCCACCCGCACCCTCAATCCCGTGCGGTGTTCCACTTGTCTGAGATGGAGGCGAACCAGCCCGTCCTGTAGTATTCAAAATCGATTCGTTGAGGAAGCTGGCATTATGGGCAGCTAGAGAGAAGGTGCTGGTCGCAATAGATGCATTTTCGGCCAGGCTAAAACTACCAGACATGTTGACGGTAATTGAACACCCTAAAACCAAACAAGAGACATTTATCCCGGGAAGGATATAAAAATTGCCCTTCCCTTGTATGTAAACATCGTCCATAAGATTCAAATCAGAATTGAGTTTGCAGGTAGTGTCCAACGAACCGACGCCCATGAGATCATTCTCGCAGGAAACCGGGGCAGGAAGTGGCTGTGGTGGCGGTGGCGCAGGGGGCGAGTAGTCCTGGTGAGAGAGATTCAAAAGGGAGTCCGTCGTTGAGGAACCATTCTCAGAACCATAAGCAGCAAATGGAAACCCGCTGATGAAGAAACCCAGCAACAGCCAGCAGCAGCAAGGGCTTCTCCCGCGTGAAACTAAAAAAATGCCCATAGGAGATTGAAGTCTACGCCCCGCCATTCAGTGAGGAAGCAAGTCATCTCAAAGAGTGACTAGGGTTGAAAGCTAAAGTGCATCGAAACCACAGAGACAAAACACCCGAAGTCATCAATGAAAACGGCCGCAGCGGATTTGAGTGCGAATATAACGATTCGGAATCATCGAGACGTGTAAGAATTGAAATTATTGAATTTGAAACCAACAAAAATACAGGAATTCGACCAAGAATCTGGGGGAGATGGTGTCCAGAATGTTCCGCAAAACTTTCTTCGTGCACGAGGAAAAAGAACGGTGGAAAGTGAGGGAGGGGGAGACCGTCAGGTAGAAGGCCGATCGCAGACGATAGCGGAGGATGTGTGGGAGTTTCGATTCGATGCGTTGCTGTTAACCCGGGCTCGGGCGGGCTCCACCTAGACAAATGAAGGGGACCGGTATTGACCTCCGGAGTCCAACCAATAATCGTTGGCCACGTGTCCTTTTATCCTGCGCCCTCTCACGCCGGACAAGACCGACTCTTGCTCGGGGGCGGCTGAGACAAGGCTCACACGCGCCGCGCCACCTCACTGTCAGCGTGCGGCGGGACACAGAGGGAGTAATACGACGTCGGCATCGCCCGGGCTCGGCTTGCCGACGACATTCAGATGTTGGGATTGCTGGCCGACTCCGACACTCGACGGCGCCGCCGCCTTCCATTCGAGGATAATATAATTAAATTAATACAAAATTTTATTAACGAATTTCCTTAAATTAAAATAACCCTTCCCATTAAAAAATCTATTACATTTTTGTATAACAAAAAAATAGTGCAACTAGATTTAAAACTGAATAATAGCATAAATAAACTTTCATATATTTTTAGTCTCAATTTTTCAAAAATACAACTCATTCAAATTGAAATTAATTTTTTAAAATTCAAAGTATTTTATTTTTATGATTTTGATGAATAGAAAATTGTTTTATTTCAAATCCATGAATACAACGAATTACAACACTAAAAATATTAAAATGATCATAAAACATTTGTTTTACAAATAAATATACAATAAAAAATAAAAGAAATAAATAAATATTAAAGGAGCATTCATGTTCTGTTATAAAAAATTTACATAACATTGGTTCAATCTATTATTTAAATTTTAAAAACTAATAAGAAATAAAAATACATTTTGTATTGTGAAAAAATGACATCAATCGTAAAAGAACGTGTGTCATATCATTGGTGTTGGGTTTACACAATCCATCTTATGGACATGCACAAGTAGAATTTTTTGTTTCTGCGCAGAGATTTGGGCGATCACCAATGGCGGTCGCAGATACTACCAGAAAAACAAATAGGATTTTTACCGCTTCCCTTACCCATCCTGCTGCAACTCGTCTGGCGTTGCCCTCAATCGTCGCCGCCACCCTCGATCAACCCCCCTCACCACTGAAACACCTCCTCATCCACCGGCGACCCTTGAAGAACCCCCGGTGGCCATTCGGCTTCCACCCCGATGTCTCTCCACCGAGCCTCGATCAACCCGGCTGCACCTCGGTACCCTCCGGCCGCCGTGTGTCAGCCATGGCCGACAAGCAAGTTTTGTCGTCGTCCCCAACACCCCCTCCTCATCTCCAACGCCCCCTCACATGGTGCACTCCATCTACAACCTATTTGAATTGGAAGACTGGGTGAACTTTTAGGGGCCACCATAGGTGGTCGGTGTTGATCTTCACTAATGGGGCTACTGTGACCGCTAAAGGCCTTTAGCGGCCGCTTTTGGTGGTCGCTAAAGGCCCTTATTCTATTAGTGATGGCAGCGGGATCAAAACTCAAAAATATTCGACCTATCTTTGACAGAATAAACGCATGATAAGTGAAGAATAAAAAGTGCATACCAGGATAGTCAATGCAATAATCTCCAGCAAAGTTTGTTTGATGAAGATCATTGAAGCATCAAACAAAAGCTTCCCACCTTTGAAGGATTACATCGGTCTGTGGATCCCGATCTCAATCGGAGGACTCTCGTACACTTGATGGGGTGTTAGCATCTTCACCAAGGGTGATGAACAAGCTACAGGAAGGAAGAAATGTTTGAGAGACTTGCAAACAATGTTAACAACATGAGGGGTCACATCCCTTTATATGATCATCCATAATGTGTTTCATTTAATGAAATGTGTCGGTCATATTCAATGTATCCTTATATACATTTATTCACATTGTCATTAATTCATTGAATATTCAAGTTATTTAATTAACTCACAACGAATTATTATTAATGAAACCACGTGGAAGATAAATGCACCTAAATATAACATTTCATTAATTATTTTATTGCATATTCAACAATCCATCACTTGCACTAAAATTCATAAGGACTGTGAGCAAAACTTCTTAACTCTTTGCGAATTCATCCAAAAATTTTTTTGGATACGATTTAGTTACACACTCTTCATTTTGGAACAAACACTTTGTACAAAACTCGATCTTTATCCAAATGCCTAACTATGTGGCCTCGCGGGCCTTATCTGCGTTGAAAACAAATATGAAATCTATATTTCATAGATGCAAGCAAAGAGCGATCTCTAACAAAATATCAATATTACTCAAACCACTAAGGGGTTTGGTGTGACCATCATCAAACAAACTCATATCTTTACATGAGCATGTCCACCACTAGATGTATCATATACATCGTATGCATGCTATACATTCATTTTGTCCATGACATCGAGTGACCACTAAACACGAAACTTGTCAGTTTAGTATATCCAACTCGTATTTTCTTGATTCTAAAAAACAGTTTGATCAAGTCGATGAATACATCACATGTCATTCATGACAGATGAGTACATCAAATGCCCCTTATCCACGTAGTCAAGCACACCTCATGTGTTTCAACTAAACACGACCATGCATTTCTTTAGTTTAATTCTATCAAGGGTCGGATGTATTTTATTGTCATACAATTGGACAAATCTCATATTGGTTACACTCTAACCAACGACATGATCAACAACATATCCAACCACCCTCGTATTAGCTAAGTTCATATGTTGATTTGAGTTAGTAGGGTATCAAAGTATGAAGGTTCTCATGTTAGGTATATTGCTAACATGATAATAAGCATACGCCCCTAAGCATATCTATTACCATATGACATTCCATGAGATATACTTTTGTGGATCAGTCCAAGTAATAAATATCTACTGATTACCTCATGAATCCATCCTTCATATATCGCATACAACCCTTTGTAATGGGTACATGGATCTGTTCAAGCTAATCTTAGCATATCATCACAACTCATGATACTTTGTGACGATCATCAATGTAACACCCTCCGAGTTTCGAGGACTATGGCATGGATGGGAGCAGCAACGACGTGGAGAAGCTGGTTACGGTGTGGACGAGCCGGCTATGGTGTGGATCCTCGGGCTGGTTCTGCCATTTTGGGCATGGTTGCGGCGTGGTCACCCAGGTGCAGTGTGGAGTCCGGGGTGGAATTTTGGTGTCATTGCTATTGGATTTAGTGTTCTAGAACCAATCGTTTGTACTTTGATTACATGTACATTCAAATATTTGAATATTAATAAAACATCTTATTACATATTGTTTATTGTTCTGCATGACTTTGATGTAATAACATCCAAGGGCATCTGTCACATTAATAAGGTCATAGAAGTACCCCACTATGATGAGAAACTTGAAGTGTCATGACGATATTCTTAAATATAGTTCTAAAATTGAATAATGTACTATGATAGGGCACATAGTATTTAGACTGTCACGTGTGAGCACTCATAAGCAGATGATGCTTCATCTCATGAAGTTCGCACTTGGTAATCTCTAAGATGAGAGATTATAAGAACAAACTCGTTAGTATGAATTCTTTATGTTTTGGTGTCATCAGATGTTCCTATTTGCAATCACGTGTAATGGTCCTTATACTTTAAGATTATCATTAATGCATGTCATGACTCACACACTTAGATTTACCGATCAAAACTATGACGCCATAGGTTCACGGGAATTAGGGTACGTTGGGTGCGTCATAAATGACATGTTATTAATGGATAAATTGAAGAATGATTTTCCCTTCCATCTATATGGAAGTTGATATCTCGACCCTTTGATTGGAATAGATCCATCACATTAAATTTCATGGTAATGGTGTAACAACATGTTTAATTTAGATAATTAAAGAAATATGTATCAAGCATATAAGTTGATAACACAGATGTGCAACCCGCTTGACGAGACATCGTGACAAAGTGATTATATTACACATTGAGCATTCATATGTGGTTTTCAATGCTGCGGTATTAAGTTCTTTCTCTTGGGTGCCTTTACCCATTGCTAGACAATAATTTTGAACTTTAGCTAAACTCACCCAATGCCAACGAGAAAGAATCCAAGAGGGTCACACACTAAGTGTTTCCGTCGATATCGAATTAAATTATATTTGGATTTAATTAATTGAATAAATATTATTCTCAAGACCAATGAATAATTTTATTCAAGTTTTATTGATCACATAAATTAAATAAATATTTATTCGCTAGATTGTAAATAAAATGTATTTATTTAATTTATTGAATATTTGATACATATTTATTCGTTGGTTTGTGGATAAATTATTTATTCAATAAATATTGAGGAGTTCAAGCAGACCAAGATCATCACTACTACAAAATTGGGTTAATCCAGCACTAGGGTTTTAATAACACTCGCTAAAAGTGTTGTTAAAAACCCTCTTTCTCAATGCTAGAAAAAGCATTGTTAAGGGGGACTGTGACAACCGGGTCCCGGTGACAGCATAGCCACCCCGCCTTAACATGGTCGTCGGGTCCTGGCCCACCAGGTACCACCAGTTGCCCCGTAGACACGTGGGGCCCACCCCAGGGTCCACCCACATGCCTGAACGGGTCATCTGACTAATGACAGTCTCCACAGACCAACACTTGTCCTTTCCAATCACTCACACACACCCTGAGAAACTTCCCAGAGGATCACCCATCCTGATCACTACTCCAAGCCAAGCACGCTTAACTGTGGAGTTTTAATCAGACAGACTCCCGAAAAGGAAGGTGCACCTTGTTGACATGAGTCATATCATTTAGTCATTTAACCCTTTATCATTTGGGGATGTTACAATCACCCCCCCCCCCCTTTAGAGCACAACGCCCTCGTTGTGGGCCCTACATCTCAACCCAGGCAGTGCACCACACACTTAAGGCTGAGTTCCTCCTCTGATACCAAATGTGACAACCGGGCCCCGGTGACAGCACAACCACCCCGCCTTAACATGGCCCCCACCCCGCCTTAACATGGCCGTCGGGTCCTGGCCTACCAGGTACCACCAGTTGCCCCGCAGACACGTGGGCCCCACCCCAGGGTCCACCCACATGCCTGAACGGGTCATCTGACTAATGACAGTCCCCACAGGCCAACACTTGTCCTTTTCCAGTGTGCTTTGTCCTCACTCACACACACCCTGAGAAACTTCCCAGAGGGTCACCCATCCTGATCACTACTCCAAGCCAAGCACGCTTAACTATGGAGTTCTAATCAGACAGACTCCCGAAAAGGAAGGTGCACCTTGTTGACATGAGTCATATCATTTAGTCATTTAACCCTTTATCATTTGGGGATGTTACAATCACCCCCCCTTTAGAGCACAACGCCCTCGTTGTGGGCCCTACATCTCAACCCAGGCAGTGCACTGCGCACTTAAGGCTGAGTTCCTCCTCTGATACCAAATGTGACAACCGGGCCCCGGTGACAGCACAGCCACCCCGCCTTAACATGGCCGTCGGGTCCTGACCCACCAGGTACCACCAGTTGCCCCGCAGACACGTGGGGCCCACCCTAGGGTCCACCCACATGCCTGAACGGGTCATCTGACTAATGACAGTCCCCACAGGCCAACACTTGTCCTTTCCAGTGTGCTTTGTCCTCACTCACACACACCCTGAGAAACTTTCCAGAGGGTCACCCATCCTGATCACTACTCCAAGCCAAGCATGCTTAACTGTGAAGTTCTAATCAGACAGGCTCCCGAAAAGGAAGGTGCACCTTGTTGACATGATTCATATCATTTAGTCATTTTACCCTTTATCATTTGGGGATGTTACAGGGACCCTTTATCAGCTATAGTAAAAAAGAACTGATAAAACGAGGATTTATCAGCGCTTCTAAAAAGTGTTGATAAAGGTGGGTCTTTATCAGTGTTTCTAAAAAAACATTGATAAAAGTGTGGTCTTTATCAACACTTTTTTAGAATCACTGATAAAGACCCCCCTTTATCAGTGATTTTTTACCAACGCTGATAAATAGTATATTTAAAAGTATATATATATATATATATTTCATTAACGGACATTCGTAGCAGAAGTTATGGTAATTTGGAGGGCTTCTAAGCCTTTTTTGGCCTCAATAGAGGTGACTGAGGGTTCCCATGGGTCATCGAGGTGTAAATCTCATCACAAGATTCGATTTGATATGTGGTATAGGAAAAACAAACACCTGATTCATAAGTTATGTCCGTTGGAATGGTTGTCAAATGCGAAAAACCCTTAAAACCCCTAAAAACCATAAAAACCCGAAAAACCCTGAAAGACTTTCGATCCAGGGGTCCGTTTTAGCTCCACAACCGATCAAATTGAAGCTCATGAAATTATCTAAAACCACATGAGATTTAAATCGTGTGATAATCAAAGGAATAAAATATATTATAGTTTCAAAAAAGTCATAAATTGAACTCGAACTTCAAACGACCATAACTTTTGATCTGGATATCCATTTGGGCTTTACCATGTATCAAACTGAAGCTTGCGACGAGATCAGAAGTTATGGTCATTTCATGGTTTTTAGGGATTTTAGGATTTTTAGAGTTTCTTAATGTTTTTATGTGTTTTAAAGGTTTTTAGAGTTAATATCCATTTTAATATATATATATATATAAACATATATATAAATATATGGATAAAAAAATATAACAAAAAAATATTAATATATAGATATATTATAAAATGTAAACCAAAACAATATAGAGGAGTGAAAAAGGCACTGGTGTAGAAGCCGGAGGTCCCAGGTTCGAAACTCATTGGAGGCAGGGGTGTGCGTTGAAGCATTGATAAAGGGGTGGGGGAAACGCTGATAAAGTGGGAGGGGGGAGTGGTGATAAAGAGGGGGGGGGGGGGATGATAAAGGTGGGGGGTGGGGCGTGAAAAAAAAATTATACCCTTTACCAGCAAGGTCTTTATCAGCCTTTTTACAAGCGTTGTTAAAGCTAACCCTTTAACATCACTTACATTATCAACACTTGTATAGTGCTGATAAAACCCTTTTACTAGTATTGTTAAAGGCCCGATTTGCAGTAGTGCATGTCTGATGATAAATATTAATTTGCAAGCTGATAAAATAATATCTATCAATTGCGTGAGTTAGCGTACACCATAAAATAATATTATTTTTATTTTTATTTGGCATGAGGTTTGTTAAGAATCATTATATTACTTAAGGGATGGTATGCAATTAAATAATATTCTAACCTAAAATCTAACTCTATAAATAGATGATTATGTTTATTGTGTAGGGATAATTGAGACTTCAGAATCACTGTGCACAAAAAATCTCTCTCTATATTCCTCCTCCTCTCTCCCTCTCAAGAAGGAGACGCGATAAAGAGATTTCTTCAAGACTGAAGGATTTTGAGCAATCAAGACAAATAAGAAAGACGATTGATTTGCAACGCTAGAACCCAGAAATCAATTGATGTAGTTTGAAGATCAAAGGAGAATGTGTGGATCACCACTAGATAGATTCTACACATGGATCCTTACAACACAACAAAGGTAATCCGAAAAGGGTATCAGATGATCAAAAACATATACAAAGAAAGATCCTAAGACAAGGTATCATTTCTTCTGATCATATTTAAATTAATTATAAATTTAACGTCAAAAGATCCTCTATGGGTTCGTGTTTTCCTTTATGTCAATATTCGATGAAAAAATTATTATTGGGCATGACGTTCGCATCATGTACAATATTGTGAATGACCAATCAAATCAACAAAACCTTCTTAGTTTATCTCCCACCAAGGTGATTTTGCTACACCCAGAACCATCAAGTGGTATTAGAGCGGTCATGTTTTAAATTTAAAATTATTTTTCTAATTACTGATTTATATACGTAATAGTGGTTAGATTTTCTTTTTAATTCATTCTTTAATTTGATTTTAATTAACATGCTTTCAACATTTTAATTATCATCCTTAATGTTTTCATTTTCTTAAAGAACTAAGAATAAATGAAGAATGACCATAGATGTCATCAGGAAGTGTTAAGGATTCTAGCTAGATAGCATGAGATTACATGACGTGTAGACGGAATACACGTCGTGTACCCAAGTGCACTTCACCTGGACATGTTATGGGATACATGACATGCCAAACAGTAATTACACATGGTGCATTTATTTCACACTGCATATAGACTAGACCAACCTAGTATATGGCTTGTCGAATTATATAATGTGTAGTTGGCGTACACGTCGTATAGTTTGCACGGTTTAGTGAAAAAATTCATGCTAACCGTGTGGTCAAATACATGGTCAAAACCATGTGAGACTAATAAACTAGAGAAACAATGATATACACAATGTGTATCTGGCATACACGGTGTGTAGTTCATTATTTCCCATGTATGAAGTACATACTGAGCCATTCAATAAGTCAAGAGGACACACAATGTGTAGATGGAGTACACATCATGTGGTATCGCGTCTGAAGAATATGCTAAGTCTTTCAGTGGGTTGCACAACCACATGAAACACGCGATACATGATGTGTAACTGGCTCGTACATATTGTGTAGTCCAGCCAAGGTGCATGTTGAAGCCCCAAGTGTTTATCCCGAGTACATGACTATTGAGGTACAAATGTGTGGCTCATAAGTACACGCTGTGTAGTCTCCCAATAAAAGACAGAATTAAATTACATTAATTTTTTTAATCAAAACATTAAAAAATTATTTTATTGATTAATACATGTTTTGTTTGACAATTTAATAGTGATTTTAAATAATTATTAAATTCTCAATTAATTTACTATAATTATCTGTAATTATTTGTTTTATTGTTTATTTTACATGAATGCATTTAGAATGACTATTTCCAAGAGAATTCATATGATCATTAAGATAAAAGTGAATTAATTAATTAATTAATGTAAGCGCGTTTATCTTAATAATAAAGAATGAATAGAAATGATTGTTAACCAGTATACTTTTGTGCAATTAGTGCATGTATGTGACCGATCATGATCTTGACCAAGACCTATGTATGTGTTGAAATTATTTAATTTAATTTATTACATTATTTTGTAATTAATAACTATTAAATTAAAAATGATAGCTTATGACTCATCCCTCTATCCTTTATTACATAGGACATGCATGCCCAAAGTTATTTATGTAATCCCCCTTAAAAAATCCTTTGGTCCCCCTCACCCACATGTGAGTTATAAATACATGTAATAAATAGAGTTTCCTAAGTCACAAAGAGGCAGTTCAAGATGAAACTAAGACGATACCCACCTAGATACATAGGTAGACAGGTAGAATGCTGAAACTTATGCCAAGACTGGAATAAGGAATTTTCCCCTAGATCATAGGTTGATTTATTGTTCACTCAATAAATCAACCATTAGATAATCTCATGATCGGGCCATTTATTTATTTATTTATTTATGTCTTATGCATTATTTATTTTATGGATGTAAGACTGCAATCACACAAATAAATGAACTAATGTGTAAAGATGGGATATAAATAAATGGATTATACGTAAATGTTTTATCAAAACATGGTTAATCAATTAAATAAAATCCACTTAATATTAAAAAGTCATGTAAAAGATAAAAAAAGACAATTTTATACATAATAAACAAAATACCTCAACTAAATATTAAGTCATACTTGGCCTTCCATTAATTAAGTAGGAATGAAAGCCATAAAACAAAGTGTTTGATCAACCATCATTGAGAAACTTACTTTTATCATCGAGCCACAAACCTGTAGTTGAAAAAGACTTGCCTACCTAAATACCTTTAAGTAACTTGATCAACCCTCATTGGGGTTATGCGAAAGGGCATATGGACCCTTTTCCACTAGAATGTCTAAGAAACTGGGAATTCTGAGTTCAATGGTGAGGGTTGGTGGGACTTGATAAAATAATGAGAGACTTAATAAAATTAATTATTATTATTTCTCACATAACTTGTAATCAAGAAAAGTTCTAATGATCTAATGTTTTATAATTATAGAATAATGGAATGTTCGTCATCCAAATTATCCCTATGATCCATATTGGAGAAAGATTATCTCTTCACTGACAGTAACTTATGAGAATGGTTTAGATGCCTTTGGGTTATATTGCACCATGAACATAAATATTATGTTCTATAATCCTCACTATCTGATCTACCTACAAATGAGATGATTCAAGAAGAGTTTATTGTTTATGATAAACACATGAGCGACACAATCGACGTTCAGTGTTTAATGATTTCATCTATGTCAAGTGAACTCATGAAGTTTCATGAAAATTGGAAGCTTATAGCACACTCAAGCATCTCCATGGTATTTACCAGGAGAGAGTTAGATAAGAATGATTTGATATATCCAAGTCACTCTTTCAGATTAAGCTTGGAGATGGTGCGCCAACTAGGCCTTATGTAGTTAAGCATATTGGCTACATTGAGCTCCTAGGGGTTCTAGAAGCGATGAGCTCTAAGCCCAAATCTTCTTTAAAACACACTTAAAAGAAGAGAAATATCAACGGTCAAGTAAGGGGGTGGAATGCTATCTATTTCACATGTGGAAAGAAGGGTCACTGGAAGAAAAACTGTACCCAACCAGAGAAGAAAGGGGAAACTTCAGGTGCATTTGTTATCAAGTGCAATTTATCTATTTCTACAAATTGGGTATTAGATAAAGCATATGGTGATCAAATATGTATTCAAATACAAGAACCAAGTAGATTCAAAAAGTTTGATTGAGGGGAGGTCGACTTATGACCTTCAAATGAAGCCAAACTAGTTGTTGTGGCTACCGAGGACTACCACCTCACATTGCCAATGAGAATGTTCTTGGTTTTAAAGGATTTTTATTTTGTTCCATCTGTTACCAAAAACATTATTTCTGTATCTAAACTTGATACAGATGTATTTATTTTCAAGTTTAGGAATAAATGTTGCTTATTTTATAAATATATCATTTTTATGGTATGGTGCATTTAAATAATGGTTTTCATGTGGTGGATTATATGAACCAAGTAATGAAAATTGATAACAAAACTACTTCACATGACTCATACCACACCCAACTATAGAATCACAGGCTAGGGTATGTAAATGAAAAACATTTGACAAAATTATAAAAAGATGGATATTTATATTCTTTTGAACTAAAACCACTTAGTGTATCTCACACATGTTTACAAGAAAAAATTACTAAAGAACCATTTAGAGGAAAAAGCGAAAGTGATAAAGATATTATTGAATTAGTTCATAATGATGTGTGTGGACCATTTCTAGTTGAATCAAGGGGTGGGTAAGCATAATCCATAACTTTTACTGATGATTTTGGTAGATATGGATATGTCTACTTAATGAGGTATATATAGGATTCCTATAATAGATTCAAGTAATAAAAAAATAAAGTTTAGAACAAGCTTGGTAAGAAGATTAAGAAACTCCGCTCAGACCGTAGTGGAGAATATATCGATCAAGACTTCATTGATTGTTTACTGGATTTTGAGATCCTATCCCAACTCACTACTTATACACCTCAGTGAAACAACGTAAGAAAAAGGAGGAACCACACCTTATTGTACACGGTGAGATCAATGATTAGCCATGTGAGTCTTCCATTATCCTTTTGGGGATACACATCACAAACAATAACACAAATACTAATCCAAATACCAACTAAAACAGAAGAAAACATACCATACCAATTATGGAATGGAAAGAAACTTGTGTTGTTATAATTACATGTGTGGGGTTGCGAAGTGTTTGTTAAGGCCTATTTAGGTAACAAACTTGCACCCTGAGGCAAAAATTATACCTTTATAGGATACTCCAAGGAAAAAAGGGGATATTACCTATATGAACCCTCATATAAAAAGGTAATAGTGGTGAGACACACCATATTACTTAAGAGGGAGCACATCTATAAAGAAGATAGTGGGAGAGAGATAGACTTCAATGAAGTCCAGGATTAAGGTGAACAAGAGTTGTCATAGTAACAAATTCAATAAATCCCCATGGAAGAAGATATTCTAGAGACACAAGTACTACTTATGAGTACAAGAGATGTTATAGAACTAAAACGGTATGGTTTTCTAGTCATCGAGGATGGTGATTCATTCTTAGTTGATAATGATGATCCTCTAACCTACAAGAACGCAGTAAGTGGCACAGATGCTACCAAATGACAAGAAGCTATGTGTTGGTCAGAGTATAGTACTCAAGAGCGGGGGGGGGGGAATTGAGTATCTATTAAAAATTTCTATTTAAAAAGTATTCTTAAAATGGTTCCCCAATAAATTTAAATACAGGCCAGTCAATCAAGGTTATATGGTTATGAAAGTTTGACTATTTGAATAAATTCTTAGAAGATTGATTAATTCTAAATAATCTTAATATCAGTTATTAACATTACTTTTGAAGCTATTCTAATAAGGAAAAACAATTATAACTTCTTTCCAAGATTAATTATAAAAGTAAATTTAGTGATTTCTGAATTAAACATTAAAACAACGAACACTAAAATAAACAACACAACGGATATAAAACAAGTGGTTCATTCTCAAGATGAGGCCTAATCCAATCCACTTGATGATCACCTTCCACCAAGCAGTTTATATAAATAAACTTTATCCACACCCTGGATCGGGGTTAACAACAGTACACAAGACTATCCAGGTCACACAACTTCTTCTACAGTTCTCCATGGGTATGAATTAACAAGTCACACAGGGACCTCTTCCACACTTATCCGTGAGAATACACAAGTGTAAAAAGATGTAAGAGAAAGGATATCTTGTATCCTTCAGTTTGATGTAGGAGACAACGTGTGTTTAATACAGACACACACACTGCTCAAAAGATAAAAATAATACACAACAAATAAGAGATGATGAGATAAGGTTTGAAGTGCTCTGAGTGTTAGTATATACAGCTCTGAACTTCTAGGATGAAGCAGATGCAGAAAACGAGTCCTCTTGTGGAAAACAGAGTATCGTAAGTCAGCTAGATCTAGCTCGTGTTCTTCATGGAGTTGATAGTGCAGAAATATTCTTGACTCTGGGATTCAAGTATGATCCATGTGTTCTTCAGCAGTGTCAGGTTGCATGAAAGCTCATGCTTCTTCGTTATCGTGCACACACTTGTTTTTCTGTTACACTGTCATCACTACAGTCACCACGATCACACACTTTTTTCCACGTTGTTCTTTTTATTCTTAGAATGCATGTGTTGGAGCCGATATGATGCATGTATTTTGCACCTCGTACCTTGTATTTTCAGGTGACATGTCTACAAAGAAACATTAATTATGTCAGTGCATTTAAAAGCTTCAAATATGACCGTTAGAAATTAAATTGAAAAAAAATAGATTAAGAAATGGTGTCACAGTCTGTCTGAAAACAATGTCTTCTTGAAATAGTGTTTTAAACAGTGTCTTCATGAAATGGTGTCTGGATGTTCACGGTGTTCGGATGGTTATAGTGTCTGGATGATGACAGTGTCTGGATGGTCATGATGTCTATATTGTCATGGTGTCTAGATGGTCACGACGTCTGGATATTCATGGTGTATGGATGGTTGTGATGTCTGGATGGTCACGGTGTTTGGATGGTCACGGTGTCTGGATGGTCACAGTGTCTGGATGGTCATAGTGTCTGGATGGTCATAGTGTCTGGATGGTCACGGTGTCTGGATCATGGTGTCTGGATGGTGACAATGTCTGGATGGTGATAGTGTTTGGATGGTCACGACGTCTGGATGGTCACGGTGTCTGGGTCCTTTTCCAGAAAAACAAAACTAGTGGTAAACTCACAGTTTCTCAGACTTAGCCAAATCTCTATACACAAACTTAAACAATGATATTCATAGAAGGAATTAAACTTAATCATTCATAAGAGAATTTCATTAGAAACAAAATAGTTTTCAATAATTATTTAAGGCATAAAGAAACTAATCATCTGTACACATGATTTTAGATAGATTAAACAGGATTAACAAGCTTTACAGAATGTATATGATTTGTGATTATTAAAACATGATTAACACATGAGGAGTCCAACAATTTCCCCCTTTTTGATGATCACAAATAATGTGAGTGAGAGATTTATTCTTAGGTAATGTGTATCTTCCTAAATGTGCATTTAGTTCATATAGAATACATATTTCCCCCCCTTTTGGGATTATCAAAATGATTAAATAAGAATTAGACAATAAAGGGCACAATGAATTAGATTGATAAAAAGTGTCAGGAGAAATAGTAAGTAACATAAATACATAAAACATACCCATCAAAAGATAGTAGTCACTTTTCTTTAGCATTGGCTTGTCTTCTCTTTGCCCTTGGCAGCAACATCAGAAGAAGAAGCCATAGGAGCAGAGGTTGAGGTGGAGGAAGGAAGTGAACCAGTGGAAAGAGACGGTAAAAGGAGTCCTTCAAAAAAAGAAGGGGCTAAGGTAGGTGAAGTAGAAGACCGAAGCAACTATTGATCAAGGATTACATGCCTGATATGACTCAGATCCTGAGAGATATACATAGATGTGGAGGATAGGGTAGAGGATGAGAAGGTAGGCAAACCAGATATCAGGGGTGCAGCTGTAGGAGGGACAATGGCAGTACTCTGAACATGAAGATAAGGCTGAAAAAGTTTGATGAATTCAGCAATGATTTCACCACCATACTGCATGGATTTCTCAAATTCATACTTGTTCTCTATAAACTTATCCAAAAAAGGAGTAAAATATTTGATCTTTTGGACTTGAGTTTTGAAAGCTTGAGTTATAGGAGGAATCCTCAAATTCTCCACAAGGTACTTGAAGTGGTTGGTCATTTCATTATTAGAGGAGATCTAATTGAAGTAGAAGTCCACCTTCTTAGAAATTTCTTGATGAGAATCATTGGAAATTTTTGAATGGATTCTCACCAAATCAAGAACTCTGTCACTATTCTTGATAACTTCAGATAGAGATTCCTTGTCAAAGCCACTAAGCACAGATTGAAGTTCTTCTTTGACAACTGTGCGAAGCAGATCACCGTCTAAAGAAGGTTTATATGATTTTACAGAATTACGAGAAGCAGTAACAAACGAGGTAAGGGATTTAAGTTGATTTAGAACTTTATAGAGATAACCCTTATACTCACCAGTTAACTTATTAAGACCAACAACAAGCTCACACATCTCTTGAACAATTTGCTTGTTTCTTTCAACTACTTTTTTAGCTAAAGAGGTTAGATGAGGTTGGATAAGTGAGGATACTTTCTATGGGGTATGACTAACAATATCCTCAACAAGATGAGAAGCAGTTTTTGGTATTGAGTTCATCACTCTCTGCATATCTTCAACCATACATCTGAGAGTTTTTACTTCATCACTGAACAGTTTATTATCAACTCTGACTTCTTGAATATCATGAAGCATCTTGGGTTGAATCTGCCATATGACTTTTTCCAACAATAGTGAAGAATATCTCTCACTTAAATTGGTTACAGGAGCTGGTTGGGTATTTAATAGATTTTCAACTCTAGCCAATAGGGTAGCTCCAAAAGCTTTCAGATCATCCTTATTCACCAAGTTTGGAGATTCTTGTGAGGGTTCAAGAATAAAAGATGAGACAGGATCATGTTCCTTGGTAGAGATAACTTTGGGTGCAGATGCCAGTTTCAAATGAAACATAGTAGACATATCAATTCCTTTAACTGAGACTTCCTGGGAATCAGTCACATCAAAATAACTGGGGAATTTATACCATGCATCCACTAAGCTTGGATCAATCGGATTAGGGACTTCAACATATTCCAGATTGGGGGGATTCTCCCCATCAACAGGTGCATATTTATCAGGACCGAGAGATTTAGATCCTTGATCTATTTCCACAGATTTATCCCTAATTTACTCAGCCATTTCCTTTCTAGCCAACTGAAAGGCTTGCTCCGTTCTCTCTTCAGTAAAAGGAATAACTTTAGGAACAATTTGTTCCTATGAGTGTTCCTCAAGGGAAACTTCTTGCACAATAGGAATATCTTCTTTTATATGCTCTTCTATAATACTCTTTCCACTCACCTTAGCAACAAACTCTTCTTTTGAATCAATTTGTTCTTCCGGATCAACAACTTTTTCAGAAACAATCACTTCTGTTTCAAATATGACTTGAGGAGAAGATTCACTATCTTCCTCAACCGGAATAGATTCTCTCAGAGGTACAACAACCTATTCTTCTTATACCTCATCAAAATATTAAAAAAGTTCATCTGGCTCCAAACCAGGATCAGAAATATCCTTAGGTCTTGAAGGATGTTCCACCAGATTAAACTTTTCATAAAATCTATCATTATCTTCCACCCATGATTTCCTCCATGGATTCCAATTGATTTTCATTCTCTTTACAATAACTTTTTAAATATAGAACTCATAATACTTTATGAATTATTCATCTCATCCAACCAATCCCTTTTCATGAAGCATAGTTGAGATAAGCCTTGAATAAAACAGGGATGCTAAATTGGAGGTTTTTTTGATCAACTCACACATATGGTGAATAATATACTTGAAAAGGTTGATCTTATGTCCAATTTTCATGAGATGTATCAAAAATAAATCCTGATACATGAGTACAAAAAAATCACCTTTTCTAGGGATAATCAAATTCTGAAAAAACTTAAACAAGAGTCTAGATTCACCATCTAGCTCGGCAGCTATGGCTCTCCTCTTGGTTTCATTTCCAGTTAAACTTCTCAAAGCTTCTTCCAAAAAAAAGAACTCACTTGGAGGTGGAGGACCTCTCTGGTAGTCCTCACAAATACCCTCACGAGGTATCCTAAGGCATGCATCCCATAACCTCGAAGAAAAGGTACAAATATGGTCATTGATCCAACTTCGCACAACATAACCATCTTCTGAATCAAAAGAGAATTGAACATACTGGTAAAACTGGGAAACTAGCTTTGGATAAATAGGCCTATCCTCCTTTGTAATCCAATCTATCTAGACTTTCTATGTTATCACTTTCAACACCAAAGACTTACTTGATAGAATCCACTTAGGGCATATCTCCTTTTCAGGTACCACTACTATGTTCACTAGGTTCAGATTCAGAGGGCCCTTGGGTGCTAACTTCGACATGATTTTCAACTTCTTCTTTGAACTGTGCTTATCAGGAGATGAAGATGAAGGGCATTTCATCCTGGGCATTCACCGAAGGTTCGAGAGAGAGAAGGGTTGAAAGAGGGGTTACAGTTTGAGAAAAGAGATCTCAAGTGAAGAAAGAGTGAAACTTATTTTATCTTATCATTTAGGGATATCAAGAGTTGCGAGATCAAAAGCGCGGGAAAGTAAAAAGAATAAAACACTGAATTACCATGATACGGGTTATAATGTATAAATAAAACAATAAAGTATCTTTATGGTGAGACCGTAATCAACTTTCACAGTGAGACCGTAATAATGTGATTTATAAACTGTGTGACCATATTGTTTGAGACAGTAAGTGCCAGACAGTAACCAAGAAATTATAACTATGAGACCGTAAACATGAAATAATAACTCTTAAAACAGTAAAACTATAGAAATGTTAGAGTTAAATAGTAATCTCAAGACAATGACTTGTGAAACCGTAAAATGTAAAACAACATACTTACTAGTTAAGATTTATCATTCCCAATTCATGTATGATGTAGTCTATTCTTTCAAAATTTAGTGGTTTGGTGAATATATCAGCAAACTAATATTTAGTTCCAATGAATTCCAAAGTGATATCACCTTTTTGATAATGATCTCTCAAAAAGTGATGTCTTACATCAATGTGTTTTGTCCTAGAGTGTGAAACAAGATTTTTTGAGATGTTAATAGCACTTGTATTGTCACAATTTATAGGTATATGCCTGAATTGATATCCATAATCTAGTAATGTGTGTTTCATCCACAAAATTTGTGCAAAACAACTGCCAGCAGCTATGTATTCAGCTTCTACAGTAGATAATGCAACAAAGTTTTGTTTCTTACTACACCATGATACTAGTGACTTGCCTAAAAAGTGACATGTTCCAAAGGTGATTTTTCTATTTAACTTACAACCACTGAAGTCATCATCAGAATAAATCACTAACTCAAATGATTGCCCTCTGGGATAGAATAGTCCTAGATTGGGTGTATGCTTGAGTTATTTGAAAATTCTATTAACAACATTTAAATGATATTCCTTAGGATTTTATTGAAAACGAGCACACATACACACACTAAACATAATGTCTGGTCGGCTAGCAGTCAAGTAGAGTAAACTTACAATCATTCCTCTGTAAGTGGTTTGATCAACAGATTTTCCATCTTCATCAAGATTTAACTTACAAGAAGTAATCATTGGAGTGTCACTACTTTTAGTTCTATCCAATCCAAAACGTTTCAGAAGATATCTAGTATATTTACTTTGATTTAAAATAATACCATCATTATTTTGAAAGATTTGAAATCCAATAAAGAATTTGAGTTCACCCATTAAACTCATTTCAAATTTGTTTTTCATCATTTTAGAAAATTCCATACATAAAGAATTTTTTAAAGATCCAAAGATAATGTCATCTACATAGATTTGAACTACTAAAACATCATTAGAAAATTCATTTTATAAAAAGGGTAGGATCAACTATTCCTTTTGTAAAACCTTTGGAAATAAGAAAAGTACTTAATCTATCATACCAAGATCTTGGAGCTTATTTTAAACCATATAAATATTTTGATAATTTAAAAATATGATTTGGAAAATGAGGGTTTGTAAAACCAAGGGGGTTGCTCAACAAATACATCCTCGGCTATATACCCATTTAGAAAAGCACTTTTGACATCTATTTGATATAGTTTGAAATTTATATGTGCAGCATAAGCAAGCAGAATTCTGATGGATTCAAGTCTAGCTACCAGTGCAAAGGTCTCTTCATAGTCAATTCCTTCTTCTTGAATATAGCCTTGTACAACCAATCTAGCCTTGTTTCTAACTATATTACCAACTTCATCTACCTTATTTTTAAACACCCATTTAGCGTGGTTAATGTGTCTTTGGGTCTTTCAACAAGTTTCCAAAAAAATTTCCTTTCAAACTGATTAAGTTATTCTTGCATAGCCATCACCCAAAATTCATCATTGATAGCATCATTAATATTTTTAGGTTCAAGTTGCGACAAGAAGACTTGATGTTCAACCTGATTTCTAAGAGAAGCTCTAGTTTGAGTTCCTTTGTCTAATTCTCCTACAACAACATCTAAGGGTTGGTTCTTAAGAGTTCTGATAGCTCTAGAAAAAGAAGGACTGATGATTTCAGGTTCTTCAACGGGATCTGGTTCATTGTGACCAGAATCTAAAGAGTTTTTAGAACTGGAAGTTTTAATAGATTCCTTTACAGGATGGTTAGGGGATTTTAAATTAATTTCCAGATTTAATACATCATCCTATAGGTTTTATAGAGTGTTCTTAGGCTCATGTGGATCTGTTTCATCAAATTTGACATGTACAGATTCTTCCACACATTTAGTTCTTTTATTAAACACTCTATAGGATTTACTAGAAATTGAATATCCTAAGAAGATTCCTTCATCACTCTTGGATGAAAATTTGTCAAGACTGTCCTTAGTATTAAGGATATAGACTTTGTAACCAAATATCTATCTGCTTATATATATTAATATAATCCATGTCGAGTTTTTAAATTCAAAAAACACGATTACGCGGTTTCGAACCTGCACCTCCTGCAACGCCCCACGCCCGCACAGAACAACGGACCAACCGAGCTGTTAACTTTATTTGTTATAGATACATATATCAGCGTATATATATTAATATAATGGGGTATTTAAATACAAAAAGTGCGGCCATGGGAATTTGAACTCTCATCTCACAGTAAACCTCAAAGCCGATTTTCTCTAAGGTTCCAACCGAGCTGACATTGTTACTTGTTATATATATATATTCATCAGCCTATATATATTAAAACAGTATGTGAAAAAATTTCTTCCCGCCAAATATTTTTTTGTGTCTCGCCTAATGTTTTTTTCCCGCCATAACGCGGGAAAGCTATACCCATGGTTCTGGAGAATCGTGGGTATAAGTCTTCCAAAAAAACCCCACAATACCTACGGTTTTGAAGAACCATCAGTATAGGTCTTCAGAAAATACCTTATACCCATGGTTTTCTCCAAAACCGTGGGTATAGGTCTTAAAAGAAAACAATACCCACGGTTTTTGGCACAACCGTGGGTATTGGTGCCCTATACCCACGGTTTTGGAAAACCGTGGGTATAGGTTCCCATACTATCCCTATACCCACAGTTTGTTGCAAAACCGTGGGTATAGACCTATTTTCCAGTAGTGGAAGTAGCTAACTTTGGGTTTTCTATTGTTCCACAACTCATATGGAGTTCTTTTAAGGATAGGTCTAATAAAAACTCTAGTAATAATATAACATGCTTTATTTATAACTTCAATCCAAAAGTAAATAGATAAGTCATATTCACTAAGCATGGTTCTAGAAATCTCTTGCAGGGTTCTATTTCTTCTTTCTACAACTCCATTCTGTTGAGGTGTTTTAGGGGAATAGAAATTATGACTATAACCATTTTGTAAGCAAAAGGATTCAAACTCTTGATTTTCAAACTCACGACCATGATCACTTCTTAAGGATTTAATTTTATGTCCACTAAGATTTTCTACAGTTTTGGAATATTTGGTAAAATGAGAGAAGGATTCACTTTTGTGTGCCAAAAAGAAAGTCCAAGTATATTTAGAAAAGTCATCTACAAGAACATAAACATAGTGATTCTCATTTAAACTAGAAACTCTAGATGGTCCAAACAAATCCATGTGAACCAATTCGAGAGGTTGAGAAGTTGACACTTCTTTCTTTGGTTTGAAGGAAATTTTGTGTTTCTTTCCTTTTTGACAAGGATTACACACTTTATCATTTGGAAACTCAGGTTTGGGTAGGTCTTTGACTATTTTTTTTCTAGTTAACTCTCTAAGGGAGTGAGTGTTACAATGTCCTAGTCTCCTATGCTAAAGCCAAGATTCTTTGTGAAACACACTTAAACATGAAGCATTTTGAGAAGCTAAAGAATGCAAGTTAACAGAATATACATTTTCATTTCTCAATTCATAAAACACTAATTCATTTTCAGAATTAAAAAAATTTCAAGCATCATTTTCAAATTTGACATGAAATCCATCATCACATAATTGTGAAATACTAAGCAGATTATATTTCAGTCCATCAACAAAAAGTACTTTAGAAATCAAAACTGAGTTAGAGTTACCGATTTGGCCAAGGCCAATAATCTTTCCTTTGGCATTGTCACCAGAGGTGACATGTCCTCCTTCAATTTTTATTAAATTCTTGAAGAATGAATAGTATCCTGTCATATGTCTTGAACACCCACTATCCAAGTACCACAAGCTTTTACAGGAACTCTTTAACTAGCTTTCCTACAAAATAGTTAGATAAAAACAGATTTTGGTACCCATACTTGTTTGGGTCCAGTAATATTAGTGACTAGTGCCTTAGGAAACCATATCTGCCTTATAGGTTTCCTATAAGAATTATGTAAAGTATTTGAAAAATAAACTCTATTTGGTCCAGAAAAGCTTGAAATAGTAGAGAGTGTCATAACTTGAACTAGTTGAATGTTTTCCAGAACTAGGAGTAAAGCTGTATGTCCTGGATTTATAAACAAAAGTAGTTCTTCCAAAATTTATTTTACCAGGTTAATAACTAATGCCAATAGTATATTTAGGAGCAATCTATTTACCTATAATTTGTACCAAGGTATCTTTACCATTAGTAAACATTTCAAGATCCTTTTTCAGTTGCTCATTAGATAATTTTAGTTCATTGTTCTCTCTGAGTAATTGAGCATTTTTCTCTCTTTCTACAGTGAGTTCAGTTTTAATAGTTGAGGTAAGAGAATGTTGTTTCTTTAAATACTTGTATTTATCTTTTAGTTTATTACATGTCTCTTCAAGCATATTACAATACTCAAACATTTCTTCATTATTCATATTTTTAGAGTCACTCTCATCTCCAGAATAATAAGAATTGTGTACAGAAGATTCCAGTGTTACCTTAGATGTGTTTTCCATAGAACACATACTGGCTTTGTTAGCCTGTTCATCATGTGAAGATTCTGAGTCACTTGAACTGTCCTCAGAAGCACTCCATGTTGCTTTAATTTCCTTTTTATACTTTATATCTTTGTCTTCAAATCTATTTTTTTACTTGATATTGGGATAGTCAGCCTTGATATATACTTTTTGTTTACATTCATAGTAGACAATCTCATCAGACTTGTCACTTATTTTTCAATCTTTCTTCCAACTTCCTTTCTGATCATATCTTCCCTTGAAATTAGGCTTTCTGAAAAAGTTCTTCTTCTTGTAAAATCTATTAAACCTTCTAGATAGTTGATTCATCTCCTCATCACTATCAGGTGATGATTGTTCACTACTGGAACTTTCTATAGAAACTTCCACTTTCTATTTTTCTTTGTGTTTAGAGGTAGTGGTCTTGAACGCAACTTATTTTCTTTTGGGTTCATCCTCCTCTTCCTTGTTTACTTTCAGATCCTCTTCATACATCATTAGTTTTCCAATGAGTTCTTTTACAGGTATCTTGCTGATATTTCATAACTCTCTAATAGAGACAGAGGTTCCTCTCCATCTGTCAGGTAGACATCTGAGAATCCTCATAATATGTTCTTTACCGGTGACTTCTCTTCCAAGAGAAATCATTGTGTTGAAAATTTCATTGAACCTAAGATACATGTCAGAAATAGGCTCATTATGTTTCATTTTAAAGTTATCATATTTAATAGTATAAGTATTAAGTCTCATTTCTTTCACACTAGAAGTTCCTTCATGTGAAACAGACAAGGTATCCCAAATTTCATGGGCAGTTTTATTTGAAAAGATCCTATTAAATTTTTCATCTCCTAAAAAGCAGTATAAAGCATTCATAGCTTTGCAATTGTTATTGTAGGAAGTTTTGGTAGGTTCATCCCAAGTGATTCTATCAGTAACAGGAATATTATATTCATATAAGATTATAAATAAATATATATTCATATAATTATAAGTAAATATATATTCATATAAATAATTATAAAATTAGAAGAAATATAGTTGTATATATATATAATCTTATAAATATATATAATTTATATATTCTAAAATTATAAATATAATAAATACATTTCTTATAATTTTATAATTATTTAAATTATAATTTTATAAATATAAATATATCTTTATTTATTTATAGTTATAATTATAAATAAATAAATATATATTTATCATATATATAATTTTAAAAATATATATTAATATAAATAAATTATTAACATAATATATTTGTCAGCGTTTTTTTAGTGCTGATAGAGGTATGTTTTATCAGCACTTTCTATTTTAGCGCTGATAAAACACACCTTTATCAGCACTTTTTAACTAGCACTAATAAAAGGTTCATTGGGTTTTATAAAAAAATCCTATTAGTCTCCTTCATTCTCGCACCCCTCAAGCTCTCACGAAATCTGAACCATGCGTTGCCGACCTCTGCTCTACCCCGACCCCAACTTCGCCACCGCCTCTTCTGCCATCATAAACTCCTCCTCTGCTTTGAACCCACCTCTACCATGAACCCTTGTCCGCCGCTCCTCCACTGCGAACCCTATTCTGCCGCTCCTCCATCGCTCCTCTGCCGCGAACCCACCTCCGCCTCGAACCCTCATCTGCCGCTCCTTCACCGCGAACCCCATCTCCACCGTGAAGCCCTCCGCTGCCACTGCCACTGCTGCCTACCCCGAATCCACCATCACCAGACCCTATTTCTACCACCGAAAGGGTATCCTATCACTTTATTAAAAAATGTTTCATTATAATTTTATCACACTTACTAGGAAACTCTTGGGTTAGTGTTTTCTATAGGCAATTTCCATTTTATGGGATGTGTATTGATTGCTATTATTTGATACTTGTATGATGTTAGTGGTGGATATTTCTTTAGAGGGTGTTGGAGGTGAGATGAGGATTATTTATTATGTTTTATTATCAATTTATAAATTGATCATGTTGAATTTTTTTCTTAGCACCGCTTTAACTATGCCATAGGAACCCAAGGTAACTATGTTAATGATATTTTGTGTGTCATTGTGACTAAACATGACCCCCTTATTTCTTTTCCCATACATTTAGTGATGTAATTCCCATGTTGCTTCACCTATAGTGTTAGGGATGTGATCGCCTTATCTCTTTGCCGATGGTGTTGGTATAGATGGGAACCCTTGGGTTATTGATTCTACCGGTATATGCCTCATCACTTTTTACATTTCATGGACATGTTATAACAATTTAATTTTGTTTTCTATTATTAATGATAGTTCCACCACTTCTCCAATAATCACAAGAGCATCACAATATAAACTTGTTGGATAAAACATATGCTTCTTTTTCTTAGATATTAAGAGCGGTGATAACCCTAAATCCAACTGACTTGGCTTATGTGGGATGACAAACACTAGATATAAAATTAGCCATCATTTGTCATCAATGGGAATTTAAGAATATTTTGGAAGTTATCCTTTCAAAATGAACCTTACAATTCCACCAATTTCATGAAAAATCCCTTTATTTATATAATTATAGATTTAGAACTAGGATATGTTTATACCTAGTGGGTGGGGACTTGAATTTTTTCTAGGATTCCCTTTGAATGTTTTCAATAGGGTGAGTACCATGTCTCTTTCCTTTTTGAGTTTGAGTTCATGCAAGCTGGACTAATGAAAATGATGTTTACGATCAAACAACTTTGACCAAAATGAGGCTGGTGTTTAATGTCATACAAATTTTATAAAAAAGATGTGGTGATTTACATAATAACATAGTTTAGGTAAACATGTCATGATTTGAGAACCCAATACTAGGGTATAAATCATTTAAGAGAGGTTCACATAGTTTATGGTTATAGTTATTATTCTAGAAAAGGTGAGGTAGTTTATTTAATGGTAAGTGCAAGGTGAAACTCAACATGAATGAGTAGTGGTCTATATTAGTATAAATAACCTCAGGAAGGGGTGCATGGAGTTTATGGACATAGTTCAAAAACCAATGATGAAGGGTATGATGTTACTACCAAAATGGGCCTCAAGATCTAGGAGCACTCTAAAACTTTCCCGAACAAGGAATGAGAACAATGTAAACCATAACTCAAGTTATTTGAATTGAAATGTAGTTTTAATTAAATATATTTTATCTATGTTTAGTGTCTAATATTTCAAGGCTAGATATGTATGAGGTTACTATATTATGGGGAAGGGGGTATGAATCTTATTAATTCATTGAATGGTTCTAATATTGGTGGTTGGGATGTCAGGACGTATCCAATGGATCTCTCCAAGAAGTTTAATGGTCATCTAAGATGAACCATATGCCATGTAGTTAAAATTTAGTTTAAATGTAATTGTATTGAGTGAAATTTAAGATCATATGATGAATAACTTTATGGAAATATATTTTAACAGATCTAGATCATATGAAATATGACATTGTCTTGTATTAGTGCTGAGTTAGAGGATAAAACCCTACATGAGTTGATGAAGTCTCATACACCAAGTTTAAGTTGGAGTTTAATTAGGGTTAAACTGGCGACTGAGTCTAAAATAAGAAATCTAGATTTTGTTAGTGGAGAAAACCCTACATGAGTTGATGACTGAGTATAAAATAATAAATCTAGATGTTGTTTAATTAGGGGATATATTGAGTTATAATGAAAACATATATTTTGTTAGCCCTACCTATCCAAAGTTACATAAGACACTTTCTGGACACCCTATTCAAATAACCATAACAACACATGTAATGAATCCTTCCACCTGCAAGCACTTTATGGTGAATCCCCTCAAAGGTAAAAATGATATAATTTAATTGATTATCAAATCATATTTTATTCTTAGCATAATTTTATATCTAAATATATAAATTATTATTTTATTACAATTTTAACAAATTATATGAATGAATTATTAACTATTGATATTCAATGTTATGAAGTGGTCATGACATTTAGGTTGATGCATCCATCAAAGGTACCAAACCTAGATTTTCATTATGAAATTTTCTTTAAAAGGTTCTAAACTATTTTGGGACTTGATATTGTTAAAAACATGAATGAGTTTTGGAGAGGTAAGAATTATCTTGAGAATTATAATGATACTCAAATCACTTTGATTCTAGAGGTTACTGATATGAGTTCAGTTAAGAATTTTAGAATGACTAGTCTTTGTAATGTCATTTATAAAGTCTTTTTGAAGATTTTAGAAAATATACTATGAAAAATCATACCATCTATTAGTTTACTACCATAGTTTTTTTTTCTTATTTTAACTTGAGACATGATGTACTTAAAAGGATCGGGAAAGCAACATAGTTTCTTCTAGTGATGAGTGGTATAGGGAAATTCTTTGTGTGAAAGGAATGACACTTGAATTTTTTTTGATTATATAATGGGTTCATGATTATAGATTTTATTAGTTGTATTTATAAATGAAGGAACCAATAATACTTCATGTGAGAGACATATACATTGTTCTTGGGGTGCATAACCAATTGATTTGGTGTGAACCAAGGATCATTGGGATAATATAGTGTTTGTGGTAAACTGGAACATGAGTGTTTCATGGTTGAGAGTGTGG
Source organism: Viscum album (assembly GCA_963277665.1). Classification (NCBI taxonomy): domain Eukaryota; kingdom Viridiplantae; phylum Streptophyta; class Magnoliopsida; order Santalales; family Viscaceae; genus Viscum; species Viscum album. Next base: position 459,279,627 of record OY728126.1, read on the forward strand.
ACACTGACTGTGGAACATATCTGTTAGGACTCTTGTGTTGTGGTGAAGGATAATTGATATAACTAGACAATGGAAGCATTGATAAGAGATATCCAATAGTGGGGAGCACAATATCAAATTATTTTTAAAACTATTATTATTACACCTACCTTTGGAATAATGTGATGGAATCATACAACACTGATTGATTTGGGATGAATCAATGTGTTTTTATGTATCTTTTATAAAGTGTCTCTATTGGGATTTATGTCTTTGTGAAAATGAATAAGTGGTTCTTTTAAAATGATTCAATTGTTTTGAAATGTTTCTTAAAGGGATGACACTCATTTTAAATGATTAATATTGTTGGGTCATGAAGTTGTATTGAATGCTTTAAAAAAGGAATGTTGGTTTTGTGAAAAAGAGTTTGGAACTGATTGATTTATTTAAAAAGGGCATGTCATTTTAAATAGGAATATGTGTAAATGGTTGATTTTTTTAATGGGATTTCATGTGTGATTTTTTAAATAGTTTTAAAAGGAGCATTGAACTGTAGTTTTTTCCTAATATTTTAAGTTTATATTTTTATAGAATTAGGAAAACCATTACATTATATCAATATTTTGTGTATTTATTTTGTTAAATACTAATATCACTGAATCAAATAGGATGGATATGAATAAAGAATGGATGGATGCCAATCATTTGACAAGAGAGTATGTATATGGAGTGAAAGAGTTCATCAAATTTGTAAAATATCATGCATATAACCCTTCTCAAATCCTTTTTCCGTGTTTATGCTATTGTTATTCAAGACAAGTTAGTCTAGAGGAGTTGGAAGAACACTTGATCTATCATGGAATAGATCAAATTTATAAATGTTGGAATAAACACAGGGAAAAATAGAATGTAGCTAGTGGCTAAGATAAAAGTGTGTTTTATGGATCATCTAATATAATTACAAGTGTGTATAATGAAGAAGACCATATCGAGAACATAATTACAGATGTGAATGATGATGAAGATCGTATTGAGAAAATAACAAGGGTAGTTTAAGATAAACTTTATGATTGCCCAAAATTGTTTGAGAAGTTAAAGAGTTGTGCAAAGATGCCTTTTTATGGTGGTTTCACTAAATATAAAACATTTTCAGCCATACTGAAGCTGTATAATTTGAAACAAGGCAATGAATGGAGTGAAACTAGTTTTATAGAATTACTTTCTCTCTTGAATGACATGCTCCCAGAAGATAATGAGCTCCCGAGCCAAACATATGACACCAAATGAATGCTATGTTCGATGGGTGTGATCTTTGAATGAATATACACCTACTCTAATGAATTTATACTATTTATCAAGGACCAAAAATCACTTAGAGAATGCCCAAAGTGTGGTGCTTCTCGATACAAGAAAGATGAATCCTATCCTACAAAAGTTGTATGATACTTTCCAATCATTCCAAGGTTTAGGTTCCTATATAGAAGTGAGGAGACCACAATGAAATTGACATGGCATGCAGACAGAAGAAATAAAGATGGGAAACTACGTCACCCAATAATTTCTCCTCAATGGAAGATAATTGATCATGAGTATCCTGATTTTAAAAACGAGTTAAGAAACCTTCATCTTGTGTCATCTATAGATGGAGTGAATCCTTTTGGTTTTCAAACCAGCACTCACAGTACATGGACAATTATGTTGGTAAATTATATCTTGACACTGTGGTTATGCATGAAATGAAAACACATCATGCTATCTATGCTTATATCAGGACCGAAACAATTGGGTAATGATATTAATGTTTATTTGGCTCCATTGATCAATAATTTGAAATTATTGTGGGATTTAAGTGTTAAATTGTATGATGATTATATAAATGAAGATTTCACATTGAGATCCATGTTGTATGAGATGATAAATGACTTTCCTACTTATGGGAATTTGTTAGGATATAGCATTAAAGTAAGTCATGGGCATCCTGTCTGCAAAAAAGGTACGCAATCAATTAGGTTGAAACATTCATTGAAAACCGTGTTTCTTGGACATCGCAGATTTCTACCCTGATGACATAAGTACCAATCTTGGACGACATCATTATATGGAAGTTTAGAAGAATGTACAACACCGTCTCCACTAATTGGTGATCAAATGTTTGAGAAAGTAAAAGATATGGACACTACTTTTGGTAAACCGTTTTTGAAAAACCTTATGAAAACCAGTTGGAAGAAGAGATCAGTTTTTTTGAATTACTATACTAGACTTGTCTATATGTAAGACACTATCTTGATGTTATGTATGTTGAAAAAAATGTATATGATAGTGTCATCGGCACATTTCTAAATTCACCCGACAAAATAAAGGACACAATTAAGGCTAGGTTTGACATGGTTGATATGGGAATACAATAAGAGTTGGTGCCAATAAAGGGTGAAAACAAACTTTTCTTCCTCTAGCTACTTACACTCTTTCCAGGTAGGAGAGATATCAGTTTTTAAACTTCTTCAATGATGTAAAGGTTCCATAGGGGTATTCATCGAATATCAAAAACATTGTATCAATGACCGATTTAAAGTTAAAGGGTCTGAAATCACATGACTTCCATGTTTTGATGCAAGTTCTAATTCATATATCTTTACATTGAATTTTTCCCAAGAATGTACATTATACATTAATGAAGCTCTATTTCTTCTTCAAAGCTATATGTAGAAAAGTTATAGACCCGGAGAAATTGTTGAGTATGGAAAGAGAAATTGTCATCATATTATGTGAATTAGAAATGTTATTCCCACCAATATTCTTTGATATGATGGTTTATTTGATGGTTCACTTGGTGAGAGAGATTTGACTATGTGGTCCTATACACTATAGATGTATGTACCCTATTTAATGGTATATGAATATTTTGAAAGGGTATATCAACAATTGAAGTTGGTCAAAGGGTTGTATTGTAGAGCGATATATTATTGAGTAAGCCATTGAATTATGTACCGAATACCTTTCTAGTGAGGAAAGAATTGGTCTACTAAAATCTTGTCACACTAGGTGAATTGCAGGTGAAGGAATTTCTGGAAGAGAGGTTGTCACAATCAATATTACAGATCGGGAGAAGGCCCACCTTTATGTTTTTCATAATAGTTTGGAGGTTTAACCATATGTCAAAATCCACAAAAAATTTATTAGGCATTTTAATCCATAAAGGGATGGAAAATGGATATCAAATAAACATAATAGACAGTTTATATGATGGTTTCGGAACTATATATTTAAGTCAGATGAAAATATGGACTCAATTTCAGAATGAATTTGATGGCTAGCTGGAGGACCAAGTGTGTATGTATTATCTTATAATGCTTATGTAATTAATGGTTATAAATTCTATACTAATGAACATGATGAAGACAGTACCATGAAGAATAGTGGAGTAACACTTATGGCTGAAACAATGCATGTTTCCGATGCTAAGGACATAAATCCAATTTACGCAAATATGTCATACTTTGGCATCATCAAACAAATATGGGAGTTTGATTATACAAACTTATAAGTGACAAATTTTCAATGCAAGTGGGTTGATAAAAGGAGTGATGTTAAAATAGATGAATTGTGATTCATGAAAGTTGATTTCAGTAAGGAAGGGTACAAAGACAAACTATTTATAATGGCATCACAGATAGTACAAGTATTTTATGTTCCAGATCCTGCAAACTGAAACTGGTCAATTGTTCTGTTATCCACTAAAACCATTGAAGGGTTAGATGAAAATTCAATGGAGGATGACCCTTTCATTGGTACATCACAATCATTTTGTAGTGGTCCCAATATAGATAACATTTTGTATGTCATGGGAGACCACACTGAAGGGATTTGGATATTCAATAGAGGGGTTAAATCCCTTCATCCTTAAAAAAAGAGTTCAATAATCAGGTTATATTTTTTTTATAATATACATTGTGTTACCTTTTGTTATTATCTGTTTACTGATACTTTTATATAATCTAAATTAAATGTTAAACCACTTATGCAGATAATGACTTCTGCACATGATGATGCTCCTAATCCTAAGGCACAACAAGTCTCTCAACCTGCTGCTGCTTGTAGTGCAAAGGACCAACAAGTTTCTCAACCTATTTCTGATGCTTCTCCCAGTGAAAAGGTACAACCACCATCTGCACATACCGATGCTAATGCTCCTGAGGAACATATTGATGATGTTGAAACTGGGTAAATGGTAAGCGACAAAACATTAGCAGCACAAAAAAATAGAATCACTGTAGTTTGACGACATTAGCAAAAATCATTAAGGCAAAAGCGAAAGGAATCAAATATGAGGTCAGATGGAATAAGTGGGGCCAACATGTTAACCCCCAAAAGGCCATGTTCAATAGTTACATTGTAATCATCACTTAGAAATATGTTCCAATTGATGTACATTCATGGCACCATGTTTTTATTGAGCTTAAGACACTGATTTGAGGAGATATTATGGTAACATTATGATATCATTTCTTTAATTTATTAAAAAATAAAATAATGAAACATTGAATTACTCTTCATCATACCTTTTAGAGTGCATTTATAGTGGGTGAATCGCACAAAGACTACAAATTAAGGGATTCTAGAAGGATTCACAGATGCTTTCTCATAATTTTAACGAAATGTTATCTTAAAGATGATAAAGGGAAAATAAACCCACACCCACCTCCTATTTATTCACACCTGATAACCCAAGGATCATGGGATGCATTTACTAGCCATCATGCAAAGAATTATTTTTAGGTACATTGTGTTTGGTAATATGCTGTTTGAAGATATGTGTATTCATCACTTTGATTGAAAGTTTTTTTTTATTTATGAAACAACAATTGAGTGATAAAAATAAGGAACGAGAAAAAAAACCAACGTACCCCTACCATAAAGAAATAATGGGGTATGCTTCACTTGAAAAAAAATTGGTATGTATTTTAAATCTACCGTAATACTTTTATGTGGCATAAAAAAACACCGTAACAATGTTACTCTATTTATATACAGATTGATGAATCCAAATACAATGTCACTTACATCCCATGACATGTGCTATGGAAGGAGGCATGTGTAAATAAATACGGGATACTAATAGATGAAAACACACAAAAAGTGTGGGAAACATGTGTAAGTATGACATAATAAATATTTTTTTGCTTTAAATCAATATTACATAACAATGATGACTTATTTTCCTATATTTTCTATCTTACATAGTCACAGGAATTAGAAGCACCCAAACCAGATGTAGAAATACTTTTGGTGGCCTTGAAGTATCTAGAAAAGTATGGCTGCATCAGAGGTGCAGGTTTTGGGGTGACACCCCAAACATTTTTTAAGAAAAAAATAAGAGAAGGATCAAGGTGAAGAAATTAAAATGATGAGAGAAAGAATATCTATCCTTGAAGAACATATGCAATTATAGAGAGAGTTCATGGAAAATATGATGGCGAGGGGACAAAGAGAATAAACAACTCAAGAACAAGCAGCGCATGAAAATCCTGCCCCACCCCTCACTAGATTTGAGGTGAGCCATTCCACTCAAAAACCCATCTTAGCTGAGGTAATCAATGTTCTAATAATTTTTTCCATGAATTGTGAATTAGATAAACACTGACACCTTTATTATATTGATATTTTAGAGGGTGAAAATGACTATGATTTATATCTATCAACACCCACCCATCGCCTTGTAGCGAGACCTACGATGTTCAATATCCAGAATGTCATGCTACTCAACAGACCGCTTCTAATAGGTCATGTGAAAGTGTTGATTAATGTATCCTATGATCCAAGCACTAAGCTACATATTCTAATTGATGATGAAGATATTCATAAGGTAGAACAAGATCTTAGAACATTCATCACATGGACGTCACAACTTGTAAAAAAACATATCAACAAGGATGTATTAATTTCTAATTTATTTTTCAAGATAAACCTTTAATATTTAATAGAAAAATGTTTAAACCGATGAATGTTATTATAGATGAACATAGGGAAGAGGGTGAAAAGAAATAATGACTTAAAACAATCTCAATGATCAACAAACCGATCAAAACAATCTACTGAAAGCACCTTAAACCCATCGGTACTATATCTGCATTTATTATCATTGTTGGATCATGTGAATATGAAGTTGAAAGACTGTGGGGTTTACACAATTATTTTTGATGAAAATATGTACAATGGGGAAGATCTATATTTCATTAGCGTTGACAATGTAAGTGAAATATTGGAGCATGATTGGCTAGGCGGCTTAGTTGTAAATGTATACATGAGGTATGTTTTCATGATTTGATTTTCCAAAAGCTGATATACAATAATAATTATGAATAAATACATTTCATATTTTTCATAGGCGTATATATGAAAAAAATTAAGGGATTTACCCATGAATATAAATTTGGTCTCGTTAGTACTCACGTCACCTATACAAAAAAAAACAAATATAAAACCCTAGAAAGAGGGTGAAATAGTGGAAGGCTTGCTCAAATTATTTAACAGAAAAAATATGGATGATAGAATCTTATTAATACCAATGATGTAAGGGTAAAACTGTACAATTTAATGATATCAAATATATTTTAATTTCTTTTATTACTTATTCCTTTTTGTGTTTTTAGGCAGTATTGGATGCTCATTGCAGTCAATTTGGATACTCCAAATATTTATTTCTTGGATTCAATGCATGGATATCCAACAAACAGACCATAAATGATAGAGTTTTTCAATTTGTAATACACTACATCCAACATTTTAGAACTAAAAATGTAGTTATATAATTTATATTATCGTTTAATGAGAATTCTGTTATGATAGGGTGTTGCATGAATATCATCTACATCATGGAATGAGGCCATGGGAAACAGAAAATAAACATCACAAGTACTACGAATTGATACAAATTAGGGTATATATAATAAGATTTCACTATCCAAACATATATAAAAAAATTACTTGTTTTTATCAATATTTCTACAGTGTCCAACACAAAAAAACAATAAATACTATGGTTATTATGTTTGTAAATTTATGAAAGAGATCATATTCCATGAACAAACCAACATCCCTGGAGAGTTATTTTCAAAGACAATTACTAGTTCATTTAAAATATTTATTAATAATTTGTGTATTTATATTTTTTTAGTAATATCATGATTTTCTAAAAGAATCCTATTCAAAAGATTAGAGAGATTTGTTTAGAAATGAATGGGCGGTATACCTGATGAAAAAATGTACAGAAATAGCATGAAGATGTTACTGGCATGACTCAAAGTGTCTATTTTTATTTAAAATTGTCTGTATTTTTCGTAAAAAGAACAAGTTCCATACTAAAAACTGATAAAATGCATTAGAATTGTTTTAATACTTTATGAAAATGATTTATAAGTCATTTTTGATGTGTAGGAATCAACCACACCTAAATCCGACACATGGTGTGACTATTATGACTTTAAGTGCGTATTTTTATAATAAGTTAACAATAAATTTAGAAAAAAGAACAAGTGACATACTGAAAACCAAGAAAACACATTTAGATTGTTTTTATACTTTAATACAGTGATCCATAAGTCATTTGTGACATGTAGGAATCAACCTCACCTCAATCCGACGAACGATGTGACCAATATGACTAAAAGTGCCCGTTATCAGTTTAAAATTGACATTTTAGCTCAAAATGCATCACTCACTGAAAACCAAGAAAAATCACTCTGGTTTTCTTCATAATCTATTAAAATGATTCATAAGTTATTTGTGACATGTATGAAGTAGTCTCATGTCAAACCGATGCATGATGTGACCGGTATGACTTAAAATGCGTGTTTATAGTTTGAAATGATATTTTAGTAGAAAAACACAATTGGCATACTAAAAACCAAGAAAATGCATTCAGATTGTTTTGATACTTTTAAAAAATTATTTATAATTCATTTTTTAAGTGTATGAATCAACCAAACCTCAATCTGATGCACGGTTCGACCGGTATGACTCAAAGTGTCTCTTTTAATTTAAAATTGTCATTAATTTTAGTAAAAAAACACAACTGGCATACTGAAAACTGAGAAAACACATTAATATTGTTTTGATAATTTAGTAAAATGATCCATGAGTTATTTTTGACGTGTAAGAATCAACCCCACCCAAATACAATGCACTATGTGACTGGTATAAGTCCAAATGCGTCTTTTTATTTAAAATTGACATTAATTTATGTAAAAAAGAACAAATAACATACTGAAAACCAAGAAAATGAATTCAGATTGTTTTGGTACTTTATAAAAACGATCCATCAGTCATTTGTGATGTGTAGGAATAAAACACACCTCAATCTAACGAATGGTGTGACCTATATGACCAAAAGTGTCCGTTATCAGTTTAAAATTGACATTTTAGCTCAAAACATGTCACTCACTAAAAACCAAGAAAACTCACTCCGATTATCTTCATAATTTAGAAAATGATTCTTAAGTCCTTTTTGACATGTATGAAGTAGTATCATGTCAAACCAATGCATGATGTGACCGGTATGACTCAAAAAGCATGTTTTTGGTTTGAAATGATATTTTAGTAAAAAAACACAACTAACATACTTAAAACCAATAAAATTCATTAATATTGTTTTTATACTTTATTAAAACAATATATAAGTCATTTTTGATGTGTAGAAATCAACTTCACCTCAATCCGATGCACGGTGTGATCGGTATGACTCAAAGTATCTCTTTTTATTTAAAATTGACATTAATTTTAGTAAAAAACACATCTGGCACACTAAAAACTGAGAAAACGCATTCATATAATTTTTATAATTTAGGTAAAATATCCATGAGTCATTTTTTATCTGTAGGAATCAACCTCACCTCAATACAATGAACGATGTGACCGGTATAAATCCAAATGCATCTTTTTATTTAAAATTGATATTAATTTAAGTAAAAAGAACAACCGACATACTAAAAACCAAGAAAATGCATTCAGATTATTTTTATACTTTAAGAAAATGATCCATCGGTAATTTTAGATGTGTAGGAATCAACCACACCTTAATCCAACACACGGTGTTATTGGTATGACTAAAAGTATCCGTTATCAGTTTAAAATTTACATTTTAGCTCAAAACGTGTCACTCACTAAAAACCCAACAAACTCACTCCGGTTGTCTTCATAATTTATGACAATGATTCTGAAGTAATTTATGATGTGTATGAAGCATTCTCACATCAAACTGATGCATGATGTGATTGGTATGACTTAAAAAGCGTGTTTCTGGTTTGTAATGATATTTTAGTAAAAAAACACAACTGACATACTGAAAACTGAGAAAATGCAATTTAATTGTTTTGATACCTTAGAAAAATTATCCATGAGTTATTTGTGATGTGTAGGAATCAACCATGCCTCAATATAACACATAGTACGACCGATATGACTCAAAGTGTCTCTTTTTATTTAAAATTGACATTAATTTTAGTAAAAAAACAAAATTGGCATACTAAAAACTGAGAAAACGCATTCAGATTATTTTGATAATTTAGGAAAAATATCCATGAGTCATTTTTTATGTGTAGGAATCAACCCCACCTCAATAAAACACATGATGTGACCGATATAAATCCAAATGTGTCTTTTTATTTAAAATTGACATTAATTTAAGTAAAAAGAACAACTAACATACTAAAAACCAATAAAACGCATTTGGATTGTTTTTATACTTTATAACAATGATACATGAGTCATTTTTGATGTGTAGGAATCAATCGTACCTCAATCCAATGCACAATGTGACCGGTATGAATAAAAGTGTCTATTATCAGTTTAAAATTTACATTTTAGCTCAAAATACGTCACTCGCTAAAAACCAAGAAAATGATTTCTGATTGTATTCATAATTTAGGACAGTGATTATTAATTCCTTTATGATGTGTATGAAGTATTCTCACATAAAATTGATGCACTATGTGACCAGTATGACTCAAAAAGTGTGTTTCCAGTTTGAAATGATATTTTAGTAAAAACAAAACAAAACTGATATACTGAAAACCAAGAAAATGCATTTGGATTGTTTTGATACCTTAGACTAGGGATCCATGAGTCATTTATGATGTTTAGGAATCAAACAAATCTCAATATGATGAGTGATGTGGTCGGTATAAATCCATATGTGTTTTTATTTAAAATTGAAATTAATTTAAGTAAAAAGAACAAGTGACATACTAAAAACAAAGTAAATACATTTGGATTGTTTTGACACTTTAAGAAAATGATCCATGAGTCATTTGTGATGTGTAGGAATCAACTGCACCTCAATCTTATGGACGGTGTGAATAGTATGACTAAAAGTGTATGTTATTAGTTTAAAATTTACATTTTAGCTCAAAACGTTTCACTCACTGAAAACCAAGAAAATGCCTTCTGATTGTCTTCATAATTTAGGAGAGCAATTCGTAAGTACCTTGAGACATGTATGAAGCAGTATCACCTCAAACCAATGCACGATGTGACCGGTATAACTCAAAATTGGTGTTTCCAATTTGAAATGACATTTTAGTAAAAAAAACACAACTATCATACTGAAAACCGAGAAAACCCATTCAGATTGTTTTGATACATTAGAACAATGATCCATGAGTCATTTGTGACATATAGGAATCAACCACACCTCAATATGATGAATTATGTGATTGGTATAAATTCAAATATGTCATTTAAATTTGATATTAATTTTAGTAAAAAAAGGGACATAATCAAAACCAAGCAAACCCATTAAGATTGTTTTAATATTTTAGGAAAATGATCCATAACTCATTTATGACGTGTAAGAATCAACCCCACCTCAATACGATGCACGGTGTGACCTGTATAACTCAAAATGTGTTTTTTATTAAAATTTTATATTTTATTAATGTATTCTTTCATATTAATGTTTAATTTATTTCTTTATAGTTTTACTAACATAATATTTGTTTTCTTATATAGGTGGAACCTTTTTCTTGAGTTAGGATGATTTCTTTGGAAACTAATACCATGAGTAGACATTTTTGAGAGGGGTTCAAGGATGTCAAAGGACGAAACATTAATGTTTTTAACTATTTTTTGGATAGTTGTAAATGTAATTATATAAAACATTATTTGAAATGTATATAGAATTTTTTTCCAAACCCTTGTGTGCACTGTTTTGTTTTTGTGTGTGCTGTGCAGGTGCTGTTTTGTGTAGGTGGTGTGTGTGTGTTGTGAAGGTGGTGGGTGTGCTGTTATATTAACAACACATTACAGGCAGATAATCCTTTATCAGCACTACTTTGTGTGCTGATAAAGGCACCCTTTTTCAGTTCTATTTTGAGTGCTGATAAAGGCTCTATTTATCATCGCTAATTAAATCGTTGATAAAGTAGTATTTTATCAACACTAAAAATAGCGCTGATAAAAATTTCTTTTATCCATGATAAAATAGCATGGATAAAGGGGGCCTTTATTAGCGTTTTTAGCACGGATAAAGGACACCCTTTATTAGCGCCTTTTTAGCGCTATTAAAGGGGACCCCTATCTTCACTGAGATTAAAAATGATTTTCTAGCACTGTTAAAAGAATTTTCTAGCATTGATAAAAGAACTATATATAGTAGTTTTCCTTGAACCAGATCTAATCTTTAGATCAGAATCTACATCTAATTTACCTCCTCTCTCCAAGAACCCCAAAATAGACCTAAATTCACAAAGCATCATCTCACCGTGTGCACGAAGCCACCAATTTCCATCTCCCCGTGAATTGGGAACTCCCCCTCCTCTTATTGCAAAGTGTCATCACCTACTTCCTATATCTATCATTGATCACCGCTCAAGATGGTCTATTGATTAAATCTCATAATGTTTAATTTTTTATTTATCACTGAAGTTAATATAATTTTCTCTCTTTCTTTAAATTAGCACAAACCACCACAACGTAGTGATAATATCATCATTTTTTTATATTTTTTTATAATTTGATTCCATTAATAATTTTATATTGATTTTTTTTCATTAACTTATGTTTTGTTATATATAAACAAGTATAGTTTTACTATTTAGTTGAGGGGGATTGTCTATTTTTTGAGGCTCTGCTACATTCTTTGTTTAGTTTTGGGTGAAAAAATATTGAAGAATTGAATTATTTATCAATAACCAATGAAGGTGTTGGTTAACAGAGACTGCATGTTGAGAAATATATTGAATTTTACTACTTAAGGCATAACAAAAGTTTGGTGGCAAGTGTTGTTTAGTTTTTTTTGAATTTTTATTAAATTTTTTGTTACTTTTTTTATGGAACATGATGAATATTGTAGGTTTTACTGCTCACACAACCAAACCAAATACTAAACCAATTTTGGGTGTTCCATTTGTTGATTCTTGGTGTTTAAGGTTTGTGAGCTCCGATTGAGGCCAATCCTTTCTATGATAATTTAAGGCAATGAATTTCCATTGATTTCAGGTTGTATTTTTGTTTATTCTTCCATTTTGGATCGATTATAATTAGGGTTTTATTGATTTTTTGGTCCCACTTTGTTCTCTAGGGTATCTTGGAACTTGTTGAGGTGGGATAGTGCCACTATTTTCAAAGACAGTGAGTTTCAAGTAAGTGACCCTTGTTTTGGGTCTTTAAATTTTTTATTGTTTCTTGATTGTATTTTTAATCCTTCATTTGGATATCAAATTATAATAATAATTATGTTCAAAAGGTATTTTATGTAACTTTATTTCCAGTTTAGTACTATGGTTTTTATATAATTTAAAGTTTGTTAAAATCCTACTTTAATTCTTTTCACACACTGATTTTTTTTGTAAACACTCAAACAAACTTTAATTAATAAGTTAGATGTTTTAATAGAGGTTTTGGTTTTAAAACGGGGTTATCTATTGTTCTAAAAATGTTTATTAAAGTTATATGTTTTTAAAATGTCTTTTAATATATATATATATATATTGGTTCTACACATACACATAAGTATACATATATGTGTTTGTGTGTACAAATTCACTTGATAAAATGTGAATTTGTGCAATGGGATATATGTATATACATAAATGTGTAAATGTATATGGGTATAATAATAAAAATAGAGACTTTTAACCTTAAACTTGATTCTTTATTTGGTTTTATAAATGATTATATGTATTGGAAATAGATTTGTTCATTTAATACTTAATGAAATATCTTCTATTATCAATTGTCTTTTTTGTTAAAACTCATGAGAAACCTAGGGTTCTTGGGTAGACTAACCTAGAAAGGAAGAGGTCCTCCACCACTAGAAATGCTAGTGAAGTATTATGTGACAACCCCTCTAGCTAGAGATGTGTTAGAACTCTAAATACACTACTATGGTGACATATAATTACTAGGAACACCTATACTAGGGTGTTTCTCCCATGATGTCTATTTTAAATTAATGATTGTATGATTTTTCTCTTGTTTCTATTTTATATAATACCATCCATGATTGATTTCATTTTTTTACTTTGAAAATTTTAGTACTTATATAACTCTTCTTATAACTATTTGTGTTGTGTTTTTCAATTTTATTTATCACTTTTCCCTACTTAGTAATACTTATGAATTTTAATTTTTCTAATAAAGTGTAGGCACATTGTGATATATATAGATAAAATATAGATCACATTACCAAGGAACACACCTCAGTATACTAAGGGTTTGGAGGATTTTTTAGATTTTAAAATTTCTAATCAATCTTTTGATGGGATAATAAGATTTCCATGTCGTAAATATAAATTTAGAATATAGTTGAAGATACATAAAGTTTATGAAAACTTGATATTGAAGCAATTCACTGCTCAATATTTGTGTTGGATTTGGCATGGAGAAGTAAACGTTTCATAAAGATTAATCACTGATGTCAATCAATAGAATGAGCTCCCAACTTCATCGACAATAGAAAATGAAATGAAAAACCTTATAAATGATGCTTTCGACATTTTAATACAATAAAATCAACATCAAAACATATCAGAACAACCAGTTGAGGGTGATACAAATAGTAACTTGACAAGTGATGTTTTTGGGACTATAGGAAAACCAGATCAAGATTTTAATATATCATTATATCCTCCTCTTGATTTTGTAGAGACTAATGTTAGAGAGAAATTCAATGAGAAGACAAATGAGTTTCATTATTTAGATGATGATGATAATCAAGATTTGTATGGTGGATGTTTTAAATATTCCAAACTTTATTTTTTGCTGAATTTATATCATATCAAATGCCTTTGCAGAATTATAAATAAGGAGATGTCCATGATATTGGAATTGTTTCATGATGAATTTCCTGAAGCTAATATCCCTGAGTCTTTTTATGATATGAAAATTTTTTATTAACAAGCTTGGTCTGAATTATAAAAAAATACATGCTTGTCCTAATGATTGTATGATTTATTGGAGAGTGGATTCAAGAATATAGGATTATAAAAAATGTTCTTCTTCTAGATGGAAGTCAATGGGTGATGTTGGAAGTATGAATCAATGTACTACTATGAAGAATAAAAAAAAGAACACACCTATAAAGGTTTTGTGTTACTTCCCTTTTAAGACTCAATTTCAAATATTATTCATGTCAACAAAAACCAATGAGCACATGAAGTGGAATTCTATAGATAATAAAAATGTTGGGTTAATGCAACATCCAAGAGATTCAAAATCATGGAATACATTTGATTCATTACATCTATATTTATCATTTGATCCTAGAAATGTGTGATTAGGATTGGCCGCCAATGGATTCAACTCATTTGGAACTTTAAGTACCAGTTATAGCATTTGACCGGTTGTTTTGATCCCTTATAATCAACCTCTATAGATGTGTATGCAAAAAATGTCTTTTATTATTTTGATGATTATTACTAGAAAAAAAATGTATGAAAATTATATTGATGTATACTTACAACCTCTAATTGAAGAATTAAAGGAGTTATGGAGAAATGATGTCGATATATACGATGCATCTTCTAGAATAATGTTCAAAATGCACACTTCTCTAATGTAGACCATTTGTGACTTCCCTAGACTTGGGAACTTATTTGGTTGGAACACTTATATAGGTTTGGATTGTCCTGATTGTAACTTTGGTTTTGATCTCGAATGACTAACTTATAGTAAAAAAATGGTGCTTGTTATGTCATCAAAGATTTCTCTATACATCTTATAGATTTCAGTTGAACAAGTCAAAATTTAATGGTTCTATTGATCATAGAACACCTCTAAAGTTGTTGATAGGTTCTAAAATATTGGCACAACTTAGAAATGTTGAAATAGAATTTGGGAAGGTGCATCATTTGAATGATAGTAGGAAACGAGTTTGAAGTGCATCATCAAGCGAAATTGGAATGCAATAATGGAAGGAAAAAAAGTATATTCTTAAAACTTATGTATTGAGAATTTAATTTGTTGTGGTACAATCTTGATGTTATGCATATTGAGAAGAATGTTTGTGGCAATTTGATCTTTACATTACTTAATGAGCATGTAAAATTGAAGGACCATCTCAATGATTGGAAGGACTTATAAACAATGAACATAAAGCATGATCTCTAGCCAGATGATAATGTTAAGTATGCTCCAGAAATTTTTTCAATGGAAAATAGGGATAAAGATATATTCCTTTGAATTTTAAAACACGTGAAGGTATCTTATGGGTATTCAAGTAACATCTCAAGGTGTTTTGACTTAAATCATCATAGGTTACATGGATTGAAAAGTCATGATTTATATATTTTGTTACAATAATTACTATGATTGGCATTGCGTATATGGATTGGATATCAATTGGATAGTTCATGTAAGGAATCATGATACAATAGATTGGTGAAATTTAAAGGAAGTATTAACTTTGGTCTCAATCATGGATCATTTCATGAATAGAGACACTTATTAGGAATTTGAGAATTATAACATATCAAGGAGATGTTTTTGGTTGTGGAAGGAGGATACAATTATTTTTTGGGTTCTAAGGTGAGTGTTAGAGAAGGGTTGGGGTGATTCTTAGATGAAATTTTAGTTTCAAGGAGAGATTATGCCACAATCCTAGGGATTTTAGGGTGGAAAGATTTTTGGACATTGAGAATTTTATAATTATGTTATTATTATTGTTATAATTATTTTATTTTATATATTGTCATATCTATATATTTTTTGTTTGGTTGTTCTAGTGCTTCATATTATGAAGCTGTATTGTTTTTTGAAAAGTGATATATAGTGGTAGTTTAAACTATTGCTATATATGAAAAATTATTGTTTCACGATGGTTTAAACAACCACTATATAAGGTCAAAATTTTTTAGTGGAATTTTAGTCTCCAAAAAAATGGACAGGGGATAAAGGTGGTTTAAACCGCCATTACTTCCTCAACATTTTTTGGAGGGGAAACCGCTGCTAAAACCCAAAAAACCACCGCTAAACAAACATTCTATAATAGTTCCTAGAAAACGCTGCTAAATGGATAGAACCGGCACAAGTTAGATGCTGATGAAAAATTTAGAGAATTTTTTAGAAACTATTATAGAAACATATGGAGTTATTTTAAACCACTAGTAAAAAAAACTACTGCTATTAGTCGATTTTTTTATAGTGTGGGGGAGATGACACACTCAATATTTCTAAAAAAATAAGTTTTATTGTGTTTTTCATACTTCAAAAGGGTCCAAATTAGGAAATTATAGAACCTTAGATTTCAAATGGTCAAAATATGTCCATAAAGTTTTTTTAGACAAGTTTATAGGTTATTTTTTCCTTTATCTTTTTAGTTTAACCCCCAGTAAACTCATTTTTACTTTAACCGTGATAATTAATTTTTATTGCATTCACTATTAAATTTGATAAAAAATTAAGTTAAACTTATTAGAAATTAGAAATTATGATTATTAAAAATATATAATCCAATTTTCCAAATTCCATTCATATAATTGTAAAAAATTAATTTAAAATTAATCCCGCAGACGTGATGAGAAAGCGTGTTTTTAAAGTGAAAAAATTCAAAAGTTTACAATGTTTTTATATCCAATTTCAATATGATATTTATTCCAATGACTTAAATTTAATTAATTGATGTATAATTAAACTAATTATTATTTAAAACCAATTTAAAATATAATTTAACTTTATAAATAAATTAAACAAAAAGGCAGTTTTCAATTAAAATTCAGTATTTTTCAATATTCATCAAAAAATGAAACTTCTCAGAAAAATCCAAAAAATTCACCCTAAGATAATTTTGAAATTATGAATTCAAAAATGAAGTTAATTTTATCAAATTAATTTTCTAAAAGTGTAAAAAATTAATTTTATTATTATTCACAAAAATACATAAATCAGTTTTTTTGAGAAAATAGTATTTTTAAAACATATAAAGACTTTATCAAAAAATTTATATTTTAATGTCAAAATGTTTTCATTATATAAAAAATTATACTTAATATTAAAAAATTAGTTATTATTATTCATCCCACTAAGTTGAAATATTAGGTTATAACAGTCGTGTTTGAATAACTATATTAGTAATATATCATGATTTTGTTAAAAATTGATATCATGTGTAATGTAAGCTAACCCAGTGTTGTGTATAGAACAAGCTTAACTTAGTGTTTCATGTAGTGAAATCCATCAAAGAAATTTAATTTATTTTAAAAAAATAATTCATAAAAAATTAGGGTGTTACATTATACCCCAATTAAAATAAAATTCATACTTGAAATTCATCATTCTGATACAAAAAATGAGGATATTTATGGATCATCATATCCTCAAGTTCTCACATAGCTTCAGTGAGTGGTATTTTTTATAGAACTTTCTCTATATGATCCAAAATCTCCAATGACTACTCCTCATAAGAAAGATACTGCTCTAGCAGTATGACCTATGAGTTCAGTACATGTGTAGGGTTAGGTATGTACTTCATTGATAGAGATACATGGAACATATCATGGACTTGAGAGAGGTTTGGTGTAAGTTCCAAGTGATAGGATACCACCCTGATATGATCAAGAATCTCAAAGTGACCAATATACCTAGGGCTTAATTTCACTTTATTACCAAATCTCATAACCATATTCCATGAAGAAATTATTAGAAACACCTTATCACCAACTTCAAATTATAGATCACACCGATGATTATCAACATAATTTTTTTGTGTAATTTGATCCACCTTGATGTGTTGTTGAATGGTTCTAACCTTTTTTTCTATTTCTTCAACTATCTCAGGTCCCAATATATTTCTTTCCCTAACTTCATTCCAGTATATTGGAGCTCTACATTTCTTTCTATAGAGGGCTTCATAAGGATCCATCTGAATGCTTGAGTGAAAGCTATTGTTGTAAGAAAACTCAACTAGTGGAAGGTATTGGTCCAAACCACCTTTGAAATTCAAAGAACAAAATCTCAACATATCCTCTAGGATTTGAATTGTTCCTTTAGATCGACTATATGTTTGAGGATGATACACAGTGCTGAAACTCAATTTTGTATCAAGATCTTACTGAATACTTTTCTAGAACTTTGAGGTAAACCTCAGATCTCGATCAAACATATTGTAATTTTATACTCCATACATTCTTAACCCTTCTTTAATTTATATCTTGGAAAGATTATATAGAGATAAGTATTCTCTAATAGTGATGAAGTATGCTATCTTAGTAAGGTGATCAACTACCACCCATATAAAATTATTCCCTTTAGAGGTTTTAGGGATTCCAAGGACAAAATCCACGGTGATGTTCTCCCATTTCTATTTTGGTATGGGTAATGGATGCAACATCCCCTTAATTTTTTTTCTTTCAACCTTAACTAGTTGGTATACCAAGCATCGAGATACAAACTCAGTGATATATTTTTTCATTCCATCCCAGTAGAAGTATTATTTAAAATCTCTATACATCTTTGTACTTTTAGGATGAATAGAGAATGAAGAACTATGAGCTTCCTCTAAAAAATACTTCTTTAAATATAGTATGGGAGGAACACATATATTATTATTGAACCTTATCATCCCATCACGATCAATGTTAAACTCATGAACATTTCTAACCTTCTTTTGTAACTCTACACCTTCCTTCTATGCCTCTTTAATCTTCACTTGGATAGATGGTTGAACATTAAATTGAGAAAGATAAGATTTCCCCCCTCCCTTTAGAATTTTCAGATCTATCCTTTGAAAATATAGAAATATTGGATCTTTTATGAACCTCATAATGAATAAGCTAGCAAGATCCTTTCGACTCAAAGCATCAACCACCTTGTTTTCTTTCCTTGGGTGGTAATGTATTGAGGAATCATAATCTTTAATCAGCTCAAAACACCTTCTTTGATGCATATTCAAATACTTTCGTGTGAATATATAATTTAAAATTTTATGATTCGTATATATATCATACTTTTATCTATAAAGATAATGCCTATATATCTTTAATTCAAAAATTACCATAGTTAAATTCAAATCACGAGTTGGGTAATTTTTCTAATGAATATTCAATTGTTTTGAGACATAAGTTATAACCATGTAATTATGCATAATAACACATAAAAATCCATTATTGGAAGAATCACTATAGATTTCAAATCTTTCTCCACTATTGGGTAATGTAACAATAGGCGTTCTGGCTAACCTTCTCTTCAGTTCCTTGAAATTTTCCTCACATTCATTGTTCTATAGGAACTTGGATCCCTTTCGAGCTAACTTGGTCATAGGATTATATATTCATAGAAAATACTCCACAAGA
The DNA here is from genome assembly GCA_963277665.1 of Viscum album. Lineage (NCBI taxonomy): Eukaryota > Viridiplantae > Streptophyta > Magnoliopsida > Santalales > Viscaceae > Viscum > Viscum album. The sequence goes on from OY728126.1 coordinate 459,299,387, forward strand.
CGTAGATAATATCCAGCTAAACCTAGAAAACTACAGATCTTAGTCACCGTGGTTGGTCTAGGCCAATATTCAATAGCCTCTGTCTTTGATGGATCTACTGATATACCCTATCTTGATATTATTAGACTAAAAAATGAAACGTCTTGCAGCCAGAATTCACACTTTGTAAAATTTTCATATACTTTATCCTTTATTAGGGTCTTTAGTACATTATTAAGCAGTATTCATGCTCTTAATTACTCTTTTAATAGATAAGAATATCATATATAAAGACTACCAAAAACTGATCAAGCTAATCTCTTAAGACTCTATTTATTAAATCCATGAAGATAGAGGGGGAATTAGTAAGAATAAAAGGAATTACTATATATTCATAGTGTCCATTACTTGTATGGAATGTTGTCTTGGGTATATCTTCCTTATTGAACCTCAATTGATGATATCTAGAATGAAGATTAATTTCAGAAAAGTATTAAGTTCCATGAAGTTGATAAAATAAGTCATCAACATAGGGAAGATGATACTTGTTCTTAATTATGATCTTGTTTAGATATCAATAATCAATGCAGAGTCATATTGATCAATATTTCTTTTTAATAAAAAGAACAGGTGCACCCCAAGGTGACACACTTGTACAAATGAATCCCTTATCAAGGTTTTCTTGGAGTTTCTTCTTCAATTCCTGTAACTCAATTGGGGCCATTCTATAGGGAGTCTTTGAAATTGGTTTGGCACCAGGTATGAGTTCTATTGAGAACTCAGCTTTACTTTTTTTTGGAAGGTAAGAAAAATATTTTAGAAATACATCAAAAAATTCCTGAATAATAAGAATATCATTAACATCAAGTTTTTCCCCAACCATTTTAGATAAACACCCCTCATGAATGGGAATTAATACCCATACAATGGATGTGATGCCCATATAAATTTAAAACTTATCATCACATTAATATATGATCATAGGTTGGTTTTGAATATCAAACGTGGCTTCCCTTCTTCAAAAATTGATGCGGGATTTATGAAAATAAAGCCAATACATGCTTAAGATGACATAAAATTCAACTAGAGGGAGAATGAAAGGATTTGTGGGAAGCACATTCCCACTAACATCAATAATATATGAATCATACACTTAAGATGTGATCATTATACCATTAGGGTTTTTCATTGATAATTCCACATCTAATTGTTTGGGTGGAATCTCGATACCCTTATAAAATTCTTTAGATATGAAATAATGTGTAGATATAGAGTTAAATAAGACATTAGCGATTATAGAGTGGATGGTAAGTGTACCTTTCACCATGTAATTATTGCACCCCTTATAAAAAATAGTGATCACATGATATTCCCCTTTGTCTTTCAGCTTGATAGGTTATTGAATTCAATCATCATTATTAACCCTTGGGTTTGGGAATTGGTTAGTATAATTCCCAGTCTCCTTACACTTGAAGAACTAAAGTGCAAGAGGTTCATTCTATCTAGCTTTCTCTCTATTCACATAGTTATTTAACTTATTCCCCTCACTTTGGAAATCAATTTCCCAATGAACTTCCCTTCCACACTTAAAAAACATTTACTAGTACCCTTAATATAATTTTCCCTATGGTTCTTCCCACACATTAAGCATAAATGAAATATCATATTCTCCTCTCCATGGTTTTTAGATTTTCCTTTAATCTCTATCTTCATTTTCTTATCAAAACCATGAGATTGATATGTAACTCCAACCTCCATTTCCACCTTGATAGCACATAAAACAATCTATTCATATCTACTGAAGTCTATTATGGATAATTCCCTTAAAAGACTTGGTTTTAAGATACTAAATAATCAACCAACCTTAATTTTAGGTTTTATGATGATTGTAGAATCATACCTCACAATTCTTGTAAAATTTTTCTCATAGGTACCAAAAAATTCACCACCCTTTTTCTTTAACTCAAGGAACTCATTCTGCATCTTTGTATAAAGAATATGAGGAAAAAACTTATTGAAAAATAAGTTCTTGAAATCATCCCAATCCATGGAGTAAATTTCATCATATTTCCTAATATTCTTGATAAGATTTCACCATTTATCAACTTCACCTTCCAAATGGTAGACATCTAAAATGAATTTTTCATGTTATGAACACTAGAGAATGAAAAATATCTTTTAATTGGTACTGATCCATTGTTCAACAAATAGTGGATTATAATACCCACTAAAATAAAGTGCAAGTTTCCTCATGAAGGACTCAATGGAATGTTTTTCCCTCCTTTTTTCATTTGGAAGTCCAGTATGATTCATATCTTGAGAGACTTGTGTAAGAATAACAATGAGATTTTATATTCTATCTCCCATAACATTTGGATATTCAGGAGTAAAATCATTAAATTTTCTTTTTTCACTTAGCATTAACATGACTCCTTCGAGTTCCATCCATTGACTAAAACCAAAAAGCACCCGGTAAGAAACAATAGTCATCATGGGGAACCATATAATCTTGAAAAATCAATTATTGGATGTCTAAATTATGACACCTTCTTGTTTTACTCTATGAAACATTAGGTTTATCCTAGATCATTTATAGTCATCTTATATTTATATCCTTCATCATGGTTCATAAAGATTTTTTTAATTTCCAAATCATATCCCCTAGGAGTGTCAAACTAGGTGTGCAGCCAGACCCGTTGTCGTGCACTAGTTCCCGATCGAGTCTAGCTCAATATGATGTTTTCGAAGTTGTTACCCCTAGGTACATCTATACTAAATCCACATACTATTTTAGTATCTGGACATGGATGTATTACTAGGAAACCACTCATTCTATCATTTATTGAAATTCTAGGACATTTTCCTATATTTTGACTCATCCTTAGAATTATACTTAGACATGTATTTATGGATATCAATAAGGTTTTATTTTCCTAGTTTATAAAGGTTAATTAAATTTTTTCTCTAATACCAAATATAATAACCCAGGGTTTTCATAAATAGATATTATATTATTTTTTATGAATATTTATTACATTACATAAATACATGCCTGAGAACCATAATAGTTTAGTGACTTTGGAAACATGGAAACATATACACTAGTCCATAAGTGAGATAAGTTACCTCCCACTACGTTCTTCATAACTATCACCCTTCTTAGACATATCATACATAATACATATCTTCATAACTTGGGGAAAGGAAACATAAGAAAGGGTGAGCACAAATGCTCAGTAAGGGTAAACAAGGGAGATACATAATCATAACATGAAAATAAGGGTATAAGAACATGATCATAACATTTGAAAACCATACCCTACATATCAAAGATCACAATCATGATTCATGGAATAAATATTGATAGTTTATAAGACATGAGTCATAATAGAATCAAAGAAAATGATCCATGAGAGTATAAGACATGGAATTTGTGTTATACACATAATCATATAAAATCATTTCCATATTAGTCAAGTCTCACTGCCAAGGTCATCATAGTGGACAAATTACTTAAATTAATGGGGTTCACTCCCCATTTTAGCCCTGTATTACTAAACCAAGTTCACTTCCCATTATATCCCTGTATTACTAAATCGGGTTCACTTCCCATTATAGTCTTGTCTATCTCACGAGATATAAATCTTTAACCAATGCATTGAAGAGAGATATAGGTCCCACCTATCACATAATGAAATCATACATATGTGTGCCAAAATATCATAATCATTCATCATATCATAACCCATGAAATGAAATGGCTATCATAAACATTTCATCAAATCATAACCTATGGAAAATAGACTGGTTTAATAATCATTTCACCATAACATAACCCATAAAAAATGTGGGTTTCATAAGCGTTTTATCATGGTATAACCCATGGAAGAGAAATGGGTTTCATAAACATTATTACATCAAAATATAAACCATTCAAATAAAGAATATGAATGGAATCCTTGGATTATATCCCCAGTAAGGAATAAGTAACACCAATTAATTTCATCTTAGATGGAAGATAATTTTTGAAATATCATTTAAAACATTTCTTAAGGAAAATATTCTTTCCACTCTAAAAACACTTTTTAAAACATAAATAATTTTGAAAAACATTTTATTTGAAAATAAAATTGAAAACATATAAAGGAATATTTGAAGAAATGATTGTTCATAACATTTAAAAATTCCATTCATGCCTTACACATTAAAATGAAGGTTCCTTTCACATTTTCGATAATAGCCAAACATGAATTGTTTGGAAAATGACATGAATATTCTTTTGGAATTTTTTTTTGTAAAAAATAAAACATGGGTAAAATTTTATTTTAAAAAAATAATTAAACATTTTTGGAAACATTTTTAGAAAACTTGGTTTTGGAAGAAAACAAATTTTCGACCGATGAGAGCAGTAAGTTAGACTTTCTTAAAAAAAATTCTCAATAATTTTAAGTACTAAAGGGTGAGAAAGTTTCACTATTAATTAAAAATATAATGAATAACCATAGGATAAGTAAATTAATGAGAATTATTTAGTGGTAGATCATGATATTCCAACATTAGAGACTTAATCATAAATAATTCTAATGAAAGATGGGATTGTAATATAAAATCTTTACCACTTTGGTAACATTGAAACATAAGCCCCATGAAGTAAATATCATGAAATAAAACATAAAATATCATGATTATGAATAAATTCATGATATAAAAATTCAAAAGGGCTTTACATACAACTTGTGAAAGAATATAGGTGTATAACATAACATATGTCTCAAAGGAGGCAAATTGAGACAAAAATCCCTTACCTTAAGTCTTGAATTTAGTCATACTCATTCAAACCTACTATATAATAAATATAAGTTTATTATAAATCTATTACAGAATCATATTAATATATATCATAACATATATGATTTTCTTATGACCCTTTATTATCCATTTATTAACGATTCTATGTTGAAGTTGTAGGATCAAAATGTATATGTAGATTACTCAATTACAAGAGGGGGGGGGGGGGGTGAATTGTAGGTTTAAAAACTTTCATTTTTATTCTTAAGAAAATCTATATTTAGCAAAGTTAAACAAGATGGATTCACAAACCATATTTATTTCTTAACAAAGAAACTAACTTGCTTAGGATCCAATAATATGGATCCGATAAAGAAACTTAAGGAAGTTTACTCAAGGAAAGATTCTACCTTAAATCATATAAAATCTTATCTATATCAGAGTATACAGGAATAAGAGAGTGTAAGAAAGTTAAACATCCTATCTTTAAAAAAATGCAGTAGAATTAAAACTTGTAACAAAATAGTACAAGTATAAGAAATCTTTTAGCCCAAAGAGAAGGGTACCGAATAACCTTGGATAAAGGTCCCTTGATTTATACTTTCAAGAAAGTATGTCTTTCCCACACTAGGGTAATACCTTGATATGAAGATCAATATCTATCTTTCTATCTATACAAGCCCTCAATTAAGCAGGTAATCGACACCTCTGTCTTCCTATCCCCAGAAGCCCTTGATTAATAACAACAACAATTGGTTTCGCACTAGGTAAGTTGAACAAGTTGTTCACAACATTCACACAAGGCAGATTGAGTAGAGCTTTCACAGTGTGTCACTTAAACTCATAGATTCAAGAAATCAAATCTTGGATAGAATCTCTCTACAAAAACTCTACAAAAATGTTGTTATGAAAATGTTGAAATGGTCAGGTATTTATAGGCATGGATTCCAATGGTCGAATTCCTCCTCCAATATTCATATTTTTCCTTAAATTTCAGAGGGACCTCTACATGTGGCACTTTATCAATGGTTAAGTTAAAATATATTGGAAAACATCATTTTATATAACAAACTATGAGAAAAATTACAATGCTTAAGAAGTATTATCACATTTAGGATCTAATAAAATGGAACATTACATTAAAGAAATTTGGTAACTGTAAGAAAAACATTTAATTGGTTTCTTATGATAATGAAAATCAAAGTCTAGAAATTTTGACAATCGTATTATGAAATAATAGAGAATTAGATTCTGATTTCTAATGAAATCAGAGTTTGGATTTTGATGAATTTAGATTCTAATTTAAGAAGAAATCAAAGTATGATTTTAGGGGAAATCAGAGTCTGATTTTAGAAGAAACCAAAGTCTGATTTTAGGAGAAATCGAAGTCTGATTTCAGGAGAAATCAAAGTCTAATTTTAGAAGAAATTAGAGTATGATTTTAGGAGAAATCATAGAATGATTTCATAAGAAATATAAGTCAGATTTTAGGAGAAATCAAATTCTCAAGAACTTTAAGGTTCCAAGTTATAGACAAGGATCCTATTTTTGTCTTAAGAAAAATATGGTTAGACTTGGTTTAAAAGAACATTATATAAGGCATTGGAAAACATAGGTAAGGTCAAAAACCATTTTTAGATAAAAAATATTTTCCTTAAGAAAATTTTTCTTAGAGAAAGAGAATTTTCCTTAAGAAAACGTGTTTGTGATTTTCAAAACATAAAGGAATAAAAAAGTCATAAGAAAACTTATTGAATCAACAATATCTCCATTTTTGGAAAGCACAAATTTTTTTTTATAAAAGAATATAAAGAACTAAGGTTTTCATTTTTGAACTTTAAAAGAAATACTTATCTCCCATTTTGTTTATGGATCATGGTGAATACGACTAACTCCCCATTAGGTTATGAAATCCCTAAGGATCATATTCTTTTCTTTATTAAAGAAATAACCCCCCCTTACTAAAGAATTTATTCTTTAAGTGATCTCTCCCTTACTTAGGAATTCTCTTCCTTTCCATTAATATTCTTTTTAAACATTATTTTCTACCCCTTTGTGATTTTCAAAAAGGAATGGAGGTAAAGAAAAAAATTATACCTAAAAGGTTAGGAAACAAATAAGATGAAACAATGAAAAAACAATTTTCATTAAGATAAAAAAATTTTAACAAGGAAATTACAACAAAATATTGGATTTAAAAAAATATATCCTTCTTTTTATCCTTTGGAATCAACTTTTTCAAGCCTACCTTTAGCCTTTTTAATTCTTTGTGACCATCCTCAAACTTCTTGAGCAACTCTTACTGATCCTGATTTCTTATTTCAAGAACTTTGATTCTCTCTTACTATGACTTAACTATTTATCCTTGATATTTGATCAATTATTCATGGTATTTGAGTCTTTCAACCATCTATTCTCTGATTTCCCTTTCCCTTTTCATATTTAGATGAACATAATTCAGTTTCCCATTTAGATATTTGTCTTCTTGATGGAGGCTAGCTTTCTCTACTTTCATTTTCTCTGAAAAACTTTTTGAGAAATTCTTGATCCTATCATCGGACTTATAAAAAGCATCCTTGACTGAGTCAGTGAAATCATCCAAAAATTTTAAGATCATCTATGACTAATTTGACCACTTTGTGATTTCTTTTCAAGATCTTCTATGAGCATCATAATCAGTCTAAAAGGTCTTGAACTTGGCTTCGAGTTTGATGAAAATTTATCTAAGAAGATTTGTTGAATATGACTTTTGATTAATTGTTTCTTAAAGTATGTGACACATGGAATCAATGCTAGGAAAGAAAGGGATGGAGTTTACAAGATTCTTCAAGGACTGAACCACAAAATCATGACCTAAAGAAGTTGAAGACCCTAAAATAGATTCTTTTGTTGGTGAGGTTTTCTCATATTCTTTATTCTTATATATACCAACAAAATCCTTATTCATTTTTTCAACAACAAATTTCTTAGGTGTATCAATGAAAAATTCCCTTCCTTTCTCTTTCTTAGATATTTTATTCTCAATATTTTGAGTCTCATTTTCTCTATTAGAAACTTGGATAATTCTACCATCATCGTCATATTTTTCATCAACACCTTTATCAGAAACATTATCAGCTTTGTTGTCATCAACTTTTTTATCATCCTTATCATCAACATGTTGAAAAATATCATCATTACTACTTTCAATATCTGATGGGAATTTATTGACCTCATCCTCGACAACATCTTCTTTCTGAATAGATTTTCCTTTTGAAATTATCTTGGTAGAGTCATCTTGGGAAGTTCTTATTAACAGATTTTTAGAAGGAATATCCTTCTCTTCATATTATTCTACCATTCTTATTACATAATCGCTTTATTCCTCCTCCTCTTCTTCTTATTGTTGATTTTATTCTTATTCAACTATTGGTTTTAGAACTAAAATATTCTACTTTCCCTTAACTTGTACTGAAGTCATGGTTACCACTGGTTCCTGATGAATCATTGGTTCTTTAAAGAATTATTCTAGTACCTGAACTTGTTCATAAGCCTTCTTGGTATCTCTTAGTAAGGCTTGAATAATCTTAGCTTCTAAAAATTTCTTCTTCAATTTCTTTTTTTAGCTTCCTTCTTAAGCTCTTTAGCCACTTTAATTTTTAAGGCCTTAGCCTCGGCAAGATCTAATCCAAAAAACTGCATCATCTTTATTCTTATTCTTTTTTAGATCTCTCTATTTGGATAGAACCTCATCAGAAAAGGTCTTTTGCTTCTTGGGATTGGGTGGAGAAGATACTGGTTCAGAGGATGGTTCTTACTCCCGAGTTTTCAGCTCTTTGGATTTTCTTTTCTTAGGAGTTGGCTTGGAGATTTCTCCAAATTCTTCTTTCTTACTGGTAGCTTGGTAATCCTTATCAGGAAGATAAAATAAATCTCCTGACTTATTACTAAAATTTATTTTCATCTTTCTGAAGGTATCATCACTTAACAACATGATATTTAAGGGTTTTTCCTTTGAGTTGCACAAGATTTTGAAGGATTCTAAGCACAAGACAATAATCTTAGATAAGATTATAGGGTACATAATGATTTAGATTTTATGGTTACATTATTAATGTTGATGATGGTTAAAATAATGTACTTAAAGAGGTTTATCTTTCTTACATTCACCAAGAAATCCATCATAAATATATCACATATCTTTAAATAATCCTTATCTTCCTTCCTCGGAATAAAAAATCCTTGCATCCAAAGGGTTACTATTTTGTGTTTTGTTGAAAGATATGATATCTTGGGCAACTTTAATACCTTAATCCCAAGGAATTCAATAGCCTTAACTTTCTCAAAATATTCTTCCTTATCAAAAAAATGAAATTATGATGATATAAGTAAGGAGATGTACCTTCCAAATTACTCATTAAGAATTGTTAGTATTGATAAGGTTCCTCTTATAAAACTTAGGTTCTAAAAAGTTTTATTAATAAAGGAAAACTTTTTTGGTACCAAAAATTTTAGGTTTCAAACAATTTAGAAAAGGAAAGAATAAATATATGCACTGCCCCTATGAAAATAAGTATCTTAATGTTAGGAGATAGGTTTCAACAAAAAGTTAATATGGACGATTACTTTATGATTATCATTCCTAAATTTTTTTAATGTATTAAAATTTATTGAAGGGTAAAGGTTTGGTAAAAATGTCACCAAGATGATCTTGCGTTCTGATAAATTGAAGTATGATATCTTCTTTAAGTGTGTGATCCCTAATGAAGTGATGCCTTATGTATATGTGATTTGAATGAGAGTGATGTGCAGGGTTTTTTCTTAGGGAAATGGTACTAGTATTATCACACATTATTTATGTTTTGGTAAAACTCATGCCATAGTCTGTGAGTGTGTGTTGCATCTACATCACTTGAGCACAACAACTTCCAGCTGCTACATATTAAACTTCAATAGTGGAAAGTACTACTAAGTGTTGTTTCTTAGATGACCAAGAAACCAATGAATCTCCTAATAAATGACAAGTTCTAGATGTAATTTTCCTATCCATTCTACAACCACCAAAGTTAGCATCCGAAAATATTTTTAAGACAAAATAATTTCCAGAAGAATAGAAAAGTCCTAAATCCATGGTTCCATTTAAATAGAAAAAAATTCTTTTCACTACTTTTAAATGGGATTATTTTGTATTAGATTGATATCTTTCACATAAGAATACTAAAAAAATTAAGTCTGTATGACCAGATATTATGTATAACAAACTTCCTATCATACCTATAAAAGATGTTTGATCTACTGGTTTCCTAGCTTCATCAAGATCAAGAGTGTTTGAGTTACCGATTGGAGTACTTATACTTTTAGTATTTTCATATCCATACTTCTTAAGAAAATATTTAATATACTTATATTGAGATATAAAAGTTCCTTATGGTTTTTGAGAAATTTGGAAACCAAGAAAAAATGTTAACTCACCCATCATACTCATTTCAAACTCAGCTTTCATGAGATTAAAAAATGAATCAGTTAAGAATTGTTGAGTTGATACAAGTATAATGTCATCAACATAAATTTGTACAATCAAAACATCTTTCTTATCTTTATTTATAAAAAGGGTTGGATCAGCAGTTCCCTTAACATAATTATTTTATAAAAAAAATCTTGTAAGTCTGTCATACTAGGTTCTAGGGGCTTGTTTAAGTCCATATAAAGCTTTGGTAAGTCTGTAAACATGTTTAGGATGTTTTGTGTCTTTGAAACCAGGAGTTTGTTCAACATAAACTTCCTATTGAACATATATGTTAAGAAAATCATACTTCACATCCATTTGAAAAAGTTTTAAATTGAAAAATGTTGCAAAGGCTAGTAGAATATGAATAGATTCAGGTCTAACTACTGGAGTGTAGGTTTTTCATAGTCTATTACTTATTTTTGATTATATCCTTTAGAAAAAAATATTGCTTTATTTTTAAAAATGATTCCATTTTCATCACATTTATTTATGAAGACACACTTTACTCCAATTACAAAAGTTTCTTTAGGTCTTTTAATAAAGGTCCAGACTTTTTTCCCTTCGAATTAATTTAGTTTATCTTGCATAGATTTAATCCAATCATCATCACCTAAAGCTTCATCAGTAATTTTAGGTTATAATTGGGAAAGAAATGCTAGATTCTTTACTTCATTCCTTAGAGAACTTTTAGTCCTTACACCACTACCACAAAACAGGGCAAGGGAAGCACCACATTTTATTAGTGCTAAGTAGAAAGTGCTGATAAAGGGGTGTGCCTTTATCAACACTAGCTAAAAGTGCTAATAAATGTGACCTTTATCAGCACTAAAAAAGCGCTGAAAAAGGTGTACCCTTTATTAGCACTTTTCTTAGCGCTGATAAATGACACATTTATCAGCACTAATAATAGCACTCATAAAAGTTTTTAATAAAAAATATTATAAATTTATATAAAATCATTATATTTATATTAAAAAATAATGTTTATTTGTATACATTAAATAAAAAAAAATATTTATAATTAATATATATTTTTTAATAATTCAAAAATATATATATAATGTTTTAATTAAAAAAAGTATTTCTAAGATTACAATTAAATATATATATAATTAAATAATTATAATATTATAATAAATTACATTAATTAATAAATATATTTATTAGATTTATTATATTTATTAGATATTTATTAGATTAATTTATTAGATTTATTAGATTTATTGGATTAATTCATTATATTTATTATATTTGTTACATTTAATAAATTTAATAAATTTATTTTATTTATAAATATATAATAATTTTTAATATATATATTTATAATTAAAATTATTGAATATATATGTTTTCCAATGAATTTGGTCAATTAATATATTGATCATGCGTATATATATGTTATGTATTATGCATGAATGTTCATTTATACATTACATCACATTTTCTATTGATGTGGTATATTGATTAATTCATAATGTTACCCATATGAACTATATATGTTCTAAAAAATGTACTTATAAAATTACATTAAATATATTTAAATAAAAAATATATTTTATTATATTTTTAATGATATATATAAATACTTTTCGAATACATTTGTAATTATAATTATAACTATATATATATAAATAATTATAAAATTATACATATAATATTATAATTTTATTAATATATATATATTAAAAATTATATACAAATATTTATAAATATATACTATTTATAGTTATAATTATAACTATAAATAAATAAATAAATAAATAAATATATATATATATGTAAATAATTATAAAATTATAACAAATATATTTATTATACTACTTATAAAGTTATAAATATATAATTAAATAGATATATTTATAAATATATACAAATATTTATAAATAAATACAAATAAATTTATATTTATTTAAATAATTATTTAATTGGTTGTGAAATTATTCTGATAATGATTCCTTTTATCAGTGCTAAAAAAGTGATGATAAAAGACATATTTATCAGTGCAATAATTTTAGCGCTGCTAAATAGTTCTTTTATCAGCGCTTTTTTAGCACTGATAAAGATGGCCTTTATCAGCACAAAAAAAGCGTTGATAAAAGAAGTCTTTATCAGCTCTATAATTTTATCACTGATAAATAAGTCTTTTATCAGTGCTTTTTTAGCACTGATAAAGGCTTATCTTTATCAGTGCTAACAAAGCGCTGATAAAGGTATGTTTTATCAGTGCTTTTTATTTTAGTGCTGATTAAACATACCTTTATCAGTGCTTTTAACTAGCACTGGTAAAGGTTCTAGGGGGTTTTATAAAAGAACCCTAATAGGATCCTCCTCCCTCGTACCCTTTCAAGCCTTCGCGGAAGCTGACCCTTGCGCTGTCGATCCCTCCTCTGCCACGAGGCCCCCTCCTCTGTCGCTGCTACCTCCTTCTCCTCCTCCACTGTGACCCCTCCTTCACCATGTCCCCTACTCCTCCACCTCCTCCTCCACCGCTACTATCTCCTCCTCCTCCTCCATCGTGACCCCTCCTCCGCCGCTTCCCCTACTCCTCCTCCTCCTCCGCCGCCGATGCCTACTCCTCCTCCTCCGCTACTGCTGCCTCCTCCTCCTCCTCCTCCCCGGCTGTTGACTCATCCTCCTCCACCGCCACCGCCTCCTCATCCTCCTCCTCCTCCTCTACCTTTTTCTCCTCCTCCTCCTTGCGCGACCCACTTGTCCACCTGACCTGCTCTGATGCACCCTCCTCATCTGACGACAGTCCTAGAAGCCTTCTCTATAGCACACAGATTCCCCCCGGTGAGTCTCTATTGTGGTTTCCCTGGTTTCCATAGGGTGAGTAGGGTTTGAGGGAGTTTTTCATCTAATTTTTGGTATATAATTGAGTTTTGGGGGATTTTTTCATCTAATTATTGGTATATCATTGAGTTTTGGGGGAGTTTTTCATCTAATTGTTGTTATATCTATTGAGTATGCTTGTTCACTCTTTGATTATTATTTTTTACTATTCTTTATTATTTAACTTAGGTGGAGATGCTTATTAGATATATTCCATTCCCTTTCTTTTTTATTACCTATGTTTATTTTTATTTTCAATGTACTGCTCTTAATTTTCTTATCTTTTTATCATACAAAAAGGGGAATAAATATTCAAATTTTGGGAGAGTTTATTCGATTTGGTAATTATCAAATGGGTTGAATGGTTACTTTCCACTCTGTTTATGTTTTGATAAATTCATATCCCCTCTAAATTTGATTATTTTTATTTTGATAATTAATTATTCCTCTCTTAGTTTATAGTTTATTATTCTTTATTATGGTGGATATTCTTATTAGATAAATTCATATCCCCTTTAAATTCATATGGTTGTTCTATCACTTATGCTTCCACATGCTCTTTCTACCTACATAGACCTATTCTAACTATTTATACCCTTATACATGATACTTTTGGATAGATCCTACCTTTATGCTCGGTCGACAACCTCTAAGATGGATAGATTCTCTAGTAGTGTCTATATTTTAGAGTTGGAGAATATTTTAGCTTTATCTTATTTTCTTAAATTCTAGAGTCTTGAGTAATATAATAACAACAACCATTAAAGAAAAACATGCAGGAATCATCTCTATACTTTTTAAAATTCCCTTAGCAATATCCAAATATATTATATACTCCTCAAGGCATTTATTTTTCCTTTCCATCTAAATTTAATTGGAAGTAATCGACATTTATTCCATGAAAAAAGGTATATCTTTAATCCTCTTTTAATATTCACGATTCATCACACATAATAATGAATTTCTTAGCAACTCATATAATTGTGTCGACAAGATTGCACTCTCCAACCTACTTCCAAATTGTCCTTCTCTATTATATATTGACATCAAGATTATTGACACTTCATGTTCCTTGAAAAAAATTCAAAAAAAAGGAATTTGGTCTCAATGACTGCCTAATGGGATTATCACATATAAAAAATAAACAGAAGAATAAAATACATAAGGGCTCTATTCCATCCCCAAACCTCACTATGGTTATACCAGCACCCATCAATCTACCCAGCTTGATTCTCACACTAGTTTAAAATTAGGCAATAGTCATGGGTTATGACAGTGGTTATAGATCAATTGAAAATGGAAATAGTTTATATCCACTATCAGGACACCCATGGGTGTTATCTTGGTTTCCATAGTCCACCAGCAATAGCCATAGTCGGATGGTCTAGTACCATATACAATGCTTGTGGATGTAGTCCCTATTATGGGGAACCTATATCCATGGTTTGTAACCTTTTCCATAGAGAATCAACTTCCATGGGTGGACCATAGACATAGGTATCTTCAGCTATGGTTTATGAATGTGGTCATATAATTCTAAATATTAAACAAAATGATTAGATTTGATCTCAGGACCACTTCTATAATTTATCTAAGACTTTAACAATAAGCTATAATGAACTATCTTTATAAATATATATATATATATACACACATATATAAATATATGTTTGTGTGTGTTTATAATTTTTTATAACTATAATAATTATACTTTTAGAAAAGAAAAATGGTCATGGATTCCAGAACCTTTGGCTATAGTCCATATCAACTATGGTCATAGGTGTTATAGGAAAGTCCTACCACCACTGTATATATGGATCATGGAATTAGGACTTTCCCATTCCCTTCCCATGAAAAAATTCCTTTGGATATAGTCAATATCAACTCACACACCGGTTATACCTTCATTAAAAGGTATGTGACTTGGTTATGCTAACCTAACCAAAAATCTAATCACAGGTTGTTCCTTGTCATTGGAAAAAACATATGTTTGGGTTATGATTCTAGGTGTGTAAAAGGCAAGGGGTTTTTATTCATGCCTTGGTATGATGAAAGATATATATTAAAGAGTTACACTCTCCTTCAAAAGTGAGGTCTATCTAGTGCATATCCATGTGACACCCTTGTATTTTAAAGAATAGACTAGGGTTGGTTTCGAAGGTGAAAGAGGTAAGTTGAACTAATTTTTCAAATGGAACTAGATTCCATGACATGGTGAATATTCTACATCATAAAGGTTGTTATTGTGGCGTGTTTGGGGAAATACGGTGCGGAAGATAGTTTTTATGGTTCTAGTTGTTTTTTAATAGTTGCATTATAGAGTGTTGGTTGTGGTGTAAAGTCTTATAATGTGGAGTTCACACAGTTATTCTAATTTTGGTATCATTTCATTGTAGAGGATGTGAGGGATAAGAGGTTATGGTGTAGTGATGACCAATGCATCATAGTACCTTTCCCCTATATTATATGATCTCATTGTTGAACGTGCATGTGGATTATAGATGTGTTTTTACCACTAACCATTGTGATGTGGACATATCCTTTGTGTCATAGTTCTTTCTCATTTGGGACCCATTGTGGCATGAACCTATGTGTTGTGTTGTGATTCATGTTTTTCCAGATTGACTATGTGTTGTTTTGTGATGCATGTCTTATTCTCCCTTATATTTAGGTCTTTTCCGATTAAGTCCATTTGATTCTTGGATGCTTGATGCACCTCTTCTTATTGAACCTCATGATGGAATAACACAACCAACCTAAATATAATTACTTAAATCAACCTCATTATAATGAAAAATATACAATGAATATTTAAATACACTACCACATCATCATTTCCATCAATATCTTCACATCATTCAGCCCCCAAGCTTATTATTTACACATTCCACATCACTTGTAACTATATGATGAATTAAACCAAACCTATTAAGATTAAATGAGGGTTTTAAGATATTTATTATTAGTTTCTGATGTTTAATTCACACACTAGGTTCAACAAACATTACTACTATACAAATAAGGAAATCCTTAGCAGTGACCACTCTAATGTCCAATCTATAAAAGATTTATCAAATATGATACTATCAGGACCCACCCCCATATGAACTCTAGTGGAGTTGGGAATGTATTAGTGTCTAACCCCCCCAAATACTATATTTAAATAGACATTGTTCAGTTATAATTGGAAATGTAATGATACGACCTAGGCCAGTATCATAACCAACAACTGACCTGACTTTCCACTAACCTAAGAGGCGTTCATGATCCCTATGGGATAGTAACAATCCCCTAGAAAAAAAAGATACAATTAATGTGGATTATTTTACCCCTAAATTAGAGAAAATTAAAAATGATATTTCTCCTAAAAACCAGACATGTCCCATTCAAAAGTTGAACATCTAGGAAAATAGAAGATACACAGAAAATAAATAAACAGGAAGAAGATATCATAGATGGAAAATAAAATCCCACTATTGACCAATAATTTTTTTTAACAAAAAATTTCCCATTCCTATATCTCATTGAACCTATTTTGGATTGGTATAACATATGTTTCTCATTTTATGTTTTCTTTTTAGTTGGAAATCTCCTCTTCCGTAAGATTCTCCTCCACCATGAACACACCTTCACCGCACACTGAACGACACCTTTGTAGCGAGTTTTATTCTCTTACTCATTGGTTTCCTGTTGTTCACATGTTATTACTATTTGATATTGATGTTTATGTTGTGAATTGTACGAGCTAAATGCCCCATTGAAAATCACAGTCGTTGGTGGTCCTTGTTTGTAAACTAAATGAATTGCATGTTGGTTGGTTCCTGTTGAACATTTGAATATAGAAATTGGTAATTTACATATACTTAGATAATTAATTAATTCCCTAGGATGATAAAACTTCTGTGATAACCCCTGAATTAAAAAGCGGAATTGAATAAGGGATTCTTTGTAAAATCTGCAATTGTGTTTGTTTGGTTTGTATGGTGTTGCGATTATGAGAACAATTGTGTGTTTGTATGATGTTGTAGTTGTTGGAATGATTGGTATGCCATTTGTTTTCCATGTTTTAGTCTGTCCACCATTGAATATCAATCCAAACCTTACCCATTTCAATGGCACCACCACTTTGTTACTAGTGCAATTCCACTGAATCTTAGAAAACCACTTCACTAGAGGACTCTATGGGACACTTTACAGATACCTTAGTTAAATAACCATAACAACACATGTAATTAATCCTTCCACCCACAAGAACTCTATGGAAAATCGTACCATCTATTAGTTTAGTACCATAGTTCTCGACTCGATACATTATGTTTCTAGAGAAAAACTAAAAAACCGATTTACAATAATGCATATATATCACATGTGGGATACTAAAACATTCTAGTGCAAGGGATTCTCATATATAGTTCCATTGATCAGGTGATTGGGAAGATGGGTGTAATCTAATTTAGTCCTAAGTAATGCATAGAGAGGTAAGGGTATTTTTTAACATAGCTAATTTCATTGATTATAGTTGGATGATAACCCTAGTTGAACATCTTTTGTGTAATTACTTTGTTAAATATTAATATTACTGAGTCAAATAGGATGAATATGAATAAAGAATGGATGAATTCCAATCGATTGAAAAAAGAGTATGAAGATGGCATGAAAGAGTTTATCAAGTTGAAACAATATCATGCATATGACCCTTTTAAAATCCTTTGTCTGTGTTTATGCTATTGTTATTAAAGAAAAATTAGTCCAGAGGAGTTGGAAGAACAATTGATCTGTCACAGAATAGATCGAAGTTATACATGTTGGAATAAACATGTGAAAAAATGAATGTAGGTAGTGGCTGGGATAACACTATATTTTATGGACCATTTAATATGATTACAAGCACAAATAATGAAGACAACCGTATGGAGAATGTGATTACAGATGTGAATAATGATGAAGATATTATTGAAGAAATGACAAGGACAATTGAAGATGAACTTCATGATTTCCCAAAATTGTTTGAGAAGTTAAAGAGTTGTGTAAAGACACCATTGTATGCTAGTTGCACTAAATATACATCATTGTTAGCCATACTGAAGCTGCATAATTTGAAAGCAGGCAACAAATGGAGTGATGCCAGTTTTATGGAACTACTTGCTCTCATAAATGACATGCTTCTAGAAGATGATGATCTCTCAAGATGAACATAAGATACCAAAAAAATACTACACTCAATGGGTATGATCTCTGAAAGAATACACACCTGCCTGAATAACTGTATACTATTTCTCAAGGACTACAAATCACTTAAATAATGCCCAAAGTGTGGTGCTTCTCGATACAAGAAAGATGAATCCAGTCCTACAAAATTTGTATGGTACTTTACAATCATTCTAAGGTTTAGGAGTCTATATAGAAGTGAGCAGATTGTAAGAAAATTAACATGGCATGCAGATACAAGAATTAAAGATGGGAAACTACGTCACCCAGTAGACTCTCCTCAGTGGAAGAGAATTGATCATGAGTATCCTGAATTTGGAAACGAGCTGAGAAACCTTCATCTTGTGTTATCTACAGATGGAGTGAATCCTTTTGGTTTTCAAAGCAGCACTCACAGTACATGGCTAGTTATTTTGGTAAATTATAACTTACCATCGTGGTTATGAATGAAACAAAAATACATCATGTTATCTATGCTTATATTAGGACCAAATCAACTAGGTAATGATATTGATATTTATTAGGCTCCATTGATCAAGGATTTGAAATTATTGTGGGATTCAGGTGTTACATTGTATAATGATTACAAAAATGAAGATTTCACTTTGAGAGCCATGTTGTATGGGATGATAAATGAATTTCCTGCTTATGAAATTTTTTCAGGATATAACATTAAAGTAACTCAAGGTTTTCCTATTTGCGAACAAGGTACACAGTCCATTAGGTTGAAACATTCATCGAAAACCATGTTTCTAGGACATCATATATTTCTACCATGATGGAATAAGTACTAATATTAGACAACATCATTCGATGGAAGTTCAAAATAACATACAACACTATCTATACTAATAGGTGATCAATTGTTTGAGAAATTAAAAGATATGGATACTACTTTTGGTAAACCATTTTTGAAAAACTTTACGAAAACCAATTGGAAAAAGTGATCAATTTTTTTGAATTATTATACTAGAATTTTCTATATGTCAGACATTTTCTTGATATTATGTATATTGAAAAAAATGCATGTGATAGTGTCATAGGCACGTTGCTAAATGCACCTAGAAAAACAATAGATGGAATTAAGGCTAGGTTGGATATGATTGAGATAGGAATACGAGAAGAGTTGGCACCAGTGAAGAGTGAAAAAAACATTTCTTCCTCCTACTACTTACACTCTTTCTAGGTAGGAGAGATATCAGTTTTTCAACTTCTTGAATGAAGTAAAGGTTCCATATGGGTATTCATCAAATATCAAGAACATCATTTCAATGAACGATTTAAAGTTAAAGGGTCTGAAATCACATGAATGCCATGTTTTGATGCAAGATCTAATTGCTATAGCTTTACATTGAATTTTCCCCAAGAATGTTCTCTATACATTAACAAAGCTCTATTTCTTATTCAAATTGATATGAATAAAAGTTATAGACCCAACGAAATTACCAACTATAGAAATAGAAATTGTCATCATATTATGTGAATTGGAAATATTCTTTCTGCAGACATTATTTGATACGATGGTTCATTTGATGGATCACTTGGTGAGAGAGATTCGACTATGTGGTCCTATACATTATATATGGATGTTCCCCATTGAAATATATATGAAGATTTTGAAAGGGTATGTCAAAAACCAAAGTCGGCCATAGGTTTGTATTGCGGAGTGATATATTGTTGAGAAAACCATTGAATTATATACCGAATACCTGTATGGTGTGAAAATCATTGGACTACAAAAATCTCATCACATTGGGAGGCTTAAGGGTGAAGAAAATTATGGAAGAGTGGTTATAACAATTAATATTACAGACCAGGAGTAGGCCCACCTTTACATTTTGCATAACAGTTTCGACATTGACCCATATGTTCAAACCCACAAAGAAATTCTTAGGCATTTGAATCCATCTAGGGCTGAAAAATGGATATTAGATATAAATAATCGATAGTTTATAGGATGGTTTTAGAACCATATTTTTAAGAAGTCAGATGAAAATCCGGACTCAATTTCAGAATGACTTCGATGGATAGTCGGAGGACCAAGTGTGTATATATTATCTTACAATGCTTATGTAGTTAATGGTTATACAATCTATACTAATGAACATGATGAAGACAGTACTATACATAATAGTGGTGTTACACTTGTAGCTGAAGTGATGCATGTTTCTGGTACTAAGGACAAAAATATAATTTATGAAAATATGTCATACTTTGGCATCATCAAACAAATATGGGAGTTGGATTATACAAAATTACAAGTTCCAATTTTTCAATGAAAGTGGGTTGATTATAGGAGTTCTATTAAAATATATGAATTAGGATTCATGAAATTTGATTTCATTAAGGAAGGGGAGAAATATGAACCATTTATAATGGAATCACAAGTATTACAAATATTTTATGTTCCAGATCCCAAAAATTGAAACTAGTCAATTGTTTTGTTATCGACCAAAACAACTGAAGGTTCAGATGAAAATTCAATGGAGGATGACCCTTTTATTGGGACTTCGCAATTATTTCACAGTATTCCCAATGTAGATGGTGTTTTTTATGTTAGAGGAGACCAAAATGAAGGGATTTACATAGTCGATAGAGGGGTCAAATCTCTTTAGCCTTAAAAAAAGAGAGTTCAATAATCAGGTTATTTTTTATTGTAATATACATTGTGTTACCTAATGTTATTATTTATTTGATGCTATTTTATGTAATCTAAATTAAATGTTAAACAACTTCTACAGATAATGACTTCTGCACCTGATGATGCGCCCAATCCTGAGGCACAACAGGTCTCTCAACCTGCTGCTGCTGGTCCCAGTGTAGAGGAACAATAGGTTTCTCAACCTGTTATTGTTGGTCCCAGTGTTGAGGTATAATAGGTTTCTCAACTTGTTGCTGCTAGTCCTAGTGACGATGCTAGCACTTCGGTGGAACATAATGATGATGCTGAAACTGAAGAAATGGTAGGCAATGAAACCTTAGCGGTGCAAAAAAAAAACAAGAGCA
The DNA here is from genome assembly GCA_963277665.1 of Viscum album. Lineage (NCBI taxonomy): Eukaryota > Viridiplantae > Streptophyta > Magnoliopsida > Santalales > Viscaceae > Viscum > Viscum album. The sequence goes on from OY728126.1 coordinate 459,320,688, forward strand.
CTGTAGTTTGACAGTTTTAGCCAAAATCCTTAAGGAAAAAGAAAAAGGCATCAAATTTGAGGTGGGATGGAATAAGAGAGGCCATCATGTTAACCCCAACAAAGCCATCTTTTGTAGCTGCATTGGAATCATCACTTGCAACGCATTCCGATTGATGTATAGTCATGGAACCATGTTGTTACTGGGCTTAAGACACTAATGTGGGAAGAGATTACAGTAACATTATGATATTATTTATTTAATTTATTAAAATAAAATAAAATACTAAAACATTGACTTACTCTACATTATCCATTGTAGAGTGAATTTATAGTAGATGCCTCACACAAGGAATATGTATTAAGAGTTGTAGGAAGGATTTATAGAGTATTCCCCACAATTTTAATGAAATATCATCTTAAAGATACTGGAGGGAAAATCAAGCCACACCCACCTCCTCTTTATGCACACTTGATATCACAAGGAGCATGAGATGCGTTTAGTAGCCATCGTGCAGAACATACTTTTTAGGTACATTGTGTCTGGTAATACATTGTTTTATGTTTCTTGTATTTATCACTTTAATTAATAGTTTTTTATTTATGAATAAATGAGTGATGAAAATAAGGAACAGATAACAAAACCAGCGTACCCCTACCGTAAAGCAAAGATGGGGTACACTTCACTTGAGAAAAAGTTGGTATGTATATTAAATCTACCGTAATACTTTTATGTGACATAAAATAACTCCATAACCATATTACTCTATTTATATTCATATTGATGAATCAAAATCAAAAGTCACTTCCATCCCATGAAATGTGCTATAGAAGGAGGATTGTGTAAATAAAGAGGGGATACTAATAGATGAAAACACATAAAAAGTGTGGGAAACATGTGTAAGTATGACATACTATAATTTTTTTTTCTTTAAATCACCATTACATAACAATGGTTACTTATTTTCCTATATTTTCTATCTAACATAGTCAAAAGAATCAAAAACACCTGCACTAGATGAAGAAATACTTTCAGCAGCCTTGAAGTTTCCAAAATAGTATTGCCGCGTCAGAGGTGCAGGTTTTGGGGTGACACCCCGAACATATTTTCAGAAAGAAAAAAAAGAATAGGATCAAATTGAGGAAATTAAAAAGATAAGAGAAACATTATCTATGTTTCAAGAAGAATTAAAATACCAAAGAGAGTTGATAACAAGTTTGATGGGGGAGGTAAATAGAAGAAATAACTCAAGAACAACTCGTGCGTGAAGATCCCGCCCCACCCCCACTAGTTTTGAGACGAGCCATTCCCCTATAAAACTTGACTTAGCTAAGGCAATTAATGTTCTAATAATTTTTTCTATGAAATTTGAATCACATAGACACTAATATCTTTCCTTTACAAATATTCTACAAGGTGAAAATGACTGTGTTTATATCTTTCAACTCCCACTTATCGCCTTGTAGCGAGGGCTATGGTGTTTAATATGCAGAACAACATGCTATACAATAGACCACTTCCAAAAGATCATGTTAGAGTGTCGATTAATGTAGCTCATGAGCTGAGCACCAAGCTACCTGTTCCAAATGATGATGAAGAAATTCATATGGTTGAACAAGCTATTGGAACATTCATCACATGGCTTCTAATTTTTGTAAAAAAACATGTCAACAAGGAGGTATTAATTTCCAATTTATCATTCAACATGAACCTTTAACATTTAATGAAAAAAGTTATGAACTGATGAATGTTATTAAATAACGACAAAGATAAGGGATGAAATGAAATATTGGCTCAAAACTATCTCAAGGATCAACCAACTGATTGAAACGATCTACTGAGAGCACCTTCACCCTGCCCGTTCTATATCCACATTTAATACCATTGAAGGCTCATGTAGATACAAAGTTGATATATGGATATACTCACATAGTTTATTTTGAAAAAATATGTATAAAGAGGAAGAATAATATTACATTAGTGCTAAAAATGTAAATGAAATCCTCAAGTATGAATGGATAGGCACCCCAGTTTTAAATTTATACATGAGGTATGTTTTTATGATTTGATTTTACAAAAGATAATATACTATGATAATTATGACTAAATACATTTCATATTTTTCACAGGCGTATATATGAAAAACAATTAAAGGGATTTCCCCATGAATAAAAATTTGGACTCGTTAGTCCTCACATCACCTCTCCAAAAGAAGAAATAAAATCTGATAAATAGGGTGAAATAATGTAATCCCTGCTCAAATTGTTTGAAAACAAAATTATGGATAATATACACTTTTTAATACCAACGATGTTGGGGTAAAACTCTATAATTTAATCATATCAACTATATTTTCATTTCTTTCATTACTTATTTCTTTTTGTGATTTTAGGCAGCATTGGATGCTCATTGTGGTCAATTTGGATACTCCAAAGATTTATTTTTTAGATTAAATGCCTGGATATCCAACAAACTGACCATGCATGATGGAGTTTGTAAATTTTTAATACACTAGATCCAACATTTTAGAACTAAACATCTAGTTATATAATTTATATTATCTTTTAATGAGGATTCTGTTATGATAGGGTGGTGCATCAATATTGTCTAATTCATGGAATGAATCCAGGACCTAAGGAAAAGAACGCCCATGAGATCTAAAACTGGACAAGTATCATGGTATATATAATAATATTTCACTATCCAAACACATATCAAAACAAATTACTTATTTTTCTCGATGTTTCTACAGTTTTCAAAATAAAAAAATAGAAAGGACTGTGGTTATTATGTTTGTAAATTTATGAAAGAGATCATATTTTATCAACAAACTCGCATCCCTAAAGAGGTATTTTCAAAAATATTTACTAGTTCATTTAAAATATTTATTAATACTTTATGTATTTATATTTTTTTAGTACTACCATGAATGATGCAAAAAATAATATTCACAAGATGATATAGATGTGTTTAGAAATGAATGGGAAACATACCTGATGAAAGATTGTATACAAATAGGATGAAGGCGAATTCCTACTACTTATGTTATCATTATATGATCATTGATATCTCCATTGTTTACACTTATTGAGCACATATGATCCCCCTTTATTATGTTTTATATCTTTAGGTTATGAATAATGGTTTTAGAAATGATTTGTCTTTCTAGTAAAGCATAACTTAATGAGAGACTCTTATAAACTAGTTCTTTAGGTTTCCATGTTTCCAGAAGCACTAGACCTAAAATATTATGGCATGGATCATTTATATTCTATATTTTGGTCATTTATGTTGTTGTTTCTACTAATGTAGTGTGTTATAAGAATACTGGTTGTGCATCACTCAAAAATTTAATAACAAAACTAAGGATTATTCACTACTATTGGTTAACTACCACTTAGCATAACATCTGATCTGAAATTTAGATCCAGCATCCCCGTGATGCTCTCATTTGACACCATCTCCATGATATCATCATTCAGCATTCAATTTTACTTCTCTTCCTGCACCCATTTACTTTAGATCAAATTCTATGCTATGTGGTAGTTAACCAATAGTTGTGAAGTGCACAAAGAATCATTAGTTTTGTTATTAGATTATAACTGGACCAAAGAAACCATTTGGAAATATGTAAAGGCAATGTTATGATATAATATCTATATTTTAACTAAAAATTATATAATAAAATGTTGATTTTATTTTCATTATTCCTTGCAGGGTTCGTTTATTTTAGAAGATTTATGTCCATGTGACAAGCCTTTATCAGAAGAGAAATGAAATTGTCTCTGCTCAATTATAGAGGTAATTTTGATGTTTTCATAGTAAAATCATTGTCCATAGAATTAATGCATTGTTTCATATTTATTTTTAATTTATTTCTTTTATGTAAGGAATATTAATCTACTTATATGTGATATCAATGTATGAAATGTTTAGGTCATTATAGTTGGCATCAGAGTAACTGACCTATTAAAAATCGAGAAAATGAATTCAGTTGTTTTGATACTTTAGGGAGATGATCCATAAGTCATTTGAAATGCGTATGAATCAACCCCATCTTAGTAAGACACATGATGCAATCATTAGACTCAAAGTGTCTCTTTTTATTTAAAATTGACATTATTTTTAGTAAAAAGAACAAGTGACATACTTAAAACTGAGAAAACACAGTAAGATTGTTTTGATACTTTATAACAATGATCCATAAGTCATTTGTCACATGTAGGAATCAACCACAACTCAATTCAACGTACAATGCAACTGGTATGACTCAAAGTGTCTCTTTTTATTAAAAATTGATTTTAGAAAAAAAACACAAGTGACATACTTAAAAATGAGAAAATGTATTCATATTATTTTGATACTTTAGGACAATGATCCATGAGTCATTTTTGATGTGTATGAATCAATCTCACCTCAATCCGATGCACAATGTGACCAGTATTACTAAAAGTGTCTGTTATCAGTTTAAAATTGACATTTTAGTTCAAAACGTTCCACTCACTGAAAACCAAGAAAACCCACTCCAATTGTCATTATAATTTAGGATAATGATTTATAAATTCTTTGTGATGTGTATGAAGTGGTATCATATCAAACCAATGCACAATGCGATCGGTATGACTCAAAATGCATGTTTCCAGTTTGAAATGACATTTTAGTAAAAAAACACAACTGACATACTAAAAACTAAGAAAACACATTCATATTGTTTTAATACTTTAGGAAAATGATTTATAAGTCATTTTTGACGTTTATGAATCGACCAAACCTCAATTAAACACACAATGTGACTAGTATGACTCAAAGTGTCTCTTTTTATTTAAAATTGAAATTAATTTTAGAAAAAAACACAAGTGACATACTAAAAACTAAGAAAACACATTAGGATTGTTTTGATACTTTAGGAAAATGATCCATGAGTCATTTTTGATGTTTACAAGTCAACTGAACCTCAATCCGATGCACAATGTGACTGGTATGACTAAAAGTGTCTGTTATCAGTTTAAAATTGACATTTTAGCTCAAAACATGTCACTCACTGAAAACAAAGAAAAACCGCTCCAATTGTATTCATAATTTAGGATAAAGATTCATAAGTTTTTTGTGACATGTATGAAGCAGTCTCATATCAAACCAATGCATGATGCGTCCAATATGACTCAAAATGCATGTTTCCAGTTTGAAATGACATTTTAGTAAAAAAACACAACCGACATACTACAAACTAATAAAACACATTTAGATTATTTTGATACTTTAGGAAAATGATCCATAAGTCATTTTTGACATGTAGGAATTGAATGAACCTCAATTCAATGCACAATGTGATTGGTATGACTCAAAGTGACTCATTTTATTTAAAATTGACATTAATTTTATAAAAAAACACAAGTGACATACTGAAAACAAAGAAAACACATTTAGATTGTTTTGATACTTTAGGAAAATAATACGTGTGTCATTTTTGACATGTAATAATTAACCTCACCTTAATGTGACACACGATGTGACCTTTATGGCTAAAAGTGTATATTATCAGTTTAAAATTGACATTTTATCTCAAAACGTGTCACTCACTAAAAACCAAGAAAACCCACTCCAATTGTATTCATAATTTATAATAATGATTCATAAGTTCTTTGTGACATGTATGAAGCAGTCTCATATAAAACCAATGAATGATGTGACTAGTATGACTCAAAATGTGTGTTTCCAATTTGAAATGACATTTTAGTAAAAAAATGACATACTACAAACTAAGAAAACACATTCAGATTTTTTTTGATACTTTAGGAAAATGATCCATAAGTCTTTTGTGGCATGTAGAAATCGACATCACCTCAATTAAATGAACAATGTGACTGGTATGACTCAAATTGTCTCTTTTTATTTAAAATTGACATTAATTTTAGAAAAAAACACAAGTGACATACAGAAAACTGAGCAAACGCATTCATATTGTTTTTGATACTTTACTACAATGATCCATGAGTAATTTGTGATGTGTATGAATCAACCACACCTCAATCAGATGCATTGTGTGACCAGTATAAATCCAAATGTGTCATTTAAATTTGATATTAATTTCAGTAAAAGAACAAATGACATACTCAAAACCGAGAAAAACCATTCAGATTGTTTTAATATTTTAAAACAACGATCTATGACTCATTTTTGACATGTAGGAATCAACCCCACTTCAATACGACACATAGTGTGACTGGTATAAATACAAATGCGTATTTTTTTATTAAAAATTGACGTTTTATTATTATTATTTTGAATGAGGCGTGAGACCCCTTAAATTAAGAAATATGGAAATGTAAAAAAGTGGAAAATTACAAAAATGAGGAGGATACAAACTGAATAACAACAAAACAAGTCCAAATGCATCTCATCAAACTTGAGAGTGAGTGCTCATACCATGAAAAGAGGATCTTTTACCCTGACCATGAGGGTGGCGACCTCTTCACCAAGTTTTTATAAGCACCCATGGGCCATCACAATCATCAGAGTGTACAATATCACCATGTTCCTTTGTTGCATTCACATAAGGTGCACCAAAATCTTCCGAACTATTTTTAGAAGCAAGTAAATCAAAGGGATTATAAGTGCATACCTTCTATTTAACCTTTTCTTTAAAATGATGAGCAGGAGGAGATGTTCCATTCCCTTTACCGTCCAAGCCTTGCACTAGTTCCAAGGGTAGATTAGAGTTTCCATTCAACCCCCTTCATATTTATCAGATGGGGAGGCTGAAAAAAGGGCTGGAGCCAATCCTTTTCCATGAGGGACAAAGGCTTTGGGAACACTTCAAGAAATAGGGGAAGCAGGTGTATCAATAATCACTTTCCCTGCAAAAACTTTTGAGTCAGCATCAGGTGTGATCGAATCCCTCCCCTGAGTAGGGATTTCTTTGGATGGGAGAGCTATTCCAGATCTAGTATTTGGAAAATATCCTGCATCTTGCTTATCCTTACCCTTTCAGTTCTTATCATATATCATCTTTTTTTCTTGACATATGTTGAGTTCCACTGCCTCCTGGGTGAAACATTCCATGGACGTTTGACTATCCACTAATTATTCAGTAACCTGGTCATCATACATAACTTTGGATAACATATCCTTGAAAGAAACAATGTCCTTACATTCACTTTCTCCTAAATCAGTCCAAGACATTGCGGGTTTGTCTGGACTAGACAATATAGTAGTACATAATGTACTATCACTATTTGAAGTAACATTCCTGGACTGGGTACCTTCTAAGTTTTCCTTTTCTAGACTAGTGAAATCTAAAATGGGACCACCCTTATCATATAATGAGATAGAAACATTATTAACAGAACTCAAAGATAGAGTTATGATAGGAGGTGGAACTACTCCAACATCTACATTCCCCTCTTCCTCATTAAGAAGTGTAACACTCTTTTCTCTTCTTCTATAGTGATCTAAGTCATTTCCCTTTAGATGACATTCAGGAAAAACCATTTTTCTTCTATAGTTCGAGGTAGTATGACCAATAACAGTACATTCTTCACAATATAGAGGCATTTTTTTATATTCCACTCTAAGATTAATACCATCTTACGAAGTAGAAAGCACAATATTATCAATACTTGGAAAACTTAGATTAACCTCTACCAGAATACAAGAAAAATGGACAAAAGACACCATTTCTGTGGCACTGTACATCCTTATAGGGACTCCTAATGCAGATGTGATATCAAATAAAATTTTTGGATGCCATATGATCTAGTTTAAGCCATGTATTTTTACCCAAACCTGGGCATAAGTCTCCTTGAAATCAGATAGGTTGAAATTTAGATGCCAATTGTGTAATCTCAAAGTTCTTGGCCTTAAATTGATCGACTCGGTGCTCCAATATTTCCCTTTCAAGTTTGCAGAAGGAAACAGAATGTGAAAAAACCCACAGCCTAAAGAAATGCATTTAAAATCGGCAAACCCCCAAATGGTTGTAAGCCGATCAACAAGATCTACAAGTTTCCATGGTTTCATTCCTTTTGATAGGTTGATTCGAGCCATGATAGAGAACTTATAGAGATCTAAACTTTCTTCAATAGCACTGTTGGATGTCGAGACATGATCCATTGTGCCTTTTTAGATAATACTCTATGTTGTCCGGTCACTAAAATCCACAAAAGAACAGACAGTGGAACCCGTGAAGGCCTTTAGGTTCCCTCCATCTTTCACCTTAGTGCACCTCGAATGGGTTCCTTGATGTGTGGACACTCAAAGGGAATCATATGAATATAGATTCCGACTTCTAGGGTTTTCTTTTTAAGCATGTCCACCGGTGAAATCCGGAGTGAGGGAGTCCCGATCCTCCATCCTTTAATATTTGATATCATTTTATTAATGTATTATTTCATATTAATGTTTAATTTATTTCATTATTGTATTACTAACATAATATTTATTTTCTTATATAGGTGGAATTTTTTTCTTGAGTTTGGATTCTTTGTTCGACAACTAATACCATGGATGAAAATTTTTGAGAGGGGATCACAGATGCCAAAGGATGAAACATTAATGTTTTTAAATATTTGTTGGATAATTGTAATTATAACCGTATAAAAAATTGTTTGAAATGTATATAGAAGTGTGTTTTTTTGTATTCATGATGTCAAGTAAATGTATATAGCATTGTTTATGAAACTCTTGTGTACGCTATTTTGTTCTTGTATGCTTTGTTTGTGTGCAGGTGCTGTTTTGTGCAGGTGTGTAGGTGTTAGGTGTGCTGCTAAATAAACAACACATCCTAGGAAACTAGGACTTTATCAGTGCTATTTTGAGCACTGATAAAGGACCATTTTATCATCACTACTTAAGGGATGATAAATTGGTCCTTTATCATAACTCAAAATATCATTGTTAAAGGGGACCCCCCTTTATCTTCACCGTGATTAACAATGCTTTTCTAGCTCTGTTAAAAGTGGTTTCTAGCACTTTTAAAAGCCTTATTTGTAGTAGTTCACATTGATTTACATCACAATTGATACTATCACTGGGATGATTCTTAAGAAACAACTTATTTTAATTTTTTAAAAATTGTTCATCAAAATAATTTAAAAAATCTTTTGGGGTAAATACTTCAGAGACATTTTCTTGAGTATTTTTCTGATTAGAATAATCTTCCATCAAAGGTTGATAATCAATTTTTTAAAACACATCCGAAGATGTAGGTTGGGTTTTTAAAAAAAAATAAAAGGATCAGTTTCATCAAATTTCACACGTATTGTTTCTACAACAGTACAAGAATTTTTGTTAAAAACTCTATAATCCTTAGAATAAGTAAAATAGCCTAATAAAATTCCTTCATCAAATTTGGATGTGAATTTATGTAATATATCTTTATTATTCAAGATAAATACTTTGAATCTAAATACTTTGAATTAAGAAAATTTAGTTTTTCGACCAGTCCATAACTCATAAGTAATTTTATTAAGAAAATGTTTAATTAAAACTTGATTTATAGTATAGAAAGAAGTACTAATAGCTTCATCCAAAAACAGTTTAATAATAGATTATTCACTCAACATGGTTCTTATTATCTATTGAAGAACAAAATTTCTTCTTTCAACAACACCATTTTGTTGGGGAGTTCTTAGAGATAAGAAGTTATGAGTAATACCTTTCTTAATACAAAAGGTTTTAAAATATGAATTTTCAAATTATACCTCATGATCACTATGAATAGTTATCAATGTAAGATTTTTCTCATTTTTTACTTTGGATGAAAAAGATTTAAAATAAGAAAAGGCTTCAGATTTCTTTGCTAGAAAATTGACTAATGTAAATCTAGTGTAATAATCAACTAAAACAAATACATAGTATTTGCCTCTAATACTTCTAGTTTGTGTTGGACCGAAAAGATCCATATGCACTAGCTGTAATGCATTTGAATTTGAGACTTAACTAATTGATTTAAAGCTTGAATTATGTTTCTTTCTATATTGACAATGATCATAGACTTTTTAAGAATCAAATCTAAGCTCGGGTAGATTCTTAACAAGTATTTTCTTTGAGATTTTACATAATTTCCTAAGGTTACAATATCCTAGTCTTCTATTCTATAACCAATATTGATCTTCCATTACACTTAGGCATGGTAAGTATTGGCTCCTAAGGTTTTCTAAGTTAAGTGTGTAAACATTCTCATGCCTATGGGTAGAGAGAATAAACACTTCATTGGAATTGTGTACTAGGAATTTATCATTCCTAAAATTCACAAGGAAAACTTTATCACATAATTTTCTTATACTTATAAGGTTGTTCTTAAGACCTTTAACAAATAAAACATTTGAAATTAAAGCTTTTCCAATAAGAACAATATTACCTATACCAACAATTTCTCCTTGAGAATTTTCTCTGAAAGTTACTTTTCCATCTTTCATCTTAATAATATTTTCAAAGAAGTTTTTGTTACCAATCATGTGCTGGGAACATCCACTATCGATATACCATGTATTGTTGTTGACACTTTCTTTGTTTTCCTAAAAATAAAATATTTAAACTTTTGGAATACAAACTTTCTTGGATCTGGAAATGTTAGAAAATAAAATCTTAGGTATCCATATTCTCTTAGAAAAATATGCTTTATAGAAACCTAAGTATTGGGTTTTGTTAAAAAAATAATTTTTCTCCCAATGTCCACCACATTGACACTTAGTGAAAAAATCACTTTGTGGTACAAAATAGTTGTGACTAAAAACTGGTTTTGAATGAAAATAACCAAATACATAACAATTTCTTAGAGGAAGAATTTGTGAATAAATTTTATTAAAACCTTCCTTTCCATGAGTGAAGTTTGACAAAAGTTTATTTAAGGAAAATATTTTAGATTTTAGTCTAATGACTAAATTATTATCCTCATAGTCATTAGTCTTATAATTTGAGTTTGTCTCTAATTTTTTTTCTTAGAAATAACTTTTTCAAGATCCTTATAAAGTTTATCCTTTTCAGAATTTATTTCCTTAAGGTTTTTTGAAATATTTTCAAAATAAAGGGTTTTCTTATCAAGATATTTTGAAAGATCTGATACTTATTTTTTTTGAAATAGAGATACTAGAATTTTCCTTATCAGGTTTCTTATTGATCTTACTATTTTCATTCTCAAGTAACTTGAAAAACCTAGATAATTATTCAAAATAAGGTAAATTATTATATTCTGATGAGGAATATTCTTCATCTGAAGATTCTTAATATTCTACATTAGGATAATTAGCATTTAAATATATGTTGGTTAATGATTCAACATTGTTTACCTTAGCCACGAGACATTGATTTTCACTAGAAATTATGGATATTAGACCAATATTCTTCTATCAAGAATATTCAATATCAAAAGATTCATCAGAAGAATCACCACCACCACCACTCCAAGTGTCATTAGCTTTCAGTACTTTCTTAGTCTTAGAATTTAGTACTTCTTCTTGTTTTTTTGAATGCCTATCCTTTCTTTCTTTCCTTTTGAGTATAGGAAAGTCTGGCCTGATATGACCCACCCTCTTGAATTCATAACAAGTCTTTCTTATCCTTTCTATCTTTCTTATTATATATGTATTAGAGATCTTTCTTTTCCCACAATCTTGTTTATTCTTTGAGAAGGATTGGAAAGTTTATTCTCATAATGATCACTATAACTTGATTTAGATATAAAAGTATCTTTATTGGATTTTTATCTATTAACTCTTTCATGAGTCTTGGATTTTATATGATTTTATGTAGTAGTGAAATCAACACTACCATTGCCATTCTTTTTCTTATTGATCTATGCATCTATCTTCATTATAGTTTTATACTGTAGAAGAGTCCCGAATAACTCATCGAGAGTGATGTTTGAAACTTTACTATTCTCATCAATTGTTGTTCTTTTGGATTCCCATTCATTTGGAATAATATCTATTATATTATCCACAATAATCTCATCATCAATTCCTTTCTCAATTATAGATTGAAGGCTGTTGAAAATAGTCATAAAATTTTGTTGAACTTTGCATACAGGTTCTTCATAAGGAAGCATAACACCATGATATTTAGCTCTAAGCATAGTTCTTCTTGTTTCAATAAACTTGGATGTTCCAAAATGTGTAACTTATAATTTCTTCCAGATTCTATTAGCATCTTCACATGATGAAATCTAGCTAGTCATTGAACATAATAAAGTATTGCACACTTTAAAGTTAATCTGATACTATTGCTTTTCTTGATTAGTGAATTGTATGATTTCTTTTTCAGGAATCTTGTAGTCTCCAGTTAACATAAAAAAATTATCCACACTAGTATTGATAATAAAAGTATTTATACTATCTCTCTAGTATTTATAGTAATTTCCATAAAAAATTGGGGGTTTGGTAGGATTTAGATTTTCTATTGATCCAACATTCATTCCTGTCATTCTTAAAAGAAAAACTTTTCCACGAAAAGGATTAGTAGCAAAAGTTTATAAAGAAAAAATTTAGAAAAATCTTGAAAAAGTAATGTTTAGTAAGAAAAGTTGAGCAAGAAAACTTATATGTAAGTATAAGTATTTCATAGACCCACTATGATACCAATTGTAGGATTGAAATGTATATGTAGATTTATCAATTACAAGAGGGGGGGGGTGAATTGTAGGTTTAAAAACTTTCATTTTTTTCTTAAGAAAATTTATGTTTAAAAAAGTTAAACAAGATGGATTCACAAACCCTCTTTAGTTCCTAACAAAGAAACTAAATTTCTTAGGATACAATAAAGAGATTTAAATAAGTTTACTTAAGGAAATATTCTACATTAAATCATATATAATCTTATCTATATTAGAGTATACAGGAGGAATTTTAAAGTTTAAGAAAGTTAAACTTCCTATCTTTAAAAAAATGAAGTGGAATTAAAACTTGTAACAAAATAGGACAAGCATAAGAAATATTTTAACCCAAAGATAAGGGTACCCAACAACCTTGGATAAAGGTCCCTTGATTTATACTTTTAAGAAATTATATCATACCCACACCTGGGTAAGCCCTTGATACGAAGATAGGTATCTATATTGTTATCCCCGAAAGCCCTCGATTAAGAAGGTAATAGACACTTTGTCTTCCTATCCTCAGAATCCATCAATTCACAACAATAAAAATCAGTTTCACACTAGGTAGGTTAAACAAATTATTCACAGCTGAACAAGTTGTTTACAACATTCGCACAAGGTAGATCAAGGAGAGCTATCGCAATGTATCACTTCAACTCAGAGCTTCAAGAAATAAAATCTTGGATAACAACTCTCTACAAAAACTCTACACAAACATTGTTATAAGAACATTGAAATGTTTGGGTATTTATAGGTATGGATTCCAATGGTCGACTTCCTCCTCTAATGGTCATATTTTTCCTTAAATTTCAGAGGGACCTGTACATGTGGCACTCAGGAAACATTTAAGTTAAAACAGATTGGATGACATCATTATATATAAAAAAATATGAGAAATATTACAATGATTAAGAATCATTATCACATTTAGGATCTGATAAAATGGAATATTACCTTAATAAAATTTGGTAACTGTAAGAAAATAATTTAATCGGATTCTTAAGATAATGAAAATATGAGTTTAGAAATATTAAAAATTAGATTCTGAAATAATAGAAAATTGGATTCTGATTTTTGAGTAAATCAGAGTCTAAATTATGATTAATTCAGAGTCTGATTTAAGAAGAAATCAGATTCTGATTTCAAGAGAAATTAGAGTCTGATTTTAGGAGAAATCGGAGTATGATTTCAGAAGAAATCAGAGTCTGATTTCAGGATAAATCGGAGCCTGATTTCAGAAGAAATCAGAGTCGGATTTCCAGAGAAATTAGATTCTTAGGAATTGTAAGGTTATGAGTTATATACAAGGATCCTATTTTTGTATTAATAAAAATATGGTTATACTTGGTTTAAGAAAACATTAGATAAGGCATTGGAAACCATAGGTAAGGTCAAAACCATTTTTAGAGAAAGAAGATTTTCCTTAAGAAAATGTTTCTTAGAGAAAGATAATTTTCCTTAAGAAAATGTGTTTGATATTTTCAAAACATAAAGCAATGGAAAATCCATAAGGAAACTTATTGACTCAACAAAATTTATGTTTTAGGTAATAACCAATTTGATTTTTTGTAAATGTTTTGATTTGTTATATTTTTTGTTATATTAATTTAATCATGATTTCATCATATCTAGAGTGATAAAAATGATATAAATATCATATATATTCATTATATATTTATTTCTAATAATCTATAAAAGATAGAAATAGGAAATGAAATACACTATTCATGAAGATGGCATGCCGTACGTACGTATGAATGTTGTTTCCATTTTCTTATCAGATGGAAGGAAAGAAAATTATATGATATATTATAATTAAAGAATCATTTTTATGTCAAATATATCACATATTTTTATTAAACCCATTCTTAGTACATTCCATGAAAATCGTGAATGGATCACATTGCTTCACGAGGTGGTAGTCTGCCGTACACACAAACTACATTATCATATTCCCATAAAATGGAAAGTGTGAAGGTATATATGATATAAAAATTAATGAATCAAAATAACATCATAAAAAACATATATACCATATATAAATAATAAATCTATCATTATGACCATCCTTGATATGTGGTAAAGAAAAAACAAATGACATCGGTTCGTGAGACGGTAGTCCTCCGTACACATGAATGATGATTTCGTAACCCATTCGATGGAAGTGGAGTTGATTATAGGTCATTAAATTATCATAAAAATATAAGTATAATTAATATATTTATTTTATTATATAATTATTATATAAAAATAATTAAATGGGTTTGAGGAATAAATAAAACAAAAATGTTCATTGATGAACGTTACCTCTTCTTCGGGTATCCTCCTTATGTTTGCATTAAAGCCTTCCAAGTATGAATTTATGCTAAAAATAATGCTTCTTGTATGATGGGAGGAAATTTTAGAAGTGATTTGGGTAGGTATTATTCTAACTAAATAGGTTTGAAGGTGTGAAGAAGAGAGTAGAGGGGGTGTCCTTTTATAAGTGGGGGAGAGGATACACAAGGTATTTTTGAAAAGAAATAAGTGCTCCCACACTTTTCATATTCCAAAAGGGTCCAAATTAGAAAATTATGGAAAATAATAGGTATAATGGTAGAAATATGGATATAAAATAGTTTCTATAAAATTATATAGGTTATGTTTACCCTTATCTTTTTAGTTTAACCCCTAGTAAACCCATTTTTACCTTAACTGCAATAATTAATTTTCACTGTATTTACTATTAATTTTAGTAAAAAATCAAGTTAAACTTATTATAAATTATAAATAATTCTTATTAAAAATAGTGAATCCATTTTTCCAAATTCCATTCATATAAGTGGAAAAAATTAATTTAAAATTAATCCTACAAATGTGACGAGAAAATAGGTTTTTAAAGCAAAAAAGTTCAAAAGTTTATAAGGTTTTTATATCCAATTTCAATGTGAAATTGATTAAAATAACCTAAATTGGATTAATTTATGTATAATTTAAATAATTATACTTTAAAACCAATTTAAAATATAATTTAACTTTATAAATAAATTAAACGAAAAGGTAGTTTTCAATTAAAATTCAGTATTTTTCACCATTCATCAAAAAATGAAACTTTTCATAAAAATCCCAAAAATTCACCATAATATAATTTTGAAATTATTAATTCAAAAATTAATTTAATTTTATAAAATTTATTTTCTAAAAGTGTTAAAAATTAATTTTATTATTGTTCATAAAATGACATAAAAACAGTTTTTTGAGAAATAGTATTTCCAAAACATATAGACTTTAAAAAAATTATATATTTTATTTTAAATATATTTTCATTATATAAAAAAATTATTCATAATATTTAAAAATTAGTTATTACTACTCATCTCACTAAGTTTAACTATTATATTATAACAGTCATGTTTGAATAACCATATTAGTAATATATTGTGGTTTTGTTAAAACTCAGTATCGTGTGCAATGCAAGCTAACCCAGTGCTGTGTATAGTGAAAGATTGAATTGGTGTTATGTTTAGAGAAAGACTTAAAATAAATTTAATTTATTTAAAAATAATAATTCATAAAAACTCAGGGTGTTACACACATGGAGAATTGGTTATGTCTTCTCTTATTACACTTTCAGGTTTATCCCCTTAGGATTGACATTGTATGTCTCATGAATATATACTATTATTATTCATTTTACTATATTACTTTAACTCCTTTTAGATATTCATGATACTTCTTGGATTTTTTTTGCCCCACACCTAGTGGCAAACCTTCTTGGGTGGCTCGTCTAGTTGACTCAGGTTAGTTTGTTACAATAAATTAGAGACAACTCAAAGTTTATTCTTTGAGTGGATATTTATTATTTGACCATTCATGTAAAGTAAAGTTACAACACATTTTAATGAATGATAAATAAATTTTTTCTTTATTATAATTACATGATATATTTACAACTTATCTCTTAAGTGTTTAACATATAGATATTCTACATGGATCTAGTGTTGTTGCTGTAGAAATGATTTTTGAACATTACATACATATGTAATTTCTATCACATTCATATGTGTGCATATGATAAAATACTCCCACTAACCTCTTAGTGAGTAATTTTTATGAAGTAAGCTAGGTTGAATAATGGCGAGACTTATGAATCATATTCCTTGAGTTCAACTCTTTAAACTTATATCCAAACTCTTTATCTTCATAACATCAAATGCTATAATGTTATATTATGTTATTTACTTAAAACCCTTTCTAATATTAACATCCCCACCAATTATGAAATTATGCCATCAAAATTTCTCATTGAGGTCAATGTTACCATTTACATTTTTATCCAAAATATCCTAAACTCTTTTAGGATAAAGTGGAATCCAATTCATTGTGGTAAACACATGTAACCATTTAAATTTATCTTTACTATTATTTCCTAAACCTTTTATGAAATCAAGTGAATTTCACTTTGTAATTGAGGTAGAATAATAATGATATTCACTTTATCACAGTAACTAAATGTAACTATTTATATTTTATTTACTATCATATCCTAAAACTTATTTTAGGATACTAAGTATAATTAAATTTCTCATGATAACCAAATAAAACTATTTACATTTATTTATTATCACATATCCTAAACATTTTAGGAAATTAATTAAATAATCACTTTTAATATTATAATGGTATAATAATTTATTTAATAATGATATTCACTTTTTCATAGTAACTAAATATAACTATTTACATTTTTATTTACTATTACATATCCTAACTCTTTAGGATATGAAGTGAATTATCATTTAAACTTAAACTAGAATAATATTTGTTTGTTAACTTTTCACTTCTGTAAGTTCAGAAATACTCCCAATAGTCTCTTATACATTATATTATCTTCAGAATATATTTCAAAGACTCAATACAAAATAATTTGTGTTTTAGGAAATAACACTTATTTAATTTTAGTAAGAATATATAACAAATAAACTATAGTGTCCATATCTCATATGTAATTCTATGTGTTTAGATTATTTTCTTGAAAAAAAAATATTTTATTCATTAGAATACACCAATACTGGGTGGAATCACATTCGATAATATTTTAACAAATAATTGGATAAACACCATATACTATATAAAACACTTTTATCAATATCTTCTTCTCAAAACATGTTATAGAATCCAATGAATCATAAACCATATTTATATAATTAATTATATCATTTTGTTCATAATAACTATTTGTTAATGAAAAACATATCTTATCATATAAGAGAAATAAAATTAAGGTACACATCCTTTACTTAGATTCATCTGAGCTTGACACATTCCTTTACATTTAAATTAATGCAAAAAACTTTACATGATCATTTTAAAGAAAACTATAAGATCTTATCAATTCTTCTAATTATTTTGAACTCATGTGAATTTAACACTTGAATAATATACATTCTATACCATATACCCTTAAAAATTATATAATTTATTTCTATAACACTTATAACTAACATGGACATTACACGAAGTTTCCAAAACTCTTTTAGGTTTTTTGGATAATTCCATCACATGGAATTGTTACTCCTCCTTCATGATAACTTTGAGTTTCAATGATCTTATATAGATTCTAGAAGAAATACTAAATTTTCTTCTCCTAGTTTGAAAATTTACCCCCATATACTATATATACAGTACCCAAAATTAGACATCATATATCTAGTTCAATTATTCTTAACACTTTGAGAATATCAGGTAAAATTTTCATCTATTCATTCACACTATCGAAACATTTTCATATATGAAAACAAAATGAATTCCTTAACCAGAATAAGCCTTTTAGTCACTCTAAGTCATTTTCACATTGAATCATATTTAATATCATTAACATAACCAATCCTATTGAGTATATGATACTATAATTCCATATTTCAATTAGCATCTTGTGCTTTTGAAACCTTAAATGAATCATTCCATGCTTCCATAAGCATCATGATTTTCATATTGAATAACTTCAAAACTTTGTTACTCAATAAGGAAGTGTTATAACACATAAAATATTTATATTTCTCAATAAATATTATTAATCTTCAAGTCTCAGATTTTTCTTACTCGAAGATTCTCATTTCAAGTATTAATTTAAAGCTTAGTTTGATGATGATGATGATGTATTTATCTATAATATAACTTTTTTTATCAGATGGATATCACGTCTCATATCTTTTAATCAAGGAATTTTAATGAAAGTGATCCCACTAAAATTTATAATCTCATATATCATATCAATTTAGCTAGCCAAGTTCTATATTCCATCATAACTTACATTGATTATCATGTAAAAAAGACATGATTATTTAGGTATGGAATCATTCAAATCATAACGGTTATGATTATTGGATAGTTGAGCAGAAAACAATTTATCCAAATCCATCATATGGATTCACTCAACTCTATTCCTATTAAATCCTAACCGTTAGGGATTTACAACTAGTGTAACCCAAATTGAGTACTAAGAATAAGTCAAATAAGGAAAATATTAGGATACTCTTGTTGAGCTTGATAATACCCAACATGAAAATATTGAGTAACTTATATCTTTATTTCCTTACATAAGATAATCCTAGGGTACTTGTGCTGAGTTTGACAATACCCATTTGAATGATCATGGTCTTGAAAAGTGCTAATTTGGAAGGAATATCACACTTATTATTTGAGGGGTTTTCTTTTTAAAGTCATAATTATTTAATATACATCATATTCATATTAAATTCAAAATTATTACATCTTATGTAATAATTATCTTCTCATGTTTTATTCCATTTTTTGTATGTATGATTCTAACATTTTTGTTTTGTAATCCCTATTTAATCCACAAAATTAATGTGTCCACACCACATCAATGTGGAACTCTTTAGACAACCAATAAGTTTATGTTATTCACCCAAAAATAGAATCTAAACATATTGATACATATATAAATGCATTATATGTATAAGGAACATAAAATATTAATGTAAAGGCATTGCGTTATATGAGATTATAATCTCCTCATGAGTAATCCCATAATGAAAAATAGATAACCCCATTCACCTTTTTAGACAATTCAATAATCCTTCAGGTTGGTAGGTGGTCTGACCCCAAGTTCTTCTATTCGAGGAGACTTTACTCAAGTGATAATTCAATTCATGATATCTCTAAAATCCAATATGCACAAAAAATTCCCAAAAACTAAATTCAAGCTAATAGCTTCAATTACAAATCTAGGCCAAGGTAGATGAAAACTAAATTTTATGGAGTCTTACCTAATATGTAATGCAAGATTCTATCTACTAGAAGTAGTTTAACAACTAAACTAAAGCATACACATTCCTAATATAACTAATTTATAACTATGAACAAACTAGGGAATAAAATTTAAATAAATCAACAATTAAAATATTTAAACATGAGATAACCATTTATGAATAATTCATAAATAAAATATAACTATAAAACCTTCTATAAATTAGCTAACATTATGGATATTCCATAATTTAAAATATAAACTCTTTTATACTCAATCCAATATGATCTCTTTCATATTATCTATTATATGAAATTTCAAGTTATTATTTAATCCTTTGATCAAATAAACAATCAAAACCTTTTTGATGTATTTTAAATAATATCTTTAAATAAGGACCCATTTTAACTTAAATAATTTTAAATTAATTAATTATGAACAATTCATAATTATTGAAATAAAAACCTTTTATATTTTGACCATATTTATGAGATTTGTAAACTTCGTTTATAAATATTTTCTACAATCCTTAAATAAAAACTTTATTTAATGATTAAAAAGATTCAAAATAATTTTAGGTAAAAAGGTTTTAATACCCTTTATTATGATTTATAACATTTATAAATCATATTAATGTGAAAATGATATTATTAATATTAACTCTTTAATATTAAAATAATATTTGTAATAAATGTTTCAAAAATATTTAATCGATTCACCATAAACATTTTATGGTTAATTAATTTATAAAATTCCTTTTATAAATTTTATAGAAATTCCATAAAACCTTTTCATTATTTATTAAAAATTTATAGATAATCTAATTCAATTATTAATTTAATTTTATTTATAAATAATTTTTTTTTTATTTATTTACCATTTTTTTGATAATTACTTAAAATAATCCCTCTTTTAATTTTCACAACTTCAAATTAATTATTTATGAATGATTTATAATTTCAAATATAAAATTATTTATAATTTGGACTTACTTTATAATTTATGACCCCTTATAAATTACCCCTTTTGATTCTTGAATAAAAATTTTATTTTAGATCACAAGTCATACCAAATAATTTGGTAAAAGGTATTTTAAATTTTAACATTTAATATTTGGAATATTTTGTTAATATATGTTTCATAAAAATTTATATAATTAATTATAAATAATTTATAATTAATTGATTTATTAAAACATTCCCAAAATACCATTTTATATGATTTATAAACATTTTATATATAACATCTTGGATTTTACATATATTATTTTAGATATTATATGGATTGATTTCAAGACCAGGTGCTGAGACGATGTGAGATTCTGAGGTCCGGTGTGCACGAAAAAAATGTTTGAAAAATATTAAACTTTTTAATAGTATATGTGAATGATTTTCTTGAAAAAAGTGTAATAACTCTTAAATGGGTGACTAAATTAGAAATATGAGGGCACCATTGAGCACAGAATGGTGACTTTACCCTAGGCACGACTTTACTTTAGTCAGAGCGGTTCATCTATAAAAAAAGTCACAGAAGACATAACCATAAATAAAATATTTAATAAAGAAATTATTTTGATGCATTGACTTTATTTTTATTAAATATTTTTCAGAAATTTAGGGTTATCATCATAACCCTATAATTTCTCTAGTGGTGTGGAGAAAGCACCTCGGGAGAAACCATTGGCGGACGATGACGAATCGATCAAACAACACACCTTGGATTCGACGAACTTTTCCAATGATGACAATGACACTTCATTCTTTGTCAGGGATCAAACCAAATCTAGATAGGTTGTATGTTTCAATTATTTGATTCCCCATTCTTAATTTTTATAACAATCACAAATTAATCGATGAACAGATTGGTTTGCGAATCGACTGCCTTGCGGGATGGGTTTATTATGGGGTAAGGTGGGGAGAATTATTTATAAATCTCTTCATTGATTATCTTATAGAAATGAAACGATATTTACATGAACATCAATTTAGGTTCATTCCTCTTGTTTGTTTATGTTATTTTCTCCCATGATTCATCATTCGTCAAAGGCGTTCTTCGTTTGGCCTACGACTCGACTATTCCTGATCAATCAATCATTGCACACCTATTTCTTGGTGAAATGATATGATATCGTAGATCTAGGATTAGCATGACACATTATAGGTTCAATGATAGATACAGATTGAATCAGATGACATATGATTCCCGATTTCATGTTATTCAGTGCACGATGAAGAACGAAAATTTGATCTGTTTTGCGAGTAGATTTGATGACAGGAGGCCTTGTTCAGTGAAGATAAGGTAGGTATGACCTTTGATCTTAGATTTTGTGGAGAATTCACCACTAAATCAAAGGCAGATCACTGGCCGAGATGTGTGGAGGAATAATGATGATTATGGAAGATCACGATCCACACAACGTGTAATTTGGGATTACATGGATTTTGGTGCCCCCTAGATACGGTGCTAAGGTTTGGCCGGTGTTAAGAACCACATGGCATGTGACCCCTATCATTTGGTGTGTGACCCTTCTCGGATGACACAACATGTAATCTAGAGAGTACATAGACATAGGTAATAGTACAGGACCAGATGGCATGCTGTGTACTTAGAAACTGAAACAACTTAACATACAAGGAATGGTACACATACACGACTTCGATACACAGACATGGTTAGGTGACACGGGAAGAGAACCGTGTGTCTCTACACATTGTGTACCCATCCTACACACCGTGTATATTTAGACTATATGTCATGTGAGATTATTACACATGGTAAAGACTTAGGATAGCTGGACACGCTATGTACCCCTTGGGACACCCTATGTACTCCCATCAAGAGTGCTCGAGGCTCTATGTTTTCCTAGTTTGGTCCATTATAGGTTGAGATCATTCCCTTGGTCCTTTCCTCGAGGGTTCAATATGGAATTACATCCACATCATTGGATTTTAATCCCCTCTAGAGGCCGAGTCTCAGATAGAGTATGGTATCCCTCTGTGGGACTAGAGTCTGATCCTCTATCAACCCTAATAGAGTTTTGTGAAATTGACATAACCACGTAGAGAAGAGCGTTGGTCCTTCATATAGTGGGCTGCATTAGTAGGGTCAGTGGTATTCCCTAGTGTGTCTGGGAAGGATCCTCTATGTTGTGGGTTGATCCAAATTGGGTATGTGGTATTCCCCAGTGTGTCTGGGTAGGATCCCCTCTCTATGTATCATAGTATTCCTTGACTAATGCATTTTCTTTGGGTGGGTCCAAATGAGCTAGACCTCTTCGTGAGTGTCTCCGATGATATCATGTCTTTAAGAACGAGTTCTCTCTGAATGATAATGCTTAGAGGATAATCCTATGTCTGGTAATTGTTTATGGCTTACCTATATACTTTGTGCCTTGGATTGAGTATATCTAGATGTTCTTGTTATATGTGTTGTAGACATATACCTGTGTAGAGTTGACCGTACTTTCCTTTATGGTATTTTTTTGGTATTTATTTATGGTATTTCTTTGTGATTTTGGGGTATCCTACTGAGTATTATTATAGTCACCCCTACACAGTATTTTCTCGCATGTGTCATGTCTTGTGTAGACGATCCACCTTTCGACAAAGTCCTAGGCAGAACAGGATTAGACGATGCTTTGTGAGAATGGAAAGACCTGGGTGTGTTCCTGAAACTTTTCAAACAGTAGTCCCAATACCTATTTTTTTATAGGTTGGACTTGTGGTTATATACTCTTTTTAGTGGGATTGTATTTGGCCTTGTTTACTTTCTAGTACTTTCACTGTTGTACTCTAGTTGTGAGATATAGTGGATTTTATGCATTTTTTACTTAGTGGTTTTTACATTTTAGAATATTGTGTTCTTTGGGATCTATGCATGTGTACTTATACATAGGCAATTCCTCCCATGTTAGTGATATGCCTACTTGGTTCTAGTCACCTGCCTCTAGCCTATTGGAGGTAGGCTTGAGGAGTCACAGCACTGACCCCACTGGGATGGGTCGTGATAGAGTGGTATTAGAGAAGGTCAATTCTACTTTAGGATTGGGAGTTTGTAAGGTTGGTTTGGGGAAATAGTTTTAAGAGTTATGAGTTTGGATTTCAATCCAAGAAGTCCAGTGTTAGTATGATGACTGACATATCCATACACCAGGACTCCAATTTCATGATTTTTGACTCGGTACATGAAAACACTAGTTGAAAGGAAAAACAATGGTACATGAATCATATAGGATTTTTTTTGTTTTCCATGTCCTTCTTGATTCATCTCCCCAAATATAGTCTATTGATCATGGTACATCTTGTTTTATCTCAGGATAACTCCACATAGACGGCCAGCTAGGATTCCACCATGTGATCACGAGGATGATCAAATTAGTGAAAAGGCATTGGTATAGTAGCCTATACCAGAGATAACACCTTTGTGTGGTTTTATAGCTATACCACCAACCATTGAGTAGTAGATACTACCAACACTACTAGATAAGGATGTATACAAGTTTAGTGTGTTTCATGAGTTTCAGAGTCAATGACCTACCATGTTTCGGGGTGAGCTAGAACCCCAGTTGGATGAGGATTGTTTAGAAGCAGTAACCCGTGTTTTTCGCCTTGTGAGGATTTCTATCGAACAGATGGAAGTACTTGAGATGAGTCTTCTTCAGAGATCTATGGGGTGATGGTGGAGCTTGGTGACTCAGACTCACGGTAAGATAACTCTCTCTTGGACAAACTTAGAGCGTCTCTTTAGAGTGCAATTCTATCCAGCCACGTTACGATCGATGTGCATACATGAGATTCTACATATACAGAAGGGTAGTATGACCATGGTAGAGTATTAAATTAAGTTTACTTATATTTCACACTACTCTATGGATATGGTGTGAGAATAGTTCTTCAAGTCTCATACCATCAAGCATGGATTACACTGGGACATCAGGTCATCAGTGGTATCCCTTAGAATTCCTACCTATGTTGGGGTACCTGAGAGATCCCTGCTAGTGGATAAATTTCTAGAGAATTAGACACCGGTAGTGGGAGATAGCAGTGGAAACCGGGTAGCTGAGACCTTGGCAATAGGCAGCCTACGACAGTCACAGGGATTTGGGTTGGTTAGATTTTTTGGGGGATGATCCTAGGACTTAGGGTTAGTGGTACAGGGCTCCCAGGGTGGCTCGAGTCATCCTAGGGACATGCAACGTTACTCATGAGGTGGTTATGGATATCTGGCATGAGATTTATCATCCAATCATATAAATGATCAGGTGATTGTAGAGGGACTGCTGAGGCATAGACAAAGACAGGAGAAGGGTGTTTAGTAGGGTGGAAAATGTGGTAGAGGAGTAGGCAGGGTAGTAGGAGGTGGTTGGAGTTTTGACCTATTACCATCACCACCTCCAGGTGGTCCACACTAGACTCAAGGAGTTGGTGGAAAAGGATAAGGCTAGTTGTAGGAAATTAAGACTTATGACCCTGAGGCTCTAGGGATGATTCGAGGTACAATCTATGTCTTTTCCAATTTATTTGTATTTTTGATAGACACATGTTCTAGTCATTTATTTCTTGCCAGAAATCTTATTTGAGACTCGGAGATTCCACTTGAACTATTGACTTGACCCTTATGTTTGGAGACTCCTACGGTAGGAGATTCAATGATCACACACTAGTGCTGATAGTGTGACTTGAATCTTGGAGGCAAGAGTTTCAGTTGAGATCTCTTGGTAGCAGCATTGAGGCCTAATGACTTCATTCTTGGTATGGACTGGTTATCCATAGTTTATGATCAGATTGACTATTTTAGGCACAAAGTGCGGTGTGTCTGCAGTGATGGAACTAGGTTTTACTTTTTTGGTGGAAAGAAAACACAAGTTTCATAGGACAGACTCACACATAGGAGGGTTGAACAAATCACTCATCAGTTGGATAACCTAACCCTTGGTGCAATGGAAACTTCACTTTCATTCATGCTCTTCCTTGTTTTGGACTACGATCGATATCTTCCCTAAAATATATGTAGTTTTTAATAACTCAATCTACTTTATTAATTTATAATGTTTTTTCCTTGATACTTATCTTTCATTTCATATGGTATTCCCTATTTTGATCTTAGGAAATTATTTTTGATTCAAATTATCCTTATTAATGAATTCTATTCCTTCCTAAAAATGTAACTTTAATTCCCATCCTCTTAAATGATGGTTTATCATCCATGTTTATGTTTTATTATTACCACCAATGTTTTCCTTAAATATTTGGAATAAAAATCATGTTTTATTTCTTATGGAATTCATACTTCTCCTTACCTCATTTCAAAAAGGAAATTTTGATTGGTTCTTATTGCACAAGTTTTCAATAAAGGTATTTTATATAATATTAAAAAGGTTTTCCTCCCTATAATTAAGGGTTTCTTTACACTCTACACTTCCTCAAGATAAAATTTTATGTCATTTTCATGAATCCATTATTTATATTTATTTTTTTAAAAGTAAATTTTTTCAAAATATTTTGCTTGAAATTTTCCAAAAATCACTTTTGAAAGTAACCCGTACGTTTGTGTCTTATGAAAACATTAATTTTTTTTCTTCTAAAAACTCTTCTATGTTTTACCATCCATTTTATTTTTCATATTAAAAATTATTTAAACTAATTGTATTTATGTTTCATGATTGTACCTCTAATATACATTTCACTACTTCCCTTTTGAGTAATTAATCTTGTGGTATCATATGACTCCGATTATTGATCTTTTTTTTATGGTATCAATTAAGTTATATAATAATAAGGATGTTTTCATCTATGCCAAAATCTTATAATCCTTTGAAAATATGTTTTAAAGATACCATCTAAATTTTTTCTTTGGATGGATTATGTTCAAGTTTTATGGAAATAGTAATGAAACCCATTTATTTCTTGGGTTAATAATGATTTGATGAAATTATGAATGTTTTCCTATATGAAACACATATGCATGTACATAATATGATGTGACAAGTGGGAGAATAATTATATATCCCTCCAATGCATTGGGTAAAACTTTAATTCTCATGCGATTTTATGTATAAGATTAGTGAGTGGACCTAATCCACTATGGGAATTTTTCCACTATGTAATGATGGTTTTGGGGGTGAACCTTGAATTATACTAATGATGTCATGTATTATTTTGTGGTAAAAATATTTTGATTCCAAGATCATTTGACATCATATTTTTATATTAAATCCTCATACTAGGATTATTAAAATATGATCCATGATTTATTAGTCATGAATTCTGTATTTTATGTTCATGTTCCTTACTTACATTCTCATACCCATATGTTTATCATACTCTCACTTTTTTTATCACTTATTCTTATCCTTACCAAGTATTTAAGATCACCATTTCTTATGTTTCCATTTCAATAGGAAACTAAGGAAAGTAATAAATGTGGTTTGTCTAGAAGATTATTTTGTGTTGAAATTTTTTGGGAGACGTTGAAGAATTATTATACATTAATCAATTGATCGAATAGTGTTCAAAATTTTAGTTAACTGAAAAAGTGAAGGATTTTTCTAGTTAATGTTTTATCGTAATTCTCTAATAATATAAACCTAGAAGATCATGGGTATGTATTTTAATGAAATATTTACTTTAAGTTACGTGGATTATTTGTTCACATTTGAGGGCTACTATAAGTGGTATCATAACCGAGTTTAAATAACTTTTAATATTAATATGATGTTGGTTGAGGATAGATTGGGAGCTAGAAATGTCATCAAAGGTTGATAAGGTAAGTTTGATTATAATTTCAAAGGTACATATTACTCTTTAGGTCATTTGAGGTAATATTTTGAGGATTGAGATAAGAAAAATTTAGTAAAAAAACCCTAGGGACACGTCTAAGTATAGGATAACATCCTGAAATTTTTGTAAATTAGATATTGTGTGGATTTCCTAGAAAAAAAATCCCAATTTGGATACTACATGTCATGACCTGACCCAAGTTGGGGCTTGAGCCGCAACTACCCCAAGCTCACCTTTATATAGGCTAGGGGCTGATGACTAGTGATGAAGTCATAACTAACACATGGAGGCCTTTTACTAAATACCTGTATGCACACACACAACCATATTGATGTATAAGTGAAGAGGAAGTAAAATTAAAATAATCAAAATGATAAGGGAACAACCATGCATGAAAAACCTCTAGATAGTACAAGTATACGGTAGTGTAAACTAAAAAGTAAAGAGGAAAAATACATTCCTAACCAAAAATATGTCTCAACATGAAAAAACTGAAAATGAAAACACTGAGAGCACCTCGCTCCTGATCTCCAAGTTGTGAACACTGTATGCAGTCCAAAATATTAGGTATCCCTAAGCTCCTTTGTAGTCATCACCGACCTGTCCATCATTTGCATAAGACACGACATGTGTAGGAAAAGCCCATGTACGGGTGAGTATATACATACCCAGTTGGACACCCTGAAACCTAAAGGTGGAGTAGTAAGAGATACAATAAGAATAGGAAGACTGTAGATAGTAAACAAGATACAGAAAGTAGTGAAATAGAACTACTCAATCCAAACCAAGAGAGGAAGTAACCTTTTCCAAACATAGTGGGATCAACATAGTTAGTAGATAAACTACACGTTGAGTCTTTTCCACCCCTAGAAGAAGAGTAAGCTCATCCAAACATGAGAAGCTAAACACATAAAGCATATGGAATACCCCATGTATCTTTACATCTCATGGAAAGATAGTAATCAAATCCAAAGATATGGATACAAAAGTATATATATATTCTCAGTAAAAAAAACATAGTTGAGAGATAAAGGGGATCTCCATCTCATAAATCTGCATGAGAATAAGAGTCTCCAACAGTTCTATAAGTCCATCTACAATGACTAAAAACTCACGCATATTCTCATAAGTAACCATGTGAAGGCCCATGCCTCGCCACTATGTCGCACAACCGAGGGGGCATAATCTCCAAGTAGAGGATATGTTCCCTAGTGTATCAGGGGGTTCCACTTTGTATGTATCCATAGAGGACCTATTCCCAAGGCGATGGGGGGTTCCACTCTAGTGTCATGAGGACCCATACCCTATCTGAAAGGGGGTTATAATAGGTAGGTAGAGGACCCACACCCAAGGTGATGGGGGAGGGGGGGGGGGTGATACACTCTATAGGTTGAGGACTCGCACCCTAGTGTGATAGGAGGTTCCACTCTGGCCATCGAGGAACCATGCCCTATCCGATAAGGGGTTCCACTCAGTAAGCCATAGGACCCGTACCTAATATAATGGGGGGGTTGCACTATATAGATAGAGGAACCACACCCTGTTGTGGTAGGGGGTTCCACATTGGTCATCGAGGACCTATTCCTTTTCCAATAGGGGGTTTCACTCAGTAAGGTAGAGGACCCTTTCCCAAGATAATGGAGAGTTCCACTCTATAGGTCGATGACCCACACCATAATGTGACATGGGGGTTCCACTATAGTCATATAAGACCCATGTACTATCCGATAGGGGGTTTCACTCGATAAAGTAGAAGACCCATTCCCAAGCTGATGGGGTGTTCCACTCTATAGGAAGCCTTTGGTGATCCTCTGCCTGATCACTACCATCGTCGAGCATCACCTAAATAAGTGCTGCACCCATAAAATTATTCATTGTATCCAAAAAGCCACAATCGAGGGCACCATTATGTTCTATATAGAAAAATACTTAGGATAGGATACTCATGGGCTAACATCCAAGTCCAAACAAAGGAGATATGGAATATTGAAGTTTTCTAAAAAGGAACCAAGTAGCACATGGAATGTGAGGGGACCCACACGGCATGTGGTCCCGCTCCACCACCTAGACATGTCCCTAGAAAGCACATATAACCCAATCCATGTAAAAGTACGTGCAGTAAAGGTGGACTACACAACATATCCAGACTATCCGGGATCGGGTAGTGTCCTTCTGGTTGTACCCATGTTCTTGACCTTATGTCTATGTACTTAGGTACACAACTGTGTTCCTGTCTGTGTACTCCCACACAGGGTACCTCCCGTGTGATCATCCACATGGCTCTTACATTTGGGGATGAGGTACATGGCGTGTAGGAGGGCTACATTCCGTTCCATCTTTATAATCTTTTTAAACCCTAGCCGCTATATCCAGGGGCTACACTTCATGTGTTCATCACAGTACATGAAATGTAGTCGGGTTTTTCACAGTTCTCTAGATCTACTTCCTGCATACTGAATATGATATTTTACTTTAATTTTGGCCTCGTTTTCTCCCATAATCATAGAATCTAAATTGAATCTATCATTTCTGGCTGTCATTCACTGGAAATCAGATCCTGTCATTCTGTGGGGGTGTGTCACATGAACCGCTCACCCCGAATCCTTATGACTTTGATTATTCATTCTATAATCATAAAAATAATCATCTATAACCCACAACCATCCCAGATCTATTCCTTATTCATTTATCCATCCATCTATTGTGAATCCATCATGATTTCTAGGGTCTGATTGGGGTCGGTACCACCTGACAATGATGAACTAGGACTGCAGGGTCCAACCAATGAAGAATGTGAAGATATTGATGGAATAAAGGCACAAGAACAATTTTTTAATCACCACTGGAAAATATTTCTTGGTAAATGATAAATAATGAGGATATCTTGGATATAAAATATTGAAACAATAAATTAAATTAGTACTTGTGAGCATGATAAGGATTTACAATTGGCACAGATCAATAAAGGGAATTGATATGCTCAATTAATTTAATCAAAGAGGGAATAAACCAATAATTAAAGAGTCCTACCAAGATATTGGATCATTCTTTGTCAAAGAACACACTTTCCAATGATCGAAGGAAGTCATTGTGTTCTCTATATCCTGATCTTCTCTGATCCAGTGTTTCTTCATCGATCGAGGTGATTCACCCACAAAAGGAGGGGAAGAAGCTCTAGAATCCTCCCAAGGTTTATGCGGCTAACCATAGAGGGCCCTCCATGGATATTAATTTGTATAAATTTTATTTAGGTCAAAATAATGAATTAATGAATGGATTAATTAATTAATTAATCCATTGAATGTACTGCCAATGGACGAGTTGTCTGAATGCCACACGCTAACCTATTTTAGGTCATGCCTAGGGTAAAAACCATGTTCCGGACTCAAACATGGTCTCAGATTTCCAATATGATATTTTATTTAAGAGTTATCCCATTTTCTTTAAAAAATGTGCATTTTTAATATAAAATATATTTAATAATTTTATAAAAATTAATTCTGGGCACACTGAGCCTCGAAATCGCATGTCGTCTCAGCGCCTAACTCTAGATATATATATATATAGATTTATTTAAAAGTATTACAAGGAAAAAAATAGGTCTATACATCATTACCTCCTTCAAGATTTTTGTCCCTGAAAAGAAAAAATAAACAAAAAACTTGGGATACTGAGCCCGCACTTCGCTCTCCTGCTTCCAGGGACTCTCCTGCACATTCCCGTGCTACCAAAACACACGAACCAAATGGATGGTCTACCCATACAAGGTTCTCTCCTATCGATCCTTAATTGCCACTAGGTGATCTGCAAAGGTGGATCCATCCTTGATGTTCATCTTTCCTCAATCAATGATGTTCATGGGGTCATGCACGTATCTCTTTAGCTACAACACATGGAAGACATCATTCACTCGATTCATCTGTGGCTGTAGGGTGAGGTGGTAAGAAACATTGCCAACCCTCTACATGATCTCAAATGGCTCAATGAACCTTGGTGATATCTTGCCTCCCCAGCCAAACCTCTATAATCATCATCATGGGGAGACTCTCAGGAAAAAATGGTCTCTCTAATCAAACTCCAAGGGCCTATGATGACGATATGTGTAAGATTTGTTCCTAATCTGAGCCATCCTCATCTATTCATAGATGACCTAGAACTTCTCTGTCATCACCTATACCATATCTGGACCCACACGATATGTCTCACTAATATTTATTCAGCACAAGGGTGACCTGAAGGGTCTCTTATATAGGGCCTCAAAAGGTTCCATGCTAATGGTAGAGTGGTAGATGTTGTTGTATGGAAACTATACTAAGGGAAAGTGATCTTCTCATCTCTGACCGAAGTCTAACACACAGGATCTCAACATATCCTCCAACACTTTGATAGTGCACTTAGTATGACCATCAGTATGGGGGTGAAAGAATGTACTCATCCTTATCTGGGTCATGAATTCCTCTTGCAGGCCTCTCCAAAATCATGATTTAAACTGCATGTCATGATCAAAGACAATCATTGAGGGTACTATATGGAGGTTAACAATCTATCATATGTACAAATTCCCTATACTCTCCACCAAAATCTTCTCCTTGATAGAGAGGAAGTGTTCCGACTTTGTGATTCGGTCAACTATCAACTAAATGGTGTCATGGTCCTTCACTATGAGTGGAATCCCTATTAAAAAGTCAATGTATATGCCATCCCAATTCCACTTCGGGGTCTCAAGGGGATACAAAAACCTGCCGGAACGGTGCTCAGCCTTCACTAGCTAACAGGTGAGGCACCAAGAGATGAACTCAGCTACGCTCTGTCTCATACTGGACCACCATAATTACCACCAGAGGTCTCTATAAATCTTCCACACATCAGGATGTACATCTTTGGGAGAGGTGTGGAACTCTCACATCACCTCCTCCCGCATCATGACTGGAACCATCATCCATCCCTGAAGAAGTTAACATGATTCCCTCCTTCAGAATATCCATCTGGTGAATCCCATGTAGATATCTAGTAGCATAAGACCTCACAGTTAGTGCCTCCCATCTAGGACTCTCTCACATTCTCGAGAAGTGGAGGATTCAATACCACCGACTGTAGAAATGTTGTACCCTCCTGCTCCATGAGGGTTAGTTGTAGGGAATCCAACTGATCTGAATCCTCCAACACCAAGTGAGCTTGGGACTTCCTACTAAGGGAGTCTGCTACTATGTTGACCTTCCATGGAGTATATGATGTCTCAAATTCATATTCTGGTAAGAACTCCAACTATCGTCACTGTCTCAGGTTCAAGGACCTTTGTGTGAATACATACCTAAGACTTTGATAGTCTGAGTAAACCACAAAGTGCTCTCCAAAAAGGTATTTCCTCCACATCTTTAGGGAGAAGACTATTTCTGCTAGATCTATGTTCCGAGTCATGTAGTTCTGCTCATGGGGTCTCAACTGCCTCAACCCATATACGATTACTATCCACCGCTGCATCAACACGCAACTGATCCTAGCTCCAGAGGCATCATTAAACACTATGTACTCCACGCCTTCCTATGGTAGTATCAACATAGGAGCACTCATCAGCCTCAACCTAAACTCATATTAGGACCTCTGGAACTACTCAGTACAGGTAAATGACTGCCCTTTCTATTTCAGGGTGGTCAAAGGGGCTGCAATATTATATAATTATTCCACAAACCTCATGTAGTACCCTACCAAGATAAAAAATATCTGCACCTCTAACACGCTCTTGGATGGCTCCCAAGAAATAATTGCATTGATATTCACTAGGTCTATGGGTAAAACATGATCATAAATGACATGCCATAGAAAGTGAACCTCATAAATCCAGAACTGACACTTTGAGAGTTTTCCATAAAAATGGTGCTCTCAAAGAAAATCTAGAACCATCCTCAAGTGCTTTGCATGCTCCCCATATGATGTAGATTATATGATCATTTAATCAATGAAGATGACCAAAAAATGGTCCAAGTATAGTTGGAAGACTTTGTTCATCAAATACATAAACACAATGGGGGAATTATTCACACCAAAGGGAATTACCAATAACTCATAGTGTCCGTAGTGACATAGGAATCCCAACTTTGGAATATCAGTATCATGAACCCTCAATTGGTGGTAGCCATACCTAAGATCGATCTTTGAGAACCATCTTGCATCTCATAACTTGTCAAATAGGTCATAAATACTTGGAAAAGGGTACTTTTTCTTTATCATGGCCTGGTTCAGCCAACGATAGTTGACACAAATCTGTAAGATCCCATCAGCCTTTTCACGAACAACACTAGAGCTACCCAGAGGGACACACTAGTCATGATGAAACCATTATCTTGAAGGTCATCCAACTACATTAACAGATCCAAAATCTCATTAGGGGTCATATGATATGCCACCGAAGATATTGGTACAGTCCTGGGATGCATGGCAATACAACAATCAATCTCCCACCTCAGAGGTAGTCCTAGGATGTTCTCAGGGAAGAAGTTTATATAATACTCTACAACTAAAGGAATGTAGATGCCTGATGAGCCTACTACACTAAGGGATACACTATCCAACTGATGGGTAATGGGATGCAACCTCCTGCTTGCGAAACCCAGATGCCCTGCCATGAGATATCTCTCACCCACAAAGGAGAATCTCATCCTATCAGTGCATAAGCATCTGACTAGTCTGCGGTGACAGTAAATCTAGGCTCAGACCATGGAAATCCAATTCACACCTAAGATGGCACTATAGGGTTCCATTTTGATGACCAAAAGGTCCCACATGAACCTCTCTCCACCAAGAGATAGCTCACACTATCAGAAGATAAAAGATACAAAAGAATTGTTCCATGTAGGAATCTCAAAACAAAGATACTAGGATAGTGCCTCAACTGGGAGCTTCAACTCTCACACCAGAAGTATAAAGATAAAGGAATGATTGACACTTGTGTCTATTAATACCAAATAAAGAATATAATAAACACAGATCATACCTCTAATAATCTCATGCATTGTGAGGTCATAACAATAAAAAATGGGGGATTGGCAATGATTGTTTTTTGGACTAGTGGAGGTTTAAACCATCACCTATTAGTATCATGATAGTTTCAAAAATTGTCGCGTATTGTATGGTTTCTAGTCATTTAGTGGTGGTTTCAATAATTTCATGACAATTTTACTACGTGTCATTTTTGGAGTATTTAGTGGTGTTTTCTCTTTCATTTCACGATAGTTTTTTCTTAAAAAAATCCCAAATAAATATTTAAAAAATCTAAAGAACTACCACTAATATGTTCTGCAATGGTTTTTTTAGCAGCGGTTTATCCTAACCACTGCTAAACATATTTTATTTAATTTATTTAATGGTGGTTTCTACAAACTGCTGCTAAATCAATTTTTTTAAATATTTAATAAAAAACTATAAATATAAAAAAGTGACATGAAATAATCTAAAACTTGACTATATGATAAACCATCACACATATGTCATACATCCATAAAAAATATACAGACATCCACAGTCATCATAACCTCAATCTCATTCAACCCATACATTTTTCAACCAATACATCTGTCTGCCTCCACTACATCCACGTCATGACCAATATACATCCACATCACAACCTCCACTGCATCTGTCTACCTCCACTACATCTCATAAACTGAAACCAACCACATCATCTCATCAACTATAACAAAAAAGGAAACAAAAATTAAAACTAAACATAATAGATCATAATTAAATTAGAAAAATTGATAAAATTTTAACATAGCACAGAAACTAAAAACCATCACAACCGCCTTATAAAGAATGTCATGGATTGGAATAGTCAACCTTATACCTACTATTGGAATCTTCCACCTATAATGAAAACCATAATATTTAAGAAAAGTAACATAAAAAATAAAGACACAGAATATATTCAGAATACAATACATAAAATTTATTATTTTATTTATCAATAGAATAAATTTTAACATAAAACAAATAATATATAATGAAAAAATACTTTCATAACATAAACTTATCTAATTAAGGTACGATTAAACACTTGAAACTAAAAAGAGATAAGTAAACACTCCAATTTATTTTTAAAGCAACATGCGGTGTGCTTAAAATTTACTTAATAAACAAATTTTAAAGACTTTGATATCACATAATGTCCAATATTTCAAAAATAACTTATTAGTGGTTTTCAAATGATTTGATTTCTGTGGTCGTTTTCTATAGTTTTGACCATTCCACGCACGTTTTAGTGTTTTAAAACACTAAAAACATTTTTACGACCATAATGGGAAAACCATAATTTGGAATGATGTTCCATAGGTACCTACATTTCAAAATTAAATATATAATTATTGGACCCTAATTTTAGGGAAATATGACACCAGTTTCCTATTTTTGACCCCCCATAACACTTGTTTTTAAATGTTTTTGTACCTTTAAGAAGTGGTTACCGAGTCATTCTGACCACACCGCACAACAGATTGATGTTTTTTCTGAATAAACATGTCAAAAATAACTTAGAAGTGGTTTTTCAATGACTAGACATCAATATGTGGTTATTTTCTATGGTTTTGACTGTTCCACACACGTTTTAGTGTTTTAAAACACTAAAAATGCATTTACAACCACAATAGGAAAACCATCAATTAGAATGAAATACTGTTAGTTCCTACATTTCAAAATTAAATATATGGGTTTCCCCTAATTTCAAGGAAATACAACATTTTTTCCTAGTTTTGACCCCCAACACTTGTTTTTAAAGGTTTTTGTACATTTAAGATGTGGTTACCAAGTCATTTCGACCACACTGCACATCAGATTGATGTGTTGTCTATGTGTACATGTCAAAAATAACTTACTGGTGGTTTTAAATTGACTTTAAATCAATCTGTGGTCATTTACTATGGTTTTGACCATTCCATGCACATTATAGTGTTTTAAAACACTAAAAACGAATTTATAGACATAATAGGAAAACCATCATTCATAATGAAATCCCATCAGTTCCAACATTTCACAATTAAATATATGGCGTCTTCTCCCTGATTTCAAGGCAATCTGATGTCGTTTGAATGGTTTTGACCCCCCGACACTTGTTTTTAAAGATTTTTGTACCTTTAAGAAGTGGTTACTAAGTCATTTCGACCACACCGCATGTCGTACTAACATGTTTTCTATGCATACATGTGAAAAATAAATCAGTGGTAGTTTTTCAATGATTTCATGTCAATATGTGGTTGTTTTCTATGGTTTTGACCGTCCTGTGCATGTTTTAGTGTTTTAAAACACTAAAAAGCATTGAAGGACATAATGGGGAAAGTGTTATTAGTATTGATTTTCCATTGGTTATTACATTTCACAATTAAATATATGGTTTTTCCCTTTATTTTAGGGAAATATGATTCTTTTTTCATAGTTTTGACCCCCCAACACTTGTTTTTAAAGGTTTTTATACCTTTAAGAAGTGGTTAATGAGTCATTCTGACCACACCACACGTTGGATTGAAATGTTTTCTATGCATAAACATAAAAATAACAACTTATAGGTGGTTTTCCAATGATTTTTCGATCTGAGGTCATTTTCTATGATTTTGAATATTCCACGAATGTTTTAGTGTTTTAAAACACTAAAAATTCATTTATAGCCATAATAGGAAAACCGTCATTTGAAATAAAGTGTTGTTAGTTCCTAAATTTCACAATTAAATATACAATTTTTTTCCTATTATTTCAGGTCAATTCGATTTTGTTTTCCAAGGTTTGACCCCCCGACACTTGTTTTTAATGGTTTTTGTACCTTTAAGAAGTGGTTACTGAGTCATTCCGACTACACCGTATGTTGGATTGACGTCTTTTCTAAATATACACATAAAAATCACTCATTGGTGGTTTTATAATGATTTAAAATCAATATGAGGTCAATTTCTATGGTTTTGATCGTTCCATGCATGTTTTAGTGTTTTAAAACACTAAAAATGCATTTAAGACCATAATGATCAAACCATCATTCGGAATGACGTTCCATTAGTTCCTATATTTAATAATTAAATATATGGTTGTTTCCACTTGATTTTAGTTCTATCCAACATTTTTCCTAGTTTTAACCCCCCGACGCATGTTTCTAAAACATTGATATCTTTTAAAATTTCTTATTGAGTCATTGTGAGCACACTGCATGTTGAATGAAAGTGTTGTTTTCCTGTACATGTCAAAAATAATTAAATGGTGTTTTTCCCATGATTTCACATCAATAAGATATTGTTTTTTATTTTTTTGATTGTTTAATGTGCATTTTAGCATTTTAAAACACTGAAAATGTATTTACATACATCACAAGAAAACCGTAACTCAGATTGATGTGGTGTCTATTACTACATTTCAAAAATAAATATGTGTTTATTATCCTATGATAAATTTTTTAATATTTTTTTTTAAAATTATAATTGTATAATTAATATATTATTAATAAAATTAATGATTTAGCATACCCTGCCCAGTGGTGTACTGTTTCACACCCCATCTAGTCACACTACCCATCATGCCCTATCCAATCACACAACACCTCATGCCTAGTCAACCTTTCACCTATACTATATTATATTCTCAAAGGAACTGGGTGTTCAAAGTTGTTACAAGAGGTTCACTACAAACAAATCCAGTCTATGCGGTGTTTTTTTTACAACTGACAGTGGTTTAAATTGCTAATACATTATTTAATAGTTGTTAAGTAAACCACCATGTTTTTCATGGTCAACAATCATTTATTGGTGATTTTTATAGTTTATTTATAGTTTTTATATGTGTTGTTTTTTGGGTACTTAGTGGTGAGTTTTTATTCAGTTGGCGACAATTTTTTTAACCAAAAACAACAAAAAATAACATGGGGGAAGTTAATGGGAAAAATCACCATCTCACAAGCAAGATACCAAATAATCTACCCATATATTCTAACAACATCACCATCTCACTAGCAGTATTCGGTATAACAGAATGACTATGATCCACAAAAGATGACGGTAGTGATGGAATGCTCTGAGATGCTAATTGGCTAGGATCCTGATTATTTTTGTTCCTGGAATTCCTGCATTTAAAATGGTTAAGGTATATTAAATGTATAAAAAAATGAAAAACTAAATTTTTTTACAAAAAAAATAAAAACTAGAATATATATATGTAAGAAACACTTATCAATGATAAATTTTAATATATTTTCATTACCAATTTATGCATTCAATTATCTTCATCTTTATTATCTTCATTATTATCAACCTCCATTGTGATGAGTCCTTCATTTTCAACCTCTATTGAAATTTCTACTATTATGATATTTTAGGAAAAAA
This sequence comes from Viscum album, assembly GCA_963277665.1. Classification (NCBI taxonomy): domain Eukaryota; kingdom Viridiplantae; phylum Streptophyta; class Magnoliopsida; order Santalales; family Viscaceae; genus Viscum; species Viscum album. The sequence continues at coordinate 459,359,631 of OY728126.1, forward strand.
CTGTTCAATGTTTTGTGGTTAATTTGGTTTACTGTCACAAAGAACCAATTGATCTTATTCTCCCATATCATATAAGTATCTCTACTTTAAGTGTACACTAACACTCTAACCTTTATGTATCTCATCATCCACATAATAAACCATCTTATCTTGTGAATCCAAGATAAATGGATCATGTTATGCATGCTCACTGGTATCCATCAAATGTGAGAAGTTGAAAAAAGTAAAATGTAATGAATATTTCATTATAACCCTACCAATTTTTACCCACTTACATTTGAATAAGAAAACTAAAAACTATCCATGATAGTTTAATTCAATTATATCATTCAACTTCCCATAGCATCCCACCTCTTTAAATGAAAATACACCACTATTATGAGTTTTCAAGTCTTCTTCATGATAAATTATATGAAACCTGAAGCCATAAATATTGTATGCATTGAATCTCTTAGCCCACCTTAGAGGACCTCATGCAAAAAAATTCAAATCATTCGATATTTTAGCTTGATTTTCAATATTCATTATCTAGAAAAAAGATACAAGCTATTAATTTTAACATAGAAAAAATAACTACACCAAAATAATATGAATATGAGTATATACTTACATTATGGGTGAACCATTCAACAATCTACTTATTAACAACTTTTGTTAATTCCATCTCATTTTGAGCTTGACCCCATAGTCGCATCTTTGTTTGCAGTCAAAATTCTTTAATGAATGGATCTGTAATAACACTATTGTATAGCACAAATCTATGTTCTTGTAGAAACTAAAATTCAATCAATGTAAAATTTGACCCCATTTCAATTAGTCTTCCAATAGTTGAAAATATAGATGAATGATTTTTAGAATGAGAATTAGTGGAGATGTTGTCAGCACATCCAACACATTTGAATCTAGTATCAATCCCATCCAAATACCTATAACTAACAGTCAAGCACTTTTTGGCTATGTAACCATCAACAATAGGTACTTCTAGTTGATATTTATTCCTCGTATATGATTTCAAATGACCCAAGTTCTTGATGGAAAAAACTAAGAAACATATTAAAAAAATTTCGCAATGATTTGATAAAATTTAATTCACCAATGAAAATAAAAAATATCAACATACCTCTATATTGAATACATCCATCAATAGTGTACTAGTCCAACAATTGTATCTTCTTTATACAAATGAAAAGTAAAATGAATCATGAATGTAAATAATGAAGGGGTAAATAACATCTCCAAATGACATAGTGACAAAGAAATTCTTTCTTGAAGTTTATAAAGCTCGGTTGGATTTATAGTTTTTCTATAAATCTCTCTGAAAAAGGTACAAAAATCAACTATAACCATAGTTACTTTTTTTAGGTAAAGTATTATGAAAATAAAATAGAAACAATTGTTCCAACAATATATGCGAGCCATGACTTTTCAATCCATGTATTTTTTGATGTTTTAAGTCAACACACCTTGATATATTACTTGAATATGCATCTGGAACTTTTAAATTTTTCAAAGTTTGAAGGAATACATATTTCTCACGATTTTTCAGTGTAAAAATTTCTAAAGGATACTTTCATTCTCATTTTACCATAAACCATGATTTATATTCATTGACTCCAAATCCTTATGAGCATTAAGTTGATCCTTCAATTTACCCTGCTTATTAAGCACTATAAAAATTAAATTATCACAGAAGTCCTTCTCAATATGCATGATTCCAATATTATGAAATATAAAATTAAAATTAAAATAAGGAATTCTTAAAAATATACTCTTTCTCTTCCATTATTGTGTTCTAGCTTCTTTGGATATTGTACCTCATACCCTTTTCACCCCTTCTTTAAACTGATGCCATTTTCCAAATTCCTCAGTGGCATTCATTAATTATCCTAAGATTTCTGAGCCAGATAACAACTCTGGTGACTTTATCATTTCAATATCTCCATTGAATCGTTTCTTGTTAAACTTAAATTTATGAGAATTATCAAGAAATCGATGATGACATATAAAACACCATTTTCTACTATGAGGTAATCATTGAGGTTAAAAATTAAAATTACAAAATGGATAAGCCAAACCAATATGAGTGTTCCAAACAAATAAATTTCCTAGTGTAGGAAAGTCACTAATTTTCACATTAAAGCACCATGCATTTTGAATAGTTGTCTTGTTGTAGTATCATATGTTTCCATGCCATCATCCCACAATTCTCACAATTCCTTTATTAGAGGTTGAATGTATACATCAATTTCATTTCTAGAATTTTTCTTTCTAGGAATAATCATCAAAATAATGAAATAATTATTCTTCATACACATCCATTAAGGTCGATTATAGGGGATTAAAAAAACTATAAAAATTCTATAATTAGTACTTAAAGTACCAAAAGTGTTAAAACCACCAGAAGATAATCCCAAACATACATTCCTAGGATCCAAATAAAAATTTGTATATAGAGAATAAAATATATTCCATGATGTTGAATCATTTGGACATCTCTTTAAGACATCATTACTATCCTGATCATGCCACTTCATGTTGTATACAGTCTTATATGACATGAATAATCTTTTCAATCACGGTTTCAGAGGAAAATAATGCAATACATTTGTAGGAGTTTTCTTCTTCTATTTATTATCAGGGTTGAATTGATTTATAATCTCATTGTTGTTCATTGAATTCTATCTATTTATATGAAATCTTGTGTATTATTCTTTATCAGAATCTTCTCTCCAGTAAATCATGCATTCATTAGGGCATGCATGTATCTTTGTATAACCAAGTACAAGTTTGTTGATGACTTTGTTCATCTCAAAGAATGATATAGGGATCTTAGCTTCACTAAATGCATCATGAAGAAACTCTACAATCATGGAAATTTCTTTTTTATTAATTCAAAAAATAAACTTGATATGATACAAATTCAGTAAAAAATAAACCTTTGAATACTTGGCACAACCTTAATATAGTTCTTGTTGTCCATATTCAAGTAATTCATAAAAATCATTGTTTTGTCACTGAAGTTTTGATCAAGATTTACTTGCTCAGGATCAACTAAAGGTTCTTTCAATCTATTAAAATCTTGGAAATTTTATTTTGGAAAACCAAACACTCCATTTAATAAATTTTGAACTAAATTTTCCTCTTCTGGGTTATTTTGTATTTCATTAACATTATTTTCATTGTTTTTAATTTCTATAACATTTGATTCACCATGCCAAATCCAACATATATATCTACCTGGAAACTTTTTCATTATAAAATTATCATATAATTCATTTCTATTCAACCATTTCTTGAATTTACAATTAAGACACATACATTTTATTATACCATCCACTGATCAGTTTTTAATTGCATAATATAAAAATTCTTCTAATCCCTTGGAATACCGAGGCATGTTTCGAGGTAAATTAATCCAAATTTTATCTATAGGTATTGGATAGTATTCTCCCTATACATTAAAATATAAATATATAAATGTTCAATCAAATAGGTATAATCAAAATTAAATAAGGATCTATACAGTTTATAATAAGACTCAAGAGCATGGTATTTGAAGTTAGATACATGCTTGAAACAATTAATATTTAATGATAGAAGTGTGGAAAACAACGTCTACATTAAATATGATAAAGATGTATCAATTTTTGATATTTTATATATAGATGATATTATTTTTATGGGATAAAAATACAATGGTGTATTCTACCTTAGTTTTGTAACTAAGGAGGGTTCATTCCATTGAAAAATTAGCTACATTGATCAATGTCTGAACTATTTCCCATGGTCTAACTTAGACCAAGATAACCCCTTTAAAAATATGAATAAAAAATATAATTTATTTGGATACCCCACACTATTGGATGGATAAAATTGATAAACATATAAGTTTTAGGTTGTTATATGTGCTTATACTTTATTCTACCATTTAAGGTAATTTTATATGTGCACCTAAATTTCCTAAAAAACTTTCCATTGCTTCCCATGTTATAAAATAGAGGCCACACATCAATTATCACACAAGAATATAGTTAACCATTCAAAATATAAGCTCACCCCCACCTCTATAAATCCTTTCTAAAACATCCCCTTCTCTTTCATTGTGAACAATAATCAATATGAAAACCCCCTATGGGAAATCAACACACCATAGCATTTCAATTTCCAAAATATATCAAGGGGCATGGTCTATGGTTGAATTTTAATACTATTTATGAAATTTTCCAACTATAAAGTCAAATACACTTTGAGAAACATATTTATAAAATTTACCTTGAAAACTCAAATACTCAATCATTATAAAGTCACTATATTCAAGGTAACCCAACATTGGTTCTTAAAAATCCATGCACACCCTTGGAAGTCATGAGTTTCCAATAAAAATTATTTTGAGAACAAAAATAACTTCTAAAGTCATGAAATCATGTAATAAAATACATTCTAATATTTTATCAAATGTTAGGTGTGCATGATGGTTGAAAAATAAATTTAAAATATATTTTTTCATATAAAAAACCTTCTTATTCAATGGAAAACAAGAAAAACGTGGTTTACTTTTAAAATAGATTTATATACACATATAATAATTTCATTAAGAATCTAAAACCTAGATTAAAGAGGTAAGAAATCAGTGTTTATTAATTTAATGAACTATGTAATAGAGAAAACCAACCTATGATATTCCATTTACACAATGCGAGACACTAAATCACGACAATAAGGCCAAAGAATCCTTAAGAGGCTATGAGGAGGGGAACCGAGCTTGGGAGAGGGAGGTTTGAGGGGGGGGGGGGTTGCATTGCCGCCTAGGAGAGGAATTACAGAGGAGAGGCTGGGGGGGTCATGTGGTAGGGGTCACACAAGGAGCAGAAGAGGATAGGTGCCGGGGTTGTGTCGTGTAGAGGGAGCAGGGGTGGTGGAGGAAATATGGTTATTAAAACATTTTGTGGTGGTTTAATAGAAATCGTTGCTAATTATTAAAATAAAAAAAATTCAATGATGGTTTGACAAAACCAACACTATATTATTATTTTTTAAACTGAATTTATTTCGTGGTGGTTAATAGAGCTGTCCTGAATAAACTGCCACTAACCAGTGATTTTTTTGCAGTGTAAGACTCCAAAGCCTACAACTATCTTCAGCCCCAAACAACAACTACTTAAGTCTAACATGGGATGCCTGGTGGTGGTGGTGGAAGGATATCATAACATCATCCACCACTCATATCTCCTCCTCTACCTGCTTCACCTCCCTAGAAACCACCCTACCCTCTCCTGGGAGATCCATGATCACGACACTACCTCTTCAATGCCGGTTCATCATCTACCTTCCTGCAATACTCAGCATGTTTGGTTGGGGAGTCTCACACTATGTGACCTATCCCATCACAAGAAATGCACCACCCCTATCTAAGATACCCTGACCCTCTATGTTTCCCCTGACCACGTGCCAAAGTCTTATCATGGGGGGTATCCTACATCAAGATCCTGTCATCTGGTGCGTGCTAGCTACTGCAGATGGCTCAGCTCTATGACACCGATTACCAACTCTAGCTATTTGACATCCATCTAACAGAAATATCTTTGTCACTAGTGCCTGATCCAACACCCTGGAATAGGTGGGGATTCACAATGGTACTGAACTGGCTCAGATCTCTCAGTGGAGTCCCTGCTCAAACTTCCATGCTTGGAAGTATCCATCTCAGATCATTTTAAGGGAGTACCTTGTAAGGTCTGTTAAACTCACTGGATTCACAACCACCCTCATCCCTCCCTGACGCAACTCTATAATTTCCTAAATCTGAACTGAGTACAAACAGAAGGGGTAGTAATATTTACAGAACAACTCCTGGAAGTCGAGTCACGAGAGTGTTGAATCATTGTGCATCTGCATACCAAGGATCCACCAGCACCCAGATACTCCATGGAAAAGGATAACTTCCAGTGAAACCACCTGATCTATTAGTGTCTAGATGATCCTAGAGAAATAGACCAATGACTCTAGGAAATCCTCTGCTACTTGAGGATTTGGATCACTGGAACCTCAACGACATCTAGTGATGGAACTCGTAGAGCGCACTAAACCTGTGAACATCCTAAGCCTGATCTATTGGAATGATCTATTGCTCAACTGGTGGAGGTGTCACTACTTGGATATCTGGAGGGGAAATCTTGATGGATGAAACCTAAACTAAGGCCTTATTTCTCATCAGATCATTGTCTCGATCCAAAATTAGTATCCTGACTAGCTGTCACCACAGAGCCATCCTGAAAGTTATCAAGATGTACCATGGTCAGATGAGAACACATATATATAACAACAATATGGATTTGAATAAATAAGTATAGTGAAATAATCAATACTATTTGATTTATTTCCATTTTCCCCTACAACCAATGTCTCGATATGCCAATTAGAAAAGCAGGTAGTCAAGGTCCTGGTGAATGGATACATTAGTCGCCTATACCATCACTAGATTTCCTAGTATGAAAGGAACACTTGAGATACTTTGACAAACTTTCCCTAAATCCCAACCAAATAATCATAATAGGACTACTCCAAAAACCATCCCAAGGATCAAACTAGCTTTGATACCAATATGTCATGACCCGACCCAAGTCGGGGCTCAACCCACAACTACCCCAAGCCTACCTCTATAGGCCAGGGGCTGGTGACCAGCATTGAAGGCATAACTTAGATAGGAATTCCTTTTCCTTAGTACATGTATGCACACACACAACCATCTCGATTCATAAATTCATCAGAATTAAAAGTAAAAGAAGAAAAATGATAAGGGAATAACCATGTATGAAAAACCTCTAGATAATACAAGTGTACGGTAGTGTAAACTAAAAATTAAAGGGAAAAAGTACACTCCCAACTAGAAATATGTCCCAACCTAACAAAACTGGAAAGTAAAACACTAAGAGAGCCCCACTCCCAATCTCCAAGCTGCAACCACCATATGCGGTCCAAAATACCAGGTATCTATAAGCTCCTCTGGAGTCATCGCCAACCTGTCCATCATCTACACAAGACATGACACATTTAGGAAAATACCATGCCAGGGTAAGTATATACATACCCAATAAGATTCTATATAATCTAAATGGGGAGAAATAAGAGATAAAATAAGAATAAAAAGACTATAGATAGTAAATAGGATGTAGAAAGTAGTGAAAGAGAACAACTCAATGAAAACCAATAGAGAGAGAGAGAGTAACCTCATATAAACATAGTGGGTTCAACATGCTAAGTAGATGAACTACATGTCAAGTCTTCATCACTTCTAGAAGGAGAGTAAGCTCATCTAACCATGAGAATCTAAAAAATGAAATCACGTGGTATACCCCATGCGTACTCACATCTCAGGGAAAGAGATTAACCAAATACAAAGGTATTAATACATAAGTATATATAAGTGCTCAGTCAAAAGAAACCTAGTTGAGAGAGAAATGGGATATCTATCTCACAGCTTGGCCCAAGAAGAAGAGCCATGAATAGTTCCAGAAGTTCATCTATGATTACTAGTATCTCACACATTGTAACGACCCGAAATTTTGAATAAATCTTGTTTCCTAATTTCATGTGTTATTTTTTTATACTCAAAAAAAAATGTTTTATTTGATAAACATGATTATAAATAAAATGAGACCATTGGTTTTTGAGTGTTATATGACCATCGGTAAATATGACCACCGTGAACAAAATGTTTTGATTATTGTCTCTAAATTTAAGTAATCTTGGTTAATTATTATAGAAAGAAGATTTGATGGCCACACCTAGTAGCCTTGGGCCGATCGAAGCCCATCTAACAGAGATTGGGAAGGAGGTAGCACCATTGGGCTTTGCTCTGGACCAAATCCAAGCCGAACTTCATCATGTGAAGCTAGAACGGAATCGCCTTCGCGAGAAGTTCAAACTGATAGAAATTACTACTCGGGCAATGTTGACTGAGCCGCCCCAAAATTCTATCACCCTAGCACACCTTACTATTAGGTATTATGCTGGTATTATAAGGGGTTATGTAACGAGACCGTAATTGCCTTGTGTAATCTTTTTTTTAAATAAAAATTTGGATTTCTTCTTATGATGATGTTTATGAATTTTCAAATGACCGGATAAATATTGTATGCATATTTTTGATGAATTTTAGAAAAAGGATATTTTAAAAATGGTTGTGTAAACCTTAAATAATTAAAAATGTGTAATGATTTTCGAAAAATGGTTTTCTACAATTATGTTCAGTACGAAATTTAGAGTCTAATAAGATCAACTTGATTTTTGATGAATAGTAAATTATGAATAGTGATTTTATGATTAGGATTAGTAATATGACCAAATGGATTAGTAATCTCACTTAAAGAAAGTTTTAAAATAATCTAGGCACCTTGATTAAGTAATGTGATTCAATAAAATAGTTAAATAACGGTTTCATTAATTATTATTCAAGTATTAGTTTTTTCGGGTGAATAGTGTTTTTTAATTAAAAATTTAATTAAAAATAATTAGAAAATTATTTTTATAAAAATGACTTCATTTTTGAACTCATAGCATCGATATTATGTTATGGTAATTTTTGGGGATTTTTCTGAAAAATGTGAATTTTCGATGAATAGTGTTTTTATTTAAAAATTAAATTAAAAATATTTAGAAAATTATTTTTACAAAATGGATTTCATTTTTGAAATCAGAGCATTGATATTTGGTTAAGGTGAAATTTTGGGGTTATTCTGAGAAGGTTGAATTTTCAGTGAATAGTAAAAATACAGTTTTAGGGTTTCAGTATGTTTAATGACATCATAATGGTGTCATGATGATGTCATGAGATCTTTTGAGGGTTGGCCGGCCAAGGGTGATGAATTATTGTTTTGGGGGCCCCATGTGGACTAACTCCATGATAAATGACAAGGGAGAGCACATGGGTTTGAGAAAAGCACATGTGAGGTGTCCCTTGGCCATTAATGCTTTGTCCCCTCACTTTCCCTATAAATACCCACCCTTTCCTCCTTTAGTTTTCACTCCCAACTCTCCCCCAACGAAGTTCTGATCTTCTTACCTTCCAAAGAGTCCTCCCAAGGTGCCCCCAAGCCCTCAAGGTCCAATCCTTTGAGTTTCAAGAGTCACGTTTTAAGGTAAGGGATCCGACCCCTCTCTTTCTTTTCAAGTGATCTCTTTTATGTCATTCCTTTTATGCTCCATGTTCTTATTTTGGAGGATGTTATTTTATACTCCTCTTACTGCCCTTTTTATGTTCATATGATGAAAGACCCCCTCTTACTCTCATCATTTAGTTTTAAGAAAGTTTAAGTGGCGCCGTTAGGCTGCCGAATTTTCAAGGGATTCATTCACCTCTCTCTTTTTCAAAGTTCTACTTTCATGTCAATTCTTTCAAGTTCCTTTATATTATGTTGGGGTATGATATCTATATCTATCATACTGGACTCTTATGTTCATATGATGAGAGACCCTATTTGACCTTGTCAAATTCAATTTTGTTGAAGTTTAAGTGACGCCGTTAGGCTGCCGAATTTTAAGGGATTCTTTCACCCTTCTCATTTTTTTTAAGTTCGATTTTCATGTCATGTCTTTCAAGTTCCTTTTTATTATATTGGGGTATGATCTCTATATCTATCATACTGATATCTTATGATCATATGAGGAGGGACCCTATTTGATCTTTTCAAATCATTTTCTTTTGAAGTTAAGTGACGCCGTAAGGTTGCCGGATTTTCATAAGAGAAATCTAATCTTTATTCCTTCCATGTTTTTTTTATTTCAAATGGTATGTCCCTAAAATTTCATTACCATGTCCATATGTCCTTCTTATTCTTTCACCCTACTGTTTTATGGATCATTTATGAGTGGGTGGCCCATGTCCCCTCTCATTTCAATGTTTTCTAAAACCCCAAAACTTAGCCGTTATGCTGCAGAATTTTCCCCTCAAAATGCCTCTCTCTTTTCTCAAAAATTATTTTATGTTATAAAGTGAATACTCAAAGCTATTATTTATACAAGGGTATTCACATATATATCAAAATGTTCCATTTTAAATTCTGGGATTTACATACATGAGACCCGCTTTCCCTTTCCGTGGGTTTAAAGTGACGTAAAGATCATGTCTTTAAAGCAGTTTTTAAAACGTTATGATTATGAAATGAAACCCATTTATTTTATGCTATGTGGGTTATTTATGAAATGTTTGATGATGATATATGTGGCTCACATGATAATAATGGCAAATTTAAGGGTGCGCCCTGATAGCGCTCCAATGCATTGGGTAAAGACTTAATCTCTAGAGATGACCATTTTAACGACGCCTTGGTGAATAACCTTGGTAATTTTTAACGACACCTTGGGGATGGACCTTGGTGAAACGAAACGATTGCCAATATTAAATGTTGCAGCCACATCTTCAAGTTATGAAAAAGTTTTATTTTTATTATGATATGCCCCATGATTTCATTTTCATGCCTTAAAGTTCTTTTCATGACTTTATTGATGTATCCCAAGTTCATATGTAAAATGTTTCACTTGTTTCCCTTGCTGGGCCTTCTGCTCACCCTTTCTTTTGATGTATGTCCCCAGGTTATGAGATTCAGTAATGAGCCTAGGGTGAACATGAGAAGAAGCCTTTCAATTGTTTAAGAAGAATTCTTTATGTTGTTTTCATGTTTTAAGTTCCTGGTTTCCAAGACACTAAACCTTAAAGATCCTCGGTTTTGTAAAATGTAATTAAAGTTTATGTGATAAAAAGGTGGGATGCTATAGTTGGTATCAAAGGATGGTTTAGTTATTTGTGGAAATTAGGATATGAAAACTCTAGGAGGAACCCTATAGAAAAGTTTAATATAGGAAATCTTCCTGGTATTTTGGTGAGTATTGAGTAAGGGGTTGCCAAGCAAATACATCCCTGTCTGGATACGAGCAGGTAGAGGTGGCTCTGGCACAGATGTACATAGGGGTAAAACCCGAAAACACCGCTTTGAGCTAGACTCGAACGGGAACTGGTACATGACAACGGGCCTTGCTGCACTCTTGGTTACGACACTCCCGGGGGATATGCTTTGGTAAATTCATAAGCTTGGTATGAACCATTATTAAAGGAACAAAGATAAAATAAAATAAAGATTCACATAAGAATATATGATCATGGATAACCTAGATGGGAACCTAGGGGATCACAAGTTAGGGTATACTTTTCTTCTACAAGTTATCCTTATATGCTTTAAGTTCCTTTTCATGATTATTGGTTAAGTATTTAAGCCTCTAATTATACTTTATCTTCTTAGTTAATGGTGGGAAATGGAATAACGTGTCCCAACAACCAATGTGATAGGAAATGCGACAATTTCCGTATTAATATGTCAGAGATGATTAGGGGATTAAAAGATGATTATTATTTTGGAAGGCGTTCACTATTTTGGGGACCCTATGTGATCGAGGTAAATAGATTACTATAGTATTTTCATTGAGGAGTAAGGTTGACTTATATTTTGAAGAATTGATGAATTTAAGGTGGACTTATAGTAATTTAGGTTACTTTTGGGAATGATTAACCTATCTTGGGTAAAATATGTTTAGGTTAGCTACTTTTGTTATAAGATGTTAGGAGTGGTTGATGTTGTCTGGAGATGAACAATGAAGTTGTTTTGGAAGACTATGTTATCAAATCCTTCTTGTATTTGGGTTTCAATCTTAGTTTGGTTTATTTTGAGGAATTTTAAGGACCGTTATTTATGGAGTGGTCTATGATGAATGTTGGGTAGTACCATGGAACTTTGAAGATTTAAAAGTAGGTTCTATTCCTATGGGATTCTTTCTTTTTGAAGAGTTGTTTTACCTTAACCTTTCTGTTTTTGGGATAATGTTTAAAGATAGAAGAAATAGATAGTTAATCTTTTGTAGATTATGTGATTCTATAGAAGATGATTCTTGTGCTTTTATGAGACCAAGTGTTTTTGAATTCTCATCATTTGGCGAAAAGATTAGTGTTGGTAGGGACTTGTTAAAGGATGAAACTCTACTTGAAGGTAGGTATATTTTCTTATGTTTTTGTTCTATGTAGTAAATGAAATCCTCAAAAATTATGAAAAGAAACGTAAAACAAAAATGTTTTTGGTTTACGTTTCCTACTAGGTAATCAAAGACCGTTTACACACATCATAAGTTTGGGATTTTCTCATGGTTAACTTTCTCCTAATCATGTTCTCTATCACTCTCTCTCAGAACTGACCCTTTGTTTTTTCCTCCATGTCCATGTTTTCCTACATGGAACCCGAGTGTGGGTTAACTCGGGTGGCCTTTGTACTTCCTTTTCTTTCTTTTAAAGTAATGGTGTTACTGACTCTTTTTCCGATGTGGGACTTTCAATGAAATTTCAAAACCCAATTTAAAAAAAAATTGCGAGGACGAAATTTCTTAAGGGGGGAAGATTGTAACGACCCGAAATTTTGAATAAATCTTGTTTCCTAATTTCATGTGTTATTTTTTTATACTCAAAAAAAATGTTTTATTTGATAAACATGATTATAAATAAAATGAGACCATTGGTTTTTGAGTGTTATATGACCATCGGTAAATATGACCACCGTGAACAAAATGTTTTGATTATTGTCTCTAAATTTAAGTAATCTTGGTTAATTATTATAGAAAGAAGATTTGATGGCCACACCTAGTAGCCTTGGGCCGATCGAAGCCCATCTAACAGAGATTGGGAAGGAGGTAGCACCATTGGGCTTTGCTCTGGACCAAATCCAAGCCGAACTTCATCATGTGAAGCTAGAACGGAATCGCCTTCGCGAGAAGTTCAAACTGATAGAAATTACTACTCGGGCAATGTTGACTGAGCCGCCCCAAAATTCTATCACCCTAGCACACCTTACTCTTAGGTCCTATGCTGGTATTATAAGGGGTTATGTAACGAGACCGTAATTGCCTTGTGTAATCTTTTTTTTAAATAAAAATTTGGATTTCTTCTTATGATGATGTTTATGAATTTTCAAATGACCGGATAAATATTGTATGCATATTTTTGATGAATTTTAGAAAAAGGATATTTTAAAAATGGTTGTGTAAACCTTAAATAATTAAAAATGTGTAATGATTTTCGAAAAATGGTCTTCTACAATTATGTTCAGTACGAAATTTAGAGTCTAATAAGATCAACTTGATTTTTGATGAATAGTAAATTATGAATAGTGATTTTATGATTAGGATTAGTAATATGACCAAATGGATTAGTAATCTCACTTAAAGAAAGTTTTAAAATAATCTAGGCACCTTGATTAAGTAATGTGATTCAATAAAATAGTTAAATAACGGTTTCATTAATTATTATTCAAGTATTAGTTTTTTCGGGTGAATAGTGTTTTTTAATTAAAAATTTAATTAAAAATAATTAGAAAATTATTTTTATAAAAATGACTTCATTTTTGAACTCATAGCATCGATATTATGTTATGGTAATTTTTGGGGATTTTTCTGAAAAATGTGAATTTTCGATGAATAGTGTTTTTATTTAAAAATTAAATTAAAAATATTTAGAAATTTATTTTTACAAAATGGATTTCATTTTTGAAATCAGAGCATTGATATTTGGTTAAGGTGAAATTTTGGGGTTATTCTGAGAAGGTTGAATTTTCAGTGAATAGTAAAAATACAGTTTTAGGGTTTCGGTATGTTTAATGACATCATAATGGTGTCATGATGATGTCATGAGATCTTTTGAGGGTTGGCCGGCCAAGGGTGATGAATTATTGTTTTGGGGGCCCCATGTGGACTAACTCCATGATAAATGACAAGGGAGAGCACATGGGTTTGAGAAAAGCACATGTGAGGTGTCCCTTGGCCATTAATGCTTTGTCCCCTCACTTTCCCTATAAATACCCACCCTTTCCTCCTTTAGTTTTCACTCCCAACTCTCCCCCAACGAAGTTCTGATCTTCTTACCTTCCAAAGAGTCCTCCCAAGGTGCCCCCAAGCCCTCAAGGTCCAATCCTTTGAGTTTCAAGAGTCACGTTTTAAGGTAAGGGATCCGACCCCTCTCTTTCTTTTCAAGTGATCTCTTTTATGTCATTCCTTTTATGCTCCATGTTCTTATTTTGGAGGATGTTATTTTATACTCCTCTTACTGCCCTTTTTATGTTCATATGATGAAAGACCCCCTCTTACTCTCATCATTTAGTTTTAAGAAAGTTTAAGTGGCGCCGTTAGGCTGCCGAATTTTCAAGGGATTCATTCACCTCTCTCTTTTTCAAAGTTCTACTTTCATGTCAATTCTTTCAAGTTCCTTTATATTATGTTGGGGTATGATCTCTATATCTATCATACTGGACTCTTATGTTCATATGATGAGAGACCCTATTTGACCTTGTCAAATTCAATTTTGTTGAAGTTTAAGTGACGCCGTTAGGCTGCCGAATTTTAAGGGATTCTTTCACCCTTCTCATTTTTTTTAAGTTCGATTTTCATGTCATGTCTTTCAAGTTCCTTTTTATTATATTGGGGTATGATCTCTATATCTATCATACTGATATCTTATGATCATATGAGGAGGGACCTTATTTGATCTTTTCAAATCATTTTCTTTTGAAGTTAAGTGACGCCGTAAGGTTGCCGGATTTTCATAAGAGAAATCTAATCTTTTTTCCTTCCATGTTTTTTTTATTTCAAATGGTATGTCCCTAAAATTTCATTACCATGTCCATATGTCCTTCTTATTCTTTCACCCTACTGTTTTATGGATCATTTATGAGTGGGTGACCCATGTCCCCTCTCATTTCAATGTTTTCTAAAACCCCAAAACTTAGCCGTTATGCTGCAGAATTTTCCCCTCAAAATGCCTCTCTCTTTTCTCAAAAATTATTTTATGTTATAAAGTGAATACTCAAAGCTATTATTTATACAAAGGGTATTCACATATATATCAAAATGTTCCATTTTAAATTCTGGGATTTACATACATGAGACCCGCTTTCCCTTTCCGTGGGTTTAAAGTGACGTAAAGATCATGTCTTTAAAGCAGTTTTTAAAACGTTATGATTATGAAATGAAACCCATTTATTTTATGCTATGTGGGTTATTTATGAAATGTTTGATGATGATATATGTGGCTCACATGATAATAATGGCAAATTTAAGGGTGCGCCCTGATAGCGCTCCAATGCATTGGGTAAAGACTTAATCTCTAGAGATGACCATTTTAACGACGCCTTGGTGAATAACCTTGGTAATTTTTAACGACACCTTGGGGATGGACCTTGGTGAAACAAAACGATTGCCAATATTAAATGTTGCAGCCACATCTTCAAGTTATGAAAAAGTTTTATTTTTATTATGATATGCCCCATGATTTCATTTTCATGCCTTAAAGTTCTTTTCATGACTTTATTGATGTATCCCAAGTTCATATGTAAAATGTTTCACTTGTTTCCCTTGCTGGGCCTTCTGCTCACCCTTTCTTTTGATGTATGTCCCCAGGTTATGAGATTCAGTAATGAGCCTAGGGTGAACATGAGAAGAAGCCTTTCAATTGTTTAAGAAGAATTCTTTATGTTGTTTTCATGTTTTAAGTTCCTGGTTTCCAAGACACTAAACCTTAAAGATCCTCGGTTTTGTAAAATGTAATTAAAGTTTATGTGATAAAAAGGTGGGATGCTATAGTTGGTATCAAAGGATGGTTTAGTTATTTGTGGAAATTAGGATATGAAAACTCTAGGAGGAACCCTATAGAAAAGTTTAATATAGGAAATCTTCCTGGTATTTTGGTGAGTATTGAGTAAGGGGTTGCCAAGCAAATACATCCCTGTCTGGATACGAGCAGGTAGAGGTGGCTTTTGCACAGATGTACATAGGGGTAAAACCCGAAAACACCGCTTTGAGCTAGACTCGAACGGGAACTGGTACACGACAACGGGCCTTGCTGCACTCTTGGTTACGACACTCCCGGGGGATATGCTTTGGTAAATTCATAAGCTTGGTATGAACCATTATTAAAGGAACAAAGATAAAATAAAATAAAGATTCACATAAGAATATATGATCATGGATAACCTAGATGGGAACCTAGGGGATCACAAGTTAGGGTATACTTTTCTTCTACAAGTTATCCTTATATGCTTTAAGTTCCTTTTCATGATTATTGGTTAAGTATTTAAGCCTCTAATTATACTTTATCTTCTTAGTTAATGGTGGGAAATGGAATAACGTGTCCCAACAACCAATGTGATAGGAAATGCGACAATTTCCGTATTAATATGTCAGAGATGATTAGGGGATTAAAAGATGATTATTATTTTGGAAGGCGTTCACTATTTTGGGGACCCTATGTGATCGAGGTAAATAGATTACTATAGTATTTTCATTGAGGAGTAAGGTTGACTTATATTTTGAAGAATTGATGAATTTAAGGTGGACTTATAGTAATTTAGGTTACTTTTGGGAATGATTAACCTATCTTGGGTAAAATATGTTTAGGTTAGCTACTTTTGTTATAAGATGTTAGGAGTGGTTGATGTTGTCTGGAGATGAACAATGAAGTTGTTTTGGAAGACTATGTTATCAAATCCTTCTTGTATTTGGGTTTCAATCTTAGTTTGGTTTATTTTGAAGAATTTTAAGGACCGTTATTTATGGAGTGGTCTATGATGAATGTTGGGTAGTACCATGGAACTTTGAAGATTTAAAAGTAGGTTCTATTCCTATGGGATTCTTTCTTTTTGAAGAGTTGTTTTACCTTAACCTTTCTGTTTTTGGGATAATGTTTAAAGATAGAAGAAATAGATAGTTAATCTTTTGTAGATTATGTGATTCTATAGAAGATGATTCTTGTGCTTTTATGAGACCAAGTGTTTTTGAATTCTCATCATTTGGCGAAAAGATTAGTGTTGGTAGGGACTTGTTAAAGGATGAAACTCTACTTGAAGGTAGGTATATTTTCTTATGTTTTTGTTCTATGTAGTAAATGAAATCCTCAAAAATTATGAAAAGAAACGTAAAACAAAAATGTTTTTGGTTTACGTTTCCTACTAGGTAATCAAAGACCGTTTACACACATCATAAGTTTGGGATTTTCTCATGGTTAACTTTCTCCTAATCATGTTCTCTATCACTCTCTCTCAGAACTGACCCTTTGTTTTTTCCTCCATGTCCATGTTTTCCTACATGGAACCCGAGTGTGGGTTAACTCGGGTGGCCTTTGTACTTCCTTTTCTTTCTTTTAAAGTAATGGTGTTACTGACTCTTTTTCCGATGTGGGACTTTCAATGAAATTTCAAAACCCAATTTAAAAAAAAATTGCGAGGACGCAATTTCTTAAGGGGGGAAGATTGTAACGACCCGAAATTTTGAATAAATCTTGTTTCCTAATTTCATGTGTTATTTTTTTATACTCAAAAAAAATGTTTTATTTGATAAACATGATTATAAATAAAATGAGACCATTGGTTTTTGAGTGTTATATGACCATCGGTAAATATGACCACCGTGAACAAAATGTTTTGATTATTGTCTCTAAATTTAAGTAATCTTGGTTAATTATTATAGAAAGAAGATTTGATGGCCACACCTAGTAGCCTTGGGCCGATCGAAGCCCATCTAACAGAGATTGGGAAGGAGGTAGCACCATTGGGCTTTGCTCTGGACCAAATCCAAGCCGAACTTCATCATGTGAAGCTAGAACGGAATCGCCTTCGCGAGAAGTTCAAACTGATAGAAATTACTACTCGGGCAATGTTGACTGAGCCGCCCCAAAATTCTATCACCCTAGCACACCTTACTCTTAGGTCCTATGCTGGTATTATAAGGGGTTATGTAACGAGACCGTAATTGCCTTGTGTAATCTTTTTTTTAAATAAAAATTTGGATTTCTTCTTATGATGATGTTTATGAATTTTCAAATGACCGGATAAATATTGTATGCATATTTTTGATGAATTTTAGAAAAAGGATATTTTAAAAATGGTTGTGTAAACCTTAAATAATTAAAAATGTGTAATGATTTTCGAAAAATGGTCTTCTACAATTATGTTCAGTACGAAATTTAGAGTCTAATAAGATCAACTTGATTTTTGATGAATAGTAAATTATGAATAGTGATTTTATGATTAGGATTAGTAATATGACCAAATGGATTAGTAATCTCACTTAAAGAAAGTTTTAAAATAATCTAGGCACCTTGATTAAGTAATGTGATTCAATAAAATAGTTAAATAACGGTTTTATTAATTATTATTCAAGTATTAGTTTTTTCGGGTGAATAGTGTTTTTTAATTAAAAATTTAATTAAAAATAATTAGAAAATTATTTTTATAAAAATGACTTCATTTTTGAACTCATAGCATCGATATTATGTTATGGTAATTTTTGGGGATTTTTCTGAAAAATGTGAATTTTCGATGAATAGTGTTTTTATTTAAAAATTAAATTAAAAATATTTAGAAAATTATTTTTACAAAATGGATTTCATTTTTGAAATCAGAGCATTGATATTTGGTTAAGGTGAAATTTTGGGGTTATTCTGAGAAGGTTGAATTTTCAGTGAATAGTAAAAATACAGTTTTAGGGTTTCGGTATGTTTAATGACATCATAATGGTGTCATGATGATGTCATGAGATCTTTTGAGGGTTGGCCGGCCAAGGGTGATGAATTATTGTTTTGGGGGCCCCATGTGGACTAACTCCATGATAAATGACAAGGGAGAGCACATGGGTTTGAGAAAAGCACATGTGAGGTGTCCCTTGGCCATTAATGCTTTGTCCCCTCACTTTCCCTATAAATACCCACCCTTTCCTCCTTTAGTTTTCACTCCCAACTATCCCCCAACGAAGTTCTGATCTTCTTACCTTCCAAAGAGTCCTCCCAAGGTGCCCCCAAGCCCTCAAGGTCCAATCCTTTGAGTTTCAAGAGTCACGTTTTAAGGTAAGGGATCCGACCCCTCTCTTTCTTTTCAAGTGATCTCTTTTATGTCATTCCTTTTATGCTCCATGTTCTTATTTTGGAGGATGTTCTTTTATACTCCTCTTACTGCCCTTTTTATGTTCATATGATGAAATACCCCCTCTTACTCTCATCATTTAGTTTTAAGAAAGTTTAAGTGGCGCCGTTAGGCTGCCGAATTTTCAAGGGATTCATTCACCTCTCTCTTTTTCAAAGTTCTACTTTCATGTCAATTCTTTCAAGTTCCTTTATATTATGTTGGGGTATGATCTCTATATCTATCATACTGGACTCTTATGTTCATATGATGAGAGACCCTATTTGACCTTGTCAAATTCAATTTTGTTGAAGTTTAAGTGACGCCGTTAGGCTGCCGAATTTTAAGGGATTCTTTCACCCTTCTCATTTTTTTTAAGTTCGATTTTCATGTCATGTCTTTCAAGTTCCTTTTTATTATATTGGGGTATGATCTCTATATCTATCATACTGATATCTTATGATCATATGAGGAGGGACCCTATTTGATCTTTTCAAATCATTTTCTTTTGAAGTTAAGTGACGCCGTAAGGTTGCCGGATTTTCATAAGAGAAATCTAATCTTTTTTCCTTCCATGTTTTTTTTATTTCAAATGGTATGTCCCTAAAATTTCATTACCATGTCCATATGTCCTTCTTATTCTTTCACCCTACTGTTTTATGGATCATTTATGAGTGGGTGGCCCATGTCCCCTCTCATTTCAATGTTTTCTAAAACCCCGAAACTTAGCCGTTATGCTGCAGAATTTTCCCCTCAAAATGCCTCTCTCTTTTCTCAAAAATTATTTTATGTTATAAAGTGAATACTCAAAGCTATTATTTATACAAGGGTATTCACATATATATCAAAATGTTCCATTTTAAATTCTGGGA
This sequence comes from Viscum album, assembly GCA_963277665.1. Lineage (NCBI taxonomy): Eukaryota > Viridiplantae > Streptophyta > Magnoliopsida > Santalales > Viscaceae > Viscum > Viscum album. The sequence goes on from OY728126.1 coordinate 459,379,477, forward strand.
TTTACATACATGAGACCCGCTTTCCCTTTCCGTGGGTTTAAAGTGACGTAAAGATCATGTCTTTAAAGCAGTTTTTAAAACGTTATGATTATGAAATGAAACCCATTTATTTTATGCTATGTGGGTTATTTATGAAATGTTTGATGATGATATATGTGGCTCACATGATAATAAAGGAAAATTTAAGGGTGCGCCCTGATAGCGCTCCAATGCATTGGGTAAAGACTTAATCTCTAGAGATGACCATTTTAACGACGCCTTGGTGAATAACCTTGGTAATTTTTAACGACACCTTGGGGATGGACCTTGGTGAAACGAAACGATTGCCAATATTAAATGTTGCAGCCACATCTTCAAGTTATGAAAAAGTTTTATTTTTATTATGATATGCCCCATGATTTCATTTTCATGCCTTAAAGTTCTTTTCATGACTTTATTGATGTATCCCAAGTTCATATGTAAAATGTTTCACTTGTTTCCCTTGCTGGGCCTTCTGCTCACCCTTTCTTTTGATGTATGTCCCCAGGTTATGAGATTCAGTAATGAGCCTAGGGTGAACATGAGAAGAATCCTTTCAATTGTTTAAGAAGAATTCTTTATGTTGTTTTCATGTTTTAAGTTCCTGGTTTCCAAGACACTAAACCTTAAAGATCCTCGATTTTGTAAAATGTAATTAAAGTTTATGTGATAAAAAGGTGGGATGCTATACACATCTTTTTATAAGTAACCATGTGAAGGTCCACACCTCACCACTGTGCCACATAGCTGAGGGGGCACAAACTCCAAGTAGAGGACATGTCCCCTTGTGCGTTAGGGGGCTTGTAGGTATCAGTAGAGGACCCACAACCAAGATGATGGGGGGGGGGGGGTTCCACTCTAGTTTCATGAGGACCTGTGCCCTATCCAATAGAGGGTTCCACTTGATAGGCAGAGGACCCACACCCAAGGTAATGGTGTGTGTGTGTGTGTGGGGGGGGGGGGGGTTCCAATCTAGTGTCATGAGGACCTACACCCAATACAATAGTGGGTTCTACTTGGTAGGGAGAGGACCCATGCCCAAGGTGATGGTGGGTTCCACTATATAGGTCAAGGACCCACACCCCGGTGTGATAGAGGGTTCCACTTTGGTCATCAAGGACTCACACCCTATCTGATGGGGGGTTCCACTCTATAGGTTAAGAACCCACACCTTGGTGTGATGTGGGGGTTCCAATCTGATCATTGAGGACCTACGCCCTATCTGATAGAGGGTTCCACTCGGTAAGGTAGAGGACCCATGCCCAAGATATGGGGGTTTCCACTCTATAGGTCAAGGACCCATGCCCTGGTGTGAAAGGGGGTTCCACTATAGTCATTGAGGACCCATGCCCTATCCTATAGGAGGTTCCACTTGGTAAGGTAAAGGACCCACACCCAAGATTATGGGGGGTTCCACTATATAGAATGCCTCTAGTGATCTTGTGTCTGATTACTGCTGTTGTCAGGTGTTACCTAAATAAGCTCTATTCATGGAAATTTTTTCATCATGTCCCAAAAGCCAAAATCAGGGGAACCATCAAATTCTATGTGGAAAATCACTTCGGATAGGTTACTCATGGGCCAAAATCTGAGTCTAAATGAAGGAGATATAAAACCATGAAGTTTCATTAAAAGAAACCAAGTTGTACATAGTGTGTGTGGGGACCCACACAGTGTGTGGTTCTGCTCCACTTCCTAACCATGTCCCTAGCCAGTACATAGATCCCAATCCATATAGAAGTACACACCATTGAGGTGGAATATATGATGTGTCTAGACTATCTTGGACCAGTCCGTGTCCTTCTACCCGTGTCCGTGTTCTTGACCCCATGTCCATGTAATTAGGTACACAACCATGTACCTAGCCATTTACTCTCACATGGGGTACCGCCCGTGTGCTCCGACACATGGCTCGTCCACCTGAAGATGAGGTACAAGATGGGTAAGAGGGATACACATCATTCTATATTTATAATATTCCAAAACCTTAGTTGCTGTAGCTAGGGGATACATGATGTGTATTCATCATGGTACACAATATGTAGTCGGGTTTTTCACAATTCTCAAGATCTACTTTCCACACGCTAAATATGATCTTTTCCTTTGATTTTTACCTTGTTTCTACCTATAATCATTATATCTAGACTAGATCTATCATTTACATCCACCATTCACTGAAATCAGATCCCGTCATTCCGTGGGGGTGTGTCGCATGACCTCCTCACCCTGGATCCTTCCGACTTCTATTATTAGATATCTGACTATCAAAATGACCATCCATAACCCAAAACTACCCCATATCAGTTCCTAATTTATAGATCCATCCGTTACTCATGAATCTATCATGATTCTAGGGGTCTGATTGGTCTTGGTACCACCCAAAAACATCGAACTGGGACCATGGGGTCCAACTAATGAATAAAACAAAGAAATTGAGGTGGAAAGAAGAAGAACAATTGTTTAATCACCATTGGCCAAGTGTTTTTGGTAAATTACCAAGAATGAGGATATTAGGGTTAGAAAAATCAAAACAATCAATTAAATTGGTACTTGTGAGCATGAAAAGGATCCAAAATTAGCACAGATCAATAAAGGGAATTGAACTACTCAATCAATTTAATCAAAGAGGTCATAACCCAAAAATTTATGAGTCCCACTTGGATATTGGATAATTCACCATTGAATAAAATTCTCTCCAATGATCGAAGAAATTCATTGTGTTCGCTGCATCCCGATTTGCTCCGATGCGTAATTTCATCGTCATCCTAGGTGATTCTCCATCAGAAGGATGGGAAGAAGCTTTGGAATACTCCTAGGGTTTATGTGGCTAATCTTGGAGGATATTCCAGGGTTATGCATTTATATACATTTCATTTAGGGAAAATGAATGAATGAATGGATGAATTAATCTCCTGAACATACTGCCAATAGGCGATATGTCAAAACACCCCTCACCGACCTATTTTAGGTCATGCCTAGGGTAAACACCATGTTCTAGACTCAACCATGGAATCAGATTTTCAATCCTATCTTTCATTTAAGAGTTATCCCATTTTATTTAAGAACAACGCATGTGTAATCTAAAATATAAATAATATTTTTATAAAAATTAATTCTGGGCACACCAGGCCTCAAAATTGCATGTCGTCTTAGCACGTAGATCGAGATATATATATATATAGAAATATTTCAAAGTTTACAAGGAAAAAACCAAGTCTCCACACTGAAAGAGGATTTAATCTCGAGCACAAATATACCTAGGTGTAATATCCCTAAAAAAGACATATTGGGTATTAACTCAATCATCACCTCATGAATGAAAAATAGGCCTAATTGTACGTCTCATTAGACACTACTAGGGGGATATTCTTAATTTAATCACATTCTCTTTACAAACCATTATAAATAATTTATTTTCAAATTAATTTAATAGATCGGTTTAAAAATTACTGGATAACCTAACTCAAAACAAAGTAGGTTGAACTAAACGTATCAAAGGATGAAATAAAGGTGTCATTAAAGAAGATTGGGTTTCATATTCATATGATAATTAACTCTTATTCTATTGGATATTATACTAATCATTTTGAATTTAGTATTTAGTTTAAACAAGATCATGAAAATAAATCTGAGAAAGGTATGTATCTTGAAACCACTATATCTTATAAATAAATAAGGTATCATACTTAAATGGTTAAGAATATTGGTATTTTACTATTCTGATATAAAATATGAGTATCCTAGTCTTATCTAAGGTAGTGAGGATGATATCTTAATAAAAATTAATTCCTGATGCTTTTAGCTATTTTTGCTAGTGAGTGATATTTATTGATGATATTATAGTATATTTTAAAAGTTATAAGAATTATGTGAAACATATAAGGATTATTCTCTAATATTTTTTTAATCATATATTAAATGGTATTAATAACCTTGAAAATTGATTTTATGATAGGCTTATATTTTGGGAATAACTATAGGAGAAAGCATGATTGAGGGATGGATAACCCTTAGGATTAATATGTGCTTAATGTTGAGATAATAAAAGGTTGATTGATTTTGAAAATGTAAGTTAGATAGTATTGGTAATCTTGGGATTGATAATTGGTTCATGATATTTTTTGTAAAGTTCATCACATTTTTAGGATTGTGGTATATAATGGATGGTGTATGAATTTAAACTATTTGAGGATTAAAGATAGTGTTAATTTATAGAAGTATATTTTTTTTCACTATTGTTTAATGTCTTGTATGTTCCAATGGTTTTGGGAAAAGTATGTTATGAAGAATATATGACTAGGGTATATACATACTTGGGTATATGATTGTATGAATGAATAATGTTGTTTGAAGAGAGATAAGTAACCTAATACATCCTAAGAGAGTAAGGAAGATGTTATATTAGAGGTTATACCCCAAATGATGAATATGTTAAAAATATCCTCACCTAATTTCTTCAATGAGTAATAATTAAAATAATGAATACAAAATTTATTTAAGGGGGGAAAATGTAAAAACCCGAGATTTTACTGTACATTTTCATTAAATAAACAATGTGTTCGATAGCTTGCACCACATGCAACACTGAACTAAAATGAATTCATGATATATTTAGATCATTAAAACCTATATATTTAATTAGTAGGTATGAATACGAGTAACCAAATTATGATATATATATATATATATATTATTAAGTTTATTTTATAAAAATTTAATTAATTCATTATTGTGTCGAAGAATCTATCTTTTTATGTGTTTTAATTTTTATTAAAGAAAAATAGGTATGTTATTTTTAAATTAATATTTTAATAAAATATAATATTTATTTATTAATGTTATCTTTATTAGTATTTTATAAAAATTAAGAATAAGAACAACTAGTATTTTAAAAATTTATTTTCCTATAAAAATAGTTTCCAATTATATTTTATGATTTTATTTAAAAGTTAAAATATAAATTCTAGAAATTGAATTTGAAAAGATAAACTTCATATTTTATTTATAATTTCAATATTATTTTAATATGAAAATTTGGGATTTTTCTAAAAAGATTATTTTTAGGTAAATAATGCAAAATACCCGTTTTATAATTAATATGACTTTTATGACATTATTAGTATATAAGTATGAGTTGGAAATTAATGAAATTTTTTTCTAAGTATAAATATTTATTTTATAAGTGACTTTATATTTTTAAAAATTATTATTTTTTAATTTACAAATCCATATTTGGAATTTTAGATCTTAAATTATATTTTTCAAAAAATTGTTTTTAATATATTATACATTTACTATTTTAAAATTAATTTTTATATAATTTATAAAATTAATATATTAAAATGGATTTCAAATTTGGAATCAGTATATCCATATTATATAATAATTTTCATTTTAATTTTGTAAATAAAGTATAATTTACCTTAGAGTTACCACGATAAAAGCAAAAAAGGTAAAAGTAAAAAAAATCTATTGGTAATGAGTTGGAAAATTTATTTAAAACATGTGTGAAAATGAGTTTTGTTGGACTATATTTACCTTATCTATTCTTATCAATATTTTTTTCTCAATATTGGATTCTTTCCTTGAGGTTTACTTCCCATTATTGAAAAGTTTTAGATATTTACAAAAATGTCATCCCTTTTCACTTATAAAAGAGATACTCCTCTCCACACTTCCCTTCACACCACAACCTATTATTTCAGAAAAAAGTCCACCCAACCCTATCCTAAACATTACTATACACCTTAATAATGTTTTTATCTTCTCAAAAGACCACCCCTCAAATTATTAACCCCCTTCACAAAGAAGATAATCTAAGAAGTGAGGCATAATTTTCTAACCACTCCTTTCACATTCCTATTTTTAATATAAACTTATTCTTCCAAAAATTCCAATACAAAATATTAAAATAGTAAAATTAGTATAATTAGTATAATATTATGTTATTATAATTATGGTATAATAATTAACCAACTTTCCCTTTTTATTTAAGAAAAAAATCACCATTCATACGTTGTGTAGACTACTGCCTCCACGACGCAACATGTTTTGTTTTCCTTCACCGCCTTACAAGGATGGTAATAATATGAAGTTCAGTATATAAGTATTATATTTATTACTTTTTAATATTATTAAATTATAAACCATATTACTCCTTTCATCATTCTATAGAAAATGAAATCATCATCCATGCATACATGTGGACTATCGCCTCCATGGAACAATTGATTTTCATTTTTCATTTCATCACCAACTTATATGCTTGGTCATGAGAATGGGTTTAATGAATAAATATCATGTTTATAAAATTATTAAGGTTTTGTAAATACAATTTGGAAAACCTATTAATAATACTATAAGTAAAAAATCCTGGTAAATTCAATCATCTAAAAGACTGTTCTAAGAGAAAAAAAAATGATTTCTTCAAACTATAAAATAACTTCATATATGTTATCTTATTATTATTCAAATTATTTCAAATTTTGATATATAACACTAATAAACACTAAATAATATCATTATTCTTCTGGTATAATGATATTACAACAAAATCACATCATAATCATCCATTAATTATGGTATATTTATGTTTGGGTTGGTTTAACCACCTACTTAAACAATGTTATAAATTTATATCATGGATAAATATTATAATCTAATTTAAGGTAATACATGATATAAATAAGTAAATAATTAGTTTTTTTTGGGTTCTAGAATGGTAATATAAAAAATTAACTCATTATTTAAGAAAACACCACTTGTTCACTAATGATTTTCTAAACATGCTCATCACCGAATTTATCTTTAAAGATCATAATCAAAACTCTCAAAGAATAAAATTATAAAATTATAAATAATTATAAAACATAAATTATAGTACCTTGTATGATTTAATAATGATGAAATTCAGATGAATAATGAATAAAAACACCGCTATTAAGAAACTACTTCAAAATGATCAAGATTACTGACACGCAATATCAAAAATAGATAATAGATAACTAATATACATATAGAGAATAATTATAAATTAATTTTATAAAAGGATATAGATATTAAAAATATATTAAATGGGTTATTAATATGGTTACTTTTTTTATACATGAGTTTAGAGATCATTTCAATTAAGCAGTAATTGAGGCAAGGGGTTCTTGCCTCAAATTCAATTTATTGAGACATATTTCTTAATTTTCACCATAATACATTTAATATGGCATGATTAATACCCAATGAATGTATTTTACCATTATAATGGGGTTTTAAAATCCACATCATTTACCTCTTCTAAATTTCCTTCTATTTAAAATATACCAAAGTTGAAAGGGGTTTTGATTAAAATGGTACTCAAACCATAATGGTTTACATCTGAACCACACTTTATTGAGGCATGTTTTGATATTACACGCCAATATTATTTTTTATTATGTAACTACCATCCCTTTACTTATAATATCTTAAATTATTTTTGATATTGTAAACTTCTCTTTTGTTCATGCTCTTCCTTACTTTGGACTACGATTGATATGTTCCCTAAAATATAAGGGGTTTTTATAACTCAATCTAATTTCTTAAGTTATAATGTTTTTCCTTGAGATTTTTATTTTATTTCATATGGTATTAAATAATTATATATTAATAAATCATTTTTGATTCAAATCAAAATTATTGATGAATTATCTTCCTTTCTGAAAATGAAAATACAATTCTTAAATGATGGTTTATCAACCATGTCCATGTTTTCCTATTACCACTAATGATTTCCTATAATATTTGGAATACCAAGAATTCTTTATTTCTAATGTCACTTATATTTATCTTTAGCCTATTTCAAAATGGAAATTTTGATATAGGTTTATAATAAAGGTATTTTCTATAATATTAAAAAGGGTTTCCTCCCTATTTATAATCAAGGGGTTTTTTCTTCCACTACACACCTTCTCAGTATAAAATTTTATATCATTTTCAAGGATATATAAAAGATGTTTCTATTTTAAAAAATTAAATGTTTTCAAAATATTTAACTTCACCTTTTTAAACAGTTAATTTTTAAAGAAACCTGTAAGTTCATATCTTATGTAAATTTTAAAGATGATTTATGAAAGCTCTTTTATGTTTTAGCTTCCATTTTACTTTTCATAGTAAAAAGGGTTTACCATCATTGGATTTATGTTTCATTATTGACCCTATAACCGACATTTCACTATTTTACTTTTGAGGAATTAATCTTGTGATATCATACAATTACAATCCTTGATATCTTCATTTATAGAATCATTAATGTTATATAATAATAATGGTGTTTTCATCCATGTCAACATCATATAATCATTCATATAATATGTTTTTAAGATACCATCCACATTTTTTCTTTAAATGAATTATGATAAAGTTTTATGGAAATAACCATGAAATACATTTATTTATCAGGTTAATAATGATTTGATGATATTATAAATATTTTCTTATGTGGAACACATATGCATGTACATAATATGATGTGGAAAGTGGGGTCAAAATTATATATACCTCCAATTCCTTAGGTAAAGATTTATATCTCATTAGATGTTATGTATGGGGGTCAAGAGTGAACATAATCCACTATGGGACTTTGTACACTATGTGATGATGGTCTTGGGAGTAAAACTTGACTTATAATAATGATGAAATATTGTAACATTCTCACCCAACCCATTTTCTTGGGACGGGTCGGAGGTGATACTAACCTTAAGTGTCATCCCCGAGGCACTGGAAACAAGTGACAAGGAAATACTAGATCATTGGGGGATGATATTCCATGGAACATGAACAAACTTTTGAGAAGTGAAAAATAAAAATAATGCAATATAATCAATTTAAATAAATACAATTCAACTCAAACTAGAATGTAACATCAAAGTAGAAAATGAAAAATAAAAGGCATAACATTGACCCAATAAGGGAAAAAAACTCAATGACACTGAAGTGGAATCAACCCAAACATCACCCTGAACAAGATCCAAAATCCAAATCCAAGTCCCAAGCCCACTGCATTATGATTCATCACTAGAGAAGTAAGACACCTCGCCTTTACCTATATCTCGGTACACCACATCTATAAATATACCAAAGTGCCCAATAAGGGGGTGGGTATAAAACTCAGTAGGTTATTCCCAACGAGTTCACAACACATGCCACTAGGAATAAAAACAAGTTATATATCTCTCTATCTATCTCACACACACAGACATATAAAAATAAGTAGAGTGAGTATTAAACATTTTATAATAAATAAATTAAACAAGTTTTCAAAACCATAACCACTTGGCATCATCATTCCACCACTAACACACCCATGAATTTCCAATTACAGTCCTAATACTCATGAGCGGTGACTAATCCCATCACCAAGTCATCACCTGATAGAATATACCATGTTTTACTTTGGAATCAGCCCCAAGTATGAACCAACATGGCACCATAATTCAATTTCATGAACTCATACCAACCACACATTCCACATTCTCAACAAAAACCATTTCTTTTGAAAAAAATTTATATCAAGAAATTATTTAAACACTTTATGTGTATCATTTTTAAAAAATATATTTAGGTACTAAAACCAATAAAATTTTCCCAATAAATAAGTGAGAGTGATTTAGACTTCAGGCCTTCAAGTTCTAGAATAAGTAGCACAAGAGAGATGCCACCAACATCACAATGGTTAAAGAAAAAAAGAACATCCCAAAAAACCACTAGATATACGCTTGAAACTTATTCCCTTCACGGATCCCAAAAATATCTCATCAAAATATACATAATAAGATATATATATATATAGATATATATATATTAGATTTATTACTCAGTGAGAGAGAAGATGAGTAGTTATAGAGAGACCAAGTAAGAATGAGGACTAACCATTGATTCTAGTGATTTAACACAACTTGATTTGTCAAAATAGAATTTCACATTAAAGGAAATATCCAAGGATACTTAGAATAGGAGAGGAGTTCAAGAACCTAAGATTAGAGTTAAAAAATGAGGGTTTTAGGGTGTAAAATTGTGTTAAACTTTAATTTTCAGAGTATTTAATACACGCCACATGTTTTGGAAAACCATGCACTAACTTTACACATTCCACCCCCTCACATAGTTGGGTCCCATAGATTAAAAAAATATGCACCAATCATGTTTTCCCCATGGATTACACTCATACTGTTTATCTTGGAACCCACATAGTTTGGGTAAACTGTGCACCAACCGTGCACCTGCCTAGTGACTCCTAGAATCTCTTATACGGTTTCCTGGAGAAGTTTCCTGGTTTCACCTAAGCATTCTCAAAATGTGAACCCTTATAAACACTTCCAAAACACTTCAAAACCATCCAAAAAATCATGAAACTCAACCCAAAGATTTTATAACTTTAAAATATATAATAAAAGGTTAAATTAACTAAAACTGAGTGTGTTACATTCTCCCCACCATTAGGATTTTCATCCCTATAAAACTGGATATTTTTGGTGATTTGAAAATTTTTAATCCACTGATCCAATATTTATTTTTCATATTCCCACGTGTCTTCCTAAATCTAACCATACTACCATAAGAATCATTTCAGATCGTTACTTTTACAACACAAGATTTTATCATGTGTATTCAAAATTCATATCGCAATGTGAATCAATGTATCATATTACTCAAGATCAATATGGTCCCTTTGAATAACATGGTTAGGATCAGGTTGATACTTATTCAATCGAGATACATTAAATACATTGTGCACATAGCAAAATCTTGGTAGTAAAACCAACCGATAAGAAACATTAACAACTTTTATAGTATCTCAAAAGGGCCAATGTACAGAGGTGACAATTTTACTTTCTTACCAAAATGACATTACCCTAGAATTAGAGAAACTCTAAAGGAAACATGATCACCCACATAAAATGATAATGGTCGATGAAGATGAGTGAAGTCTCACCCATTTCCACACAAAAAGTGGATAAATATAAGGATGAACATACAAAGCTTCGAAAGGATCCATATGTATTGAGTCTTAATAAATATTATTTTATGAGAACTACACTAATGGTATATGATTCTCTCATGAGACAATAAAATCTATAACACAAGATCAAATCATGTCTTCCAATATTTAGATTATTTTTCTAGAATATCCATCCTTTTGAGGATGATAAGCTATGCTCACAGTTAATTGGGTTATGAGGTATTTATGTAAGGATTTTCAAAATTGATATATAAACTGAGGGTCTCAGTCAAAAACAATTGAAACTGGGACACCATGAAACTTTAAAACATCCCAAATATAGAGTTTTGATAAGTATTCTATCACATTGGATTCAAAAATAGGGATAAAGTGAGCCGACTTTGTGATCTAATCCACATTCACCATTATGGAATCATGATTTCAAATTATTATTGGTAGACCTATGACAAAATCCATAACTATCTATTACCATTTACACATTGGTATTGGTAAAGATTGTAACATACTAACTGATCACTGGGGATCTTCCTTGTACCGATGATAAGCGAGGCATCTCGAGACATGCTCTTCCACCCTCCTTTTTATACTATCCCACTAAAACTATGTTCTCATCACCTTATACATCTTCTGAATTCTAGGATAAAAAATACATCTTGAGTAGTGGTAGGAAGAATGAAGCTATTCTTGATAAGTTTGATGATCTATAATTTGATCACTAAAATGAAATATAGATCTCCCATCTAGTTTCCATCCCTTATAGTCACTCCACCATTGATTTTCAACCTCATGGTTAAACATTCAGGATAAGATGTATGAGCATATTTAACCCGATCAATCAAATTAATAATAAGATAAACTGGAAAGAATAACCCAACATCACCTTGATCAACACAATTCAGATGGATATCAACTATAAACATCATTATATTCCACCAATCCAGATCCTCTTTATAAAACTAACTATATGACTTCCAACTTAATGAATAAGCCATTGAATTTACTTTACCCAATGTATAAATCAATTCAAAGTAAAAAATCTAATGGCATTACATCTATCTTCATTGCCTTAAATTCAAATATCTCTATGAGAAGATGTGTTTCAAGATTTTATGATCCATGAACACTATGAAATTCTCACCAAATAGATAATGATGCCACGTTTTCAAGTCATGGACTGCAATAGATAACTAAAAATCACGTATCAGGTAATTTTCTCTCATGAACCCATAACTATCATGTCCCATAATCTTAACATGACCTCCCCACACGAGAACACATCCCAAACTAGATCCAAATGCATCAAAATATACCACATACCCTCATATTGACTCTTTAAATGTAAATATGGTTGATGATGTAATTCATACCTTAATCTATTGAAAATATTCCTAGAATTAATCTGTCTATTATAAAGGAACAACTTTCCTCATCAAAGATATCATCAGAGAGGCAAGTCATGAAAATTTCAAACAAAGCATTGATAATACCCTGCTAAGTCAAGGAAACTATGTATGTCAAATATGTTATTAAATGGATGAAAAGAGATAATAAATTCAACCTTTTAAGATATAATGAGACTCCTCTTTCAAAAATGACACGGTCAAGGAAACAAACCTCTTGTATCCAGAAATCATACTTTGAAATCTTAGCATAAAGGTGATTTTCTCGCAAGATACCCAACACCATGCCCAAGTGTTATTCAATATCGACCTTAGTCCTAGAATACACCAAAATATCATCAATGAATACCAAAAAAAGAGTCAATATACCTTTGAAATATCTAATACATAAATTCCATAAAAACCATTGGTGTATTCATAATACCAAAGGGCATAACCAAATATTCATAAAGACCATAACGACTCCAGAAAGTTGTCTTCATAATATAATCCTTCCAAACTAAAATTTGGTGATAACCTGATTATAAATAAAAATTATAGAACTAGTTGGATCACCTCAATTGATGAAACATATTGTCAATTAATGGAAGGTTATATCAATTCTTTATCATAACCTGGTTTATCTTATGATAATCCTCATAAATATAAAGAGTTACATCTGATTTCTTTACAAATAGTCACATGAGCCTTAGCCCGGTTGGTAAGGACTTCGTAAGTGCATCCAAGTGACCAGGGATCAAATCCAGGCAGAGGCAGAATTTCCAGGTACTGTAGTAGGAACTGTATAGTACTGTAGCAGACACTGTTTGGCACTGTAGCAGCCCGGAATATGCCCTCGTTTGGGCCTTCGGGCCACCGATTTAGTCCCTGAGTCCTTTAAGGCCTTCGGGCCTCCCAGGACTTTAGGTCAGTAAGGCCTTAGGGCCACCTCAAGGCCTTTGGGCCACCTTAAGTGTAGATGAAAACCAGACAACCTATAAGGAACAAGCTCTACAAGGAGGATGAGCACAGATCTTTTACCACAACAGAAGCTAAACGTATTGCAAGAATGAGAGGGTATGGCACCTGCCATCGGGACAAGCCTTTGCATGAATGGGAATGCCTAGCCGTATAACCATGCGAAGGTGGAGAGATGATTTCACAATGAAGATGCTGGGAGGAGCAGTTCCAAGTAGTTAGTCTAGGTTGTATGTAATGTTTGAAGCCTATGGGCAATGAGTTCCTCTAAGGCCTACGATCCATGTAATAATTTTTCCTACGGGCCTTGTAAGGGTTCCACATCACCCCTTGAAAGGTGGATTATCAAAATCAATAAAAAATGAATGCCTTCGGGCCATTGGAATATTTCTTTACAAATAGAACTGGTGATGCCTATGAATAAGTATTGGTTCAAATGAATCCTTTTCTTTATAACTCTTCTAATTGAACCTTTGATTCCATTAATTCCATTGGTGTCATCCTATAAGAAAAAAGTGAAATGGGACCAGTTCCTGGTAAGATATCAATTATAAATTCCACTTATCTTTATAGTGTTAACCCAAATAAATTTTAAGGGAATACATAGGAAAATTAGTCCATGATGGTTGAAAACATCTATATTTGATTATATCAGATATTTCCAAAGTCACTTCTTCCAACTGGTAAGAGATAGTTTTTAACACCAGTAACAAAGGTCCCATTTTAGTTGCATTCACATCCCAATATCCTTTAAATAAATACTTAATTCCATCTGATGATATAAAACAAACATATCAGTAATAATAGTAAATGTGAGCCTTGAAGGATGCCAACCAATTAATTACCAAAATGAATCCATAGATGTCCATCTCAAGAACAGAGAAATCCTAAAAAAATTCATCCTCATAGATAGTTACAGGGAACACTGAACACTTAAAGGCTCGACATTCTCATTGGATAAGATGCGTTTGATTTTTCAAGACATGAGATATAATTTTGGTATGTAATCTCATATGATCCACAACATGAGAAACAATAAAAGAGTGGGACACCCCAATATCAAAAAAATCTTTCATGAGATAAGAGTTTAATATAATAGTGCCTTGGACCATTAAAGGACCATATTGATCCTATGTGATCATCTAATCGACACCATACAAATGCTTACTAGGTGCACCAAAAAATTATTTATTTCTTTATTGTGGCTATGATGACTGCTGAGGTGTTAGGGTGATATGAGATTCACCTTGGATCAATCAGTTCTAGGGAAGATTACCATTGAATCTCGATCGACTTATATAATCATAAGAAGCCTAAGACATGTTCAAGAAATTTTCATAAACCTTAATTAAAGTCTCTATAAAATAATGTTTATATGTTTCAACTTTCCATAATTGGGGCATTCCCATAGAGGCATTGTAAATCCCCACTTGATATGTTCATAAGATCCCCATTGAAAACATCTTAACTAATTAATAAAATGAGGTGGAAAGGATACTAAATGAACCAAATTATTTCCCTATGATTTTCTTGATTAAGAATAATTATTTATATTCCACTTGGTCCCCATGTTAGAGTTCCCACTTGTACTCATATAGGTGAAAGTGTTTCCCCCAACATAGATTCCCAAGATACCTTTTCCACTTCCATCTCCCTATTCATCATATCTTTATTGTTATCAATACAGTAGAAAACCAACTTGGAGCATATATTTGGTCTCATCCCTACCTCAAATATCCTCACCTTAAAGTAATCACTAGTGGAAAATTTAGGAGAAAAATGAATTAACCTCAAGAATTAAGATGCATACTCCATCACAAACAGATTTTACTAATTCAGAGTAAAGAAAATTTTCATCATTGTGATCTTGAAGGTGTGGGGATAATTTTTTTATTAAATAACTCCTCAAATCCTAGCCATGTTATGTACTAGTCTTTTTTAGTCTAGAAAGTAATATCCCACCACTACCTAGAAATATTCTCCTAAATATAAGCAGTGACCTTTACTTTCATTTCCTATAGGGTTCCCAAGAAAGAAAATTCAATTCACCTACCCTATCCATACCTCTTCTTTCTATATCATGAATCTCCTCAAAATATTGATGGATTATATTTATAAAATTCCATGGATGAATTTTCATAGTGTGGATGTGGAATTGAATTTACCCTATGCATGTATTGAAATGACCAGACTATACTATAGATGACCTGCTAATTCAATTGTGGTTCAGTTTGAACCACATTCTCAACTGATTCTTCTAGTGGTTTCCTCAGTCATTGAACTGGTTCCATTATTTTTAAATATAGAGCAAATCACCACCTAGTCACCGCTGACTTGAAACTGAATGGTTAGAATATTCCAAATCATCTAAAGTAAAAATCATTAACAAAAATTCCCAAAAAACATCAATCATAATATTAATAATATATTCCTCGTGGGAAGTCTCATTACAAATGCATGATATGTTACACTCATCATCTAAACCCACAATGATGATATTATAACACTCCTAAAAGAGTCTTAGAGAACTTCTTTTTATTCCTAAAATACCTTGATAACTTAAAGTTCAATATAATGAGGTTAGTTACATCTTTTTATGCTATGAATTTTAAGTTATGACATTCCTATATCCTTGTTACTATCCCAATATGATAGACCGACCAAGACTAATACCATTTGTAATATCTCTACCTAGCCCATTGGGTTGGGTTGGGTTAGAGGTGCTACTAACCTTAGGTGATGTCCCCAGGACACCAAAGGCTGGAAACAAGTGACAAGGGCATAGTAGATCATTAGGGGATAATTTTACCTTGAACATGAACAACATTTTAAAGATTAAACAAATACAAACAATGTAATATGATGCATTTAAAGAAATAAAATATAACTCAAACCAGAATGCAACATCAGAGTAGCAGACGAAAAATAAAAGGAATAACACTAACACAACAAGTAAAATAGAACTCAATTACAATGAAGTGACATCAAACCAAATATCACCCCAAATAAGATTCAAGCTCCAACTATAAGTCCTAAGTTCTTTTCATCTTGATTAATCACTAGAGAAGTAAGACACCTTGCCTTTACCTATATCTTGGTACACAACATTTATAATCGCACTAAATTTTCCTAAGTAGGGGGTGAGTATAAAACTCAATAGGTAATTCCAAAATACTTCCAAACACATGCCACTAGGAACAAGAACAAATTAGATCATATTTATATATATATATAAATAATTAGAGGAAATATTATGCATTTCCATAATAAATTAATTAAATAATTTTCCAAAACCATAACCACTTAGCGACATTATTACACCACTCACACACCCATTCATGCCCAATGATAGTCCTGATACTCATGAGTAGTGAACCATCTTGTCTCATCACTAAGTTTCCACCTGATAGAATCTACCACATTCCACTTTAGCACCAACACAAAGTCCAAACAAACAAGGCACTGTAATGAAATTTCATGAACTCACTCCAACCACACATGAAAAGTTTTTAACAAAAATCATTTCTTTTGAAAACTGTTTTCTTTCAAGAAAATTTTCAAAAACCTTGTGTATATCATTTTAAAACTAAATATTTATGTAATAAAACAAATAAATTTTTTCCAATAAATAATAGAGGGTGATTTAGACATCAAAACTTAAAGTTTGAGAACAAGTAGTGTGGGAGAGAATCCACCTACCCCACAACAGTTAAAGAAAAAAAATAACGGCCCACAAAACCTTTAGATCCATCCTTGAAATTTCTCCCCTTCATAGATCCCAACAATATCTCATCAAAATACATGTTATAAGGCATAAATCTATCTATAAAATTTCTCTATAAAATATAAGATGAGCAGATATAGAGAGAATAATAAAGAATGATGACTTATCATTGATTTCAAGGATATAACGCACCTTGATTTGCTAAAATCACCTTCTGGATCAAAGAAAATTTCCAAGGATTCCTAGGAGAGGAGAAAAGTTTGAGAACCTAAGAGGAGAGGTAAAAAATTAGGGTTTCTATGTGTAAAATTAAGTTAAACTCTCATTTTTAGATCATTTAATGTACATCATATGGTTATTCCACACGATTTGGGAAATCGTGCAGTAATCATGTGCATGATATTATCTCTAAACCACCCCTCACATAGTTTAAGAAACCATGAACCAACCATGTTTTCCCAAAATACCTCTACTTGTACAATTTCTCTTAGCACCCACCTAGTTTGGGAAAACTTTGTTCAAACTGTTCACCTACCCAGTGACTCCTAAAGTCACTTACATGGGTTTCTGAAAAAGTTTCACGATTTTTCCTAACCATGCTCAAATAGTGAACTTCTTAAAACACTTAAAAAACACTCAAAAACCATATAGAAACTCCCAAAACTCAACTCAAGTATTATATAACTTCAAAATACATAATAAAATGTTAAATTACCTGAAACCAAGGGTTTTACACATATATTATATTGCAGTCATATTCATTTAATGCCAAGATCATTTGATATCAATTTATTTATGCTAAAGCCTCTTGGTATGATTCTTGGATTATGATACTTGATTTATTGGTTATGAATTATATATTTTATGTTCATTTTCTTTACTTATATTCTCATACCCATATGTTTATCTTATGCACACTTATGGTCATTGATTGTTATTTCTTATGCTTACCCTTATCGAGTGTTTGAGTTCACCCCTTATTATGTTTCTATTTCCCAAGTGTAACACCTAGTAACCTTCCTTAAGGTATTCTTTGAATCTTGTTTTGGTTTCCCTTTTTTGTTTGGGTGCATTATGGGCATCAAGGGATGGAGAGCCTTTTATGCAGAAAATGACCTAAAGTACATGGATGTATGTTTATTTGGATTAGTGGATTCTGAAAATAAATGTTTAAATGGATTTAGAGGGTTCTCATTGGGATAGAAGATCCTCAAAAGTTGGTTCAGGGAATTTTTGCAGAAAAATGAACTGATCACTACCTACTGGACATATTCACATCATGAATAGATTATATGACATGAACCTATTGCAAGGAAGATGTTGTGAGTCTTTTTTAGAGAATGAAAATTTATAAGTCATGAAACCATTACATATTGTGAAGGGGGTCAATCAGGATTTAATTTAACCAATGGAAATGCCTCTTTTAGGGTACTTAAAATTCATGGAATTCACATCATGAAAGGGGTTAATGATGTGAATTATTTGAGTTCAGCAGTTTTAAACACGCTGGATTCATAACTTTTTTTATCTATTGCACATGCATCCCTCTTGAGCTTTAGGGAAAATTTGGGTGATTTTGGGTGATCTACCTCCTTCTAGATCACTCCATTTAGTATTTTAATCTCATGGTGACTACATTACATATCCCTAGTAAGTATTCTTTCTTCATCTTCATTAACATTGGCCATGATAGCGGCATTGGATGTGTTTATGCTTTAGATTGTGATCATTTTGTGTTTTTTATCGATCCTTTTAAGTTTTATTGCATGAATTGTATTTTGAAGACTAATATGTTAGTTTCCAATCCCTCTTATCGAAGGCGGCTAGGTTTGAATCATTCTTGAGGTAGGTGTATCTATGAAAGTGGTTCTTATTCTTAGATTTCTATATGTTCTTTTCAATTCCTTTGGGATATTCAATGAACAAGAATGATTTAAAATTTGAAATGTATTTATGGAAAGTATTCATGTTTATAAATGAATTTGTATTTGAATTTTTTTTCACACAACAATTATTTGATAAAATTATTTAAAGGGTGGTTTTAGTTTTGAAATGAACTTTGACAGACTTAGCACATTAGGCAACCTTGGGTGCATCAGGAATAGACTTGTCACTTTAGTGTGTGTAATGCCACTAGATGTTATATTGGTTGGATCCACCTTAGGCTTATATTGGGTCTTTTATTTCATGTATAATACATATCCCTATAGGTTAGATCCCCGAATTGTGTGCTTTTTCATATGTACTTAGTTTATCACATGATGGATTATTTCATGGTTATTTTATCATATGCTTGTATTATGGTGCATCCATGGTTAGTTTTTCCTGTTCTTACCTGCTTTATATTATATTTTACATATTACTGGATTTGGTGAATATGGTATTCATTTATAGAAAATAAAGGAATGTTTAAAAAACGTTTTTATTTATGAAAATACTTTATAAATTGGATTTTTTAAAGCAGAACTTGTGCATTCTTGATATTATAACTTCTATAAGTTATTTAGTGTAATCCTATTGGAATATGTCCTCACACCATACTTTTTTCCTTTGGATGGTTGTAGACCTTGTTTTTCAGGACTCAAGTAATGGGAAAGGGAATCATTTATCATGATGGGTTCTATTATTGTATGTTACCTTCCTAGTGGGATGATTTAGTGGTGATGGATGGTCACATGGAGGCTTGTTTAGTTTGGTATGATTTATATTTATAGTTTATCCTTTTTGAAATATATCATGGATATGTATTCCTTTATTACATGTTGTAATTTTATGTTTCTTCAGTTATACATGAGTCTTATGGTTATTTTCTATATATCTCTATGTGGTGGACCATTCAGGGTGGATTATTTATTTGATCTGGGTTGGTTCATTACAAATTGGTATCATAGGGAATATCCAGCCTGTATGTGTTGTTGAAACTACCTGGGTGTGGCTTGGTGATTTACTATATTTTAGTTAAAACCATCAGAATTCGGGTAGTAAGTGTAGAAAAGAGGCCTTTATAGCTTACTTTCATGTCTAAATCTAAGTTACCATGAGTGGTCAAGTATTTTTTCTAATATTGAGACTTGGCAGTTAAGGTTATTTTAATGAATAGAATAAGGGGTTCATTTAAATGAACCTATTCCATCCTTTAGGTTCTATATTTTTTTTCATGAAATCCACAATTACTTTAAATTCTTATTATTTAAAAGCATTTATATGGATACTTAAAGTTGGTCCTATGATTTTGGAATATGCTCATGACTGATTAGTTTTTTTTCTTGTGATTATTAAACAATGCCTCCTAGAAGAGAAATTCCAAATCCGTGTGAGGAATCTATGAGATAGGTTCCATAGGTAGATCCTCTAGTGGACCCTTCTTTAGAAGAAGCTATAATATTCACTATTTAGACTCTGAGTCAAGTGGGTTTCGGTAACCTAGGAAGAGCAGTGGATCATGGATCATAATTTACTAAGCATCATTCATCTGTCTTCCATGGGGAAAAAATACCCTAGGAATATGAAGAAATAATTTAGAATATTAAGAGGATATTCAACTTTTTGAAGACACTTGAGGAATCTAAGGTGGGTTTTTCCATGTGTATGATTGAGGGACTGGGAAAGAGATGGTGAGAATATATTGTGAAAACTATATCACATGTGGATCACACTTGGGCATCTTTTAAGAAAATATTCAACCAACAGTTTTATCCAGAGACATTATGAGGGGTAAAGACTTAAGTGTTTTTAACCTTAGAGTAAGGATATCATACTTTTCTAGAGTATTCTATTCATTTTTCCGAGTTGGTGCACTTGGCATCAAATCTAGTCACCAATGATTACCTAAAGGCTTAGAGGTCTGAGTTGGGGTTAAGGGATGATATTCTATCGATGTTGATTCTCATTTTCCTTCCAATATTTGTGAGGTTTTAGATAAGTTAGATTTGGAAGAGGTATAAATAGCTGAAAAATAGGTATAGGTAGAACTTTAGTTGGTACTATCATTATCCACGGTGTATCTTCTAACCATAAAAGTAAGTGAAAAGGTTGACAATTTTCTTCAGGACTAGTTTTGGGGGATTTTTTAGGACAACTGCAGGTTGTTTTCTATCAGTGTGTAAGGTTTGGTCATACCAAGCCTAATTGTATGAAGGCCCCAAGACTTTTCATTATTGTGGAAAATCTGTCCATATGAGGTGCTTTTGTGAAAGGATGTCCCAAGATAGTAAGGCTATATCCACTCTCACCAAGGGTTCACATGTTCTTATTGATTCTTCCAAGGGAGGTGGGTCTTATCCTCAGGCTAAGGGGGACATTAATGTGGCTAAGGAATCTCAAGGATGACCTTAGACTAGAAATATTCATGTGGTGGAGTATGAACCAAAGGAATTTGAAGCAGGGATGACTACTATTAGAGGTACGTTGTTTATTTCATCTTCTATGGTGATGGATTTATTTAATATAAGTGCTACTAATTATTTTATATCATCAACGTTAGTTGACATGTTGGTCTTGAATTCATAGATTATGTCATTCTTGTTATACCTTTCCATGACTTTGGGAAAGAGGTTCAAACAAGGTTTCAAATGCATAGCATGCCAAGTGAAGATAGAAGACCATGATATGGAGTGGGTATTCTTGGTGCTTGATATTGATATCTCTGACTTGATTATTATCATATATTGGATAATTAGTGTTAAGGCCTAGATTGATTGTTATCACCTCCAGGTTCAGTTTTTATCTATGGATGGAATCACTCATGTCTTTTAGGGTGAGTGGGATTGCAGGTCTGAGAGAGTGGGGCCTTTTGTTAATTATGTTAGGGTGATCTCATGTCAGTTTTCAAAAAATATCCTTGTGGTCCTTGATCCTTGTTTGAGCAGTCCACTTCCTGCGGTGGTGTGTGTCCACCCTAAGGTCTTTCCAGAGGATTTTTTGGTTTATCTCCATAGAGAGAGGTCAAGTTTACCATAGAGCTACTACCTGGAATGATGTAAATTTTTATTCTATCTTATCATGTAAAACCTACATAGTTGGTAGAACTTAAGTTATATCTTTTATATCTTGAGGCTAAGGGATTTATTCATCTTATGTGTCACTTTGGGCCTCACATGTACTATTTTATAAGAATGAAGATGGGAGCCTCAAAATTTGTATTGATTATTGAAAGTTGAATCAGGTGACTATCAATAACAAATATCCCTTTCCTAGGATTGATAATCTATTTGATTATCTTAGAGGGTCTGATTAGTTTTCAAAGATTTACTTTTAGTCAGGGTACCAACAATTGAGAGTTAGAGAAGAGGATATACCTAATACAATGTTTAGGAGCTAGTATGGGAATTTCAAGGTTCTAGTTATACCATTTGGTATCACTAACACTAATGTGGTATTTATGGAATTGATGAATCAAATATTTCATCGGTTCTTGAAATATTTTATTATTGTGTTCATGGATGATATTTTGGTTTAATACAAGTTAGTGGAGGAGCACATGGACCATTTAGATATCATTATTAGAATTATGAGGGAAAATCGTATGTATAGTAAGCTTTCCAAATGTGGGGTTTGGATTCATGAAGTAAAGTTTCTATGGTATGTTATATCTGAGAGGGTAATTTCAGTGGATCCTAAAAGGGCACAAGTAGTTATGTCCTAGGAGTGTCCCAAAAATGCGTTTGAGATCTAAAGCTACTTAGGGTTGGTTGGTTATTACATGCAGTTTGTTCCTGAATTCTCCAAGACTACATCACTAATAATAGATTTAATGCATAAGGGTGTAAAGTATGAGTGGAATGAAAAATATTATATATATTCGAGGAACTATAGGCAAGATTAATTTTAGCACCAATTTTGATTATTTTTGAACTAGGTTAAGGTTTTTTTCATAGTTTCACCTTGTTTGGGACACCACTGGTTGGGTAAGTAGGGTAAGTTAGCACCGCAGTTTGTGGTCCCCTTTGAGATCATTAGATGATAGGAAAATTTGTCCTACTAGTTACACTTATGTCCTCATTTTACTCCCATCCATGACATGTTTCATGTTTCCTATTTGAGGATACATCGACCGAATCCTTAAAATGTGATTGAATGAAAGGATTTTGATCTTGAGCTTGACATCACTATGGTTGAGACAGTAGTTTAGATTATGGATTGCTGATAGAAAGTAATATGTAGTAAAATGATTCCTTTAGTCTATACACTATGGCAGTGTAGGTGAGATATCCATGAGATGTAGGAGCATGGAGTTTTTATAAAGAAAAAAACTTATCTATTTTAAAGTCTAGGATCCTAAATAATTTCTAAGGATAGAAAGCATTTATAGTGGGGATATTATAACACCCCATTACCTTCCTTCAAGTATACTTTGAATCTTGTTTTGGTTTCCCTTTTTGTTTGGGTGCATGCAAGATTATTGGGGATGAAGAGACTTTACTATGTAAAATGGCCTAAATTCTAGGGATGTATGTATTTTTGGATTAGTGGAGTATAGGAATAAATGTATAAATGGATTTAGAGGGTTATAATTGGGTTTAGAGAGCCTTGAAAGTTGGTTCAGAGTCTTTTTGTAGAAAAATAGATTGCACACTGCCTGTTGGAAATATTCATGTTGTGAATAAGTTACATGACATGAACCTATTGTAGGGAAGATGTCGTGAGTCTTGTTCAGAGTGTGAAAATTTTTAAGCCATGAAACCATTACTTATCATGAAGAGGGCAGATCAGGATTTAATTTAACCCTAGGAAATGCCTTTTTTGGCATACTTTAAATTAATGGAATTCATATTGTGAAGGGGTTTACAACATGAATTGTTTAGTTTTAGTGGTTTTTAACATAATTCATGTATAACTTTTTTGTTATCGAATGCACAAGCCTCCCTCTCAAGATTTAGGGTGATTTTGGGTGATCTCCCTACTTTTGGATCACTCAATTCAGCAATTGACTCTCGTGGCGGTTGCATCACATACTCCTGGTAAGTGTTCTTTCTACTAATTCATTACCATTGGTTGTGGAAACAATGTTTGATATATTTTTTATTTAGATTGTGATTAGTTGGTGTTTTCTATCGATCCTTTGTAGTTTTACTTCATGCATTTTCTTTCAAAGGATGACCCATTGGTTTCCAGTTTCTATTATCGAAGGTGGCTAGGTTTATATCATTCTTGTGGTAGGTGTATCTATGTAAGTGGTTCTAATTATTAGATTTATATATATTATTGTCAATTAATTTAGGTTATTGAATGAACATGAATTATTTGACATTTTAAAGGAATTTTTAGAAAGGATTCACATTTTTAAAGGGATCTATATTTAATAATGTTTTTTGTGCACACCAAGTATTTGATTAAATTATTTAAAGCATGTTTTTTGTTTTGAAATGAATTTTGAAAGATTTAGCACATTGGGTAACCTTGGTTGTATCGGGAATAGACATGTCACTTTATTAGGTGTAATCCCACTAGTGGTTTTGTTGGTTGGATCCACCTTAGGCCTGAATTGGGGATTTTCTTTCATGTCTAGTATGTATCCCTATAGGTTGGAGCCCGAAATCGTGTGCCTTGTCATTTATTCTTAGTTTATCACATGATGGATTATTTCATGGTTATTTTCTCATATTATTATCTTATGATGTATCCATGGTTAGTTTTTTTTGTGCTTACCCATTTTCTTTTATATTGTACATATTCCTAGATTTGGTGAATATGGTATGAATTTATGGAAAATAAAGGAATGTTTACAAAAAAAATTTATTTATGAAATTTATTTATAAAATGAATTTGTTTTAAATCCAAAACTTGTGCATTATTGATATTATAACTTGTATAGATTCTTTAGTGGAATCTTAATGGGCTCTATGCTAGCACCCTACTTTTTTAATTTGGGCAGTTACAGAACTTATTTAGCAAGACTCAAGTAAAGGTAAGGGAATCAATAGCTTGATAGGTCATATTATCATTCTTTTCCTTCATAGTGGGATGGTTTGGTGGTGATGGATGGTCACATAGAGACTTGTTTAGTCTGGTTTACTTTATCTTTCTAATTTGGCCTGTTTGGATTGACCTTGTATGTCTCATGGATACGTATTCCTTTTGCTTTCATTATACTTTGTTGTTTCTTTAGTTATACATGAGACTTGTGATTTTTTTGTATGTCACAATGTAGTGGACCATTTAGGGTGTCTTGTCTAGTTGACCCAGGTTAGTTCATTACACCTAGGTAATGAATGAAGTAATATGTGTGGTACATCTAGAAGATTATATTTTGTAGAAAATTTGTGGTAGATGTTAAGGACTTATTATAGATTAAGTAGTTGATCCTATAATGGGAAAATATATGCTAGATGAAAAAGAATAAGGTTTTGTTATTTAATGTTTTATCATAATTATCTAAAATTATAAACCTAAAAGACCATGAGTATGTATTGTACTAAAATATTTACTTTAATTTATGTAGATGATACAATCACGTCTATGAGATTCTATAATTTCAATAGGGTTATTTTTTTATTTTTAGAGTTTTTAAACATCATCCAAGGCCTTTTTTTATTTCTATTGGTTGAAAAATGTTGGGCATCGAGGGATTATTAATTTCTGGCAGGTGGTTCTTCATACCTCCATTGGTTTACATAACCATGATTACTTGAATTAATTTAAATCATATTAAAAAACTATGTTTTTTACTTAAATACAATTAAATAATATTTAAAAAACATTTATATGGAATATTAAGTGAGATTTTATAATTTATTTGGTTCTATACCAATTGAGGTGTTATCATGATATTTTTAATTACTATTAAATATCATCTTATTTTTCAATACTAGAAATATAACCTATACAAATAGACCTATCACAATGATTTGAAGACCCATTGGTATAGGTATGGTTTTTGGCCACCTATACCAACAATTTAGTTAAACCGTTGATATATGTATGGTATATAGACACCTATACCAAATAATTAAAAAAACCATTGGTATAAGTATGGTTTTTGGTCACCTATACAAATGGTTTGGTAAAACCTTTGGTATAGGTATGGTATATGGCCACTTGTACCAATGGTTTGACCAAACTATTCATATAAGTAACACCATTGTTTATGTGTAATTATAATAATAATAAATAATTCAAAATTAATAATTATTTTTATGCATATATATATATATGTTTTTATGTATATGTAAATATAAAAGTTGTCATAGTAGAGTGATAAAGTCTTTGGAAAATAACCACGAGGTTGTGAGATCAATGTTTCATATTGGAATTTATTTCATAGAATACCTACATCAATGGTTTGGGAATCGTTCATATATACCACCTATACCAACTACTTGAATAAACCATTGGTACAAGTCTTTATCAATGAGATTTCATCCAAATAATCATTAAAGTATTAATATTGTCTATAGAAATTGATCGAGGGCCTATACTAATGATTCCAAACCGTTGGCATAACCTTTTTTTTCCAGTAGTGCATGGATAAATTATTTATTCATTTGTCCATTCTTGAATTGCATTAATTCCATTAAGTATGAAAAATTATTTTATCTACCTCTTTCTATATAACATAAAATATTTCCATGTAGGTTTTTAATTTAGTGATAAGTTTCTAATGACATGGATACATGCTTGAAATCATTGATAAAATATCAAGTTGTTATGTTATTTAAAATGGGAAGTAAGTTTCTTATGTTTATGATTCATTATTTGACATATTAATGAAATTTTTAAGTGGTTCTATTATTTAAAGAGGGGAATTTATTGGTTTTATTTATGGTTATTCCACTTTGTTACCTGGATAAAGTATAAAACATGTTTTTGTATTTTTTTTATGTTATAAAAGTAAGTAAAGATGTTTCATTTATGGAATTCCATAATTAATAAATTATGTAAGCATGAATTTTGTTTTTAATACAAACTTCAACTATATTTATATTAGTTTCAATTATTTTTAAAACATTTTGATTACAAAAGTTTAAAAAAAAATTATAAAAACTATTTGTATTTATTCTAGAAATTTATTGCGTATGATTTTTTTGAAACCAAACATTAAATTGAAAAAACACTTAATGCACTCTCTTTATTAAAGTGTTCAAGTATGAGTTAGTTCTTAAACCACACTTGAATTGTATAAGTTATTATTTGTTTAAAACATATCCTCTTGAAATTTTTATTATCTTTTAATAATTCAATCACATTTCACTATTCTAACTCATACTTGAGTCCTTTGGTATGTCTTAAGAGGTAACTATATTTTTTATAATTGAAAAACTTATTATGTTGAAAGGATTAAATGTACAAAAACCTTTTTTTCCTTGGATTATTTTTATTTTTCCAAAAAAAAGTTTTTATAAATTATGTTTTAAAATATTGAAAACTTATTTATATGGGTAACATACAAATTTTATATTAGAATTACTTTATTTTTTCTTAATTTAATACTCATGCTTTGGTTTCCACACTACTAGTATGTATTAGTTATTATATATTCCATGCATTATACTTTTTTTGAGTTGATATTAGTATGCATCAATTATAATATATGTCACCACTTTACTTTATTTGGCTACCCATTAGTATTTTTTGATGACTTTTATATTAAAATTGATATTTGGGTTATCTCATTGGATATGTTCTACAGATATGTAATATTTAATTATGTCATATTGGTGTTATGAATGTTTTCCTTGATAAAAAACACATACCAAATATGAAATGTTTCATATTGTATGGAACCATGTTTTTCTTTAATAAATGTTTTTCCATAATAAAAATATATTTATTTAGTTTTGGAATTATTTTTTATCCTAACATGCATTCAAAATGATATTCATGTTTTATGTTAGAAAACAATTTACTAGAAAAAATTACAAAAAAGGCTATTCTAGAGCTTACCATGCCACCTTACCATGTGAAGGTCAAGTTACGGTATGACCTTACCGTATATTATACATTACCTTACCACATGAAAAAACTACTTAACATGTGTCAGGTGAACAACATTTCTCTAATTCATGAACTGACCACACTTTGAAGATTCACCATACTGTGCATTGAGCATTATCTTACCACATAAAGAAAACCACCCACCACATAGAGATATCAAGTTACCATTCCAAGGTATGTATAATTTGTCATAAAGTAATATATTGACTGTGTCTTATAATATAGTGACCACATGAAGAAATAACTTACCTCATGAATTTATCTACTTACTGCATGCAAAAATGAGCTGACCACATGAAGAGATGAAATGGACATGTCACTTTGCTGCATCAGCTGACCGTGTCAAGTAACTATGATCTCAACTAACTATACTTTAAGTGAAGAAAAATTACTATGTATAACTTAGAAATGGAGTATTTCAAATCTACAATGGATAGTTTTGAAGCATTAAATGAATCATTATCACATTTAATTAAGAATAATTATTCTTCAACAACTGATTATGTTAAAGATATATTTAAGAGAATATTCAATTATGTGGATAAAGTGGTGTACTACTGAGAACATTTTCTCACACATAGAGAATTAAAAATGGACCTTTACATGAGTGATTGTGCTATATAGAAGACCTTTATGCTGCTCTATTTTCCATAATTTTATGAGAAACTTGTCTAAACTCATTTAAAAGACAAATTCAAGGACTATGAACAATTGACACTGCTTAGATCGAGCTACATTATATTTCCTACCTTTTTTTATATATTGTTCTTTTCATTTTATCTTTTCTTTTGAGATATGTTTTATATTACTCTATTTATTTGGTAAAACATAGTCTCCTCTACTAAAATAGAGAATACTTGATATTCTATGATATAATTTTATTTTTATTCCCATGAATAACTATACAAGGGGTTCTGCTTGACCTGGTATCTTTTTAATACCATTTATAATTGTGGAAGAGGATATATTCCTAGATATTCTTATGTAATGTTATTTTTAAAACCTGATAGAGGTTTTGGTTCGTTTTATTCACTAATAAAGTACTTGGTACAAAGTGATTTCCAAGTGGAGGGGATTAAGCCTCATCTTGAGACTGAACACCTTGTTTAAATTCCATTGCGTGTTTTGTTAGTTTTTTGTTTTAATTATCAAATTGTTTTTTTCTAAACTATAAAAAATTTTTACTTTGATAATTAGTCTTAATTTGTGTTTATATAAATTTTTTGATTAAGTAACTTAATTTCAAAAGTTAAAGTGTTTAAAAGATATTTTAACTGAGCCTTAATCCTTCTTCTGAGAAATTATTTGAAAGATAAAATTTATATATTTATACTATTTTGATTAACTGGGAATTTTTATTAAATTGGTGATTTAGTGTTTACATTATTTCTAAATATAAATTTTATTGGGAAATCATTCCAAACTCCACTTGAGTTACTCAATATAACCAAAATTTGGTATCATAGGATTTTCAAAAATCTTTTTAACTGTGATTTAGTTGTATTTAAAGATCTTAAATTTATATTATTTCTAAATTCAATTCTTTATGGATAAAAATAGACAAGAAGGAACCACCACTAACTAACCTCCTTATTTTAATGGAAATAATTATTCTCATTGGAAGATTAAGATGAAAATTCACTTAGAAAGTACATGCTTTGATATTTGGACATTAATTGAAGATAAATATGAAAAAACTCAAGCTAATAGAGCTTCTTGGAGTAATGATACTAAATATGCATATGATTATAATTTTAAAGGTATTAATTCTTTATACTATGCATTATAAGATGATGTATTTAATAGAATATTTTCATGTGCTACTACTTTTAAAATTTAGGATACCCTTACCATTTCCCATGAAGGAAAGTATAATATTAAAGAAATTATTTTAAAAACTTGCACTATTAAATATGATACTTTTAATATTAAGACTTGTGAATCTATATCTTACATGTATCTCAGGTTTAATGAGATAACTAACATGATGCATGCATTGGGAAAGAAAATTACTATCAAGGATCAAGTCAAGTGACTTCTCAGGTTCTCACTAGAAATATAGAGAGGAAAAATGTATCCATAAGAGAATCTTGTGACATTAGTACACTTATAGTAAAATAAATAATTGGAATACTAATGATATAAGAAGAAGAACTAAAAGTAAACAAATGTGAAGTGGTTTGTAACTAATCGACCTAACGGGGATCGAGACACAACTACCTCAAGACCACCTCCATAGATCAGGGAATAAAGACAAGAACTGAAAGGAATAAATAATATGGGAGGTCTTTATCTATTGTAGCTATACACACACACTCGATCATCTCAATGTATAAGTGAAGAGGATTAAAATAAAAATATGAAACATTTATAGTAACAACCATGTATGCAAAACCTCAAGAGAATACAATGGAGTACAACAATATAAACTAAAAAGTAAAAATGAAAAAATAAAATCCCAACTAGAATGATGTCCCAACATGAAAAAATTGGAGAAGTAAAATTCTAAGAGATCCCATCTCTGAATCTCTAAGATCCAACCACCGTATGAAGTCAAATTCACAAGGTTTCCCTAAGATCCTCTAAAATCACCACTGACCTGTTCGTCATCTGTATAAGACATGTCACATGTGGGAAAATCCCATGTAGGAGTGAGTATATACATACCCATTAGGATGCCCCCAAAAGTTGAAAAGGGAATAGTAAGAGACACAATAGGAAAAAATAGACATCTCAACCCAAAGAAAGAGAGTATAAAATCTAATGACATGGATATAGATATATATATATATATGATCAAATAAAATAATCCCAAATGATATAGAAAGGGGATCTCCATCTCATATCTTAGCTCAGGATAAGAGTTCTAACAGTTCTAGAAGGTCCATAAATGATTCCAAACATATCACATGTCTATCTGAAGAGAAATCCAAGTCAAGGCACACCTCGCCACTATACCACATATTTGATGGAAAAAATATCTATCTAGAGGACCCATTCCCTGATAAAATAGAAGGGTTTCACTTAGTAAATAGCTATAGGACCCATACCTTGATTTTGTAGGAGGGTGAAACAATAATGCTCAATAGAGTACCCATGACCTATCCCAACAGTAGGGTGCCACTCTATTAAATTGGTAGAGGAACCATGCCCAATACAACAGGAGGGTGACACTATAGTAGTCAATAAAGGACCCATTCCCATCCTAGGTAGAGGGTGCCACTATAATAGTCGATAGATGACCCATGCCTAGCCTAGCTAGAGTGTTCCACTGTAGTAGTCAACTAAGGACCCATGACCTACCCAACAAGAGGGTGCCACTTGGATAGCAGATAGATGTCCCATGACCTATCCAATAGGAGGGTGCCACTCTCGTAGTTGGGGACCCATAACCTAACTCTATAGGAGGATACCACTCGGTGGATAGATAGAGGACCTATTCCCTATCCCAGTAGGAGGGTTACACTTTGAGATTAGATATAGGACTCATACCCTATACTGTAGGAGGGTTACACTCTATATATAGGTAGAGGATCCATTCCCTTTCCCAATAGAAGGGTGCCACTCTAGTGTCTATGGTGATCCTGCTTGATCACTGTTGTCTCCGAGCATCTCCTAATGAAGCATCATGACTGAAACATATTACATCATATCTAAAAATACACTAAAGAAGAAATAATCATGTTCTATGTGAAAATATGATTAGGATAGGCTACTCATGAGCCAAAATATGAGTATAAATGAAGGATATATGGGAGGTAGAATGTTCATAAAAAATGAAGAAGGGGTACACAACGTGTAAGGGGACCCACATGATGCGTGTTCACACTCTACTACTTATCTGTGTCCATGTCGATACATGGATCACCACCCGTGTATCTCTATATGACATGTATAGGGACTACACAGTGTGCCTCAGCCACCCGCTGTCCTACCTATGCCCCTGATCGTGTATGTGTATCTTTGTTTATGTCTGTGTACTTCAGTACATGAAATATTCTCCCACACAGGGTCCTACCCATGTTCTCTTTCCACATGTCCTATCTACCCAGGGAGGTTCACACAACATGTGACCCAACAATATGGAATGTGATCCTTAACTTTTTCAAAACCCTAGTGTTGTAGCCAAAGGGATACTACATAGCATGTGTTCATCACAGTACACGCCGTGCAGTCAATTTTTTTCCCAAAAAGTTAAATCTACTTTTAGCATTCCATATCTGAGTCCTCCACTATGGATATCACCTCTAGGACACCCAGAATCATAGGGAAATTCCTATGTTCATTGTTTCTATCCATCTAGTGGCCAAAAATTGATTCCATCAACCCATGGGGCTTCATTGTACGTCCTACATGTATCCCACCATCACCATTCGGTCCTGAATCCCAAATCCATGGGATTAATCACCCACATCCCAAAATTCATCCCAAACCATACTATGATCACCAATCCATTCATTTAATAGGAATCTATCATGAATCCGTGGGTTTAATTGGGATTGGTCCTGCCCGAAAATGTTGAACTGAGACCCTATAGGCCAATCAACAAATAATGCAATGAGCATAGGGTAAAAATCATAAGAATTTTTTTTAAAACAATCATTGGAAAAGTTTTATTTGAAAATTAATACAATTGGGATGTCTTGGGTGAGAAATAATTGAATAAACTGAATAATCAATTTAATTATATTCATAGGCTCATAGAAAGGCTTAATTAGAATGTAGATGAGAGAAATAATATGGTCATGCCCAATATATTTAATCAATTGGGTTAGAATCCACAAATTAATGAGTACTTGTTAAAATAGGATCATTATTCTATGAAGAACACACTCACCAATGAAGAAGAGGATCCATTTCATTTGTTGTGCCTTGATATGCATAGATCCATAGTTTCATCATCGTTGGATTTTGATTCTCCAATGAGATGTGGAAGGATATTCTTCTAAATGATCCCAAGGTTATGTGGATAACCCTGGTGATCCACCATAACACTTAATTTATATATTAATTTTTCTTTTAGGTAATTTTATAAAATAAATAAATTTAATTATTTATTTCAATTAAATGAACCCACCAATGGCCTCTATATCAAAACTCCATGTGAACACATTTTAGGTAGTGCCTTGAATAAACCTTAAATTCCAGACTCAACCATGGTCTCAAATTTCTAATAAAAGATTTTATTTAATAGATATCCCATTTTCTTTAAGAAACCGTGTGAACACAATATAAAATATATTTAATATTTTTATAAATTAATTACAGGAACATTGGTCCTTAGAATCGCACGTCGTCTTAGTGCCTAACTTTGAAAATATTTCCAGATATATTTCAAAGTATTAAAAGGAAAAAAGGGCCTATACATTATTCCACACTTTAATATTTTTATCCTCAAAAAAAAAAAAACTAAACAAAAAACTTGGTATATTGAGCCGACATCTAGATGTCCCGCTCCGAGGATCTTTTCTACATACTCTCGTGCTTCCACCACACATAGAACAAGGGGATGGTCCATCCATGTAGGGTCCTATCCTTCCAATCCTAGATCTCCATTAGGTGATCAACTAAAGTGAATTCATCCTTGATGTCCATCCCACCCCAGTAAATAATGTGCATGGGGTCATGAACATATCTCCTCAGCTGTGACATGTGGAAGATGTTGTGCATCCACTTAAACTATAGGGGTAATAAAATGTGGTAAGAAAACTCACCAACCCTCTGAAAAATATCAAATGACCTGATGGACCTTGGGGATAACTTGTCTCCCTAGTGAAATCTCCATAATCCTCATCATGGGGAGACTCTCAAGAAAACATGGTCTCCATTCTTGAACTCCAAGGGCTTATAATGTTAATATGTGTAAGATTTATACCTTATTTGGTCTATCCTCATCCACTTACAGATGAACTAGACCTTCTCCATCATCTCCTAGACCATCTTTGGCCCAACAAGATATGCCTAAATGATCTCAATCCAACACAAGGGTGACCTGCAGGGTCTCCCATAAAGGGGGTCAAAAGGATCCATACTGACAGTATATTGGTAGCTATTATTGCATGAAAACTCTACCAAGGGAAATTGATCCTCCTAGCTCTATCCAGAGTTCAACATGAAAGACCTCGATATATCTCCAATACTTGGATAGTACACTCAATCTTCCCATCTATCAGAGGATGGAAGGATGTAATCATCCCCATATAGGCCCTGAATGCCTCATGTAGGCCTTTGCATAACCATGAAATGAATAGTGAATCATGATCAGAGATAATAGTAGAGGGAACCCATGAAGGAAAATAATCTCCCGTACATATAACTAGCCCTAAATCTCCACAAAGCTCCTCTCCTTGATATAAAGGAAGTGCATCGACTTCATGAGTTGGTCAACTGTCACCCATATGATGTCATGGAATCTTACTATATATAGAATCCCTATCATAAAGTCTATATATATTCCATCCCATTTCCACTTGGGGATCTGAAGGGGATGAAACAAACCTATTAGAACCTAGTGCTCAGCCTTCATAAGTTGACAGTTGAGGCACTAAGAGATGAACTTATCCATGATTTGTCTCATGCTAGCACATCAAAACTACCGTTAAAGGTATCTATACATCTTCCCTACACCAAGATGTATAACCAACGTAGAAGCGTGAAACTCTCTCATCAACTCCTCCTGCATCATGAATGGGACCACCATCCTTCCATGTAAAAGGATGATGTGATTCCCTAATTCAGAATATACATATGGTAAATATTATAGGGATATATGGTTACACAAGATCTCACAATTTATGTATCCCAATTGGGAATCTCTAACATGCTGAAGGAGTAAAGGATTAAATACCATCAACTAGAGAAAAGATGAACCCTCCTACTCAACTAGGGTTAGCTGCAAGGAATCCAACTATTTAGATGCCTCATACAACAAACAAGCCTAGGAATTCTGGCTAAGGACATCTACCACCAAGTTTACCTTCCCAGGGGAATAGACTATAATGAAGTCATAGTCCTATAGTAAATCCAACCAGTTCCTCTATCTTAGGTTCAAGTCTCTTTTCATGAAGACATACATGAGACTCTAATGGTCCGAGTACACAACAAAGTTCTCTCCTAGAAGATAGTGCCTCCACATCCTTAGAGAGAAGACTATTACTACCAGATCTAGGTCACAAGTCATGTAGTTATGCTCATGGGGCTTCAACTACCTCAACAAATATGCGATAACTGACTATCGCTGCATCATCACACTACTGAGACTAGTTCCTGAGGCATCACTATACACTACATACTCCACACCCTTTTTAGGTAGTCTCAAAAATAGGATCACTCATCAGCCCCAACCTAAAATCCTTGAAGGCCCTCTATAACTTCTCAGTCTAGGTAAACGAATGTCCTTTGCGCATCAGGGTGGTCAAAGGGGCTGAAAATATGGAGGGGTCTACCAAAAACTTTTGATAGTACCCTACCAAGCCAAGAAAACTGCACACCTATGACACACTTTTGGGTGGATCCCAATAAATAACTGCATCGATCTTTATCGAGTCCAAATCTAATCCATGCTTAGAAATGACATTCCCTAGTAAGTGAACCTCAAAAATATAGAACTATAACTTCATGATATTACCATAAATATGGTGCTTCAGAATAAAATATAGGTCCATCCTCAAGTTCTCTACATGATCCTCATCTGACACTGAGTATATGAGTATGTCTTCGATGAAAAAAACAAAAAATAAGTCCAATTATGGCTGGAAGATCTAGTTCATAAAATCTATAAAAACAAAAGGGGAATTCATCACATTTAAGGGCATAACTAGGAACTCATAGTGTACATAGTGATATCAAAATTCCAGCTTCAGAATATCAGCCTCAAGAACTCTAAACTAGTGGTATTCATACCTAAGATTGATCTTTGAGAACCATATCATGCCTCACAACTAATCAAATAGGTAGTCAATCCTCATTAAGTGGTACTTTTTATTTATCATGGGTGATGATAATCCATTCAAAGATGTAAGCTCCCATCCACATTTTTCATGAACAATACTTGAGATTCCTAGGGGTAAACACCAGGTCTCATAAAACCATTCTCTTGAAGGTCATCCAACTTCAACCATAGCTCTCGAAGCTCGGTATGGTCCATTCGATATTCCAAAGAATAAATCAGAGTGGTCTTGCAGTGAAAGTTAATGAAAAACTACATCTCCCACCTCATAGGTAGTCACAAAATATCCTCAGGGAAGACATCCATGTAATCCTCCAGGACTAAAGGAATCTAGATTCCTGAAGATATTGTTGCACCAAGGGATACACTCTCTAAATAATTGGTAATGGGATGTATCCTCCTACTCATAAAACCTTCTCACCCTGCCATGAGGTCTCTCTCACCCAAAAAGAAGAATCTCATCCCATCAGTGTGAAGGCATCTGAATCATCTACAGCGATAGTAAATCTAGGCTTGGACCATGGAAAAAAAAATCCATACCCAAGATGAAATCATAAATTTCCATTGTGATCACAAAAAGGTCTCATGATAACTTCTATCCACTAAGATATTGCACACATTGCTGGTAGATAAAATATATAGGAGTGTTCCCCATAGGAACATCAAGACAAAGATGTTGGGATAACGCCTTAATTGGGAGATCTAGCTATCAAAAAAAGAGTAAATAGATAAAGGAATGAATCACACCTATGCATACTAATTCTGAAAAAAGAGTAAAATAAACATAGATCATACCTCTAATCATCTCATGCGCTGTTGGGTCATATGTAACCATAACCTGCAACTATCTTTGGCCCCAACCACCAACTTTTTAAGCCTGACATGGGATGCTTGGTGGTTGTGGTGTAAGGATATCATAGAATCATCCACCACCAAAACCCCCTCCTCATGGATCCCTACTTGCTCCTCTTCCAGCTCTTCCTCCCAAGGATCTACCTTGCCCTCACCTGGGAGATCCCTGATCATGGTGCTACCTCTATCGTGGTGGTCTGTCTGCTATCAATCCATGCTCCTCAACATTCCAAGTTAAGAAATAAAATGCCATGTTACATTTCCCATCACATACATAGCATCACAACACTCTAGGATTCCTTGGTACTTTGTGCTGTTCCTGACCAAGTAATGGGGTGTGATCCTGAGAAGATCTCATATGCTAAGATCATGTTGACTGGAACCTGCTAGCTGCTGTAGATAACTAAGCCCTATAACACACACTTCAAACTCCAACTACTTAGAATACCTCTGATAGGTATATTTTCATCACCAGTACATGCTCTAATATCTAGAAATAGGTGGGAATACACAGGGCTACCACACTGACACAAATTCCTCTCCAGAGACCCTGTTCAAACTTCTGTTCTCAGAAGTATCCATCTCAGATCATATTGAGGGTGTACCACGTAAGGTCTGTGAACCTAGAAATTTACTCATCCACTATCACCCCTCCCTTATGCAGATATAAAAGATCCTGCATCTAAACTGAGCACACATAGGAGGGTTAATACTCCTCACAGAATAACTGATTGAAGTTGGTCTATGATATTGTAGACTTCTCGTGCATCTTCATAACTAGGCTCCACCAGTTCCCAAATACTTTGTGGAAAAGGATAGATGCTAATGAAACCACCTAATCAGTAGGTTTCTGGATAATCTTGAAAAAATCAGACCATTAACTCCATCAAATCCACCAATTCCAAGGGATTTGTCTCCCTACCGAACCTCAATGGCCTCTGGAACTGGAACTCATGGAGTGCACTAATCCCACACACATCCTTATCCTTTTCTACTAGTATAATATACTTCTCAACAGGTGGGGTGCTAAAAATTTTCCACTTAGAGGAAATATCTTGTGGGATGAACCCAAAACTGAGGTCTCATCACTCATTAGATCTTTATCATAATCTGGAACTGGTAACCTGGATGGCTATCATCATGGAGGCATCCTGAAATTTTAATCAAGACCAATCATGGTCAAATGAGCATATATTACAATGGGGAGATGAATCAAGAATGATAGTCAAAGTACTCAATCCTATATGATGTATACACCATTTATCCATGCAACCAATGTCTCAGTATGCTGAGTAGAAAAGAAGATAGTCAAGGTCCTGGTGAATTGATACGTCGAACGCCTGCACCATCACCAATTTCTTTAGCCTGAAAGCTACACTCAACAAACTTTAACATTGTTTCCCTATATCCCAACCAAATACTCATAAGGGTACTACTCCAAACACTGTCCCAAGGATCAAACCATATATGATACCAATCTATCATGACCTGAACCAATAGGGCTCGAGCTGAAACTACCCCAGGACTGCCTCTATAGGCTAGGGGATAGTGAAAATCATTATAAGGCATAACTAGTATGGGAGGAATTTTAAAAATGTACCTATATTCACACACTCAATCATATTAATATAGAAGTGATGAGAAATAAAATAAATGGATGCAATATCTAGAGTAACAACCATGTTTGTAGAACATCTAGGGAATTAAATAGATTATGATAGTGTAAATTGAAAAGTAAAAAGAAAAAAAAACCAAACCAAAAATATATCCCAACATGAAAAAACTAGAAAAGTAAAATGCTAAGAGATCCCAGGTCAAAATCTTTAAGATCCAACAACTGTACACAGTCAAATGCACTAGGTTTCCCTAACATCCTCTAAAATCATCTCCAAACTATCTGTTGTCTGCACAAAACATGACACTTGCTGGAAACGCCCATGAAGGGGTGAATATATACATACCCAATAGGATGCCTCAAAAGATGAAGGGGGAGTGGTAAGAGACACAATAGGAAAATAAAGATAGTTCAACCCAAATTAAGAGAGTTAAAAATCCAATGAACATGGATATATATATATGTGTGTGTGTGTGTTTGTGTGTGTGTGTGATCAAACAAAATAATCCCAAACAATAGAGAAAGGGGATCTCCATCTCACATCCCATCCTTGGATAAGTGTTCCAATAGTTCCATAAGGTCCCTTGATGATGCTCAATATATCTCACATCTATGCAAATATACGTCCAAGTCAAGAAACACCTTACCACTATTTCACATAGTCTAGGGGAACAATCTCTAGGTAGAGGACCCATGCCCTAATAGAACAGTAGGGTACCACTTAGTAGATAGATAGAGGACCCATGCACTAACTCTATAAGAGGGTGCCACTATGATGGTTGATAGAGGACCCATGACCTATTCCAGTAGGAGTGTTCCAATATAGTAAATCGATATAGGACCTCTACCTAGATCAACTAGAGGGTTCCAATCTAGTAATCAGTAGAGGACCCATGTCCAAACTAGATAGAGGGTGCCACTATAGTAGTTAGTAGATGACCCTTGCCCAACCTTGCTGGAGGGTGACACTCTAGTAGATAGTCAAGGACCAATGCCCTACCTATCAAGAGGGTTCCACTTAGATATTAGATAGAGGAACCATGCCCTACCCAATAGGAGAGTTCCACTCTCATAGTCGGGGACCCATACCATGAATTCGTAGGAGGGTTCCACTCAGTGGATAGATAGAGGACCCATGCCCTGTCCTAGCAGGAGGGTGCCACTCTGAGAGTAGATAAAGGACCCATGCCCTATTCTACATGAGGGTTCCACTCTATAGATACGTAGATTACTCATACCCTATCCCAGTAGGAGTGTGCCACTTTAGTGTCTCTGATGATCCCGATTGATCACTACTATTATCGGGCATCGCCTAAAGAAGATTCATGTCTGGAATATCTCACACCATATCTAAAAATCCACTATGGAGGCCACCATCATGTTTTATATGAAAAATAACTCATTATAGGATACTCATGAGCCAAAATCTAAGTCCAAATGATGGTGATATGAGAGGTAGAATGTTCCTAAAAAAGGAAGAAGGGGTAAACAACATGTAAGGGGACCCACATGGTGTATGGTCCCACTCCGCTGCCTGTATGTGTCCCTACTGGTACATGGATCACTACCTATGTATCCCTAAATGGTGTGTAGAGGGACTACACGCCATGCCTCATCCACCTGGGAAGCTGACTGTGCCCATATCTATGTCCGTGAATCTTTTCCCATGTTCGTGTACTTTGGTACATGGCGTGTTCTCCCACATGGGGTACTGCCTGTGTGATCCTGCCACATGCCCTATCTACCTAGGGAGGGTCACATGACATTTAACCGAGCCACATGGCATGCAATCCTTAAATTTTTGAAAAACCTAGTACCACAACCAAAGGAGAACTACATGGAATGTGCTTATCACAACACACACAGTGTAGTTAGTTTTTTTCACAAAAAGTTATATCGGCTTATAACATTCTAGATCCAACTTCTATTCTATGTATCTCACCTTTAGTACACCCAAAATCATAGGGAAATGCCTCTGTTCATTGTTTCTAGATATCCAGTGGCTGGAAATCGATTTCATCAACATGTGGGGGTTCTTCGTACATTTCGCATGCGTCTCACTATCATTGTTCTACCCTAGATCCTTGATCCATGGGATTTATCACCCACATCCTGAAAATCATCCCAAACCATCCTTTTATTTTTTATCTATTCATTTCACACAAATCCATTATGAATTCGGGGGTCTGATCATGCTCGATCTTGCCCAATAATGTCAAACCGAGACCCTATAGGCCAATCAGTAAAGAACGTAAAGAATGGAGGGGAAAAGCACATGAAAAAATTGTGCAATAATAATTGTCCAAGTTTTCTTGGCCAATGAATACAATTGGGATGTACAGGGTGATAAACAATTGAATAAACTAAATAATCAATTTAATTCCATTCATAGGCTCATATAAAGGCTCAATTGGAATGCAGATTAGAGAAAAAACATGATCATGCTCAATCTATTAAATAAATTAGGGTATAATCCAAAAATTAATGATTCTTACATAAAATTGGATCATTCTTCAATGAAGAACTCACTCTCCAATGAATAATAAGAGTCATTTCATTTGTTTCACCTCAATCTTCCTAGATATGAAGTTTCACCATCATCAAATGATGACGTTCCAATGAAAGGTGTAAGGAGAATCCTCTCAATGATCCTAGGGTTAGAATGCTAACCTTGGTTATCCTCTATCACACTGAATTTATAGATTATTTTAGGTCATTTTATAAAATAAACAAATTTAATTATTTATTTCAATTAAGCACACCCACCAACGACCAATATATCCAAATGCCCCATGCTGGCCTATTTTAGGTCACACCTAGGGAAAACCTCACGTTTCATACTTAACCATGATCTCAAATTTATGATCAAAGATTCCCTTTAAGATATATCCTATTTTATTTAAGAAACCATGTGTATGAAATTTAAAATATATTTAATATTTTTATAAAATTAATTACAAGAACATCGGGCCTCAAAATCACATGTTGTCTTAGTTATTGGCTTTGAAAATATTGATAGATATATTTTAAAATCTTACAAAGAAAAAATAGGGTCTCTATATGCATGAACCAAATAAGGGATCAGTAGATTTCAATGCTTCAAACTTAAAAAAAAATAGAAGATCAAAGCTAACATCTAAAGTGATGCAGGTTTACCTACTGAAAGTGATGAAAAAATAGAACATCTGGGTCGATGTTTCAAAAATTTCTACAAGAATAAAAATTTCTTCAATAAACCCAATTATAGTGGTAAGTATGAAAAATGAAATTGGAGAAAATATTAGAAGAAGGATGATTCATCCAATGAAATAATATGCTATGAATGTAAAAGTAAATGAAACAACAAATAATACTATCCTAATATAAAGTATAAGAAAAAGTATGAAGATAAGGATAAGAGATATAAAAATTCTATAAAATCCACTTGGAGTGCCTCAAAGGATAGTTCAAGTAAATCGGGCTCAACCAGAGGAGAAAGAAGTAATAAAGATAACATGTGTTTTATGAAAAACACATCATAAGTATTAACTGTTTTTCTTAAATCTCCTGCTCACATTTCAAATCATTCTAAGAATGAAAATTATTCATAAAATATGTTCAGTGATGAATTATTTGAACATTTTAACATTATAGAAGATAAATTTAATGAATTAAAAGAAAAATATTAAATTTTAAAGAAGAAACACGCTATGTCTAATTACTTTAAAACCAATCTTATAGTAGATAAGGATAAAAATTATCAACTACTTAAATAAAATAATGAGCTGAAATTATATAATGAAAAATTAAATAAATATATAGATAAATTTACAAATGGAATAAAAAATATTATTCAGATTATTGGTAAATAGACAAATACTAAATATACCACTAGAATAGGATATCATCCTGGACAAAGAATAATTATTAAAATAAATTTATTTTTAGCTCCAGATCTATTAATTCTATTAATAGTTTTTATTTTTATAGATAAAATAAGGTCTTATTTCGGAGATTTTAAGGTATGACTATAGGAAACCAATTAAATAATTATGGATTCTAAAATATCTTATTATTAACATCTTTGGGCCTAAGAAAATATGGGTTCCAAAATCATTTTTGGTTTAATTATATTTTTAGGAAACCTACTTAAAGATTTCCATTAAACAAATATGGTATCTGGATAGTGGATGATCCAGAAACATGATTAGAGACTACTCAAGCTTAAAAAAAATAATTAAAGTGGATAGTGGAAATGTCACTTTTGGTGATAATACTAAATGGAAGATAATTATACTTGTAATAATTGGTAAATCTTGTATAATTTTTAATTTATAAAGTATTATTTATAGATGGATTTGAATATAATTTTCTTAGAATTTCAAAATTATGTGATGATGGTTTTAATGTTAAATTTGAAAACAATTCTTGTAAAGTTTTTGATTCTAAACATGCATTAGCTTTTGCTGCTTTTATAAATGAAAATGTTTATGATATAAATTTAAATTATTTGTTTTCTCAAAATGATTCTTGTTTAAGTTCCTTTCATAAAGAATATTGTCTTTGGAATAGGAAACTAGTCTATTTAAATATTCACTCTCTTAGAAAGATAACTAGGAAATGTTATTTAAGGATCTTCATAATCTAGAATTCCCAAAAAACAAAGTTTTTAATCCCTATCAAAAGGGAAAGTAACATAAAATATATTTCAAATAAAATAAATAAGTGTCAATTTTGAAACCTTAAGAGTTGATTCAAATGGGCTAGTTTGTACCCTCTCGAGTTTCCAGTTTAGTAGGAAAACTTTATGCTTATTTTATAGTGGATGATTACTCAAGATATACATGTGTCTTTTTCCTTACTCATAACAATAAATATCTTTCTTGTTTTTACAAATATGATAAATATATAAAAAATCTTAGTGGACTTAGAATCAAGACCTTAAGAAGTGATCATGAAAATGAGTTTCAAAACCAATAATTTAAATCATTATGCTCACAATATGTCTATAATCATAACTTTTATGCTCCTAGGACCCCATAGAAAAATGGTGTAGTAGAAAGAAAAGATAAAAACTTCAAGAAATTTTATGGACCATACTCAATGATTATTATTCACCTATTTATTTTTGGGAATAATCTACAAATATATCTTTTTATATAATTAATAGAGTTTTAATTAGAACACTCTTAAAAAATACCCCTCATGAATTGTGGAATGGTATAAAACCAAAGGTTAATTACTTTAGAGTTTTTGGTTGTAAAGTCTTTATAATCAATACAAAATAGAATTAAGAAACAATTTCTTCCAAGAGTGGTAAACAAATTTTCCTTGGATATTCTACAACTAGTAAATCATATAGGGTGTTTAATAAAAGGACTAAGATTGTGGAAGAATATGTACATGTCAAATTTTATGAAAAAAATCCACATGATCCAAAAAAATCTTTATAAAATCTAGAGGATGATCATTCTAGTCCAAACATAAATGTTAAACCTTGTAACAATTCCATCAAACCTCCTGTAAAGAAATCACCCAGTTCTATTGAAAAGATTGAACCCAAACCTATATATTATAATGAGGTGTCAAACACTTCTATTCCTAGAGATATTAGGTCTCATAAATATCATTCCTTAGATATTTTAGTAGATGACCATGATAAAGGAACTTGAAATAGATCTTCTCTAAGAAATCAGGTTGAAAATGAATATTGTTTGTCACATATTGAACCTAAGGACATTGATTATGCAATTAGTGATGAATTCTAGGAAATGGCCATTTAAGAATAACTTAATCAATTTTATAGAAATAAATTTTGGGAACTAGTTGAAAGACCCAAAGTCTACCTTACTATTGGCACTAAACGGGTGTTCAGGAACAAGGTTTAAGAATCAGGAACAATTGTAAGAAATAAAGCTAGATTGGTTACATAAGTATATATTCAATAATAAGGTATTGATTTATAGGAAACCTTTTCAAATATATGTAGAATTAAATACATCATGGTGATTTTTACTTGTACAACACATTTGTATTTAAAATAATATCAAATGGATGTCATGAGGGCATTCTTAAATGGTTATATTACAGAGGTTTTTTTGGAACAACTCCCTATATGTCACACCATGAACTTATAAACTCTTTATTTTTACCT
The DNA here is from genome assembly GCA_963277665.1 of Viscum album. Taxonomy (NCBI): domain Eukaryota; kingdom Viridiplantae; phylum Streptophyta; class Magnoliopsida; order Santalales; family Viscaceae; genus Viscum; species Viscum album. Next base: position 459,424,046 of record OY728126.1, read on the forward strand.
TTTATTAGTCTTGGGTCCTTTGGTCAAGGTTAGGGTTTGATTCCTGGTCAAAATTCTTGGTTTTTGGAGTTTTTAGGGAGTTTTCCATATGTCGCATGGTTACCGTATGGTTAGTAGTAGCCATGTAGCTTGGCCATGTGACTGGTGTAGGTTGGACATAACCGACCACACAACTTGCGCATGGTCGTACGGTAGGTCTTAGGTAACCTTACACCACTCTTTTCTAAGGTAGAGAGGTCCGCATGGTTTGAAAAACCATGCGGATGTTCCAGGTCATTAAAAATTTCAGATCCTCTTCTCTCTCTTCCATTATTTCACCTTTTCTCGGGCTCCCCATCCTACCTCTCATTTTGGTTCACTAGGGGGTCCTCCCCAACCATCCTTCTTTTCTCCCAACCATCCGGGGTTTCTCCTCTAAATCTAAGGTAAGTTATAGGGTTTTTGGGTGGTTTTCCCCCCTCTTTCTCTTTCCCTCTTCTTTTCTTGGTTCTCCTTTGGGGTTTCCTTCCTTGGAAAAAACCTAGGGTTAGGGTTGGATAATTAGGTTAGTTTTTCTTGTGCCTAGATCATGTAGATCATCCGTTAGGTTTGGTTCTTCATCTCCTTGGATTTTCATTCCAACTGCACTTGGTTTCGGTAGGTGTTTCCAAGTTTCTCTTCCTTAAGGAATTTCCTTTGATACTTGAAATTTTAAATAAATTTATAACTTTGATTTGTACCTATATGGAACCATTTTTTAGCTTATTATATTATTTTAGATAAGGTATAATTTTCTAAAAATGGGATTTCAAGGATATTTGTATGTTGTATCTATGTTTACGACACCTAGAGTATTTGTTTTAAGCCCACTGTTCCTTTAAAGTAAAATTGAGGGTTTTTGTAAAATTTATAGCCTTTATTATGTCATAGTGGTATTTTTTGTTAATGAATTCGGTTTTTGTATATGATTTGGTAGTTTTATGGCATGGTGGTTATGTTGAAATGTTTTGGAAAGGGTTTAATGCTTCCAATGTTTTGATTTGTGTCCCTTTTAAATAATGTGGATGGGTGGTTATGGTTTAAAATCAAGTGGTGATTTTGTGGAAAATTTTTTCAAATGTATTTTTGAATGTTTTGATTTGTGTCCCTTTTAAATATCCCACCACCATGTTTTTGGGTTAGGCATAGGCACTAGTTCCTCATTCCGATAGTTTGTTCTTAGTTGTTCTTCATTTTGGTTCTAGTTGGTGTAAAGGTATGTTGAAAATGAAACTGGATTTTGAAATGGAAATAGATTTAAGCGTATGGAAATTATGATATTGAAAATGATATTGGTGTGTACTTTCAACCTTTAATAAAATATATAAATCAGCTTTGGAATGTTGGTGTGCACAAATATGATGATTCTTTAAAAGACACATTTTAGTTGCATGATGTGATTATATAGACGATAAATGATTTTCCGGATTATAAAATGATGTTTGGCTAGAGTATAAAGGATAAACTATATTTTCCTATCTATATAAATAGTACATGATCCATATGGATTAAATATCATCATAGTTTTATTTTTATGATACATTGATGATTATTTCTAATGGGTCATCTATATAGGAGAAATCATTGAGGGTTTGAAAATAACATTGATACCAAGAAGCCATACCCGTATATGTATGTAACTGACATGGTTAACGAATTGTAATATGTAGGTTTTTCATTTAGGAAAGTTCATAAAAAATCTACAAAGAGGAAAAATATTTCCACTAAATCCAATTACAATTGGAGAAATAAAATAATCCTCTTTGATTTTCTATATTTTAGTCAACTAATTTACTACATTATTGTTTAGATGAAATGCACATTGAGAAAAATATATGTGAAATATTGCTTTTAATCCTTCCCAATGTTAAGGGGAATATAAAATATAATTTACGATCTCATCATAACTTGGTGGATTGGGGTATTATACTATAACTACATCATGAATTTATTAGTCAAAATAAATGGAAACTTCCATGTGCATTTTATGTGATAATAAATTTAGATAAAAAAATTTCTAGAAGTAATAGTGACTTACAAGGTTCCAAATAGTGATTTAAGCAACATATCAAAAAATTGTCAACAGAAGATAGGTGAAAATGAAATCTCTGAAAACTCATGATTTTCACATCCTTCTTTATGAATTGATCCCAATATCAATACAAAATTTGTTATACAATAATGTAAGGGTGATAATAATTTTATTATGAAAATTATATATATATATATATATGTTCTAAAAGTTTATCCAAATGTTTAAAAAAAAATGAAGCAGAACCCTTAATAACGTGTTAGAGAAAATTTTCATTCTATTTTTTTTCACTTTCATAATGCATCTAACTATCTATCTTCCAACTGAAATACTTTTTTGGGGGTCCCATTTCTTTTCATTTGATATATCAAACCAAAATAAATATACACACAATGAAGTATTATGTAAAGAACATGAATCACCCCAAAGGTTCCATTATGAAAGGTTATTTATCTCAAAAATGCATGGATTTTTATTCAATGTATTTGGATGATGTGAGCATGAGATGTAACATGCTAATGAGAAATGAAGATGAGTAGTATGCTCAAATTGATACCACTTTCAATCAATTCCAAAAATAGGGGGAATTTATTGATAAACTTTTACTACCTTTTTATATAGGTTATATGAAAAATTATAAGTAGCATTCACCATTCATTACCTTTGAGAATGGGAGATACTTTGCATAGAAAATAGTTTTCTGTTTGATTGAAATCAAATGTATAATGATTAATTTTAGAAACTAGATAATAAATATTCATTATTTATTTCAATATTCATATATATATATATATATTAGGTATTGATTTTATCAATTGTTGCTGTCTCTCAAGAAATAAGAGCATTGAATTTTGGTCCCAATAATGTGGTTCATGAATGAAAATCACTAGTGATCAATGGATACAAAATTTATTATAATTAATAATGTAATGAACATGATAACACACATGTAGTTAGGGTTTGTATTAGTGGTAATCACCCCGTAATACTACATGAAAAATGGGGGTTCAAAACCCATTGGGCACAGGTTATTGTAGCAGTACTATAGCGGGTACTGTAGCAGCGACGATACTGTTGATCGGCAGGTACTGTAGCGGTGGCAGGGCACTGTAGTGGTGAAGGTACTGTGTGGGTACTGTAGCAGCCGAGTTACTATTCACAGAATAGGAATTTGGCCAAAAATTTGGGCCTATGGGATATGTAATGGGATACAAGCCCACTGGGCCTTCAGGTGATGTAATGGGTCTCCCTCTACCCAGTTAAAAAGAGGTCTTTGATTTTCTTTATTAATAAAAAATGAGGCTTCGGTCCCAACCTTTAAAAAAAAAACATGATAACAAAACATGATGGTATTATGTTAACCTCAATGATAGAATTATGTCCTAGTGCACCAAATATCCATTCTTGATATGAATTTTTTTCTTATTATAGAGTTGTTGAGAAAATACTAATATTGGATCATTACTCCCATGGTTGAGTCACTATGATGAAATATGAGTGGTTTTATTTAGTTACACAACATGGAACATTTATTGATTACTATGGATTTAGACTTATCAACATGAGTCACTTCCTAGTTATCTATGAGCCATATATTCTATAATTAATGATGAAATAGATTTTTTATGTGAAATATACTCTAAAACCTATATTCAAAGTCTTTAATAAAGTGATCCTAAGATATATATTTTTGATGATGGTGAGGATGAAAATTAAACCATAGTTTCCCCCATTTATCTCGACCAATATGTTTCATATGATGACTCAAATACTTCAGTTGTTAGAGTTGATCATGAACCTAAAGTAGTGGTGTGTAATATATAGAAGTAATAATGTGTGGTTTCAATTCATTCAGTTTAGCTTGACTTTGGTTCTATTAGGTTGATATTATTTAAATTTATTTAATTTTTTTTTGATTTATATTTGGAAGGTTCACATTATTTTCATGTTGGTTTCAATTTAGTAGGGTATATTTAGTTTAGTTTAGTTTTTTTAATTTAATTATATTTTCATCTAGTCTATTAAATTTGGTTTTATTTGTTTCATTTCAATTCAATTCATTTAATTTCAATTCATTTATGTTTCTTTGATTTGGTGTATTTGATTTCATGTTGTTTTGGCTTGGATTAGACCAAAATTACTTAACCCAAATGTAAAAAAATTACCTAACCTAGATGTAGAAAAAATGACCAAGTGAACTAATATATCCATTTCATGCACATATTTTGACACATAAATGCATCAATTTTGATATATAAATTGTTAATTATTTATTATTTTTTAATGAAAATTTTTATATTGGATATGATGCTTTAATGTATGGGAAATGAGAAAATAAAGCCAAAAGAGACCAAGATTTACACTTAAAGATGTCTTCCTATGATGAAGGATACCTATGAGACACTCCCGAGGGTCGAAACTAAATAAACAAGGAGAAATAAAGCTTCTGGAGATGGAAATTGACATTTCATGTCATGAAACACTTACAGTACATGAAAAAATACAAGGAATGAATGAAATATAGGGCATGAAGAAAATAAGATGAGGGATCAATACTTTCATGATGTGACACAACTTTCACACTGTTAAAGTTGTTGGACTGAACCATTGAAGAAAGTTTGATGGGAAATTTCAATGGAACCCAAAAATAAATGCTCAGACCACCACTCAACCTAAAAAGGAAAGACTCAGGGATCATTATGATATATATATTAATAATGACCCAAATGAAACATAGGCCCTATGGGGTCTATAAATAGATATCTTCACTACTATAATAGGGATGTATTTCAGATAATAAATCTTAGGACGAGAAGCCACACTGCATAGGGTCTTCACCATTTTTTATCTTTGCCTCTTTATTATGATTTCATTCTCATTTTATCACCCTCCTCACTCCCTTATCACTAGGATGAGGGGGGTAAATCCCACCTTGTTCTAGGTTAATGTACCTGAAGGGAAAGGTGTTGTTGGATTTTATTTCTTTATTTACATTATTATATTGGGGATATTTCGATTCTGAATAAACTTCTAATACCTTTATTTTCCTTTTATTATGACCCTTGATATTTGAATTGTAAGGACCCGACTCTTTGACAAAGGTACGAATCGTTGGTTTTGCTTTCAAATCTTTCCTTTAAGCTTGTTTAATGTATGTAACATCCTAAGGAAGGTCCGGGAAGTGTATGGGGTTAGTTCAGAGCCCGGGAGTTTGAGAAATGGGCTTGTAGATAGTGGTGCACAGCCTGCGCACGGTCTGCGCAAGGTTTGGGATAAACCATGCGGTTGCAGACAGGGGCACTTGCAGGGGCGCACGGCCATGCAGACCAGGATGCACGGCCATGCGACTTTTGTCTAGGAGGCAGGGAGGTGCGCACGGTTTGGGTAAACCGTGCGACCCTGTTCTGGGTGAAATTACCATTTTTCCCTTACTTTGTTTTAAAGCCTAAAAGCCTTCTTTCTTCCTTCCCGCAAACAAAACCAGAGGAGGAGCCCTCCTTGGAGCCAAAAATATCTCTCTCACTCTTTCTCTTGTGGATTATTCATCCGATGACCGTTCTTCGATCCGTCGAAGGTGTGGGATCACCCCCGGTAAGGCTTACCTCACGCACCCCTCTTTCCTCAGTGAATTTTTCCTTCCATCTTGTTATTTTGATGTAGGATCATATGCCCTATTTTTAGGGAATTGGATTGGAACTCAGACCTCTTCCAACCTACTGCGAATATGAGGTCGATATCAAGCGAGCCTACGCCTACAACCCTAAGGTAGGTGGTCATGTGGTTTCCATTTTGGGTTTTCTCCTTTTTGAGTTATTATCGTTGTGTCGTGGTTTGTCTTTCATTAAACCTCGTATTTATATTGACTTCTTCATGTCTATATGACCCGTGTGGTATGAGATTGATGAATCTAACCTTGTTAGGGTGTTTGGATGAGGTGTGGACCGGGAGTGGTCAACCATAGGTGATATGCTTTGAGATGTGGCTCTTTTTACCTTTGGACCTTAATGATATGCCTTGAACGGGATTTTCCATGTTAGGAAAATGATATGGTTGGGTTAGAGGTTGGCTAGGATGAGATAGCCCGAACCCTTTAATGAATTGAGATGTATGTTTTCCTTACAACGTGATTGGGAAATTCCATGCTTTGTTAATGTGATATGTATAAGACAGATTGCCTTAAATATTGTGATGTGAATGGTTATGCCTTACTGTGTTGACATGCCTGTGATAACCCGCGTGTGGGTGGGAGGCATTCTTACCCCGTGCCAGATAAATCTTCATGTGTGGGCAGGAAGCATTCTTAACCCGTGCCAGATGAATCTCCGTGTGTGGGCGGGAAGCATTCTTACCTTGTGCCAGCTGAATCTTTGTGTAATGGGATGGGAAGCATTTATACCTCGTGCCTGTATATCCTTTATGGATGGGAGGCATTCTTCCCCACACCAGTTACAATGCTTGTGGGTGAGAGGCATTCATACCTCATTCCAGTGATGATTATTACATTTGTGAGAAGCATAGATGAGAGGCATGCTTACCTCATGCAAGTGGTAACCTATATCTATGTACTTATACCTTGGGTGATTGTTCAGATTACCAGCCATGAGATGAAGCAGGTAGAACCGCCAGGTGTCCTTCCGGAACCTGAGCGGGAGGGTTGTTTATTACTTTTCTTTACTTACTTGCAGTTTACTGCACACTGTTTATTTTGAGAACACCTATTTGGATTACATGTAGACCCCGTTGGTGGTGGCCTACTGAGACTTGTCTCACACTCTACCTGGGTGGCCTCCTTGGCACCCATGTAGACTTTACTACTGCAGGTACTAGTAGGGGAAAAGTCCTAGCTTCAGGTTGTTGATACATATGTGTTCTAGCTGGAGTTCCAGAGCAGAGGACCGAGCTTGGATAGAGATGCTCGTGGACTACTTTTGTTCTCTTTTTGTATTACTATATAGCATGTTTTCCATCTATTTCCATTGTATCGGCATGCCATGCATCCATTTTGTATCAGACACTGCCTATGTGGCTTTTTTATATTTATCAGGGTTTTCCTTATTTCTGTTGCTTGGTTTTTATGTTTCCCTTTTTATCCTATTTATCCATTAGTTGTGCTTCCACTATTTAATCACTTGCTGCTATACCGCTGTGTACTATGACATGGGGGTAAAATCTCCCCAATGACTTACTATTACACCCCCGCTGCTAGTCGGCAACCCCTGGCCTATGGGGAGATGAGCCATGGGTCATGTGGCCAACCAGGCTCGGGGCTCAGGTTGAGGGGAAGCCGGGATTAGGATGTCACAAAGTGGTAGCAGAGTAGTTTTTCTTTCTTGCTTTACTATTTGGTGATGGTAGACTTGGAGAATGGGAACGCTTAGGGACTTATCCATGAGCCGCTCTTGGGCGTCGCGAACCCATGTACGGGGTATGGGCCAAGTTTCCTATTTTATGTTGTTATTGATTCTTCTATTTACTATTGATACCATTTCACCGTTGGGTGCTTCACATGTTTTGTTATGTTATTGAGATTTGAAATGTTGGAATTTGGAATTCATGGTTCGACCTGATGAAATGAGGGTTATGCATTGGAACATGCATCACGATAGACACAATATGATTAGGCCATGCATCTTGCCATGCCACATTTAAATTTTCAGCGAGCATTTCTTGTTGTTTATTTCCATGCCTTGTTAATATGTGTGCAGCTATGCTAACCCATCTTGTAGGTTGTGAATTTAGGAATGATGTGGTTTTAGTGTGTGTCACTCTTTGGTTCATAAGGTGTATGGGCCCTTAGGGATCGGAAAATGAAATTCCAACTAAACCAATCATTTTCTTTAAAAGAAATTCAAATACTTTATTAGCACAAGTAAATGAGAAATGACATACAAGTGTGTTTAATATTTCATTTCATGAGGTGTATAAGCCCTTATGGGCTGGGAAATGCCATGTCACTGGATTTAGTTAAATTTGAACAGTTACAGGTTTTACTAAGAATTCCTATGGGCGTGGATAGGTGTTTTAGAGGTAGGAAGGCATAGTACCTGTCCAATCTTCTAGAGTTCAAACTTTAATTTTTTTTGGTTTCCTCTTTTGAGACGTTCGTTTGGCATTGTAGCACTATGCCTCCGAGACATCCTTGAATCGGGCACGCTGAAGGTGACGACGATCACGTTCTTGAGGTGGTGGGCCCTGAGCTGCCAGTTGATCTTCCTATCGAGCCACCCATGGCTCCTCTGGCTGTTCCTAAGATGGGTGTCGATGCCCAGTTCCATGAGAGATTCTTGTGTATGATGCAGAGTATGCAAGGTGGAGTGCGGCCTTCCCCGAGTATGGCAGAGTTGACCCGCAAGTTTCAGTCGCAGCATCCTCCTACATTTATGGGAGATGGAAGACCACTTTCTGTAGAGTCCTGGTTGGAAGCTATTCTGACCATCTTCGAGCATCTCAAGATGCCTCCAGAACGGAGGGTCACGCTCGTAGCTTATATGCTACGTGGTTTAGCCAGGAGGTGGTGGGATGTCATCACCTAGTTGGGACATCATAGAGATATGATCTGGACTGATTTATAGACCATCTTCTATGATTATTTCTTTCCCCAGACTTTTAGGGCTGACAAAGCTAGGGAGTTTATGAATCTACAGCAAGGGACCATGACAGTCATGGAATATTCTTCCCGTTTCACTGAGTTACAATGTTTTTCTCATACACTAGCCACTGATGATCTCACGACCGCTAGGTGTTTTGAGGATGGGATGTGTTATGCCATCCGGTCATAGGTTAATGTGTTCAGGTTGATGACCATTTCAAAGATTGTCAATTCGTCTTTGATCACAGAGAGGAATTTGAGAGAATTGGACTATTTGAACCTGGGAAGTTTGACACCTAAGGGATCTAGTGGATCTGCTTCTGGGAAGAAGTGGCGTTTTGAGGACTCTCGTGGTGTTAGTGGTAGTCATACCCTCTTTTCAGATGGTACTTATATCTTTCACCAATGTGGGGTGCCGTGAAATATGAGGAGGCAATGTACACGAAATCCAGCGGAGTGCAGAGGTTGTGGTAGGTTGGGTCATCTCCACCATTTCTACAGAACATTTCCCCCAGGGCCTAGTGAGTAGGAACCTGTACCTACTCCACGATCTGGTGCCGGATCGGTAGGATCACATCAGTCAGGCGGCTAGAGTACCACCGGCCGATCAGGCCGTGGCGGCAGTCGAGGCAGAGGTAATCAGGCATATGACTCTCAGCACCAGAATGGTGGGTCTGCTTAGGGTAGCCAGGCTGTGACCCAGGGCTGTGGTACCAACCAGTTGTATGCAGTCGAGCCTACTCCATAGGAGAAGTACGCCGCACCATCTACTATACAAGGTATGATTCTATTTGACTCTACGTTAGTATCTTCTTTATTTGACACATGCGCTTCTCACTCTTTTATATTGGAGGAGATTATTGGAAGTTTGGGCCTTGATGTTGAGTCATATCATGGTATGATCACGTTAGATACCCCATTAGGTGTCCGTTCAGAGGGAATTCATCTTTGTCAGAATTGTCCCCTCGATGTGGGTGGTTACCTTTTTGTGTGGAACCTGTATATTCTGGATATGAAAGGTTTTGATGTAATAATCAGGATGGACTGGTTAGTTCCCTATAGAACCCGGATTGACTGCTATCGTCAGAGGGTGGTGTTTACGTCACCAGAGGGTGACACACATATGCATAAGGGAGAATGGGATCTTAGTGCAACACGAGCAGGATCGGAACACCAGAGTTTAGGTGGTGTCACGGCACAGGTTTCCAGTCTTTATCTTGATGACCAAGGGTTAAAACCCTCTGTTTATCCTTAGGTGGTGGATCATTTTAGTGAAGTCTTTACTGATGATTTCTCTGGTCTACCTCCAGTGCGAGAGGTGAAATTTACTATTGATCTTATACCAGGAGCAGCACCAATGACCTTTCCTCTTTATAGGATGGCACCTAAGGAACTTATGGAGCTCAAGAGTCAGCTGGAGGACCTTGAAGCAAAAGGATTTATAAGTACCGATACTTCTCCTTGGGGATCACCAGTTCTATTTTCCAAGAAGGCAGATGGTACCCTTCATCTTTGCGTGGATTATCGTAAGTTAAATCAGTTGACTATTAAGAATCGGTATCCTTTACCTCGAATTGACGACCTCTTCGATCAGCTCCGAGGAACGAAGGTGTTTTCAAAGATATATTTGAGTTCGGGCTATCACCAGGTGCATGTTAGTACTTCGAACATACCTCACACGATGTTCAGGAGCAGGTATGGTCTCTATGAGTACCTAGTCATGATGTTTGAGCTTATGAATTCACCTGCAGTGTTTATGGCTCTCATGAATCATATTTTTCACCCTTACCTTGATTATTTTGTGGTTGTATTTGCGGACGATATCTTAGTGTATTCACACTCAAGACACGACCATGCAACCCATCTTGAGATCATGGTAAATACACTAAGAGAGCATGAGCTTTATGCTAAGCTCTGTAAATTCCACTTTTGGATAAATAAGGTTCACTTCCTAGGTCACATTTTTTATGAGTCTAGAGTTTCAGTTGACCCTGAGAAGGTGAGTGATGTAAATTATTGGGAGTAGCCCAAGAACATCTTCGATATCAAGAGTTTCTTAGGGCTTTCTAGGTATTATAGGTGGTTCATTCAGGGCTTTTCATTCCTAGGAGCACCACTTACATCTTTGAAAAAGAAGAGGGTGAGATTCTATTGGTCAGAACCTTGTGAAGTATCTTTTTAGGAACTAAATGGAAAACTAACTTCAGCACCGATACTGATCTTACTGGAGCCAGGAAGAGATTATACGATATATTGTAACACATCAGGTATCAGGCATGGAGCTGTCTTGATGCAGGACGAGTGAGTTGTTGCGTATAGTTCTCATCAGTTAAGGCTCATGAAAAAAATTATCCGACACACGAACTCGAGCTTACAAAATTTGTACATGCCTTACACTGTTGGAGACACTATTTATTGGGAGATAATTTTGTGGTATTCACTGACCATAAAATCCTCAAATATATCTTCACTCAGTGGGATCTAAATCTCAGGCAACGTAGGTGGGTCGAGTACCTGAAATCCTTTGACTTCGAACTGGCCTATACTCCTAGGAAAGGAAATTTAGTAGCCGATGTGATGAGTCCGAAAACTCAGTCACAAGTGGTTTGGGAATCTAATGAGGAGTGGAAGATGATGGCCCTATTTTTGGAGATGCACGTTGAGGTTCATGAGGGTCAGGTTCAAACTGTTCTCTCAGCCTTAGCAGTGATGTCTACTCTTTTGGAATGGGTCAGTGCAATACAGTTATCAGATCTGGAAGGCCTTGTTTTACGAGAAAGTGTCGCTGATGATGCCTCTACAGATTAGACCATGGATGAAGGTTATAATTTATTGTTCCGTGGGCATGTGTGGGTCCTAGAAGACTTCAGTGAGGAGATGATGAGGGATTTCCATGCCTCAACATGGGCAGTTCACCCAGGCATCACCAAAATGTATCATGATTTGCGACGATAGTACTGGTGCCCTAACATGAAGCAGGAGATAGCTGGTTTTATCACACGTTATTCCAACTGTCAGCAGGTGAAGGCGGAACATCAATGTTCGGTAGGGATTTTGCAGCCATTTTCCATTCCAGAGTGGAAATGGGACGATGTTTCTATAGACTTTGTAACCATTTTACCCAGGTCACCTCATAGCAATGATGCATTATGGGTTATCATCGACCGTCTGATGAAGGTTGCACATTTCTTACCTATGAGGGAGACCTTCACAGTTGATGACTTGGGAAGGATGTATGTCAAGGAAATAGTGTGCCTTCCTGGAGCACCTAGTTCTGTTGTCTCAGACATAGATCCTCGTTTTACATCTCGGTTCTGACAGGGTTTACAGAAGGCCTTGGGTACGCAGGTACTTTTGAGAACGACCTATCACCCACAGACCGACGGACAGACCGAGCGGACTATACATGTACTAGAGGTTATGTTACGTGCATGCGTCCTCTATTTTGGAGGTTCATGGGAGAAACACATTCCTCTTGTCGAGTTCAGTTATAAAAATAGTTTCAAGGCTACCATTGAGATGGATCCCTATGAAGCCTTATATGGTAGGCCTTGTCGCTCGCCTTTGTGTAGGCTCGAAGCAGGGGAGGCAGCTGTTCTAGGACCACATCTTTTGCAGGAGACTATAGAGTAGATATAGCTTATTAGGAAGCATATGCAAACATCTCAGTCTAGACAACAGTCCTATGCTAACAAGCACCGATGACCTCTTGAGTTTGAGGTTGGGAACCGGGTTTTCTTGAAGGTCTCACCCAGGTTGGGGCAAAGACGTATATGGAAGCAGGGTAAGATTTCACCGAGGTTCGTAGGAACCTTTGAGGTGATGAAGTGGATCAGACCAGTAGCTTACCAGCTTGCACTTCCGCAGAGATATCAGGCCATGCATGATGTTTTTCATGTATCTCATCTACACCGGTAATTTTCAGATCCGACTCATGTTTTTCAGCCTGATGAGGTTGAACTGGATATGGATACTTCCTTCGAGGAGTATCCGATGCGAATTGTTGACCGGAGTGTGAAGACACTCCATGGAAGGTCTGTTCCTCTTGTACGAGTGCTATGGCAGCATGACCAGGTACATGATGAGACCTAGGAGCGAGAGGCTAATATACGTTCTCAATGGCCATAAATTTTCATTGATGACACCTTTGTACCCTCGGAAGGACAACTCGGGGACGAGTTTCATTAAGGAGGGGAGGTTGTAACGACCCAAATCTTTAGCAAAGGTAAAGATCATTAGTTTTGCTTTAAAATATTTCCTTTAAGCTTGTTTAATGTATGTAACATCCTAAGGAAGGTCTGGGAAGTGTCCGAGGTTGGTTCAGAGCCCGGGAGTTTGAGAAATGGTCTTGCAGATAGTGGCGCACGGCCTGCGCACGGTCTGTGCACGGTTTGGGATAAACTATGCAGTTGTAGACAGGGGCACCTGCAGGGGCGCACGACCATGCGGACTAGGATGCACGACTATGCGGATTTTTTCTAGGAGGTAGGGAGGTGCACACAGTTTGCGCATGGTTTGGGTAAACCATGCATCTAAACCGTGCGACCCTATTCTGGGTGAAATTACCTTTTTTCCATTACTTTGTTTTAAAACCTAAAAGCCTTCTTTCTTCCTTCCCACAGACAGAACCAGAGGAGGAGCCCTCTTTTGAGCCAAAAATATCTCTCTCACTCTTTCTCTTGCAGATTATTCATCCAATGACCATTCTTTGACCCGTCAAAGGCGTTGGATCACCCTCGGTAAGGCTTACCTCAAGCACACCTCTTTCCTAGGTGAATATTGCCTTCTGTCTTGTTATTTTGATGTAGGCTCATATGCCCTATTTTTAGGGAATTGGACTTGAACTCATATTTCTTCTAACCTACTGTGAATCTGAGGTCGATATCAAGAAAGCCTATACCTACATCCCTAAGATAGGTGGTCAAGTGGTTTCCATTTTGGGTTTTCACCTTTTTGAGTTATTATCGTTGTGCCGTGGTTTGTATTTCGTCAAACCCCGTATTTATATTTACTTCTTCATGTCTAGATGACCCGTGTGGTATGATATTGATGAATCTAACCTTGTTAGGGTGTTTGGATGAGGTGGGATTAGGAGTGGTCAACCATAGGTGATATGACTTGAGATTTGGCTCTTTTTACCTTTGTAACTTAATGCTATGCCTTGAATAGGATTTTAAATGTTAGGAAAATGAGATGGTTGGGTTAGAGGTTGGCTAGGATGAGATATCCCAAACCCTTTAATGAATTGAGATTTATGTTTTCCTTACAACGTGATTGGGAAATGCCATGATTTGTTAATGTGATATGTATAAGATGGATTGCATTATATATTGTGATGTGAATGGTTATTCCTTACTGTGTTGACATGCCTGTGATAACCCGTGTGTGGGCGGGAGGCATTCTTATCCCGTTCTAGATAAATCTCCATGTGTGGGCAGGAAGCATTCTTACCCCGTGCCAGATGAATCTTCGTGTGTGGGCGGGAAGCATTCTTACCCCGTGCCAGATGAATCTTTGTGTAATGGGACGAGAAACATTTATACCTCATTCCTGTATATCCTTTATGGGTGAGAGTCATTCTTCTCCACACCACTTATAGTTCTTGTGGATGAGAGGCATTCATACCTTGTTCCAGTGATGATTATTACATGTGTGAGAAGCATGAACGAGAGGCATGCTTACCTCATTCCAGTGATAAACTATATCTATGTACTTATACCTCTGGTGATTGTTCAGATTACCAGCCATGAGTTGAAGCAGGTAAACCCGCCAGGTGTCCTTCCGAAACCTGAGCGGGAGGGTTGTTTATTACTTTTGTTTACTTACTTGCAATTTACTACACACTGTTTATTTTGCGAACACCTATTTGGATTACACGTAGATCCCGTTGGTGGTGGCCTACTGAGACTTGTCTCACACCCTACCTGAACGGCCTCCTTGGAACCCGTGTAGACTTTACTACTGCAGGTACTAGTAGGGGCAAAGGCCCAGTTTCAGGTTGTTGATACATATGTGTTCTAGCTGGAGTTCCAGAGAAGAGGACCGAGCTTGGCTAGAGATGCTCATGGACTACTTTTTTTTTCTCATTTTTTATTACTGTATAGCGTGTTTTCCATCTATTTCCATTGTATCGGCATTCCATGCATCCATTTTGTATCAGACACTGCCTATGTGGCTTTTATATATTTATCAGGGTTTTCCTTATTTCTGTTGCTTGATTTGTATGTTTCCCTTTTTCTTCTGTTTATCCATTAGTTGTGCTTCCACTATTTAATCACTTGCTGCTATACCATTGTGTACTCTGACATGGGGGTACAGTCTCCCCACTGACTTACCATTACACCCCCGCTGCTAGTCGATAGCCCCTGGCCTATGGGGAGACGTGCTAGGGGTCATGTGGCCAACCGGGCTCGGGGCTCGGGTTGAGGGGTAGCTGGGCCCGAGACGTCACATGAATATAAAGGAAAATTTTAATTTCATAATTGATTACCCTAATTGTGGCATGACCATTATCAAATTTTGTGTAATCAGGTTTAAAATTGGCATTGATACAAACTCAATTTAGTGATGCCCTAAAGTACCTGACCATGGAAAAAAGGGGAATTTTCACACCAAGGATGGGATTTCATGACCATTTAATTCACCTCATACTGACTTTAACTCCAATTTTGAATAATCATTTAACTTCCAAAATTCAATTTGACCCAAAACTTAAAAATATAAAACCCTATAATTCCTTTAAACCAATTAATTTTCAAAACCCAATCTGCCATGCTTTATTTGAATCTCACTTTCTTCAAACTTCCTTCAAACCCAACATCTATTTTTTCTCTTCCCTTATCTCAAAAAAATAAGATAAAATAATTTTATTTATAAACCTATATAAACTAAATAACCATCTTGTGGGTTCAAACACAACTCGCTTCTAACTAAATTTTAATCAATTAGATGCATGTGTCTGAGTTTTATAAATTTTTTATTTTGATTAGACTTGAAGTAAAATAATGACACCCTCAAGGAATTATCAAAACTAATGTTATTTACAAGTATGGTTGCAAGTTAGTTTTAGGGATTTTAATTTTGTAGTTTTATTTAATTCTATTTATTTTATGTTGGGTGTATTTAATGCTGTAGTTTTTAAGATTTTAAATCTTAATTCATAACCACAACACACATGAAAAAGGAAAAGAGGTTTTTAACTTTGATATCGAACGTTAGAAAAAACTAAGAAAAAAGAAGCTATGACTATGGATGGTGTAAAAAAAATCAACAATTAGTTGCTACAGAAGTTATATAAAGAGATACGGGGATACATACTATCTCTAACTACAAAAATCCATTGAACATGAGATTAAAAATGATCATCCTGGAGCCTCCCATTATTGCAAAATAATTTTGTGATCAAACCTTCCATTATCTAGATGATCTTGAATAGCGTGTAGTTCACCATAATACCTTATGAATATCTAAACACGCATTTGGGAAGATTTATCAAGCTCTAAAACAATTTTCAATTCCAAATGTCTCCAGTGACATGTTAAGGCATCAACTATTTAGATTTTCATTGCAAGATCCAGCTTGGGAATGGATCCAAGCTTTTATAGCACATTCCATCACCACATGGGATGAGTTAGAAAAAAACTGCCTCACTCGATTCTCCCCACCTTCTAAGTTGATGGATATATGAATAAAAATTATAGAATTTAGTCAATTTGAAGATGAATCCCTTTACTCTACTCAGAAATGTTATAAACATATGAATAAAAAAATTACCTCATCATGGTATATAGATATAGATACTAATACATACATTTTATAAGGGTTTGTTATAGATAAACATGTCAATTCTAGATGTCGTAGCTAGAGAATCATTGATGAAGAAATCTCCCATGGAGACCTATAACCTATTGGATGAAATGGAGAGAAACAACTTCTAGTGGAAAGGTGAAGGGACACAACAAATAGGCATCCACATGGACAATCATAATAGCTAGATGATGGTTCAAATGGAATCACTGACAAAGAAGATAGACACAATAATAGGCTAGAAACAACAATCCCAAAATACATATATATATATAAGAAGTAAATTATGTTGATTATAAATATGGTAATATTTTTTAGGGTTGGAGGCCACAACAACAAGGTCAAGGATATCAGAAGAGACCACCAGGATTCCAATCACCCAAAGGACCTTTACTCACAAGCCAAGTCTAGACACTATAAGTGACACTTGATACTTTCATGACCTCCACCGAGGTTTCCATAGAAGAGCTAATGATTTACTCAGAAGATCAAATTGAGACAATAAAGGAGCTGGATAATGACCCAAGAGATCATATAGCCATACTCTAGAACCTTGAATTCTAAGTAGGAAAAATTATTGAGTAGCTTAGAGAGAGACCAATAGGATTACTACCAGGATACCCTAAAGTGCATCAAAGAGTATATTTGAAAGTCATTGATATAAGGAGTAGAAAAATTACTTAGAATCATCATGAAACAAGAAAATTATAGGAAAAAAAGAAATATGATCTAGAAAATAGTAAGGAACAAGTAGACGAAGAGAAATAATTTGAAGAAGAACCACCATAATACAAGTTGAGACCACCTTTTCCTGAGAGACTAGCATAAGTGAATATTGGCGCATAATAAAAAGTAATTTTTTTGGAAATTTTTTTAAAAATTGAATATTGATGTCCCTTTTGTAGAGGCTCTCACAAACATGCCAAACTACATAAAATTTATGAAATTTTTGGTGACCAATAAGAAGAAACTAGAGGAAATTGGTGCCATTACACTCACACAAGAGTGTTCAGTGGTGGTATCAAAGGAAATACCTACGAAGAAGCAATATCCAGGTAGTTTCTAGATTCCTTTATTTATTTGAGCTAATAAATTTCGAAAACATTTATCTGAATTAGGTGTGAGTGTCAATATCATTTCACACACCACTTAAAATGTCCTAGTATTGGAGAGATTAAAGCCCATAAGACCTGTACTTAAATTAGAATATTCAATGGTGAAGTATCCCCAAGAATAAATTGAATGAATTTTGATTAAAGATGAAAAATAATATTTACTAGTTGATTTATTAGTATTGGTAATGGAAGTGTAACAAAGACCTCTCATTTTTGGGAGACCATTTTTAGCTACTGGTCAAGCATTAATTGATGTACAAAGAGAAGAACTCTATCCAAGAGTTTTCCGTGAGCAAGTCAGTTTTAATATCCATAGTGTGATGAAGAGATGTGATGTGAGATTGGATAATGTGTTTGGAGAAGAAAAAATACCCAAAGTTAAGTGTATCATTGAAGTTAAATATATTACTAAATTCAAATAAGTTCATGAGGTAGATACTATTGTGCAAGAGGAGACTAAAATTAAAAGTACTAAAAAGATAAAATAGAGGATGAATACCAAATACACTGGAAGAGTGTTTGACTCCACCATTTTGAAAAAGGATAATAGGAATGGATGGTATATACCTTTTCATTTAGTTATTTAGGATTAAGGAATAAAATGTGGATTGACCTGATGAAAATAAAGTAAGTAATACTGTTAGGAAGAATCAATCTATTTAGAGAGGAAGTACAGGGGCTGACCTATGTGGATATGTCACAACTGATACAATTTATACACCCCAACTAGGTGAAACACTTCTAATCATCAGTCACATGGGCTGAAGTAGAAATAGGTAAGGTTGAGCCAATGATGTTAAACAAAATTTCTTCTAGGAGGCAACTCAAGTTCTTAGGATTTTTATTTATTTATTTTATATTTTTTAGGCATGCATGAACTCGCCCCAAAATCATTCAAATTTTATTGATTATAGTATGTGCTTTCACTTGTTTATTTTTAATTTGTAGGACCATCAAGACCCTCGAAGACACCAAGCAGTAGGAAGAATGAAAAAAAACCTCAAGACCAATACACATTGTGAATCCCATTCACATTGTGAATCTAAGGAAATATTCACCGTGAAAGAAATTCAATTCACGAATCAGAAGTAGGAAGAACCTATGTAGACAACTTCAAAGAATTATTGAAAGGGGAGTAAACATTTTAATTATAATTTTTTTCTATTGTATTCCCCACATTTAACTGTTTTAAATTCTGAACTTCCAATTGCATGTCCACATTTAATTATTACTTTAATCAAATGAACTAGGAGAAATTAACTAGTTAGGATAACTTACATTCCATGGATTTTAATTTCTTTAGAAAAAAATTTGAATGATAAAAATATGAAAAATAATCAGTATAGATAAGTATGTGGTTTTGTATTTAGAAAATCATGATTTATGAGAGCATATTAATTTTTGTAAATGATTTTTTTGAGATTTGGACTCCTATGAAATTTTTATATTTTCATTAATTAATTTAATTATTCATATGTATTACTATGAGTGTCATGAATCAGGTTGGAGCACCATCCAATCCAATACTCGACCCGATCTGTGTCATGGCCCGAAGGGCGTTCTTGATCCCCACAGGTTGGGAAAAAGCATATGGGTATCAACAATACAACTTAAGAATTATTTCACCTAATTACATAAACATAACCAACCAAAAATAATAAAAAAAACCAAAATTGAATAATCCTAACCAATCATGGCATAAAAAATTTCCATATTCAAGTTTACAACTTCAAATAAAAACCAAAAAAAGTTTAAAACAAAAAGAGAACAATAAAATATCCCAAAAAACCACTATATGACAAGATGAGTGTCATCCCGAAGCCACCACCACAATATCTACAAGAGAATACCACTAGAATCCTGATCCACCATCTCCAAACATCTTTCCTTTACTTTTGTCAAACATAACCAAGTCTACTTACGCCCAAAGGTGAAAGTAGGGTATGAGCCAAAGCCTAATAGGATGGCACATAATAAAGTGATTCCATGATATACACATTATAATATAAATGAAAATACAAGTTTTATAAAATAAAAACTAGAAACCATTTTATGTAAAAAAATTTAAAATATTTTTTTGAGGAAAACTATTCTTAAGGAATTTTTTTAAATAAAAATTTTTCCTCAATAATCTTTCTTTAAAAAAAATGAAGTATACTTGAGGTCCACCATATGCTAATGGATGAAACCACATCATAAGAGAGCACTAAGTCATGGTACATCCTTATAGGCTATAGCTAAGGGTGGGATACTAGAACCTCATACCTCGGTGAAAGGTGGTATAGTAACCATGACCATCATCTTTCTTGTGAATGAGACATTAGGAGGGGACACCCCATGGAATAGTGGTCTCCAATCATCATACATGTTTAGTCAGAGTTGTAATCATCAATCTAGATGAGCGAAACTAGGACTATCCACTTCCAAATCACTAGCATACTAGATCTAGTCAGCCCACCGAGATACTCTAGATTCTCCTATGCTCAATTTTTCATTCCACATGTCATACAAGTTGATACACTCACATACACACAAAAGAAAGATGAATAAATGTATAAAAACACCATTACTCATAATCCAAAACCTATTTTAATTTCATATGCACACCAAATCCACTAAAAAATAGGTTTCACACCACTTTCACATTTTATTAAACTACAAGAATAATTTATAAAACACATTCAAGGTTCAAAATAAGGGTACACACTTTAAACACAACCAATTTCCTTTAGAAAACCCACTTTCAATCCATACGCATACCAAAACCATTTTAAATCATGTTTCACATCATTTGTATAATAAAATAAACCACTTTCATAATTTATAAAATACCTAAAAGAAGCACAACAAAAGAACACACTTGAAAACAAACAAATTCCATTGTAAAAACAACATTCAAGACACACACATCATAAAAACTTTAAAAAACGTATTTTTCACCTCATATATAATCCATTTAATATAAACAATAAGCAAATAATGAATATAAAAATTTCTAAATAATTTTGAAGCATGGAACCACCTACCTCAAGTGAAGAAACTTTCAGAATCTAATGGAAACCAACAACCACACACTAATAAAACCATAAAGAGGAAATATTGAACCTTAAACATCATGATTAAACCCTAAGAATTAGGATCTAACCCTAAATTAGATACACAACCCACTAGATATTTTAAACCCCAAAGAAAGCGGAAGAAAACCCTAGAAAAGGGGAAGAAACTAAGAGAGGAGGAGACTTAATTGAGAAACCATGAAGGAATCGTATGAAATAAACATAAAAAATGAGGATCCAAGGATGAAAAGGGAAGGATGTGATGTTCCTTGGGCTGAAAATCCTAAATGGGGAAGAAATTGGGTGTTTTGGGGTTAAATACAAGGGGGGGGGGGGTGAGTGGTAAAATCCACATTTTAATGACCTAGACATGCCGCATGGTTATCCTGCATGGTTTTCCAAACCATGCGGTTTCCACTACCCATAAGGGACATGTCTCCTGGTTAGCTGAATGGTTTGACAAACTATGCACCAATCGTGTGATTCAGATCTATCCATGAATGACACCTTGGTGCATAGTTTCCTAGGCAAGGCACACAGTTTCCCATAACTGTGTACAAGCTGTGAACCACCCCCATCCAAAGAAATTTTTTCCATTTTTCTTAAAAAACTAAAATAAAACCCAATGAATAAACATAAGATCAAAATAAATAGAATAAATAATTGAAAATGAAAACACATGTGTGGTAATTCTCCCCACCATGAAAACTTTCTACCCTCAGAAAGTCAACTCGAAGCTTGATCAGGGAATAGAAATGGGTACTCTTGCTCAACCCACGACTTCCACTCCCAAGTTTCATGCTCATCATTACCATGTTTCCAAAGAAAACTAATAAATGGAATAGAATTACCTCAAAGAAAATTATATTAGGAATATATTATCCATATTGGCCACTCAAACACAGATAAATTAGGCTTTGTTTCCAATTCTTCCCAATTTAGCACATGATATGAATCTGAGTTGTACTTCTTCAGTTGATAGACATGAAACACATCCTGAATTGAGGTCAAATATGATGGCAAGGATAACATGTATTCCAATTTACCAACCCATTTAGTAATTACAAAAGGTTTGACATACCTCAGAATTAGCTTCCCTTGCTTTCCAAAATGACGATGACCCAAGCAAGGTGCCACTTTTAGGAACACCCAGTTACCCACATAAAACTCAATATCTCAACATCTCTAATTGGAATAATATTTTTGGTGACTCTAAGCTATAAAAAGTTTTTGTATGATTAGATTGACCTTCTCAGATGTATCCTGAACTAAACTTGGTCTCAACCATGAGGTCTCACCCACCTCATCCCAACACAAAGGTGACTGACACAACTGACCACATAGCACCACAAAGGGATCCATTCAGATCGAGAATTGGTGATTATTATTATATGAAAACTCAACCAATCCAAAATTGAAATCCAACATCACTAACTTTCTTAGAGATAAAGGCACCACAAAGCATCCCTTAAAGAACAAGGTCCACTCGAGAGACAATGACCAATCACAAGGAATCTCCCCACCATACAGGATCTACATAGACTGCTGGAATAGCTCATCATTAAGGTGCTCTCATTAAATCATCTACACAAGGGAAGGATCCAACTGAACAATATCCAAGAATACAATCCACTATGCTCCTTGGTATTCAGGTGCATATAATAAAAAATCCCCATCAATGTCCACTCATCACTGAATTCTTTCAGTGCCTACACTGGAACTTTTATACTCAAAGCATTTACCACAACATTACATTTTCCTAGGGTATAAATGATATCAAAATCGAACCCCTAAAGGTACTCAAATCCATGAAGTTTCCTTAGATTCAAATCTTTCTAGGAGAAAACATAGTCCAGGATCTTATGATTAGAATAAACCACAAATTTCCCCCCAAAAAGATAGTGACACCACTTCTTTAGGGAATGCATCAAAGTTTCCATGACATAACTAAACTGATCTTCTCAAGGTCAACTGAAACCCCTTTTTATAATATCACATGACCTAGAAACTTAAATTTTTTTAATCCAGAATGTACATTTTGAAAACCTAGTATAGAGATGATGATCCCAAAGATTGCCCAATATGATCCAAAAATGCTACTCATACTCCCACTCAGATTCGGAATAAAATAAGATTTCATCCATGAATAACACTAAAAAATAATCATGATAATATTGTAACACTCTATTCATAAGTTCCATGAATACCTCTGGAGAATTAATAAACCATAAAGGCATGACTAAGTATTCAAAATGGTCGTACCTACTTCGAAAATCTATTTTTGGGACATCCACATCTCTCACCTTGAATTGGTGATAACTGGTATATAATTCTATCTTAGAAAAACACCCTGGCCTTTTTAACTAGTCAAACAAGTCATCAATTAGAGGCATGGGATATTTTTTCTTGATTTTTACCTTATTCAGCTTCCAGTAATCAATGTATAACCGAATAGATATGTTTGCCTTTTTCACAAACAGCATGGGTGCAGCCCAAGGAGAGATGCTCAGGTGAATGAATCCATTGGATTAAATTTTTTCCAATTATAACTTTAATTCCATCAACTTAGTGGGGGACATACTATATGAGGTAATAGATATCAACTATGTTCTCGACACCAAGCCTATTGAGAACTCCACATCCCGATCTGGAGGTAGGCCTGAAAAGTCATATGGAAATACCTCTGGGAACTCATCCACCATGGGAGGTAATCCACCCTCAGAAACACCACCACCATCCTCCAACATGATCAATGATAACTGAAAAACAATATTGCCCATTTTCGAAAGTGGATACCCAACATGACCCAACCAAGGATCCCATTCCCTATGAAAAATCGGGTTACTTCTCTCAGGTTCCACAAAACTCACCCACCGCCTATAGTAATTGATATGCCTAAAAGAAAACCATTCAATACATGATAAGTATTACATCAAAGAGGTCCATATCTAATACTAGGAGATCACAATACATCTCAAACCCTAACATAGTGAGTGCACAAGAAGGGAACCTAAAACCCTACTCTCACTTTTTACCAAGTGGTGTTACCGACTCCATCGCACACGAAAAAAGATTAGCTGGAAAACCCAAAGCATCCGCAAGATGGATATAGATAAGAAACCAAAGCACAAATATCAAAGATAACAATAAATAAAGATGATGAAATTATAATAGTACCTTGAAATGTCAAATTCCTTGCATCTATTTCTTTTGGTGCTCAATCCACCGCATGAAGATTCCTCATCTCAGCCAAAGCCTGAGAGTGACCACTAGCCTACGGTTCTACCCTAAATTGAATCTGCCCAGATGATGATCCAAACCTACCACCATGAACTCTGTACTAAGATCCCACTTTCTTGGATGGATCTAATTGAGATAACATTCATCTGGATGCTATAGACCCTGCACCACTCTGATATGGGCACATCAATTTTGAAAAAATGCTACAATTTCCCCATCATTCCATATTGATGTCGAGGATGTGGAGGAGATGCGCACACATGTCATATGTGCCCTGCCTTCCCACACTGGTGGAACACAACATACCTTACATCAGAATCCATGGATGAAGGCTAACATGAAGGATGACCTGAACTACCACCTCCCTTCTTCCCCTGCTTATCCCACTATCTCTTCTTCTCTGATGAACTGCCACTACCAGTAGTTGAAACTGATCTAAGGAAACTAGGATGGTTGCTGTAATCAATATCTACCATAATCATTCAATCAACCACCTCAGTATAATTCTTTAGTTTAAATAATAAGACTTGATATTGGATTTATATCCAAAAACCCCTTTAGAACTTTTGATCCATCATTTTCTTGTTGGAAATGAGTTCGGGTGCATACCAAACCAACTCAATAAAACAGTTAACATATTATATCACAGACCAATATCCCTATCTAACCTCCATAAACTCCCAGGATTTGGTGTAGACCAAGAAATTTGGACAGTAATAATTATTGAACATGACCTTAAAGTATTTCCAACCCATATGATCCGGATTTATTGCTTTCATCATTGATACACACCACTTCCGACTGAGACCTTCCAACATAAATGAATCAAATTTAACCCTAATAGATTTAGGAGTATTGAGGATATAGAATATATGATCTATCTTATCAAGCCACTCCTCTTATTACTAAGGTTCAGTGATACCTTGGAAAGAAGGATGCTTGTTCTTGAGGAACTTCTGAGCTTTGTACTTTACAAGATCTGGTCCAGCTTCTCTAACTGGAACATGACTAGTGCCCGCTCCTTATCCCAAAACATAGACAAACTGAACCATTTATTTCACTAATCTATGATCAATCAGTGAGTGAGATCTCTCTCTAGCCTCTTCCTATGGTTGAACATGAAGTCTCTTGGGAGGAATCTTTCTATAAAAATCAATAACCACAAGGAATACTATCAACACAACCATTATAAAAATTTTCATCAACAACAAAAAAATATAAAATTCTTTCATAAATCAAAACACAACCAAATTCATCTAATTAAAAAGCCCAAAAAAACCACTCCACCCCCACACATCGTTCATATACAGTCTATAGCCTATATGTCTCACATGGGGGAGATGTTAAATAGAAATCTCAACATCCCATGGTGACTTGAGTTCTGTCATGAGGTGTGCTAGCCAGGCACCCTACTCACAACTAGAAAACCAAGTACTAACAATCCTAGCTTCAGTATAGAGAGACTCATCCTAAATATCATGACAAAAAAAGCATGATCTCATCAGATCCCATTTTTTCACAAACCAGGATAGAGTACCATCCAATATGACACCAGACTCGGTCCATGGAATGGACCAAAGGGTGTTCCCTATCCCTAAGGGTTGGAAACAAGTGCTTAGGTATCAAAAATACAACTTGGGAATGATTTCACGTGATTACATAAATATAAAAAACCAACAATAATAAAAATACCAAAACTGAATAATCATAACCAAATATGGCATAACAAATTTCCATATTCAAGTTTACAACTTTAAATAAAAACAAAAAAAGGTCTATAATAAAAAGGGAACTAGAAACTATCCCAAAAACCACCATATGATAAGAGGAGTGTCATACCAAATCCACCACCATAATAACTTCAAGGTAATACCACTAGTATCCCAAGACACCATCTCTAAACATCTTTCCTTTACCTGTGTCAAACATAACCCAGTCTACTTATGCACAAAGGTGTAAGTAGTGTGTAAGACAAAGCCCAGTAGAATGACACCCGAAAAAGATATTCCATTATATAAAAATTATAAGATAAATGAACATGTGTTTTTTATAAATAAAACAAGAAACATTTTTATGGAAAACATTTTAATAGAAAAACATTTTTAGGAAAACTATTCTTAAGGTAAAACACTTTTAAAGGAAAACCTTTTACTCAACAAGCTTATTTATGAAATATAATAAAAATAAAAATGAAGTATACTCTAGGTCCACCATATGTTTATGGATGGAACCACATCACAAGAGATCACTAAGTCACAGAAGATCCCTATAGGCTCTAGATAAGAGTGGGATACTAGAACCTCGTACCTTGGTGAAAGGTGGTATAATAACCACAAACATCATCTTTCTCATGCATGAGCCACTAGGAGGGGACACCCCATGGGCCTAGTGGCCTCCAATCATCATATATGTTTATTTAGTGTTGTAATCATCAATCTAGATAAGTGAAATTGGGACTAACCATATCCAAATCACTAGAGTACTAGATCTAGTCTGCCCACCTAGATACTTGGGATTCCCTTATGATTATTTTTTCATTCCACATGTCATATAGGTTTCTATGCTCACATGTACACACAATAAATATGAATATATGTATAGAAACACCATTAATAATAATCCAAAACCTCTTTAAATTTTATATACACACCAAATCCACTGAAAATTATATTTCACACCACTTTCACATTTTATTAAACCACAAGTATAATTTATAAAACACATTCAAGGTTCATAATAAGGGTACACACTTGAAAAAAAAACCAATTTCTTTTAAAAAAAACTACTTTCAATACATTTTAATTCCCAAAAAATTCTAAATCATGTTTAAAATAATTTGTACAATTAAATAAACCACTTGCACAATATATAAATTACCTTCAAGAAGAACAACAAAATAACACACTTGAAAACAACCAACTTCCATTATAAAAACCACTTTAAAGCCACACACATCTTAAAACCTTTCAAAAAACAATTTTAAACCTTATATAAAATCTATAGAATATAAAAAAGAATAAAAGCATGCATATAAAAATCACCAAATAATGTTTAATCACAGAACCACCTACCTCGAGTGAAGAAACTTCCAGAATCCGGTTGAAACCAACAACCACACACTAAGAGAACCCTAAAGAGGAAAGATTGAACCTTAAACATCAAGATTAAACCCTAATAATTAAAATTTTACCCTAAATAGGACACCCAACCCATTGGAGATGTGAAAATCCAAAGAAAAAGAAGAAAACCCTAGAAAAGGGGAGGAAACTAAGAGAGGAGGATACTTGAGAAATCTTGAAGGAATCACACCAAATATACCTAAAAAATGATGATTCAAGAAGGTAAAAGGAGGGAGGTAAGGCAACTAGGGATTAAAATCCTGAATGGAGAAGAAATTGGGTGTTTTGGGGTTAAATTTGAAGGGGGGAAATGGTAAAATCCACATTTTAATGACATAGACTGGCTGCATAGTTAGCCCAAAAGGTTTAACAAACCATACAGAAATCATGCGGTTGCCACTATCCACAAAGGACATGTCACATAATTAGTCACATGGTTTAAAAAACCATGTTTCAAGTATTCTATTCATTTTATCCAAGAATGAAAACTTGGCGCATGATTTCATGGGAAAGGTGCATGGTTTCCCCTAACCATGCGCAATCCATGATCCACCCCCTGTCAAAGCCAAATTTTACATTTTTCTTAAGAAATTCAAAGAAAACCCAAGGAATAAATATAGGATAAAAATAAATAGAATACATACCTAAAAATGAAAATACGAGTGTGGAAATGAGTGATTTTCCCAACCCTTCATTTGAATTCTTGATACATCCTCTAAGAATAATATTTCCCATTCCTTTCTATAGTATATTTCTTATGAGACTTGAACATGTTCTATTCTATAACTTTCTTAGCATCTTATCAAAGTTATGAATGAATAGAATCACCTTTAATATGATCAGGTCATTTTTTAACCCTTTATCCTTGGACTCACCTTACATTAATCATTTTTAAGCTCGTAGAATCCACATACAACCTTGTTAGGAAATGAGCCAATTTACAAGCCTATTTTATCCATTACTACCTTCCTCTAAACATATTGAAATATATTTAAAAGAATAATCATGCAAGAAAGTTTTCCCATGGTAGGCTAGGATTTAATACATTGAGGATATTTTTATAGGATTTTCATTATGATTTGGGGAGAGGCCATGATATTTTTTTTCATTATACTTTATCACCATTCACCTATCTTACTAAATAAATAAAAAAAATAATTTTTTGGGTTGTATATTAGGAGGATAAAAAATCACCATTACTAGGATGATGATATTTTGGTCATATATGGTTAGGTAGTGGATGTGAGATTTGTATTAAACACAATTTTTTAAAAAGAGAAAAAAATTAAAAAAAATTAGCAAGAGAGGGTGATTCATTCATTATGCTTACTTGTATCATGATCCCACTTTGATCTTTCTGTCTGCAATAGAAATATGACATCTATAAAGAGATATTTTTATTGAGTTTATTTTTTTGATATCATGCTTTATTCTTTAAAGTCATGCCTATATTTTGAGATTTATTTGTCTGCACATCATTGCCAACTTTCCCTAAGGGTTAAAGTTTTTTAAACCTAACAATGAATCCCTCATGATTATTTGTTATTCTGTATTTATGAGGTGGAGATGCTATATTCCTTACAATACTATGGTAAGTGACATGTACAAGAGGTTTATGATAAAATCTATTTACAATTATAACATGATGATGTGCTGAAAAATTCTAAGTGAGGTAAATTGAAAATGGAATGAATATTAATAATTAATTGAAAAATTAAAATGGATTTATGAAAAGGCTTGGATATTTCAAAATAAGAAAATAAAAATACTTGTTTGATTTGTTTCTTTAAAAAATGAGGTGTTGATGAATTTTCTCATGTGATGCTTGAATATTTAATTTTCCATTTGATCAATTGATTTTATTGATATTGTATTTAAAACAAGGTCGGGTGAGCATCCTTTTTAGTATTTTGATATTAAAACCTTGAGGAAAAGTTTGAATTCAAGTGAGGAGGATTTGATACATCCATTTCATGAACATATTTTGGATACATTAACACATCACTTTTCATATATAAATGATTAATTCTTGACTACTTGTTTAATATAATTGTTTATATTGGTAAGGATGATTTAATTTTTTGGAAATGAAAAAAATAAGCCAAAAGAGACCAAAATTTCCACTTAAATATGGATTCCCATGATAAAGGATACCTATGGAACACTCCTGGTGGTCAAAACCGAAGAATTGATGAGAAACAAAGCTCTTGGAGATGGAAATTGACATTTCACATCATGAAACACTTAAATTATGTGAAAAAATACAAGGTGTTAATAAAATATAGGGTATTAAGAAAATAAAAGGATGTACTAATATATTCATGTCATGACATAACTTTCATGTTTTGAAAGTTATTGGATAGACCCAATGAAGAAAGTTGGATGGGAAATTTCAATAAAAACCCAAAAATAAATGTTTGTATCACCACTCAACACAAAAAGGAAATACCCAGGGCTCATTATAATGGATATTAATGATGAACTAAATACTGAATAATCCCCACAAAATCTATAAATAAATATCCATGCTGCTGTAACAAGGATGGATTCTAGAGACCAAAGATTAGAGTGAGAAGCTATGATATGTAGGGTCCTCACCGGTTTTCATCTCTACCTATTTATTATGATATCTTCCTTATTTTATCTTCATCCTTAATCCATTATTTCTAGGATGAGGGGGTAAATCATACCTTGTGATATGGTAATGTATATGAAGGGAGAAGGTGTCATTGGATTTTATTGCTTTATTTTCATTCATGTATTAGGGTTGCTGCAATTTTGAATAAACTTCCAATCCCTCTATTTTACTTTTATCATGACTATTGATATTTTAATATGAAAGAACTTTTGAATTTCACAACTAATTACCCTAATTTTGTATTGACAATTTTTAAATTTAGGGTAATCAGATTTAAAATTTTTATTGAGACAAACTCCATTTGGTGATCCCCTAAAGTACATGACTATGGGAAAAGGATAATTTCTGTGTGGAGGATGGGATTTCAAGACCATTGAATTTACATCGTCCCAAATTCAAAACCAATATTGAATAATTATTTAAATTCAAAAATAAAATTTCACTCAAACCCTGAAACTACAAAACCATGACACACCTTCAAACAGATTGATTTTCAAAAACCAATCTTTTGCGCTTTCTTTGTCTTTCACTCTCTTCAAACTGCCTTCAAACCCAACATATATATTTTTTTCATTCCCCTTATCAAAAAATAATAAAATAAAATCATTTTATTTATAAACCTATATAAACTAAATAAATGTCTCATGGGTTTGACATTGAATCACAACTAACTATATTTTAATTAATTAGCTACTTATGTATGAGTTTTATAAATTTTGTATTTTGATCATCCCTATAGGGAAATAATGACACCCACATAGGGTTTTCATGAACCTAACCCAAAAATGACCTAACCCAAAAGCAAAAAATATACCAAATGATAAAATTACTGAATGAACTAACCCAAATTAACCAAAATGACCAAACTAGATTGAACCAAATGACCTAATCCAAAAATTACCAAAATTAGACCAAATAATGTAACCCAAAAATGAAAAAATGACCTAACCAAAAAATGAACAAAATGAACTAACCCCAATGTAAGA
This sequence comes from Viscum album, assembly GCA_963277665.1. Taxonomy (NCBI): domain Eukaryota; kingdom Viridiplantae; phylum Streptophyta; class Magnoliopsida; order Santalales; family Viscaceae; genus Viscum; species Viscum album. The sequence goes on from OY728126.1 coordinate 459,454,645, forward strand.
AAATGAACAAAATGACCAAATATTCTAACCCTAAATGAACCAAATTACCAAATAACCAAATGAACTGAATCAAATGGAACAAAATGTCCAAATAACCAAATAAACTAACCTAAAATGAATCGAAATGACCAAATCGGATTGAACTAAACTACACAACCCAAAAATGACCAAAATAAATCAAATAACCTAACCAAAAAGGACCAAATGACCTAATACAAAAATGAACCAAATGAACAAACCCAAAAAGTTCCTAACAAAAAATGGAAAAAGTGATCAAATGAAAAAAATGAAAAAATAACAAAATGAAAAAAATGAAAAAATTACTAAATGAGAAAATGATCAAATGACCAAACAACCAAATGAACAAATGACCAAATGAATAAATGAAAAAAATGAAAAAAATCACCAAATGACTAAATGAACCAAATGATTGTGCGGCTAAATGAACAAATCACTAAATTAATGAATGACCAAAGGACCTAACCTAATAATGAAAAAATGACCTAACCCAAAAAAGACCAAATGGACACATAATCAAATTACTAAATGAACCAATTTACCAAATGAAAAAAATGATCAAATAAACAAAATACCAATTGAAAAAAATGACCAAATAAAATAAATAACCAAATGACGAGATGAACATACGACCAAATGACCAAATGACAAAATGAAAGAAATAACCAAATTACCAAATAACCAAATAACCAAATGGCCAAATGACCAAATGACCAAATTACCAAATGAACAAATGACCAAATGAAAAAATAACCAAATGACCAAATGATCAAATGACCAAATGACCAAATGACCCAACCTAAAAATAACTGAATGAAATAATCAAAAAATACCAAATGAGAAAATAAAAAAAATGAAAAAAATGACCAAATAGACTAACCAAATAAGATTTAACTAAATGAACTAAACAAAATATAAATTGAATCAGATTGAATTAAAATTACCTAACCCAAATGTAAACAAAAATAAATCATATTGATATGAACTAACATAAAAAACCATGATAAACCTTACTCAACCAAAACCACATTAAATTGAATTAAACTAAACTAGTTGAACTTTAACTAACCAGAAGATAACTAATTTAACCTAGCCTAATCTAACTAAAATAAAACTGAAATTAACTAGAAATAACTAAACTAGTCAAAACACACCTGACATCATTTGACCACACCTAAAATAAAATAAAATAAAATAAATCTAATATAAAAAAACAAATTTAAAAATCTAAAGAATATATAACTAAATTAAATCACTATAAATAGAACCAAACTGACCCAAATAAACTAACACTAAGCTAAAATGATAAAAAATGAACCAAAATGAACTAAAATGGATAAACATGATTATACATTATATTCCTTGATTATTATGCCTTGGTTACAGTATATAACCTACTTTTCATTATTTGAATTTACAATTAATATTCCTTAATTATTTTAGGCCCCATCCTTTTCCTCATATGTATTTCCCATTAGTAGTGCATTTCTAAAAAATTATACATTTGATTCTTATTCAAGAATATGAAAAATATTAAAGAAATACACAAGAATAGAATGTTCATGATTGATTGATGAATACGATACATGAGATAGTATCCTTGGGTTCCTGTAGTGAGAATAATAATTCTAATATATATCAATTACAATACATTAAATGTCACTTTATTATTCATTTTTAAAATTATTTCCGGAACAACTATCAAGGTAATAATTGTTCTCAAGTTAGAATATTACTATAGTGAGCAACATGACTAATTGAGTATAGGTGGCGTTAGAGGTACTCAGAGTACCTCTCATACCTGATCACACCTTGAACTGCCACAACATATCCTATATAACACACTTTCCCCCACTAGTATTCCACTTGAGGTATTGGGGATATTACCATCTATGATTTCACCATAAATTTATAAATTCACTGCTTCTAAAATACCTTTTTCATATCCCATGATGTATTATTATCCCCTTTTATCCTTTTCCACGAACTTCTATGTTGCATTAATTTGCCACTTCTCCTATATCACTAGGATTGTATGTTTGTTCTCTTGTGACTTCTACTTCACAAATTTCTAATCACCCAGGGCATGATTTAGATCCTACCCATACTTTATGGGCTACTGATCCACCACATCCTATGGATCCATCAATTCCAACTAATTAATATGGATTAGGTATATGTTTACTAAGGAATTAAATTATATCACATTAATTTTATTTTGGTTATAATGTGTATTAATTATTTTTTTTCTTATTCTTTTCCAACCAGATCTTCTAATATGTTGTGTGGGTATACTCAAATACATGATGTCTAGAACTCCCATACACAAATTACGTTAGAGTACAATAAATACAATCAAATGATTGGAAAACATGGTAGAGATTATAGTCATTTTATGGAAATTCTATCAAAATATAATGAAATCATTCCCATGAAAATAATCTCATAGAGACATGTCAAGGATCAAATCAAGGATAAAACATAGGTTGAGATATGACTAATAAAATTTGTTAAATTATAGTGAAGATTATTATTTTATTTATATAAATTAATATTTTTATTACAACATCGCTTTAACTTTATTAGTGGTCATGCTTATTGAGTCAATGGATCACTTATTCTTTTTTTGAAAATCACAATACGCTTCAAATGAGCTTATTTTTAACTTCCATTCCATTTTTAGTTTTATTTGGTGTGAAGAAATGAATTTATGATAAATAAAATTATGAAGCACTTAAAGTAATATCTAAAAATCTAGTGACCTAAAGTTACTGGACATATTGCATTCATCGGATGAATGGGAACTATAATGGTGCATAAATAACTCCATTAGAAGATTTAAATCCTTAATGAGATCATTAAAAGATAAAAAATATACTTCTTATTTCATTAAAATTTATCCTAAAGAATGTGGAATTCAAACATTAGTGTTTTTTACAATGAGGTCTATAAAGAACAGCTAATTTAAGGATAAGAAAGGATGTTACTTAATACTTTGAAAGTATCTGGTAATTTTCAATCCTACAATATCTTATTGTCATGAGAGTACTTTTAATCAGTGTAAATTTTTATTCTAAGTGTTTTAGATAAGATCTACCATTTTGCGAGGCTTTAATTGTAATGATATTAGTTTATCTTGTAATTATTGTGTTGTCGATTGTTTAAATCAAGGGATTTTGGTAAGGAAGACCGAGCTTATGGTTTGTGAAGCATTAAACCAAATGGAATGTATAGAGATTTCAAGGATAAGAAGATAGATCATCCAATCATCTAGATTAAGGGATTCTATGGATAGGAATAAATAGAACCTTCTAATGAGTTTAAGTAGAGGGATTCCATGGATAGGAAGAAAAACCTTCTGATAGTTATAAAATTTGGGAGATCTTTTTAAAGGAATAAAATGGGGGATACCTAAATTCAGGTTTTAAAATTTCTTGTAACTTAATGATAAAGCTTGTTGTTTATTTAATATCATTTTCAAGGGGGTTTTAAATTGTGATTTAACACTCTATAAATTATTTTAATAATTTTATTAGGTTGTGTTTGTTATCTTCATTAGAAGTTATTGAATTTATGATATAATTTATTTTCTTTGATTTTATATACATACTCTGATAATTTTATTAGAAGATCATATTTTTAATCAATGTAAAACCTAAGGGTTATAGAAAATGATAAGTTTCCTTTTAACTACAATTCACCACCTCTTGTAGCATTGCTACCTAATACATCTTAAATAACTTTGGGATAACAATGCTATGAGTCCTATATGATTGATGTACTTAAGGGAATGGTGGAGAGAATATAAGTATGATTCATTTATTTATTATACTAATAAACTTGGCACAAATTTATAGGGTATAATAACCAATAATTATTTTCTAGTTACATAGTACCAAGAGATGATTGGTTATTGGAAGAGTGATCAATTTAAGGCATTAATAAAATTTAATGGGTTTTGGTTGAAAATGATTATAATTTGTATCAATAATTTATTTAATATTATTGAATTTTATTTTTTAGGACTCTTCACAAAAAAAACGACACTATGAATTATGTGTACACTTTGGGATGAACAACTATGTAGGAATATGGGATAAAACCAGTATTTTTTATGTAAAACCGAGTTTAATTGGGATTTTTAAGTGTTTAGTTGAAAATAATAAATAAAATTAGGTTATAGTTACAGTTGGATTTGATTAAGTTTTGTTCAGAAATACAATATGATTGAATATTTTTTTCTTACATCCATTTACATTTTCAGTGAGTGTGGTTGAACATTAAAGGGCTTGTACCTTGAGAAAAATTGTTTTACTTGAGTAGAAATAATAAATATGGGAGTTATATCATTGAAGAGATATAAGAAACTATTTTAATTATTATTATACTCCTTAAAAATTTTAATATCTATTTCATAACTAATCATCTCATTTATATTTGTATCAAAATTCTATTGAGCCCCTTAATGAGAATAAAGATCAAAACTTTGGTCTAAATGATAATTTGAGATAGGTATTAGGTGATGAGAACTAGGGTAAATTCCATTTATAACTTGATAAGAGTATCATTCCCACTCAATATTGACTTAATTCAGTAATTAGAACTCCTCTTTTAGTACTGATTTGCAAGAGTCTCATGTAAAATTAGTAGAGGTGAAAAAATTGGCCATACAAGAGTGTGAAAGAATTCAAAAGTCACCCAGTCATTCATAGAAGATATGAAAGATATATTTTCATTACTTACACCAAATAATTGAGGTTTTTGATACATGAATGTTGATGATTCACTACTTATATGATGATTTGGGTGATGAAGATGATGATCCAAGTGATGGTTGGGGTGATAACCTTCCCGATGGTGATGGTGATGGTGATGAAGTTATTGAAGATGATGATTCCAGTGATGATATTTTTGATGAGGGTTATGGTAGTGATGACCAAAATGATATTGGTGAACATTTAGATGACTTTTTGGAGTGGGATATTGATCTAATACACTTTTTACATTATTTTTAAGACAATTTAATTATGGTAACTAGCATCTTTTGACTAAAATCATTGAAATATGAATTTATTAATTGTTTAAATGCAAAATATATATTATTTTTATAGTTTTGATATCTATGACCAGCATGGATTATCTTTTCGTCATATTTTTATGATTATAATTGTAGGTAGAGTATCATAAGAGGTGTATAGAGGCTATAATATAGAAACATCCCTATACCCATAGTTTATAAAACCATTGGTATACATTTATACTATCAGTTTTAATAATTGTTGGTATAGAGGGAATACCAATGATTTTTAAAAAATTGGTAGAGGACTATACCAATGGTTCATGTAAATCAATAGCATAGCCTTTTTCCAACATAGTTAATTCAAATGGTTTTCAGAACCATTGGTATAATCTATATCCATGGTTCTACTATAATGGATCTGATTTTTTGTGTTTTATTTTCAGATATTATATGGATTATTTTTAGAGATAGGTGTTGAGAAAGCATGAGATTCCAAGTCCTGGTGTTCCCAGAATTAATTTTTGAAATATATTAAATATATTAATATCGTACACATGCAGTTTTCCTAAAAAGTGGAATAATGCCTGAATGGGGGCCCAAATCATAAATTCAAGGGCACCATTGAGTTTAGAATATGGGATCTACCATAGGCACGATATAACCTATATTGTCATTGGGTGTTTGTGAAAAGGTTATCATGGGCATGAATCAACAAAATAAATAAATATATTTATTTATTTTGTTCATTAATACGGGGACCTAGTTTTCCCCCTTTAAATACGCTCTTATGTAAAATTTGTAGGGTTAGCCACATAACCCTTCAAATTGAGAGTAGCTATTTGAGAGCATTGGAGGAGATTTCATGGGTGAACAATGAACAAATTATGGATCATCGATTGGTGTGCAATGGAATGAATTGATCTCACTAATGATGACAATTAAAGAATATTCTTCATTAGTGATCAATCCAAACTCTAGTTAGGATATTTTATTTGCGCAATTCCATCCCATTATTTTATCTCAGTTGAATTTAGATGAATTCCATGATCAAGAATTGATTCACGCATCGATGGTAGATTTAATTGATGAAATTATTTTGATCATTGATCTTTACCCCTGTCCATTTGAAAAAACCCATGACAATGGATCGAGGAAGAACAAAAAAATGCCATGGTTTATTCATCACACTTATGGTTTAAGGATATCTTCCCAATTTCTTCACACATTCATCATGTGAAATTTCCTTGGCCCGTGGTTCAATGATTACCCAATATTCGATCATTGAATGACCATTATTCAATGAAACAATTTGATACCATAAGTGAGGTTCATGATTAAGGGTATGATCAAGGTGCGATGAAGATGGAGGATGATCAGAGGAAGATCAAAATGGTTTTTTCAGTTCTCATTATTCCTAGTTTTAACATGATGCAGTGATAGATGGATTGACAATGGTGTTTTATGAGTAGATTCAAACCCATATCCTGATGATCGATGATGGAAAGGGTTAGAATAACTCTATATATGGGTTCTAGTGAGAATTCCAACTCTGGTGATGCGATGGAAGATGTGGATAAAGAACTAGTGAGTCTAGAAAATCCCACATTAATTAATATATAATCAAATGTTACATGGCATGTGGCCCCCCTTGCACTAGGGTTTCCATAGAGAGTTAAATATCATATGTTGTGTGAACCTATCACATGTCGTGTGACACATGGTTAGTGGATCATCATGTATCTTGGATGATAAATAGGCAGAGACATTGCCAGGTGTACACAGACACAACCTGTGGTACACCGACATAACAAGAGTACACATCCAGGTGTAAATGGGCATGAACAGTGGTACACTGACACATATATATGGAATGTTCAAGGTGCTGTGAAATATCTACATGTTGTGTACTTTTCGTACACACCATGTATTTGGAGATTTACATTCCATGAGAGGAAACACCACACAGGCAGACCAGGGGTTGGCTGGAAACACCATATACCCATAGTATACGTCTTGTACCACCTTTGAGAGTGTTTGTGGCCCTTAATTTCTTCAATATAGACTATTATCAGTTGCGTGTGTTACCTTGATCCATTTCCCTTAAGGGTACAGTGAAAAATCTTGTCCAAATCTCGCGATTGTGATTCCCTCTAGAGGATGAGTCTCACATAGAGTTCATGGTGTACCTTCTTGAGACTAGAGTGTGATCCTCTATCATCCTTATACCCTAAGTAGAGTTTGTGGAATTAGTTTGAAATCCTTGAGTAGGATGTTGATCCTTTATCTAGAAGGTCATATCAGTAGGGTTTTTGGTATCATTGGCATACGATCCCCTACATAGTGGGTTAATCCAGATTGAGTTCATGGAGTCCCCCAGCGGTCCTAGGTGTGGCTCCCTATCTGAGTATCATGGTCTTCTAAGACTAATGATATTTCTTGGGTAGGGCCCAATGATCTTGATTTTATCACCCCAACTAATTTATCCACCCAAATAGTGCTACGATCTGAGTGCCACTGGGCCTTAGGTGTGCCTCTCCATATGCCAAAGGTTGCTGACTAGTAGCGAGGGTGTGAAGAGGTGATAGTGGGGAGACTATACCCTCAAGTGAAGAATATAATAATGTTCTATGTATAAATAAGCAGTGGAAAGGAATGACCATAAGACTTTGGACTAGTAACCCAACAATGAGGGAAATATGTGAAATATTAGAAAAAGAAATAATAAATAATCCAGCTCAATACCATTTTCAAAATCAAACCTCACAATATACCATTTATAGCTAAACAAGTATACATAATAGGTCATACAAAATAATAAGTAGAAGGGTTACCAATGGACGAACTCAATACATATATATATATATACATATAACATGCTGATATAGAAATGAAAACCCAAGAGGTAACTCCAACTGAGGTAAGAAATAATGATCCCTTACCTTCTATACCATGCTGACTTAAGCACTAGGATCCAGCTCTTGATCCCAAACCTTTACCTGAACACAAATCCATAAAGTCTACATGCATCCTTAAGGGCCCGTGTAGGGTGTGAGAAATAATCTTAGTAGGATACCACCAATGTGTGACTATCTTACATCTATGACTATGTAGGTGTATAATAAAAGAAATAAAATAGTAACACACACATGCATAATAATAACCTGCTTCCCTTATGATCAGTAGCCACACAGAAGTGATCACCTGCTTCGACCAATGTCGGTGTACCTTAGTGGAGAGGATATTTAGCCTAATCCCAAGGAATCCTCTTATGTAAATCAATCTAGGTGAACCCTCAAGTCCCACCTATAATATAAACAACTAGAACCTCATACCAACTGAAACCACATGTACAAACAATATCTAATGCCCTGAAGGAACACCCCAATCAATATGATCCTAGTCCCTCAAACCTCAACTCAAAAGAAACCCCATCAGACCTTGGTCTGACATCCAAGGCACATCGATGTATATCCTCCAAAATAATAACACCATCAGCTCAATATCATACGTCCCAAGGAATGATGATTCTAGTCCTCCTAATTAGTCCTAGCCCAACAGACTCAATTACAGTGAGCCTCATCCCCCAAATGATAGTCTCAACACTGTCAACCGATGAATCCTCACCATCCCCATGGATTTATATAGAAATCACCTCAAACCATAATCCTAAACCCCAACTAACAAAGGCCTCTACCCAGATGAGTGGTTAATACCATCTCATCATCTAAGTCCTACTATGTGGACACAATTCCAAATGGCATATTGGCCAACATGGGTGATAGGAAATCACCAAATAAGTACCTAAGACACATCATCTGACACCTCGTTCCCCTAAAACTATGTCACTCAATCTAATAGTCATCTTCATCCAATATCATTTGATCCATTCCTATAAATTAACATCCTTTTCACCTATAATTGAAAACCATGTCACCTAACCTATGATCATCATCACTCATAGAATCTGGGCCTCACCCAACCTGACGATTACATCACCTCAATAATGATGGCCAACACCATCTCAATACTCATGAAAATCCTGTCCATTTCTCCTAGAACTAATCAAAATCAATTTATATAATTAAAACAATTCAATTTAATTAAATAAATAACACCCAAGTCTAAAATTCCCAATGTCCAAATCCCCTCACTTGGATTAAACCACTTGTATACTTGGAGGAGAATGCCCATAGACATCTCCTAACATCGTTTAATTATTTTAATAAGAAACCATTAATTTAAAAAGGACTCAATCAAACTACCCAATGTATCAATCAAATATTCACCCCCAAAACAACCACTAAATCACAAATAAATAAAAGTAACACCTACCTCCAGTTGGCAGATGATTTCTTATCTAATCTTAGCCTCTAACTCGAGATGATTTAAAAGAAATTATCATTTTATATGAATGCCCTAAAAATATGTAAAACCACTCACATGGATTTAGTACACTATATGGTGTGGGAAAAAAAATAAAAGAGATAAGAGTATTAAATCTCTTATCGATGTGGTTCTAATGCCCTCAATGTTTTTAAGAATGAATCTCGTATGAAGGGCGTCACTCAATACCTAGGGGATGAAGAAAATGAGATAAGATCCAAAATATAAATGATAATATGAGGATAAATGAGGAGAATAAAAGAAATAGGGGGCCAGGGAAAAAAGGTAATTTCAAAATTTTAATGGGTCACATGGTTATCTCATGGATTGGAAAACCTTGCGCCAACCATGTGACACCCACTATATAAAGGGGTACCTTGCACGGTTTCCCCACATAGTTTCCCAAAAAATGAAAAAACCATGAAAATACCCTCTATTAAAAACTACAGAGGTTCCACATAGTTGTGTGCTCCCTCCATCATGGTTTTACAAACCATGTCTAGTAAACTTGGAGGGTTTCACAGTTTCCCCTAAGGGGACACACAGTTTGTCCAAATCATGTTCCCTAGTCTGCACACCCCAAAACTTGGGTTTTTGACATCCAAATCTCCTAAAACCTAACCAAAACACTGATACACTTTATTAGCATTAAGACTCATATAAAATCATGTTATTGAGTCAAGGAAAATCTCAAAATTAATTTATGTTATATGAGAAAAGAGTTGGTCTACCCACCAACCTCCAAAAATTCAAAATGGACAAGGAATTCGAACTTCTCCAAAAACATGGGATGTTAAAATATCCCCAACTTAACATATCTCATCACTAAGCTAAAAATCAGAAAGTTGATATGGTACTGAACATACCAATCTCACTAAAATTAACCCAGACTACCCCGGTCTCAAAGGCATAGGTAAACCATCTCAAGGTTCTCACCACCTTAGGAGTTACCTACCCCAGTCAATTCCCATCCCAAAACTCAAATAAAACTGATGGTATATTGACCATAGCCAGACTTAAAGTACTCCCATGATGCATTGTCACTCCTTCACCTCATCATGTTATCACATTATTCATGTGTCACATCGAACACCCATTAAGTACCGCATCTCCTCAGATGCCCGACTTATTCACATATCGCACATAGAACCTATGAGGTCCCACATATCAACATATGCCCATGATTCCAAATACTATACACCAAAAATAAGTCCCACATGACTCGATTCCCAAATTCCTATGCACCTCAAGTAACCCTCATCACCTCGATACCCTGATGCAACGTGCCTCATACAATCAATGCATCCATCGATGCCCACATAATTCCTGGAGCCATGAACCTCATATATATATACAACATATTCGAGCCATTTACAACCTACTAAACAGTGTATGGTTAGTCCAAAAGTACATCCCATGCACCATGTGCACCCAAAATGGACATGCCTACAAAAAGGTCTATGCCAAAAGAAACAAACCCGACCACACCCATGATGTACCTCTGACAGTAACCAGATCCTCGACCTACTTTGCACCCGGTTGCTCCACAAAATGCACCTTGATTGAAGCCTAACTTCCTAAAGCCTGACCTCCCTGTGGTGTTGCACTATCCACCCACCATTGACCCCACTATTGAGTCCAACTATCTCTTCCACAACCACTGTGTGTAGTTGTATCCAGACTACCAAAACCTGGTACCGCTCCCGGTCCAACCTCAAACGCCTGAGTCTTCCCCATTTCTTTACTACTAGATATTCGATAAGGATTCCTATAGAACCTCTCGTGATAACCGAACTATATGAAAGCTCAACACTCCTTAGGTTCCCCAATCACACAATGTTCGCACATGTCCTGGACTCCCGCATTGGAAGCACACCATCAACGACCCATTCCTTAGTGGTCTTCTTGAGTATTTGCCTTGAAATCCCTACTAAGACTCATTTGGGCCTTGCTTCCACCTTTCTAAAACTTCACCACTGTAATATCCTGATTCCATCACCTGACTCGAGTATGACCAATCTGTTATATTACACTCATCTATGAGCACTTGATTCACCACCTTTGTGAATGATTCAAACCTAAATATTCTTACCTACACCCAAATGACATGCTATAAACCAACATTGAAATGCATCACCCTTGAGGTATCGTCACCCCCCACACCATATGAGAAATGATACAACTCGGTGAATGTCACTGCATAGTCCATGACATACATGTATTCCTTCTTAAGACTCAAGAACTCAAGATCTCTCTCTTCCTTCAACGTCTTTGGAATGAAGTGCTTGAAGAACCTGGTCTCAAAGTCCTTCGAAGCTAGTCCCTCATGTCTGCCTACCTAAACCTACATGTCCTACCAGTTATTAGTCGATCCTATGAGCATGTACATCTCCAGATTCACCCTCCACCTTGGTGGTGTCTCCAGATGCTAGAAGATCATCTACATCAAATCAATCTAGTTCTCAACCCCTTGTAGACCACCCTCACCCTGAAATAACAATGGGTGTTATAAATGAAACTCTTTAGTTAAATACTCCATCGAAGGATCCACTCTCTGAGATCCCCTATCAATCCCTTAGATTACACCTACCATACCCGCTCTGAGTTACTTATCAATCCAAAACCCAAAATCAGTCAAATCTGGTGGTTTCCCTACTTGTACTGAAGCCTATACCTGAACTTGTACTTGTGGATCATACTCTTCCTAACCCTATGGGGCCTCATCTCAAACCTTAGGGGTCTCAACCTATTCATGATCTAGCGGAACCCTATCTCCAACTACCTGAAGCTCCATCTAAAGTCATATAGGTGGTAACCTGATGAATACCAATACATGGCCAGACAACCATAATAACACACACACACACAACACATATAGGGAAAGTAGTAACAAGTAGTTAAATCTCACTACCCTTAACCTTTACCATCGCAAACATTTCACATGACATCCCAACCTCATTTCCTCCTTACCTTACCATATTCGATCAAGGTATCACATATAAGTCTAGCCTCATTTCCCTATACCTCGGGCCATACCCATCTTGATGAACCATGTCACCTCAAACCAATGGCCTCATCACCAAACTTGGTGATCAAAATCACCCTATATCATTATCCATACATACTCCTATAAGATCCAGAACCATACATATATGTATTACATATCAAAAAGAATATTTAGCACATGCACACATACATATATAAAAATCATCCTATGTGCTTAATAAGAAATCTTAAAAAAACACCCCTTTCCATACTGGGAAAAGGGTCACCAAATATTTTCTTTCCATACCAAGACAAGGATCAAATTCCATGATAGATTAAAAACTATATATAAGTGAACCAATCAAGGTGGAATTCATATCAACCGTCAAATGAGAAAATCAAAATATAAATTCCCACCCCAAAAACTTGGTTTTTCCCCTGTGCATGGGGTTGCAGGCACCCAAACATGAGCACTAAACCCAGTTCTAACAACATCCTAATATAGTTTCTACTATAGAATAAATAGTATGACCCAAAAAGGGGTAAAAGAAACTCCTTTGATACCATTTGTATCACCCGACCCGTTTAGCCACCCGAACAGTGCTACAGGCCGAATGCCAATGGGTCTTAGGTGAACCTACCCATATGATAAAGTCTGCCAACTATCAGTGAGAGTGTGAACATGTGATTTTTGGAGAGAATATACCCTTAGGTGGAGAATATAATAATGTACTATGTATAGATAAGAAATGTAAAGGAATGACCATATGACTCTAGACTAGTAACCCGCCCATAGTGGAAGCACATACAATAGCAACATAAGCAATAATAAATAATCAATCTGAATACCATTTTCTAAATTAAACCTCACAACATACCATTTTTAGCTAAAAATTCATACATAATAGGTCATACAAGACAATAAGAATAAGGCATACAATGGATGACCTCCATATGTATATATATATATATAACATGCTAATGCAGAAAAGAAAAATCAAGAGGTAACTCCAGAGGAGGAAAGAACCCAAGGTCTTTTTCCTTAATCCCATGTCAAATCAACCACTAAGATCTAGATCTTGATCCCAAACCTTTAACTGAATTCAAATCCATAAAGTCTACATGTGTCCCAAAGGGGTTATATAGGGCGTGAAAAATAATCTCAGTAGGCCACTACCAATGTGTGCCTATCTTATATATGTGATTACACAGGTGTATACTAAAAGAAATGAAATTTTACTACACACATGCATAATAATAACCCTCTTACCTTGTGATAAGAAGACATAAGTAAGAAATAACCTACTTCAACTAATGCTCACATACCTTAGCCTAAGCCCAAGGCTTCCCCAAATGAAAATCAATCTAGGTGAACCCATAGGTTACACCTCTATTAGAAACACCTGACACCTCATTCCAATCAACACCTCATTTCCAAACAATATCTGATGCCCTGAAGGCATTCCCCAATCAATATGATCATGGTCCCTCAAACCAAAACTAAAAAAAAGCCTCTTCGGCCCTTGTCCAATTGTATGAGGCACAACGATGTATGTCCTACAAAATAATAACACCATTGTATCAACATTAAATTTCCCTAGGAATGCTGATACCCATCCTCCCAAATAGTCCGGGCCTAAAGGTCTCAAGCATAGTGAGACTCAACCCCCAACCAATAGTCTCAACACTGTCAACAGATTGCTCCTCACCATCCCTATAGAATTCTATGACAATCATTACTAACCAAAATATTAAGATGCAAATAACTGAGGCCTCCACCCACATGAGTGGTCAATACCACCTCATCATCTAAGTCCTACTATGTGCACAAGATTCCAAACGGTGCATTGGCCAACATGGGTGAGCGATAATCACTAAATAAGTACCTAATCTACATTATCTAGAACCTTGTTCCCCTATGACCATGTCACTCAATCCAATGGACATCATCATCCAATATCACATGATCCATTTCTATAACCTGACAACCTCACCGCCTCAAACTGACAACCATGTCATCCAACCTATGATTATCATCACTCATATAATCTAGGATTTTCCCAACCTAATGATTACATCACCTCAATCTATATGGACAACACCATCTCAATCCTTAGGAAAATCCCATATAGTTCCCTTGTAATTCATCATAAGAAATTTATAGAATTAAAACAATTCAATTTAATTAAATAAATAACACCCCAAAATAAGCTGTCCAAGGTCCTAATCCCCTCACTCTATTTAAAACACTTGTAGACTTGAAGGTTCATTCCCATAGGAATATATTAACATAATTTAATTAATTTAATAAGAAAACATTAATTTAAAAAGGTCTCACCTAAACTTCCCAATGTAATGCTCAAAGATTCACCCCCAAAACAACTGCTAAATCATAGAGAAAGATAAGTACCACCTACCTCAGGTTGGTAGACGCTCACTCGTCCGATATTAGCCTCTAAATCGAGTTGATTTGGAATAAATTAGAATTTTAGATGAATTCCATGAAAATATGGTCAAACCACTCACACATATTTAGTGAACCATATGGTGAGGGAAAAGAAGAAAAGAGACAAAAGGATTGAATCTCTTACCGATGCGGTTCCAACACAACCAATGACTAAAAGAACGGAGCTCAGATGAAGGATGTGGCTCAATACCTAGGAGGAAGAAAATGGGAGAAGTTCCTTACTACATGAGACAATAGGAGAAGAATGGAGGAGAATATAAGAAATAGGGTGTGAGAAAAAAAAGGTAATTTCACACTTTTTATGGGTCACATAGTTATCTTGTATGGTTTGGAAAACCATGTGCCAACTGTGCAACACCCACTGTATAAAGTGGTACCTCTCACAGTCGCCTTGCATGATTTTCAAACCATGAAGAAACCATGTGAATCACCTATGCTAAAAACTGCAGAGGTTCTACATGGTCGTGTGACCGCTCCAGCATGGTTTTTCAAACTATATTCAGTAGACTCGGAGGGCCATATGATTTCCCCTAGAAGGCTGAATAGTTTTTCCAAACCGCATTCCCCAATATGTGCACCCTAGAAACCTCATTTCTCAGTGTCTAATGCACCTAAAACCCAACAAAAAAACTATAAAACTTTCTGATCATTAAGAATCATCTAAAATCAAGGTCTTGGGTAAAGTAAAATCTCAGAATTATGTTCCGTTAAATGAGACAAGAGTGGGTCTACCCACTAAACTCCAATAATTCAAAATAGGTGAGGAATTAAACCCACTAAAAAAATATAGGATGTTATATTGACCTATTGGATGAGTTTATCAGTGATGTAATGACTTGTTGTAATGACCCAAACTTTTATTAATGGAAATCCCTCTTGATCTAATTAAACGTCTCTTTATGTAAAATATTTATATAAAATGTCAACTTCTTTGGTTTTATGTTTTTGGATTTTAAAATACTGGTAATAATTGTGACCATTTCTAATATAGTCATTGAATAGTGATCACATGATTAGTATAAATATAGGGTTTTAACAAATCCAATATACTCAGACAAAGGAAGCGATGACCTCATCCAGTATACATGCCCCATATGAAGACCATTTTTCAGATCTCAGAAAGGAGGTTGCATCTTTGGGCTTCGCTCTTGACCAAGCCCTAGCTGATCTTGAATATGTTAAGCTCGAGAGGGACCGCTTATGAGAGAAGTAGAGGTTGATAGAGATTACCACTCAAGCAATGTTATCCGAGCCACCCCAAGAGTCTGTCACCATAGAACATCTTACTCTTATGTCTTATGTGGGTGTAATAAGGGGTTATGTAACAAGACCTTATCACTATGGTTATGTACATTATTTTTGTTATATAACAATGAATATACTTCCATTTTACTATTGTTACCTTGTAAACAGTTTTTAAAGCACAAATAGTATTTTTAGTTAATGTTCAACTAAGAAATCTATTTTGATGAATAAATGGATTTTTGAATTAAATAATATTTTAATAAAATATTATTATTATTATTAAATTACTTTTTATTAAATATAAATGATCGTATAATTTTATGAATGCAATTGTAATTTTTTAAAAGTCATTTTTGTCAAAACCCATGAATTTTCAATAAATATCAGTTTTTATTTTCAAAGTAAAAATTTACATATTTAGAAAATTATTTAGATAAAATGAATATTATTTATGGAATTAGGATCTCAAAATTATCCAACGGTGAAATTTTCATTATTTTCTGAGTCAAATTTTTGGGTAAAAATTAAATACCGTTTAAATATATAATGTGTTTTATGACATCATAATGACCTAATAGTGATGTAATAAAAAACTATAAACTATATGTTCAACTAATATATGTTTTACCATTATAATAATGTGATTTTGGGTTTTTTTGATTTATTTTACAAATCTTTAGTGGACCCTTCAAGACTTATTAAACATTTTGTTTTTTTAAATTGATTTCCTTGGGAGTGTAACTCACCTCCACATAAGAAACCCCATTATTTTAAGAAGTTCGGACTTTGGCCTTATAAAATATTTTTTACCACTCCAATTTTTAAAAAACCATGGGAAAAAACCATGGTCTGGTTTGTGGTTTTGATTAGTTTAATGTGAGGTGTCTCAAACCTAAATAATAAACAATTCCCTCTCCTTTCCTATATAAACCCACCCAAGCTCCCACTTCCTCCTCACTCAAATCCTTTAGAGTTCGTCCAACCTTTTTAATCCTCTCTCTAGAATCCTCCCAAGGTGACCCAATCTCCCAAGAAGCCTCTCTCAAGCCTCTCTCAAGCCTTTGGAAGCACACTTCCAAGTAAGGGTTTTTCTTCCTTTCTCATTTTTGTCCAATATTCTTTAAATTGTTATGCCATTTTAATTTCAATTATAAATGTTGAGGTATGGTTTTGAAACTCCCCCATACTTCTCTATTTATATTTGAATGATTGGAGACCCCTTTCTCTCTCATTAAATGCCTCCCATGTACACCCGTTACTATGCCGAAATTCTGAAAGGAATTTCTCTCTCCTCATTTACATTCAAGCAATTCTTTTGTATCATGAATCTAAATTACATTAAATTTGTTGGGACAGGTATCTATATGACCCCATTAATGTCCATGTCATGTAAATATGATGAGACACCCTTTTCTCTCTCATCAACCATTTTTTATGAGCTCTTATGTCACGCTATTATGCTGCCGAAATTGCACCATGCTTTTCCAAGCCAAAGTTATTGTGTAGTGAATACCATGCCCATTTCTCTATCAAGGGTATTCAACTCTATGAACATTTACTTATTATTTAAATAGTTTCATGTATGTATTCCACATTATTTTATCGTGGAATAAATTATTATGTTGAATGATTCAATGTTTTATGATCCATTTGGCACACTTATTCATGAAATGAAATGTTTAAGAAGAGTGCGCCCTGATAGCGCTCCAATGCATTGGGTAAAGTATAGTATCATGATACGTCATGTTCAATGGGTGTTTACTCATTATAACTCAATTTCAATGAGGGTTTACTCGTGCTTCATGTTCAATGAGGATTTACTCATGCTCCATGTGCAATGAGCCTTGGCTCATTCTAATTCCATGTTAAGTGTTGTTGCCACATTTCCATGTTATGATTATCATGATTTATCATGACTTTATGTTTATACTTATCTTGTGCTCTATTGATATGCCTATTATCTAACATGTATTTTATTCCTCATGTTATTCCATGATTAATCCCTTACTGGGCTTTATATCTCATCCTTTTTTATACATGTCCTCATGTTATCCCATGCAATGCTAAGTATGAGGGAATGTAGTGGTCATGTAAAGGAAGTTTTCAATAAAGATGTTGTTTTTTCTTTTTTTAAGTTGTTATGTAATGATATTAAGCCCCAAATACACTAGAACTCTCGATCTTCTATGTTGTATCAAATGAAGTTTATATAATAAATTATATTTAATTGTGTAATAAAAAGATCTGGGTTGTCATAGTTGGTATCATAGGAAAGTTTAATTATTTTTCGGATTAGGATTAGAAAACCCTAGTAAATACTTAGAGACAAGACTAAGTATAATAAAAACATCCCCAAGTTTTGGTGAGTATTGAGTAAGTGGTTTATTATGAAAATATATCCCTATCTGGATACGAGCTGGTAGAGGCGACTCTAGCACAAATATATCCTAGGGGTAAAACCCAAAACACCACTTTGAGTTAGACTCAAATGGGAAATGGTGCACGACAATGGGACTTGCTTCACTCTTGGTTACGACACTCCCGAGGGATATGCTTTGGTAAATTCACAAGCTTAGTATGAACCATTATTAAGGGACAAAAAACATTCCCTAAGAATATATGTTAGAAAGTAGATCATGGATAGACTGAAGCCAATAGATTCATATGTTAAGGAAATAAGAGTTATTTATAAGTCATCAGTTTTGTCCTTGTATTACTCTTTATGTGTTACCCCTAAATTTCCTTTTATTCCAGCCAATGGCTGGTAATAGGAGGACTCGGGCTAACAACCGATGTGAAGATCAATGTGATGAATGTACTAATGAGATGCCCAATCCAATGGGAGCGGGAATCACGAACTTTGTCATGCTTATCTCTCAACTAATTCAAGCTTTGAGTAGAAACATGGGTCAAGAGGAATGTTCAACACCCCCCTAAGAAAGAACAAGTCACTATCGAGAGCTTCATGAGACAAAGGCCTTCTACTTTTAATGGATCATCCGACCCCTCAATCGCTGAACAATGGATCAACTCCATTGAAAAGATCTTCTTTATCCTTCAATGTTCTGAACAAGAGAAGGTTATACTGGATGCTTATCGTATGGAGGGTTAAGCTGATCAATGGTGGACATTGATCAAAAATATGAAGCCTAAAGAGGAGATCGAGGTGTTGGAATGAAAGGATTTCCAAAACATGTTTTTCGATAAATATTTTCCGCACACCCTCTGGGTTAAGATGGAAAGGGACTTCCTTTCACTCAAGAAAAAAGACAACAAATCTGTCAGAGCGTACATGGAAAAATTCACAAGGCTTGCACAATATGCCTCTGACTTTGTCATTACCCTCGAATTCAAGGTTGACCGCTTCTTTGGTGGGCTGAAACCTAGCCTGCGGAAAGCACTGGTGATACTTGACTTCAACAGCAATGAGGAAATTTTCCGATGTTCCCTCATGGTTGAAATGGAGATTGGAGAATCTCAGGGGTATCATGGGGATAAGAAGAGTAAGGTGGACTTCAATACTGGTGGTCCGATATATGAATCCAACGATGCTAATAAGATCCAGCACTCCACTTGCCAAAAGTACGGAAAGACGCACCCCAGAAATTGCCTTAAGTGGATGAGGAGATGCTTTAGGTGTGGAAGAGAAGGGAACCTGTATATTAACTGTTGGAAAGAAAGACCCACGACTGCGACTGAGGAGAGGAACAATCTATTCGAACCTCAATGCGTGGTTCATTGCTACAACTACAAAGAACCAGGGAATCTTGCAAATCAGTTCCCTAAGCCAAGGGTTTTCGGAGGCAACCAACAACCTCCAAGGCAGCAAGGGCGAGCTTTTTCCATCACTACTGCCAAAGTGAACCCCGAAAATGAAGTGGTGACAGGTACGCTAGTTATTCATTCAAGAATAGAGAACGTACTTTTTGATTCAGTAACTACACATTCTTTTATATCTAGAATGTTTAGCAGAAAAATCCCACCACCACCACAAATCATGGAAGTGAAGATATCGGTGAGTACGCAAAATGGGGAAATCATTGCATCCCATGAATATAAATCCTCCCCAATCATAATTTGTGGATTGAACTTCCCGGTGAACCTCTTAATACTCCCTCTAGTGTAATTTGATGCAATTCTTGGCATGGATTGACTTTCCTTATATAGAGCCAACATGAATTTCTGTAAGAGGAAAATCACTCTCTATGTGGATAATCGACCCCCGATTCTATACAAGTGCAAGGAGGAAGATGAATATTCTATTACTCTATCATCTCAAGCATGGATATTACTACCCTATGAGCATGCATATCTGGATCAAATGATTAAGTCCAAGGAAGCAACCATCCTTGAAGACATGCCTATTGTGAGGGAATTCTCTAAAGTGTTTTATGAGTAATTGCCTGGTCTTACTCCTAGAATAGATGTTGAATTATCAATTGATATTATACCTGGGGCATTGGAAATATCCAAGAATATATATAGAATGGCTATTTTGGAGCTTGAGGAGCTGAAGAAACAACTACAGGAGAATCTGGATAAAGGGTTTATACACCCAAGTGCTTCACCATGGGGTGCACCAGTCCTCTTTGTCAAGAAGAAGGATGGGTCAATGCACCTTTGCATCGATTATCATGAGCTTAAAAAAATCATGATAAAGAACAAATATCCTCTCCCATGAATTGATGACTTGTTCGATCAACTGTGTGGAGCACAATACTTCTTCAAGGTGGATTTTCGGTCAGGATATTATCAAGTAAGGGTGAAGAAGGAAGATATCCCCAAGACCGCTTTTCGTACAAAATACAGGAACTGTGAATTCATAGTAATGTCTTTCAGACTCACTAATGATCTATCAATCTTCATTGACTTGATGAATAGATTCTTTAGATATTACCTCAACTAATTTGTGGTAGTCTTTATAGATGATATTCTGATATACTCCAAAACCAAGGAGGATCATGAGGAGCATCTAAGAACTGTACTAGAGACCTTACCGAAAGATAAGATCTATGAAAAGTATATCATGTGTGAGTTCTGGTTGAAGGAGGTCTAATTCTTAGGCTATATCATCACAAGCAATGGGCTATCTGTGGATACCTCTAAAACAGATGCAATTGAGGGATGGATAAGGCCAACATCGGTAACAAATATCTGTAGCTTCTTGGGGTTAACTAGATATTATCGATGATTTGTGAGAAATTTCTCATGATTATCCAACCCTCTTACCAAGATAACTCGGAAGGGAGTAAAATTTTCTTGGAGTGATTAATGCAAATAAAGCTTCAAGGATTTAGAAAGGAGGCTTATCACTGTGCCCATGCTCACTTTACCCACAAGTGGAAATTTGTTTGGGGTATTCCGTGATGCTTCGAAGAAGGGCCTGTGATGTGTGTTGATGAAAAATGAAAAAGTCATTGCCTATGATTCAAGGAAATTGAAAGTTCATGAATAGAACTATCCAACACATGACCTCGAGTTGGCTACAATGATCTTATCTTTGAAAATTTTGTGGCATTATCTCTTTGGGGAGAAGTGTGAAATATATATGGACCACAAAATCCTAAAGTATATATTCACAAAGAAAGAGTTGAACATGCACCAATGAATATGGTTAGATCTGATCAAAGACTATGAATACTCAATCCATTACCACCCTGGGAAAGCGAACAAGGTGGAGGATGCCCTAATTAGAAAGGACCTAGCAATTCTGTCATTGATGAGAATAAAAAAGGATCCAATCTTCTTAGATTTGATGAATATGGACATGGGAATCATAAATAATGGAACATAATCAATCCTTTCACAAATGATTACTGAACCGTCACTTTTGGAAATGTTAAAGGATTCTCAAAAGGATGATGTGGGAATTTTGAAAAAAGTGGAAGCTATCAGAAAAGAGAAATCCTTGGAGTTTAATGTTAATGAAGAAGGAATTGTGAGATTTGGGAAAAGACTATGTGTTCCATCAAGTCCGAAGCTGAAGAAGGAACTTTTGGATGACGCACATAGTTCAAATTTCTCTATTCACCCAGGAAACACAAAGATGTTTCTAGATATCTGAGAGAATTATTGGTGGGATAATATGAAGAAGGTGATCGCTGAATATACATCAAAGTGCCTGGGGTGTCAGCAAGTGAAGGTAGAGAGGCAGAATTCTAAGGGGATGATGCAACCATTGCCCATACCAGAATGGAAATGGGAGAACATAACAATGGACTTTGTCACTGGACTTCCAAAGACATCCAAAGGCAAAAATGAAATCTAGGTTTTTGTGGATTTTCTTTCAAAGGCTTCACACTTCATTGATATTCAGGAGGATTTCTCATTGGATAAACTAGCACAGATATATATCAGGGAAGTGGTAAGGCTGAATGGAGTACCACTATCTATTGTGTCCGATCGAGATCCAAGATTCACCTCTAAGTTTTGGAAGAGTCTTCAACATGCTCTGAATACTGAACTAAACTTTAGTATGACCTATCATCCTCATACTGATGACCAATCCAAGCGGACTATCCAAACACTTGAGGACATGTTGAGAGCATGCTCAATGGACTTTAAAGAAGGATGAGATCAACATCTTCCTCTGGTTGAGTTCTCTTATAATAACAGTTTCCACTCAAGCATCCAAATGGCACCATATGAATCATTTTATGGGAAAAGGTGCAAAACAATGACGTGTTTGGATGAGGTCGGTGAGTGTAAGCTTCTTGGACCAGAAATGGTCAAAGAAATGGTGGAGAAGGTGAAAACCATTCAGCAGCATATCAAGGTAGCCTAGAGTCGACAGAAGAGTTATGCAGATAACCGTCGATGAGACCTTGAGTTTAAAGTTGTATACATGGTATTTCTATGCATATCTCCATGGAAGAAGGTTATGAGGTTTGGAAATAAAGTGAAGTTAAGTCCAAGGTACATCGGCCCCTTCGAGATTCTTGATCGTGTTGGGGTTGTGGCCCACCGACTAGAACTTCCACCTACTATGACCAAAGTACATGATGTATTTCATGTATCCCTTTTAAGAAAGTACATACCGGACCCTTCACATGTACTCTCTTCAGAGGTGGTACAGTTAGAGGATGATCTTTTTTATGAGGAGAAACCAGTGAAGATCTTAGATTGTAGAGAAAAAGTTCTACGAAATAAGACAATGCTCCTCATCAAGGTGTTGTGGCGAAACCACAAGTTTGAAGAAGCGACTTGGGAATCAGAGGAAATGATGAAGCAGAGTTACCCACATCTATTTTAGTGCGGGAAAAAGAAATTTCAAGGGTGAAATTTCTTAAGGGGGGAAGATTGTAACGACTCCAACTTTCATTAATGGAAATTCCTCTTGATCTAATTAAATGTCTCTTTATGTAAAATGTTTATATAAAATTTCAACTTCTTTGGTTTTATGTTTTTGGATTTTAAAATACTGTTATGAATTGTGACCATTGCTAATATAGCTGTTGAACAGTTATCACATGATTAGTATAAATATAGGGTTTTAACAAATCCAATTTACTCAGACAAAGGAAGCGATGACCTCATCCAGTAGACGTGCCCCATACAAAGCCCATTTTTCAGAGCTCATAAAGGAGGTTGCATCTTTGGGATTTGCTCTTGACCAATCCCTAGACAAGCTTGAATATGTTAAGCTCAAGCGGGGCTGCCTACGAGAGAAGTGGAAGTTGATAGAGATTACCACCCGAGCAATGTTATCTGAGCCACCCCAAGAGTCTGTCACCATCGCACACCTTACTCTTCGGTCTTATGCGGGTGTTATAAGGGGTTATGTAACAAGACCTTAGCAATATGGTTATGTACATTATTTTTGGTATATAATAATGAATATACTTTCATTTTATTATTGTCACCTTGTAAATAGTTTTTAAAGCACAAATAGTATTTTTAGTTAATGTTCAAATAAGAAATCTATTTTGATTAATTAATGTATTTTTGAATTAAATAATTTTTTAATAAAATAATAATAATATTATTAAATTAATTTTTATTAAATATAAATGATCATATAATTTTATGAATGAAATTGTAATTTTTTGAAAGCCATTTTTGTCAAAACCCATGAATTTTCGATAAATATGGATTTTTATTTTAAAAGTAAAAATTAACATATTTAGAAAATTATTTAGATAAAATTAATATTATTTCTAGAATTAGGACGTCGAAATTATCTAATGGTGAATTTTTCCTAATTTTCTGATACAATCAAATTTTTGGGTAAAAATTAAATTCCGTTTAAATATATAATGTGTTTTATGACATAATAATGACCCAATAGTGATGTAATAAAATACTATAAACTTTATGTTCAGACAATATATGTTTTACCATTAAAATAACATGATTTTGGGTTTTATTTATTTATTTTACAAAGCTTTAGTGGACCCTTCCAGACTTATTAAACATTTTGTATTTTTAAATTGTTTTCCTTGAGAGTGTGACTCACCTCCACATAATCAACCCTATTATTTTAAGAATTTCGGACTTTGGACTTATAAAATATTGTTTTCCACTCCCCTTTGGCGAAAACCATGGGAAAAAACCATGGTCTAGTTTGTGGTTTTTATTAGTTTAATGTGAGGTGTCCCAAACCTAAATAATAAACAATTCCCTCTTCTTTCCTATATAAACCCACCCAAGCTTCCACTTCCTCCTCACTCAAATCCTTTGGAGTTCATCCAAACTCTTCCCTCCTCTCTCTATAATCCTTCAAGGTGACCCAATCTCCCAAGAATCCTCTCTCTATCCTTTGGAAGCACACTTCCAAGTAAGGGTTTTTCTTCCTTTCTCATTTTTGTCCAATATTCTTTAAATTGTTATGCCCTTTTAATTTCAATTATAAATGTTGGGATATGGTTTCTAACCTCCCACATATTTCCCTCTTTATGTTTTAATTATGGGAGACCCTTTTCTATCTCATTAAATTCCTCCCATGTACACCTGTTACTATGCCGAAATTCCGAAAGGAATTTCTCTCTCCTCATTTACATTTAAGAAATTATTTTGTATCATGAATCTAAATTCCATTACATTTGTTGGGACATGTATATATATTACCCAATTACTTTCCATGTCAAGTAAATATGTTGTGACACCCCTTTCTCTCTCATCAACCATTTTTATGAGTTCTTATGTCACGCCGTTATGCTGCCGAAATTGCACCGTGCTTTTCCAAGCCAAAGTTATTGTATAGTGAATACCATGCCCATTTATCTATCAAGGGTATTCACCTTTATTCACATTTACTTATTGTTTAAATAGTTTCATGTATGTATTCCACATTCGTTTATCCTGGAATAAATGATTATGTTGAATGATTCAATGTTTTATGATCCATGTGGCACACGTATGCATGAAATGAAATGTTTAAGAAGGGTACAGCCTGATAGCGCTCCAATGCATTGGGTAAAGTATAGTATCATGATACGTCATGTGTAATGGGTGTTTACTCATACTAATTCAAGTGCAATGAGGGTTTACTCGTGATTCATGTGCAATGATGATTTACTCATGCTCCATGTGCAATGAGCCTTGGCTCATGCTAATTCCATGTTAAGTGTTGTTACGACATATCCATGTTATGATTATCATGATTTATCATGACTTTATGTTTATGCTTCTCTTGTGATCTATTTATATTCATATTTTCTAACATGTATTTTATTCCTCATGTTATTCCATGATTAATCCCTTACCAGGATTTATAGCTCACCCTTTTTTATGCATGTCCTCAGGTTATCCCATGCAATGCTAAGTACGAGGGAATGTTGTGGTCATATAAAGAAAGTTTTCAATAAAGATATTGTTTTTCATGTTTTAAGTTGTTATGTAATTATCCTAAGCCCCAAAGACACTAGACCTCTCGATCTTCTATGTTGTATCAAATGAAGTTTATGTAATAAATTATGTTTAATTGTGTAATAAAAAGATCCGGGTTGTCATACTTGTGAAGTGGATTCTCCTAGAATGAGCATTACTTCCAACAAAATCCTATAGTTGGTAGTTTTTTGAGACCACATGGAGGTGTGGTTCCCTTCTTGAGTAAATACAGGTTTTCTTTTTTATACATTGATTTCTATATCATTGTTATGAGCTGAATCTTCTTG
Organism: Viscum album; assembly: GCA_963277665.1. Lineage (NCBI taxonomy): Eukaryota > Viridiplantae > Streptophyta > Magnoliopsida > Santalales > Viscaceae > Viscum > Viscum album. The sequence continues at coordinate 459,480,878 of OY728126.1, forward strand.
ATGCTTCATGTTTAGTGTTTTTTGGGTGTCCTACTGGGTATTGTAATACTCACCCATGAATGGGATCTTCCCGAATGTGTTGGGTATTATATAGACAATGAACATTTGATAGTGTCCTAGGAGGACATTGGGATGGTGGAACACATCTTTACTTTGATATACTGAGGTGTTTTCTAGGTGGTCACATTCGATCATAGTCCTCACCCTTGGAGTAGGTTGGAATCTCTGTAGTTTTTGGTTAGGTTTGTATTTGGACCCTCTATATCATTTTTAGTACTTTACTATCATACTTTGATTGTGGGATCATAGATATATGCATGAATTAGTATTTTTTGTTTAATATTTAATAATTTTTTGGGATTGGATATGTGTGTGTGTACATGTAAATTTGGATAATTCCTCCAATTTGTGTGATATTTCTACTCGACACTGGTTTCTAGCCCCAGAACCATTGGAGGTGGTCTTGGGGTAGTCACGGTTTGGGCCTTGTTGGTCCAGGTTGTGATAAAGTTGTATCAAAGTAATTAGTTTTACCATAGGAACATAGTCTATGAGATTGGTTTGGGGTAATAATGTTAAGTGTTTTGAGTTAATCTTTCAGGATAGGGACTCTAGTGTTGGTGTGGAGAACGATGTATCTGTACACCATGACTCTGATTACCTACCTTTTGAATTGGTATATGTAGACATTGGCTATAGGAAAAAATTAATACATGCATCATATAAGAATGGGTTGTGGTTTCCTTTTACTTCTTGATTCATCTCCCCAAATGTACTCTTTGACTATGGTGAATCTTGTTTATCTCATTATTACTCTATGAAGAAATCCAACTAGGATTCCACTGCATGATCACGGGGATGATCCACTGACTAATGAGGCTTCTGTATAAGTGCCTGTATCGAAGATAGAAAATTTATGTGGTTTTCCAGCTATACCACCATCCATTGAGTACTAGATAGTGATGACAGGTCCATCTGAGGATGCACATAGGTTGAGTGCACTTTACAAGTTCCTAAGGCATAAACCACCCAAGTTTAAAGGTGAGATAAATCCATAGGTGGCTGATGGATGGCTAGTGATAGACACTTGAGTTTTCCACCTTGTGAGGATGCCTGCAGATCAGATGGTCTTCCTCACAATGAGTCTTATTTAGAGATATACTAGGTGATGGTGGATTTTAGTAACCCAGTCACATGATGAGACAACTCTCTCCTATCCAAGATTTAAGCATCTCTTTGGGGAAAAGTTTTATTTGGACACATTTTGATCAGTGCACATCCAGGAGATTATTCATCTATAGTAGGATAGTTTGACCATGGTGGGGTATTCAGTGAGGTTTACTAATCTCCCATGAAAATACTTGGATATGGTGTGGGATCCAATATTCAAAGCACATACCTTTGAGTAGGGATTAAACTGATATATAACGGCTTTGGTGATATATCTTTTCATTCCCACTTATGTCAGGGTACTAGAGTGAGATTTTGTGGTGGAGAGCTTCCTGGAAGAGTAGGTGTTGACAATGGGGTGTGGTAATGGACACCTAGGAGCTGAGACTTAAATAGCAGGTAACCGATGGCAGTAGCAGAGATCCAAGCATGTTAGATGCTTCAGGAGGCAATCCTAGGACACAAGATCAGTAGCACAAGGCTCTTAAGATTTCCCGAATCATCCAAGGGAGATGCGATGTTTCTCCTACAATGGTGGGGACATCTAGAATGAGATTGTATGACATGTTATACAACTGATCAAGAGATGGTCATGGGACCACTGAGGTAGAGATAAATCCGGATTAGGGTGGTCCTCTGGGCAGTGGACATGGTAGAGAGGCTAGCAGAGTAGAAAAAGGTGGAAAAAAGTCTGAATTATTACTACCATTACCCCCATATGGCACACGCCAGGCTCAAGGATCTGGTGGTTAGGGATGAGACCAGTTTCTGACTATGGAGGCCTATAACCTTGAGGATACATGGATGATATGAGGTATAATCTGTGTATTTTCTACCTTATCTGTAGTATTGATTGGTAGAGGTGTGATTCATTCATTTCTTACCACTTCTCTGGTTTGAGGATTAGAGATACTGATTGAGCCTTTGGCTCGACCCTTAATGTTTAAAACTTCAAATGGTAGTGACTCAGCGATTGCGCACTTCTGCCGAAAATGATACCTGATGCTTATATGTGAGATATTCATTCACGAGGACATTCTAGTCTTACCTATTTGTTGTGAGATAGAATTTTATATTGACTTACACTTTGAGACATCCCTAATATCTACATCAGCATATCATATGGCTCTTGTAGTTATTCATGAGCTAAGGGTGTATTTGGAGGACTTATAGGATAAGGGTTTTATGAGACCCAGAGTTTCCCCTTGGGCATCCCCAGTGTTGTTTACCAAGGAGGATGAGAGCTTGAGGTTATCTGTGGATTACCAGTACTTAAACCAAGTGACTGTGAAGAATAATTATCCACTATCGAGTATCAATGAACTCTTCAATCAGTTGAGAGGGGAATGATGGTTCTCAAAGATTGACCTCAGATCAGGCTATCACCAACTGTGAGTATGAGATGAGGATATCCCAAAGATGACATTTTGATGTCTCTATGTCCACTATGATTACTTAGTTATGCGCTTAGGCATGAAAAATTCCCTAGTAGTTCTCATGGGACTCATGAAAAAGATATTTTATAATTTCTTAGACCATTTTGTAGTGGTATTCACCAACGACATCCTAGTGTACTCAGTGTCTTAGGAGGAGCACACAAGGCAATTAAGGATGGTTATAGACACACTCTAAGAGCACTAGCTTTATGGTAATCTCTAGAAGTGTTAGCTTTATATTTGAGAGGCCTAATTCATGGGACACATCATCTCATAGGTTGGAGTGGTGGTGGTCCTAGAAAAGGTTGGGGTAGTTCTTTCTTGGAATGCACCCAAGAGTGTTACTTAGGTGTAGAGTTTCCTTGGGTTGGTAGGTTACTATCATAGGTTTATACCTGATTTCTCCAAAGTGGAAACACCCTTGAAATATTTGACCCAAAATGGGTATCCTTTTTTGAGGACGAAAATGTGCCAATAATGTCTTCAGGAGTTGAGATAAAGTTTGATAAGTACTCCCATCTTGAGATTTCTAGAGGAGGGTGTTGAGTACATGGTGTTCTGCGATGCATCAGGGACTGGGCTTTGTTGTGTTCTCATGTAGAGGCATGCAATGATTTCCTATAGTTCACATCAATTGATACCACATGAGAAGAACTACATGACCCATGATCTTGAGAAAGCATTGGTAGTATTTGCACTGAATATGTGGTGACACTACCTAATGGGATAATGGTTTATTGTCTACTCTAACCATAAGAGTATCAAGTATATCTTCTCTCAAAAGGATCTTAACTTGAGATAAAGGTAATGGATAGAGTTCCCCTTGTACTATGAATTAGATATTTTATATATTCCTAGGAAGGGGAACACGATGGAAAATTCTCTCAGTAAGAGATCTTGTTCTCAGTTATTAGCCAAGGCACTCAAGCAGTTAGCATCATTGTAGTTTTTTTATTGGATAATGATGATTATTCATATCTATAGTTGATTGTTATTACCCCATCACTTTAATATTGTGTTTGGGATGCTCAATGTGGAGATATCTATTACGAGACCTTATATACATAGATATAGACTTCATGTACTCCCAATAGATATTATGACGGTGGGGAGCATGATATCCCTTTCAGAGGATAGAATATGGAACCATTGACATTGTGGGAGTTGGTGATGTGGGAGTTTCATACATCCCCTTTAGTGATATATACAAGAATGAAAAGATGTATATGGACCTCCGACATCAGTTTTTGTGGTTAGGAATAAAGATATGTGTTGAAAAGTTTGTCTGTCGATTCCTCACTTTTCAGTAATTGAAAGATGAGCACCAAGTTCTAGCAGGTTTAGATTAACCCCAGGAGGTTCTAGAGTGGAAGTAGGATAGTATATCCATAGACGTAGTGATGGGGTTACCATATACATCTAGGGTACATGATTCCATTTGGGTGATCATATAATAACTCACTAATTCATACCACTTATTAGCTATTCAAGAGTAGAGTTTATTAGAGAGCATAGGATGCCTCTATGTGCAGGAAATAGTTTGATAGATGGAGTTCCCTTGACGACCATTTTAGACTATGATGCTTGATTCATGTCATTATTATGGAGAGGATTGTAAGAGGACCTTGGGAACCAGTTACATTTGAGAACAACATTTCAACCCTAGGCTGACATCCATATTGAGTGGACCATTCAGGTCTTGGAGGACATGTCGCAGACATGGTTGTTGGATTTTCTCCGTAGTTGGGAGGATCACTTACCCTCAGTGAAGTTTGCATATAAAAACAAATACCATTACACAATTGGTATGAAACCATTTTAGGATTTTTATGGGTGAAACTATAAGTCAACACTTTTCTATACTAATCTAGGTGAGTTAGCACTCATGGACCAAGAGTTGGTATGATTACTATAGAGAAGGTGCAGATCATCCCAGAGTGTACGAGGACTGCACAGAGCTGTCAGAAGTATTATGAAGGCTGATGATGGAGACATCTATAGTTTGATTAGGGAGATCATGTGTTACGAAGGGTCTCATCTCGATGTGGATTATGGATATTTGTATAGGGTGTCAATTTATCTCCAAGATTCATTGTCCCTTTCCAGATACTGCATAGTTGGTGAGGTGATGTACCACTTAGCTTTACTACCATAGTTGGACCAGGTAAATGACGTCTTCCATGTGTTTCAAATGAGGAGGTATGTGAATGACCCATTTCATGTTATTAACTCAGGTGGAATGGACATCAAGGATGAAGCTACCTTTGATGAGTACCTAATAGAGATTGAGGATCGATAGGATAGGATCCTTAATGGGTGATCTATTCCCCTAGTGTGTGTTTGGTGGGAACATGAGAATCTTCAGTAGATCACCTGGGAGTGAGAGATCTATATGTGAGCCCAATACCCTAGAGTAGGTTTTTCACTTTTTCGGATGAAAATACCTAAAGTTGGAAGAATGTAATGAATCTAATTTTTTTGTATTATTTTTGGATATTGTATAGATTATTTATAGAGATAGGCACTGAGAAGGCTTGTGATTCTGAGGCTTGGTGTGCCCAGAATTAATTTTTGAAATATATTTAATATATTAATGTCATATAAATGTAGTTGTATTGAAATGTGGAATAAATCCTAAAAGGGACCTGAATCAGAAATTTGAGGGCACCATTGAGTTTAGAATGTGGGTTTTACCCTAGTTGTGACATAAAAGTTTTCAGTGTTGGGTGTTTTTGAAAAAGTTGTCATGGGCATGAATTAAAAAAATAAAAAAATAAAAAATTTATTTTCTTAATTGACACAATGACGTAGGTTTTTCCATTTAAATATTCCCTTATGGAAAATTTATAGGGTTAATTGCATAACCATGTAAATCGATAGTAGCTGTTGGAGAGCATTGGTGGAGCTTCCATGGGCGAATGATGACCAGATCTTGGATCATCGATTGGTGCACAATAGAATGTGTGGATCTCTCCAATGATAGAAAATTAGGACCATTCTTCTTTAGTGATCAATCCAAAGTCTAGGTAGGATATTTTATTTTTGAAATTACATCCCATTATTTTATCCGAGTCAAATGCGGATCAATTCCATAAATAAGAATAAATTCATGCATCGATGGTATATTTAATTTATGTAATTATTTGTTATTGATCTTTATACCTATTCATTCATCTAAATATATGACAATATATCAAGTTAAAATGAATAAAGGCTAAGTTTAATTCCTTAAATTTTATGGTTTATAGATTTCTTACCCATTTATTTTCATGTTCATCATGGAAAATTTCCTTTCCTATGGTTTGGAAAATACCAAGTATTCAATCATTGTGAGATTGTTCTTTGGAACGATGGGTTGATACCATAGGTTCGGTTCGTGATTGATGGTAAAATCAAGGCGCGGTGATGATGGAGGAAAACAGAGGTGAATTAGAAGGATTTTTGTTGTTCCCATTATTTCCAGTTTTGATATACGATAGTGATGGATGGCTCGACAGTGGTGTTTTCTGAGCAGATTCAAACTGGAATATCGATGATCAATGATGGAAATTTTTGGAAATTTTTGGATTTGTGGTCATAATGATAATGGATGTTCTGGTGACATAATGAATGACATAGAGGAATAACTAATGAATCTGCAAAATACCACATTACACAATGTGTAATTCGGCATTACACGCCATATGGAACCCCCCTGTGCGATGCTAGGGTTTCTGCATAGAGTTAAATATCACACAGAATGTGACCCTATAAAACACCATGAAACACTTTCTCACTATCCCAGTGTGTATCTCATAGGATACATAGGCATAGACACAGACCAAGTACACAACCAAGTGTACACGAGCATGACCATCCGTACATGGACATAGGCAAATAACATAGACAAGGTGTCTGTAAATATCTATATGACGTGTAATTTTCCTACACTCCATGTATTTGTAGATTTACATTCCGTGTGAGGTATAACCACATAGGTAGACTAGGGGTTGGCTGGGCATGATGTGTAACCCTAGTATACACCATGTACCACCTTTGAGGGTGTTTGTAGCCTTTCATTTCTTTAGTATGAACTATAATCAGTTAAGTGCATTCCCTTGGTCAATTTCCCTTGAGGCTACAATGTGGAATTACATCCAAATATCAGTATTGTGATACCCTCTGGAGGATGAGTCTCATATAAAGTTCTTGGTGTCCCTCTATGAGACTAGAGTGTGAACCTCTATCATACTTATACCCTAGGTGGGGTTTGTGGAATCTGTGAGACTGTAACTACCTTGAATCTAGAATACCAAAGCTAATGAATTACTTTATTACATTGTCATAAGATATATGAAATAAAATCCCAAAGGATGGAATAGTTTAGTAGTCTTGGTAAACTAGATACATATTTTAAATTAAAATTACATTTTGGACATAAAATTTAAACATTATTTTCATTGATAATACCATTTTTTAAATTAGTGTAACCCTTCATATAAATCATAATAAACTTTTTTGAAAACCAAGGGAAAATAAAACATAAGATTTGTGTGAGATCAAATGCTCAGTAAGGGTTAAGTACAATGGAATCTATCATAAATAAATAAAAGACAATCATCATGGTAAGGTGAATTACTAATACACATGAAAATTAATCAATAACTTGAGCGTAATATGAAATGAATAAAATATGATCAAATAATTCCATATAAATTATCACATTATCTTGAAACTTGACCATGGATAACCTAACTAATCAATTAATAACATGGAATAATAATAATGATGAAATGAATAATGTTATATGTCTTAAATATCAAGATATATCCTCTAGATAGTTATTTTCAAGATCAATCCACTTTCAAATTTAAGTTCTTGGGTAGAAACCCATTTGATTTGTGTCAAGACCTTTCACAAGACACTACTATTTAGATCTATCCTCCAGAAAGTTTAAAACTTTTTGGAAACAAAAGAAATGGGTTTTCACTAACTGAATTCATCCAATGAGACCATAGATGCATCAAGAGGATTGCATTAACTGGTCCACAACCCATGTCTTTCATGTCTAAAGCATTCCTCATATACCAAATAATCAATTTAAAAAGATATTTTTAAATCAAAGTGCCCCATACCACTTTGAAGAATTTGAATCATAAGGTCCATAAAGGAATAACATTTAAAAATACATTAAATAACATGATAATAAATAAATTCATGATATGATATGTAAATGGGGTTATATATACACCTAATAAAAGAAGGTTAGTGTATAACCTCAAAATATGCCTCAATAAAAGGAGATTGAGACAAAGTACCTTACAAAGATTATATCTTTAATAAAATGAATCGATTATGTGTATTAACTATAAATCCCCAAAATTTTTTTTAAATAAAACATAATTTAATAAAAACTCATTTCATCCATAATATTATCATGAAAAAATCAATGAATTATAAGTTTAACCTAGTGAATGGAAATCAAGTTAAGAAATCCATTACCACTTTGTAATCTGTCGAATTGTATGTCCCATAAAAGTAATAATTATAAAAAGATAAATTTAATACCATGAAGATAATTAGATTCATGATATGATAAATCAAATGGTATTATATACACAACACATAAGGATTAAGTGGTGAATGAGGCATATATCTCATAGAAGTAAAAATTGATATGAGAAACCCTTACATCACGCTTCCTTTTAGTGGTGCGTACATTAAAATCATGTATAATGGTTTAAAGAATGTTATTAACTCATTATAGAACTATATTCATATCTATAATACCTTATCTAATTATTTTATAACATATTACGACCCATTCATTAATAATATTTAATTATTTTCATGGTTTTGGGTGCATTCATTTCGTGATTTAATGATCGGTTCATTTGTGTAAAATTATCTATGTTATTTTAATATAGGATTAAAACCACATAATTGGAATGAAAAAATACTAGTTAATTTATATAAGTATAAATGGTACCATATATCATTTTTCTTTCTTATATGATGATGATTGATTTGATAAAATGCTTATGATATATGTTTAGTTTATTTTTGGTATCTTTTTCAAAAACCGTGAACCGGTTTTATTTTATTTACTATTATGAGTATATAGTAGTTAAAAAAATAAAATAAGTTATAATATACCTATTAAAATATTATTTAACTATAATAATAGTTTTATGACCATCCATGAAGGCAGTAATGAGAAATAAATAAAATTATTATTCATAGAGATGATTAACCGACATAATTTGGACAATAGTTTTATTTATTTGAATAAGAGGAGGTAATAAAAGGTATGGATATAAGATATTACATTAGAAACATAAAATTAAAGTATGTACATTATTTTTAATTATTATTCCTTGATTGATGAAAGAGGTGAGGAGAAAGTAGAAGAAGAAAATAAAATAAGAGAGGTGTTTTAAGAAAATTACCTCTTAAAAATCAACTCAGTGGAGGACCCCTTAAGGACCTTATATTTGGTCTTTTGGTGTTATAAAAAGAACTTGGAAATGGTGAGAGTTATGAGGAGATGTTTTTATAGATATTTTATGATATTCAGTGCTTGTGAGTCGAAATATGGTGGTGAGGGGTGATATTTATACTTGAGGAGAGGTGAGTTTAATTGATTAAAATAATGATTATTTTATATTTAAATCCAACCAAACTGAGGTTGAATTAATTTAAAATAATTTGGATGAAAATTTATATTTTAAATGCTATTTATGGTTGATAAATACCTAAAAAAACCATTAAATGTTGTAGTTTTTAGGTATTTTAAGCCTTTACCCTTTTAACTTTAACCCATTCTTTTCTATAAATATTTTTTTACCATGATAAAGTTTTTATGACTAAAAATTAAATTTACCATAAAAAATAATTTGGACTTTACAATTCCAAATATGGAATCCATTTTATCAAATTCAATTCACAGAATTGGTTTTTAAAGTGAAAAGTTAATTTTTTTGAAATGTTTATATATCCAATTTCAATGTGAAATTGATTAAAATAACATAAACTGGTTTTATTTATTTATAATTAAACTAATTATACTTTAAAAAAATTAAAATATAATTTAAAAATATAAATAAATTATTTGAAACAGTGATTTTCAATTAAAATTCATCTTTTTCAATATTAATTAAAAAATAAAACTTCCCTAAAAAGAAATTTTTTTTACCATAAGATAATTTTGATATTATGATTTAAAAAATGAACTTTATTCTTTCAAATAAAACTTATAAATGTGTCAAAATTTATATTTAAAACAACTGCCCCATCAAAAGGCGTCCAAACTGGCTTTAGAAATATATAACTTTTTATGCTTACTATTGGGTTTATTCTTATCTTAAGCCTATAAAACATGCTGGGTAAATTTAAAAACATTTAATTGAATATATAACATAAAAATTTCATTAATATATTTCAATAATAGTAATTAATTTAATTTATTAATATAAAATTTCATTACGGGCATAAAAATATTTTTTTATAAAAACACATCCTTTAGGTTTAATTGGTTTTCATTTGTATTTATTATTAATTGGTAACCAATGAATTAGTTTAATAAACATATTTAAAATATATTTTCATAATTTAATTAATATCATTCATTCACACTATTGAAATGGATAGGTGATAACTGTTGTGTTAAAATAATAATATTTAATAGTATATCGTGGTTCTTTTAAGCTCATAAGCTATCGAAGAGATTAAATTTAAAAGAGACATATCATAAAATCTAGGGGTGTTACATTCTCCCCTACTTAAATAATTTGATTCCTCTCAATTTGAGATTGTACTTCAAAAATCAAAGGTTGATACTTTAAAATACCTTTGTGGGAAACCCACATCATAAATTTGGTTAATAAATTAATAAGAGGGAAAGAGAAATGAGAAGGTCACCACAAGATTAGGATTTCAAATAGGATAAAATTATTGGGAAGTGAAAATAGGGACATGGAAGAGAAATGAAACTACCTAGTTCTGATGGAGAATGTTAGAGAACATGGTCATTAGAAATTCTACCATTATAAAACCATAAATCCATGTTGGGTTAAAGAGGACATTGATTTATCAATAATAAAATTAAAAAAATAGAATTTTTTATTCCAAATTTATTTCCTAGAGTTGGGAGATTATTTTATGATCTAGATAAGCACTTTAGAAAATAAACTTACTTGATTTCTTTCACATCATAAGAATAATATTATATTTTTTTCATGATTAGATCTATTTTTAATTTATCTCTTATGATAACAAATGGATATTTAAGTTGATTTTTTCACACCTAAAGCACTTTAATGAATCATAAGATACACAAGTCATCCTCCAGCCTTTAAATATTTACTAGAACAAAAATGGTTGTCACATTTTATCAAAAAATAAAAATATACAAAGTTTAAAATAATCCATTCCATAAGTAGTTAATGTTAAGACTCATCAAAAATATGTCTCTCAAAATTAAAAGACAAAAAATTTGGAAGGAAGTTTTCTAAATTTACAAAATAAACTTAACATTAGATTATCCAAACAACATAATATAACTCTTAATGTCATATAACAAATATATGAATACCTTGATCAACTTAAAATCTTAATGAAAACATTCATGCTTCTAATAATAAAATCTTAGGTATATTTCTTAAATCTAAAAATGTAGTATACCTAGTAAAGATAACATAGACCATCAAATCACTAACCTCTTTCATAGTTACCAATAATATCCCATAAACATCTCTTTATCATTATTGTCTCAACATCGAGCATATATTAAGGTTTATCTTCTCTAAATCATGTGTTTTCTAAATTATTTACTTGAAACATAATAACTTCTCTTCATATTATTCATCACATGCTTCCAAATCCATAAGAATAAGTGCTATAGTACAATAATTATAAATTTCCTAATTATTATGATGAAAATATCATCAATGGAATACTTTTACAACATATTTCATGGATCCAAATACAGAATCATATTATTCACTCAATTTTTGTTATATTAATAGCATAAGCCAGACATTGAACCCTTAGATTCTTCTAAGGTATATTCCCTTGATGATTGGGGAATCTATTTGTGTAGTGACCCATTTCACTATATTTGAAACACTTAATATCAATATTTTATTTTCTCCCTTTGCATTATTATTCTTAGTGACCCTTTTCTCTGCACTTATAAAAAACTACCAATCCTTTCAAGCATTTACTAGGATGATTATTTTCACAATTATCACATGTGGTAAAATATTCATTTATGTTCTTCTCTTTATACCTGATTTTATCGAACAACCTCTTATTCTCTTTCTTCCCATTGAATCCATAAGACTTAGATAATTATTTCTCTATCTTGATTGCACATAAAACTATTTCATCATATGATGATAATGTTTGAGAAGCTAATTAACTTCATAGGTTTTCCTTGAGTCTTTCAAAGAAATGTCTAATCTTGAATTCTGTGTTGCACATATAATTATTAGTATACCTTGATAACCTTGTAATGGTAGCTTCATAGTCTGAAATACTTTATTCTTCTTTTTTCTTTAAACTAAGGAACTTTATCTTCATCTTAGTTTTTTTCTCACAAGGAAAATATTTTTCAAATAATATCTCTTTAAATGATTTCCATTCCATGAGTTATATTTCTTATTAATTATAAGTATTTTGGATAAAAAAACTCCATTGATAAACATCTACATTAAGATAATACACTTCAAGTGTAACCTTTTACTTTTAATTTCATCCCAATACTAGAATTATCTTTTCAAGGGACTTAATCCATTGCTCAACTATCACTGGATTAGTATCCCCACTAAAATATGGGGGATTATTCTGCATTAAAAGATTCAACATAGGTGTAGAACAATTATTCATCATGGAATGAGTAAGCTATCCTAATATGGTCATAAATTTCTCAGTTCCAATACCGGCTATATTGGCTTCCTAAGTAAGGAAATCTCTACATTAGTCATGAGTATTAATACCCTTATTACTTCCATGTTCTATTTCTAAACAATGTAATATACTAGATTAACTCATAAAATTATAAACTTTTAATAATTCTAAATATGGAGTAACATAAATTAAATAATTTACACATAACTAATTTCATAATCATAAATAAGGTTTCTTTGGGATGTTCTTCTATAATTATCCTCAAAGTGTATCATAGGGTCATGTTATATAATCTAAATTTTCCTAATCTAGTTTCCAAGGTTTAGAATAAACTTTCTCTGATATCAACTATAATGATCCTGACCCCAAAAACCCAAATTTGGTGCCTTACTTTATTACATTGACATACTATACATGAAATCACATCCCAAAAGAATGAAACTTTAGTAGTCTAGGTAAAATAGATACATATTTGAAATTAAAATTAAATTTTGGACCTAAAATTCAAAAATTATTTTCATTGAGAACACTATTATTCCCCATAGTTTAACCCTGCATATCAATCATAATAAACTTCTTGGTAACCTAGGAAAAATAAAATAGAATAAAGGGGTGAGATAAAATGCTCAGTAATGGTTAAGTACAGTGGAAACTATCATAAATATAAAGGATAATCATCATGGAAAGGTAAAGCCCTGATTCAAATTCTAACTAATAAATAACTTGAGAATAATATGGTAGGAATACATGATGATGAAATAATTCCATATAAATAATCACATGATCTTGAAACTTGACCATGGATAACCTAACTAATCGATTAATCCATGGAATAACAATAATGATGGAATGAATAATGTTAGAAATATAAACTATAAATATATACCATATAGATAGTTAAGTTTAATATCAATCCTCTTTCTAGTTTAATTTTGTGGGTAAAAACTCATCTGATTTGTGTCAGGACCTTTCACAAGGAACAACTGTCAAGATCTATACTCTAGATAATTTAAAACTTCTTGGAAACAAATGTGAAGGGTTTTTCACCAACTGAATTCATCCCATGAGACTACTGATTCATCAAGGGGCTAGCATTAACTGGTCCTCAACCTATGTCTTTCATGTCCTAATCATTCCACATATATTAAATAATCAATTTAAAAATATACTTTTAAATCAAAGTGTCCCATAAAACTTTGAAACAATTGAATAATAAGCCCCATGAAGGAATAAGATTTAAAAAAACTTTAAATAACAAGATAAAAAATAATTCATTATATGATATGTCAAATGGGATATATATACCCCTCATAAAATAAGGTAGGTGTATAATATCAAAATACATCTCAATGAAAGTAGATTTAAACAAAGTCCCTTACAAAGATTATATCATTAATAAAATGAATAGATTATGCGTATTCACTATAAATACACATAAAAAGTGGGAATACAACATAAGTTAATCAAAGTTCATTTCTTCCATAATCTTAGCATGAAAAAATCAATGAAGTAGAAATTTAACCCAATGAATGGAAAGTGAGTTAAGAAACCCATTACCACTTTGTAATTAGTCAAATCGTATACCCCATAAAATTAATAATTATAATAAGAGAAATTTAACACCATGATGATAATTAGATTAATGATATGATATATCAAATGGTAAGTACATACACCACACACAATGATTAAGTTGTGAATAAGTCATATATCTCACAGAAGTAAAAAGCGAGATAAGAAACCCTTACCTCACGCTTCCTTTTAGTTCCACATACTTTAAGATAATGTATAATGGTTTAAATAATGTTATGAACCTATTAAAAAAATATAATAATATTTATAATACCTTATGTAATTATTTTATAACATCTTATGACCCATTCATTAATAAAATTTCATTATTTTCATGGTTTCCAGTGCGTTCGTTTTGTGGTTTCATGATCGATTCATTTGTGTAAAATTATGGATGTTCTTGTAAAATGAGATTAAAACTACAGAAGTGGAATGAAATAGTATTAATTAAATTTCAGAAGTATAAATGTTCTCATATATCATTTTTCTTTCTTGTATGAGGATGATTAATTTGATAAAATGTCAATGATAAACATTTAGTTTATTTTGGCGGTTTTTCCGAACACCATGAACTTGTTTTATTTTATTTACTATTATGGGTATATATTAGTTAAATAAATTTAAATAGGTTATAATATACCTATTAAAATATTATTTAACAACAATAATAGTTTATGGCCATCCATGAAGGGGGTAATGGGAATCAAACAAAATCATTATTCACAGAGATGATTAACCATCGTAATTTTGACAATAGTTTCGTTTCTTTGAATAAGAGGTGGTAATAAAAGGGATGGATACAAGATATTCCATTAGAAACATAGAATTATATTATTTACATGATTATTTAATTATTATTTCTTGACATATTAAATATATGTGGATAAATTAGAAGAATAAAATAAAATAAGAGGGGTGTTTTAAGAAAATTACCTCTTGAATATCACCTCCTTCGAGGACCCCTTGAGGACCATGGATTTGGTCTTTTGGTGAGACCAGGAGAACTTGGACATGGGGAGAGTGATGAGGATAGGGTTTTTTAGATATTTTAGGATCTTTAAGTATTTTGAGTCGAAATGGAGTGGTTAGGGGTTGTATTTATACTTTAGGAGAGATGAGTTTAAGTGATTAAAATAATGATTATTTTATATTTAAATCCAACCACATTATGGAGGAATTAATTTCCACAATTTTGAATGAAAATTAATACTTCAGAGCTTGGTAAGGTTCAATAAATACCTCAACCAACCATTAAATACTGTATTTTTAGGTATTTTAATCCATTACTCTTTTATCTTTAACCCTTTTAATTGTTTTACCTATACGGCGGAAAATAATTTTTTTTTCCATTGTAAATTTTTTTTCTTCTAAAAATAAAATTGACCTCAAAAAATAAATTTTACATTATTATTCCAAATATTGAATATATTTTACCAAATTTAATTCACATAATTTCCAAAATTATATTTAAAATTAATCCCGCAAACACAACAAAAAAGTGGTTTTTTAAAGTGAAAAGTTCAAAATTTCAAAATGTTTTGATTTCCAAAATAAAATTGAAATTGATTAAAATGACCTAAATTGGTTTTATTTGTGTACTATTAAACTAATTATACTTTAAAATAATTTTAAAATATAATTTAACTATATAAATAAGTTAGATGAAAAGTCATTTTTTAATTAAAATTTAATATTTTTCACCATTCGTCAAAAAATGAAACTTCTCTGAAAAATACCAAAATTTTACCCTAAGATAATTTTTATATTAATATTTTAAAAATTAAATTTATTTTTTAAAATAAAACTTATAAAATTTTCAGAATTTAGATTTAAAATAGGTGCACCATCAAAAGGTAGCAAAACTACCTTTAGAAATATATAAACTTTTATGCTTAAAATTGGTTTTATTAAAATATTAATCCTATAAAACTTTTTGGATGAATTTAAATTTTTTTATTGAATATATAACACATAAATTTCATTAATAAATTTCAATAATATTTATTAATTTAATTTATTAAAATAAAATGTCCTTATGGTCATAAAAATAGTTTTTTTATAAAAACACATCCTTTATGTTCAATTGGTTTTATTTTTTATTTTTAATTAATTGGTAACCAATGAATTCCGTTTATAATCATGTATAAACTATTTTTTTTATAATTTAATTAATCTCATTCATTCCTGACATTCCAACAACTAGGTGATAATGGCCATGTTAAAATAATAATATTTAGTAGGATATCGTGGTTTGTTTATGCTTATAAGTTATCAAAGAGATTAAATTTAAAAGAGATTCATCATAAAATTTTGGGGTGTTACAATTAAATCATTAATAAGGTAGTTGATCCTTTATCTAGAAAGATGTATTAGTAGGGTTATCAGTATTGTTGGCATACGATCCCCTATGTAGCGGGTTGATTCAAATTGGGTTTGTGGTGTCCCATAATGCTCATGAGCTTGACCCCCTATCTGAGTATCATGGTATTATGAAACTAGTGAGATTTATTAGGAAGTTACAAATGATCTTGACCTCATGGATGAGTGCCTTCAGTGATGCAATGAATCATGGAGTTGATTCTCCCTGAACGAGCATTTCATCGAAAAAAATCATGTGGCTGGTAGTTGGTGTAAATGCCTGGATTCATAATGTCCTTCATGAGTATATTTGGGTTTTCTTGTTTAAAATTTTATTTATATATCATTGTTATAAGATAACTATTCTTTATGATTCATGTTCAGTGTTTTCGGGGTTTCTTACTGGGTATTGTTATACTCACCCCTACATGGGATTTGCCCACACATGTCACGTCTTATGTAGATGATGTCCATTTGATGGTGTTATGGGAGTACAGAGAGATGGTGAAGCATAGATTGAGTTTTAAAGACCAAAGTGTTTTTTGGGTGATTTCATTTAATCGTAGTCCTCACCCTTGAAGTAGGTTGGACTCTTTTTAGTTCTTGGTTGGTCTTGTATTTTTCCCCTCTTTATTACTTTCAGTACTTTACTATCATACTCTGATTATAGGATCATAGATGTATGCATGCATTGGTATCAGTTGTTTTATATTTCTGTATTGTTTAGGCTTGGAGATGTGTGTGTGTGTGTGTACAAGTATATTATTCTAAGGGATCCCATTTGTGTGATATACTTACTTGGAATCGGTCTCCAGCCCATGACCCATTGGAGGTGAGCTTGGGGTAGTTGCGGTTCGGGCCCCATTGGGTTGGGTCATGGCAGAGTGGTATCAGAGCAGTCGGTTCAACCTTAGGACTGGAGTGTGTGAGATTGGTTTGGGGAAACAATGTAAAGTGTTTCTAGTTTGGATTTTTGGATAAGGACTCTAATGTTTTTATGGATACTGACATATCAATACGCTAGGACTCTAATCACCTCCATTTTGACTTAGTAAATTTCTACATTGGGTGTAGGGAAAACATTAGTACATGCATCATATAAGGATGAGTTTTGCTTTCCATATTCTTATTGAGTCATCTTCATAAATATACTATTTGATCATGGTATGTCTTGTTTATCTCAGTATGCTCCATGTAGACATCTAGCCAGGATTCAACTGTGTGATTAATAGGATGATCCACTGAGTGATGGGGCTTCAGTATAGGGGCATGTATTGGAGATAACACCTATGAGTGGTTTACCAGCTATACCACCACCTATTGAGCAACAACAAACACTATCAGTTCTAGCTGAGGATGCATGCAGGTTGAGTGAGATGCATGAGTTCCAAAGGAAGTGACCTTCCAGGTTTCGGGGTGATCTAGACCCCCAGGTGGTTGAGGACTGGCTAGAGGTAGTCACTCAAGTTTTCTACCTTGTGAGGATACCTACATATCATATAGAGGTTCTCATAGTGAGTCTTATTCAAGACTTTTCAAGGTGATGGTGAAGTATAGTGACCCAATCATATGATGAGACAACTCTCTCCTAGTAAGACTTAGAGAATATCTTGAGGGAAGAGTTTTATCTATCCATGTTGTGATCAATGCGTATCCAGGATATTTTGCATATGTAGCAGGGAATTTTCACCATGACAAATTATTCAAAATGGTTTTTTGATATCTCATGATACTCCATGAATATGGTATGAGATCCATTTTTTAGAGAATAGACCTTTTAATAGGGCTTATGATAGGATATAAGGGATTCAATGATATCTCTTTACATTCCCACTTATGATGGAATGGTGGAGTGAGCCTTGGAGGTGGAGAGATTCCTAGAAGATCAAGTGCCAACAACGGGTGCTAGTAGTGGATATCCAAGAGATAAGGCCTATACAATAGGTATACAATGATAGTTTCATGGACCAAATGTGTTATATGCTTCAGGAGATGATCCCAGGACATAAGATCAGCAACGAACTCATAGGATGGCTCAAATAAGTCGAGGGAGAGGTGGTGTTTCTCCTGTGACAGTTAGGGACATCTAATATGAGATTGTCTGACCCGTCATACAACTGATCAAGATATGATCAAGGGACCTCCAAGGTAGATACATAGGTGGGAGAAGGGTGTTCCGCATGGTTAATAATGTGGTAGAGAGGCCAAAAGAGCAGTAGAAGGTGGTTTGAGGTTTGAATTATTACCACAATCAACCCTAGGTGGTCCATGCTAGGATTAGGGAGCTGGTGGTCAGGGATGAATCCAGCTACAGGATATGAATACCTATGACCTCAAGGATCTAGGGATGATATGAGGTATGATCTATGTCTTTTCTACCTTAGTTGTAGTATTGATAGACATAGGTGTGAGTCATTCCTTTGATTTCACTTATCTGGTTCGAGACTTAGAGATCTCAGTTGATCCATTGGCTAAAACCTTGGTGTTGGAGACTCCAACATGAAGTAACTTAGCGATTGTGAACTTTTTCTGACAGTATGAACTAATACTTGGAGGTGTGAACTTTTTATGATATCAATTTTTTGTAATGATGAGTCCTTTTGATGACATCTTTGGTATGGATTATCTATCTACAATTTATGCCCATATTGATTTTTTTAGGCAGAGGATATGGTGTCTGTAGTGATGGTATGAGGTTTTTCTTTGTGGGTGAAATAGAAACCTTGATAGAGTAGGATAGGCTTAGGCATAGGAAAGTGCAGCTGATTACTCACTAGTTGGATAGAATAACTCTTGGAGTAGTGGATGCTATTAGCTACCAGTTTATTGAGGTAGCAGAGGAGTATGGGGATGTATTTCTGGAATACGTTCCAAGATTAACTCCCCACCATGATTTAGAATTATACTTTGAATTACACCCATGGAAGAACCATATATTTTCACCAGCATATCAAATGAATCCCATAGAGATTCATGAGATGAGGGTGTAGTTTATGGACTATCAGGAGAAGGATTTGTAAGCTTAGTGTTTCCCCCTAGGCAGTCCTAATGTTGTTATCTAAGAAGAAAGATGAGAGATTGAGGTTATATTTGGATTAACGGTGCTTGAATTAGATGAATGTGAAGAATAATTATTCATTACCAAGGATCAACAAACTATTTTATCAGTTCAGAGTGTGATGGTTCTTAAAGATTGAACTTAGATTAGGGTATCACTAGGTGCGACTACTGGATGAGGATATACTGAAGACAACATTATGATGTCACTACATCCACTATAAGTACTTAGAGATTCCCTTCGACATGAAAAATTCCCAAGAAGTGGTCATGGGACTCATGAACTAGATCTTTAATCCTTTATTATATTGGTTTTTGGTAGTCTTCATTAACAATATCCTAGTGGACTCATCATCCAAGTAGGAGAATCTGAGACATTTGAGGATGGTCCTGGAAACACTCTAAGAGCACTGGCTTTAAGGGAAGATCACAAAGTATTGGTTTTGGATTCTAGAGGTCCACTTATTAGGATAAGTCATCTTAGAGGAAGGAGTGGCTGCAACACCCCAAGATTTTTTGAATTTGTTTCCAAATTAATTTATTCTTTTAATATTTTTTCTTTTCAGGAAATATTGAATATAGATTATATATATATAAAAGCACAATGTTTATATTTTATTATACACAAAAACAAATTAATATTGCACCATACACAACAATTAGATCATCTTGCGGTAAATACAACACTATGTTTGGCTTTTATTACACACAATACCCAATCCCTTCAACAACTTACATAACACCCAATGCTGAGTATTACCAAACTGCAATATACTATTAATAATAATATTAAAATATTTTTATAGCTACCACCAAGTAATTGGAATGGAATTCAGGAATAAGGTTAAATAAATTTTAAAAATATGATTTATACATGTATATAAAATGAATCCTTTGGTTATAAATTTGTATAAGTGAGTGAAAGAACTATTTGAATATAAAGAAATTACTTTTCTAAGAAAATTATTTTTCCATGTACAAAAAAAATTTTAGCTCAATAAATAAAAAAACTTTTTATTAATGTTTTAAATACAATTTATATATTAAATCCATATTTTTTATACTCATCCATTATATTTGATAGGTATAAGATAATAATAAATCTAATTTTTTGAATAAAAAGATATATTTTTCTAAAAGGTTATTTTACTGGATTTTAATAGAGAAACTATTTTATATATGATTTGCGACACTTTTATAATTTTTATTTGATAAAATAAACATTATTTTTGAAAAAAAACAAAATTAAAATCTACTTCGGGTTCTTTTTTTGGTATTTTTCTTAGAAGTTTCATTTTTTTGATGAATAGTGAAAAACACTGAATTTTAATTAAAAAATGATTTTTCATATAATTTATTTGTATATTTAAATTTAGATTTAATTTGGTTTAAAAGTATAATTAGATCAATTATACATTAATTAATCCAATTTAAGTCATTAGAACCAATTTCACAATGAAATTGGATATAAAAACATTTCAAACTTTAGGACATTTTCTCTTTAAAAACCCGCATTGTCGTCTCGTCTGCGGGATTAGTTTTAAATTAATTTCTATGAATTCGGTTATTGTAAGTTGGAAAAATAGATTCCATATTTTTATTCATAATAATTTATAATTTATAATAATTTAAAATTAGTTTTTTCAAAAAATATCAGTGAAATTGATTAAAATCAATTATAACGATTAAGAGGAAAATTAGCTTAACAAAGGATTAAGCCTTAAACTCATGGCCAAAAATGATCTATAAACTTGTAAAAAATCCGTTTTATGTTCATATTTAGACCATATAATCCATTTTATTGAATTTTGACCGTTTTTAGTGCCACTTGACATGGGAAAAATATAGGTGGAATTCCTTTTTCAAAAATTTACAAGAATGCCACTCCTCCACTATAAAAAGGCACTCACCCCTCCCACTTATTTAAACCTCTAAATCCCTTTAGATCACAAAAAATCTACTCAAATAATATATAAAAATACCTCCTCTCATCTTATAATCACCCCTTTGGGTATAAATCCAACCAAGGAATCTCTTTGGTACAAACCAAGAGGTGTTACCCAAAGAAGAGGTAACATCCTTCATCAAGATCCTTTGTTTTATTTTCATTATCCACCAATAAAATATTATTATTCCATGATTACATAATAAAATCAGTATAAAAAATATACTGAAATGTTTTTATTATAATTGTTTACCCATAATTACACACACTTCCATCTAATGGGTAACAAACTTACCGTTCTTGTGTATGACGAACTACCGCCACACAAAATGATGTTATTCGTTTTTACTTTACCACTTCTCATGGATGTGAATTATGATGAAAAATTTGTTTTTATATGATATATATTATATAAATGATTTATTTAATCTTCTTTAATTATTATATAAAACATAACTTCATGCTTTTTATTTTGTATAAATATGATAACTTCATTTGTGGACGTGTGGACTACCGTCTCCTAAAACGATGTGATTCATTCACACTTTACATGGAATGTATTATGGATGGTTTTAGTGAATATATTTTATAAATATAAAATAATAATAATACTTTAATTATAATATATATATATACATATATTTCATTTACTTTCTTTCTTTCAATATAACAATAAAATGGAAACAATGTTCATACGTACGTACGACCTACCGACTCCACAAATGGTGTATTCCATTTCATACTTCCATATTTTATATATTATTATAAATAAATATATAATAAATATATATGATATTTATACCATTTTTAAATTCTTTAAATAAGTAAATATGATCTATGTAATAGGATCAAGAATAAAAAGTCAAAACATATACAAAAAATAAAGCAGATATTACCCAAAACGTAGCATTAACACAAAGTTGTTAATAAATGGGTAATATAAAGTCATAAACAAATAATATATAGTATTATATATAATAATATGGTTATATGGTATATTTATAATGAACATATATTTATTATACTAGAGGTTTGAATGTGTATGAAGAAAGTCAAGACTTAAGGTAAGGGTTTTCTCATCTCATTTCTTATATCTGAGAGATACATGCCTTATTCACCACTCATTTCCTTTTTATGGTGTATATAATTCCCATTTATGTATTATATGATTATTATACATAAATTTATGGGAATTTAAATATCTATTTTATGATCTCTATTTCATGGGGTTTATGTTTCAAAAGTTACCAAATCGGTAAAGTAATTCTATCTCAATTTGCCTTCTTTGAGACACATTCCATGTTATGCACCTATATTTTTTATGAGGTATATATAATGCTTTTGAAATTTTATATCATGAATCTAATTATTTTCATCATATTTTAAGATTCATTTAATTCTATTATTTTTGTTTTATTATGATCCAAAGTTACCAAAGTGGTAACGTTTTATTGCTACAATCACATCATTTATTGAGATTGTTTATGATTATGCTTCCATTGATGAAATATTATGAGTAATATCTCAAGAACTATCATACATTTCTTACCCTGTGGTTATTCATGTTATATCCAAGTAATGGTACTATTTTCCCACTCTTTTATTCTTATGATAATTAAGAAAATGTTTTTATGAAAATTCAACTTTATTTATACTTTCGGTTAGAAATATTTGTTCTTTAAAAACTGTGTTTTTTAAAAATGGTTTCAATTTTTTTTAAAATTATTCTATGATTTATAAAGAAATTTTTTACCAATTTATTAACTTTTTAATTTTTTTAAAAGTAATATTCTTGTATTTTTTGGATTAAGGCACTTTTCTAAACTTTTAAGGTGAAAAAGGAATGTTCGACATATATGAACTTACCTGCTGTCATGACCATAATTTTCTTGATGCATCCTTTATAAGTTTATAGGGTTATTTTTTTAAACAAATTATTTTTTCTAATATTCTAATTTTTTTTTGATTTTAAAATTTTCTTCAATGAAAAATGATTTTCAAAAATGGTTTTATGTTTAAAAAGTTTTTTAAATGATTTTTAAAGCTCCCTTTATATGTTTTAAAAAATTTATTTTCAAAGAAAATGATTTCAATGATTTGAAAGCTTATTTTATAATTTTTCAAAGTATTTTCAAAGAAAAATGTTTTGATTTTTTTTCAATTTTCCTTTATAAGTTTTCCAAGAAATGGTTTTCAAAATGTTTTCAAGATTATGCTTTTAAGTGAAAAGGTTTTCAATTTTTTTTCAAAATTATTTTATATGTTTTCAAGGAAAATTATTTTTTATAATCCTTTATAAGTATTCAAGTTTATTTTCTATCTTTTATCAAAATATTTTATGTTTTAAAAATCAATTTTCAAAGAAGAAAGGATATTTTCATTGATAAATTTTTTCAAAAGATATTTCAAAATTATTTTCTAACTAAGATGACATCTGTTAGTGCTACTCATGCCTTTTCAGGTAAATGATCCAAAGGTTACATTTATATTATTTATCTAAATGGTTTATTTTTTGAAGGTATGATGTTTATGAAACCTGTTTCTATTTCTTGGGCTATATTTTTATGAAATACATTTCTCTTTCATGAGTTATATGTTTATGAACCCCACTTCTTTTCATGGGTTATGATTTGATGAGATGAGTAAGAACCTTGTATATTTTACATAGGTTATGATATGATTACATGTTTATGATAACCATTTTATTTCCTAGGATATGATATGATTAATGTTTATGATCTAGTGGCACATATATGTGTGATTTAATTATGAGATGGGTGGGATATATATCTCAATAAAATGAATTGGGTAAAGATTTACATCTCATTAGATATGCATGGATGGAATGGGGAGTGAAATTGGTTCAGTAAAGGAATTTGATTACTAATATAGTCTTGGGAGTGAACCTTGACTACTAATATGGTCATGGGAGTGAACCATGACTACCAAGATGGTATGAGGAGTGAACCCATACTACTAAGATTGACTTTGAAGCAATGCATTGACTACTATGGAAATAATTTTATATGCTTATGTGTCTGTCACACATTCTATGTCTTATTCCTATGTTATAGTCTCATGATTATGATCTTGATTCCCTTAAGATTCATGTCTTATGAACTAGAAATATTTATTCCATGACTCATTTATATGATCTTTGATATGCACGGTATGGTGATCAAATGTTATTTTCATGTTCTCATACCCTTATTCGCATGTTATGCTTATATATCTCATTTGTTTAACCTTAATAAGAATATGAGCTCACCCCTTTCTTATATTTTATTTCCCCAGTTTATAAAGAAAGGTTTTAAATAGAAGTACTAAGGGGGAAGATATTTTTTGGAAATATTGAATATCTTTCACCAAGTTATAAGATTTTGTTCCAGGTTTCCAAAGAAACTAAACTATGATTGTGCTTGGAATTTTTTTTGTAATGTGATGAATATTTATTTAAAAAGATATAATATCCATGTATGTTAATACTAGTTCTCTATAGTGGTGGTGGACCCTGTGAAGGTTGAGGCAATGATTTCTTAGGATCCACCCAAGAGTGTTTCTAAGGTGAATAGTTTCCTTATGTTGGTAGGGTACTTTTAGAGGTTTATACCTAATTTATCTAGAGTGGAATCAACCTTGAAATATTTGACCCAAAAGGGGTATCCTTTCATGTAGACATATAGATGCTAACATTACTTTCAGGAGTTGATAAATAGGCTGATGAGCGCTTCCATCTTGAGATTTCTAGAGGAGGGTATCGAGTATGTAGTATTGTGTGATGCATCAGGGACCATGCTTGGTTGTTTACTTATTAATAGGTATGTGACGATTTACTTTTATTCATGTTAATTGAGACTACATAAGTAGAATGACATGACCCACAATCTTGATCAAGAAGTGGTAGTTTTTTCACTGAATACATGTTGACACTACCTAATGGGCTAGTGGTTTATCATTTACTATGACCACATGATTCTAAAGTATACATCCTCTCAGAAGAATCTTAACTTGAGATAGTGGTGATGGGTATAGATCCTTTAGGACTATGAATTCAAGATTATCTATACTCTTGTGAAGGGTAACGTTGTGGCAGACGCTCTCAACAGGATGTCTTGTTCTCATTTGTTAGATGAGGCGCTAGAGCAGTTAGCCTTGTTGCATTTTTCCTTAGTGGATAAGTATTGTGCTTCATATATTTAGTAAATGGTTTCCACCCCATCAATTTTATAGCATTTCAAGTATTCTCAACATGGAGATACCGATTATGAGACCTTATGAACTTATATATCCATTGGAAGTACACCTAATAGATATTATGAAGGTGGCGGGCATGATATCCTTTTTAAAGGATGGACGTTGGAACCATTTACATTATGGGGGGAGGTGATGCGGGATTTTCATAAACTCTATTTGGAAGTACATATAGGTATTGAAAAGTTGTACCATGACTTCCAAAATTAGTTTTAGTGGCCAGGCATGAAGAGATGTATTATTGAGTTTTTCTCTCGATGCCTCACTTGTAAAAAAATGTAGGCTGATTACTAAGTTACAGCGGGTTTAACTCAACCTCTAAAAGCTCCAGAGTGGAAGTGGGATGATATATCCATGGAATTCATGATGGGGTTTCCAAATAAGTCCCAGGGACACGATTCCATCTAGGTGATCATAGAATTAATCACTAAGTTTCCCCACTTCTTATCTACTCAAGAGAAGAGTTCAGTAGAGATCATAGGATGCCTTTATGTGTAGGAGATAGTCCGACTCCATGGAGTTACCTCAATGATCGTTTCATACTGTGATGATCACTTCACATCATGATTATGGAGAGAATTTTAGGATTCCTTTGGGACTTATTTACATATGAGAATAATATTTCACCCCTAGACTAATGGCTAGACTGAGCAGACCATTCAGGTCTTGGAGGATATGTTGTGGGCTTGCATGTTGGATTTTTTACGTAGTTGGTAGGATCAATTACCCATGATAGAGTTTTCATACAACAAAATATACCATTGAAACATTGGTATGGCACCATTCAAGGCTTTATATGGGCAACCCTGTGGGTAACCACTTTTCTGGACCGATCCAGGTGAGTTAGTACTCATGGGCCCAGAGTTGGTGCGAGCTACCACAGAGAAGGTGCAGATCATCTAGGAGTGGATAAGGATTGAAAATATCCATCATAAGTATTTTGTAGAATTAATAGGAAGAACTATGTAGTTTGAGGAGGGAGACCATGTGTTCTTGAGGATCTCACCTCAATTTTGATTACATAGATTTGGTTGGGGTGGGAAGTTATCCCTATGATTTATTGGATCTTTCCAGATACTATGTAGAGTTAGCAAGGTGGTTTACCACTTAGCTCTATGACTGTAGTTGGACCGAGTGCATGACGTGTCCAAGTGTCATATCTGAGGAGGTATGTTCACAAAACTTCACACGTTATCAACTGGAGTGATCTAAACATAAATGATGGAGAAAACTTTACAGAGTACTTGGTGGAGATTGAGGATCAACAGGAGATGAATATTTGTGGGCGATCGATTCCCCTAGTTAATGTCCAGTGGTAGTATGAGAATCTTCTAGAGAGAACCTAGGAGTAGGCGACCCAGATGCGAACCTAGTACCCTCATCTTTTTGAGTAGATTTTTCTCTTTTCAAGATGAAAATACTTAAGGTAGGGAGGATGTAATGACTCTGATTTTCTGTGTGTTATTTTTTGATATTATATGGATTATTTTTAGAGTTAGGAATAGAGTGTGAGATTTTGAGTCCCATTGTGCCCGAAATTAATTGTTGAAATACATTAAATATATTAATATCACACATGTTTAGTTTTCCTAAAAAAGTATAACAACTTCTAAATAGAGGACCAAATCATAAATCTGAGGGAACCATTGAGTTCAAAATGCATGTTTTACCCTAGTAACGATATAACCTCTGTCAGTGTCAAGCGTTTTTGAAAAAATTTCAATTGGAATGAATTGAAAAAATAAATAAATAAATAAATTTATTTTGTTTGTTGACATAATGACCTAGTTTTTTCCCTTTAAATATAATATTATGGAAATTTTTTAATATTAACTGAATAAACCTACAAATCGAGAGGAGATTTTTGAGAGTGATGAAGGAGAATATATGGGTGAATAATGACCAGATCTTGGATGGTTTGTTTGTGAAAAATTAAATGTGTGGATCTCACCAATAATGGAAACATAAGACCATTTTTCATCAGTAATTAATCCAAACTGTAGGTAGGATTTTTGATTTGCGCAATTACATTATGTTATTTTATCCTAGTTGAACATGGATCAATTATATGAATAAGAATTAATTCACACATTGACGATAGAATTAATTTATGGAATTATTTTGTTTTTTGATCTTTATCCCTCTCTGTTCATCTAAATCCATGATAATATATTAAGGCTTAATGGAAAAAGGGTGAGGTTTGTTCATCACATCTTATGGTTTCTAGATTTCTTCCCCGTTTCTTTGTATGTTCATCATAAGAAATTTCCTTGGCTCATGGTTCAATGAATACTCTATATTCAATCATTACATGACCATTATTCAGTGCAACAGGTTGATACCACGGGTTCTATTCATGATCGAGGGTATGATCAAGGTGTGAAAATGATGGAATATTATCAAAGGTGGATCAAAATGGTTTTTTTTGGTTATCGCTCTTCCTAGTTTTGACGTGCAGATGGTAGTGTTTTATGAGCAGATTCGAACCCGACTCCTAGAGATCGATGATGGAAAGGTTTACACAACCTCTAATCCAAAATATTCGGTGAGAATGGAGGCTCCAATGATGCAGTGGAAAATGTGGAGGAAGAACTAATGTATATAAAAAATAACACGCTACATGGCATGTAATCCAACATTACACACCATGTGGGACCCCTCTGTATTGTGCTAGGGTTTCTACAGAGAGTTCAATATCACATGATATGTGACCTTATCATATTACTTTTGACACATGTTCAATATATTGGCATGTATCTTGGAGGATACATGGGCACAAACATGACCAAATTATATGATTGGGTGTACACGGGTACAACTAGTGTTACATGGACATAACCAAAGTACATGACCAGGTGTACACAGGCATGGCTAGTGGTACATGGACATGGGAAGATGGAACATGAAAGGTGTTAGGAAATATCTACACACCATGTATTTGGATATTTACATGTCATGTGAGTCCTCACCACACATGCACACTAGGGGTTGGCTAGACACGTCGCGTGCCCCTAGTACACATCGGGTACCCCCTTTGAGGGTGTTTGTATCCCTTCACTTATTCAGTATGGACCAGTATCAGTTGAGTGTGTTTCCTTGGTCCATTTCCCTTGAGGGTACAACGTAGCATTACATGCACATCTTAGGATTGTGACCCCCATGGAGGATGAGTCTCAAATAGATTTTATGTTGTTCCTTTGTGAGACTGGAGTGATATCCTTTATCAT
The DNA here is from genome assembly GCA_963277665.1 of Viscum album. NCBI lineage: Eukaryota > Viridiplantae > Streptophyta > Magnoliopsida > Santalales > Viscaceae > Viscum > Viscum album. The sequence continues at coordinate 459,509,782 of OY728126.1, forward strand.
CCTTATAACCTAGGTGGGGTTTGTGGAATCGACATGAACTCATTGAGCAAGCCATTAATCCTCCATCTAACATTCTGTATTGTTAGGGTTCACTGTATTGTTGGAATACAATCCCCTATGTAGTGGGTTAATCCAGATTGGGTTTGTGGTGGCCCCCAGCGATCCTAGGCATGACTCCTTATCTGATTATCAGGGTCTTATGAGACTAGTTATATTTCTTGGGTGGGTCCCAATTATCTTGACCTCTTGGATGAGTGAATGTGGTGATGGAATGGATCATGGAGTGTATTCTCCCAGAACAAGAATTTCTTCAAATAAAATCCTATGGATAACAGTTGGTTGTGACCACCTAAAGGTGTGGTGTCCTTCTTGAGTATATATAAGTTTTCTTATTTAATGAATTTATTGATATATAATTATTATGAGCTAAATATTCTTTATTCTTCTTGTTTGGTGATTTTAGGGTGTCTTACTAGGCATTTTTATACTCACCCCTGTATGGGATTGGGCCGTATGTGTTGTGTATTATACATAAAATGACCATTTGATGGTGTGTTGGGAGGACAAAGAGTTGGAGGATCATAGCTTGAGTTTGACATATGGAGTTGTTTTCTGAGTAGTTTCTTTTGATTTCAATCCTCTCCCTTATAGCTTTTTAGACTCTATGGAGTTTTTTTGAGCTTGTATTTATCCCCTTTTTACTACTTTTTGTGCTTTATAGTCGTACTCTAACTGTGATATCATAGATTTATTATTGAATTGGTATCAGTTGTTTCACATTTCTAAATTATTTGGGCTTGGATATGTGTGAGTGTATATAGGTACATTAGGATAAGGCCTCCCATTTGTATAATATGCCTACTCGAAACTGGTCGCCATCCCCTAGCCTATTGGAGTCGGGCTTGGGGGTAGTCACGGTTCGGGCCCTGATGGGCCAGGTCGTGACATCTAAAACTGATAAAAATTGTTCTAAATCAATGGTACAAGAATTATTTTCAGTAGTGTTAGTTACATGTTTTAAATTAAAAACTAATAAAAAATATATAATTTTTTTAGTCATGATATAGGTAAAGGCCCCTAATAGTAATGAAGGGAAGCCTTAGACTAACATTTTTTTTATGACTATAAGGAAGGATCCACATATTAATTCCTATGATGATATGTTCAATGTAATAATGGGGAAGATGTGTTCGATTAAAGAAAATAATAAAGCCTTGGTGGCATGCATTTCTCCTATGATCTTTCACCAAAAAGGAATTTCAATTATTTATTCTTAAAATTAGGATGTTGAAGTTTCATGTTAAGACTTTAGACTTAATTTGGTGGAAAAATTTAATGTTTGTCACCCGAACATAGTGATAAGGAAGATTTTTTTAATAAATTAGTTTTATTTCTTTCAGTTTATAGTTGATTAATAAGTAACATGCCACCAATCATTTTTTAAAATGTATAATACTATTGTTGGTATAAGAATTCATAAATGAAATTATTTGATAGCTTGTGATGCATGAAACACCGAACATAAATGAATAAATATTTATTAAAATATAAAATTAAATACATTATTTAATAGTAAAATTAAATTTATAAATAAATTACTTTTTAAAAAGGGTTAAATTCAATAAAGGAGATACAATTAATTTTTGAGAAACTATTTTTGAACTATTTTTTGAATTATAACTTTTTTTAAATTTAATACTTTAGAGGAAAGGTATCAATAAAATTTGTTAATAAATTTAGTTAATAATTAATAAAATCAATTAATTATATCCTTAAAATGATTAAGTTATGATAATGAATAACAGTATAATAATTTCTAGTTAAATGGAAATAATTTTTTTTAAAACATTAGTTTATTTTTATATATTTTTATTTAAAATATGATTTATATTATTTTTGGTATTAAAAATATGAAATATTATTTTTTATACATGTATAAAAATTAAATATCATTCATACATTGGCTATAAATTGGTTAAAAATTAAGATAAAATCAACTGAAGGTAAAAAAATATATTTTTTAGAAAACTATTTTTATTGTGCGTAATATATTTTAACTTAATAAATTAAATTAATAACTCTTAATAAATGTTTATAAATTAAATGTGGATATAATATATTCAAATAAATAAATTAAAATTCATATAATGGTTATTATTAGGCAATGAATGAGAATAAATGTATATTAAGCTTTAGAATTACATTTTTCTAAAAATGATTTTTATGTGTTTTGCATATGGATAATATAATTAATTTATGAAAACACTATAAATAAAATATTATAAAGTGGGTTATATAATTTTAATCATCATATCTAAGTATTTTCATTTGTTTAATTTCATTTTGGATAATAAAAATAAGTTATTTTGGTAAAACTTTTGTCACCATAATAAATGTAAAAGTTGGTCAAAAGGGTTAGACTAAGGGATGTGGATTATAATATCACAAAAAACTTATATTTACTTGTTTGTTTGAGTGTATTTAGACCTTAATCACCTTATATTATAAAATTATATGTTTTGAGCCACTATACTTGAGGAATACATTTAAAATATTTAAATGTTCTTAATATTTAAAATGGTGGCACTCCACTCACTTATAAAAGGGAACATCCTTTTCGCACTTATATAGACCACTTGGGCACATTATCTCAACCAATATCTTCCCAAATACCATAAAAAATTTATTATACATATCTTATAGGTTTTTTCTTCCCAAAATACCCAGCCAAGAATCCTTAATGTGTTTTTCAAAGAGATTATCCAAGGAAGATGTATATGTTCTAACCGACAATTTTCAAGTGTAATTCTTCTTAAAACTACTCCAAACATTATATAACCATATTAATATAATTAAATCAATATATTTACTATAATTTTATATTTTTATATTAATGGAACAACCATTTTCTATCTCATTTCCATCCAATGGAAAATGAAAGCATTGCCCATGTGTACTTATGGACAACCATCTCCATGAAGTGATACATTTTAATTTTCCTTAACATCTATCATAAATGGTTATATGTCACGACCCATCCTCGGGGCCCGTGCCGTGACTACCCCAAGCCCGCCTTCCATAGGCCAGGGGCTGGCGACTAGCACCAAGGCGTAATTCCCAGTAAAAAGGGAAGACATTGCCTTTTTAAAGTAAACAAACACCACAGAGCAAGAAAGTAGTAGAAGTAAACTCTAAGTAAAAACTGGGTACAACAGTAAGTACGGAAAAGTAAGGGGGCCAGAATACAAACCCAAACTGAAAGTAAAGTACAACTGGAAAGGGAAAACAACAACTGAAAGTAAAGCCACAACGTCGAGCCGTCCACTGGAAGTCCCACCTGAAGGGCGTGTACAGATAGCCTCCATAGCTCCTCGGGTCCAACCGTCTGCTCCGAGTATGTCCCGCCCAGTGGTCCACCTCCAGGAACCGTCCTGCTCCGCAAGCCTCAGCCACGATTAGCGCTGTCCGTCGTCTGCAACCAACACAACGTAGTGCGGGAATAGCCCGTGCAGGGGTGAGTATAAGCTACTCAGTAGGGACCCCGAGACCCCCGAAGGTCTCCCAGAATCCACAAATGATAATCCACAAAGGAAAGATACAATCACGAAGTAACATCCGACACTGCTTAGGTATATACCCATACATATACCTAAGTCATCAATTCCAGTTCGCTCCAACCTCCGAGCCCAAGTACAACCCAGTCCACACAGGAAACCACAACCCAATCCACACAGGAAAGCATAACGTAATCCACATAGGGAAGCAAGTCAAGATTCAGCTCACATAGGTATACTTCTTCGTATGACGATAGAGATGATCAGATATAGCCACTGATTCATCTAAGCCGTTGGACCCACAAAGGATCGATAGGTACTAACCCCCGCAATGACCCACAAAGTATCTGACCCACACAGGATCGATAGGTAACTAACCCCCGCAATGACCCACACATGATCGATAGGTAACTAACCCCTACAATGACCCACACATGATCTGACCCACATAGGATTGATAGGTAACTAACCCCCGCAATGACCCACATAGGATCGGACCCACACAGGATCTGTAGGCGCTGGCCCACACAGGACCGCTGAGCGCTGACCCACATAGGATCTGACCCACACAGGATCGGTAGCACTGATCCAAGTAGGATCGCTAAGTGCTGTAGTCATCCCCGTCGAATCCACGGAGGATATCTGCACAATTGTCATCGTCTTCGCAGTCGCAGCCAGCGCTAGGGTTCCCGCACACAGCAAGCTCCTTCGGGAGGGTCCGCTCCATGAGCCGAGGGCTGATACATCAACTGACACATAGTCCAGAGTTGATGTATCCAAAAGTTCTGTATCGTCAATAGGAACTCAACGTCATTGACGGCGCGTCAATCGGATGCCCGGTCTGAAAGTTATTGGTTTTTTCGTCCTAGGGGCCCGGTTGGTTTTTATGTCAAAACCAACCTGACCATACTCCACCTGCGTCCAAACATCGAGCGGAGTAAGATAAAAGTTCCATCTCACTAAGAGGAATCCAACAAAGTCGACGACACGTCAATCGGACGTCCGCAGCTCAAGTTATAAGCGTTTCCGTTCCAAGGGCCCGGTTGGTTTCGTGTACGAACCAACCCGGCCGAACCCAAAGTTCTCCGAAACCCTGAGTATAATATACCGAAACGACCATCTCAATCCAAGTATTGCTACTCAACTGACGATGCATCGATCAGAGGTCTTCAGCTCAAGTTATGGGCAACGGACTGAAAGAGGTTCGGTATTAAGGGGTTTGGGCCCGGTCCGACCCGGCCCAATACCCCCAGGGTCAGCTCGAATCGGGTCGACCCGAACCGGGTTCGGGTCCGGCCTGGCCTGGGCGCGGCCCGGATCAGCGGCCCGGTGCGCTGGCGGTCCGGCGCGCTGCCCCCGCGTGTAGTAACCGCGACCCCTTAATGGGGCCGTTCACGTCTGGCCAGCTGGGGGTTTCGAACCCCCAGTTCTTCCACGGTCCGGCCGTCCCGCTCTGGCTGGCCGGCTTCTCCCGCCACGGGACCAGTAAGGCCGATCCCCCAGCTCCAATGCCGGCGGCCCGGAACTGGCCACCGGTTCCCCTGCTCCGCCACGGCCCGGAACCGGCCGCGGCCTTCGTCCGTCCGGCGTGGCATGACGGCGCTGCGCCCTTCCGCCGTGGCCCCGCTACGGCCTCATTTCTTTCGTAGTTCTCCGGTGTGGCGCGACGGCGCCGCATCTTTGGTTCATTTTAAACGGCGCTACGCGACGGCGCTACGCTTCTTCCCCTTCTTTAATATTTTCCACATGGTGCTTCGGCACCGCGTTGCCTTTCTCGTGCCGCAATCAAAATCAAACCAACAAGGGGGAGGACGGTCAGCCGTGTTCATGCGGTCTGACCTCCTCCTGTTATTGAGATATCAGGCAGCTCAAAAGAAAGGAAGATGGCGACAGAAGAAATCACAAAATAAACCCCTACCTCAACGTTGTCGTCGAACGAGCGTTCGTCGCGGAATTAAAAGTCACGGAAGAAGAAGATCGTCGCAGAAGAAAGCATCACTGAAGGAACGTTTTTGGTGTTAGGTGATCTCCGAGGAAGGCGTCTCTCTTCATCGTCCACCATTGGAGGTCTGCATTCTTCGTCAGCGGCGGTGCGTTCTTCGCGTTCTTCGTTGAAGAACGAAGAATCCTCAAGATTTCTCTTTTTCTCCCAAAGGCTCCCACAACCAGAATTCCAACAAAATAAAATAAGTTCAACACTTAATTTTATCAACATATCCTAATCATTTGAAATTCAAAAGAAACAAAACGAACAATTAATTCAATGAATTAATTGTAACGATTTAACCGCCCAAATTAATGAGGCGTTTCTTAACCAAAATAAACACACGGTTTGACTTCATTAAAAGGGGGGTGCGGGTGCGTTACTTAGAAGGAAAGAAACGGTGGGTCTCGTGCAGGCCCCACCTCACAAAATATCCTACCAAGTGGGTAGGAAATTGTGGGTTCCACCTTATCCTCTTAACTTAGGTTAGGCCGCTTTAAGTAAAATAAAATAAATTGTCGCACCACTTTATTTTATTCCTTAACTTAACCCCAAAAATTAAAAACCACACCCGAGAAAACGCAACTCCGGAAAAGGTGTTTCTAAGAAATTAACGGCTCTATGATTCCATTGGTGCCCTCAGAATTCAATTCCGAGCACCGGTTCAAAAGTTAGTAAAACCCGCTCGTTCGTTCACTGAATGTACCCGAGCTAAACTTCAGAAAATGATTCTGGGCACACCGGGCCTTGGAATCAGGTGCCGTCAGAAACTACGTTCTTGTAAAATTCCCAAGAAAATTAAGAAAAAAATTTCATTGAATTTTTCGGGTCTTTACATCACTCCCACCTCAGGGATTTACGTCCCTGTAAAGATACATCATAAACTAGGGTAACAAATGTGGGTACTGAGCACGCATCTGAGCCTCCCGCTCCCAAGTGCTCTCCTAGAGGTTCCCATGCTGCCATCTGATGCGCACTAGAGGAATCAACCATCCACATATGACTCGATCCTGTCGATCCTCAATCTCCCCTGGGACCTCCGCAAAAGTCGCCCCATCATCAATGTCCAACTCCCCATGGTCAATGATATGCGTAGGGTTGTGCACGTATCTCCTCAGCTGAGATACGTGGAAGACGTCGTGCACCTGGTGCAGCTGAGGTGGTAGAGCCAGGCGATAAGCCACCTCGTCAATCCTGCCGAGGACTTGGAATGGTCCAATGAAGCGTGGAGACAACTTGCCACCTCGGCCAAATCTCTGTAATCCACGTCGAGGTGAGACCCGCAAGAAGACGTGGTCGCCATTCTCAAACTCTAGTGGCCTCCGCCTCCTGTCAGCATAAGACTTCTGCCGGCTCTGAGCTATCCTCATCCGCTCCTGGATGACCTAGACCTTCTCTGTCGGGGCCTGAACCATCTCCGATCCCACAAGTGCTGACTCCCTAGGGTCTGTCCAGCACAGAGGAGATCTGCAAGGTCAGCCGTACAACACCTCGTATGGTGCCATCCTGATGGTGGAGTGGTAGCTGTTGTTGTACGCGAACTCCACCAAGGGTAGGTGGTCCTCCTAGCTACGACCAAAGTCAAGGACACATGCGCGGAGCATGTCCTTGAGAGTCTGAATGGTCCTCTCCATCTGACCATCCGTCTGAGGGTGAAAGGTAGTGCTCAGACGTAGCTGCGTCTCGAACGCCTCCTGCAACCCCTTCCAAAGCCAGGAAGTAAAGCAAGCATCTCGATCGGAGACGATAGATGATGTAATACCATGAAGCTTCACAATCTCCTGAATGTAGAGATGTCCCAAGCTCTCCACTGAGCCCTGCTCTCTGATGGGTAAGATGTGAGCCGACTTGGTGAGTCGGCCGACAATCACCCAAATGGAGTCGTGACCCCTGGAAGTGCGTGGAAGTCTAGTCACGAAGTCCATAGATATCCCATCCCACTTCCACTCCGGGACCTCCAAGGGCTGTACCAAGCCTGCTGGTACCTGATGCTCTGCCTTCACCTACTAGCAGGTGAGGCATCGAGAAACGAACTCTGCTATAGCCTTCTTCATGCCCGGCCACTAGTGCTGTCATCTGATATCCTAGTACATCTTCACCATGCCAGGATGTACCGCCAAAGGGGAAGTGTGAAACTCTTTTAGCACCTCCTCTAGTAAAGCAACTTGTACCAAGGTACGTCCTCTGAAAAGGACATCATGTTCTCCTTCCACGGAAAATCCATCAGGTGCCAGTCCTGAGGATATCTGTGCACGTCGCATCTCACAGTCAGTGTCCCCATGCTGTGCCTCTCTGACCCATTGTAGTAGTGGAGGAGTGAATGTGAGTGACTGAAGGAAGGCTGCTCCATCTCTATCCATGAAGGATATCTGCAAAGCGGCTAGCTGCTCTGTCGCCTCCCCAAGTAGCTGAATGCCCGTCCTCCTGCTGAGAGCATCGGCTACTACGTTCCCCTTTCCAGGAGTATAGACTATCTCAAAGTCATAGTCCTGGAGGAACTCAAGCCATCACCGCTATCTCAGGTTTAGGTCCTTCTGCGAGAAGATGTACTTGAGACTCTGATGGTCAGAATAGACTGTAAAGCGCTCAACCATCAGATACTGTCGCCATGCCTTCAGAGCGAAGACCACTACTGCTAACTCCAGGTCATGGGTAGCGTAGTTCTGCTCATGCAGCCTCAACTGATGTGATATATAGGCGATCACTGTCCGCTCCTGCATCAGGACACATATGAGTCCAGTCCCTGATGCATCGCAGTAGACTACGTACCCTACTCCCTCCTCCGATAACCTCAAGATAGGTGCGCTGGTCAATCTCTACCTCAACTCCTGGAAGCTCCGATGACATCTGTCTGACCACCCAAAGGGTTTCCCCTTCTTCGTCAAAGCTGAGAGTGGTGCCGCAACTCTGTAGAAGTCTAGCACAAATCTCCGATAGTATCCAGCTAGTCCCAAGAAACTCCGCACTTCCATCACGGTCCTGGGTGGCTCCCAAGCTAGCACTGCCTCGATCTTCGAAGGATCCACCGCAACTCCCGCCTCAGAGATGACGTGTCCCAAGAAGTGGACCTCACTTATCCGGAACTGACACTTCGAGAGATTTCCATAAAGCTGGTGCTCTCGGAGTGTTTCTAGTACAACCCGCAAGTGGTAGGCGTGCTCCTCCTCAGTCGTCGAGTATATCAAAATGTCGTCGATGAAGAACACGACAAATCGATCAAGGTATGGCTGAAATATCCTGTTCATGAGGCCCATGAACACTACTAGAGCATTGGTTACGCCGAATGGAATAACCAAGAACTCATAGTGTCCATACCGATATCTGAAGACCGTCTTCTGCATGTCCTCATCCCGAACTCTGAGATGATGATAGCCTGACCTGAGGTCTATCTTCGAGAACCACCGTGCTCCCTTGAGCTGATCGAAGAGGTCATCAATCCTTGGTAGTGTATATTTGTTCCTCACTGTCACCTTTTTGAGGTGACGATAGTCGACACAAAGTCGCAAGCTCCCGTCCGCCTTCTTGGCGAACAATATCGGGGAAGCCCAGGGTGAAACACTAGGTCGGATGAATCCCTTGCCCTGCAATTCCTCCAGCTATACCCATAGCTCTCAAAGCTCGGAGGGAGCCATCCGATTTCTGGAGTGGATATCGGGGATGTCCCGGGGTACAGGTCAATATAAAAGTCTACCTCTCTGCGAGGAGGTTGTCCTGGAACGTCATCGGGGAAAACGTCTGCATACTGATCCACCACTGCAGGAAAACCAGGACTCTGCACGTCAACTGCTCCTAGGATGAGGCTAGAAAACTGATGAGTAATGGGCTGTCCTCTCCTATGAGGAAGTCTATCCTGTGCTGCGAAGGCTCCCTTCTCACCGGTGAAGGTGAACCTGCTCCCGTCGGTGCGTACACATCGCACCTTGTGCCTAATAAAGTCAATTTGAGCATGGAATGTAGATAAAAAATCCATGCCCAAGATGACGTCGTAAGGCCTCAACGCTGCTACAAGAAGATCCCAGCCGAAGCTCTCGCCTCCTAGAGTAAGCTCACACTACCGGCACCAGTGCGTAATCGTCGAGTCTGCTCCCATAGGAGTCTCTAGCCTTAAGGATCGAGCCAACGACTCTGTCGGAATCTCCGAGCTCCGAACAAGGGCAACAACTATGAAAGAATGACTCACTCATGTGTCTATAAGAACTAAAGAAAGGGTATAATAGACATAGATAGTACCTCAAATCATCTCAGGCACGCCGTGGTCATAGGCCTCCGCTGCCTGGAGCTGTTCCTGTCTCTGCTCGCCAGCTCCCTGTGGTCGGGGTGGACCTCCTAGTGGTGGTGGTGGTAGAGCCTCAAAGCGTTGCCCACCACCTGCTGCTCGTCCAGCTCCTCTGCCTCGTCTACCTACTCCCTACGGACCGCCACGGTCAACCCTCTGCCTCTGCCTGGGTGGCCCCTCAACCGTCTGCTGCTCCTCGGCACGACGGGTCGGGCAGTCACGAGCCATGTGGCCCTGCCCGCCACATGTGTAGCACTGTCTACCTCTCGAAAGACTGGCTCTGCGCTGTGTGCCCCGCACTGCTGAGCCAGTGTCCTAAGGTCGTCTGCCTGAGGGTCTGGTCTTCCTGGACCCATGAGTCATCCGTCGACTTCCTACTGCAGAGGACTCTGCTACGTGCCGCCCTGCAGTAGGTCTCGCTACTGATGTAGGCTCTGCAAGGAAGCTCTCGATCAGAAGGGCTCGCTCCAGTACCCCTACTTATGTCGGAATGCTAAGGGAGATCAGCGATGCCCTGATCTCATGCCTCAATACCTGCTCAAAGGTCCGGGCCTGGAAGAATGGGTCCCGTACCGTGTCTGTCGAGTATCGCGAGAGATAGGTAAGTCTCGCCGAGTACTGGGCGACCGTCAAGCTGCCCTGCTGCAGCTGTAGAAGCTCCTGGATGCGCACTGCACGGAGGGTGGCTGGGACGAACTCCGAGTGGAAGAGGCTCTCAAAGTCCGTCCAGAGGAGAGATGCCTCATCATGCACATGGAGCATCAAGCTCCACCATCTGTCTGCTGCCGCGTGCAGGAGGCTCGCTGCGAGGATCACCATGAGGTCTTTTGGTGTCCTCACTAACTTGAAAACCCGTACAACTGCCTCCAGTAAATCCTCGGCGGCCTGAGGGTCCATCTCCCAGCGGAACCTGGGCTGTCGCTTGTGCTGAAACTCGTGCAGTGCACTAAGGCTATGTGCATCGTCAGCGGCTGGGGCTAGTAGCATCGGTGGCTCGATGGGTAGAGGTACGGCCGGTGCCTCTGCTGTCAAAGGGCCCTATACCGAGGCCTCATCGCTCAGTGGGCTGTCGTCACTCACAACTCTCGGAACCCTAACTGGCTGCCGTCGTGGGGCTATCCTGAAAAGAGATAGGTGCGCCATGATCAGAATAGTATACCTGGTGAGCTAACACAAAGTAATCACAAAGAAAACTTGAAACACACATGCAATCCATGTTTTCAAGCATTAAGTAGGAAATCAGAAGTCAGGGTCCTGGCGTACGGATACGTCAGCCGCCGCACCAACACTGGACTCCCTGGACTGATAACCACACCCAATACGCTTAACACTATTGATTCACATAGAAAAAGATCAGAGTCCAAAGTTATGTGGTAGAACCGAACTCCTCTGATACCAATTTTTCATGACCCGTCCTCGGGGCCCGTGCCGTGACTACCCCAAGCCCGCCTTCCATAGGCCAGGGGCTGGAGACTAGCACCAAGGAGTAATTCCTAGTAAAAAGGGAAGGCATTGCCTTTTTAAAGTAAACAAGCACCACAGAGCAAGAAAGAAGTAGAAGTAAACATTAAGTAAAAACTGGGTACAACAGTAAGTGCGGAAAAGTAAGGGGGCCAGAATACAAACCCAAATTGAAAGTAAAGTACAACTGGAAAGGGAAAACAGCAACTGAAAGTAAAGCCGCAACGTCAACCCATCCACTGGAAGTCCCACCTAAAGGGTGAGTACAGATAGCCTCCACAGCTCCTCGGGTCCAGCCGTCCGCTCTGAGTTACGTCCCGCCCAGTGTTCCACCTCTAGGTACCGTCTTGCTCCGCAAGCCTCAACCACGATCAACGATGTCCATCATCTGCAACCAACACAACGTAGTGCGGGCAGAGACTGTGAAGGGGTGAGTATAAGATACTCAGTAGGGACCCCGAGACACCCGAAGGTCTCCTAGAATCCACAAAGGATAATCCAAAAAGGAAAGATACAATCACGAAGTAACATCTGACACTGCTTAGGTATAAGCCCATACATATACCTAAGTTATAAATTCCAGTTTGCTCCAACCTCCGAGACCAAGTACAACCCAGTCCACACAGGAAACCACAACCCAATCCACAAAGGAAAGCATAACGTAATCCACATAGCAAAGCAAGTCAAGATTCAGCTCACACAGGTATACTTCTTCGTATGACGATAAAGATGATCAGATATAGCCACTGATTCATCTAAGCCGCCGGACCCACAAAGGATCGATAGGTACTAACCCCCGCAATGACCCAAAAAGGATCTGACTCACACAGGATCGATAGGTAACTAACCCCTGCAATGACCCACACAGGATCTGACCCACACAGGATCGATAGGTAACTGACCCCCACAATGACCCACACAGGATCTGACCCACACAGGATCGATAGGTAACTCACCCCCGCAATGACCCACACAGGATCGGACCCACATAGGATCTGTAGGCGCTGGCCCACACAAGATCGCTGAGCACTGACCCACATAGGATCTAACCCACACTGGATTGGTAGCACTGATCCACGTAGGATCGCTGAGTGCTGTAGTCATCGCCGTCGAATCCACGGAGGATTTCTGCACAGTTGTCATCGTTGTCGCAGTCGCAACTAGCTCTAGGGTTTCCGCACACAGCAAGCTCGTTCAGGATGGTCCGCTCCACGAGCCGAGGGCTGATACATCAACTAACACATAGTCCGGAGTTGATGTATCCAAAATTTCCGTATCGTCGACAGGAACTCAACGTCACAAATGATGCATCAATCGGACACCCGGTCTGAAAGTTATTGGCCTTTTCGTCATAAGGGCCCGGTTGGTTTTTAAGTCAAAACCAACCCGACCATACTCCACCTACGTCTGAACCTCGAGTAGAGTAATCCAAAAGGTCTGTCTCACTAAGAGAAATCCAACAAAGTTAACGGCACGTCAATCAGACGTCCAGAGCTCAAGTTATAAGCGTTTCCGCTCCGAGGGCCCGATTGGTTTCGTGTACGAACCAACCCGGATGAACCCAAAGTTCTCCAAAACCCTGAGTATAATATACCGAAACGACCGTCTTGATCCAAGAATCGCTACGCAACTAAAGATGTGTCGATTGGAGGTCCGCATCTCAAGTTATGGGCAACAGACCGAAAGAGGTTCAGTATTAAGGGGTTCGGACCCGGTCCGACCTGGCCCGATACCCCCAGGGTCGGCCCGAACCGGGTCGACCCGAACCGGGTCTGGGTCCGGCCCACTTGGGCGCAGACTGGCCCGACTGGAGCGGCCCGGCGCGCTGGCCGTCCGGCGCGCTGGCCAGGTGGCTCGGCCGAACGGCCGAGCCGTTCGGATGCGTGGGGCGCTGCCCCCGCGTGTAGTAACCGCGACCCCTTAATGGGGCGGCTCACGTCCGGCCAGCCAGGGGCTTTGAACCCCCGGTTTTCCAGGGTCCGGCCAGCCTGCTCCGGCCGGCCGGCTTCTGCCACCACGGGATCGGAAAGGCCAGTCCCCCTGCTCCGATGCTTGCGGCCCGGAACTAGCCGCCGGTTCCCCTGCTCCGCTGCAGCCTGGAACCGGCCATGGCCTTCGTCCGTCCGGCGCGGCGCGACTGCGCCGCGCCCCTCCGTCGTGGCCCCACTCCGGCCGCGGTGCTTTCATAGTTCTCCAGTGCAGCACGATGACGCCACATCTTTGGTTCGTTTTCAACGGCGCGACGCGACGACACTACGCTTCTTCCCCTTCTTTAATATTTTCCGCGTGGTGCTTCGGCACCGCGTTGCCTTTCTCATGCCATAATCAAAGTCAAACCAACAAGGGGGAGGAGGTTAGGCCATGTTTGTGCGGTCCGACCTCCTCCCGTTATTGCGATATCAGGCAGCTCAAAAGAAAGGAAGATGTCGATGAAAGAAATCACCAAATAAACCCCTACCTCAACGTTGTCGTCGAACGAGCGTTCGTCGTGGAATTAACCGTCGCGGAAGAAGATAATCATCGTGGAAGAAAGCATCATGGAAGGAATGTCATTGGAGTTAGGTGATCTCCGAGGAAGGCGTCTCTCACCGTCATCCGCCGTCGGAGGTCGGCATTCTCCGTCGGCGGCGGTGCGTTCTTCCCGTTCTTCGTCGAAGAACGAAGAATCCTCAAGACTTCTCTTTTTCTCCCGAAGGCTCTCACAACCATAATTCCAACAAAATAAAATAAGTTCAACACTTATTTTATTAACATATCCTAAGCATTTGAAATTAAAAAGAAACAAAATGAACAATTAATTCAATGAATTAATTGTAACGATTTAACTGCCCAAATTAATGAGGCGTTTCTTAACCAAAATAAACGCACGATTTGACTTCATTAAAATAGGGTTGCGGGTGCGTTACTTAGAAGGAAAGAAATGGTGGGGCTTGTGCAGGTCCCACCTCACAAATATCCTACCAAGTGGGTAGGATATTGTGGGTTCCACCTTATCCGCTTAACTTAGGTTAAGCCACTTTAAGTAAAATAAAATAAATTGTCGCACCACTTTATTTTATTCCTTAACTTAACCCCAAAAATTAAAAACCACACCCGAGAAAACGCAACTCCGGAAAAGGTGTTTATAAGAAATTACCGGCGCTGCGATTCCATTGGTGCCCTCGGAATTCGATTCCGAGCACCGGCTCAAAAGTTAGTAAAACCCGCTCGTTCGTTCACTAAACGTACCCAAGCTAAACTTCGGAAAATGATTCCGGGCACACCGGGCCTCGAAATCAGGTGCCGTCAGAAACTGCGTTCTTTTAAAATTCCCAATAAAATTAAGAAAAAAATTTCCTTGAATTTTTTGGGTATTTACATTATATATATGAATTAAATTAATAAATATGATATTTATAACATATTTATGAATTTTAAAAAATAAATTATTATTTACCTTTCTTTCTTTTTATCCATTTAAAAATTAAAACATTACCCATGCGTACGTATGAACTACTATCTCCAGGAAGTGATGTAATTCATTTTTATTCACCACCTTAAATGAATTGTTATATAAGTGTAAATAATTAATAAATATGATATTTATGAAATTATTAATATTATAGATATTATAAAATCATGACCAAGTTTCAAGGACCATAATCTACAAACTAAAACATATGTGGAAAACAGAACCATTGACAGTTTAATATCGATTTTAATGAAGAATTATTAATGAATGAGTAATTTTAAATTATAATGTAATGATATATATTAATATAAGTATTATTAAGTTTTCGGTATAGATTTAGAAGAATTATAAATTTATTATAAATGAGGTTAGAGTGTGTATGAAGCAAGTCGGCACTTGAGGTAAGGGTTTATGTTACAATATCACTTTTTATCAAGATTGTTTATATTTCATTTTACATTGTGAGAAATTATATGATATTTATTTCTTAAAACTAATATTTTTTATTATACTCAACTAATTAATGATTTTTTAAATTATTCTTTCAATATTTCCTATTTTGGTAATAAAAAAGTTCGAAGAAATATTTTTAAGAAAAGCCAAACTTAGTCCTCTATTTTTGTCAGGAAACATTTTCCTCAATATCCATGCTCTAAAAAATTATTTTATAAAAGTTATTATCTAATTTTTAATGATTTAAAAAGGTATTTTTATAATAAAAATATTTTTACTTATGAAATTTTAAAATTATTCTTTTTAGATGTTTTCCATATGACTCCCTTTTAAATTTTTACAAAATTAATAAAAGAAGGTTTTTAAAAATTTAAAAAATAAAAAAATCACCTTCTAGTCATTTATTCATCATATAAATTACTTTAAAAATTTTCATAGTTTTATAAATAAAATAAAATTCTCATTTATTTGGATTTTTTTTTTGTTTTTAAAAGTTACTAAAAGAAAAGGATGTTTTATCTTGTTTTTAAAATTATATTTTTAAATATTTAATAAAAGTATTTTCATATATGCCAACATCATTTAAGGATTTTTATAATTCATTGGGGATATGATCTTATAGTACTATAAAATTACTTTCTATGGATGGTTTATTATAATGATGTTTTAATAATGTATTCATAAAACCTAATTCTTTTTCATGGGTTAATTAAGCTATGGATAAATAGTGAATGCTCTCATAATATTAGGAATTATTGGTGAAAGTAGGATTGAGGATTGAACCCAAAATCCTAATGGACTTTTTTCATTATGTGATAGGTGGTTCTATTATATCCCTCCAATGCATTGGATAATATTTTATATCTAAATATCTCAAAGGGTAGACAAAATATTTTCCCAAATCCCAAAAGGGTACTTAGGTGATTAGCTCAAGCCCAAGAGGGTACATAGATGGTTGGCCCAATCCCAATAAGGAACATGAGTATTTATCTCAAGCCTAATATACGATGAATGTCATGGTGAGTATCCTTGACATATGATTTCTATGTTTATGGTAATTGTCAGTGAACCCAATCCACTATGGGAATCTACCACTATGATAGTATTGGTATCGATACTTGACTAAAGAAAAGACTTTCTTTTCTTATGTTTATTCCATAATTTTATACTAAAAAATTAGGTCTTATGCCTATTATATTTTCTCTTATCTCATTATTTATTATAAACAATTCCACACTCTTATGTCTCATGTCTATTATTACAAAAAAGCCTTATTTCATGAATCAGGTTTTATAGTTTATGAATTATTGTGAATAATCTCATAAGTTGAGATCATGTTCTCATACCCTTAAGATTATATTATACTCACTTATGATCATCAATTTATATCTTCCATGTTTACCCTTACTAGGTATCTTTTCCCACCCTTTCTTATATTTTATTTCCCTTACGTTTTGAAGAATGGTTTTAAGTATAGAATTTATTAGAAGGGAACTAAATGAGGATAAATTTGTGGGATATGTTGAATATATTTAATGAAATAATTTGATTATGTATCTAGTCATTAAATAAACCAAACTTTATAGTTTTAGAGAATGTATTATCATAAAATTTATTGAATATTCATCCAAAAATGTAATATTCATGTAAGTTATTCTCAGATTGTCTCAGTTGGTATTAGAGAAGAGTTTTTTTATTTTTAGAGATTTGATTATGAGAAATGAGAGGATAGAAACTATGATTTTTAGTATCATGTGATTTATCACTCTTATTAGTATTGATTGATTCTCACATTAACATTTTTGGTGTAAGAAAATGTCAATAAAGGTTTTTTATTATGCATTCATGTCATTTTTATATGGTTCAAACCATACTTTTATGTATGAATAATTTTATAAAAGCATCACATAACCATTTCAATGATTATATGTTGATTTATCAGTGAAAACAAATAATTGTAAAATGATTTAATCTCAAGTATATAGATTATCTTTGATAGAATTTTGTGGGAACATGCTACCAAAAAAATCATAATTTTCTCCCTATAGGTGAATTTGACATGATTTTGGGAATAGATTGACTCTCTCTATATAGAGAACATATAATTTCATATGAAGGGAATTCAAATTTGATATTCCAAATCAACCAAATATTTACTATCAATGGGGATGAACATGAAATTTCGATATAATTTAATTCCATTATATAGGTCTTACCACTATGCAAAATTCATGGTTTAATGGCGATTTAAGCTGTCACAAAATGTTTTCACAGCGGTTTTATAAAACCACTGATCAATATAGTTTCAATAATTATTTCTTGATGGTTTTATTAATTTGAGTTTGTTTTTTATAAGTATCACAAAATGGTTTTTAACATAGGTTCTTAAGGTTTTTGTTGGTTATTTTAATAAAATATGGATCTTATTAATAAAAATTATATCTGAATGTTTAAATAGCTGTAATATATTTTAGTTCAAGAAAATAACAACAATACAAACAATGTCCCAAAAAAACTAAGAAATGATACAGAAAAATAGATCCAACAATAATAACTACAATAGAATTTACTATCGGGTGGAAAGAACCTTGGAAACAATCAATCCGATTGATCCAAAAAAAATAGTCTTGGAAAGCACCACATACATCAGATAGAAATACGACTGATCGCCTCAGGCTATACAGTAACAAAGATTCACAATGTTAATGAACACATATTTGTCTATTAACTTCCTCCCCCAAGATTGTGCACTGTAATTAGGATGAGATCCCACCTAATCACCACCCAAAACTTCACAATCTAACTTCACACAAAATAAAAAAGTAAAGAGACAAAAAATATTTACTTGATTTGAAAAAATATCCTATATTCATAGGAGAACACTGCAGACATAATTCCTTAAGGATATACAAGTAGATAAAAAACAGTCACTTTCTTCCTCTCCACTTCTCAAGTATCAAAAAATTATGTTAGAAAATCCCACTGTTCATGCATATGAATCACACTAATAGTACACTTAGAGATATGGGCCACACCTATGTTTATAGAGGTCTCTTTCTAGTAAACCAGTTTTACAGACCTACAAGATTCATAATTAACCTCCCATTGACCTGGAGAACCACTGATACATAGTTGAACCATACTTTACAACCATCAATAGTAATTTACCATAAAAGCATCAAATACATGAGTTGACTCTTCTGATGAACACCATCTATGAGCGATCCATATAATGATCTTTATCTGATCATCACTATCTGATGACACTATCTAATGGAGGTCTATCTAGTGACTATCATTCCCATATTCTCTAAAACAGATCAAATAGAAACATCCATATGGTATGTATTAGGATCTCAGTTTGATCATCATGGTCTAATTCCCCCCACCCAAAACACTTATTCAAGTGAATCTAAAGACTTTCCAAAATCCCAACAATATCCCACTTGGAAATTACTTCAGTGTTTCATCCTTATTTAAACATCCACTTGATCTTATCCTTGGTCATATGCATATAGTTTCCGCTCTATATGACTATCCAATTATAACTAAGGTACAATATTACCTCTGAACTTCTTGGACAACCACCTTTATAAACATATCTACATGATTCTACTTCCTGACAACCTTCTGAATTTCCAACAATTTTTATTTCTGTATAATTCAAATAAAGTGATACTTCAGGTCATTGTGCTTCATTATTTCATGTAACACTAGAATATAATCAATATGAATAACACTCTGACTATCACTGAATAACATCCCTCTACTTGATCCCCTTCCAAATTCCTTCATCAAGTTCATCAAATATATCAATTATTTCTTTTCTTTACTAGTAGCAATAAAATCTAATTCCACTGTAGATAATGTAACCACATGATCAAAATGAGACATAAAAATGACCCATGTCCCACCAAAAGTAAATACAAATACTATATTACTTTTTTTGAGTCCATGTCTCTAGAAAAATCTATATCTATAATACCTTTCAAACTGATCATCATAACTGAAACATAAAGCTACATCCTATGACCCCTTCAATTGAATAATGATCTATTTCATAGATTCCCAAGGTTTCCTAAAATTATTTAACTTAAAATAACTAATAAACGACACTAAAAAAGAAATATATAGTTGAGTACAAACCATTCATACATCAAACTTCCTACAACCAAAGAACAAGGAACCTTCCCCATGTCATGAACTTCTTCATCTGTTGATGATGTGTGTACTTTAGAATGTTTTAAGTATCCAATGTGGGGTTTGATATAGGTTTACAAGAATTTATTCCAAATATGTTGATGACCTTAATTATTTATTCCTTATAGGTTAAAACCAAAGATCCAACTTTCATATCCCTCTAGATTCTCATCCCCAATATCTTCCTAACTTGTCTAAGGTTATTTATCTCAACCCTTCTTGATAGATTCCTCTTCAATTCCTCAATCTAATAGAACTATGTACCATCAATAAAAATATTATCCATAAAAAAATAATAATATGATATATATACCACCATACCATTACATTATATATCAATAGTGATCAAATTCACATTGACTGAAACTTTCCTCAAACATGAAAGTGCCAAACTTTTTATTCCACTATCTTGGAGCTTGCTTCAATCCATAAAGAATTTGTTTCAACTAAAAAAACTAAATAATACTTTCTATGGAATTCATAACCCTTTGGATAAAACATGTAAATTTATTCCTCTAAATACCCATGAAGAAAAGATATATTTACATTCATCTTCTCCGAGTGTAGATCATCAAACCTAAAAATTCTAATCACCGTATGAATGGTTATGTGCTTCACCATTGGTGAGAAAATTTCTGAAAAGACCCTTGCATTTACCACCTACTTCAATCAACTTCCTATTTTAAACAAAAAACCCATTTGTTTTCTAGAACCGTATTTCATTCCAGTAGCTCAATTAAATCCCAAGTATTATTTAGATTTAAGGAACTCATTTCCTCTTTCATAGAGTCTCTAAGAGTTTCCAACTCCCCCATACTATCTAGTTCCCAATAATTTATTATAAGTAAGAAATTCTTATTATCTCCAAACCTTTAAAAAAATTATTATATGAGTTGATATCCTCATCAAAAACTCAAGTTTTTCCATTCAAACATCTCTATCATATAATCATTCATCTAGTATTTCTTAGTCTGATATAGTTTTTTCTGATCATTATTTATCTGATGATAGCTCATCTAATTTTCCTCCATATAAAAATGGTTTTTTCTGATCATTCTCTATTCAATATCTTCACTATCATATCCTTAGCCTATGAAATTTCCTTTGAAATCTCCAGACTAAATGTCTATCCGGTAACCTCTATCTAATCACCATTAACATCAATAGTTGATATTTCCTCAACTTCATTTCCAGACATGTTCTAATCTTTCCATAGAAGTTCTTCAATGAAAACAACATCTCAAATCTAGATTATTTTTTTCTTTTCATAATCCTATAGGCGATAACTGAAGTTCTCATCACTATATAGAATAAGAAAGCACACTTCGGATTTCACCACCTACTTGTCTCCATCTTTAGAATCGATATGAAAATATATGATACTTATAAATATTTTCAGATGGCTGACCTCAATTATCATATCTGACCAAAGATCTTTGGGAAGTTCCCATCCCACAACTAAAGCTAGACTTATGTTCACCAAGTAAGTTTATGAATTTGTTTCCTTTTCCTAAATTATCTTAGGCATTTCCAAGTGAAGCCTTATACTCTAAAATGTTTCTATCAGAGTCCGATTCATCCTTTCAGATACTACATTTTTTGTGGAGTTACTAGAATAGTCTTATCATACATGATTCCATTCTTCCTATAATACTTATAAAAGTTGTGTTTAGTGTATTCCCCACCATTACTTATCCAGATACATTTCAACTTTATTTCACACTCTTTCTCAGCCAAAAATTTCCATTGAATAAAATCTTGAAACACATCAGATTTATTATTTATTAAGAAAAACTAAAACTTCCGAGTTACATTACTAATTAATTTCACAGAGTCCAATGATCTTCTATTTGAGTGAACAAGGGCATTACCCAAAACAACAGAATGAATAAGTTCTAATTTTTGATTCCTTGGATTTCTACTATCCAAGTTAAAGGAAAATATCTTATATTTTTCTAACATAAAACTCTCACATCTTCCAAGGTCCATGTGATTGTGTTTGAGTATGCATTTCCCTACAAGAATTTTCATATTCTTTTTAATTAGGTGATTAGAACTATGGTGACACTTTTCTGGTCCATTTTATGAAGTTGTTATGATAACTACAACTTCATCACTCCATCCAGTTAAGTATAAGGTATCATTCTTAACTCTATGAGAAATCACCATGTATTCAATAATGATCTTCTAAACTCCATTTGAAAAGTTTTTTGTGAAACCCACATCATTAAGTTTTCCCAATGATATGCGGTTCTTTCAGAAACATAGAATTTGTGCAACATATTTCACTCTCAATACATTTCCATTATTTATTTGAATGTTATCATCACCTTTCCTAAACTATATCTAGAGTTTAATAATCATCTAGATATACTTACCCAAGTTTCATCGTACATAATCAACCATGAACACACACTCACCTGTTGAATTAAATGATTCCCCTAAGTCAATAACCCATGAATCTTATAGAATGATCATGCTCAGTATCACATTGAAACCTCTATCCATTATACTAACTGAGTTTTTCTCTATGGTAGTTGAAACCTTATTCTGATTCCTATAATATTTCTTAACATTCCCCTTCTTCCCATAAATCTAACATACATGACCAATACCAATCAATTTCCATTGAATTTTTCTCTGGGACTTATCCTCTGTAGATTTTTCCTTCTAATACTCTATTTATTTAGGTGGCCATCTTCATCTGGTACCATTGAGTGAACTTATAGATAGAGTCAAAAAATCACTTTACCTCAACTCATCATTAAATATAAAGTGTTGAATTTCATCAAACACTAGATATACCTTCATATTGGAGTTAATTAACATTGTCATCATGATATCCCAACTTTCTAGAAGCGAGGAAAGAAGAAGACAAACCCAAACATCATATGTGAAAGTTACCTCCATTGACTCAAGATTCCATTAAATCATATTGAATTCACTAACATGATTATATCCATACCTTCCATCCAATAATCTCATGTTGAACAATCTTTTCATCATGAAACCTTTGTTAAGAGTAGTTGAATTTTCATAAATTTAATCCAATGATTTAAGAACTCTTGTAGTAGTTTTCTTCTCTTTAATGTTGAATTCAACATTACATGCAAGAGACATATTGATCAAGGAAAAATCCCCCTATCCAACTACTCCAATTCCATTTTGTCCTTAGTTTTAAGAAATTTACCTAAAAAAGTAGAATCAAGATATTTTTCTATCAAAATATCCTCTAGTCACATTCTCCAAAAGGCAAAGTTCATTCCATCAAGCATATTGATATGAAAATTTCCTTCCTCTGAAGTCATTATTCCAATAATAGTAAAAAAATTAAATAAAATAAATTAAAAGATAAGGGGAGAAGTAACATTAATGTTGTGACTGAAGTAGAACCAACGAAACGCTTTGATACCACTTATTAGGAGGAAATAACCGTATAAAAACTTCTTCCATTTGATCCAATGTACAGTCCTAGAAATCACCATGTACACCTAGTATATGTCTATCCAATCACCTTATCCTATGTATAAATAAATCTCTATAATGATACCAAATAGATGTTTTCTTTTTAACTTCCTCCTCAGAGAATGTGCACTAGAACTAAGATGATATACCACCTAATCACCACACAAAACTCCATGATCACACTTCACACATAACAATAATGAAAATGGAAAAACAATATTTATATGGTTTAGAAAAATGTCCCACATCCATGGGAGAACACCATAAACATATTTCATTAAGGAGATATAAGAGATTATAAAACACTCAATCACTTCCTCTCCACTTCTGAGGCCTCAAAAAATTAAGTCAAAACTCCCACTTTTCATGCATAAGAATCACACTAATAGTACATCTAGATAGGTGGGATACCACCTCTATTTATAGCGGTCTCTCTCCAATCAACCAGTTACACCGACCCCAGAGATTCACAGTCAACCTCCCATTGACTTTGGAAACCATCATTACATTGTTTAACAATCCATTACAACCATCAATAGTTAGTCACCATGAAAGTAAAAAAAATGTATGATTAATATCTTTTAGTGAATAATATATATGGGAGATCCATCAGATGATCTTTGTTTGATCATCACTATCTGATGACACTGTCTGATGGAGGTTTTTACAACGACCGTATCACCCATATAATCTAAAACTGATCAATTAGAAATATCCATCCAGTATGTCCGATGATCTCATTCCCATTATCATGGTCTGATGACCTCTTTCTGAAATGCTCAGTCCTGGGAATCTAAATAATTTCCACAAACTGAACATTTATATCCAAATTTATTTTATATTAATCATATAATCAACTTATATAAGAAAATAAGATACATGATTAAACTACACATTTACTAATCCATGAAACTAATTATTTATTAAACACACACACATTTAACTAAATATAATAAGTTAAAAATGTAGTTTAGTTATACAACCTCACCACTGAGTTCAAAATCAAGACTCATCGCGACTTCACAATGGGCTGTAACCATATCCATCTCCATTTACATCTCTATATCTTCATCCATCTCTACTCCCCACTTCTGACGCTTGTATTAAAATTTTATTGAAAATTAAACAATGATTTATATTTATATTTCAACTTAAATTCAATAATTTTTTTGTTATAAATGATTATGAAATGGTGTAATTTTATAACCGACTTGAATCATCCATCTATGTAATTTCACTGAGGAAACGTCCATTTATATTATAATATAAGTAAATTAATGATTTGTTAAAGAAACAACATTTATATCCTATATTTGTATATATAAAACCCCATGTTCATATGGGTGTTCAGTTTTTTAGGAAAGTTTGAATTTTATACTAGCTTTTAGATTCCAATTATAAGGGGTATAACCCCTCAAAAGTTCCATTTTTCACATGGAATAATGTGATATAGGGGGTTTGGGGGGACTTAGAGTTCCCAGGAATCTTGGGAGGTGACTATGGAACACAACCAAGGGGATATAGTACAATTAGCTAGTCGACCAGAGGCCACTGGCTAGCTGGTGTCATTCCATTAGGGGTGTAGGTCTACCTAGGCTCATTTTCCAGCCAGTGGGTTCTAGAATCCTTTTTAAAAGGGGTAAAATGGTTCATTTCACCCCTTCACCCCTTTCTTTATAATCTATTTTTTCCTAGTTGAGGATAATTTATAATAGTGTCGGTTCCCTCCTCTTATTATCCTCTATTATGGTAGATCTTCTAGGTTTATTATCCATTTAACATTCCACCAGATGTATTGTAACACTCCAATATTTCATAGTACATTATTTCTTCAAAGTAATTCAATAACTAGCGCTACATGCAACAACGAGTTTGAGCGCATCACGACTTACCAAACTAGCTGTTCAAAAAGTAGTTACGAATAATATTAATTTAATTTTGAATTTTTTATATATCATATATAATTTTAAAATTAATATTATGTGTTTCTTAGATATAATATATGAACAAATTCATTTTTTTAGATAAAAGAATTATTTTTCAAAAAATACAATTTTATCGCCTTTTAATGGAGAACCATTTTTAAAACCAATATTTGACACTTTTATATATTCAATTTAATTAAATTAAATTATTATTTAGAATTAGGACATAAAAATTTATTTTGGATAAATTTTTGGTACTTTTCTGATAACTTTCATATTTTGACGAATAGTGACAAAAACAATGTTTTAATTGAAAACAACATTTTTAATCGAAATATATTATAGAGTTAAATTATGTATTTGAATGGTTTTGAAGTATAATTAGATTTTATTTTTATCATTTAATACAATGTAGGTCATTATAAGTAATTTCACATTTGAATTTGACATAAACAAATGTCAATCTTTTGATAGTTTTTACTTTTTAATAACCCGCTTTTTGGTTTTGAAAATGAGAATTAATTTTAAATTAATAAATTCAACTTCTATTTTTTGAAGTTGGTTAAATAGACTTAATTTTTTAATTCGGAATATCGGAATTATCTTTGGGTGAATTTTTAGTATTTTTTCGAAAACCTTAAATTTTTGATGAATTATGAAAAACACTGAGTTATTGTTTAAAACCGACTTTTTATTTAAATAATTATTTATTTTATTTAAATTTATTTTAGGTCAAAATAGATAAATAATAACTATATAAGTTCAATTTAATTCATTGGAGTCATTTTCTAATAATTTTAGATATATAAAAAATTTATTGAACTTTTTACCGTCTTTTACCCACCTCTAAGGAGCATTTCAAATTTGCATAAAACTTAATTTTACCACTTCTATGAGTCTAATTTCAAAAATAAAAGAGAAAAAGTTAATATCTGTAAGTAAAATGTGGTTCAATAAGATGAATATAATTTTTTGGTGAATAGAAAGTTTTGACTTTTATTTACCATGGTTAAAAGTAAATAGGGTAATTAAGGGTAGAAATGAAATCCTAATTACCCTAACACATATACTAATTCTATTGTATAAGTATAATTCGACCAAAAACAGCCTTAGTAATAAAATATTATCCTATTTGGTCCACTTGGATTAGATTATGACATTTATTATTATTTTATTTAAAGAAGTGTTAAAAGAGTTAAATTCAAAATTTAATAACTAAACCATATTTAATATAGGGTTACACACAATATAAATTAGACTATAAATATTCATTAGATTTATAAAAATATTTACCACATAAAAGTATTTTATTTATAATTTTTTGACATAAAATAAAATAATTTATTTATGACACAATGATGATGCAGTAATTACCTTATTAATGAAATATTAAAATAATTGATATTATAAATATCCAAATAAATGTAAATTGAGACTTATGATTAATTAAAATAATTTTCTAGGTTAATATGACATGTTAGGGTTGGTTAAATAAATTTTATTTGAAGTGATAAAGTGTTTATGGATTTAAAAAAAATCAAATAATAAATAGTGTCAAAATTGACATAATTGAGTTTTTAAGACAAATACTGTATTATTAATTGATATAATATTTATAAAAATATAAATTTAGTCCAAAGGACTTATATAAGGTTATATATATTAATAATGAACGACTTGGGGTTCGTTTGGCTGGTTATAATAAGTTTATTAACCATATAATATAAAAATACAAAGAGACATGGTAAATGTCAAACTATTTAACAACGAGTTAAATCTAAAAGATAAGGTTAATATGATGACCTAAACCTATCTAAAACCTATTATTTGAGTGGTTTTCGATCCATCCCCACCTTAGAATCTAAATATTTCATTTTTAGCCATTAAAAACCAAAAATGATTTTATTATAAAATAATATTTCAAGCTTTTCCAAAAGTGACCCTCACCTCTCTTATAAAAGGGAACTTCCCCTTATCTTCATTTCACACCTCAAAATCATTTTTGGCTCACCAAAAACCTACCCAAATATCCTCCAAACTTCCCTCAATTAAACTTATATTCCTTATTTTGATCATAAAGACAACCTAAGGAGACCTTTTGATCAACTCAAAAGGAAACACCCGAAGTAGAGGTAATAATTTCACCCCCTCTTTCAAGTTCTTTTCTTCTTCCACTTCCCCTTTCTTTGTTGTTTCCATACCAAAATAATAAATCCAGTACCTTCTACATACTGTTATGTTATTATAAATATGGTACAACCATATTCGTTATTCTATCCATCCTACAAATGAAAAAGTCACTATACATGCGTACGTACGGATTGCCGTCTCCACGTCGTGGTGTAGTTTGTTATTCAAACACTTCATTATTTTTATGGGTATAATAATGAGTATAAATGTTGTAACTAATAAATATAACATGTTAATGATTTTTTATATATGATATACCATCCAATTGTTGGTTCCGGGCGCAGCAGAAGCGCGTTGGTGGGTTTTCCCAACATTAATTTTAGCGTTAACCAACATACAATCTGAGATCCGTCACGATAATAAAATGGTGGATCTTTGAAATAGAACGAAGAAAGAAAAGAAAGAGAAGGGTCCCAGAACCCTTTATAGAATCATCATATGTTGGTTATAATTAATTTAATTTAATTGACAAGAATTACCTGCATGGAATTATTTCTTTATTGATGTCTCCCGTCATGATATGATGTGATCCGTCATTGTGTCATAGAATCCAAGTGTAGGATTCCTCTAGTGATGATCTACACATGCTCCACATATCTTTGGATGTCACCGAAGGGATCTCTGGGTGCTAGCGTAGAAGAACTTTCTATTGCGATGTCCACCTTCGATCTCCTTGATCCGGTGGTGGTGGATCTCTCTCGATCTTGAGAGCGTTCTTGGAGGAAGGAGTTCTTTCGGCCTTGAGAGAACTCTCCAACATTGTTGAGCACAACGATTGGGGAAAAGTGTTGTGGTTGTGAGGATATTTATAATCGATTTTGAGTTTATAGATTTATGACAATAAATAAACGTGTTACGCATTTTATTTATTTCATTAACTCTTATTGAAAACCCCCATGTCAAATCATTAATTCCTTGACATTCTCCAATGATGATTATAATAAATATCATTTAATAAAATAGTATTATTTCCTCAAAATTATGACTAGAAAAATTACACGCCGTGTAATCATTAATACATGATGTGTACTCATTTTCTATAAAACTATATGGAATGTATATTCAATATACACAACGTGTACTTTTTATTTTCCATTTTTCTTTATTTACTCCACCACATTTATTAGACCTTGAGTAGTGGCTATTTATTTCTCAAATAAATGTAACTGCATTACTCAGTAATAAATATATATTATTTCTCCCACAATATATTCTCTCGAATAATTAGTGTCGAAATATATGCGATCAGGCATCCATAAATAATTATTAAACCACAATCAGGAATAATCTTTATTTAACATGTTAAATTAATATTTAACTGAGATACATGGACACAATTAGTGTGTGACCCTCTAGGCCTATTTCTCAGTGGCATTAGGCGGAGCCTACCTACAGTACAAGGTTAGCGTCTAGAAACATGATAAGGCACCCATAGAGAAAGAAGTTAACATTGCAATGACATGTCACCTAATACGAATGCTTACCATGTAATATAATCCCTTTCTCATGATATCTCAAATCAAGCAGGTTGCATGCTAGTGCCATCAACCCATGTGCTCGATTATTCTTTCTTTGAATTTTCAGAATTGAACTCACCCATTTCTTACCATGGCCATGGATTTATTTTGGCTATATCAATTCCATCAAAGGGCATGAGATATCCACTTCTGTTATGGAATAGAAGGGACAAATCCTTTCTCGCATTATTTATTAATGTAGTATTACTCGTGATGCACCGAATGTATCCTACCTCGCTGTGAATAGTGTGTCGTTATAGTTTTCGTCAATACATATGTGCGTGAGTTATAATACCCATTAATAATAATCTTAAAGTCTAAGGACCAATAAGCACATCCGCAGATAGGAACATCCAATGACACTATGAAATGTAGATTTCCTACTGGCGGGTCTCATTCTCATAATATCCTCTTGGATATTACCAAGGGTGCACACCATGAGAAGGTGCCTCAAAGTTTTATGAGTCCTCACTCCTAATGTCCTATATTATTTGTGTCCCTCAAATAACATAATCTGTCCATAGAACATATATTCAAGAATAGTGTTATGGAAATTCTGGGTTCTCATCATAGCAGGGATTCGCTATGACCCTTTAATGCAACAACTATCCTTCAGACATTATCACATGCATTGTCATGCAAAAGAACAATCAAGATGTGATAAGGATTTTATTAATGAATAAAGTACAAAGTAGTTGGTTCTAAGCCACCGACTCCAATAGACTCCCACTTGAACTATAGCCAACTACTAACAACCTTTAACCCACTAGCTCTCACATGATATTCATGCTTCTGCTGAGATAGGCCTTTAGTCATGGGGTCTGTAGTGTTCTCTTCCTTGGACACTCTGCTCACTGCAAATTCACCCCTTTGGTAGAAATCCTTCAAGTGGTGATACTTTCGGATTATGTTATTTGTCCGTTGATGTGACCTTGGTTCTTTTTCAAGAGCCTCCTCTGCAGTATTATCACAATACAATGTGATAGAATCTTTACTTCTAGGCACCACATCAATCACCTAGAGAAAGTTCCGAATCTAGACGGCTTCCTTGGATGAATTAGAGGCCTCTATATATTCGAACTCCGCTGTAGAATCAGTGACAACTAGATTATTTGAACTCTTCCAGCTCACAGCTCCTCCATTGATATAGAAAACATACCCCGATTGTGACTTCAGATCGTTATGATCTGTCTGAAAACCAGCATCAACATACCCTCTCATGACAAGATCCTCGTCTCCTCCATACACCAGGAACATATCCTTAGTTCTTCTGAAATACTTAAGGATAGTCTTAACAGAAGTCCAATGTTGTTCTCCTAGATCTGCTTGATATCTACCCATCATGCTCAGTGCATAGACAACATCAATCCTGGTATATAACATGGCATACATGATGGATCCTATAGACGAAGCGTATGGGATCTTACTCATTCTATCTTTCTCTTGTTGTGTCTGAGGACACATTTTCTGAGAAAGATTTAGGCCATGTGACACTGGAACCAATCCCCTCTTGGATTGTTCCAAACTAAATATCTTTATTATCTAGTCAATTTATGTACCCTAACTTAGTCCAAGCAGCCTCTTGGATCTATCACGAATGCTCTTGATCCCTAGAATATAGGCTGCTTCACCCAAGTCCTTCATGGAGAAACACTTGTTCAACCGGTCCTTAATTGACTGTAAGACTGGTACATCGTTTCCAATAAGTAATATGTCGTCAACATATAGTACTAGGATAAATATCGTATTCCCATTAAACCACTTATAAACACATGGCTCACATTTGTTCTTAATGAAACCAAATTCATTTATCGCTTCATCAAATCAAATGTTCCATGACCTGGATGATTTATTTAATCCATAAATGGATTTCTGCAACTTGCAAACCCATTTGGATTCACCTGGTGTCACAAACCATTCTGGTTGTGTCATATAGACATCTCCCTGAAGGTTCCCATTAAGGAATTCCATTTTGACATCCATATTCTAAATCTCATAGTCATGGTAAGATTCTATGGAAAGTATGATTCTTATGGATTTAAACATGGAAACTGGCAAGAAGGTTTCATCATATTCAATTCCTTAACGCTGTCTGAATCCTTTAGCCACTATCCTTGCTTTATAGGTGCTAACTTGAGCTTCCATGTCCAGTTTTCTCTTGAATACCCATTTTCATCCAATAGGCTTTACATCAACTGGCTCATCTACTAGAACCCAGACATGGTTCTGATACATGGAATCCATCTCAGAATTTATAGCTTCCATCCATCTTGTAGCTTTTGAGCTTTCTACTACTTCCTCGTAGGAGAGAAGTTCATCATTGTCCAACAATAATGATTCACCATCCTCAGTTACTAGGAAACCAAATATTTCTGGTTCCCTTACCTCTCCTGAGATCCTATGCAGCACTTGTGTTTTTGGAACCTCTTCCACGGGGACCTGTGGAACTTGTTCCTGTACCAACTCCTATGTATCTTGAGCATCAACTTCATTGAATTAAATCTTGCTCCCACTATCCTTTTTGATAATTTTATCCCTCTCAAGAAATATAGTTTGTCTGGCGACAATCACTTTCTTTTCTTGAGGGTTATAAAGGTTATATCCTTTAGTTTCCTTGGGATATCCTATAAAGATACACCTTGTGCCCCGGGGTGCTAGTTTGTTTCTTGAGAAGGCCTTAACAAATGCCTCGCATACCCATACACGTGCATGCGACAAAATGGGTTTATTTCAATTCCATAAATCGGAGGGAATTCCATTTTCCACCTTAGTTGGTACTCAGTTTAATGATTATACTGCAGTTTGGAATGCATATCCCCAAAAGGATAATGAAATATATGTATGACTCATCATCAACCTCACCATGTCCAACAATGTGCGGTTCCTCCTTTCACTAACACCATTCCACTATGGTGTATAAGGAGGAGTGAGCTGAGATAGAATCCCAGACTCCCGTAGAAGATCGATGAACTCTTGGTTCAGATTTTCTCCACCTCGATCTGATCGAAGTTTATTTATCTTCTTACCAAACTGATTATCTACTTCATTCTTGAATTCCTTAAATTTTTTTAAGGCTTCTAACTTATACCTCATTAAGTAGACATAGACATATCTACTCAAATCATTAGTAAATGTAATGAAGTAAGAATATACACCTCTAGCTTCTACTAGAAATGGTCCACATACATTCGTGTGTACCAATACTAAAAGATTTGTGTCCCTTTCACCCTATCCACTGAAAGGCATCTTGGTCATTTTACCTTGTAAACAAGCATGACATCTATCAAGTGGTTTTAGCTCAGTAGAGTCTAAATAGCCATCTTGACAGAGCTTTGTCAAATGCTTCTCGTTTACATGACCGAGATGGTGACGCCACAATTGAGTGATGTACGAGTCATGTGAGTTTGTTTTGTTATCGATTTCCAACACTTGTTTTTCATAATTTAATACATACAAACCATTATTTAAATGTGCCATACCATAACATATGTTGTTCTTATAAAAGAGACAACCCTTTTTTCCAAACTTGAAAATAAATCCATCTATATCCTAACAAGATACATAAATTATGTTCTTGGTAAGACTAGGCACATAATAACAGTTATGTAAAACCAAAATCATCTCAGTTGGTAATGAGAGGTGGTAATCGCCAATGTCCAACGCAGCCAGCCTCACGCCATTGGAAGCTCGAAGATCCACCTCTCCTCTGTCAATATTTCTAAATCTACTTGGTTCCTACATTTGAATACAGATATGAGCCCCACAAGCTGTATCTAATACCCAATGTGTAGAAATGGAAAGATTACACTCGATAATAAACACACCTTTAGTTTCCCCATGCTTCTGGGTGCAGTTCCTCATCTAGTGGACTTTCTTAGCACATGAAAAACATACTACCTACCATTCCTTGCCCTGCCTCTGGATCTTCCCCTTCTTGGAAGGACGACGCTCGGGGGCTTCAGACCGTTTATAAGTCTTTGGCCCCTTTTCTTTATCCTTCCTTTTCTTATTCACCATAAGGACTATAGGTTTGTCATGCCCCATGTCCTTATCTACCTGGAGAATTAAGGTCAGAAGTTCTGATAAACTATTCTCATTGTTTCTCATGTTGTAGTTGATAATATAGCTTGAGAAGGTCTTGGGAAGTGATGATAGGATGAGATCTGTATGAAACTCATCCGGGAATTTAATCCCTAAGATGCCCAGACGTTCAATATGGCCAATAAGATTGATTACATGAGGCCCAGCTGGAGCAGACTCTCCAAGCTTAGTTTTAAACAAAGAATTGGAGATCTCATATCTCTCTTGACTCATCTTCTCTTGGTAGAGATCCTTAAGGTGAGACATCATGCTATACACGTCCATGTTTTCATGTTGCTTCAAGAGATCATTACACATGGACAGTAGCATGAAACATTGGACATCTATGGAATCATCCATATGTTTCATATAAAGAGATAGTTCCTTATCACTAGCCTCGTTTCTAGGCACAACTGGAATAGGTTCTTCCAGCACATACAATTTACTCTCATGGCGAAGGATGACGCGTAATCACCTCTGCCACTCTTGGAAATTGGTGCCGGTGATAAGGTTTTCCTTCTCGAGTATGGTTCGCAATGATATGTTTGAAGCCATTTTTCTTTCCATTTTTACAAATTAAAATGAGCAAAGTTTTAGTACTTTATTATAAAAACTGAGATAAATAAATAAATTAATACTTATTAGTCTCCCACTATTTTATCGAAATCCAACATCCCTCACCATTGACTTCAGAATATTCTGTTGCCAGAATATTCTAGAGGCAAGGATCCATATTTCCCTTCACATTAACCTAACTAGGGTTGGTCATGCAACTTGAAGGGTTTTAGGTAGGCATTACAAATTCCAACTGCATTAACTCGTAGCTCCTTGATCCGTTGAGTGGACTCCCCAATCCTAGAATCCTTTTATTTTGGATTTCCTCAACCTTTTCCTCTTGGTCACACCAAGTCCATCTATGGTAGTCAAACCTTGATGCGAACCAAGTCAAGTCAACCCAAAACTCTGGATTAGAATTCCTTGATAATTGAAAGCACCCCAACTAGGGTTGGTCAAGCACTTTGAACTATTGTTCGATTCTAACAAAGATTATGGAAGGCTATACCGAATTAATATTTCTTTGAGGGATTTTATCCTTATACATAAATTTATATTTTATTATCTTTGATTACATGCTTGTTAATATTAAGTGGGATATACTTAAGTGATTAACCATGTCTAAGATAATATTTACACATAATCCGGTCTTATTTTAGTTCTATCTTGCATGCCTGTTTAATTCATTAATCATGTGATCGTGACAACACACCCACAATAAATAAACCATGAAACTGACAGAAATAAAATAAATGGTATTATCATGAGATTTTCTATTAGTTAGTTTATGTAGCGGTTGATAAACTAACCCAAGACCTAGGGGAGGAACACCTTGAACCTTTCGGGTTCGTGTTTACAACTTTCCACCTATCCACCTTTGTATCTCCTTAGATTGTTTTTTCCTTGGCTCCTGACTTGATCCATCTACACTAGCTTGGGAGCTCCATCCATTACAAATGCATTTATCTCACATGCAGGTGAGGGGTAAAAAGGGGTTTTTACATAAAATAATCCTTGGGCACGCATGCCCTACATTTTAATGAGGAGATGGCTTGCAGGCCAACAAATTTAATTTAAATAAATTAAAATAAACCATTCACATACAAAGGTCTTGGTCTAGCTCATGATCATCCATACATGCAACGATATTACGCATTAATAAAAATAGAATTCAATTATTTAATCATTCTTGTTTATGATAAATCACGCTCGAATCAATTAATTATCTTTAATTAATCAATCGTTTTATCTTAAAACCTTTTATGAATTTCCTTGAGATTCTCATCCATCATAATTTTAAACAAATAAATTCATTTAAAATGATCCTTGTACGTAACTTGTACCTTGGAGGCAACCCGGTGAATTCTCATTCATTATGCATATTTTAAATTAAAAACACATATATAAAACACCTATCATGTGTTGTGCCTCATCTTTACACCTGCACTATGGTACACGTCTCAAGGGTTTGTATAATATAATAATAAATTTTAATAAATCTGCGTAATTTGGATGAGTACACAACGCGTAGTTCTGACTACACGACATGTACTTTTTTTCACCATCCATCCGAAGTACACGCCCGGGGGCATGACATCTAGATGTACTTCAGAAATTTTTGGAGAACACGGTGTGTTCAGTTGGAAAACACGCCGTGTAGTATCCACGTTACACGGTTTCCAGCCGGGCAAGCCGTGTACGGGGTACACGGTCCAACCCTAACCCGAAGGGACTACACGCCATGTTTAGTACACCACACGGCGTGTAATCTGGAAACCGTGTGCCACCTATTCCTGGTCAACACACGGTGTCATAAATGACTTAGATATGATCCAATACATGACCTAATTTGGCGGATCAGTCAATGAATTGAACCTAGACTACATGACATATACTTCCGAATACATGACGTGTATTCTGGTGCTGTACGGCCAGGAGCATTTGGAACCTCCAGATGAGATCCTATATTTTATTTTAATCAAAATTAAAAGAAAAATTCATTTCTGTAAGGTGAACGAGAAACAATAGGGGAGGAACAGATCTCGAGATTCAGATTTTAAGGAATGATTAACTTTAATTGAAACAACTATATTACTAAATGCGTAAATCACCAACGAAAAACTAAATAATTATAATCAACTATATGACCCCTCTAATACCACTTGTAGGTTCCGGGTGCAACAGAAGTGCATTGGTGGGTTTTCCCAACTTTAATTTTAGCATTAAAAAATGTTCAATATGGGATCTATCACAACAATAAAATTCCATATCTTTAGAATAGAACGAAGAATGAAAAGATAGAGAAGGGTCCCAGAACCATTGAGAGGATCATCATATGTTGGTTATAATTAATTTAATTTAATTGACATGAATTACCTTGATGGAATTCTTTCTTCTTTGATGTCTCCGGTCACGATTCGATGTGATCCGTCGTTGTATCATAGAATCCAAGTGTAGGATTCCTCTAGAGGTGATCCACACGTGCTCCACGTATCTTTGGACATCACCGAAGGGATCTCTGGGTGCTAGTGCGGAAGAAACTTCTCTTGCGATGACCGCCTTCAATCGCCTTGATCTAGTGGTAGTGGATCTCTCTCAGTCTTGAGAGCATTCTTAGAGGAATGAGTTCTTTCAGCCTTAAGAGAACTCTCCAGAATTGTTGTGCACAAAAATTGGGGAAAAGTGTTGGGGTTGTGAGGATATTTATAATCAGGTTTGAGGTTATAGAGTTATGACAATAAATAAATGTGTTATGCATTTTATTTATTTCATTAACTCTTATTAAAAACCCCCTGTCAAATAATTCATTCCCTGACATGCCCCCACATTGATTATAATAAATATCATTTAATAAAATGATATTAGTTCCTCAAAATCCCGACTGGAAAACCTACACACCGTGTAATAATTAATACATGGCATGTACTTGTTTTCCATAAAACTACATGGAATTAATATTCAATATACACGGTGTGTACTTTTTATTTTCCAATTTTCTTTATTTCCTCCACCACATTTATTAGACCTTGAGTAATGGCTATTTATTTCTCAAATAAATGTAACTGAATTACTCGCTAATAAATATATATTATTTTACCCACAATATATTCTCTCGAATAAATAGTGTTGAAATAAATGCGACCAGGCATCCTTAAATAATTATTAAACCACAGTTGGGAATAATATTTATTTAACATGTTAAATTAATATTTAATTAAGATACATGGACACACTTAGTGTGTGACCCTCCATGCCCCTTTCTCAGTGACATTAGGCGGAGCCTACCTGAAGTCCAAGGTTAGTGTCTAGAAACACGCCAAGGCACCCATAGAGAAAGAAGTTAACGCCACAATGACATGTCACCTCATATGAATTCTTACCGTGTAATATAATCCCTTTGTCACGATATCTCGAATCAAGCGGGTTGCATGCTAGTGCCATCAACCAATGTGCTCGATTATTCTTTCTTTAACTTTTCAAAATTGAACTCGCCCGTTCCTTACCATGGCCATGGATTTATTTAGGCTATATAAATTCCATCAAAGGGTCTGAGATATCCACTTCTGTTATGGAACATAAGGGACAAATCCTTTCTCGCGTTATCTATTAATGCAGTATTACTCGTGAGGCACCCAACGTATCTTACCTCGCTGCGAATAGTGTGTTGTCACAGTTTTCATCAATACATCTAAGTGTTCTAATTGTAATAACCATTAATAATAATCTTAAAGTATAAGGACCAATAGAAACGTCCAAAGATAGGAACATACAATGACACTATGAAATGTGGATTTCCTACTGGTAGGTCTCGTTCTCATAATATCCTCCTAGATATTACCAAGGGTGCACATCATGAGAAGGTGCCTCAAAGTTTTATGAGTCCTCACCCCTAATGAACTGTATTATTTGTGTCCCTCAAATAACATCATCCAACCATAGAGCATATATTCAAGAATATTGTTATGGCAATTCCAGGTTCTCATCATAGTAGGGATCCACTATGACCCTTTAATGCAACAACTATCCTTAGGACATTATCACATGCATTTTCACGCAGAAGAATAATCAAGATGTGATAAGGCTTTTATTAATGAATAAATTACAAAGTAGTTGGTTCTAGGCTACCAACTCTAACACCAATTGCATATGATTTCACCATCAATATAATGATATTGTCGCTTGTGCGTATGTATGGATTACCGTCTCCACGAACACGATGAGATTCATTCCCCATCATAATCATTTAAGAATAATTTTCATTTTATGAGTAGAAATAATGTTTATAAACATAATATCATTCTATATATGAATCAAATACATCCTATTCATAACAAACATGACTTACTTAACCAGACATATAAAGGAAAACGAATCAGTTAACACCCAAAATGATGATACTACTAAAATATTATTAACAAAGAAATATTAGAAGATATTATATGATATCATATTTATGTATATAGTTCTTTTATAATTTAATAAAAATGATTTAACTATTATACAGGAGGTTAACGTACCCTCGACCAAAGAAAAGTACAAGTTAAGGGTTAATTCTACAATCTCTTCATTATCCGAGGTTGTTTTTACGTGAGTATCTACTGGGACCTCTTTATCATCAACATCTGGGTTTCATAAAAATATTTTCAAAAGGAATATTTTAAGGTTTTATGTAAGGGAATATTTAACTAGATCATCATTTTAAATGGTTTAAATATTTATTCTTCTAAATCATTCTCATTAATGCCCATGTTTTCAAAATGGTTTTTAAGGATTTATTTACATGGACATGAATATTTTTAAAATGTAAATTCTTCTCAAAAGTTTCAAAGTGGTATGGGAAAATTTGATTCAAAAGTTTCTTTAAATGTATTCCTTTCTAAATTATGTGACTTTTAAATATTTTCATGAAAAAAGGATATTTCTATCAAAGAGTTTTACAAATAATTTTCATCTATATCAACTTTCCTTGATGGATTTTAAACTTGTTTGAATTTGATTTATTATGATACAAATCTTTCATACTGTAATGAAGGTTTTGTGATATGTTTGACTATGGATGTGTTATTTTTATACCATTCATGGTTTATGGACAAAGTATTAAATTTTCATATGCAAGTTTTAATATGAATGTTTATGTTATGTTTAAACCTTTTCATATGAGGAATGCATTGAACTTAGTAACTGACGGGTGGAACCAGCTATAGCTCCTAGATGCATCGGTAGGTCTCATGAGACAAACTAGTGTCTTGGAACAAGGTCTTGACAAAATATTATTTTTAGTCTTGGCACAAGGTGTTGACTATGTGGTTATGAAGTCTGGAATTATGCATTCCATCATTATGAAATTGGATATTGAAATTGCATGTGATTATTCGACTAGTAGAATATCCATGTGAATAAGTAAATGACATTATTTGATTTTATCTTTGCCATATTATGGTGAAGTTTAATTTTAAAAGGCTTTTGTTTTAGTCTTATACATTGACTTAAATGTTTATGCTTATCTATGAAAGTTTTCTCTATATTGTTTTCCTTACTGAGCATCTGATCTCACACCTTTCTATGTTTTATTTTTCCCAAGATGTGAAGAATTATTTAATGGTTGACCTACAGGGATATGCTAAGGATATAAGTGTGTTCAAATGGGACAAAATGTTGTTGATGTTTTTGTTTCATGTTGTAATATAAAACTTATGAATGTATCTAGTACTTATAAGGATACTAAACTGATCAGTCTTTCAGGACATGATTCCTTGCATCAGGCCAATGTATTAAAATAATACACCGACTCTGGGATTCTGGGGTCGGGGCGTTACAATTGGTATCAGATAAAGTTTAACAACAACCTTGGAAATAGATTTAGATAAACTCTAATTAGAGAACAATTCCCTAGGATAGACTTTGAGGATAAGTATAGAAGAATTTACTAGAATTTTAGTAATGTAGAGATTTTGTGTATTTTCCAAGTAATACATCCCTGTCTGGATACGAGCAGGTAGAGGTGGCTCTGGCAGAGATGTTATTATGAGTGAAAACTCCGACAAGGAGTTTTGGTCTTGACTCGAGGTATCCTGGTACACGAAAACGGGCCTTGCTGCACTCTTAGTTACAACACTCATAGGGGATATTCTTAGGATAATTCACATTTTCATTACAAGCCATTATAGAAGGATTTAGGAGTAAATACTTCCTCAAATAAGAAATTTTATGATTATAGATTATATGCATGATATTTTCAATTTAAATTAGGTATTTTACAAGTTTGGAATTATGCATTGCAATTTATAAACAAACATACTGTATTCCATTGTTTAGAAATGGAACCTAGTAGAAGGAATGGGAATTCCAGCAATATGTATGATCGAAATATTAAGAAGGATCATATCTTTCATGGTATTAAGACAAAATTTAAAAGGGAAATAGTCTCCCATGTATTCTCATCATATGAAGAAATAGTATGATGTGTTAATAAGATAAGTAAATAATTCCTTGAGTCTTATGGCTTTGAATGGAAGAAAGAGAAGAAAAGGATGGAAGAGAGAAAGATGGATAAAGTGAAGAGGGGAAAGAAGGATTTTCCCATGTGTGATAACTATGGAAAGAATCACTTTGGTAAATGATTGAAGGAAATGAGAGTTTGTTATAAGTGTAGAGAAAAAGGACACCAAGTACGCGATTTCAAGGGTAAGAAAAAGTTTCAAATGTACAATGCTTCATCTGCAATGAGTTGGGACACTACACGAAGCAATGTCCAAATCATCAGAGTATGCCCCAAATGCTGCTATTGGATAAAAATCAAGTTATGATACTACCAAAGATGAAGAGGAATGATTAAATTTCTTATGTTGTAATTAAAGTATTGTTTCATTTTAGTATTATACTAATGATGTACATGTTATAATAATTATAGAGTATAAAAAGGATTGTAATGTAGTACTATTTCATTAAGGACTTGAGATTGTGTGGAACCAAGAAAAGTGACTCAATAGAAGGTTAATGTTTTTTTAAAATATATGGTTGAGATAAAGATAAACCATAATATGGTTTTGATACCGAGGTAGTGATTTTGGAATAATATATGATTGATTTGGATAAATTATATTGGATATTATTGACTACCTTGAAACTGATTAATGATTTTTATATTCCATCATTGTTGGAGTTTACAAAATTTTTGGATAGAAGGAGTATATCCAGTATTCTATAAAGAATAAGGGAGCATGAATGTAATCAATAATGTTTTATGGCAATTCAGGGTGTTACCGTGTTTTAAAAGAGTACATGATGAAGGTATTCACATGTTATTACATGGAAAAAGGATCTTCATTATGTTTACCTTCCTTATAAATTTTGGATTGTGAGTTTGGACAGATGTATTTTGGATAAGTCTAAAGGTTGGAATCGATTAAGTTTTACATTGGATATTATTGTTAAGGTTAAATAATTTCTTGAGATTATTTTTGGATTGTCATAAAAAGGACAACCCAGAGGTCGGGTGACAACCCGTCGTGTCTGACAAGACCGAGAGACTTGAACCCACAACCGAAGGGCGACAAGGGTGGATCACCTACCACTGGTATACGTGATATCCTGGTTTGTATAATGTAGTTTTCTAAAATAGTCTTACAAATGAATTATAAATTCATTATTTTTGTAACCCTATACGATTATGCTAAATATAATATTTTTGAATTCTATTATCTTTTGTAGTGAAAGATGAGTTTGTGGTAGGAATTAGTTGAAGGATGAAACTATACTTATCAAGTATATTTTTTCCCTCTTATTCTATGAATAAATTCATTCTTAAATTTTTGGGAAGGGATCTTAAAACCAAAAATGTGTTATCCTAAAATCTTATGTTTTATTGAACCGATAATATTTTAAATCATCATTGATTGATGGCTTTGAGGACCTCAATTCTACACTTTTTTGTGATTGATGACCTCAATAACACCCTAAAAATATTTACATTTTCCCTCCAATTATGTGTATCTAATTTCCACCAATGTTCTCCTAATCGAGATCATAATTTGGTGGTGAATTTTTTATTTTCCTTTCCCTCTTATTAAGACTAAATTTTATTAACCCAGTTTCTGATACAAGTTTTCCACAAATGTATTTTTCTATTTTTAACCTATTATTTTCGAAGAAAAATTTCAAACTATAAGGACACAATTTATTGAAGGAGGGGAAAATGTAACACCCCAAGATTTTATAGTACGTTATTTCTTCAAAGTAATTCAATAACTTGCTCTACACACAACAATGAGTTTGAGCACAAAACGACTTACCAAACTAGCCATTCAAAAAGCGGTTATGAATAGTATTAACTGAATTTTAAATTTTATATATATCCTATATAATTTTAAAAATAATATTATGTGTTTCTTAGACATAATATAATAAACACATCATTTTTTTTCAGATAATAGAAGTATTTTTCCAAAAATGCAATTTTCCACCTTTTAATGCGAACCCTTTTTAAAGCCAATATTTGAAACTTTTATATATTAAATTTAATGAAATTAAATTCTTCATTATAAGTGGGACATAAAAATTTAGTTTTGATAAAATTTTGGTACTTTTATGATAACTTTCATATTTTGATGAATAGTGACAAAAACTATGTTTTAATTGAAAACAACTTTTTTAATCGAAATATCTTATAGTGTTAAATTTCAAATTTGAATGGTTTTGAAGTACAATTAGATTTTATTTTTATATTTTAACACAGTGTAGGTCATTATAAGTAATTTCACATTTAAATTTGACATAAACACATGTTAATCTTTTGATAGTTTTTACTTTTTAAAAACCTTCTTTTTGGTTTTGACAACATGAATTAATTTTAAATTAATAATTGAAAATTATATGTTTTGAATTTCATAAAATAGAATTCATTTTTGAATTCAGAATATCAAAATTATCTTAGGGTGAGTTTTTGATATTTTTCTGAAAGCTTTCAATTTTTGATGAATAGTGAAAAACACTGTGTTATTGTTTAAAACAGACTTTTTATTTAAATAATTATTTATTTTATTTAGATTTATTTTAGATAAAAATAGATACATAATAATTATATAAGTTAAATATAATTAATTGGAGTCATTTTATAATAATTTTAGATATATAAAAATTTTATTGAACTTTTTACCGTCTTTTACCCACATCAAAGGAGCATTTGCAAATTTGCATAAAACTTAATTTTACTGCTTCTGTGAGTTGAATTTCAAAAATCAAAGAGACACGATTAATATCTGTAAGTAAAATGTGGTTTAATAAGACAAAAATAATTTTTTTGTGAATATGAACTTTTGACTTTTATTTACCATGGTTAAAATTAAATAGAGTAATTAAGGGTAAAAATGGTATCATAATTACCCTAACACATATCCTAATTATATTGGATAAGTATAATTCTACCAAAAAAATCTTAGTAATAAAATATGATCCTCTTTGGTCCACTTGGATTAGATTAAGACATTTATTATTATTTTATTTAAAGAAGTGTTAAAAGAGTTAAATTCAAAGTTTAATAACTAAACCATTTTTAATATAGGGTTACACACAATATAAATTAAACTATAAATATTAATTAGAAATATGAAAATAT
Organism: Viscum album; assembly: GCA_963277665.1. Lineage (NCBI taxonomy): Eukaryota > Viridiplantae > Streptophyta > Magnoliopsida > Santalales > Viscaceae > Viscum > Viscum album. The sequence continues at coordinate 459,552,506 of OY728126.1, forward strand.
TTCCTAAATATTGATATTTTATTTATAATTTTTATACATTAAATAATTTAATTTATTTATGACACAATGATGATGCAGTAATTACCTTATTAATGAAATATTAAAATAATTAATATTATAAATATAAAAATAAATGTAAATTGAGACTTATGATGAATTAAAATAATTTTATAGGTTAATATGACATTTTAGGTTTGGTTAAATAAATTTTATTTCAAGTGATAATGTTTTTATGGCTTTCAAAAAATAATATACTAAATAGTGTCAAAATTGACATAATTGAGTTTTTAAAACAAATACTATATTATAAATTGATATAATATTCATAAAAATCTCAAGTTTTTCCAAAGGACTTAGATAAGGTTATATAAATTAATAATTAACCACTTGGGGTTCTCTTGTCTTGTTATAGTAAGTTTAGTAACCATATAATATAAAAATACAAAGAGACATGGTAAATGCCAAACTATTTAACTAAGAGTTAAATCTAAAAGATAAGGTTAATATGATGGACTAAACCTGTCTAAAACCTATTGGTTGAGTGGTTTTAGACCCATAACCACCTTATACTCTAAATAATTCATTTTTTATCCATTATAAATCTAAAATTATTTTATTATAAAATAATATTTCCATTTTTTCCTAAAGTGACCCTAACCTCTTTTATAAAAGGGAACTTCCCCTTATCTTAATTTCACATCTCCAAAGCCATTTTTCTCAAAAAAACCCTACCCCAATATCCTCCTAACTTTCCTCACTTCAAAATAGAAGCCTTACTTTGATCAGAAATCCAACCTAAGGAGACCTTTTGATCAAATCAAGATGAAACACCCGAAGTAGTAGTAATAATTTCCCCACCCTCTTTCAAGTTCTTTTCTTCTTCCACTTCCTCTTTCTTTGTGGTTTCCAAACCAAAATAATAAATCCAGTACCTTATACATACTATTATGTTATTATAAATATTGTACAATCATATTCATTATTCTATCTATCCTACAAATGACAAAGTCACCATACGTGCGTATGTACGGCTTACCGTCTCCATGTCGTGGTGTAGTTTGTTATTCAAACACTTCATTATTTGGATGGGTATAATAATGAGTATAAATGATGTAAATAATAAATATATCATGTTAATGATTCTGTATGTATGATATACCATCCAATTACATAATATTTAACCATCAATATAATGATATTGTCGCTCGTGCATATGTACGGATTACCGTCTCCACAAACGCGATTGGATTCATTCCACATCATAATCATTCAAGAATAATTTTCATTTTATGATTCAAAATAATATTTATGAACATAATATAATTCTTTATATGAATCAAATACATCCTATTCATAACAAACATGGCTTACGTAACCAATTATATAAAGGAAAACGAATCAGTTAACACCCTAAATGATGATACTACTAAAATATTATTAACAAAGAAATATTAAAAGATCATATATGATATCATATTTATGTATATAGTTCTTATATAATTTAATAACAATGATTTAACTGTTATACAAGAGGTTAACATACCCTCTACCAATTAAAGGTACATGGTAAGGGTTAATTCTACAATCTCTTCATTATCCGAGGTTGTTTTTACGTGAGTGTCTACTGGGACCTCTTTATCACCCACATCCGTGTTTCATAAAAATATTTTCAAAAGAAATATTTTAAGGTTTTACGGAAGGTAATAGTTAACTATATCATCATTTTAAATAGTTTAAATACTTATGATTCTAAATAATTCTCATTAATGTCAATGTTTTCAAAATGGTTTTTAAGGATTTATTTATATGGTCATGAATTTTTTAAATGTTAATTCCTTTAAAAAGTTTCAAAGTGCTATGGGAAACTTTGATTAAAAAATGTCTAATGTATTCCTTTATAAATTATGTGACTTTTAAATGTTTTCATGAAAAAGGTATATTTCTCTCAAAGAGTTTTACAAATCATTTTCATCTATGTCAACATCCCTTGATGGATTTTAAACTTGTTTGAAGTTGATTTATTATGATACAAATCTTCCATACTATATTGAAGGTTTTTTGATATGTTTGAATATGTATGTGTTATTTTTATACCATTCATGGTTTATAGATAAAGTATTGACATTTCGTATGCTAGTTTTAATATGAATGTTTATGTTATTTTTAAACCTTTTCATATGAGGAATGCATTGGACTTAGTAAGTGACGGGTGGAGCCCACTGTAGATCCTCGATGCATCAGTAGGTGTCATGAGACAAACTAGTGTCTTAGAACAAGGAATTGGAAAAATCTTATTTGTAGTCTTGACACAAGGCCTTGAATATGTGGTTATGAAGTCTGGTATTATGAATTTCATCATTATGAAATTGGATATTGAAATTGCATGTGATTATTTGACAAGTAGAATATCCATGTGAATAAGTAAATGGAATTATTTGATTTTATCTTTGCCATATTATGCTAAATTTTATGTTTTAAAGTCTTTTGTTTTAGTCTTATACATTAAATTAAATGTTTATTCCTATTTATGCATGTTTCTTCTATATTGTTATCCTTACTGAGAATCTGAGCTCACCCCTTTCTATGTTTTATTTTTCCCAAGATGTGAAGAAGTATTTAATGGTTGACCTAAAGGGATAGGCTAAGGATATAAGTGTGTTCAAAGGGGACAAAATGTTGTTCATGTTTTTATTTCATGATGCAATGTAAAACTTATGAATGTATCTGGTTCTTCCATGGCTACTAAACTGATCGGTCTTTCAGGACATGATTCCTTGTATCATTCCAATGTTATGTAATAATGCACCAACTCTAGGTAACTGGCGTCGAGGAGTTATATGAATTGGAAGGATTTAGGTGAGTATAATATTACACTTCTTTTATTGCATCATTTATTTCACTATTAAGTGTCCACAAACAATTTTTGTGTGTTATGACCCATTTTCAAGGCATTCATTTATTTCTTATTCTGGTTTGTGTGGTCGCACTAACTCATTAGAAGCTTTACCTAATATTTAAATTAAATTTATTATTTCCATATAGATGTATTAAAGATCCCCTTAGACATAACATAACTTGTTGAGTTGGGGTGGACCTTTGTTTGATCTAATAAAATGGTGAATTTCTCTCATGCCTTAGAATTTCGTAATTAAATTGGGTGGTTTAGGGCTACCATTGGAAATGAATGGTTTAAATTAGAATGTTGGTTTCCTAGGAAGACCCATATGACCCAATAGTTGAAATAAATTTTGAATCATAAATGAAATTGTGAATTTGGATTAAATGGTGATTTTGTATTAAATTGTTAATGTTTCTTTTATGTGAGATGAACCAAAGTGGGGTACTTGGTTTAAATAATTAAATTATTTTATATTTATATCTTGAAATGATGAATTGGTTGATATCAATGGAATTGATAGTGATATTGGAATTAATTGTAGAGATTAATTAAATTCCTTATGAAATATATTAGTGTGGAATCCCTTGTATGAACTTTGGATTCCACTATGGAACTCATGCGAATATCGAGAGTGATGAATTACTTAGATTCAATGTAGTCCAATTCTAAAAAATTCCTTAAGTGAACCAATTTATTTTACTTATATTCATTTCTACAAAATCCATGGGGTTTCTCCCCATTGGATTCAAGTAATGTCTATATTTATTAAATGACACATATTAATGTCATGGATTTTTGAGGGAAACCCTTATTGAATGTTGTGGGATGATGTCCTCAAATTAGAATAGATATTATTAGTGTGCAATGCCTTAGGTGTGATCCTTGGATTCCAATAAGGATATTATTACAACTGTCAAGGATAGTTCCTTGAGTTATAACCATATAATTGAATTTCTTGGGAATTACTGGGATATAATTCCCATATTATCCACATGGATTATGAAGTTCCAAAGGATTGAATAAAAACTTAGAAGGGGTGAGGGGTTGAATCAATTATTCATTTTTATGAGTTTCAAAACTTTTATAAACTTAAACCCTACAACCTATTAATATTTATATCCTTATCAAATTTTAGTAAATAATAATTCATGAAAAATTTGGAAAGAAGGTAAAGAACACAATATTTACAAGGTTCGACCTTAGTGTGAGAACCCACATCCTTACCATAGCCACTCCCGTGGGTCTATGGAAATCCACTATTATGAAGAAGTGAATACAATTTTTGAAAATTCTAGTTATACAACTTTTATCTACCAATAATAAATATTATACTGACTCCCTCCAATTTATAATGTTTTCTTATAAAACAATTGAGGGAAAAAAATAATAAAGATTTTTTAATCTTCTCCACAATTACTTTGTCTAAATCCTTAGTCTGATTTGGCTAGATCTGATTTTATCAATATGATGAGTCTAGATCTGATTCTATAAATACGATGATTCTAGATCTAATTATATCAATATTATGAGTCAAGATTCGATTCTCTCAACATGATGAGTCTGAATCTGATTCTCTCAATATGATAGAATCAATACTATGAACCCATTCTCAATCCGCAAAACTCAAACTCTACTCAAATTCTCAAACTGGTAAATGAAAATTTAGTTGTCTAATCCTCCTCACAAGATCTCTGGTTGAAAATTAGTTTCCCTTGATTTCATTAGGGTTTCTCCATTTCCGCTTGTGTGAAAAATTTCTAATGAATGAATGATCTAAGAAAGTATTTATAGGCAACATAGAAAACAAAATAAGGAAACTTTAAAACTTTCTCCGCTTCCTCAAATTTCAAAAATTTGAAAATATCTCATGTTTAGAATTTAACTTTGAATTATTTAATACTCCTTATATTTCTTTTAGATTTTCACAAAAATTGAATTTCAAGTTTGACCTCTTCAAATCTTCATAAAAATTATGTAATCTTCTTTTTGAGACTTCTTTATAACGAGATCAATAAGGATCTATTTCCTTTTTAGCTCATTATAAATTCTATTTCCTTATCAGTGATTCAAAATTCTATTTCATTCTCAGTGATTACCAATTCTATTTCCTTCTCAGTGATTATGAATTCTATGTCCTTCTCAGTGATTATAAATTCTATATCCTTCTTAGTGATTATGAATTATTTTTTCCTTCTAAGATCATTGTGATTTTTGTTTCTTTCTCATATCATTAAGGTTTATATTTCCTATTCAGATCATTATGATTTCTATTTCCTCTTCAGCTCATTACTAATTCTATTTCCTTCTTAACTCATTATGAATTTTGTTTCCTTCTCAGCTCAATCTGATGGAATCCTCATTATGATGGAATTCTCATTACGATGGAATTCCCATTTCGATGGAATCTTCATACTGTAACTCTAAATTTTTTCATACCTCTACACCATTTTGTTAAAATATTTTATCATAAGAGTTTTCATGATTTGTGCGAACTTTATGATTAGAAAAGAATCATATGATTTTATTTAGAAACTATGAAAACTTTACAACTCATCACTTCAAAATATTCTTTCAAAACTCTTCAACAACAAAATACATATTCACTCAGTAAATTATTTCTTTCTCTGATTTTTATAAAGGAAAGATTCTAGTAAATAATAATTTCAAACTCTGATTCTTTTAGATCCAATTATTTGGATATAATGAAGATGGATCAAATTCCTATATAAAAAACATTATGACAAAAGGTTAGTTTTCAATAAATACAAAAACGTTATGAAAACAGTTTAACCATAAAGGTTCTTCAATTCCCCCATTTGGATTTGTTGAAAGCCCTTGTTAACAACTTTTATAACTCTCAGAATTTTTTCACAACTCAAATTTTGTAAAAAAATCATGTTTTTTGGATTTTATCATAATATATCCTTTCTAAAAAGAGAGTTTCCTCACAACACACTACTGGTTAAAGTAATTTTTTAAGGAATTACATCCCTAAGTGGAAAGAAAATTTTATGTTCATGTAAAGATAAACTTTCCTCAATTTTATTTTCTCCTCTATCACTTTTCTTTTTCTCTCCACCATTTTATGATAACCACAACTTTAGATTCATTTAAGAAAGATATTTTAAAACTTTTTACAAAGTAATTTTTTTTAATTTATCTCCCCCGTTTTTAATATAATCCAAAGTAGGGTGCGGGTCATTCATTATGAGGTTTATGAAGTCATGGGAGGAGGCAGAACATGAAGTTACAACCTTATTTCTACAAACCTTTCTTTCAGCATTGCTTTTGTAAAGATATCAGAAATCTGATACTTTGTTAAAATTAATTCTAACAAAACATCTCCAATAGAAACTTTCTCTTTTATAAAGTGAAACTTTATATCAATGTGTTTTTATCTTGAATGTTGTAAAAGATTCTTATAAAGATAAATTTCACTATGATTATCACAAAGTATCTTTAATGGTTTAGAAAATTTTACTTTAAAATCTTTTAGCTTAACTTTCATCCAAAACATTTGTGTACAAGACTATGTAGTTGCAACATATTCAGATTCAGATGTTCTCAAAGTCCCTAAAATTTGTTTCTTACTATGCCAACTCACACAACATTCACCCAATAAAAATTTTCCTCCTAAGGTTGATTTTCTATCATTACAATCTCCAGCCCAATAGACATTAGTATATCCATGAAACTTCATCTAACTATTTATTTTTTATATAAACCTTGTGAATTTGTTCCTTTGACATATCTCAAAATCCTCTTTACTACCAACATATGTGATTCTTTTGGATTACTTTAATACCTAACTCACAAAGTCCCATATCATAAAAAATATTAGTCCTTAAGGCTATAAGGTAAATGATATTTCCTATTAGCTTCCAAAATTCTTTCCGATTCACACTTATTATGGATTCATCTTTATTGAACTTTTTTCTCACTGGAATATGAGTTGAAAATTCTTTGGATTCTTCCATCCCAAACTTCTTTAACAATTCCATGGAATACTTTTTTTGATATAAGAAAATGTATTTTTCCTTTTATTAAACTTTTAATACAAAGAATAAAGTTAATTCTCATAACATATACATTTCAATATTATTTTTCATTTCTTCCTCAAATGTTTTAAATACATCTTCTATATCCCCAAAAAAATTATATCATCCACATAAACAATTAAAATTGGAGTTATGGAGTCAATATCTTTCACATATAAGTTTCTATCAAATTTTCCTTTATAAAAGTTCAACATTCTCAAAAAATTTTCAAGTTTATAATACCAAGCACATGGATCTTGTTTAAACCATAAAAATATTTCTTAAATTTACAAGCTTTTTTATCCTCATCAAGTAGAAACCAACAAGATTGTTCAATGTAAACTTCTTCCTCAATATCAACATTTAATAAAGATAAATTTACATCCATCTAATAATTTTTTTAATTCTGATGAGTAGCCACTACAAGAAAAATTTGAATAGTTTCTATCATTCCAACGGGGAAAAAGGTTTCATCAAAATCCACACCTTCCACCTATTTATATTCTTTACAAACATGTCTTGCATTATTTCTTGAAACTTCTCTATGCTCATTCAATTTGTTTTTATAAACCCACTTGGTTTTTATAGCGACCCATACTTTACATACATTGTTAATAATTCAAAATTGAAGCACACTTATTACAACATATGACAAAACCACAAAGGACCGTATAGGTATAGTGTCTTTAGAAACTGGGAAACATAAACAACTGGTTCATAAATCTTCTACAGTGCCTCCCATTTATTTCATCATATCTAGGGTCCCTTTTAGCATATTCTACTTAATATCCATCTTCCTGACCTGGGGAAAAGAAAACATAAAAGGGTGAGCTCAAATGCTCAGCAAGGGCAATAAAGGAAATAAAAATCATATCATATCTTTCTTAAAAATCATAACCTGCAAAAGAGATCATAAAATCTTAATAAATCATAGAAGTGAAAATGAGATCCCCATAATCATAACATGAAACTTGAAACTTTGTGGCATGCACACATAATCATGGAAAATCATTTCTTGTTAGTCATGACTTATTGCCAAGACTATCTTAGTGGACAAAGTCCCTTTCTGAACCGAGTTCACTCCTCGTTTCAGTCCTGTATCACTGAACCGAAATAACCTTCCGTTCTAGCCATGTCTATCTCATGAGATATAAAATCTTTACCCAATGCATTGGAGGGAGATATAGGTCCCACCCATCTTATAATGAATCCTTTCTTATGTGTGCCACATAATCATAAAACATACATCATCACATAACACATGTAACAAAAATGGGATTCTTGAAACATCATGACATCATAAATAAATTCATATAAGATAAAGGAATTCATAAAAAAAATAATTCCATCACAACATGATCAAGTCAATGTAATAATAGGGATAAAACAGAACCCTTTATTATCTTAGATGGAAAATAATTTTGATAAAACACTTGAACTCCATTCTTGAGGAAAATATCCTTTCTTCGTCAAAAACATTTTTCCTTTCATAACATGTCATACAACTTTAAAATAAAAGAAGTTGATTAAAAATAAACTTGAAAACTTGTAAAGGAAGCTTCTTGGAAATAATGTTTTAAAAATCCATTCATGCCGTATAAGTTAAAAAAAACATTCTTCGTACTTTTGTCGGAAAAGTCAAAAAGTACCTCGTACGGAAAAACGACAAAAGATTCCTTTCATATTCTTTACTAAAAACTCACCTAAGGGTAAAATTGGATTTAAAATATTGCAAGTGGATGGAAACAATATTACATATTGAGGGAACATGGATGTGGATGATAAAATACACCCCAGTAAATACTTACGAATAAACAATCTCGGATAAAAATGAGATTGTGATATTTCCCTTACCTTAGGTCCGATTTGCTTTGTACGTGTCCGAAGCTCCTGTATAATGGTTTAAATAATGTTATTGACTTATTCCAGAATCATACATGTTGATATGATATCATATATGGTCATATTATTAGCTTTTTGTTAGTAATATTTCATTGTTACTTGTTACTCGGGTCTTTATAACTTTTTGTTCTTATGCGTGTTTTGTCGAATAAATTCTTATTCTTATCTTTAGGTTATAGATAATTCATTTACAGAATGGTATTAGTGTAGTATATACCATATTCATTCATTCAATTCATTTATATAATCATTATGAAATGAAGATCATGTAGAACGAGTCGCATCACATCGTGGAGACGGTATTCCGTACGTACGCACGAGTGATGATATCGTTCCTATGATCGTGGAATTGTATTGGAGTATATATATATTATTTCAGTATCAATATTACTTCATAATAATCATATATAGTTACTTATTACACCATTATAACCATCCTTGTAAGGTGATGGTGGAAAAATAGATTACACCACGGCGTGGAGACGGTATTCCGTACGTACGCACGCGCGGTGATTTCATTTTTCCGTAGGATGGATAGAAGGTGAATTAGGGTTGTTTCATATTTATAATAACATATCAGTATGTAAGTAATACTGATGTTATTACTTTGTCATGAAACAACTAAAGAAGAAGAAGTTGAAGACGAAAGAAATTGAAAAGATCGGTAATCGATATTACCTCTTCTTTGGAACGCCTCTTTGAATCCTCCACTTAAGGAACTAAGATTGGTCTTTGGAGAAGACCAGGACCTCTAGGATTATTCTAGGGAAGTGGAGAGGAGAAAATGGCAGGGGTTGGCCGAGCTTGAGTGCTCAATTTGGTGTGAGGAGGAGAGGGAGGAGGTGCCCTTTTATAAGGGAGGAGAGGGGCACCTTAGGAATTTCTCAAAATATTATTTTATATTAAAGTCAAAATCGGTTTATAATGGTTCCAAAGGGTCTTATTTCGAAGCTAAAGTGGGGAAGGGTCTAAATCCCATCAACCAATAGGATTTAGACAAGTTTAGGGTATTATTTTAACCTTATCAATTAGATTTAACTCTAAGTTAAATAATTTAACTTTTACCGTGTCTTTTTGTTTTCTTTCACTATATGGTTAATACACTTACTATAACATGCCAAACGAACCCCAAATTGTTTATTATTAATATATATATCCTTATCTAAGTCATTTGGCCGAACCTTAGATTTTTAGGAATAAAATAACAATTAATAATATAATATTTTATTTAAAAACTATTTTGTGTCAATTTTGACACTATTTGATATATGATTTTTGTGAAAGTCATAACAGAATTAATTGTTCGAACCAAGTTGATTAAATCAACATTAATATATCATAGAAACCTAGAAAATTAGTGGAATTCATAAAAAATCTCAAATTACATTTATTTTGGTGTTTATAACATCAATTATGTCAATATTTTATTAATAAGATAATTACTGCATCATCGTTGTGTCATAAATAAATTAAATTATTTGATGTCTAAAAATTACAAATAAAATACCATCATGTAGGAAATCTTTTTAGCTTTCTAATGAATATTTACAATCGAATTTATCTTATGTATAACCCCATATTAAAAATGATTTACTTATTAAACTTTGATTTTAACTATTTTAACCCTTCTTTAAATAAATTAATAATAAATGTCCTAATCTAATCCAAGTGGGCCTAAATGGTCATATTTTATTCCTAAGTTTGTTTTTGGTCGAATTACACTTGTCCAATAGAATTAGGACATGTGTTAGGGTAATATTGATATCATATTTACCCTTAGTTACCCTATTTACTATTAACCGCGGTAAAAATAGTAAAAAGTTACTATTCACCAAAAATTATTTTCATCTCATTGAACCACATTTTAGTCCTTGATATTAACCGTGTCTCTCGGATTTTTGAAATTCCATTCACAGAAGCGGTAAAATTAAGTTTTATGCAAAATTCGGTTTTTAACCTACCACTTAGTGGTTTCACTATTCATCAAAAATTGAAAGTTTTCAGAAAAATACCAAAATTTCACCCTAGGCTAATTTCGATATTCTGAGTCCAAAAATGAAGTCCATTTTGAAAAATAAAATTTATAAAATTTCAAAAAGTGGTTATTACTATTCATAACGGCTAGTTTTAATAGCATATTGTTATTTAGTGAAACTCGGTATTGCGTACGACGAAAGCTATCGAGGAAGGTCGCGATTGCGTGTAAAGCAAGCCAAGCAAGTGCTGTGTAGAAAAAGATTCCTTTGATGATATATATAACATAAAAGTCTCGGGTGTTACATTCTACCCCCCTTAAAAAGAATTTCGCCCTCGAAATTCGTCACTTTGTAACAAACAGATGAGGATACTTCTCCCTCATCATATCCTCAAGCTCCCAAGTAGCTTCTTCAAGTTGGTGGTTCCTCCATAAAATTTTCACCAAGCGAGTGGTCTTGTTTCGTAGGACTTTTTCGCTACGATCCAGAATCTCTATCGGCTGTTCTTCATAAGAAAGATCTTGCTCCAGCGGTACAACTTCTGAGCTGAGTACATGTGAAGGATCTGGTATGTACTTTCTCAGGAGAGATACATGGAACACATCGTGAACTTGAGAGAGATTCGGTGGAAGCGCCAATCGGTAAGCTACCTTCCCAACACGATCCAGTATTTCAAAAGGACCGATATATCTAGGGCTCAACTTCCCCTTCTTTCCAAATCTCATAACCCTCTTCCAGGGAGATATTCGTAAGAACACTTTATCGCCCACTTCAAACTCTAGGTCTTTTCTTCGGTTGTCGGCATAACTTTTCTGTCGACTCTGAGCTGCTCTTATGTGTTGTTGAATAGATCTGACCTTTTCTGCCATTTCATCAACGAGATCAGGTCCTAATAGCTTTCTTTCCCCAACTTCATCCCAGCAAGTTGGAGTCCTGCATTTCTTTCCATAGAGAGCTTCATAAGGAGCCATCTGAATACTGGAGTGAAAGCTATTATTATAAGAAAATTCCACCAAAGGTAGGTGTTGATCCCAACCTCCTTTGAAATCCATAGAGCAAGCTCTCAACATATCTTCTAGGGTTTGAATTGTTCTCTCAGACTGACCGTCTGTCTGGGGATGATAAGCAGTGCTGAAACTCAACTCTGTATCCAGAGTATGCTGAAGACTTCGCCAGAACTTCGAGGTAAATCTTGGATCTCGATCAGATATAATAGAAAGTGGTACTCCATGCAATCTTACTACTTCCTTTACATATATCCTGGCAAGCTGATCTAGAGAGAAATCCTCTCTAATAGGAATGAAGTGTGCAGACTTTGTAAGACGATCAACTATGACCCAGATAGCATTATTGCCTTTGGATGTTTTAGGAAGTCCTGTGACAAAGTCCATAGTGATGTTTTCCCATTTCCATTCGGGTATGGGTAATGGTTGTAACATCCCCTTAGACTTTTGTCTCTCAGCTTTAACTTGTTGACAAACCAAGCATCGAGAGACATATTCAGCAACATCTCTTTTCATGCCATCCCACCAGAAGTACTCTTTCAGGTCCCTATACATCTTCGTACTTCCAGGATGAATAGAGAATGATGAACTATGAGCCTCATCCAGCAGCTCCTTCTTTAATTCGGGGATGGGAGGAACACAAACCCGATTCCTGAACTTTATTATCCCATCACAATCAAGGTTGAATTCAGGAACATTTCTCACCTTCTTTTGTAACTCGACATCTTCTTTCTGTGCCTCTTTAATCTTCACATGTATAGATGGTTGAACATTCATTTGAGAAAGATAAGATTTTTCCCCTTCCATTATAATTCCAAGATCCATCCTTTGTAAATCCATAAATATTGGATCTTTTGTGATCCTCATCATGGATAAACTAGCATGGTCTTGTCGACTTAATGCATCTGCCACCTTGTTTGCTTTCCCAGGGTGGTAATGGATTGAGCAGTCATAATCCTTAATCAGCTCCAACCATCTTCTTTGACGCATATTCAACTCCTTTTGTGTGAAAATATACTTTAAACTTTTATGATCAGTATAAATATCACACCTTTCACCATAAAGGTAATGCCTCCAGATCTTTAATGCAAAGATTACCGCAGCCAACTCCAAATCATGTGTTGGGTAATTTTGCTCATGGATTTTCAACTGTCGTGAGGCATAAGCTATCACCATATCATTTTGCATAAGAACACACCCCAATCCCTTCTTGGATGCATCACTGTAGATCACAAACCTTTCTCCACTACAAGGCAGTGTGAGCACAGGTGCACTGGATAACCTTCTTTTCAACTCCTTGAAATTCTCTTCACATTCCTCTGTCCAGACAAACTTAACTCCTTTCCGAGTCAACTTGGTGAGTGGATTAGATAATCGTGAAAAATCTTTTACAAAACGTCGATAATATCCAGCCAAACCAAGAAAACTTCGGATCTCAGTTACTGTCGTTGGTCTCGACCATCTTTCGATAACCTCTGTTTTTGCTGGATCCACAGATATCCCCTCTTTTGAGATTATGTGACCCAAAAATGAAACTTTTTGAAGCCAAAATTCACACTTAGTAAATTTGGCATAAAGCTTCTCCTTTCTCAGGGTCTTCAATATAATTCTCAAGTGATCTTCATGCTATTCCTTGCTCTTTGAATAGACAAGAATATCGTCTATAAAGACTACCACAAATTGATCAAGATAGTCTCTAAAGACTCTATTCATTAGATCCATGAAGATAGCAGGGGCATTAGTAAGACCAAATGGCATCACTATAAATTCATAGTGTCCATACCTTGTACGGAAAGCCGTCTTTGGTATATCCTCCCTTTTGACCCTTAATTGATGATACCCTGAACGAAGATCAATCTTGGAAAAGTATTGAGCTCCGCGTAGTTGGTCAAATAAGTCATCAATGCGTGGGAGAGGATATTTGTTCTTGATAGTGATCTTGTTAAGTTCTCGATAATCAATGCAGAGTCTCATTGATCCATCTTTCTTCTTAACAAATAGAACAGGTGCTCCCCAAGGTGACGCACTAGGGCGTATGAATCCCTTATCAAGATTCTCTTGGAGTTGCTTCTTCAATTCCTGCAACTCAATTGGGGCCATTCTATAAGGTGTCTTTGAAATAGGCAAAGCACCCGGTACGAGTTCTATTGAAAACTCAACTTCACGATTTGGTGGAAGACCCGGTAATTCCTCCGGAAAGACATCATCAAACTCCCGTACAATGGGCATATTCTTAATCGTAAGTTTCTCTCCAACCATTTGAGATAAATAACCTTCATTTAGTGGAATCATGACCCATAAGATGGAAGGAATTTCCACTGGAAGGTTATGTTCATCCTTGCATTGATAGACGATCATAGATTGATCTGGAATATGAAATGTGACTTCCCTTCTTTGGCAATTGATATGAGCTCCGTATAAATAAAGCCAATCCATGCCAAGAATCACATCAAATTCCACTATAGGAAGGATCACAAGATTTGCAGGAAGCACTTTCCCACAAACTTCGATCGGAGAAGAATTATAAACTTTTGATGCGATTGATGTGCCATTAGGTGTTGTCACAGCTAACTCAACATCTAATTGTTGAGGTAATACGGTGATACCCTTAGAAAAGTCTTCAGAAATAAAAGAGTGGGTGGATCCAGAATCAAATAAAACATTTGCTACTTTAGAGTGGATGGTAAGTGTACCTTTCACCACATCGTTATCGTACTCCACATCGCTGATAGAAATTGCATGTGACTTTCCTTTGTCTTTAGCCTTAAGAGTTTGTTGACGTCGACCATCATCATCAACCCTTGGATTTGGGCATTGATTGGCATAATGCCCCATCTCCTTGCACTTGAAACATTGAAGTGTAGTAGGATCATTCTGTGTATCCCTTCCTTTGTTTGCATCATTAGACATCTTCTTCCCATTATCACGGCATTCAAATGCCCGATGACCTTCTTTTCCACATTTAAAACATTTACTTGTCCCTTTAAGACAACTCCCTCCATGTTTCTTTCCACACTTTGAGCATAAGGGAAAGTTCATCTTCTTTTCAGTGTGCTCTTTAGAGTTTCCTTTGAATTCCATCTTCCTCTTCTTATCAAACCCATGTGACTGATGGGTTACTCCAATCTCCATCTCGACTTTGAGAGCACATCGAACGATTTCCTCGTAGCTATTGAAGTCCCTTATGGCTAACGCCCTTCGAAGACTTGGTTTTAAGCCACTAAAGAATCGATCGATCTTACTCTCAGGTTGGATAATAATACCAGAAGCGTACCTTGCAAGTCTTGTAAAATTTGCTTCATAGGTACCAACAGATTCGTCATCCCTTTGCTTTAGTTCAAGAAATTATTTCTCCATCTTTGTTCGGAGAATACGAGGGAAGTACTTATTGAAAAATAAGTTCTTGAACTCGTCCCATTCCATAGACTCAATTTCATCCCTTTGCCTCGTATTCTTAACAAGATTCCACCATTGATCAGCATCTCCTTCTAAACGATACACTGCTAGGATGACCTTATCATGTTCAGAACATTGAAGAACTGAAAATATCTTTTCAGTAGTACTAATCCATTGTTCAGCAACTAATGGATCAGTAGACCCACTGAAAGAAGGTGGACGCTGCCTCATGAAGGATTCAACAGAATGTTGCTCCCTCCTTTGCTCGTTTGGAAATCCTGCATGATTCATAGCTTGAGAAAGTTGTGTGAGCATGGCTACAAGATTTTGCATTCCATCTCCCATATTGTTTGGTTGCTCAGGGGGACAATCATTGCATTGCCCATCGCATTCCGCATTAACACGGTTCCTTCGGGTTCCAGCCATTGACTAAAACCAAGAAGAATAGTGTGAGCAACACTAATTATAATAGGAAACCACATAATTCAAGAATAAAATTTTCATGCTTAAGGTCTTATCCTAGGTTATTCAAGTCCATTTCTAAAACACTAAGATTGTGTTCTATGCTTAGACTTATCCTTAGGGTTCTTACTAAGGCTTTCACATCCTAGTTTCCAAAGGTTGACTATACCTTTCCTCTGATACCAACTATAGCGACCCATACTTTACATACATTGTTAATACTTCAAAATTGAAGCACACTTATTACAACATATGACAAAACCACAAAGGACCGTATAGGTATAGTGTCTTTAGAAACTGGGAAACATAAACAACTGGTTCATAAATCTTCTACAGTGCCTCCCATTTATTTCATCATATCTAGGGTCCCTTTTAGCATATTCTACTTAATATCCATCTTCCTGACCTGGGGAAAAGAAAACATAAAAGGGTGAGCTCAAATGCTCAGCAAGGGCAATAAAGGAAATAAAAATCATATCATATCTTTCTTAAAAATCATAACCTGCAAAAGAGATCATAAAATCTTAATAAATCATAGAAGTGAAAATGAGATCCCCATAATCATAACATGAAACTTGAAACTTTGTGGCATGCACACATAATCATGGAAAATCATTTCTTGTTAGTCATGACTTATTGCCAAGACTATCTTAGTGGACAAAGTCCCTTTCTGAACCGAGTTCACTCCTCGTTTCAGTCCTGTATCACTGAACCGAAATAACCTTCCGTTCCAGCCATGTCTATCTCATGAGATATAAAATCTTTACCCAATGCATTGGAGGGAGATATAGGTCCCACACATCTTATAATGAATCCTTTCTTATGTGTGCCACATAATCATAAAACATACATCATCACATAACACATGTAACAAAAATGGGATTCTTGAAACATCATGACATCATAAATAAATTCATATAAGATAAAGGAATTCATAAAAAAAATAATTCCATCACAACATGATCAAGTCAATGTAATAATAGGGATAAAACAGAACCCTTTATTATCTTAGATGGAAAATAATTTTGATAAAACACTTGAACTCCATTCTTGAGGAAAATATCCTTTCTTCGTCAAAAACATTTTTCCTTTCATAACATGTCATACAACTTTAAAATAAAAGAAGTTGATTAAAAATAAACTTGAAAACTTGTAAAGGAAGCTTCTTGGAAATAATGTTTTAAAAATCCATTCATGCCGTATAAGTTAAAAAAAACATTCTTCGTACTTTTGTCGGAAAAGTCAAAAAGTACCTCGTACGGAAAAACGACAAAAGATTCCTTTCA
The DNA here is from genome assembly GCA_963277665.1 of Viscum album. NCBI lineage: Eukaryota > Viridiplantae > Streptophyta > Magnoliopsida > Santalales > Viscaceae > Viscum > Viscum album. Next base: position 459,569,468 of record OY728126.1, read on the forward strand.
TATTCTTTACTAAAAACTCACCTAAGGGTAAAATTGGATTTAAACTATTGCAAGTGGATGGAAACAATATTACATATTGAGGGAACATGGATGTGGATGATAAAATACACCCCAGTAAATACTTACGAATAAACAATCTCGGATAAAAATGAGATTGTGATATTTCCCTTACCTTAGGTCCGATTTGCTTTGTACGTGTCCGAAGCTCCTGTATAATGGTTTAAATAATGTTATTGACTTATTCCAGAATCATACATGTTGATATGATATCATATATGGTCATATTATTAGCTTTTTGTTAGTGATATTTCATTGTTACTTGTTACTCGGGTCTTTATAACTTTTTGTTCTTATGCGTGTTTTGTCGAATAAATTATTATTCTTATCTTTAGGTTATAGATAATTCATTTACAGAATGTTATTAGTGTAGTATATACCATATTCATTCATTCAATTCATTTATATAATCATTATGAAATGAAGATCATGTAGAACGAGTCGCATCACATCGTGGAGACGGTATTCCGTACGTACGCACGAGTGATGATATCGTTCCTATGATCGTGGAATTGTATTGGAGTATATATATATTATTTCAGTATCAATATTACTTCATAATAATCATATATAGTTACTTATTACACCATTATAACCATCCTTGTAAGGTGATGGTGGAAAAATAGATTACACCACGGCGTGGAGACGGTATTCCGTACGTACGCACGCGCGGTGATTTCATTTTTCCGTAGGATGGATAGAAGGTGAATTAGGGTTGTTTCATATTTATAATAACATATCAGTATGTAAGTAATACTGATGTTATTACTTTGTCATGAAACAACTAAAGAAGAAGAAGTTGAAGACGAAAGAAATTGAAAAGATCGGTAATCGATATTACCTCTTCTTTGGAACGCCTCTTTGAATCCTCCACTTAAGGAACTAAGATTGGTCTTTGGAGAAGACCAGGACCTCTAGGATTATTCTAGGGAAGTGGAGAGGAGAAAATGGCAGGGGTTGGCCGAGCTTGAGTGCTCAATTTGGTGTGAGGAGGAGAGGGAGGAGGTGCCCTTTTATAAGGGAGGAGAGGGGCACCTTAGGAATTTCTCAAAATATTATTTTATATTAAAGTCAAAATCGGTTTATAATGGTTCCAAAGGGTCTTATTTCGAAGCTAAAGTGGGGAAGGGTCGAAATCCCATCAACCAATAGGATTTAGACAAGTTTAGGGTATTATTTTAACCTTATCAATTAGATTTAACTCTAAGTTAAATAATTTAACTTTTACCGTGTCTTTTTGTTTTCTTTCACTATATGGTTAATACACTTACTATAACATGCCAAACGAACCCCAAATTGTTTATTATTAATATATATATCCTTATCTAAGTCATTTGGCCGAACCTTAGATTTTTAGGAATAAAATAACAATTAATAATATAATATTTGATTTAAAAACTATTTTGTGTCAATTTTGACACTATTTGATATATGATTTTTGTGAAAGTCATAACAGAATTAATTGTTCGAACCAAGTTGATTAAATCAACATTAATATATCATAGAAACCTAGAAAATTAGTGGAATTCATAAAAAATCTCAAATTACATTTATTTTCGTGTTTATAACATCAATTATGTCAATATTTTATTAATAAGATAATTACTGCATCATCGTTGTGTCATAAATAAATTAAATTATTTGATGTCTAAAAATTACAAATAAAATACCATCATGTAGGAAATCTTTTTAGCTTTCTAATGAATATTTACAATCGAATTTATCTTATGTATAACCCCATATTAAAAATGATTTACTTATTAAACTTTGATTTTAACTATTTTAACCCTTCTTTAAATAAATTAATAATAAATGTCCTAATCTAATCCAAGTGGGCCTAAATGGTCATATTTTATTCCTAAGTTTGTTTTTGGTCGAATTACACTTGTCCAATAGAATTAGGACATGTGTTAGGGTAATATTGATATCATATTTACCCTTAGTTACCCTATTTACTATTAACCGCGGTAAAAATAGTAAAAAGTTACTATTCACCAAAAATTATTTTCATCTCATTGAACCACATTTTAGTCCTTGATATTAACCGTGTCTCTCGGATTTTTGAAATTCCATTCACAGAAGCGGTAAAATTAAGTTTTATGCAAAATTCGGTTTTTAACCTACCACTTAGTGGTTTCACTATTCATCAAAAATTGAAAGTTTTCAGAAAAATACCAAAATTTCACCCTAGGCTAATTTCGATATTCTGAGTCCAAAAATGAAGTCCATTTTGAAAAATAAAATTTATAAAATTTCAAAAAGTGGTTATTACTATTCATAACGGCTAGTTTTAATAGCATATTGTTATTTAGTGAAACTCGGTATTGCGTACGACGAAAGCTATCGAGGAAGGTCGCGATTGCGTGTAAAGCAAGCCAAGCAAGTGCTGTGTAGAAAAAGATTCCTTTGATGATATATATAACATAAAAGTCTCGGGTGTTACAGTTTTGATAATATTTTATTTGTTGGACATGGAACAAGTTCTCATGTTTGTTTTTTCTCAATCTGATCCAACTCTTAATTCATATAATCCACCCATTATTTGTGTTGAATAGCTTCTGAAACCGATTCTGGTTCAAATTTTGTGATAAGTGAAGTTTTATTTTCTAGTCTCAACTTTCTTCTAGTCTGAACAAGAGCCTTCTAATTTCCAATAATGTTTTCATAATCAACATGTTTTTGTAATGTGAGAAATTTCAAAGTTTCTTTTCTAACTGAACTTTCATTATCACATGATTTTGCTGGATCTTGATAAGGATGTTTTGACTTATAACCACTATCATTATAAATCTCCAGTTTATCCTCCTTATAATTCTCAACAACTTTTGTTACGGAGTTTTTATTTTCAATTAATTTCACATTATATGAGTCTACCAACCCTTTTAAATGTTTTTTACAACATTTGTAACTTGTTCCATTTGGTGAATAACCCATAAAAATCCCTTCCTTAACTTTCTCATCCAACTTTCCCAAATTCGGATTTTTGATTTTAAGTAAACATAGACTTCCAAAAAAATTTAAGTACTTAAATGATGATTTTTTTCATACCAAATTTCATAAAAAGTCATGTTGGATTCCGGTATCAACAAACATCTATTCTGAACATGTATTACAGTACTAACAACTTCTTTCTAGTAAAATTTTGAAATTTTGTATTCTTATAACATACTTCTTCACATTTCCACCAATCTCCTATTCTTTATTTCTACTAATCCATTTTTTTGGAGTATAGAGAGCACTATACTGATGTTTGATACCATTTTTTCTCATATGTGATTTAAAATAATTTCTTGTGAATTTTGTACCATTATTTCTTTACAAATTCTTTATATAATCCCCAATTTCTTTATTTACTTATTTTATGAAAAACTTAAACATTTCCACAGCCTCTGACTTATGTTTTGTAAACATGATTTTTTTCATCAAAGTGAATTCATCAATAATAGTGATAAAGTATAAATCTATTTTTTTTATTGATGTCTCATCAGGCCACATAAATCATAAAGAATATGTTCAATAGGTCTGGTATATTAAATATCAAATTTTATGACCTTTTTTAGTCATCTTTTCTTTCTAGAAAGTAATACAAACATCTTCATCTATTATTTTCAATTTTTGATAGTTTTGAATGGAATAAAATTTATAAATTTTGTTCATACTTTTCCGTCCAAGTTACCCAAAAATTTGGTGCCATAATTTGTTTTCATGTTTAACACTCAAGTAACAGGAGTTGTTGTATTCTCTTATTTGGAAGAGATTCCCACTGGATATTTCTCCTTCTGTAATAACTTTTCTATCTTTCACACTTTTAATTATAAAAAAATATTTTCTAAAATAAAATTCTTTTCAATCATAAAAAATCTTACTAATACTAATTAAGTTATGTTTTATCCCATCAAAAAATAAAACTTCATTAGATTTTAATTTCTTGGCTTCAATCTCAGCTATTCAGATTCCTCTGATTTTTAAGTAACTATTATTACTAAAGGTAATTGATCCTCTATAATGCTTTTTAACATGTTACAATATTTTTATATCACCCTTCATATGTGAAGAACATCCACTATCAAGTATCCATGGTTTATTCCTTTTACTTTATTTCATAGTTATCTCAATAACAAAAGCTCTTTCCTCAACCTTATCCTTTTCTTCTTCCTTTTCTTTTCTATGATAATGAATTTTTCCTGGAAGGAGGGTCATAAATATTTTGGAATGATGACCAGCATGATCACATCTTCCATAAACTTCTTCCAAGCATTAAAATATATATTTTTAGAATGTTTCTAACATCTTGAGAATTCTCCTTTTCAAAATTCTATAAGTTAGGAAAGTTACTCATTCTACTTTCACTATTTCTTCCACTTTTCTACAACCTTCTTCTAGGTAGAAATAAGTTGTGCCAAAATTAGAATATCTATTCTCATAGATTCCACAACACCATCAATATCCACAAAATATTTATTTTCTATTCAAGAAATATATTTCTCTTTAGAAACCTTGTTGTGTTTGGTAAGTTATTTCAGCTCCAACATACTAAGGATGTATACTATCTTTTATTTTGAGTGAGTTTTCTACTTTTATATATTTTATAGGTTTCTCACATACTTTATCCACCTAAAAATTTCTAATAATTTTTACGAAACCTGAAATATTAAAATAATCATATGAAATATTATTTTTTATAAAATAATTTTTCACCTGATTATCATATTGATCCTTCTCAGAAACTTTAGAAGTCTCAAATTTTATTTATAAAGCTCTGTTAAAGTTTTCATTAATCTTCCTTAAGGTAATTTTAGGCTCAAGAATATCTGATTGAAACTTTTTAACTTATTCTTCCTTATCTTCTATCTTCTTACTAAGATATTCAATCATATTTCCCTATTCAACAATTCAAAGTTTGTAACTTAAAATATCCTTGATGTATTATTCCTCCAACTTGATAAAATCATTTATTCCATCAGTAAATTCTTCCCAATCTTTCTTTATAACTCTAATTTATTTCTTAGAAGTTTTTTTTCTCAAGACAAGTAACAATTTCTGTTATGATTTGATACTCTCTAGAGGATTATTCACCACCTTCTTCACCATATGATGAATCTTTTATTTTCTTAACTTTTGAAATGAAGGTTATAAATTTTTCTAAACTTTCATCTTTTGAATAATTTTTGGTGGTTGAGTCTGATTCAACCTTCTTACTCAATATACTTATTTGGTTTCCAGTAAACTTCTTTTTCAATTTTTTGGAGGTATTTTATTCTTTATTATTGTTGTTCCACTTCTTTCATTGAGATTTTTCATCAAAATCATCTCAATATTCTCCAAATTTCTTCTTGGGGAAGTTCATATGAAAGTGTTTGATTCCAAAACACTCAAAAAATTTGAGAGGAAACTTCCTCTTTGATAGTTCTTAGATATAAGAGACATGATTTTTTCATTCAACTCATCATCATATTTATCTTCAGACTCATAAGGATCAACTTGTTCAAAATCTTGGATTTTCATCTATAGTGGTCCATGCCTTCCCAGTCTATTAATTGTTTAGTTTTGGTTGTCAGAGGTGTTTAGAGGAGGCTTGGAGGGAGTCTAGAGAAGTTCAGTTGCTAAAGACTGGAAGCAAGGAGATTACAAGTCGTATTAGTGGATTATGTGACATGAAATTCAGTTTCACGACTTATCTAGGAGGTTTCATGGTGTGCAAATATTTTACATGGTATGAAGAAGGGTTTTATGGTCTATAATATGTCAGGGTTACAAAAAATAATTAAATAAAGAGGTGATGCATTTTTCGGCGGGAACTGAACCCCAGGGATTTCACGATGTGAAAGTGGATTACACGTCATGTACTCTTTTGATCCAGTGTAGTTTTATAATTTATTTTCAACTAAACTTTTATTCATTCAGTCATAGTATCTCTTTTCTCTTTTTTGGGCTAACCCTCGGAACCCCAATGTGTTCTTCGAGCCCTTATCCGTCCCTATTCAATTCATTAATATCAGTGGATGTTCGTTGGTGATCCGTAGTTGATCTGTCATGAGTTCTCTCCTAATTATCACTCTCTTTCTTCTGTTATTATCCCAAGGATCTACTGAAGTGGTATTTATTTGGTTTTTGGTGTGTTTGGGTTTTATTTTTATAGATACTTGGATCATTATAGGTAGATCTTCAGTTCTCATTGTGTGGTTGTGGTTTGTGGTGGATCTTCTTTGCCTTGTAGTGTACAACGAGTTAGAAAGATTATTTTAGGTAGTATTTCCATCATTTCTCCTTATTATGTAACATATGATAGGGTTTATAGTTTTTTTATCTAAGGATTTTGGTTTTTTCAGATTAATCTATGATAAAGAAATTGGTTAATTATTATAGAAGGGTAGAGAAGTAAGCTTTGCATGTTTTTACAGCCTTGATATTATTATGATATTGGGAATTGTATGGTCTTGATGCCCCACTAAAAATTGTGGCATTAGGGGATCTATTTACACTGGATATATGTATTATGACTATTGTGGTTATTGTGATATCAAATTAAATGAAAATTGGTTAATTACTTATACTTGTCTAATGAAATGGTTTTTCCAGGATTCTGGTTTGTGTGGGAACGCCCTTAAAACAAATTGGAATGTGATAAAAGAACCTTTGTAAATACATAAATGGATTTTGATGTGTTGTGATGTGAGGATATTCTTGTCGGATACTGATGTGTGGTTGGGGGATGTGGGGTTGATAGTTTGTGGGCCAGGATTTTGGGGCGGTGAGGTGCTAGTTTGTGGGCTGTGCTTTTGGGCGGTGACGTGATAGTTTGTGGGTCGTGCTTTTGGGGATGTGAGGTGATAGTTTGAGGGCCATGATTTTGAGATGATAATGTGATATAATGATGAGTTGTTTGTGAAATTTGGTTGTGTTGTGCTAGATTCCTAAGTAGTGATGGAATAAATTGAATAATTGTTTGATAATGCTTGGAAGGGAATGGGTTGGTTTGGTTATTGAAATGGAAATGGTCAATGAAAGATTAAATGATGGGTTGTGTGATTAAATGTGGTTGATTATAAATAATGAAATGAATAGCTGTTAAGCATAAAGTAAATGTGAATCCCCTTTAATTTATTAGGTCTCTTCACCTTATGAAATGACTGTTGCAGTTATTAATAAATACATTTAGAGGTGAAAAAAGTGATGGTGTTGTGAGTTAGTTTGTTTAGTTTTGAACCCACAGGTTGAGCCTGAGTGTTTGATACTATATATATATGTATATATTTTTTATATTATTGTGATTTCAATATTCACCCATCCATGTTTAGAAATACGTGACAAACACCTACATAGTCACACGGGGGGTGTTTTTCCCAATATCTGGTGGAGAGTATAGATGGATGGGTACCTGCTCTTTCCCACTCTCTCTTACAAGTGAAGTAGGTATGACACAAGATGTAATGGATGGGGGTCTGGTATTTATTTATATAGTGGTTGTGATGACCGAAATGTTTTCAGGTGAGATGTGATATCCCAGAAGTTTTTGGGAGAGGTGTTATGTATCCCATGTGTCTTAGGGATGAGATGTGGTATGTGGCCTAGGTGTTTTTGGGTCAGATGGGAGATGTATTTTCTTGTGGGGTGATGATCCCAGGTGTTTGTAGGAGATATGTGATGTGGTCATGCTTGTGGGGAAGTGAGTCCAGATGTCTGCGGGTGAGGTGTGTTGTGACCATGCTTATGGGTAGTGTGGTATAAAGAAGGGATGAGAGTTCCAGGGATTACGACATTGGGTGTGAGAGTAGAATACCATTGGTAAAGAGGTTCTTGGTACCCTTATCAATGTGATAATATTATATTATATTACTTAACTTATGTTATTTGGTGAGTGTGCCTTAGTGTGGTTGGGTTTGGTTAGTATAACTATTTTGGTGTTGTTTGGATTTTCTATTTTCTCACAGGTGCATTAGTATGCTTATTTAAAATGTGCACGAGAGACTTTGGTTTTCCTACTGAGTATACCTGTATGATCCCCCTATGTATATAAAACTATTTTCAGGTTTCTAGGTAGATTTTATAGACCATGCTGGACATTACTAGCTCAAATCTATAGATAGATTCTTTGTTGTTTCCTTATTTTTCTTTTGGGTATTTACTTTGGAGAATTTTATTTTTATTCAATTCTATTTAAACATGCATGTGGGATGGTTTGGGTTTCTATTTTTATATTATGTCTTGGAGTTGTTTGTGGATGATTCATTCTATCTCCTGATCCTATTTACTTTATAAAGGGTAATGCCTCCCATATTGCAAGTTTTGTACACCCTTTGTGCTAGTCGCTGACCCGAGGTCTACTAAAGGTGAGAATCAGGGGTAATTATATCTCTCCCATCATGATGGTATTTTAGAAAGGAGGGGGTCAATACAGAGTGGTATCAACATTGGTTGTTGAGATATAGGATGGATTTTGGAGTTAGGCACAGTGAATATTGCATGGGGTGGCCCGGAAATAGTTCCAGTTGACCTTGGTTCATGGAATAGGCCAGGGAGACTGGTTAAGACATGATATTTTAGGCCCCCCTATGATCTAGTACACATACTGTGAGCTTATTTAATGACCAATTGAGATGTACCTATTTGCAGGGTAGAGACCTCAAAAAGGAACATGCATCAAAATGAATTGTGTTATTGTTTGTATTGGGATGTTTTGGGAAGGTTAAAATAGATGAAATAAATAAAATTAATTAAAATAAATATAAATAAAAATTCTATACTACTCAAGATTATGAAAATCCTTGTTTTCCTTTCAGCTATGGCTCTTAGTCATTGTCCACGTGTGGCTCAGGCCGTTGAGGTTCAACATGATGATCTGGTTGATCACCGTAGGGTTGATCTAGTTGAGGAGGATGATCAGTGGAAGAGGACATTATGCACTTTCTAGTGGAAGGATTTTGAAAAGTATGAGGGAAGTGTTTCAGACATATGGATAGAGAGCTGGATGGAGGATCTCGAGATCCATTTCAGTTTGATCCGGGCTCTGATGGAGTACTGGGTTTCTTTGGTAGTTAACCAAATGCGGGGAGTTGTGCATTAGTGGTGAATGATGTATCTGGGAGAGTAGAAGGAGGCATATGTTTTTTTGGGAAAACTTCTAGAAGGAGTTTTGTTGTGGGAGAGTTCCTTTCATTGACCATGAAGGAAGTAAAGAGGTGGGATATTCTTTCTCTTTAATAGGGGAGCATGTCAGTGTAGGATCTAGGAATGAATTTAAAGTACCTTTTTTGTTTTTCACCAAATATTTTTCCAGATGAGGAGTCTTATGAGAGACATCTTGAGGAGGCACTCCGTCTTTCTATCCAGTATGTTGTTACTCCCTTTACGTTTCTGACGTATCTGGAGGTTTAGAAAAAAAGAAGAGGTGATTGAGAAGATGAACTCTTGAGGAGGTTCACCATGATAGGGGAGCTAGTAGGGTTCCTAGAGGGGAAGAGTGTTTATTGGAAGGTCTCAAGCACTAGGACCTTTGAGGTTTCGACCAGTAGGTATTCAACATCCATATTTTCCATTCTGGCCTTCTGGTGCCAATGGTTTCCATGATTTTTTCTAGGAACCATATGGTAGTGTTTTTTAGTATTGGGGTTCATGGAAATCACCAAAAACAGTTCCGAATGTTTACTATAGATCAATTTTGGGGAGGTGGATAGGTTTAGTTCCAACCTTATTAGTATTTTCCAGTGAGATCGTTTCAGTAGTAGGGGAAATAGGTTTATGGTATGCCAAGGGGAGATAGAGCAGGTAGAGGCTGACATTAGGATATTCCTCATGTTTAGGGATCATGACCCAACCATGGTCATGGATCTGGTCATCAACAGAGAGGCAGAGGATATGGGCACATTCAGTTGCATGCAATGGAGGCCACCATTCTAGGGGGTTAGAGATCATCAGAGGCACGATCAGTTTGTTTAGTACTTTTTTGTGACATTTTTTATTCATAAGCTTCACACTCCTTTATTTCACCCATCCTATCACATGCTTAGGGACAAGACATAGAGAGGATTACCATTCCCCTGGTGTTGATTACTCTAGTTGAAGGCTAGAACATCTTGTTTGATGTTTGTTGGGGGTGTAGACTAATGATGGGGTCACATCAGTCCCATGGATATATTTTCTTGATAAAGATGAAGTCATTTGATTTCATACTCAACATTGACTGGTTTTATTCTTTAGGTACTGTTATCTACTACTTCTAAAGTAGAGACATGTTTTTGGAGGTGGATGATCAGTGTGTGGATTTATTTGGTGAGTAGAGTATTTAGGTGGGAAGTCAGCGTGTGGAGCTCCTTGTTTAATTTTGGATGAGTTGTTGGTGGAATCAGTAGATGTTGGGATGGTAGAGGTTCCTAGAATCTTTGGGCAGTTACAAGATGTTTTCTCTGAGGAGGTTATGACACTACCCACTCGACATGATGTTGAGTTCAGGATAGACTTCTAGCCTGGTGTTTCTCCAATTTTGATGGATCCTTATCGGATGAAACCTTCTGAGTTATGAGAGTTAAATATTCCAATAGATGATCTGATGAAGAAGGGTTTTATGCGACCCATTGTTTTGACATGGGGTGCTCAAGTTTTTTCCTCTAAGAAGGTATATGGTGGTATGAGGTTATGTATATACTACCGGAGGTTTAATTAGGTGATTATCAAAATCCCTTATCCTTTTCCTAGGATAGGTGATATTTTCCACTAGATGAGTGGGGTGAGTTGGTTTTTTAAGATTGATCTTCAATCTAGATATCACTAGTTGAGGGTGAAGGAGGAAAATATCCTAAAGACTGCCTTCAGATGGATGTATGGGCACTTCAAGTTTGTATTTATTCCATTCAGTATTACAAACGCACCGACCACGTTCATGGTACTTATGAACTCTGTGTTCCATGAGTTACTAGATCGTTTCATCATCATATTCATAGATGATATCTTGATCTACTTGATGTCAATGAAGGATCATGTAGAGAATATATTAACTCTCTTTCATGTTCTTCGATTCCACCAACTCTATGGAAAGTTGTCCAAGTTTAAGTTCTGGAAACGAGAGGTGAATTTCTTTGGCATGTGGTGTCTCAACATGGTTTGGAAGTAGACCCATTTAGGGTTGATGTAGTTGTTTCTTGGGTAGTACCCAAGAACGTGGTAGTGGTTCATAGTTTTCTTAGTCTTTTAGGCTATTATTGGAGCTTTGTACCAAATTTCTCTTGAGTTTCAACCATGTATACAACATTAAACAGAAAATACCATGATTTTGTGTGGTGTGATTAGTTCCAGGAAGTGTTCAGTTACCTGAATTTAAAGTTGGTTAGTGATCTAGTGCTCTGGTTTCCTGAGGAAGGAGTAATTTTTGTGCTGTTTTGTGATGATTCCTATCTGTTCTTGGGATATGTGCTGATTTAGTGAAAGGAAGTGATATCTTATAGGTTTAGTTAGTTATTCCTTCATGAACATAACAATTTCACCCATGATCTGGAGCTAGCATCGATTTTGTTTGTTTTGAAGTTGTGGTGGAATTACCTAATTAGAGAGCGCTTTGCAGTCTTCACGGATCACAAGAGATTGAAGTATATATTTTCCCTACATAATTTGAACTTGTGATAGAGGTGGTGGATGAAGTTTCTTCAAGATTATGATTTTGAAATATACTACACATCAGGAAAGGGTAATGTTGTGGCCGATGCCTTGAGCAATATGTCATGGAAGGGTGTTGTTCATGAGTCTGAGGATGCTTGGAGAGCAATGATGGAGTTGACAGACTTACACTTAGATGCAAGAGTGGATGGTGTTAGAGGATGTTTATTTTAGATGATAGTGAAGTCTTATCTGATGTAGCTGGTGGAGGAGTCTCAGTGGGGAGACTCAGAGGTGGAGGTGATACACGATTGTGTTGGCCATGGTGACAGTTTAGAGGGATGATCAGAGGATGGATAGAACCTGATTTTGTCACATGAAAATCTATTTGTTCTAATAGAAATGTGCAATTGAATCCTTCGCGAGTTTCATAACTCAGCTTTGGCAGTACACCCATGAATTTCAAAATATGTACCATGTCTTGAGGACTCAGTTTTGGTGGCCCAGATGAAATGGGAAGTGGCCGAGTTTGTGGAAATATTTCTGGTTTTCTGTTAATTAATGGATGAGAATCATGTTCCTAGTGGTCTATTTCATCCCTTATATGTTCCCAAGTGGAAGTAGGATGAAATATCCATGGATTTTATCATGAGATTACCCAGAGCATAGGGAGGTTGTTATATTATCTGGGTGATAGTAGATCGGTTGAAAAAATCACCCCACTTCTTAGTGATCATGGAGTCGGGAACAATTTATGCTTTGGCTAGGAGGTACGTGTATGAGGTGGTGTGGTTTTATGGAGTTCTAAGGTCCATTGTCTCAGATCGGGAAACACATTTTACCTCACGGGTCTGGAGGGGATTGAATCATGATTTTGGTACTCAGTTATTCCTCAGTATTTCTTTCTATCCATAGATAGATATGAAGATAGAACAGACTATCTAGATATTGAAGGATATGTTACGAGCATGCATCTTGGACTTTGATGGATCTTGGGTATGACACCTGCCCTTGGTGGAGTTTTCTTATAATAATAGCTATCAATATTACCTTGGCATGACCCCATTTGAGGCTTTTTATGGAAGACCATGTAATTATCCGTTGTTCTAGATAGAGGTTGGGGAGGTAGCTATTCTTGGTCCCTATATGGTGAAAAGCATGACTGATATGTTTTAGCTCTTTCTTGAGAGGATGAAAGGAGAGTAGGATCGACAAAAGTCTTATGTTAATCACAGGAGGAGTACCTTGGAGTTCTAGGTTGGGGATCACATGTTCTTGAAGGTTTCCCCTCAACATGGGAAACAGAGGTTCGACAAAGGGAGTAAGATTTTCCCAAGTTTTTTTGGCCCCTTTAAGGTGTTAGGGTGATTTAGTGAGGTGGAGTATCAGTTGGAGTTTGCACCGCAATTGGAGATTATCTATAACGTCTTCCACATCTCTCATCTTCATCAATATCTTCACAATGATTCTCATGTCATTGACTGGGGAGTGTTGTATATCAATGACAACATGATGTTTGTGGAATGAATAGTATAAATTCAAGATATTCAAGAGAATCCGCTACGTAGATGAACAATTTCTTTGGTTTGGGTGTTGTGGGGGCTTGGTGGCCTAGAAAAGAGTACTTGGAAGTGAGAGATATAGATGCGTTCCTAGTACCTAGATTTTTTTGAGTTTTTAGTTGCTCTGTTTTTCTTTGTGATGTGATGTTTGAACCCTATTTTATGAGTTAAGCTATTTTACTTAGTTTTTTATGTGTTTGGTTCAATGCGTGATAAAGTACCAACATATGAAAAGGGGATAACCTAATTCCTAATTGAGATTCATTAATTGCAATGCGATTAAACCTGTGCGGATGAGTCAGTGCTTCCCATATCGAATAGTATCTTGACACAGATGACAAAATTCACAGATTCGTGTTTTCGGGATGGTGTATTTTATTGGTGTGTGGTAGTGTGGTTCGTTGGTTGTAGTGGTTGTTAGTTTGGGATGTGTGGTGGTTGAGAAGGTTGTGTAGTGGTTGTGTGTCATTTATGGTTGGTGGTAACATTTTAGGTACGGAAATATCCTTGAGAGGTATCTTTTGGGGTGGTTGTTCAGACCCCTTTCCTTTTGGGTCTGTTTTTGGATTCTTGAGGGAGAGAATCATTTGGGAGTTATCTAATGTTATAGTCTGCCCCTTCTTAGTCTGTTACTTTGCTGGTTTTGGTTGTTGGAGGTGTTCAGAGGAGGCTCAGAGGGTTTCTGGAGAAGTTTGGTTGCTAAAGGATAGAATCATGGAGATTACACATTGTGTAAGTAGATCACATGATGTGAAATTCGTTTTCATGTCTTGTCTTGGAGGTTTCATAGTGTGTAAATATTTTACATAGTGTGAATAAGGGTTTCACAATGTGTAATTTATTTGGGTTATAAAAGAATAAAATAAATTGAGAGGCGATTTGTTTTTTGGTGGAAACTGAACCCCGAGGATTTCAGAATGTGAAATGGGATTACACGTCATGTAATACCCCGATATGGTGCAATTTTAAAATTTATTTTCAATAAAACTTTTATTAATTCGGACATGCTATTTACTTCCTCTCATTTTTGGGAACCCTAGGAACCTCGAGGCATTCTTTGATCCCTTTTTCATCCCTCTTCGATATGTTGATCCTCATGGATGTTCATCGGAAATCTCTGGTTGATCTGTGGTGAGTTCTCTCCTCCTTCTCACTAGTTTTCTCACATTCTTTTCTCGGGGATCCGCTGTAGTTGTGTTTCTTTGGTTTAGGGTGTGTTTGGGTTTTGTTTTGATGGATCCTTGTTGTGGTGTAGGTAGATCTATGGTTCGCGTGGTGTGATTGTGGTTCATATGTGTTCTTCTTCACCCTAAGGTGCACAGTGAGTTGGAAAGATTCTTTGAGGCAGGATTACCCTCATTTCTCCTTATTATATAACATGTGGGAGGGGCTCTAATTTTTTTTGTTTATGGATTACGGTTTATTTGTATTAATCTATGATAAATAAATTAGTTTATTGAAATTTTATGGTAGAGGGGTTTGCTTATCATGTTTTTACAGCCTTGATATGATTGTGATATTTTGAATTGTATGGGCTTGACACCTCTCTAAAAATTGTGGCTGTTCAGGGATTTGTTTTCATTGGATATATATATTGTGAATTTTGTGATTGTTGTGATATCACCTTAAATGGAGATTTTTTAATTAATTATACTTGGATAATGAAATGGTTTCCCCATGATTTTGGTTTGTTTGATAATGCCCCTAAAATAAAGTGGAATGTGTTAAAATTCCATTTGAAAATATATAAATGGATCTTGATGTGTTGTGATATGAGGACATGATTGTGAGATGATGATGTGTGGTTGGGGAACATGGGGATGATAGTTTGTGTGCCTCTCTTTTGGGGTGGTGAGGTGATAGTTTGTGGGACGTGCTTTGGGGGTGGAAAGGTGATAGTTTGTGGGCCATGCTTTTGGGGAAGCGAGGTGATAATTTTTGGGCCATGCTTTTGGGGAAGAGAGGTAACAAAATGATGAGATGTTTGTGAAATGTGCCTGTGTTGTTCAAGATGCCTGAGTAGTGATGGAATAAATTGAATAATTGTTTAATAATGTTGGGAAGGCCATGGGTTGGTTTGTTTAATGGAATGGAAATAGTTAATGAACGATTAATTGTTGGGTTGTGTGATTAAATGTGGTTGATGAAAAATAATGAAATTATTGGGTGTTAAATGTAGAGGAAATGTGAATCCGCTTTAATATATATGGGCTCTTCACCTTCTGAAATGACTAATTTATTTTTAATAAACGCATTTAGAGGTGGCAAAAAAAGTGACAGTGTTGTGATTTGGTTTATTTGGTTGTGAACCCATAGGTTGGGATTGAGTGTTTGGTACTATATATATATAATTGTATATTATTTTGATTTATATACACACCCCACCCATGTTGAGAACTATGTTCTGAACACCCACACAGTCACGCAGGGGTGGCTTTCCCAACACCTAATGGGGAGTACAGATGTATAGGTACCAACTCTTTCCCACTCACTCTTCCAGGTGAGTTAGGTATGGAAAAATATCTAATGGATGGAGTTTTGTTAGTTCTTTAGATGGAGCTTATGATGGCCCAAGTGTCTTTGAGAGAGATTTGATAGCCCAGGTGTTTTCGGGTGATGTGTTATGTGTCCCAGGTGTCATTGGGACAAGATGTGGTATGTGGACCAGATGTTTTTAGGAGAGATGGTAGGTGGCCATTATTGTGGGGTGATGAGCCTAGGTGTCTGTGGGTGAGACGAGATGTGGCCATTCTTGTGGGGTGGTGATCCCAGGTGTTTGAAGACGACGTGTGTTGTGATCGTGCTTGTGGGGAAGTGTGGTATATAGAAGGGATGGGAGGACCCAGACATAAGACGTTGGGTGTGAGAATTACATACCAGTGGGAAAGTTGTGTGGGGTAACCTTATTGATGTGATCATATTATATTATATTACCTGACTTGCGTTTTTTGGTGAGTGTGCCTTGGTGAGGTTGGGTTTGGTTAGTATACCTATTTAGGTTCTATTTGGTTTTTCTATTTCTCACAGGTTCATTAGTATGTTTCTTTCACATGTGCATGAGAGACTTTGGTTTTCCTACTGAGTATACCTATATGCTCACCCTAGTTATATAATACTATTTTCAGGTTTCCAGGAGGATTTTTTGGACTGTTCTTGAAATTTCTAGCTCAGATCTCTAGATAAATACTATCTTGCTACCTTAGTTTTATTTTGTGTTTTTACTTTGGAGACTTTTACTTGTATTCAATTATATTTACACATTCATGTGGGATGGTTTGGGTTTCTCTTTTATATTATATCTTGGAGTTGTTTATGGATGATTCATTCTATCTCCCGATCCTATTTACATTATAATGGGTAGTGCCTCCCATATTGTGATATTTTTACATCCTTGGTGCTAGTCGTCGACTCAGGGCCTACTGGAGGCAGGACTTAGGGGGTTTATTATCTCTCCCCCAATGTAGTATCTTTGGAGGGAGGGGTTGTAAAATCATCTTTCTCATAGATTTAAAATCCATTTCAACTTTAATTTTTTTTAAATATTGTATATTTCCTCATTTCATAAAAAAAAAGTTTTTCAATTAATCAAGTGATAAATCATCCTTATCTTTAAAAGAAAAAATTTTAGAATCAAATGTTTCCATAACGTTTCTCATATGTTTCTTCACAATTATAGAATCTTCCATGTCATCTCTAAATCCACTAATATTGAAAAAAAATTCATTTACTCTAGTGAGGTATTCATCAATTGTTTCTTCATCTATCATTATGATGTCTTCATACTTAATATTCCAGATTTTTATATTTTCTTCGTTAGCTTTTGTATTCCCTTCGAAAACACTTTCCAGCTTGTCCTACAAACTTTTTGAAGTTATGAGACCCATCACCTTATGATAAACATTTTATGATAAAGACATGAAAATAAAATTTCTTTCCTTCCATCAAATTCTATATTTCTCTTATCATCAAAGGTTATTGGGGAATCATTCTCAATAGGTGGAAACCTAATAGTATAAGCATCAAAAACTTCTATATAAGATATAGGAGATATATAATCATCCTATTTTCCATCCATAAATTTTCCCCCATCAAATTTAAGAATTACTCTACTGTTGACAGAATTGATATTATACATGATAAGTATTCAACAAGGGAACCATACCTCTGATAACAATTGATGGTAAAAATGATCGAATAATAAATAAGAGGGGGGGGGGGGGTGAATCAGTTGTTCATTTTTTAGGAGTTTCAAAACATTTAGAAACTTAACTCTTACAACTTGTTAAGATTTATTTCCTTGTAAACATTTAGTAAATAATCATTCATGTAAAAATATTAAAGGAATTAAAGCACACAATATTTAATAGATTCTTCCTTAGTGTAAGAACCTAAATCCTTACCATAGCCACTCCTGTGGGTTTATAGAAATCCAGTATTATAAAGAAGTAAATATAACTTGTACCAAATCCTATTAGACAAATTCTATCTAATAATAGAAAATATTAGTGAATCCCATTAGTATAAAATGTTTTCTTAAAAAAAATTAATCCAAAATAAATAATAAATACTTTTTTGAAAATTCTCCACAATTTCTCAGTCTGAATCCTCGGTCCAATTTGGATAGATTTTATTTTCTCAATTTGATGAGTCTAGATCTGATTCTCTTAATATGATGAGTCTGGAACTAATTATCTCAATACGATGAGCCTGAATCCAATTCTATCAATATGAAGATCCTGGATCTGATTCTCTCAATACGACAAACTCAATACAATGAAACCATTCTTAATCTGCAAAACTCAATCTCTGATCAAATGATCAAACTGGTAAACAAACATTTATCTATATAATTCACCTCATAAGATCTATGGATGGAAATGAATTTCAGTTGATTTTTTCAGCACTCCTTATTTTCCACTTGTGTGAAAAATTTCCAATGAATGAATGATATGAGAAATAATTTATTTTCAAATCAGAAAACAAAAAACCAGAAACCTGAAAAAATTCCCCACTTCCTTAAATTTCAAAACTTTAAAAATATATTGCATTTAAACTTCATATTTTAATTCTTTAATCCTCCATATATTTCTCTAATATTTACAAAAATTGAATTTCAAGTTTGACCTCTTTAACTCTTCATAAAACCTCTGTAATTTTATTTTTGAGCCTTTTTTGTAATCAGATCATTAAGAATCTATTTCCTTATTATATCATTATGATTTTTTTCATTCTCAGTGATTATGAATTCTGTTTCCTTCTTCGTGATTAGGAATTCTATTTCCTTCGTAGTGATTACAAATTTTGTATCCTTCTCAGTGATTAAAAATTTTGTATCCTTCTCAGTGATTATGAATTATGTTTCTTTCTAAAATAATTACAAATTATATTTCTTTCTTATATCATTACGATTTCTATTTCCTCTTCATCTAATTATGATTTCTATTTCCTCTTTAGATCATTATGAATTCTGTTTACTTCTCAGATCATTATGAATTCTCTTTCCTTTTTAGCTAAGTCTGATAGAGTCCTCATTATGATAGAATTATTATTAAGATGGAATTCCCATTATTATGGAATCTCCATACTATAACTATGAAATTATTCAAAATTCTCCACCATTTCTTTATAAGATTTTATCATGAGATTTTTCATGATTTTTGAGAACTTTATGATCAACAAATAATCGGTTGATTTGTTTTAAAAAGTATTAAAACTTTATAACTCCTCAGTTCACAATATTTTTTGAAAACTCTTCGGCAATAAAATCGCTTCTTCACTCAACAACTTCTTTCTTTCCCTAATTATGACAAAGGAAAACTTCTAGAAAACAAAAATTTCTGCCTATGATTCTTTTGGATATAATGAACTGAATATGATGAAGATGGATCAGATTCTTGGATAAAAAAAACATTCTTATAAAATTTTTAGTTTCCAATAAATACACAAACTTTGTTAAAAAAATTTAACCATAAAGGTTCTCCATATTCCTATTAGGCCACTTGATTATTGTTTCCTCAATGATACACATTAGAACTGAATTGAGAGATGATACTTACACCATGTTTAGAGACTAAAAAATGTATAAGTAGGTAGTGTTCACCTAGGTTTTCCCCTTTATACCCAAGGATTGACTAGTTTTTATGTATTTTAGTATCTTATTATTATTACTAGTTCACTTATTTATTTCACACTATTATTATTTACACCTTTAGACTAGAATTTCAATGGATATAGTTGGTGGTAGACTACTGAGTTATACTCACACCATTATTGGGACTCCATGGCACTTGGGTACTCAACCAGAAATTACTAATTGGTCATAAGTTATAAGTTCAGGGCATAACAAATTCTGATACTTGATTATTTAGCTTTGTTGGAGTTTGGGAGTTGGGAGTTAGGCTTGATCTTGGGAATTATGAGGTTATGTTTTCTTCCATTATTGTTCCTTTTGTTTACTTTTGGTCTAAATATTTTTTATTTGATTATTATGTATACCCTACACGTATATATGTATCATAAAATGACATTTCATGGGACGTGACTTAGTGATTAAACCCTTTAGTTTATTTTTTATCTGTTCTGTTTTAACTGATTTATTTTTTTACTTTTATACTATGCACTCTAGTAAGGAGGGAATAGTATCACCACGATAATCTTACAGTCCGTCACCAATATTTGACAACCACTAGTGTATGACGGGGAACTCTTGAGGCCATGTGGCACACTGACTTAAGGTATTGGTTCACTGGCATCTGGGATGGGGGCATTACAAAGTTATATCAGAGTGGTATTTTATTTTATCTTACTACTTTGGAATAAAAGATAGGGGAATAAGATATTACTGGAGCTTGGAAATGAGACCATGCCTGGAAGTTTCATACCCATATATAGGGGACATCCAAGTTTTAAATAATGGGAATTATTATTCTTGATTTTATCTTTGACAGTTGATTTATTTTCACCTCAATTGGTGCACTTGGGTGGGCTGTTATTGATTCAAGAGGTTTTCACTCTTAGACGACATAAAAAGAGGAGGTGTGTGTTTATGCATCATGCTTGGTGTATAATATTTATATGTCATCCATATATTCCATGTGATTTATAGTTACCTAAGATTAAAATTTATTGGAGTCTTATTAACTATTCATGACTTATATATAAAAGTAACTTATACCAGCCTATAGATTTAAATAGTTGAGAGGGGTTGGTTATTTAAAGTGTTCACAACAATTTATATGGTGTTTCTCACATATAAGTGTATGGTGGAATTTTACTTAGAGAACTCCTTGAGTGATCCCTGGAAAATTTTAAGAATTTATAAATGTGTTATTAATTTAATGGTTTTGGTTAAATAAGGCACTGAAAAAAAACTTATAAGGTTTTTTACTTTTTAATTTATGAATTTCATCCCATCTAACCAAATCAAGTTTATGTTATCTAAATAAATGATGAATGGATAAAACATAGAATCATGGTAAAAATAAAAAGACTTAAAAATGTGAATCCTATATGATAAATGATAAATGTACTTGGATAGTGAATGCGGCTCATTAGAGAAGCCGATTTATAAAGACATGGGATTGATATTACATGAAATTACACTTAAAGTATGGCCTCTCGATTTTGAATCTAAATTGGTGTTGGTAAAATGGGTTCCAATAAAAACTTAAAGGGTGTTTTCCTCTATAACCTATTATTGAAACTTCATATAACAATACCATAGGGATGTACCTTGAAAGTTTAAGGGAACAAGAAAATGGTAAAGACCTAAATGTATATGAGATGTGAGACCTGTGTCAAAATTAAATGATGGACATGGTTAAATAAAATTCCAGTAATCACTTATCATGTGTTTTCCAACATAACTTGTGAATGAAATATTATTTAAGAAATCCTGGAGATGTGAGACTAGATAAGAAATTTAATGTGTAAACCCTATGTATGATAAGAAAAAGAGAATATTTATAATGATGGTTTTCATCCTAGAGTAGTAGGCAGAGCTTGAGGGAGTGACCATGTTGTGACCATGTGTGTTTGATGTTGACCCTTTTTATGGGAAGGTTGGGTTAAAGAGAAGTCCCAAGTTTTTATGTTTTGGGGTGTTCATGTTGTTATCTACTTATGTGATATTTGTGAGTCTAGTAGTTTTTTTGGCATGTTATGAACCACATGATCTTGAGACATGTATGGGGTTGTTGTTTGATAGATATAGCTTGATTTTTCTAGTGTTTAGGCTTGGTGGAAGGACCCAGTGAACCTTAGATGTGACCCTAGTTCATAGCAAGTCAATGTTTAATGATCCATGAGGGTGGTCTGTGGGGGGGTTTAACCCGTTATTTTTTATGGTTAGATGAGTAAAGCATGGGGTTTTCTTCAATTTATGGTATAAATTCATGAGAGGTGCTATTGAGTGTGAGGTTTAGACACTTTAAATGAATTATGTGTTAGGAGGAATAGTGTTTAGTGTTCTATAACCCTTACCATTAAGTCCAACTTTGGAAGACATGATCATTCAAATACCTATCTGATTATCCTTTGGTGGTGTTTTGATAGTAGGGCCAATGATGATCCTAGATGGGTAAGTCCATTATTATTGAATAATGGATAGATACTGTGGGTTGGAACCAAGGCATGGAAAGTTCTTAAAATATTTCAGTTTATGCATGAGAATTCCATGAGGATGGTTTAATAAATACTTATGGGCTACCTTGTCTTTTGGGGTCTGTGGAACCTTTATTATTAGTGCTCATGGTGTATAGGATAGGTTTTGAGGGTGAGATTAGTGTGATGCCTAGCGCTATAGTTTTTAGGTGGGTTATAGTATGTGGTGAATGAAGTCAAATTATTTATATTGGAATGATTCCCAAGCAATGGGTGGTCGTGAGGTGAGTTATGGTTTGATATGAAGCTTAACCTGATCTGTGAGTGGGTCTCATTGTTGTATGACTAAAGGGGTTGTGATTTATGGTTTGGAAATGGTTACCGGGGAATGTGGGACTATTGAGTTTCAATAAAATTGAGGTGTAAAGTGCCGACATGAGGGGCATGGTGTCATTGTGGTGATGTGACTGTATGGTTTGGGAGTGAGTGCCTTCTATTTTTCTTTATGGTTAAAGTGTTACAAGTTGGCGATGAACAAGTTTTGTTAAATTTGTGAATTTTAGTAAATCATATGAGTCTCGGAGGAGCTCAAGCGATGCAATGGTGGTAGTGTCACAAGGGATGTGGGTTCACGAATACTTTGTGGAGATTTGTGGAACTATAAAAATTCAGATCGAAAAGTTTCTTTTGAAGTGAGGTGACTGAGGAATTACTGATGATTTTAGGCATGACTACTTAGGGAATTGATATGAGTTAAAGTGTCACTTATGAGGTGGGGTGTGGGGGTGAATCTTGTTCTGAATGAGGTATTTATGGATTCCATGGATGACATGCTTATAAGTAAAAAACTAAAAGTCACTGATGTATCATATTTGGTGCTCGGGTTTGAGTGGTGTGAAAATGTCATACTTTGGTGTTTAGTGATGAAAAAAACATGGGTTGTGGGGAGTGAGAGTTATATTCCTTAGGTGATGATAATAACACTCCTTGTTTAGGAGTTTCAAATAAATCCTGAAAGGTTTGACCCTCACATTAAGGTGTCATCTGTGTGGTGAGAATAACTGTTGGGATGGTGGATTTGAATTATCTTGATTTCGAGGAAGATTAAAAGATAAAATTTAGTTAGGATGTTAGATGAAATTTTATAATTTACATCGGATCCATACATTTTAGAGATGAACTGAGGGTGACTTTGATCAGTGAGGGTGTCGATGCTTATGGTAGATCATGATAATGAGTTTAGTTGAATTGAAAATTCTATTGTGAAATTTTAGTGAAGTTTAGTGTTGGAATTTGGTAATTATTTCATAGATGGTCATGACATACCTCTTGAATATATTAAACCATGATTGGGTGATTTGGTGATGCATTAGTGGGTTCAACCAATCATTTGGGATAGTCACCCAATAAATGTCTAACTATTGTATTCATTTTTAAATAGACATGTTGTCTTGGAAAATGATTAAGGTACATCATATTCTATATGACAAGTATCATTTTTTATTGAACTCGGATTCTAACAAAAATCAAGGTATTTGACCTTGTGAAAATGGGATGGTGAAACTTGTCAGTTTTGTCTAGGTTTTAAAGTAAGGAGTTTTACCAAATTTGGAATGGGGCCCTATCTGAGAGTTGGGTGCTATGTATTAGAACCTTATATAGACTTTTTAGGACCAATTTTCATGGGGTGGTTTTATTATCTTATAAAATGGTTACCCAAGACATCACTATATTAATAGAACATAGAGTAAGGTTTTGGTCAATAGATTAATCAATTAACATGATCAAGGCTCAGAAACACCAGTGTTGGATAGTGATAGTTTTTAGACCACTAATAAGGATTTCTTATTTTAGAGAGAGCACCATGGATTGGTTTAGTATGTGATGATCATTTCAAGTAGTTTTTAGTAAACATCAATAATAACATGTTGAAAAACCCAACATATGAGGTTTAAGTTATAGGAGAACACCTAGGCGTGGGTGTCAGTTGTTTATAATGGGTTAGAGTCGAATTATTCAAAGTTAGTGACCAATATTTTAGGGATGATGGTAAATTGTTTGGAAAAAATGTAATTATATAGAGGCAAACTTTTTGGGTGACTAGGACTATGAGACTTTGGTGTTTTGAGGTGACATTCCAATGTTAATGTTGAGACATGTCATGGTGAGATATATAGTCCTAGAAGGGAGACTATATTTTTTGATACAAGTTCAGATGAGAATAGTCTTGTATAGACTGATGACATCAACATGTGAGGTGTTGTGTTGGTGAATTGAGAGTTCATGGATGAAACTAGTAGTGGGTAATAGTGTTGGGTTTGATTGCTTTATTGGAACCATAGTATATGGGCCGATGGGGTTTCAAATAGTGAAGCCGGTTGGCATAGTTTTGGTATGACCATAACTAGTGATGCATATGTGTTTTGATTATGAGTCAAGTAAAAACAATGCATTGGGGGTATAATATCGAGATGATATGTTATATAGTAGAGAGATTGTAAAACCTTGGGACTATACATGTGTCTAGTTTTTTGTGGTAAGTTTCAGTTTTCGATTAGTAGAGTGGTCAAAATTTCTAATGGATTTCAGATTAAAATTTTGAGGGGTGTAACCCATCAAAAGATTCATTTTAGACATGGAATGAAGAGATCTAGGGGGTTATATGGGTCTTGGGAGTGATCAAGAAGTTTGGAATGTGATTGAGGAATGAAACCAAGGGGTTGTAGTGCCACAGGCTAGAAAGTGGCCTTTTAGTTAGGGTGCAAGTTGGACTAGCCTAACCATTTGGTTGGTGATCCCAACACCAACCAACTCGTGGGTTCTAGATCCCTTTTTAAAAGGAAAAAATGGTTATTTTATCTCTTCTTCATAAATCACTTTTCCCAGTTGAGGTTTATTTCTAGCAATTTTGGTTCCTTCCACCTCCACTCATTTTTTATGGTGGATCTCCTAGGTTTCTTGTCCCTTTTCCTTGATGTCATGTGTATTTGAAGGCTTGTGGTGATTCTAAGAGACCACTTAATTTATTCCATAATTTATATCATTTTCAAGTGTAATAAAATTGTTTATGTGTGTTATGACCTATTTTCATGGTGTTCATCTGGTTATTAATTTTCTCATTTTTTGGATTGAACTAAAGGCTTATATCAAATGAGTAGGTCTCCACAAGGTTAAGGCTGACAGTCTAAGTTATTTTCCCTTAAAGTCTTGCTATTTTATTATGTTTCATCTTGTCTGGTCATGCTGATTCATAATACACCTGAAATAATATTTGAATTAAATTGATTGTTTCATAGAGATGTATTAAAAACCCTCTTGGACTTAGAGAAACATATTAAGGTGGGGTGGAACTTCTTTTGAGCTACTAAAATATTGAATTTTTATTATTCATTAGAATTGGGTAATTAAATTGGGTAGTTTAAGGATACCATTGGAAATTAACGGTTTACTTTGGAATGTTAGTAGCCTAAGATGAACCCTAGGACTGAGTAGTTGACATAGCCTTAGAAATCATAAATGAAATTGTGAATTTTGATTAAATGGTGATTTTGAATTAAAATTTTGAAGTTTATTATACATGGGATGAACCAAAGTGGTGATCTTGGTTAAAATTGTTAAATTTATTTGTATTTATAATCTATAATGATGACTTGGTTGATACAAATGGAATTTATGGTGAGAATTGAATACTTCTGGGAGATTCCTTGGATTCCTTATGAAATTTATTAGCATGAAATTCCATGGATGAGCCTTGGATTCTACTAGGGGACTCACTTGAACACTGGGAGTGAATACTTCCCCAGATTTAATGAAGTTTGATGCTACAGATTTCCTTGAGTGAGCTTGTAGATTCTACTTAGATTCATTAATATAAATTCTAGGGGGTAGCTCCCCCTTTGATTCAAATAATGTATGCATTTATGGAATTCCACGGATTAATTTCATGGATTCTTATGGGCATACCTTGTTGGATGTCATGAAATGAGATCCTTAAATTTAGCTCAATCTCATTGGTGTAAAATGCCTCTGGTGAGAGACTTGGATTCCAATTGAGCCATGATTTTTAGAGTCAAGGATGGTTCCTTGAGTTCCGAAAAGATATATGACTTATTTGGGAAATTTTAGGAGGTAATTTCTATATGAACAACATATATTCCTATTCGTCCATTTGATTATTGTTTCATTAGTGCCGTACCTTGTAATTGAATTGAGACATGATACTTCCACCGTGTTTAGAGACCAATGAAGGAATAATTAGGTAGTGTTGACATAGGATATCCCCTTAAGACTCAAGGCCGAACTGGGTTCTATGTATTTCTGTAACTTATTATTATTACCGGTTAACTTATTTATTTAACACCATTATGCTCTAAACCTATAGACTATAATTGTATTATAAACCTTTGGTGGTGGCCTAATGAGTATTACTCACCTTGCCCGAGCCGCTATGGCACTTGGGTCATCAAGAAGACATCACTACTTAGTTATAGGTTATAGGTTCAAGGCATGGATGATGATGATACATGATTATATAGTTAGTTTTTAATATCCTAATATTTTAAAATATGATTAACTTTTAAATAATCAGAATGTTTTCGATGGTTTTGTCCACACGTGCCACTGAATAAAAACAAAAATGAAATATGTTTAGAATGCTAAAACATTGTCGTTGAATTAGTAGGAATGAATATGATTAACCACTTTACGAACTATTTATAAAAATAAAATGAATACCACTTTTAATAAAAATGAAATTCAATTGGTATAGCTAAAATGACTTATACAATCATTTTATGCTTAGAATTGTAATTTTTTAAAAATTTCATTACTATGAAATATGTATTTCTATTTCAAGAAGCTTATGATTATAAATGATAAAATATATTTGATATGGATAACTTTTTAATACTATTTTAATCAGTAAATAATAGTTAATATAAATGAGAATAGTTAATATTATAAGAAAATTTATTTTCCTATAATTTTTTTTCATTATATCTCACCTTTTTTAAAAGTCAAATTTATAAAATTTTAAATTTTAATTTTTAAAAATAAAAAATTATTTTGGATTCATCATAGTAATATTTTCTTAAGGTGAATTTTATAAAAAGAATGATTTTTAGGTGAATCTTGAAAAATATTAACTTTTTACGAATAACATGGATTTTATGGAATATTAGCATTTAAGTATGAATTATAAAATTCATAAAAAAATTTTATAAGACCAAATATATGTTTTATAAGTTAAATTATAATTTTAAAAATGTTATTTTTATATTAGAAAACCATATTTGATATTTTAGAACATAAGTAATATTTTTTCAATAAATATTTTAAATACATTATACATTTTTATTTTAAAAATAACTTATAAAATTTATAAATTTAATAAAATTAAATGAATATAAAATTTATAATTATCATTTTAAATTATAAAATAAGGACCATTTTATTTTTGGGCATAAAATATATGTTACCAAAGGTAAAAATTAGTTACCATGGTAAAAGCTACAATGGTAAAAGTAAATAATCTAAGAGTAAAATACCTAAAAAATGTTTAAAAAATGTGTGGGAATGTTTATTTGAGGACTTAATAAACCTTATAACTTATAATCTCTATTATTTATCAATTTTTATCAAATTTCCTTTAGTGCGACTTCCCATTATTGAAAATTTTTGGGTATTTAAAAAAATCTTATCCCTTTTCACTAATAAAAGCTGATCTTCTCTCCTCACTTTCCCTCACACCATAACCCCATTATTTCATCCCAAAATCTATCCAATACTCTCTTAAACACTCTTGGATACCATATAGAGGTTAATTTCTTCTCAAAAGACTACCCCTCAAAGGCTTAATCCCTTTTTCAAAGGAGATAATTAAAGAAGTGAGGTATAAATTTCTAACCTCTCCATTGTTTTTAAATTTATTTATATAATTTTTTCCTCATAAAATTTATTTTTACTATAGTAGAATAATAACATAATTATAATTTTTATGATTTTATGTTATTATAATTATGGTATAATCATTAAACACCTTCTTATTTTCCATTAGAAAAATAAAACCATCACTCATGTGTTGTGTGGACTACCACCTCCGCGACACAACACTTTTAATTTTCATTAACCACCTTATAAGGTTTGAAATAATAATTAATTTAACATATAATTATTATATTTATAACATATGTTATGTTTTTTATTGATAAAACATAATATACACTTATTCTTTTCTATAGAAAACGAAATAATCATCCATGCGTATGTGTGGACTAGCACCTCCATTAACTGATTGATTTTTGTTTTCATTTTTATTAACACCATTCATGTATATCACTAATAATGGATTAAATGGATAAAAATTATTTTTATTATATCATTATATTATAAAAAATTGGATAGAATATTAATGATATGATCAACAAACGATTATCGTTAATCCAATCATTTAAAACGAGTGAACTTAGAGGAAAATGATCTATTATTTCAAAGAAATTAATTTATATAAATTTAATTATATTCATAATTATTTAAAATTATAATATATCACAATAATTAACACTAAATACGATCATTATTCTTTTGGTATAATTATATTACAACTAATCCACCCCATAAAAATCCATTAATCATAGTAGGTTCATGTTTGGTTTGATTTAACCACCTACTTGAACAATACTATGAATATATGTCATGGATGACTATGAAAAATTATTTATTGGAATAATATGATATAAAAATTTAAATATTATTTTTTTGTTTTTTATTTTTATATCATCATTTAACTCATTAATTAAGAAAACACCTTTTGTTCGTTAAGAATCACCGATACATGATCATCGTCGATGTCATATTCATGGGTTGTAACCAAAAGTACCATGGAATGAAATAATAACTTTATAAATTTCATGTATCATCTATTATAATACCTTATATTATCTAATAATGATTTGTTTTAAAATAATATATGTAAACAGCACTTTTACGAAATTAGTTCAAAGAGATAATGATTACTTACACCTAGTGTTGAAAATAGGTAAAACTAAATAATATATATCTATATAATGATTATAATGAGGATTATAAATGATTATATTTATGAATAAGGTTATTGGGTATGTATTTAAAGAACATAATTTAATTATTCAGGATGTTTGGTTTAAGTGTAGAATGAATCATGATCGAGGTGAGGTTTTTTTTCTCAAATTACTCTCTCTGAGTCTTGATTAATATTATACACCTAATTTAAATTATATGGTATATTTACTACATATTTGAGATATAATAATATGAATTATGTTTTTATCATGTTATTTTAATTTCAATTACAGTATCATTGTATCAATGGGTTTTGATTGAAGTGTTACTCAAGCCACAAGGGTTTCTTGATCTCAATTCAGATTCTTTGAGGCATGTTACATGATATGAGCTATGCTTCATTTGTATGATGTTATATTGATTTAATATCCCATTAATGTTATATAATTAATTTCCTTATAATTAATGGGACAAAATATTCCAAATAATGTTCTTTTATTCAAATTCCTTTTAAATCAAGTGTTAAGTCATAAGAGTTTTTAGTAACTCGATTTTCATTAATGGAGTTATGATCATTCACTTGAAATTATTTAATAAAAGTTGGGAACATTATACCCTTTAAGTTTATTATGTGTAATACTATCATTATTTACATTTTTTCCATATAAACCCATTTTAAATATTTTCATGTTTTATGGAATATGCTACCAGTAGGGATATTGATAACTCAAATCCCCTTTCTTTGAGTTATAATGTTTCATCATGAACTTTGATTTTCCATGATTGGGTTTTTCTACACTAATATTTTACTATATGGTATTTTATAATCATTTTTTGTAAAATTATGTTTTGATATAAATTAATTTTTTTCTCTTCTAAAAATGTAAGTTTTGAACAAAGGTATTTTGAATATATAAAAAAGGGGGTTTTACTTTTACTTTCATATGTATTGCCTTAATATCCTCATTTATCCAACATAAACCTTATTTATTTTCAAGGATCTATTATAGATGACTATTTTTGAATGAAAAGGTTTTAAAAATCCTTCACATCACCTTTTAAAAAGTCACCTTTTAAAGAGATATATAATTTTTTATTTTACATCATTATTAAAAATATATTCTAAAAGATATTTTATATTGTCTCTTCCATTTAACTTATCATTTTCAAAAGGATTTACCATAATGGGGTTCATGTTTCATGATTTATCCTCTATTATATCTATATATATATTATAATTTTGAGTATTGAACTCACAGTTCCATACAATTCAATTCTTGATCCCTTATTGGGTGGTATTGTTCACACATTCTTTGGCAAGAATGTTTTCTTATATATCAAAATCCTTCTTGTAGGACCCTGGGGCACCCTGAGAGGGGAAGGGTGAATCTGGGTGTCTAACTTTTCATTTAAAGTGATGGATCTTGTTCCCACATTGGTAAGAACTCATTAAACCTCTATGATGAGTATTATTAGTAATCAAACATTCAATTCCAAAGAGACGACACATCACTTTTACTTGGTTCACCGCTAAGGTGTATGTCCAAGGATCGTACACTGAAAATGTGTCAGTCATAAAAAAATCCACTAATATTCACTAGATATGGAATACAGAGGTTTGGTCACAGTCACTCTGTGCCAGGATCACTTCCTTTACAACGTTTTAGGGATCCCTCACTACGTCCCTCAAAGAACTTCTGCTGAATCCCCCTTACTCACTTCTTTTAGAGTGGTCAAACTCGGTTTATCAACTTGAGGGTATCTTCAATGATATGGAATTAAATTTTTTGTCCCTAACTTAGCATGGGACTCTACTTACACCGTAAACCTGATTGATCCACTTGAAAGAATTGAACAAGAAAACTGGATATCAAAAGCTGATATAATCTCAACAATGCACTTGCGCGCAACACCTGCTCTTGTGTGCAAGATTTGGGATTTGTCGCACAAGATGAATTTCATGCAGCCCTTGTTTTTCGTGCAAACCGGATCTTTCGCACAACCACCCCAACATGTTCACTTGTTTCTTTTATACTAAAGGAATATATTATGTGCAAGATTAACTCCCTCCAAATATTTTGTGTGGAAATAATTCATGTGGTAGAGCACCTGGATCTTTATTGAAAATTATTAAGTCTTCCATGGGGGTAGTCTCCTATTTATAGGCCTCGAAGACCCTACACACAAGTTTCTAATGCATCTTCGTCGGTGCGCGTAAGTTTATTTTCGAGTATGAAAACCCCCTTTTGACGTCGTATTGGGCATGTAATATTCTTCCATGCAGCCTCATCTTTCACACACTTCACGCCTTTTCAATTTTTCTATATTCTAATCCTAAAACATGACTTGTGTGTAAGTTCCAAATTACCTTCAATCTTTCACGCAAAAAACAATCTTTCACACACATTCCAGATCATTCATTCACATTCATTTACCAAAAACACCTTTATCCATTTTTTAATTTTGAGGCCAAAAAATTTGGTAAAAACTAGGAAATTACACCACCTTGAATACTATTGTCTGCTTGAACTATAAGATCCCTTTCCTTGTAGAATGTTTGATATTCTATTGAAGTATTAACAAAAAATAAACACAAACCTTGATCAAGCCAGTGTGTATTGACAATAAATAAAAACCAAATTTGGATTTTCAACAATGACGAGCCTTGGTTCCAACAA
Source organism: Viscum album (assembly GCA_963277665.1). Classification (NCBI taxonomy): domain Eukaryota; kingdom Viridiplantae; phylum Streptophyta; class Magnoliopsida; order Santalales; family Viscaceae; genus Viscum; species Viscum album. The sequence goes on from OY728126.1 coordinate 459,600,990, forward strand.
TCTTCCCATTTGGGTTTGTTGGTAATCTCTAGAAAAATTAAATAGATCCCCAAACACAATCAAAACCTGATACGCAATAATCAACTCAACTGGAACTCTAAGTCTATGTGATCAATGCTCGATGTTGAAAACAAGAGGGGAATCATGAACTGGGTTCTTGTGTTATGGAATTCTTAATTGTTTCCTCCCTTCATATTCTCTCCTTTGTAACTCATTGAATTAAGCAATTTCTCCCCCATTGGCAATAAACCCAAAAACCAGTATTTAAACATTATAGAGCTCATAATATACTCCACATGGATTGTATCTCCCCCATAAACCTACATCACTTCCTCAAACAGATTAAAACAGTTAAAAAACTAGGGATAGTGGAATTTTCCTAACCTCCTTATGCATTAAGAGGTGGTTGAACACCAAGGTTCAACCGATGTTTCTGAAACACTGCCGCTGCTAGTGGATTGGTAAGAATATCAAACACTTTCTCATCAGTTTCTAGACAATCCATTCTAATCACACCTTGTTCAACATTTTATTTGATGAAATGAAATATAATTTCAATATTATTTATACTAGAATGCTTAACACGATTCTTCATAAGATCAATCATGCTCTTGTTACCACAGTGGCCATCAGTTGTTTCACCTCATAACCAATATCAATCAGTTGCTACTTCATCCAATGTAATTGGTTGCATTCCTTTGTAGAAGATATATATTCAGATTCAACAGTACTAAGAGAATTACTTTTCTGTTTCTTACTCAACCATCCCACATATTTCTTCCCAATATAGGATGCTCCACCACTGGTGTATTTTCTATCCACTATATCTCCAGCCTAGTCAGCATCGGAGAATGTTTATAGTTCATTATCTTTTCCAGAAGCAAAGTATAACCCATAATTATGATTACCTTAAATGTACCTCATGATTCTTTTCACTACCACCATATGTTTTTCCTTTGGATTAATTTGAAAATGGGCCACCAAGCATTTTGAAAAGAAAACGCCTGGCCATGTTGCTGTCAGGTATAGTAGGATTCCAAATACCCTCCTGTACATAGTGGGATCAAAAGAAGTCCCACCCTCATGCCTTCCAAGTTTATTTTAAACCATAATCGAAGTTGATATTGGTTTGGAGTCATGCTTATTAAATTTCTTCAGCTGCTCTCTTGCATATTTTTCCTGAGAAATGAAAGTGTAGTCCTTTATCTGTATCACTTACAACCCCAAGAATTATGCAATCTCACCAATCATAGACATTTCAAATTTTGATTTCATGTGATTAGAAAATTCATCCACTAATCCCTACATGCTTCCACCAAAAATAATATCATCAACATACACCATTACCATGAAATGATCTTTCAGAGAATTCTTTACGTAGATATTTTGATGCACTCCACCTCTTATAAATTCGAGGTTCCTTAGGTATGAATCCATCCATTAATACCACGCTTGCAGAGCCTCCTTCAAACTATAGAGGGATTTCTTTAGTTTGCAAACCTTCATTTCATCATTACCAAGAAGAAAACCCACTGGTTGTTTAATGTAGACTTCTTCTTCAACAACACCATTCAAGAATGCTATCTTGATATACATTTGATACAATTTATATCCTCTTTAGATTTCCATAGAAAGAAATAGCCTAATTTACTCCAGTCTAGCCATCAGAGAAAATGTTTCTTCAACATCGACACCTTCAATATGTGAATATCCTTTACACACCATTAACACCATATTTGTAACACCCTGACCCTAGTTACCTAGAGTTGGTGCATTATTACATAACATTGGCATGATCACAAGAGATCAAATCTCGAAATACTAATTAGTTTAGTAGCCTTGGAGGTATTAGATACATACATACATTTTACATTACATTATGAAATGGAAAAACTACAACATTGTTTCTTCTTTGAACACACTCATATCCCTTAGCAAATTTCTATAGGTAAAACATAATATAATTATTCACATCATAAGAAAAATAAAATTTAATAAAGGGGTGAGATCAGGGGATTATTAAGGAGAACAATTGAGCAGAAACTATCATAAGAAAACATAAACATTTAAGGCAATTTATAAGATTAAAACACAAGCCTTTTAAACTTAAACTTCAGTATAATATGGAAAAGATAAATCAAATAATTCCATTTACTTATTCACATGATATTCTACTAGTATAATAAGCACATGTAATATTAATAGCTAATTTTATAATGATGGAATGCATAATGATGGACATCATAACCACATAGTCAAGGCCTCGTGCCAAGACTACAAATAAGATTTTGTCATGGACTTGTGCTAAGAAACTATTTTGTCTCATGAGACCTACTAATGCATCGAGGAGCTATAGCAGGATCCACCCAGCACTTACTAAGTCCAATTTATTTCTCATATTAAAAGGTTCAAACATAATCTAAAAATTCATATTAAAAAATAGCATACAAAATGTAAATATTTTAACCACAAACCATAAATGGTATAAAAATAGCAAATCCACAGTCAAACATAACTCATTAAATACAATATGGAAGACTGTATTATAATAAATCAACCTTAATCAAGAATAATGAAGTATATTGACATAGATGAAAATAATCAGAAATAACTATTTGAGAGTAATATCCCATTTTTCTTGAAAACATTTAAAAGTCTCACTATTTATAAAAAAGCTGTTAAAAATAGATTTTTGAATCAAAGGGTACCATAACACTTTGAAACTTTTAAAAGGAATTTTAATTTTAAAACATTCATGCCTATATAAATAAATCCTTAAAACCATTTTTAAAACATGGACATTAATGAGAAATATTTAGAAGAATAAATCTTAAAAAAATTTAAAATGATATTTTAGTTAGAGTTCCTAACCAAACGAGTGACACTTGAATAAAAATAATTGAGGTAATAAAAAATTTATAATATCATGAGAATAAAGGTATTCATGATATACTATGTCAAAATATAGTATGCACACCATATAAAAGTGAATTGGCGCATAACAACAAAGAAGTCTCAATGGAATGTAAATTGAGATCAAATCCATTATAAAGACTGTATACTTAGGTTAAGGATAAATAAATGACATAATTATGTGTGAAAAATATAAAAACACTCAATATTATTGGATATTCAGTGTAAATAAATCATAGGATATTCACACATATTCTTGTCAAAACAACACTAATGGCTTGGATGTTTAATTCAATGAAGGGATATTGAGTTAAGAGTACTCTTATAAAGTTCATATAAATGACTTGAGAATTTATAAATGGAGTGATTATTTGTATAAAAAGTATATCCACACAAATGGGAGTGTAAATTACTAAATAAAAAAAATAAATAGTTATTTTACACATAATCTTAGAGTAAAATAATCAATGAAGTTTGTGTAAAAACTAATGAGTGGAAATCGAAATTAGAAATTACCTTACCAATTTGGTAACTTATGAAACATACACCCCATGAAAGAAGGATCATACAATAAAGATGTAAATACTAATAAATTAAATTATATTACACAAATAATACAATCATGGGAAATATATACACCACACAAAAGGAAATAGTGGAAAAATAGCATGAATCTCACGGGAATAAAAAGTGAGATGAAAACCCATTACCTTGTACTTTTTCTTATTCAAGGGTATGTTAAAAAACTTTATAATATTTAAATAATTGTTATTAAATTATACAAGAACCACATACCTAAATATGATATCATATATAAACTTTTAATGTTGCTTTGTTAATAATATTTCAGTAGTGTCATTGTTTCGGGTGTTAACTAATTCGTTTTCCTTTATATGTTCTGTTATGTAAGTCATGTTTGTTATGGATAGGATGTATTTTATTCATATAAATAATTATATTAATCTCTTAAACATTATTTTTAATCATAAATTGAAAATTATTCTTTAATGGTTACGATGGGGAATGAATTTCATCGCGTTCGTGGAGACGGTAATCCGTACGTATACACGAGCAACAATATCATTATATTGATAGTGAAATAGTATGTAATTGGATGGTATATAATATATAGATAATCATTAACATGTTATATTTATTATTTAAATAAATTATACTCATTATTATACCCATCCAAATAATGAAGTGTTGAATAACAAACTACAACACGATGTGGAGACTATAAGCCGTACGTACGCACGTATGGTGAATTTGTCATTCATAGGATGGATAGAATAATTAATATGGTTATTTAATATTTATAATAACATAACAGTATGTATAAGGTACTGGATATTTTATTTTGGTATGTAAATAACAAAGAAATAGGAAGTATAAGAAGAAAAGAACTTTGAAAGAGGTGATGAAATTATTACCTCTTCTTCGGGTGCTTCCTTTTGATTTGATCAAAAGGGCTCCTTAGGTTGGATTTATGATCAAAGAAAGGACTCTAGGTTAAATTTAGGGTAGTTGGGAGGATATTCGAGTAGGTTTTGGCTGAGAAAAATGGCTTTGGAGGTGTGAAGTTAAGAGAAGGGGAAGTACCCTTTTATAAGAGAGGTGTGGGTCACTTTAGGAAAAGATTGAAATATTATTTTATTATAAAATCATGTTCGTTTTCTAATGGATCCAAATATATTTATTTAGAGGATAATGTGGGTATGGGATGAAAAAATCTCAACTAATAGGTTTTAGACAAGTTTAGGTCACCATATTAACCTTATCTTTTAGATTTAACTCTTAGTTAAATAGTTTAACTTTTACCATATCTTCTTGTATTATTATAATACATGGTTAATAAAATTACTATAAAATTCCAAGAGAAACTAAAGTGATTCATTAATGACATATATATCATTATATAAGTCATTTGTCTGAACCTTATATTTTTAGGAATATTATATCATTTAATAATATAGTATTTGTTTTAAAAATTCATTTATGTCAATTTTGACACTATTTAGTATTTGGTTTTTGTGAAATTCAAGAAAACTTTATTACTTAAAATAAAATACATTAAATCAAACCTAACCTATAATATTAACCTAAAAAATTAGTTTAATGCATACAAAGTCTCAATTTAAATTTATTTTGATATTTATAATATCAATTATTTTAATCTTTCATTAATAAGATAGTTACTGCATCAACATTGTATCATAAATAAATTTAATTATTTAATGTCTAAAAATTATAAATAAAATAACATTATGTAGGAAAATTTTTTATATTTCTAATTAATATTTATAGTTTAATTTACCTTATGTTTAACCCTATATTAAAAATGTTTTTGTTATTGAATTTTGAATTTAACACTTTTAATTCTTCTTTAACTAAAATATAATAAATGCCATAATATAATCCAAGTGGATTAAAAGGGATCATATTTTTGTTATAAGGTTGATTTTTGGTCGAAATACACTTATCAAATGGAATTAAGACATGTGTTAGGGTAATTATAATATCATTTTTACTTTTAATTACCCTATTTACTTTTAACCGTGGTAAATAAAATTCAAAAGTTACTATTCACCAAAAAATATTTTCATCCTATTTAACCGAATTTTACTTATTGATGTCAACTATTACTTTTGGATTTTTGAAATTAAATTCACAGAAGCAGTAAAATTAAGTTTTATGCAAATTTGAAAATTTTTCTAGAAGGTGGGTAAAAGACGTTAAAAAGTTCCATACAATTTTATACATCTAATCTTATTATAAAATGAATCCAAGGAATTATAAAGAACAAATATAGGTATTATGTATTTATTTTTACTTTAAAATAAATTTAAATAAAAATAATTATTATTTAAATAAAAGTCAGTTTTAATCAATAACGTAGTGTTTTTCACTATTCATAAAAAATCGAATGTTTTTAGAAAAATACCAAAAATTAACCCAAAGATAATTATGATATTCCGAATTAAAAAATGATATCTATTTTCCCAAATTAAAAACATAGAATTTTTATTAATTAATTTAAAAAATATTTATGTTTTCCCAACCAAAAATCGGGGTTTTTGAGAAGTAAAAACTATCAAAATATTGATATGTATTTATGTCCAATTTAAATGTAAAATTACTTCCAATGAATTTTTTTTGGATTAAATGATAAAAATATAATATAGTTATACTTCATAACCATTAAAATTTATAATTTAACAGTATAAATTATTTTGATTAAAAAAGTTGTTTTCAAATAAAATTTATTATTTTTTCACTATTCATCAAAATATGAAAGTTATCAGAAAAGCACAAAAAATTTATCCAAACTAAATTTTTATGTCTAGATTTTAAAGAAGAAGTTTATTTTGTCAAATTTAATATATAAACATGTCAAATATTTGATTTAAAAATGGTTCTTCCTTAAAAGGTGGTAAAATTGCATTTTTTGAAAAATACTTCTTTTATCTGAAAAATTGAATTTGTTCTTATATTATGTCTAAGAAACATATAATATGGATGTTAAAATTCTATGGAATATATAAAAGTCAAAATGGAGTTAATACTATTCCTAAACTCTTTTTGAACGGCTAGTTTGGTTAGTCATGGTGCGCTCGAACTTGGTGTTGCGTGTAGCGTAAGCTATTGAATTACTTTAAAGAAAATAACTTACTATGAAATATTGGATTGTTACATTGTTTCTTATCACATTGACATTATCATAGAATTTATTATTTAAAATACACATTGTAACAATCGCATTGTGGTTTTTGGGTCTCTTAACTAGATCCCAAGATTCATTCTTATCAATCGGATCCAACTTTTCCTTCACGGATTTAACCCATGATTCATCCTTTGTAGCTTCTTCAAATAAGGATGGTTACACAATTGATTGGAACACTGATTGATATTTTTTCCCCATTCTCATTGTTTGTGTGGGTGCAGTCTAATCCCCAATGATGTTGGATTGATCAATCTCTGCTCTTTAATTTTTTTTCCTTTGAGGTTCAACTAGATTCTATCCATCCATGGTTTCCTCTTCTGATACTTCTTTAGAGTCTACATCATGGTGGGGCTTCTAAATGTGTTTCACTTCTTCTTCTACATCTACATTTAAATCTGTTCCATGTCTTCTGTCTTCTGTATCTTCAATTATATCAGTATAAGATCCCCTTGTAGTATTTGTGTTCTTCTCTTCGACTATCTTTACATCACTGCTTCCCACAATTTTTTTGAGATGCTTGTTAAATAATTTGAAGTCTTTGATATTCATTGAATATCCAAGGAATATTCCCTCATCTACCACATCACCACACTTTTCTTTGTTTGATTCTTTATTTATAATGAAACATTTACTTATGAAAATACAGAAATAATTCAATGAGGGATTCCTTCCACGCCAAAACTCTTACCGTGTATTCATTTCTCCGATATACAACCCTGTTCAATTTTGAATATAAAATATAGCTTGAATAGCCACTTTCCAATAATTGCAAGAGATACAAATCTTAATCAGCATAGTTCTAGACATACTATTCACCTGTCAATTCCAGCGCTCAATAATTGCATTTTTCTATGGGGTTCTCATAGCGGCCACCTGATGTTTAATTCCATGCCTTTCTAGGTAATTTTCAATCTCAATTGACATTTATTCCCCTTCATTGTTAGATAAAAAAACTTTGATTGTTCACCGAGTAGCATTATCAGAAATTCAGTGATAAATTTTCATAAAATCAAGCAATTGTCATTTCCTATGTATAATCATCACAAAAGCCATTATAATATAGTAATTGATGAAAAGAACAAAGTACCTTTCTCCATGTGTTTCAGAAAAATTTATGTAACACCCCGAGCTTCCATTATATGCTTCTCATTCAATAATGCAATAGCTTGCATTGTACGCAACTTCGAGTTCTAAAACACAAAGATTAATCAAAGTAGCCATTATGAATAGTAATAACCACTTTTTAAAATTATAGAAATTTTATATTTCAAAATGGACTTCATTTTTGGATTCGGAATATCGAAATTAGCCTATGTTGAATTTTTGGTATTTTTCTGAGAACTTCTAATTTTTTATGAATAGTGAAAAATACTTAAAAACAACTTTTTTAATCAAAATAATTTATAGTGATAAATTATACTATTTAGTGGTTTTAAAGTATAATTAGAATATATTTTTACCATTTTATCCAATGGTGGTCATTAGAATTAATTTAACATTGAAATTGGACATAAACAATTGCCAATCTTTTGATATAAATTGTTTCTTAAAAACACGCTATTTGTTGTGACAGCGGGAATTAATTATAAAATTAATTAATGAAACTTATATGTTGGGAATTTTGTAAAATAGACATCATTTTTGAATTCGGAATATCAATTATAGCTTAGGGTGAAATTTTGGCATTGTTCTGAAAAACTTCAATTTTTGATGAATAGTGAAACCACTAAGTGGTAGTTAGATAACTGATTTTTCGTTTAAATGAAATATTACCACTTCTGTGATTTGATTTTCAAAAATCCGACATACATGGTTGTCATTAAGAAGTAAAATGTGGTTCAATGAGATTAAAATAATTTTTTGGTGAATAGTAACTTTTAAGTTCTTAATCGTGATTAGAGGTAATTAGTGTAGTTTAAGGTAAAAACAATGTTTTAATAATATGATATGAGCTTGACACTTGTCCTACTCCTATTGGATGAGTCATGGACGACCAAGACAACCCATGGGTCAACTTGGGGACCCAATGGAGCCAATTTCGTTGGAAAATGACATTAATATATATTTATTTAATGTTAAAATTAAATTGACACAAACATGAGTTGTTTTACTAAACAAGTTTTTAAGTGGGGTTACACAAGTCCATATTTTGATTATAAATATTCATTGGAAAGATAAAAAGATTTCCTACATCATAGTATTTTTTTTATAATTTTTAGACATTATATAAATTAAATTATTTATGACATCATGATGATGCAGCGATGACCTCATTATTTAACGATTTAAATAAAATGAGAAGATAATACAAAATCCAAGGCTTACACTTGTCCAAAGCCTATTGGATGAAGAGATTTAGAACCCTTATCACCTTAGACTCGAATTATATAAGTGTGGGACCTTTAGAATCCGAAAATCATTTTTTAATAAAGTAACATTTTATTACTTTCCAAAAGTGCCCCTCCTCTCCACTTATAAAAGGCCCCCACCTCTACCACCTCATTCACACTTTCAAGCCATTTGGCTCGGCCAAACTCTGCCCAAATACTCTCCCAACTTCCCACTCTTACTCCTAGAAGCCTCACTTTGGGCAGAACTCTTCCCAAGGAAGCCTTTGGCTCAAATCAAAAAGAGTTACCCGATTTTGAGGTAATGTCTTCTCTAATGTTGTTTTGTTTTATTTTTCTTCTCCAACCCCCTAAACTCTTTTTATTCATTTATTTTGTAACAACACCAGTATACTCAATATACTAGGATGTTTTTATAAGAATGATTCTAGCTACACTTACACACACCTACATCTAATGGTTAAAGAACATACGGTTTCTATGGATGGCGAATTTCTGCCTCACGAAACGATGATTGTTCAACACTCTTATAACACCTTCAAAGGTGGCCATTAAGATGTTACTATTTTTATATATGATATATAATATGTTTATGTTTTACTTATGCTTCTGTATTTCTCATTTATGGCATACTTTATGATTTCCATTATGGGTAAAACGCGATAATTTCATTTTAGGAAGTCTGGACTACCGCCCCTCAAAGTGATTTGAATCGTTAATGCCATATGTGGGATGTATAAAGGATGGAGTAAATGGTATTATACACTATATTATACTGGAATTATATTATACATTTATATCATTATGATTTTGTTCCATTAAATATGAAATTGAAATGAAAGTAGCGTTCATGCGTACGTACGGCTTACCGTCTCCATGAACGGTGCATTTCATTTCTTACCTCTAAATGTTACGTAATATTATAAATGAATGTATATACTGGATATATAAGATATATATGACATCTAAATCATGAATATAATTCTGGAGATAATGGATATTCTACCACATAAACAACTTGTAATTATAAGAAGTTTATTGTTGACTCAAGTACTAAAGATCGACAAAACGACCGTTATTAACTTAAATAATTACATAATGTTCATATCATTGTAATAAGTGATATAATAAGGATAATGAAATTGAAAATGGTTCTTAATAAGGTATATATTAACTCTAGTTTATTATTCAGGAGGTTAAAGAACGGTTGCGTCAAGTCAGACACGAGGTAAGGGTTTACTTCACAACCTCTTCATTATCCAAGGTTGTTTATACATAATTATCTACTGGGACCTCGTTATCATCCACATCCATGTTTCTTCAAAATGTATTTCAAAACATTTTTATTATTTACAAGAATATGGGTTAAAGTCATTTATACCCTTTTTGACTTTTTATAAGAGGAATCTTTCAGTCGTTTTCAAAACAAGGTCCTTTTTAACCTTTTCGACAGAATTGAGGTAAGAATGTTTTTTTTAACTTATACGGCGGGTGCAGTTATTTTTCGCCGTTATAAAATCTTCAAAGCTTTCCTTACAAGCTTATAAGAATATTTTCAAGAAAATGTTTTGTTTTATATGTATCTTAAATGATTTCAAAAATAGAAAGAGATATTTCTCTAAAAAGTGTTTTGATTTCATCTATGTCAACATCCTTTGATGGATTTTACGCTTATTTGAAGTTGATTTATTATAATACAAAACATCTATATTGTATTGAAGGTTTTTTGATATGTTTGACTGTGGATGTGCTATTTTATACCATTCATAGTTTATGGTGAAATTATTGACATTTCGTATGCTAGTTTTAATACGAATGTTTATGTTATGTTTAAACCTTTTCATATGGGAATGCATTGGACTTAATATGTGACGGGTGGATCCCGCTATAGCTCCTCGATGCATCGGTAGGTCTCATGAGGCAAACTAGTGTCTTGGAACGAGGCGTTGACAAAATCTTATTTGTGGTCTTGGCACGAGGCCTTGGCTATGTGGTTATGATAGTCTGGCATTATGCATTCCATCATTATGAAAGTGGTTATTGATATTGCATGTGATTATTCGACCAGTAGAATATCCATGTGAATAAGTAAATGGAATTATCTCATTTTACTTTTGCCATATTATGTTGATGTTCAAGTTTAAAAGGCTTTTGTTTTAGTTATACATTGCCTTAAATGTTTATGTTTATTTATGAAAGCTTCCGCAATATTGTTATCCTTACTGAGCATCTGAGCTCACCCCTTTCAATGTTTTAATATTTTCCAGGATGTGAAGAAGTATTTTATGAATGACCTGCAGGGATAGTCAGAAGAGGAAATGAGTGTGGACTATGAAGACTTTTTTATTAGTTTTTCACTTTATGATGTAATGTAAGACTTATGAATGTATCTAGTGTTTCCAAGGCTACTAAACTAATCGGTCTTTCGAGACTTGATCTTTTGTGATCATGCCAATGTTACGAAGTAATGCACCGACTCTGGGTAGCTAGGGTCGGGGTGTTACAGTTGGTATCAGAGGCAGTTTAGTACTATCCTTGGAAGCTAGATTTAGATAAACTCTGATTAGAGCACATAGCCCGAAGATAGACTTTGAGGATTAGTATAGAAGAACTTCCGGGAATTTTGGTATTGTAGAGATGTTGTGAGTTTTCCGAGCAATACATCCCTGTCTGGATACGAGCAGGTAGAGGCGGATCTGGCACAAATGTACCTAGGGGTAAAACCCGAAAACACCACTTTGAGCTAGACTCAAACGAGAACTGGTGCACGACAACGGGTCTTGCTGCACTCTTGGTTACGACACTCCCGGGGGATTTTCTTAGGATAATTCTCATTTTCTTTACAAACCATTATGTAGGGTTTATGAGTATATACTTCTTCAAAGAAAACATTCTTATGATTTTGGATTATATCCATAAACCATTCAATTTACATTAATTATTTTAAAAGTTTGGAATTATTCATTATAATTCATAAACTAACCTAGTTTATGCCATTGTTTAGAAATGGCGCCTAGTGGAAGGAATGGAAACCGTATTAATGCACACACTCCGTCTAGGGATTGCCCTCCTGCTCAAGATAATTATTGTGGATCTGGAGATACAACTGGTGCTGATCAACTTATTACCATACTGGGACAACTCACTCAAGTTATGAATAATAACCTTACTCATATGGAGCACCCTGATCCGCAACGTGGAGGATCAATGTTAGACCGCTTCATGAGGCAACAAACACCAACATTTAATGGGGGTACAAATACGTTAGTAGCTGAGCAATGGATAAACTCCTTAGAGAAAATATTCCATGCCTTGGGGAGTAGCGAAAGGGAGAAGGTTGTCATGGCAGTTTACCGCCTCACTGGAGATGCCGATCAGTGGTGGTCGCTGATTCAAAACACAAAGGAAGATGATGACGTATCGAATATGGAATGGAGGGAGTTCAAAGATCTATTCTTAGAAAAATACTTTCCTCATGACCATCGAGCAGATATGGAAAGGAAATTTCTGAGTCTGAGGCAGAAGGAGGATGAGAATGTCGCAAAGTATGAGGCCAACTTTACAAGGTTAGCGAGGTATGCTGCAGATTATATACGTAACCCAAGGAGTAAGATTGATCGTTTCTTTGATGGGTTAAAACCATTTCTCCGTCGAGCTTTAGTATCACAATCCTTCTCATCATACGAAGATATTGTCTCGTGTGCTATCAAGACAGAAAAGGAATTCTCTAAGTCTTATGACAACAAAGTAAAGCAAGAGAAGAAGAGAACGGTGGAACAAGAGACATATAAAGGGAAAAAGGGAAAGAAGGATTTTCCATTATGTGATAATTGTGGGAAGAATCACCCTGGTACTTGCCTAAAAGGAATGAGAGTTTGTTATAAATGTGGATAAAAGGGTCACTAGGCTCGTGATTGCAAGGGAAAGAAAGAGGCTATCAATGTTGAATGCTACAATTGTAGGGAAATGGGGCATTATGCAAATTAATTTCCTAAGCGTTAGGGAAACTTACCTCAGAAAAGGCCAAGGGATCAAGGCCAATCTTATCCTATGACTACAGTTGAAGTGGAATAATTAATGTATTGGTGCTTTTGGACTCAAGGATTATATTCTAGTTATAATAATAATGTGATATATATAAGGATTGTACTGCAGTACTTGTTTTTTTTCATTAAGGTTTTAATATGATGAAGGTAATCATATTTTTAGTATGTGACAATAAGAGAAACTTTACATTGTTTGGGGAATCTGATGTTACAATTGATTTTGGAATTAAGAGACCTTTTAGAAAAAGTCTGGACCGAGGTATTTTGGATAACTATAAAGGTTGGAGTGGATTAAGTTGATCTTTGGATAGTATTGTTAAAGGTTAAAAAATTTATGAATATTATTTTTGGAATATTATAATAATATAGTTTTAGGAAAAGGACAACCTGCAGGGTGGGGCATAACCGTCACGTCGGACAAAGCTGCAGGAATCGAACCCACAATCATAGTGCGACAGGCCTTTATTTCCTACCACTAGCCTACAGGAAGTCCCTGGTTATTACAAAATAATTTTACTAATCTAAATGGTATGTGTTAACATTTGGAACCTTATACAACTAGGATAAGTATAATATTTTTGGGTTCTATTATCTTTTTGAGTGAAAGGTGAGTTGAAGGTTGAAACTCTAATTGTCAAGCATAAATATATATATACCTATCTGTTATTCAATGAATAAATTAATTCTTAAACTTTAGTAAAGGGATATTAAAACAAAAAAATGTGTTACCCTAATACCTTATGTCTTTTTGAACTGATGATATTTTAAATCAACATAGATTGAAGGCTTTGAGGCCCTCAATTTGACAGTTGATTGTGATTGATGACCTCAATCACTCCCTACAAATATTTACGTTTTTCCTCCAATTATATGTCTCTAATTGCCACTAATGTTCTCCTTATCGAGATCATAATTTGGTGGTGACTTTCTTATTTCCATTTCCCTCTTATTAAGGCTAAATTTTATTAACCTTATTTCCGATGTGGGTTTTCCACAAAGGTATTTTCTATTTTCAACCTTTTATTTTCAAAGAAAAATTTCAAATTGCGAGGACGCAATTTATTGAAGGAGGGGAGAATATAACACCCCGATCTTCCATTATACGCTTCTCATTCAATAATGCAATAGCTTGCATTGTACGCAACTTTGAGTTCTAAAACACAACAATTAATCAAAGTAGCCGTTATGAATAGTAATAACCACTTTTTAAAATTATAGAAATTTTATATTTCAAAATGGACTTCATTTTTGGATTCGGAATATCGAAATTAGCCTATGTTGAATTTTTGGTATTTTTCTGAGAACTTCTAATTTTTTATGAATAGTGAAAAATACTTAAAAACAACTTTTTTAATCAAAATAATTTATAGTGATAAATTATACTATTTAGTGGTTTTAAAGTATAATTAGAATATATTTTTACCATTTTATCCAATGGTGGTCATTAGAATTAATTTAACATTGAAATTGGACATAAACAATTGCCAATCTTTTGATATAAATTGTTTCTTAAAAACACGCTATTTGTTGTGACAGCGGGAATTAATTATAAAATTAATTAATGAAACTTATATGTTGGGAATTTTGTAAAATAGACATCATTTTTGAATTCGGAATATCAATTATTGCTTAGGGTGAAATTTTGGCATTGTTCTGAAAAACTTCAATTTTTGATGAATAGTGAAACCACTAAGTGGTAGTTAAATAACTGATTTTTCATTTAAATGAAATATTACCACTTTTGTGATTTGATTTTCAAAAATCCGACATACATGGTTGTCATTAAGAAGTAAAATGTGGTTCAATGAGATTAAAATAATTTTTTGGTGAATAGTAACTTTTAAGTTCTTAATCGCGATTAGAGGTAATTAGTGTAGTTTAAGGTAAAAACAATTTTTTAATAATATGATATGAGCTTGAAACTTGTCCTACTCCTATTGGATGAGTCATGGCCGACCAAGACAACCCATGGGTCAACTTGGGGACCCCATGGAGCCACTTTGGTTGGAAAATGACATTAATATATATTTATTTAATGTTAAAATTAAATTGACACAAACATGAGTTGTTTTACTAAAACAGTTTTTAAGTGGAGTTACACAAGTCCAAATTTTTATTATAAATATTCATTGGAAAGATAAAAATATTTCCTACATCATAGTATTTTTTTTATAATTTTTAGACATTATATAAATTAAATTATTTATGACATCATGATGATGCAGCGATGACCTCATTATTTAACGATTTAAATAAAATGAGAAGATAATGCAAAATCCAAGGCTTAAACTTGTCCAAAGCCTATTGGATGAAGAGATTTCGAACCCTTATCACCTTATACTCGAATTATATAAGTGTGGGACCTTTAGAATCCGAAAATCATTGTTTAATAAAGTAACATTTTATTACTTTCCAAAAGTGCCCCTCCTCTCCACTTATAAAAGGCCCCCACCTCTACCACCTCATTCATACTTTCAAGCCATTTGGCTCGGCCAACCTCTGCCAAAATACTCTCCCAACTTCCCCCTATTACTCCTGGAAGCCTCACTTTGGTCATAACTCTTCCCAAGGAAGCCTTTGGCTCAAATCAAAAAGAGTTACCCGATTTTGAGGTAATGTCTTCTCTAATGTTGTTTTGTTTTATTTTTCTTCTCCAACCCTCTAAACTCTTTTTATTCATTTCTTTTGTAACAACAACAGTATCCTCAATATACTAGGATGTTGTTATAATAAGTATTCGAGCTACACTTACACACACCTACATCTAATGGTTAATGAACATACGATTTCTGTGGATGGAGAATTTCTGCCTCACGAAACGATGATTGTTCAACACTCTTATAACACCTTCAAAGGTGGCCATTAAGATGTTACTATTTTTATATATGATATATAATATGTTTATGTTTTACTTATGCTTCTGTATTTCTCATTTATGGCATACTTTATGATTTCCATTATGGGTAAAACGCGATAATTTCATTTTAGGAAGTGCGGACTACCGCCTCCTCAAAGTGATTTGAATCGTTAATGCCATATGTGGGATGTATAAAGGATGGAGTAAATGGTATTATACACTATATTATACTGGAATTATATTATACATTTATATCATTATGATTTTGTTCCATTAAATATGAAATTGAAATGAAAGTAGCGTTCATGTGTACGTACGGCTTACCGTCTCCATGAACGGTGCATTTCATTTCTTACCTCTAAATGTTATGTAATATTATAAATGAATGTATATACTAGATATATAAGATATATATGACATCTAAATCATGAATATAATTCTGGAGATAATGGATATTCTACCACATAAACAACTTGTAATTATAAGAAGTTTATTGTTGACTCAAGTACCAAAGATCAACAAAACGACCGTTATTAACTTAAATAATTACATAATTTTCATATCATTGTAATAAGTGATATAATAAGGATAATGAAATTGAAAATGGTTCTTAATAAGGTATATATTAACTCTAGTTTATTATTCAGGAGGTTAAAGAACGGTTGAGTCAAGTCAGACACGAGGTAAGGGTTTACTTCACAACCTCTTCATTATCCAAGGTTGTTTATACATAATTATCTACTGGGACCTCGTTATCATCCACATCCATGTTTCTTCAAAATGTATTTCAAAACATTTTTATTATTTACAAGAATATGGGTTAAAGTCATTTATACCCTTTTTGACTTTTTATAAGAGGAATCTTTCCGTCGTTTTCAAAACAAGGTCCTTTTTAACCTTTTCGACAGAATTGAGGTAAGAATGTTTTTTTTAACTTATACGGCGGGTGCGGTTATTTTCCGCCGTTATAAAATCTTCAAATCTTTCCTTATAAGCTTATAAGAATATTTTCAAGAAAATGTTTTGTTTTATATGGCTCTTAAATGATTTCAAAAATAGAAAGAGATATTTCTCTAAAAAGTGTTTTGATTTCATCTATGTCAACATCCTTTGATGGATTTTACGCTTATTTGAAGTTGATTTATTATAATACAAAACTTCTATATTGTATTGAAGGTTTTTTGATATGTTTGACTGTGGATGTGATATTTTATACCATTCATAGTTTATGGTGAAATTATTGACATTTCGTATGCTAGTTTTAATACGAATGTTTATGTTATGTTTAAACCTTTTCATATGGGAATGCATTGGACTTAATATGTGATGGGTGGAGCCCGCTATAGCTCCTCGATGCATCGGTAGGTCTCATGAGGCAAACTAGTGTCTTGGCACTAGGCCTTTACAAAATCTTATTTGTGGTCTTGGCACGAGGCCTTGGCTACGTGGTTATGATAGTCTGGCATTATGCATTCCATCATTATGAAAGTGGTTATTGATATTGCATGTGATTATTCGACCAGTAGAATATCCATGTGAAGAAGTAAATGAAATTATCTCATTTTACTTTTTCCATATTATGTTGATGTTCAAGTTTAAAAGGCTTTTGTTTTAGTTATACATTGCCTTAAATGTTTATGTTTATTTATGAAAGCTTCCGCAATATTGTTATCCTTACTGAGCATCTGAGCTCACCCCTTTCAATGTTTTAATATTTTCTAGGATGTGAAGAAGTATTTTATGAATGACCTGCAGGGATAGTCAGAAGAGGAAATGAGTGTGGACTATGAAGACTTTTTTATTAGTTTTTCACTTTATGATGTAATGTAAGACTTATGAATGTATCTAGTGTTTCCAAGGCTACTAAACTAATCGGTCTTTCGAGACTTGATCTTTTGTGATCATGCCAATGTTACAAAGTAATGCACCGACTCTAGGTAGCTAGGGTCGGGGCGTTACAGTTGGTATCAGAGGCAGTTTAGTACTAACCTTGGAAGCTAGATTTAGATAAACTCTGATTAGAGCACATAGCCCAAAGATAGAATTTGATGATTAGTATAGAAGAACTTCCTGGAATTTTGGTATTGTAGAGATGTTGTGAGTTTTCCGAGCAATACATCCCTGTCTGGATACGAGCAGGTAGAGGCGGCTCTGGCACAGATGTACCTAGGGGTAAAACCCGAAAACACCGCTTTGAGCTAGACTCAAACGGGAACTGGTGCATGACAACGGGTCTTGCTGCACTCTTGGTTATGACACTCCCGGGGGATTTGCTTAGGATAATTCTCATTTTCTTTACAAACCATTATGTAGGGTTTATGAATATATACTTCTTCAAAGAAAACATTCTTATGATTATGGATTATATCCATAAACCATTCAATTTACATTAATTATTTTAAAAGTTTGGAATTATTCATTATAATTCATAAACTAACCTAGATTATGCCATTGTTTAGAAATGGCGCCTAGTGGAATGAATGGAAACCGTATCAATGCACACACTCCGTCTAGGGATTGCCCTCCCGCTCAAGATAATTATTGTGGATCTGGAGATACAACTGGTGCTGATCAACTTATTACCATACTGGGACAACTCCCTCAAGTTATGAATAATAACCTTGCTCATATGGAGCACCCTGATCCGCAACGTGGAGGATCAATTTTAGACCGCTTCATGAGGCAACAAACACCAACATTTAATGGGGGTAAAAATCCGTTAGTAGCTGAGCAATGGATAAACTCCTTAGAGAAAATATTCCATGCCTTGGGGAGTAGCGAAAGGGAGAAGGTTGTCATGGCAGTTTACCGCCTCACTGGAGATGCCGATCAGTGGTGGTCGCTGATTCAAAACACAAAGGAAGATGATGAAGTATCGAATATGGAATGGAGGGAGTTCAAAGAGCTATTCTTAGAAAAATACTTTCCTCATGACCATCGAGCAGATATGGAAAGGAAATTTCTGAGTCTGAGGCAGAAGGAGGATGAGAATGTCGCAAAGTATGAGGCCAACTTTACAAGGTTAGCGAGGTATGCTGCAGATTATATACGTAACCCAAGGAGTAAGATTGATCGTTTCTTTGATGGGTTAAAACCATTTCTCCGTCGAGCTTTATTATCACAATCCTTCTCATCATACGAATATATTGTCTCGTGTGCTATCAATACAGAAAAGGAATTCTCTAAGTCTTATGACAACAAAGTAAAGCAAGAGAAGAAGAGAACGGTGGAACAAGAGACATATAAAGGGAAAAAGGGAAAGAAGGATTTTCCATTATGTGATAATTGTGGGAATAATCACCCTGGTACTTGCCTAAAAGGAATGGGAGTTTGTTATAAATGCGGAGAAAAGGGTCACCAGGCTCGTGATTGCAAGGGAAAGAAAGAGGCTATCAATGTTGAATGCTACAATTGTAGGGAAATGGGACATTATGCAAATGAATTTCCTAAGCGTCAGGGAAACTTACCTCAGAAAAGGCCAAGGGATCAAGGCCAATCTTATGCTATGACTACAGTTGAAGTGGAATAATTAATGTATTGGTGCTTTTGGACTCAAGGATTATATTCTAGTTATAATAATAATGTGATATATATAAGGATTGTACTGCAGTACTTGTTTTTTTTCATTAAGGTTTTAATATGATGAAGGTAATCATATTTTTAGTATGTGACAATAAGAGAAACTTTACATTGTTTGGGGAATCTGATGTTACAATTGATTTTGGAATTAAGAGACCTTTTAGAGAAAGTCTGGATAGAGGTATTTTGAATAACTATAAAGGTTGGAGTGGATTAAGTTGATCTTTGGATAGTATTGTTAAAGGTTAAAAAATTTATGAATATTATTTTTGGAATATTATAATACTATAGTTTTAGGAAAAGGACAACCTGCAGGGTGGGGCATAACCGTCACGTCGGACAAAGCTGCAGGAATCGAACCCACAATCATAGTGCGACAGGCCTTTATTTCCTACCACTAGCCTACAGGAAGTCCCTGGTTATTACAAAATAATTTTACTAATCTAAATGGTATGTGTTAACATTTGGAACCTTATACAACTAGGATAAGTATAATATTTTTGGGTTCTATTATCTTTTTGAGTGAAAGGTGAGTTGAAGGTTGAAACTCTAATTGTCAAGCATAAATATATATATACCTATGTGTTATTCAATGAATAAATTAATTCTTAAACTTTAGTAAAGGGATATTAAAACAAAAAAATGTGTTACCCTAATACCTTATGTCTTGTTGAACTGATGATATTTTAAATCAATATAGATTGAAGGCTTTGAGGCCCTCAATTTGACAGTTGATTGTGATTGATGACCTCAATCACTCCCTACAAATATTTACGTTTTTCCTCCAATTATATGTCTCTAATTTCCACCAATGTTCTCCTTATCGAGATCATAATTTGGTGGTGACTTTCTTATTTCCATTTCCCTCTTATTAAGGCTAAATTTTATTAACCTTATTTCCGATGTGGGTTTTCCACAAAGGTATTTTCTATTTTCAACCTTTTATTTTCAAAGAAAAATTTCAAATTGCGAGGACGCAATTTATTGAAGGAGGGGAGAATATAACACCCCGAGCTTCCATTATACACTTCTCATTCAATAATGCAATAGCTTGCATTGTACGCAACTTCGAGTTCTAAAACACAACGATTAATAAAAGTAGCTGTTATGAATAGTAATAACCACTTTTTAAAATTATAGAAATTTTATATTTCAAAATGGACTTCATTTTTGGATTCGGAATATCGAAATTAGCCTATGTTGAATTTTTGGTATTTTTCTGAGAACTTCTAATTTTTTATGAATAGTGAAAAATACTTAAAAACAACTTTTTTAATCAAAATAATTTATAGTGATAAATTATACTATTTAGTTGTTTTAAAGTATAATTAGAATATATTTTTACCATTTTATCCAATGGTGGTCATTAGAATTAATTTAACATTGAAATTGGACATAAACAATTGCCAATCTTTTGATATAAATTGTTTCTTAAAAACACGCTATTTGTTGTGACAGCGGGAATTAATTATAAAATTAATTAATGCAACTTATATTTTGTGAATTTTGTAAAATAGACATCATTTTTGAATTCGGAAAATCAATTATAGCTTAGGGTGAAATTTTGGCATTGTTCTGAAAAACTTCAATTTTTGATGAATAGTGAAACCACTAAGTGGTAGTTAAATAACTGATTTTTCGTTTAAATGAAATATTACCACTTCTGTGATTTGATTTTCAAAAATCCGACATACATGGTTGTCATTAAGAAGTAAAATGTGGTTCAATGAGATTAAAATAATTTTTTGGTGAATAGTAACTTTTAAGTTCTTAATCGCGATTAGAGGTAATTAGTGTAGTTTAAGGTAAAAACAATGTTTTAATAATATGATATGAGTTTGACACTTGTACTACTCCTATTGGATGAGTCATGGCCGACCAAGACAACCCATGGGTCAACTTGGGGACCCCATGGAGCCACTTTGGTTGGAAAATGACATTAATATATATTTATTTAATGTTAAAATTAAATTGACACAAACATGAGTTGTTTTACTAAAACAGTTTTTAAGTGGGGTTACACAAGTCCAAATTTTAATTATAAATATTCATTGGAAAGATAAAAAGATTTCCTACATCATAGTATTTTTTTTATATAATTTTTAGACATTATATAAATTAAATTATTTATGACATCATCATGATGCAGCGATGACCTCATTATTTAATGATTTAAATAAAATGAGAAGATAATGAACAATCCAAGGCTTACACTTGTACAAAGCCTATTGGATGAAAATATTTCGAACCCTTATCACCTTATACACGAATTATATAAGTGTGGGACCTTTAGAATCCGAAAAGCATTGTTTAATAAAGTAACATTTTATTACTTTCCAAAAGTGCCCCTCCTCTCCACTTATAAAAGGCCCCCACCTCTACCACCTCATTCACACTTTCAAGCCATTTGGCTCGGCCAACCTCTGCCCAAATACTCTCCCAACTTCCCCCTCTTACTCCTAGAAGCCTCACTTTGGGCAGAACTCTTCCCAAGGAAGCCTTTGGCTCAAATCAAAAAGAGTTACCCGATTTTGAGGTAATGTCTTCTCTAATGTTGTTTTGTTTTATTTTTCTTCTCCATCCCCCTAAACTCTTTTTATTCATTTCTTTTGTAACAACACCAGTATCCTCAATATACTAGGATGTTGTTATAAGAAGGATTCTAGATACACTTACACACACCTACATCTAATGGTTAAAGAACATACGGTTTCTGTGGATGGCGAATTTCTGCCTCACGAAACGATGATTGTTCAACACTCTTATAACACCTTCAAAGGTGGCCATTAAGATGTTACTATTTTTATATATGATATATAATATGTTTATGTTTTACTTATGCTTCTGTATTTCTCATTTATGGAATACTTTATGATTTCCATTATGGGTAAAACGCGATAATTTCATTTTAGTAAGTGCGGACTACCGCCCCCTCAAAGTGATTTGAATCGTTAATGCCATATGTGGGATGTATAAAGGATGGAGTAAATGGTATTATACACTATATTATACTTGAATTATATTATACATTTATATCATTATGATTTTGTTCCATTAAATATGAAATTGAAATGAAAGTAGCGTTCATGCGTACGTACGGCTTACCGTCTCCATGAACGGTGCATTTCATTTCTTACCTCTAAATGTTACGTAATATTATAAATGAATGTATATACTGGATATATAAGATATATATGACATCTAAATCATGAATATAATTCTGGAGATAATGGATATTCTACCACATAAACAACTTGTAATTATAAGAAGTTTATTGTTGACTCAAGTACCAAAGATCGACAAAACGACCGTTATTAACTTAAATAATTACATAATGTTCATATCATTGTAATAAGTGATATAATAAGGATAATGAAATTGAAAATGGTTCTTAATAAGGTATATATTAGCTCTAGTTTATTATTCAGGAGGTTAAAGAACGGTTGAGTCAAGTCAGACACGAGGTAAGGGTTTACTTCACAACCTCTTCATTATCCAAGGTTGTTTATACATAATTATCTACTGGGACCTCGTTATCATCCACATCCATGTTTCTTCAAAATGTATTTCAAAACATTTTTATTATTTACAAGAATATGGGTTAAAGTCATTTATACCCTTTTTGACTTTTTATAAGAGGAATCTTTCCGTCGTTTTCAAAACAAGGTCCTTTTTAACCTTTTCGACAGAATTGAGGTAAGAATGTTTTTTTAACTTATACGGCGGGTGCGGTTATTTTCCGCCGTTATAAAATCTTCAAAGCTTTCCTTACAAGCTTATAAGAATATTTTCAAGAAAATGTTTTGTTTTATATGGCTCTTAAATGATTTCAAAAATAGAAAGAGATATTTCTCTAAAAAGTGTTTTGATTTCATCTATGTCAACATCCTTTGATGGATTTTACGCTTATTTGAAGTTGATTTATTATAATACAAAACTTCTATATTGTATTGAAGGTTTTGTGATATGTTTGACTGTGGATGTGCTGTTTTATACCATTCATAGTTTATGGTGAAATTATTGACATTTCGTATGCTAGTTTTAATACGAATGTTTATGTTATGTTTAAACCTTTTCATATGGGAATGCATTGGACTTAATATGTGACGGGTGGAGCCCGCTATAGCTCCTCGATGCATCGGTAGGTCTCATGAGGCAAACTAGTGTCTTGGCACGAGGCCTTGACAAAATCTTATTTGTGGTCTTGGCACGAGGCCTTGGCTACGTGGTTATGATTGTCTGGCATTATGCATTCCATCATTATGAAAGTGGTTATTGATATTGCATGTGATTATTCGACCAGTAGAATATCCATGTGAAGAAGTAAATGGAATTATCTCATTTTACTTTTTCCATATTATGTTGATGTTCAAGTTTAAAAGGCTTTTGTTTTAGTTATACATTGCCTTAAATGTTTATGTTTATTTATGAAAGCTTCCGCAATATTGTTATCCTTACTGAGCATCTGAGCTCACCCCTTTCAATGTTTTAATATTTTCCAGGATGTGAAGAAGTATTTTATGAATGACCTGCAGGGATAGTCAGAAGAGGAAATGAGTGTGGACTATGAAGACTTTTTTATTAGTTTTTCACTTTATGATGTAATGTAAGACTTATGAATGTATCTAGTGTTTCCAAGGCTACTAAACTAATCGGTCTTTCGAGACTTGATCTTTTGTGATCATGCCAATGTTACGAAGTAATGCACCGACTCTGGGTAGCTGGGGTCGGGGCGTTACAATTTATCAGGCCACATACTTCCGTATAGATGAGATCCAGAAGATTTGATTCCCTTTTCTTCTTTGGTCGATAGGAACTGTAGACCAGCTTCCCACGCATGCAAGCATCAAAAGCTTTTTCCCATTCACAATTCAGGTTGGGAATATCTATGACTATATTCAGCCTTGATATCTTTTCTATGTATTTCTTATTAATGTATCCCAATATCTGATGACAAAATTTGTTTTCTTATTCAATAGTCATGTAGCCAATGTTTTCCTTACTGTCAACATGATACAAGTTCCCTTCTGTTCTGTATCCTTTCATAAGAGAATTCCCTATCTTTCCTCTTATAGTACAACCCTTATGATTGAATTTCACAAAAAGTCTAGATTCATAGAGTTGGATCACTCTAAGGAGATTTTGATGTAAGTCTTCCACGTAAGGAACTTCAGTTTTCTTCAGCTCACTATTAGAAAGTTTAGTACTCCCATTGCCTTTGATCTTCTGTGCACCATCATTACCGAACGTCACCATTCCATCAAAAAATTTCTTAACATTTTTTAATAGGATAGAATTACTCTTCATGTGATATAATCATCAAATATCAAGAATCCATGTGTTTCTGCTCTTGGTTTCTTTGAGAGCTACTTTGGAATGGTTGGATTTATCAATTTACTCTTTTCTTCCCATGAGATATTGGATTTAGAATAGGACACTAATGGACTTTCAATTCTCTCTTCCACATAAGTGGGTTCTTCATACTCATAATCTTCTTCCAAATGAGAAAACCTATTTGGAATAGCCACTTCTTCTGGTTGTCAAATATTGACTTGTCTCTAAGAATTGTATGAATTTCTTCTATCATTCCTCTACCTACAATACATAGATTTGAGACCAAAGTTAGAACACTAAAAAAAATATCCATATAAATTATTTCTTCTCTAATAAGTAGGATATTAATATTTTCTCCCTTTTTGAGATATTATCTCTTCCCCATTCAAATAGCTCGTTGCCACTTCGCAATATGACAAGGTATATCCTAGATAGCCACAAAATTGACATTTCATAAGTGAAAATGTCTTCTCATTTCGATTAATCCTCATATATCCTTCCCTAGGAACACTATTTGGCTACCTATCACTTCTGGATACCTAGGGAAATTATTTAGTTCTTCATTCATATTGAATTGAGGGTTTCTTTTTCAGCACTTCATGTGACTTTTCAACATGACCTATTTTCAGCTTTCCATTATTCTGGACAACTTTATTTACCACATTCGATGTTTTAGAATCAAAACAAGTTCCACTATTTCCCATGCATGTGGGTCTTTGATCATTCCAAATATTTTCAAATTCTTCCGAACCACGCTTAACACTCACAAGAAATTCATCATATGAGAATTTTCTAAATTTTAATTTATTCTTTCCTTATTTTTGATTTTGATCTTCTTTCGAGTTTACTTCTAAGAGTAACAACTTCTTCTTCGAGTCTCTAAATAGTTTTGGAATTTTCCTCCAATATCAAGGTAAGGTCATTAATGACCTTTTCTTGTTCTTAAATTCCGAGTTTTAGTTCCACTACATCATCTATGCTTTCAAATATTAATTACTATAGTTTCAAAAGTTCTTCCAATTGTTCAATATCAGCTTCAAGATGATTATCATATTTTGATGATTTTTCAACAATTTCTTTCCACTTATTACATCTATTATATTTATTATCAATCTTACAAAAGAATCCTTATGTTTATACTTGGGATTGGTATCAGTGTTCAAATGATTATCTCCAGCTTTAATTTTTGATGGTTTTGATTTTTCAATTATAGCCATCATGGAAGCATGGTTTCCAGACTTAAATTCTACTTCTAATTCCTTAAATGATTCACTATAATTATCATCTTATTCACAGACAAAACTCTTTCACTGTAGTTTCTTTCAAGATTTGAATTCTCCCTTTTTTTGTAAAACCTTTTCCTAGGCTTCTGAATATCTCTAGATTCACTCTATTCATCATCAAACTTTCATGTGAATCAAGATGTAATGTGATGAACTCCACCGCAATAGAAACAAGCCATATGTAGGTTGCCTTCAAATTTCCCTTTTACATTCTTGAATTTCTTAGAAATTAGAGAAAGAATTTCTTTTTCCTCATCATCTTCATAAGCACTATATCCTAATTTTTTTAGTTTTTCCATAGCTTGGAATTCCATTTCTTTACTTACATGAGTCGTTTCATCTTCTGGTTTGACTCTCATCTCATATGCCACCAGGATTCTTAGTAGATCATTTAGAGAGAGTTTAGAGAGATCCCTTTCCTCAAGAGCTGATAAATTTTCATTATAAAGATGTGGAAGTCTTCCCAAGATTTTCTTTACAATATCAATGTCTTTGATCTCTTTGCCAAGCCCTTGAATTGCTCTTACAACTTCAAAAATTCGACTGAAGAAGGAATCTGCGTTTTCATTAGGGTGCATCTTCAGACCATCTAACCCATTTTTTAAAACTTGGATTTTATCCTCCATCACTTCACTGTCTCCATCAGAAATATTTTCATGTTTTTTCCAAATAGACTTTACTGAGGTGCATCTCATTACCTTCTCATAGATCTAATCAGAAATTGCTGCAATGAGAGAATTTTATGCTTTAGCATTTGCATCAATCATTTTTCTATTTGTATCAGTCATAGATAGACTTGTTGGATCAGTGACTTGAATTCTTTATAAAGTATCAAAAAGGACATTCATTATAAGAGATATTAGATGTTATCTCATAATGTTCTTCCAAATCTAAAAGTTACTTCCATTGAATATAGGCACTCCCCTAATGTTTATTAAATTCTCTATGAAA
Source organism: Viscum album (assembly GCA_963277665.1). Classification (NCBI taxonomy): domain Eukaryota; kingdom Viridiplantae; phylum Streptophyta; class Magnoliopsida; order Santalales; family Viscaceae; genus Viscum; species Viscum album. The sequence goes on from OY728126.1 coordinate 459,628,025, forward strand.
ATAAAGAAAGGTCAAATTTAATACTAGAAACCTCCCTTTGATACCGCTTTTAGGACCCTGGGGAACCCTGAGAGGGGAGGGGCGAATCAAGGTGTCAACTTTTTCTATTAAAGTGATGGATCTTGTTCCCACGTTGGTAGGAACTCATTAAACCTATATGATGGGTATGATCAATAATCAAACATTCACACTAAAAGAGACGACACAACACTTTTACTTGGTTCACCACTAAGGGATACGTCCAAGGATCATACTGTGAAAGTGTGTCGGTCCTACCAAAATCCATTAATCTTCACTATCTAAGGAATACAAAGGTTCAATAATATTCACTCTGATCTAGGAATAATGCTTTTATAATGTTTTAGGGATCATTCACTACGTCACTTGGAACACTCCCACTGAATCCCACTTGCTCACTACTCTGAGAGAGGTAAAATATAGTTTATCAACTTGAATATTGCTTCAATAATCTGGCATTAAATTATTTTTCCATGACTTAGTATGAGACCCTGTTTTCACCGTATAACTGAATTGATGCACTTGAAACCACTAAATGAGAAAACTAGATATCAAAAGACTGGTAGAATCTCTACAATACACTTGCATGCAACACATTCTCATGCATGCAAGATTTGGGATTTTCCACACAAGATTACTTTTACAAAACCCTTGTTTTTCACACAACTCAAAGCTTTTGTGCCACCACTCCAAAATGTTCACTTGGGTATTTTTAGACTAAAGTAACATCTTGCATGCAAGATTAACTCCCTCCAAATCTTTCACGTGGAAATATTTCACATGGTAGAGCACTTGGATCTTCATTGAAAACTCTTAAGTATTATGTGGGGAAAGTCACCTATTTATATTCCTTAATTACCCTATGTGAAAGTTTATGATGTGTCTTCTTTAGTGCACATAAGTTTCTTTTTGAGCACGTAAAACCCCTTTTTTCATCGCATTGGGCACGTAAGATTCTCCCACGCAACCTCATCTTTCGCGCACTTCATGCCTTTTCCATTTTTTGACGTTTTGATCCTGAAACATGCCTTGCATGAAAGTTTCCAAATTACCTTCAATATTTCATGAAAAAACCAATCTTTTTCACGCATTCAAGATATTTCATGCACATTCCTCTACCAAATACACATTTCTTTATTTTCCAATTTTGAGGCCCAAAAATTTGGAAAACACTGGGAAACGACGCCACCTTCAATACTATTTTTTGCTTGAATGGTAAGATACATTTGCTTATAGACTTCTTTATCTTCCATTAATGGTTTAACAATAACAAACACAAACCATGATCAACCTAGTGCAGATTTACAACAAACATAAACCAAATTTCCATTTTTAACAATAACCAGTATTGGTTCCTACACTTATATCTATACTTTATTAAAATAGTGTTATGTTATATTGCAACCATCCAAATTCTTTTTTATATGATTTATAATCTTGTTATCCATTTTATTAATATGAGTAAAAGTATTGGAATATCATATATTGTTATTCCAATATGGTTAATTATTGGAAATTTGATGTATTGTTTGACCATACACCTTATTTCCTAGGATGGGTTATGATAATGTTGTCCCTTTTATTAACATAGGGAAAAGTATTAAAATTCTTGATGATTATTGGCTGCTAAAATAGGTTGATCAGGTATTGAAATTCCATATTCGTTATTTTACATATAACCTTATTTTTATTCAACCAAAGGTTCCTTAGGGAATGGTATGAAAGGTCTTGTTGACTCTTATGATGACTGAATTTATCTTAATCAGGTGATAAGTGGGGCCCAAAATTATATAGCCCCTTGATGCATTAATATTCCTCATAACATAAACATGTTTTGGTTGTTGGTTTACTCCCACACAATTCAAAAATATGTCTTGAATGCGGTCTAAAAAATAAGTAAATTTCTTAGTATAATCCCTTGACAAAATATTTTTTATGTATGTTATTATTCATTACATCAATAAGAGACCAGTATTTTTGATATCCATATTCTCATTTATTGTCTTGGATATAAAATTATCTCAATTTTAAATGATTATGGATTTATGTTGTTTACTTATTCCTTCCAGGATATTTACACCATGTTTCTGCCATGAATACCTCAATTGTATGTTTTCCATTACTTAATGTTTTAGGTAACCCCTTATTATGTCTCCATTTTACCATATTATGAAGAAAATTATTACACATGATCTCTATAATATGATAGCTTGTGTGGAGAATTTTTTGGGAGATATTTAAGTCTCCTTATAGATTAAGTAGTTTCTTATATAGTGTAAAAAAGTCTATTATTTGAGAATGTAATAGGATTTATTATTTTATGATTTATCCAAATTCTATAAATCCATAAAACTAAAAGTTTTTGGTAATGTTTGAAATAAAATATTTTCCTTAATTCATGTAATTATGGGATAATTTTGTTTGATAATTTATAGTTGGTATCAAATCCGTTATGTAAAGTATGTGTTTATAACATCATATCTGAGTGTGTGGGTTTGGGACATCAAAGTTAGTATTATTATAAGGTTTAGATAACTTTAGAGATTAGGATGTTTGTTGAGGATAATTTAGGGGTTGATAAGGTAAGGCTGATCACAATTTCAAGAGTCTAGTTAACTTTTTATGTTATTTAAGGTAATATTGAATATTTTAGGGATTAAGATAATTTAACATTAGTGAATATCCTAGGAATAATTCTATGTATAAGATGGAATCCGGATTTTTTGGTAAATTATTGATTATGTGGTTTTCTTAGAAATTAATTCTCTATCAGGATACTATAAGTGGATCTAGGATATGACATAGAATCACGTAGGAATAACAACCTAAAAAGGAAAAATTGGGTATTAAATCGATCAGCACCTGGTGCAAAAGAAAGAGGCCTCACTTCAAACTTGGTTTGAAACTATAATGGGATATTATTTGGATAATCAAATTCTCTTTACAAACCATTATCAATGATTTATTTTCTAATTACTTTATGGTTTTAGGATAAGAAGTATAAAAGAACCAAACTTAAAGCAAAGTAGATTGATCTAGAAGTTTCAAAGGATGAAATGAAGGTGTAATTAGATAATACATATTTGGATTGAGTTTTCATATTCATATTATCATTTACCATAATTTTATTGATAAACATTTTGGGCTTTAGTATTGAGTTCATACAGGATCACAAAAATGAAGTCGAGAAAGGTATGTACCTAGGGACCACTATGTATTATAACCAAATAAGGGAGTATACGCAAATGGTTACGAATTTTAATATATTCCTATTATGATAGAAAAGGTTTGTTTCCTAGTCTTAAATATGGTGGTGAGTTTGATATAATAATATAAATTAATTCTTGATACTCTTATCTATTTTAATTAGTGGAGTGATATTTATCGATGAAATTTTGGTTTTTTAATATTATTAAGGTTTATGTAAAATATATAAGGATCATTCTTCAGTTGTTTTACATTAATGGTTTAAATCATATATTAAATGGTATAAATAATCTTGAAAAATTATTTTATGGAAGGGTTATATTTTTGTAGATTACTATTGAAGAACACATGTTTAAGGGATGAATAAGTTTTAAGTTTTTTATATGTTTGATGTAGAGATAATAAAGGGTTGGTTGAATTTGAAAATTTAAGTTATGTAATATAAATATTCCTAGGATTTTTGATAATTCATTGTTAATTTTTACCTAATTTTTGGAATTATGATATATATTTATTAGTGTGTTACCTTATGAACTAGTGGATAATACCATTTAAGGGTTAAAACAAAGTTAATTTCTAAGAGGAATATATAAATTCACATTTTTTTTATTAAAATAGAGATTCAAATGGTTTTTTCATAGGTATTTTATAGATAATATAAGATTAGGGTGTATTCGTACTTGTGTATATAATTTTATGAATGGATTAATGTTGTTTGAGGAAAGTTAAGTGACTTAATATAGTTTAAGATACTAAGGTAGATTTCATATTATAAGTTATATCTCAAATGATAAAGATGTTAATAATATACTCACCTACTTTTATTAGTAAGTGATAACTAAAATTGTGATTAAAAAATTTATTTTTGAGGAGTTAAGGGAATGTAACATCAAGAAATTTGAAAATATGATTACCGTTAAATAAGCCAAATGTGTTCGATAGCTTTCTACATATGCAACACCGAACTAAAACAAAACCATAATATATTTAGAATGTTAAAACATATCCATTGAATCAATGGGAATGAATATGAGTATCTTATTTATGAAATATTTATAAAAATAAAATAAAGGATACTTTTAATATAAATAAAATTCAATTAGTATAACTAAAACGACTAATACAATCATTTTATGCTTAAAAATGTATTTTTCTAAATATTTTATTCCTATATGATATTTATTTTTATTTTAATAAAATTTTGATTAATGATGATAAAATATATTTGATATAAATAATTTTTAAAAAAAATATAATTAGTAAGTAATAGGAAATATAAATGTTAATGGTTAATATTATAAGAAAAACTATTTTTCTATAAAAGCAGTTTTCATTATATCTCACTTTTTTAATATTAAATTTAAAAAATATCTAATTTTAAATTTAAAAAATAAATATTATTTTTGGATTCATCATATTAATATTTTATTTGTTTTGTATTTTTCAAAGAATAATGTTTTTAGGTGAATAATGTAAAATATCATTTTTACAAATAACATTACTTATATGATATTATTTGTATCTTAGTATGAATTGGAAATTCATGAAATATTTTCTAAGACCAAATATTTAATTTATAAGTAAATTTATAATTTTAAAAATGATGGTTTTAATTTACAAACCCACATTTTATATTTTAGAACATAAGCAATACTTTTTTTAAAAATTATTTTAAATACATTATACATTTTTATTTTAAAATTAAAATTTAACACATTCATAAATTGAATAAAATGAAATTTATTTTAAATTTAGAATCAATAATTCCAAATTATACAAAAAATATCGTTTTATTATTGGGCATATAGGATAAGTTACCTTAGGTAAAAACAATTTACCAGAGTAAAAGCTAAAATGCTAAAAGTTAAGAATCTAAGATTAAAAGACCTCAAAAATGCTTAAAAAATGCCTGGGAATGTGTTTTTGATGACTTTATCAACCTTATAATGTTCCCTATCCACTATTTATTAACTTGGGTTCCACTTTATTTGATTTTTACTTCCCATTATTGAAAACTTTTGGGTATTTACAAAAAAATGCTATCTCTTTTCACTTATCAAAGGGTCTCTCCTATTCTCACACAAACTCACACCATGAACCCTTTATTTCAGACCAAAATATAAATAATAATCTCAAAAACACTCCTATACATCTTAACAAGGTTTTTTATTCTCAAATTACCATCCATCAAAGGCTTAACCCTCTTTATAAAGGAGATAATCCAAGAAGTGAGGTATAAATTTCTAACCTCTTTTTTCTTTTTCAATTTATTGATGTGCTTTTATTATTCCTAAAATTTATTTGAGCCATATTAAAATAATAAAATCAGTATCATTATTATACTTTTATGTTATTATAATAATGGTTCAAGAATTAATCACCTTCCCCTTCTCTATTAAGGAAAATAAAACCGCCACTCATGTGTTGTGCGAACTACCACCTCCACGATGTAACATGTTTCATTTTACTTAAATACCTTAAAAGGATGGTTATAATTTATAATTTAACATATAACTATTATATTTAAAATATATTTTATATTATTAAATGATAAAACATGTTATAAATGTCTCATGTTCTATGGAAAACCAAATCATTATCCATGCATACATATAGATAACTAACTCTATATAATGATTTATTTCTATATTAAATTTCATTATAACCATTAATTAATGGTACTAAGAATGATTTTAATGTATAAATATTATGTTTATTATATAATTATGTTTTTAATATCACAAATTGTAGAACCTATTCATGATATGTCTAACAAATGATTATCGTTAATCTAATCATTTTAAACGAGTGAACTAAGAGGAAATGATATATTCTTTCAAGAAATGAATTTATATAAATTAAATTATATTTTTAATTATTTCAAATTATGATACATAACACTAATAAATAATAAATATGGTAATTCTTCTTCTTTTATAATGATATTACAAATAATCCACCTCATAATCATCCATTAACCATGGCAGGTTTATGTTTGGGTTAGTTTAACCACCCACTCGTACAATACTATGAATTTATATCATGGATGACTATGAGAACATATTTAATGGTATAATATGATATATATTTTTAAATATATATTTTTTGTTTTTGTTATGGTTATATCAACATTTAACTCATTAATTAATAAAACACCTTTTATTTGTTAACAATCACCGAACCATGATCATTGTCGATGCCCCCTTCATGGTTTGTAACAAACAATACCATAGAATAAATTTATAAATTTATAAATATCATGGAAGATATATTCCATTAAATTATATGATCTAATAAAGATGTAATTTTGATAAATAATAGACACCAACACTACTTTTATGAAATTTTTGTTCAATGCGATAAAGATTACTTATACCCGAAGTTGAAAATAGGTAAAAAATAACTAATATATATATCTACAGATTGATTATAATGAGAATTATAAATGATTTTAGTTATGAATAGTTTTATTGGGTATGTATTTAATGAACATAGTTTAATTATTTAGTATTTTTTGTGCAAGTGAAATAAAAATTAGGACTGAGGTAAAGGTTTTCGTCCCAAATTATTCTATTTGAGACATGATTGGTATCATGATCCTCACTTCATTTATGTGGTGTATAAATTATATATTTGAGATATCATATCATGAATTATATTTTATTCATGGTATTTTAAGTTCAATCACAATCACAATATTTCAAGGGGTTTTGATTAAATTATTACTCAAGCCGCAAGGGTTTTCTTGGTCTCAATTTTGATCATTTGAGACATGTTACATTTTTTACATCATGTTTACTGTCACGAACCAGGCCGGGTCGTCATCCGACCCAGCGCCCAACCCGGTCCGCGACATGGCCCGAAGGGCGTTCCCGATCCCCACGGGCTGACAACTAGTGTCGGGCATCAAAACAAACCAGTTGGGAACGGTTTGGCCCATGACAAAGATAAATAAACATAAACTGAACAAGAAGATAAATAAAGGAAAATAAACTGAACAACGTGGCAAAAAAATAAGGAATAATCAAAGAAACGTGACATACCTCAGGTGACCCCGTGGATCACCATGGTGCGACAATCACACTCACTCCAAAAAGCGATCCAAGACTGAAATCTGCAACTGAAAAGTAAAGTAGGCGTGAGCACCGAGATGCTCGGTAGGAAAGCCAAAATATAACCACGTCCTATGCCTCCACCTTTATTAAGAAATCCAACCATTCTAGTCTGAAAATAAGATATATTAAAATAATGGTTTCCCTTCTTTTAAAATTCAAGTAATGAGTTTGCATTTTCAAATAAAGAATTTCACTCTTACTACATTTTCAAAATAGGTTCCAAGCATGATTTAACATTTCAAAATGAAAAGAAACCAATTTGGAAGAAAATGTGATTTTTACAAACAAGACACCAGATATGAAACAACTAAAAAGAAAGTTACATCACAAGCAGCATGTCACAAATGAGCACTATGGGTAATCCCTATAGGTAGCTAGAATAAGTGGGAACCTAGAGACCTCGTACCTCGGTGAAGCGTGGCTTAGAAGACCACGACCCTCAGAAAACGTGGCTTAGAAGGGAACGACCCTCAGAAAACATGGCTTAGAAGACCACAACCCTCAGAGATTCATATGTTTAGTTAGTGTTGTTGCGTCGATCCTGCTAGACAAACCGGGACGAACCCCTGCCGTGTCATCTAGCGTACTAGTCCTGGTCACCCACCTAGATACCCGGGTTTCCCATTGTGCTCTATTTCAAGTGGTGGTGAGTTTTTCTTTATCATGCAAACATATATGAACATAAAATTTCCTTTATCAAAAGCTCATTCAACCTCTCACCATTGTTCTTCCTCCTTAAGCGCATTCCCCCTCTTTCAAGTTACACAATGCATAAAATTCAACGTTGGGAACATCATAACACTTTCAACATACAAAACATTTTCTAAAACCAAGGGGGCGTGCCTCAAGAGAGGTTTTTCTTTTCTATAAAACATTCTTAAGGTTCCAAACGGGCTTTATTACATAAAGGGAATACTTTTTACAATTAACTGGTCAAAAGACCGAACACCTTTTGAAATAAACATTACCAATTCAAAACCACTTTAGGAAATCAATTTTTTTTGAAAGGTCACTTAAGACCAATATCATTAAAAATGCATTTCAGTTTCCAATGCAAAGGCATAATCATTTCTAGCAACCGTAACCTGATTTCACAGCATATGTATATAGCTTAAATGTAAAACATATTTTTAAAACAAGCAGGCAATTTTGAATCTCAAATTAAAGGCATAGGCATAGAGGACCTACCTCAAACTTGTCGCTATCTGCGATGGCCACTCGAACTGACACTAGGAACATACACACACATGAATTTATACATATATATATACGCACCCATAGCTACATTTCATATATTCCCCACACCATGAGGGAATATGTACAAAGAGGGCATATATATATATGCCTTACCCTATGCATGTGCGTGTAGGCATTCCTGACACCCGCAACTTGAAACCATCGTAGCGGGGTCTAACGCACTACACAAAAAATTTAATAAAACCATTAAACACTTAAAAAATCCATAAAGTGTTTCAAATTAACACATCAAGGGTTTGAACCAATGACGCACCACTTACATAAATCATAAAACTCATTGAAAATATTAAAAGAAAAGCACAAAAACAATTTAACCATTCCAAAGGCCATTTCAAATCGTCACATAAACCAGAGCCAATTCCAAAACAAGCATTCCATTTTTTAAACCATTTCCAAAACAAGTTTTTCACCATCCAAACAATTTAAATAAACCATTATGCAATTTATAAAACAACCCAAGGAAACACCTCACTGCCTCACACCGAGAAAATACCCAAAATCCCCTCTTTAGAAACAAACGCACACTAAAAACCTTTACACAATTTAATTAAAACAATTTCGCATCCTTAAAAATTATTTAAGGTATCGTTCTAAATTTTTATAAAGCAATTTTTAAAGAGTATAACACAACTTTGCACAGAAAACCAACTTCAACCTTCTTTCATTACCAAATGCACACAACGCCACATTAAGAACACAATATTTACCATTTATACAAAAATAATAAACTAACTACACAACTTACAAAACACTATCAATTGACCAGATACAATGTTCTCAACAGAAACACACTCATACCATAATAACAGACCACCAAACAAAACAAATGCAAACTAAATTATTTTAAAAACTAGTTTCGCACCAAACAGATAAAACATAGAACACCAAATTTATTTAAGCAAGTAAAAATAATTCACCACATAAACACAATTCGCACTCAAAAAATTAATTAAAGAACATCTTAAATTATTTAAACAATCAAATTAAATCATCAAACAAAACTTATAGGAGGAAACACTTACCATCGGTGTACAAAACTTCACAAAAGCAATGCGCAAACTCCACCGCACGCCAATCGCACTACAAGGGACCTAAAACGAACCATAAATCAAGCAATCGAACCCCATAAACAACAAGATAAACCCCCGAAATCGGAACCCTATAAGAAGCAAAACCCTAAGGAGGAAGAAGAAGATCATCATAGTGGGATGACCATGCGACGGAGGGAGCAGGATGCTGGTCACCGAGATGAGTGCCGCCGGGGAGAGGGGGAAGAGGCACCGACTGAAGGGCTTGCTGGAAGTGGGGTGAGGCCAAGGGATAGCCAGCGGAAGAGGGAGGTGCGCTGGGGGGGTCTGACGTCGGGCGACCGACGGTGCGAGGTGGCGCGAGGAGGGGAGTGGGGTGTCGGTCCGATGTGCTGCCGGAAGGAAGGGAGTAGGGTGGGAGAGCACCGGCTGCAAGAGGTGAGGCGTGACGAAACCAGGGGAGAGGGGGTTGCTGTGCGCGACGGGGGAATAGGGGAGAGGAAGAGAGAGGGAGGGGGAAAAGGAGAGAAGAAAGAAAAAAGAATAAAAAAAAAAAAAAAGAAATTGGAAATAAAAATTAAAATAAAAACTAAAAAAAACATAAACAAACTTAACATAATAATAACAATTATAAACTATAATAAAAACGATAACGTTTAATAATATTTTATGAAAATGTCATAGGATTAATAAATAAATAAAAAAATACCCTAATTAAAATATTAACAAAACATAATAATAATAATAATAATAATAATAATAATAATAGTAAAAGAGATAAATAAAATAGAAGAAAAGAAAGAAGAAGAAAGAAGAATGCAAAATATATAAAAATATTAACAAGTAATAATGAACATAATAAAAATTTTAACGAACTCTAATAATAATAATAATAATAATATTGTTCATAACTTAATAATTATTATAATAAACTTGATAATAATAATATTATTAACCATAGTAATAATAACAACAATAACCATTATTATAATTATTAAACTAACTAATTAAAACTCACTTTATTTATTTGCCTTGTATATGAGGCAGGCCACACGGTGACCCGAGCAAGGTAGCGCGGCTTTGAACACGCTCTGCCCATGCATTGGATGCCGTCAAGGGCAAAACATTCATTCATTAACGAAAAGCAAAAAAATTTCAAACAAGCTTGGCCCGCAGCACGATGGAAAGTTTCAAAGTCTAATAAAAATCATAAGATAAAATTAATTTAAAAGTTTGGGTGTGACATTTATTTTATATGTAGTTCTATTTATTTAAATTACCATGAATTTTATAAAATTAATTTAATTTTAATTCACATGATAAACTATTCTAAATCAAGTTATTTTCTTTAAATTTATTTTGACACATGTGTTTCTCTAGTCATAAGAGTTTTTGTTAACTCATTTTTCATTCATTGATTTATGATCATTCCCTTGAAATTATTTCATATAAGTTGTGTAAATTATTCATTATAATTTTATTTTGTGGTATTATCTCATTTTTTTTACAGTTTTACAATATATAAAACCCCTTTTATTTGTTTCATGCTTCATTGAGTATGTTTCCCAAAGGGGATATTGATAACTCAAATATCATTTCTTTGTGTTATAATGTTTCACCTTGAAATTTGGTTTTCTATGCTTGGGTTCTCAGACCCTAAAATTTTAATATTTGTTATTTTATAATCCTTTTTGTTAAAATGAAATTTTGATACAAATGAATGTTTTTTTCTTCTTATAAAGCGAGTTTTGAAAAATGGTATTTTTAAAATTAAAAAGGGTTTTCCTTTAACTTGTATATGTTTTATCCTACTCTCCTAATTTCTTAAACATAAGCCTTCTGAATTTTCAAGACTGCATTATTGTAGATTATTTTTGAAATTAAATCTTTTCAAAAGCTTTCATATCACCTTCTTAAAAGTTACATTTGAAAGTAACATGAAAATTTGTATTTTACGTTAATGTTAAAAAAGTTTTCTAAAAGATATTTTAAGTTTTCACTTTCATTTACCTTATTATTTTCAAATATATTTTCTTTAATTATGTTTATGTTACATGATTTATCCTCTAATATATATATAATCATTTTGGGGAATGAACCCATGTTACCATACAATCCAATTCTTGATCCCTTCTTGGGTGGTATCATTCAGGAATTATTTTGAAAGGTTGTTTTTCATCTATTCGAACATCCTTATATGTTTACTTTATTACACCAGAGTTATGTTATGTTAAAACCATTCAATGTATTTATATAGATAGTTTATGATCATTTTATCCCTTTTATTAACATGAGGAAATGTATTGGTGTAACGTATATTGTGATTTTGATATAGATGATTATTGGGAAGTTGATTATGTATTGTTTGAGCATCCACTTTTTTTTTTCAGGATTAGTTATGATCATGTTATATATTATATTTACATGGGGAAAAGTATTTAAATTATTTATTAGTATTGACTATTAATCCATATTGAGCATGTATTTATACTATTTATTCTTTATTATACAGAAATCTAAGTTTTTCTTCTGCTAAAGGTTCCTTAGGGAATGATATGAAATGTTTTTTTGAATCTTATGGTGAATGAACTAAACATAATCTGGGGATGGTTAGAAACTATAATTATATATCCCCTTGATTCATAAGTAGGTCTCACGATACAAATTTGTTTGGGTATTTTGTTAATGCCTACACAATTCAAAAAGATGTCTTGTTACAGACTCAATGATAAGTTAATGTATTGGCACAAGTCCTTGAACACATGTTTTCTGTGTCCAAAATTATTCATTACATAATTATGGTACACTAATAAAAAATATGCCTTTAACAATGCTAAAAATGGCATTTATCAGTGCTAGAGAAGCACTGACTACTGGAACGAGGTTTAAATCCCTAGTCTTTTATCAGCACTTTCTTGAGTGATGATAAAGGACCATTTATCATCACTTTTATAAGCACTGAAAAAGGAACCATTTATTATCACTTTTAAAATAACTGATAGAGGACCCTTTTATTAGTGATTCTAAAAGCACTAATAAAAGATCCCTTTATCAAAGCTTTTACAAGCATTGATCAAGGGGAATACTGTAGTCTGCTCTAACAACACACTACCCCACCATTGTAGTGTACTGTAATAACTAACCGAAATAAAAAAACACTAAAAAATCAAAAAAATAAAGTATGAATATAGAAATTAAATTAGGAGAAAATAATCTAGGTTCTTTTTCCTGGTTTTGGAGATATGATGCCCGAATGGCCCTAAGGACTTCATTTTTTATAGATTTTTGATAACCCCCATTTCAAATGATGAGGGGGAACCCTTAAAAGGCCCGTAGGCTTAGAGATTACAAGGCCTGTAGGCTTAGAAGATTACCTAAACCGAAGGTCTTAGGGAATTTAACCAGACTATATACAAGGAACTACCCCTCCCCAACATCTATATCAATATAGTAGCTCTCTCCCTTTGCATGGATGTCTGGCTAGGCTTCCTGTGAAAGCACAGGTCGGTACCGATGGCATATCCATACCCTCTTATTCTGACAATCCATTTGGTTCTGCTCTGGTGAGTGCACCTGCTCTGAATCCTCTTCTGGGGATGCTCCTTTTTTGTAGTGTGTCTGGGGAAACTGCATGTGGCCCGAAGGCCTTGTGGTGGCCCGAGGGCCTTAAAGGTGGCCCGAAATCCCTACTGGCCCGAAAGCCTAGGTGGCCCGAAAGCCTTAAGGACTCCAAGCCCAAACCAGTGACCCAAGGTGAATAGTTACATCTGCTATAGTACCGAACAGTACCTGCAATAGTAATTGCTACAGTGCCTACTACAGTACCCGTACAATGTACAGTTCTGCTATAGTACCTGTACAGTGTACAGTTCTACTACAGTACCCGAATAGTGTGCAGTACTGCTACAAATACCGCTACAGTGCCTGCTACAATACCTACGACAGTACCTGCTACAGTATTTCTACAGTACCTAGAAATATGCCTCTACCTGGTTTTGAACCCGTGTCTTGTAGATGCACTTAAGGATACCTCACCAACTAGGCTGAGGCTCATGTGCTTTGGAGATATGATGCACGTTTTAAACTAAAATGATACTTATATATTGAAAAAAACACACTTGGAGTCATACTTGACACACCATGCATCAAATTGAGGTGTGACTGATTCTTATATGTCTAAAATGACTTAGGGACCATTTTCTAAATAATTAAAACAATTCAGATGTGTTTTCCCAGTTTTGAGTACGTCACGTGTCTTTTTTACTAAAATATCATTTTAAACTAGAAACACACAATTTGACTCATATTAGTCATATCGCGTGTTAGTTAGATGTGATACCAATTCCTATATGCCAAAAATAAATTATGAATCATTTTCCTAAATTATAAAGACAATTCGAGTGCTTTTTCTTAGTTTTGAGTGAGTTACACTTTTTGAACTAAAATGTTGATTTTAAAATCATAACAGACACATTGATTCATATCAGACACATTGTATATTGGATTAAGGCATGAATGATTTCTATAAATAAAAAATGACTTATGGATTGTTTTACTAGTGTATCAAAATAATCTGAATGTTTTTTCTTGGTTTTGAGTAGGTGAGTTGTCCTTTTTACCAAAATTAATGTCAATTTTAAATAAAAAGATACAATTTGAGTTAAATCAGTCAAATTGTGAACCAGATTGAGGTGTCGATAATTATTACACATCCAAAATGGCTTATAGATCATTTTTATAAATTATCAAAACATTCTGAATGTGTTTACTAGGTTTTGAGTACGTCACATGTCTTTTTTACTAAAATGTCATTTTAAACTAGAAACATGCACTTGGAATCATACCGATCACACAATGTATTGGTTTTACATGAGACCAATTCATACACATCAAAAATTACTTAGAAATATATGTCCTAAATTATTAATAAATTCTGAGCATGTTTCTCAGTTTTCAGTGAGTGACAATTTTTGAACTAAATTGTCGATTTTAAACTAACAACGAACACATTGAGTCATACCGGGAACACCATGAATTTTATTGAGGTGTGGATGATTCCTGAAAAATCAAAAATGAATTATGGTTAGTTTCCCTAAAGTATAAAAACAATATGAATGTGGTTTATAGGTTTCGAGTAGGTTAGTTTTCTTTTTTTATTAAAATTTATGTCATTTTTAAATAAAAAGACGCACTTGGAGTCATACCGGTCACACCATGCGTCAGATTGAGGTACGACTGATTTCTACAAGTCTTAAATGGACTAATAATCATTATAATAAAGTATCAAAATAATACGAATGAATTATCTTAGTTTTGAGTATGTCACTTCTTGTTTTACTAAAATGTCATTTTAAACTCTAAACACGCACTTTGACCTATACCGATCTCATCAAGTATTAGTTTCACGTGGGAAAAATTCCTACACACCAAAAAATAAATTATAAATTGATGTCCTAATTTAGAAAGATAATATGATTATGTTTTATTTGTTTTCAGTGAGTGACTTTTTTTGTACTAAACTGTCTATTTAAAACTGATAACAGACACATTGAGCCATATCAAGAACACTGTGCTTCCAATTCATGTGCGAATGATTCCTACAGATAAAAAATGAATTATGGATTGTTTAAATAAAGTATCAAAACAATATGAATACATTTTATAAGTTTTTAGGAGGTCATTTGTAATTTTTATTAAAATTAATGTCATTTTGAAATAAAAAGACATACTTGGAGTCATACCGACCACACTGCGCTTCAGATTGAGGTACAGATGATTTAAAAAAATCTCAAATGACTTGTAGATAAGTTTACTAAAGTATTACAACAATAACAATAATTTTTCTTAGTTTTTATTATTTCACTTATTTTTTTAATAAAATGCCATTTTAAAATAAAAACACACACTTTGATGTATACCGATCACATCATGTATTGATTTGATGTGAGACCTATTATTACACATAATAAAGGACTTACAAATTGATGACATAAATTGTCAAGAAAATATGAGTGAATTTGATTTGTTTTCAGTGAGTGAATTTTTTTGAACTATATTATCAATTTTAAACTGATAACAAATACATTGATTCATAACGGTCCCACCGTGTGTTGAATTGAGGTGAAGCTGATTCCTACGCATCACAGATGACTTTTGAATCATTTACCTAAGTGTGAACCAAGTACATGGCTCCATATACCTCTTTTTAAGATCATATAATACTCTATAATGTTTTTTAATAAACTTTAACATATTAAAAAACCATGCTTTGTCAAAAAAAATTAAAAAGAATCCTCAACCAATTATTTTATTAAATTTTTATTTGGATTCTTGTGGATAATTTTGAGGATAAAAATGGAAGTAATTAATTATTAAATATACCTCATTTTCAAATAAAATAAATTAATTTTAGTAACATATACTCGTCAACTGAAATTACATTGTAGTAACCCCAGTCCCTCGGGCTACATAACACTACAGTTGCGTATTTTTATTTTTCTATCTCCACCCCCTATATTTCTTTCCCGACCTTCACTCTATAATTTCTATAGTTGTGTGGATATTTTATCTATAATTAGTTCCTAGAAATGGAGGCGTATAGTTAATAACTAGTTTTAATTCTTTAATTCTCACAATGGGAGACATTTCCCCTTTTAGTGAACACAATGAAGTACAATGGTCATCCCCATCAGCCCATCTCTTGAAAAGTTATTATTTCATTTTGTTGTTTGAAACACATTCTCTATCTCTTGTGTAAATGCACCTATGTTTCTTGAAATAATCTAAGAAGTATTCATCCATGAGATGACTAATGCTCAGAGTAGTACAAGAAATATCAACGAGATGGGGGATGAGTCTCAAGGCAACAACATGCAATAATAACTATTCAGAAGTTGAAAATGATGAGGATGAAAATTGTACTTCATTATGTTCTATAAAAGGGGAAATGACTCCCATTTTTGATAATGACAGCATTGGAACTAGTTTTTAACTCAAAACCTCCATTTCCATCAACTCCTTCTAGATTAAAGCTCCACACAACCAGAGAAACGATAGAGTGAATGGTGGGAAAAAACCTAGAGGGTGGAGATGGAAGAATCAGAATACACAACTACAGTGCTATGTATCCCATAGGTATTAGGTTTCTACAATATAATTTTAGTTGATGAGTGTATGTTAATAAAATTAATTTATTTTTTTTGAATTTGATGTAGCGTTGATGATGAATTACTTTCATTTTTATCCTTGAAATTATCCACAAGAATCTGAATAAAACTTTAATAAAATAATTTTTTGAGGATTTTTTTTAATTTTTTTTTATAAAACTTGGTTTTTTAATAGGTATTATTTTATTTAAAAAATGACTGGGTTTTATATGATTGGAAAAAGAGGTCGATGGAGGTGTATACTTTGTTCACACTTACCTTTATAGGTAATAAACCTGAATGGGGTTCACACATTCCACCATCAAAAACTATAAAATGGAGGTCACTGCTCATTTGATACATAGATAAATTAAATGAGTCTACATACATATTATATATATATGTTATATATATATATATATATATATATTATTTTAGTAACTTTATTTGAATATAATTATATTTATATATGTATATTATTTATCATATATAAATTTATTTAAATATATAATATACTATTAAACATATATATATATATTACTATTTTTTATAATGAAACGAAAAGAATACTAATAGTAATAACTTTTAAATTATATTAATTATAAATAATTATTATTCTGGGTAATTGTGTATAAAATATAATTATTTAAATTTTGGAATGTTTAATTATTTCAAAAAAAGGTATATATAGTTACCTAATTTTTTTATTTTGAAAGTAACATGAGATTAAAATATTTTATTGGTTCTTTAAGTATAAATTATATAACTATTAATTAAATGTACATGTAGACCTAAAAAGTATATATAAACCTAAAATGAAAAATACCTAAAAACAATTTATAATATATAGAGTTTGATAACTTCCATTCTATTTTTTGGAACAAATGACATATCAACCTAAGGATTCTAAGGAGAACATCTAATACGCACTGACCCATCCTTGATATTCTAAGGAGGTCTATAAATAAGTTGGAATAAATCAATAATACACATCAACAAGATATATCATAGACAAAGAAGAAAAACACACAAAACCTTAAAATATTTATCCCATTAACATCTAAATCAATTTGGTCATTTATTTAAGGTTTTTATATCCAAAACCTCCACTATTTATATAGTGGCATATATATTTATTTAATTGGTTTATATGTGGAATATAAGTGATCCACTAAGATTTCAAAACATCAACAAAATTAAGCTTGTAGATCAAGCTAGGGTATAGATATAGACATCAAAGAAAATTGATTCAAAACAAAAATTTATAAAGACGAAAATAGTATATTCAAAACAGTAGTCAACCAATCAACTGATCATAAAAAAAATCAAAATAGTATAAAAAACGGGAGCACAAATACAAAAAGAAAATTAGAACCTACGAAGGAAATTATGAAACCCTCAGATCCAAATCTCGAAACAAAAAATATAGAAATAAAATCAGAACCTATAAAGGAAAACATAGTCTAATCTCGCTAGTTTGAAGAAAATATGAGACCCTCAGATCAATATCATGATGTTTTCTTTGGAAACCCTAACTGAAACTGGATTCCAGATGCTGGATGATGTTCGAGAAACTGGTGGTAGTGGGTTTATGTGATTCGAGTGGGTTTGTATGATTAGAACTTTGATTTAACAAGGAGATGCACCTCCTGAGACTCGCGTTGAATAGACTTTACATTGTATGGGTAAGTAGAAATGTCCCACTGACTCTGCCCCATCAGCTCTTCACCAACAACATGCTTGAATCCCTTTCCATTATCTATAGAAACCGTAACCCACTATTGTTCATGGTTCTTGGTCCCTCACCTAAAGGTAGGTGTATAACGACCCAAATTCTTATAGGAACTACAGAAATTGACCCACAATTCAAACCACACAACTATCTTGCATCAAAATTATTCCCCCAGTTTAATCCAAATATAATTCATAGGCAATCTTGAGACATCAAATTCCACACAAATATGAGGAGGAACAGGGTGAGAAACTGACCAGGTTCTAATATCAGAACATAAATATATACCAATGATATTCCCTAGCATGCGTAAAATTTCTGAATTTTGAAACGATAAAGGGATCTTGTGGAAACTAACCCAAATCGCTACTATTGGAATGTCTCACTTCATATAGAAGTCATATAACCACCTGAAGAGATAGAACTGAAAGTCAATGTAGCTACAAGGGGTACTATACCAACCCCTAACTAGACCATCCTTTGAAGAAAACTAAATCATGATGTTCCTTTTGTCAAGCATACCTACCATTTCTCAATCTTACAACCCCCAAGACTCGAAGATTAACCTATCAAAGGTTTCCACCGAAGGGAAACATCACTTAAAACACACAATCAATGTGAGATTAAGAAGATCCAATGTATCTTTGTACTCTGAGGTCAAGATCAAAAGATTTTTAACACCATTAAATAGATCTTGGACCTTAGGGTGAAGCGATTGAGGGAAATGTGGGATAAAATAATTGTTAGAGAGAGGGGAGAATGAATGAGAAGCGCCCTCGAAGGGTTTACAACAGGTTTTGTTTTTTTAATTAGATTGGGACACTTTTATCGGTGATTTTTAAAAATCATTGATAAAGAGTTCTTTTATCAACACTTATTGTTTAAGCACTGATAAAAGAAATATTTATCAGTTCCTTTTTAGCGTTGATAAAGGTAGGCCTTTATCAACACTAAACAATTGTTAATAAAATCCATATTTATCAGTGATAAAGTTTTAGCACTGATAAATATTACTTTTATCAGCATTTTTTTAGCACTAATAAATCATCATCTTTATTAGCACTAAAAAAGTGGCCATAAAGATTTCTTTTATCAGCACTCATTGCTTAACTGCTGATAAAGAATTTATAATTATAATTAGAAATAATTTTTTAAAATATATATATATATATATACTTAATGAATAAATATAAATATAAATATAGAAAATATATTATTTATTTAAATAAATTTCGTATAATTTTTAAATTATTAAAATATATAAATATTTATTAATTATTATATTAATATTTTTTTAAAAATATATATCATTATATATATTTATATAATTATATATATATAGTCAATAAATATATATAAATATAAATATAGTAAATATATTCATTATATAAGTAAATTTATTATAAATTTAATAATTATTTAAATATATATAATTATTTATTTATATTTATTTAAATATATATAATTATTTATTTATAATTATATAAATACTTTTAATTTTTTTTATTTATTTATAATTATAAATATATAATTTTATAAATATAGTATATGCATTTTTAAATATATTTATTTATAATTTTTTTATAGATAGTTTTTAACATTATTAAGGAATATCTAATTTTAAGTGCATGCGATTTAAAAATGAGTGAAATTAAATAAATTAAAAACAAGTACACTTTAATAATATTGAAAAAATGGATATGTTTTGGGTGTGCACATTGTATATAAAAATTAATTAATTACATATATGTGAAATAAATATAAAACACATTTGATCTATGTTAAATTAAAAAATCAAATGACATTCAATTATATGTCTATTACTTTATGCAATTAGTCAGTATATTTAATTCATATTAATTTTTAATTATAAACCATTACTCACTAAATATAGCGTATAAATATTTTGTAATATATAGATCATATTTATGTACATTAATATATCTCTATATATTTAATATATATGATTTATTAACATTATCAATAATCATATAATTAATAAAATGTTTAATATTTTTCTCAATTTAATTATTTTTAATTTTAATTTTTTTAATATTCATTTTGCATACATATATTTAATACATACTATTTATTTGTATTTATAATTTATATATAGTATAGTCAATTTATTCATTTTTATAAATAATTATTTAATTAATAAAATACGTAATATTTTTTTAATAAACTCATTTTTATTTTTATTTATTTGTACCTTTATCAGTGCTAAAAAAGCAATGATAAAGGACTCTTTTTTGTGCATTAAAAATATATTATTGATAAAGGGTACCATTTATCAGTGCTAAAAATAAAGTGCTGATAAAGGGTAGGCTTTATCAGCACTAAAAATAAATTGATTATAAAGGGTAGCCTTTATCAGTGCTAAAAAATGGTTGATAAAGTGTTAAATTTATCAGTTCTTTCTTTAGAACTAATAAAGATGCCATACATCAACTCTTTTTTCTAACACATATTAATACATGTGATATTAGACCACCATTTTGTAGTAGTGAGATCAATATTTTTGATATCCATGTTTTTATTTATTATCATGGATTTATCGTGATCTCAGTTTTAGTTGATTATGGATTCATGTTTTTACTTATTCCTTCTTTAATATTTATTCCATGTTTATACCATGAATACCTCACCTATATTTTTTACCTTACCAAGAATTTGAGATAACCCCTTTTTATGTTTCAATTTACACTGGATATGAAGACAATTATTACATGTTATCTTTATAATAGGATAGCTTGTGAAAAGAATTTTATCGAAGATGTTGAATAATCCTTATGGATTTAATAGTTTCTTATATAATAGAAAAATTTCATTACTTGAGAAATACATGAGATTTATTAGTTTATGATTTCTATTAATTATCTAAAAATATTACCTAAAAGTTTTTGGTAAATTATGTAATATAATATTTTCTTAAGTAATGTAATTATAGAAAAATTATGTTTGAGAATTTATAGTTGGAATTGAATTCTGTATGAAAAGTATGTGTATATGGCACTAGATCTGAGAGTACAAGCCCCAGACATCACATAGGTTGAAGTTTGGGAGTTGGGAGCTAGTCTAGATCTTGAGACTTCTATGTTTATACCGTCTTCCATTACTTTACCTTTTAATTAGTTTTGGGTTAGCTATGGTTGACTTGAATTTTTTATATATGTTGTATGTATGTGTGTAGCATCATTATGATATTTCATGGTATGTGAATTAGGGTTTTCCCATATTGTTTATTTCTTTATTTGTAATTTTATAGCTAATTTATTTATTTATTTTTTTGTTTCTCACTTTTTAAAGGATGTTATAGTCTTCTTATAGTAATCTCCCAAGCCCTTGCTGCTAGTCAGAAGCCTCTCGCATATAGGGAGGCATGCTTTAGGCCTTGTGGTGCACCAGCCCAAGGCACTAGTTTAGTAGAATCTGGGTTGGGACATTATAGTATATTATACCCCTATTGTTGGATTATGTTCCCTTATTATATAATTGTAACACCCCAAGATTTTTATGAAATATTTCTCTTTAAATAATTTTATTTATTTGATAGATTTTGTTGTACACAACATAGAGTTTAAAAAAACTGTGATACACAATTAAAACATTATTATATAATGTAATAGTTGTAACCTAGCCATTAATTTGATGGGTATGAAAATAATTTAATAAATTATGAAATTTATATATATTGCCTACCTAATATAAATTTATAGATAAATTCTTAGTAAATAATCATTCATTTTTTTAGTAAAGTCATTTTACTCCTCAAAAAATACATTTTCTCAAGGAATGGTTTTTCATGTGAGTGAAAATTATAATTAATTTATGAAAGTTTTCGAAAATTTATTTGAAAAATTAATTTCATTTTTTAAATCATCATATAAAAATTAACTTAGGATAAAGTTTTGATAATTTTCTACAAAAATTGATTTTTTATGAATAGTGAACAATTCAGATTTTTATTGAAAACTATATCTTATTTTACGGTATTTACAAGGTCAAATTATGTTTTTAACTTGTTTTAGATTGTAATTAGTTTATTTTGATTGAAAATAATCCAAATATGGTTTTTTAAATGGATCTTATACTTGAATTTAGTATAAAAAATTTTATATTTAAAAAGGGTATTTTTCCAAAAAACAATTTTTATAGCATTTGGTTGGTTTAATTTTAAATTAAATTATGACACTTATGTGATTATAATTTTAAAAAATTAATTTAATATTTGGATTCATGAGGTTAAAATTTATCAAATAATTTCCTTTTATTTCTCGACAATATGAATAGTAACATTAATAATTTTTGTTAGCATGGTAAATGGTAAATCAGGTAATTTATGTTAAAAATAAAATGATTATAACCATTAATTGATCTAAAAATTTGAATAAATGTCATTATAAGAGTATGTATTGACCATAATCATTCAATGTAATGACCCAAACTGTTATGAATAAAAATCCCTTTCTTTTAATTAAATGTCTTATGGATATAAAAACACATGCACTCCTTTTGTTTTATTATATCCAATTGAATTTAAAAAAACGTTAAGTATCCTTACTATTGATAATATATCCATTGAACAATGATAACATGAAGAGTAGAAATATAGGGTTTTAATAAATCCTTTTGACACAAACAATGGAAGTGATGACCTCAACTAGTAGGATCATACCTTATGAAGCCTATTTATCAGAGCTTCTGAGGGAGAGCGAATTTATAGGCTTTACCCTATACCTAGCCCAACCCAATATCCAATAACTTAAGAATGAGAGAAATCATTTATAGGATAAGTTCAAGCTCATCAAGATCATGACCCAAACCATGTTCACCAAATGACCTAATGAAAATCCCACTATCGCACACCTTACTCTTAGGTAGTATGCTGGTGAAATAAATGGATATGTAAAAAGACCCTAGAATTATGATTATGTGAATTATTTATGTATAGAATAATGAATATAATTTCATTTTATTATTGTTACTTTGTAAATGATTTTTAAAGCACAAATAATATTTTTTTGGTTAATATTCAAATTCAATTAAGAAATATATTTTATGAATTAATGGATTTTTGAATTAAATAATATTTTAATAAAATATTATTATTAAATTAATTTTATTAAATATAAATGATTTTATAATTTTTATGAAGTAAATTGTAAATTTTATTAAGGATTGAAAACTATTTTTTGTCAAAACCCATCAATTTTCAATAAATGTCCGTTTTTATTCTAAAAATAAAAATTCACATATTTATAAAATTATTTAGATAAAATTAATAATATTTTTGTAATCAAGACATTGAAATTATCTAATGGTTAATTTTTCACAATTTTCTAAGATAGTCAATTTTTTGGGTAAAAATTAAATACCGTAAAAATATATAATGTGTTTTATAACATCATAATGACCCAATAGTAATGTAATTAAATAATATAAAAGGTATCATCTTCAAAATATATGTTTTCCTTTAAAATAATGTAATTTTAGGTTTATTTTATTTATTTTATAAAGCCTTAGTGAATCTTCCAAGACATATAAAATATTTTAAGATTTTGAAATCATTTCCTTGAAAGTGTGACTCACCTCTACATAAGCAAGATAAACAGTTTAATATCTTCAAACCTTATACTTATAAAATAATTTATACCACTCCCATTTTCTAGAAACCATGGGCAAAAACCATGGGCAAAAACCATTGGATGGTTTTTGGTTTTGAATATTTTAGTGTGTAGGGTCCAAAATCAAAATAACGAATAATTCCCCCACCTTTCCTATATAAAACCACCCAAAAACCTATTCATCTTCACTAAATATCTTTTAATATTGACAAAACTCTCCCCCCTACTCCCTAGAGTCCCCCTAAGGCTCTCTTAAGCTCCCAATAAGCCTATCCCAAGCCTTTGGGATCACATATCCAAGTAAGGGATCTTCCACCCACCTCTTTTATCAATCATTCTTTTTTATGACATGTCTTTTGATTTCTTTTATTCCTATGTTGGGATATGTTATTAAATATTCTAATTACTATGAATTTTATGTATAAAGAATGATATCCCATTTCACTCTCATTTATCCCTCTTATGAACCCTTATGTACACCTGGTACCGTGCCGAATTTCTGTAAGGGATCCCCACCTTTCTATCTTCCTTTCCATTCAAGAACCTTGTTTGAAATTAGTCTTTTTAATTTCAATTGGTTATATTTTTATGCTTTTATAATAAATTCCATAATTTATTTTTGATGTTATTTAAATTATACTATTTATCCACCCCCATTTAGGTCCATACCTATGCCGTTACTATACCGAAATTCTGTAAGGGATTTCTCTCTTGTAATTTCCATTTCAAGCACTTCATTTGTATTATGCACATTAAATTCCATTTAATATGTTTGGATATTATGTTAAATGATACACTAACTATCCATTTCTTTTATAAATTATGATAGACCCCTTTCTCTCTCATCTACTTATTTTATAAATTTTCATATGACGCTGTTATGTTGCCGAAATTACACCACGTTTTTCCATGCCAAAATCATCGTGTAGTGAATACCATACCCATTCCTATATCAAGGGTATTTACCTATATTCACATATAATTATTAATTGGGGACTTATATTTATGTATTCTACACTCTTTTATCATGGAATACATGATTATGTTTCATTAATCCATGTTATATGATCTATGTGGCACACTTAAGCATAAGATTAAAATTATTATGAAGGGTGCACCCAAATAGCACTCCAATACATTGTTTAATGATTAGTATCATGATACGTCATGTTGGGACATGGTTTTACTTGATCCATTTATGTTATTTATAAAGTTTTTTATGTTTTTTCCACATTTAAATGTTATGATAATCATGCTATATCATGCCTTTATATTCATGTTTCTATTATGCTCCATTGATTTGTCTATTTCCTAACATGTATTTTATTATTCATGTTATTCATTATTTACTCCCTTTATAGGATTTATATCTCACCCTTTTCTTATGTATGTCCTCAGGTTATCCCATGAAATGCTAATTATGAAGAAATGTTGTGGTCATGTAAAATAATTTTTCAATAAAGATGTGTATTTCATGTTTTAAGTTGTTATTTAATGTTACTAATCCCCAAAGAAAATATACCTATCAATCTTCGGAGTTGTATTAAGTGAAATTTTATAG
This sequence comes from Viscum album, assembly GCA_963277665.1. Lineage (NCBI taxonomy): Eukaryota > Viridiplantae > Streptophyta > Magnoliopsida > Santalales > Viscaceae > Viscum > Viscum album. The sequence goes on from OY728126.1 coordinate 459,653,715, forward strand.
AATAATTCATGTTTAAATGTGAGATAAAGACCCAGGTCATTATAGTTGGCATCAAAGTATATGTTTATTTATTTTTGGGATTAAGATTAGGAAAATCTAGTGAAAGAATTCAGGATAAGGCTAAGTATAAGAAAATAACCCCTAAATTTTGGTGAGTATAGAGTAAGTGTTTTATCAATAAAATACATCCCTGTATAGATACGAACAAGTATATGTGGCTCTGATCAGGATGTATCTAGGGTTAAAACCCAAAAATACCACTTTGAGGTAGATTCAAATGAGAACTGGTGCACAAAAAAGGGCCTTGATGCACTCCTGGTTCGATACTCCTAGGGGATATGATTTGGTAAATTCATAAGCTTAGTACAAACCATTATTAAGGGAACAAAAAAAATTCCCCTAAGAATATAGTTTAGGAATTAGATCATGGATAACATAGATCGAATCCTTGAAATTCATAAGCTATGAAGATAAATGTAATTTATAAGTTATCCCTTTGATGTTATTAGATTCCCCTTTATGTGTTTAAAATTTTAAGATACTCATCCTTATTTCTATATTGGATAATGTATAAACAAAATAAAAAATTGAAAGTTAGGGTTATTATTCATAGGTCTATGCATTATTTTATATACCAAAAGTTTAGTAGAAAAATCCAAACATCACCACAATGATTGGAAGTAGAGATGTCGATGAAAATAGAAAATGGGAAAATTATTGAATCCCATGAATATAACTCCTCCCCTATCACAATTTATGAATTGAAATTCCTGGAGAACCTCATTATACTTTCCTTGGTGTAATTTGATGCAATTCATGGCATGGATTGGATTTCCCTATATAAAGCCTACCTAAATTTTCACGAGAGGGAAATCACTCTCCATATGATGAATCGACCCCGGATTCTATACAAGTTCATATAGGATGACAAATCTTCTTTAGAACCATAATCTCAAGAATGGATATTACTTCCCCATAAGCACACATATCTTTCTCAGATGATTGAGTCTAAGGAATGAACCATCCTCGAAAACATGCTTATTGTGATGGAATTCGCTGATGTGTTTCCTGAGGAATTTCCTGGTCTTCCTCCAAGAAGAGATGTTGAATTATCGATTGATCTTATACCGGGGGAATTTCCAATATCCAAGACTTCATATATAATGGCTGTTTTAGAGCTTGAGGAGCTAAAGAAACAACTACAAGGGAATCTAGATAAAGGGTTTATATGCCTAAGTGCTTCACCATGGGGCGCACCAATCCTCTTAGTCAAGAAGAATGATGGGTCAATGTACCATTGCATTGATTATTATGATCTCAAAAAAATCATGATAAAGAAAAAGTATCCTTTGACACAAATTGATGACTTGTTTGATTAACTACATGAAGCACACTACTTCTGCAAGGTGGATCTGCGGTCAGGATATTACCAAGTATGGTTAAAGGAGTAGGATATCCCAAATACTAATTTTCATACAAGGTACATGCATTATGAGTTCATGGTGATGCTGTTCAAATTCACAAATGATCCATCAATATTCATGGACTTGATGAATAGAGTCTTTAGAGATTACCCTGACAAATTTGTGGTAGTCTTTATAGATGATATTCTAATATACTCCAAAACCAAGGGGGAGTATGAGGAGAATATAAGAATTATACTAGAGAGATTTCAAAATGAGAATACTTATGCAAAGTATAGTAAGTGTGAATTCGGGTTGAAGGAAGTATCATTCTTAGGGAATATCATCACAAGTAAAGGGATATTTGTGGATCCTTCCAAAACAAAAGAAATTGAGGGATAGCTGAGGTTGACATATGTGATGGATATTCATAGATTCCTAGGTTTAGCTAGATATTATCCCTTATTTTTGTGAAATTTATCATGATTGTCAAACCCTATACCAAGCTAACTCAGAAGAAAGTCAAGTTTACCGAAAATGATGAATGTGAATAATGCTTCATGGAGTTGAAGAAGTGTCCTATCACTACCGCTGTTCTCACACTACCTACAAGTGGGGAGAATTTTATAATATTCAGCGATGCTTCAAAGAAGGGCATGTGCTGTGTGTTGATCTAGATGAATAAATCAATGAATATGCATCAAGGAAGTTAAAAATTCATGAGAAAAACTATCTCACACATGATCTGGAGTTAGCAGTGGTGATCTTTGTGTTGAAAATCTGACAACATTATCTCTTTGGGGAGAAGTGTGAAATATATACAGATAAAAAAAGTCTCAAATATATATTCACATAGAAAGAGATGAATATGATACAAGGAATATGGTTGAAGATAATCTTGGATTATGACTGTTCAATCCATTACAACCCATGGAAAGTGAACAAGGTGGTAGATGATCTAAGTAGAAAGGAACCAACGATTCTATCATTGATGAGAATTTAGAAGGATTCAATCTTATTAGATTTGATGAAGATTGATATGAGAATCGTATATAAGGGAACATCATCAATCCTTTCACAAATGGTTTCTCAACCTTATCTTTTGGAAAGGTTAAAAGATGCTTAAAAAGTTGATGTGGGAATTTAGAAGAAAGTGGAAACTACAAGAAAAGGGAAATTCTTAGAGTTCAATGTTAATGAAGAAGGAATTATGAGATATGGGTTAAGACTATGTCTTCTATAAAATCCAGAGTTAAAGAATGAACTTTTGGATGATGCACATAGTTAAAATTTCTCTATTCACCCAAGAAACACAAATATGTATTAGGATCTCTAGAGGCACTGTTAGTGGGTTAACATGAAGAAAGAGATCACTAAATATACATCAAAGTACCTGGTATTTCAGTAAGTGAAGGTTGAGATGAAAAAGTCTAAGGTAATGATGAAACCATTACCCATACCAATATGGAAAAGGGAAAAGATCACCATAGACTTTGTCACCAGACATCATAAGATATCCAAAGGAAACAATGCTATATGGGTAGTTATGGATCGTCTTATAAATAATGCAAACTTCATTGAAATTCGAGAGGATTTCTCACTGGATCAAATGACACATATATACATTAGATAAGTGGAAAGGCTGTATGGAGTGCCACTATCAATTATGTCCAATCAAGATCCAAGTTTCACCTCTAAGTTATGGAAGAGTCTCTCATATGCTATGGACACTGAGTTTAACTTTAGCATGAATTAGCATCCTAAAACTGATGGCCAATCTAAATAGACTATCCAAACACTTGAGAACATGTTGAGAACTTGATCAATGGACTTCAAAGGTGGATGGGACCAACATATTACTTTGGTTTAGTACTCTTACAACAAAAATTTTCTTTTATGCATCCAAATGGATCTTTATGATGCCTTTATTGAAAGAGGTTCAAAAAACTGAAATGTTTGGATGAATTTGGGGGGAAAAACATCTAGGTCTGGAAATGGTTGAAGAAATGGTGGAGAAGGTTAAGACCATCTCATAGCACATCAAAGCTAGTCATAGTAGAAAAAATATCTATACTGATAATCATTGGTGAAACTTAGAATTTGATGTTGGAGACATGGTATTCCTCCACATATCTCCATGGAAGAGAGTGATGATATTTGGGAAGAAGTAAAAGATTATTCTAAGGTACATAAACCCTTTTGAGATCCTTGATCACATCAGAGAACTGAGTTATGGACTATTAGTCCCATTGAACCTGTCTTAAATACATGATATATTACATGTATCACTCTTGAGGAAGTACATACCAGACCATCACATGTACTCAATCTAGAGGTGGTACCATTGTAAAATGTAATCTCTTATGAAGAGAAGCCGGTAAAGATCATATATTATAGATAAAAATTTCTGTGAAATAAGACAATGACCCTCATCAAAGTGTTGTGAAGAAACCACAAGTTTGAAGAAATGGAATGGGAACCAGAGGAAGTGATGTGGTGTAGTTACCCACATCTATTTTAGTTTGGGAAAAGAAAATTTTGAGGGTGAAATTTCTTAAGGGGGAAGGTTGTAATGACCAAAACTGTTATGAATAAAATTCAGTTTCATTTAATTAAATATCTTAGGGATATAGAAAACACATGCACTCATTTTGTTTTATTATATCCAATTGTATTTAAATTACCATTAAGTATCTTTACCATTGATAATATATCCGTTGAACAGTGATAACATGACTAGTATAAATATAAGTTTTTAACAAATCCTTTTGACACATACAAAGGAAGTGACGACCTCAAATAGTAGGATCGTACCCTATAAAGCCCATTTATCAGAGCTTTCAAGGGAGATAGAATTTCTGAGATTTTCTCTAGACCAATCAAAAGATGAGATCGAACAACTTAAGCATGAGAGAAACCGTTTATGGGAGAATTTCAATCTCATCGAGATCACGACCCAAACCTTGTTCATCGAACGACCCCATAAAATCCCCACCATCGCACACCCTATTCTTAGGGAATACAAGTGTGTAATAAAGTGATATGTAACAAGACCATATAATTATGATTATGTGAATCATTGTTTATAGAATAATGAATATACTTTCATTCTATTTTTGTTACCTTGTAAATGATTTTCAAAGCTCAAGTAGTATTTTTTTGGTTAATATTCAAATTCAATTAAGAAATATATTTTGATGAATTAATGGATTTTCAAATTAAATAATATTTTAATAAAATATTATTATTAATTTTTTTTATTAAAATTTAAATAATCATGTAACTTTTATTAAGGTTTGAAAACTATTTTTGTCAAAACCCGTCAATTTTCAATAAATGTGATTTTTTATTTTAAAAATGAAAAATCAAATATTAAGAAAATTATTTAGATATAATTAGTATTATTTTTGGAATTATGATTTCAAAATTATCAAATGATTAATTTTTCATAATTTTATGAGATTGTCGAATTTTTGGGTAAAAATAAAATACTGTATAAATATATAATGCATTTCATGACATCATAATGACCCAATGGTGATATAATAAAATAATATAAAATGTATCTTTGACCAAATATATGTTTTCTTTTAAAATAATTTAATTTCAGGTTTATTTTATTTATTTTTTAATGCCATAGTGAATCCTCCAAGACATATAAAATATGTTAATATTTTAAAATTATTTACATGAAAGTGTGACTCACCTAAAAATAAGAAAGGGGAATATTTTAACATATTCATCCCTTATCCTTATAAAATATTTTATATCACTACCCTTTTCCAGAAACCATGGTCAAAAACCATGGTATGGTTTGTGGTTTTGAATATTTTATTGTGTAGGGTCCAAAACCAAAATAATAAACAATTCCCACACCTTTCCTATATAAAACCACTCAAGAACCCATTACTCTTCACTAATGCTCTTTGAAGCTCTAACACCCTCTGAACACTACTCCCTAGAGTCCTCCCAAGACACCCTGAAGCTCCTAAGAAGCCTCTCCCAATCCTTTTGGATCACACATCCAAGTAAGGGATCTTCCACCCTCCTCTTTTATCAAGCATTCTTTTTATGATATGTACTTTGATTTCTTTTATTCATAAGTTGGGATATGCTATTAAATACCATCATTACTTACCATTTTAATTATAAATGATTATATCCCATTTTACTCTCATTTATCCCTCTTATTAACCCTTATGTACATCTATTACCCGACCGAATTTCCATAAGGGATCCTCACCTTTCTCACTTCCTTTAAATTCAAGAACCTTGTTTGAAATTAGTATTTTTAATTTTAATTGGTTATGTTTTCATCCTTTTATAATAAAATGTCCTACTGTAAATTTGATGTTATTTCAATGACGGATCATTTATGCTCCCCCATTTAGACCCTTACCTACGCCGTTACTATGCCAAAATTCTATAAGGGATTTCTCTCTTCTCATTTCCATTTCAAGCACTTAAATTGTATTATGCATCTTAAATTCCATTTCATATGATGGTAAATTGTGTTCCATGATACCCTTACTATATATTTTGTGTATAAATTATGATAGACCCCTTTTTTCTCTTATATACCCATTTTATTAATTTTCACATGACATCGTTATGCGGCCGAAATTGCACCACAATTTTCCATTCCAAAATGATCATGTAGTGAATACCATACCCATTACTCTATCAAGGGTATTCACATTTATTCACATATAATTATTAATTGGGGAATTATATTTATGTATTCCACATTATTTGATTATGGAATAAATGATGATGTTCAATGAATCCATGTTATATGATCTATGCCGCACACTTAAGCATGATATTTAAATGATTATGAAGGGTGTATCCTGATATAATTCTAACACATTGGGTAATGTTTAGTATCATTATATTTCATTTTGGGATAGAAGTTTACTTGATTACTTTATAGGTCTTTTGTACACCATTTTGGGATAGAGTTTTACCTGATTTATTTATGTTAATGATGCAGTGTTTTACATTGTTACCACATTTCCCTGTTATGATAATCATGCTATATCATGCATTTATGTTCATGTTTCTCTTATGATCCATTGATATGTCTATTTCATAACATGTATTGTATTATTCATATTATGACTTGTTTACTACCTTACTAGGATTTATAGCTCACCATTTTCTTATGTATGTCCTCAGGGTATCCCATGCGATGCTAATTATGAAGGAATGTTGTGGTAATGTAAAATTGGTTTTCAATAAAGATGTGTATTTCATTTTTTAAGTTGTTATGTAATGTTCCTAATCCCCAAAGACATTAGACCTATTTATCTTCTGAGTTATATTAAGTGCAATTTTATGTCATAAATCATATTTATATGTGAGATAAAGACCAGGGTTTTTATATTCACGTTTGATTTATGACCTTTGGGGTCCTCTTAGATGAGATTATGAATTTTATAATATTTTATTTAAAGAAAAGTCAAACATGTCACACTCTTGTTTTTTAATAAGTGTAATTTCTTTAATATGTTGTTATCTAGAAGATGTGTTAAAATATAAATTGTGTTTTAAAATCTAAAATATTTATCTTTATTGTGTTAATTTATTTTTTATTTTAGTGAAGAAATAATTAATACAAATACCTACATAGTGTTGGTGTATAAATTATTTAATTAATGTAAAAATAAAAAAAATGATATTAAAAATATTAAAAAAATATATTTTGAGATAATTAATATAATGGAGGAATTTTATGGATGACCATGACATGTTTAGGATATAATAAAATAGTTGGTTCAAATTTCAGTTATTGTCTTGATTTTTTAAATGTCAAAGTAATGAATAGTATCCAAATTGACAATAATGATATTTTAGGGAATTAATATTTTATTAAATTATTTAAAAATCATAAAAAATTAAATAAAAATAAGGGAATAATATAATGCCTCTAATTTCATCCCATGTGAATTTATTGGACATTTGGAAGCATTTGGATCTAGAATATTCATATTATAGTTTAATCTTTTATGAAATTCCAAAAGTACCCCTCACCTCGATAATGAAAAGACACCTCATATATCACTTATTTACACTACTTTGATCCTTCTAATTCAAACATAACCCATAAAAATATATTTTAAAATTTCTTATACACATTATAGAGGTGGTTGTATCCTCAAAATAATAACCTTAGAGCCCTTTATAAGAGATCTAAACGAGTCTTTTCGAAGAAGAGGTAATCGTTCTAACCAATAACATTTTTCCTACTCTTATTACCTCCTATAATATTTTATATATATCATAAAATAATAAATTCAGTATCCTAAATATTATTAAATGTTATTATTATTATGAGACACCATTACACACCCTCTTTCCCATCAAATAAGAAGTGAACGTATTGCTCATGCGTACACAGAACTTACAATCTTCACATAGAGATACAATTCATTTTCCATAATTATATTTCATGGATGGTTATTATTATGGTTTTAAAGTTTATATATTATATTTATAGAAAAATTATTCTCCTAGAATGTAAATAAAATATCTACTGTCTTACCTTCCAAACTATTGGAAAAAGACAATGTTTCTCATGTGTACGTGTGGAATACCACCTCCATGAAGCGATGTGATTCATTTTTCATTTCTATGGATGATAATGAGGATATATATGAAGAGTATATATTATATAAAATATATAATAATTATTCTTTAAATGTGAATTATTATTTACTTTTCTTTTATTTCATCCTTTAAAAAGTGAATACAACAATGATGCATACGTACGACCTACCGTCTCCATGAATGGTGTAATTCATTTTCTATCTATATCATTATGGATGAATATATATATATAATTAATATATATGATATAATATTCATGTCAATTATTATTTTATATATTTATAATAATTTTAAATTTATTAAATAGAAGGTTAAATAACTTTCAAAGGTAGTCGAACTTAAGGTAAGAGATTTTTGTCTCACTTTTATTTCTGTGTGTCACATGACATAGTCACCACTTATTTCCTTTGAGTGGTGTATATACTTCCCATAAATTCATTTTATGATAGATATTATTAATATTATGGGGATTTATATATCCAATTATGTTTATTTCCTTCATGGGGTTATGATTCAAAAGCTACCATAGCAGTAAGGGTTTATTTCACAATCTCATCATTATTTGAGATTGTTGATATTTAAGTCTCCTCTAGGGAATATTTGTATTCCATGTCTATGTTTTCTATAAAAAATTTCAATTTTTTTTAATGTTCTCTTAAAAAAATTTAAAATCATTTTTACCCTTGTTTTACTTTTTACAAAAATGGTGTGAAGGGAATCTTTTTGTCATTTTCGAAACATTGTACTTTGTGAATTTTTTGAAAAAATATAGAAGGAATATTTTTTTAACTTATACGGAATGAGAATATTTTATTTCCATCATGATGCCTTAATTATTTTAATCTTAATTTAAAAGTTTGCAAAGTTCTTTCTGAAGAAAATGTTTTTCATTATGATCACCTGGATTTTTTTAAAATGATATGATTTCAAAATTGAAAGGTTATTTTGCTCAAGAGTTATTCCAAGTGATATTTCAAAATCATTTTACATTTAAGACGAAATGATTAGATGAAACTTATACTTTAAAGGGGACATGATCCAAGGATACCATCCTTATTTTTTTATGGTTTATGTTTATGATGACAAGATATTGATGGAACCAATTCCCTTTTCCATGGGTTATACTTTGAGGAAATTTGTTTCTTTTCATGAGCTCTTTGATTATGAATGTTTTATTATCTCATAGAACATGTATGTATTATTTTCTTTGTATGAATTCTGGGAGCTATATATCCCTCCAATGCATTGGGTAAATATCGATAACTCATGTGGTAAATATGTTATGCATGAACTTGATTTCTTGTTCATAATTTTTTCATGGACCTAGTTTCTATGTCTATAATTTTATTTATGGACCAGGTTTTCATATCCATAAGTTCATGTGGGGATCTAGATTTCATGTCCATAAGTTTATGAATGGGCCTGATTTCATGTTCCTAAGTTTCTACGAGGGACTAAATTCATGTCCTCAACTTAATGAGGGAACCTGTTTCTATTTAATCATTTTCACAAAGTTACATATTTATGTGCATTACAAAATTTCATGAATTTAAAATATTATTCCAAAAATCAAGATAATGATCTATGATATGCAAGGTGTATATTTCAACAGTTATGATCATGTTCTAAAACCCTTATTCTAATGTTATTCTTATGTGATTAATGATATATCACATGTTACCATTACTGAGAATTTGACCTCACCCTTTCTTATGTTTCCTTTCCCCTAGTTATAGAGAAAGTTTTTAGAAATGATGTATCTAAGAAGGTTTCTAGTTATGAAAAACTTTATAGGAGATGATAAATATCATTTATGGACTGGTTGTTTGTGTGTCCATGTTTCCAAATTCACTATACATATATGATTTTGGCATGGATTGAAATGTTATGTAATGAATGTCCATCTGTATAGATGTAATAACTATTTATGAAAAGTATGGGTCATTACAGTTAGTATCAAAGTAGAGTTTAGTAGGATGAGAAAATTTTAGAAAGAACCTTAGGGATAGGTTTAATAATAGGATAACATCACAAATGTTTTGGTCTTGGATGACCTAGGTTAAACCTAAGGAATCATATATTGAAAAAAATGTGTCCTGATTTAAACATCCAATAAACGATGTTTCATGATTTTATGTATTTTCACCATGATTATCATTTCTAGGACTATGTTTTATGGTTTTTTTAAATGAATGGAACTATATGGAAATATTTTAAAAATGAATGTGATGGACAATATAAGTACTGTCGTCATGATAAATCAAATGGATTAAGATATTTGATGCAATATATTATGAATATGCACACTCAAATATCTCAATATATTGGTGAAAACATGGATCGTATTGAAATTAGGAATTCACTAAAGAGGGAGAAACATGTCCTTAAATTATTTATGTGATAATGACCACCATCCTTCTATGGGTCTTCTGATCCACTGGTTACTGAGAAATAAAATAATGTGATGGAAAATATATTTTCCATTCTTCAATACTACAACTATGAATTTTTTTTCAAGTTTTTTATCATTTTGAAGGTGAAGTAGATCAATGGTGGAATCTTATTTAGAATATGATGAAATAGGATGAAATTATCTTAATGGGATAGAATGAGTTTAAGGGAATATTTTTTATTAATTAATTCCCTCATATTCTACGCAAAAAAAATAGAAAAGTAATTTCTTGAGCTTAAATAGAAGGATGAAGGATCCATTAGTTCCTATGTGGAAAATTATACAATATTTGAAAGGTGTGATTAAGGTTTAATAATTATCCTAGAAATAAAAATTGATTTATTTTTTAGTGTTTTGAAACCATGTCTTTGAAAAGCATTATACATAAGAGAATTTTGGATGCTATGAAGAAATAATTTGATGTTCAATGAATGTGAAAATAGAAGCCGGAAACCCTCAAGATTCAAGTGATAAGAAAATTAAGATGTAGATTCATGGAAGCTCTAGTGGTTTTACACATGAATGGAAAAACGAGTTTCAACCTCCTACTTTCCAAAAATTTGGGAAGGGGAACTCATGTGAATGTCTGAAAGAAAGAAAAAAATTACTCAAGTATATGAAGCCTGTTCATTGAGAAAAATAACATCAGAGTGATTTAAGATTCTACTCAATGAAATGAATGGAGAGAGAGATCAACAAAATTCACCACTCAGACTCCAGTATTTCAAGTGCAAGGAGTTTGGGAATTATGAAAATCAATTCCTCAAAGGGATAATGTGAACAATAATCTATAAAAATATATGAAGACAAATGACAAAGGGAAATCTTATCCAAGCAAAATAGAATAAGTGTATCATAATAATTAGGGAAAACTTATCCTCCCCTCCTTATTTTGGAGTTTTATGTTTTATTTTGTATAAATGATCCTTATTAAAATGTTATTTTTCATCATTTAGTTAAGTTTCATGTGAGTATCTTCATCTATATGGATTATGGATTAATGAAATCACATTTGATATTTTATTAGTAAATGGATGAATACAATATTATAATGAAAATGGTTTTTTATAAGATAAGAGATTATATAAGTAATAAACAGTGAATTAAAATTTTGGAAGTGTATATGTATCCATGTAAGATTAACTTAACAGTTATGTATAATATCATGGTTTTATGAGTTTAAGGTTGATCAAAAGTGAGAATTCATTGACACCCCATTTTAGGTTTTATGTGATGGGAGTTTATCAATATTAGGGATATTTTATGAGAAATTTATGGAAATATAAACCTTTTATTCACTATATTTTTTAGTGACAATGTTATTTAAGGAGGAATGTCATTATACATTATGGAAATATGATTGAAGTTATTGGTAACATTAGGATTTAATGTATCTTTGATGTTAAATTACTTATGGGTTATAGTCAATCTTATTATAAAGATAACACAATTCATTTATATCAAAGATAAGATTTCTCTATGGATCATATTTCTATAATATACATTAATGAATTAGTAAGGTTTCATGAAGTACCACATTCAATTGTATCTGGTCGGGATTTTACGTTTACCTCAATGTTCTAGTGGAGTCTTCAGTAGGCTCTAGGTATATAGTTAAGTTTCAGCACTGATTATCATACTCAGATAGATGATCAGTCTGATAGGACCATTAAAACTTTACAATACATGTTGAGATATTTCCTTATGGATTTCAAAGGTTATTGGGATCAACACATTCCATTGATATACTTTTCTTATTATAATAGCTATCACTCAAGTATCCAGACAGATCCTTATGAAGCAATCTATAGTAATAAGTGATGAACTCCAACATGTTGGAATGAAGTTAGAGAAAGAAAGTTATTGGTACCTGATCTAGTTGATGATATGTTAGAGAAGGTTAGACCCATTCATCAACATGTAAGGAAAACTCAAAGTTGACAAAAATTTTATGATAATAATCATCAATACGATCTTGAATTTGAAGTTAGTTAGAATATATTTCTATGAATTTCTCCATGGAAGAAATAAGGTCAAACTAAAACCTAAGTGTATCAGTCCATTTGAAATAATTGATTATATTAGGATAGTATATTATTATTTGGAATATCCACCAAACCTCTCCTAGGTTCATGATGTGTTCCTTGTACCTATCTTGAGAAAGTACGTACCTAATACTTCAGATGTACTAAACTCATAGGTCATACAACTAGAGAAAGATATTTCATATAAAGAATAACTAGTATAGATTCTAGATCAAAGAGAAAAAAATTTCGAAAACAATACCTCTCTCATGGTTAATGGTTTTTAGTGAAACCACTAATTTGAGGAAGCATGGGAACTTGAGGATGTGATAAGGCAAAGGTATCCTCATCTTTTGGTATCCAAGTGATGAATTTTGTGGGAAAAATTCATTTTAAGGGGGGTATAATTGTAACACCTTGATATTTTTATGAAATATTTCTATTTAGATAATTTTATTACTTTTATAGTTTGTGTTTCATGAAACATAATATTTAAACGAACCATGATACACTATTAAAATATTATTATCTAATGTAATAGTTATAACCTAGACATTAATTCATTGGGTATGGATATGATTAACTACATTTTGATATATATATATATATATATATATTTCCTACTTAATATAAATTTATAGATAAATTATTAGTAAATAATCATTTATTTTTTAGTAAATTCATTTTATTCTTCAAAAAATAAGATTTCTCTTTGAATGGGTTTTATTTTGAGTGAAAATTATAATTAATTTCTAAAATTTTGATAATATTTCTTTGAAAAAATTAATTTCATTTTTGAATTTAGTATGCCAAAATTATCTTTCGATGAATTTTTGATAATTTTCGAAAAATATTGATTTTTATATGAATAGTGAAAAATATTGATTTTTAATAAAACTTGTATCTTCTTTTACTTTATTTACAATGTAAAATTATGTTTTTAATTAGTTTTAAATTTATATTTGTTCTTTTTTTAATTAAAATATTTCAATTATGTATTTTTAAAATGATTTTATACTTTAATTTAGTATAAAAACATTTTATATTTAAAAAGAAAATGTTTTTGAAAAACTATTTTTTGTTTCATTTTTCCGGTTTAATTTTAAATTAAATTCTGCCACTTTTGTGATTTGAATTTTGAAAAATTTATTTCATATTTTTATTCAAGAGGTTAAAATTTATTAAATATTTTCCTTTTAATTTTGGAAAATATGAATAGTAACCTTAATAATTTTTATTACCCCTGTAAATGGTAAATCAGGTTATTTATGTTTAAAATAAAATAATAAGAACCATTAAATGAACCAAAAAATTTCCTAAATATTATTTTATGAGTATATATCAAACATAGTCATCTAAGGGTATAATTTATGTCCTTTTGGGGCTGCTTTTATGAGATTATGACCTTTATAGTATTTTATTTAAAGTATAGTCAAACATGTCACACTCTTTCTTTTAACAAGTTTAATATTTTTAATATGGTGTTACCCAGAGGATATGTTAAACTATAAATATTATCTTTAAATATAATATATTTATCTTTATCATGGTAATTTTTTTAATTTTAATTGAATAAATAATTACCTTAAATACTTGCACGATTCTGATGCAGTAATTATTTAGTTAATGGAAAAATCAAATAAATGATATTAGAAATATTAAAATAAATATAATTTGAGATAATTAATTTAATCCTAAAATTTTATATATTATTGGGACATACTTAGGATTTAATAAAATAGTTGGTTCTAATTTTACTTATTGTCTTGATGTTTTTAAAAGTCAAAGTAATGAATAATATCAAAATTGATAATAATGATATTTTATGGGATTAATATTTTATTAAATTTTTTAAATACCATAAAAACATTAAATAAGAACAAGGGGATAATATAATGTCTAAAATTCCATACCATGTAAATTTATATTCCATTTAGAAGCATTTGTATCTAGAATAGTCTTATATTTTAATCCTTTGATAAATTCCAAAAGTTCCCCTCATGTCGATTATAAATGGACACATCATCTCTCACTTATTTACACCACTTGGAGCCTTATATCTCATCCATCACCTATAAAATTATCTTTTTTTTACTTCCTTATCCAAATTCTTGAGGTTTTGGTCTTCTAAAAATACCAACCTTAGAACCCTTTAGAGGAGATCTAAAGGAGTTGGTTCGAAGAAGAGGTAATCACTCTAACCGGTCAATTTTTTTATAATCTTATTTTACTCATATAAATCTATGATATCTATCATAAAATAATAACATCATTATCCTAAATGTGATCAAATTTTATTATGATTATAAAAACACCATCATACACCCTCTTTTCTATCTAATTAGAAGTGAAATTATTTTACATGCATACACATGACTTCCTATATCCACATAGCAATACAATTAATTATCCATCACTATCTTTCATGGATGGTCACTATTATGGGTTTAAATTTTATATATTATATTTAATACATCATTATTTTTTTTAATAAAAATATAATATCTACCTTATTACCTTCCAAACTATTTAAAAATGATAACGTCGCTTGTGCGTACGTGTGGACAACCACCTCCAAGAAGCTATACAATTATATTTTTTGTTTATATTTATGGTATGGAGGATAGATAAGATTAATTTATATGATATTCATGAAATAATAATTATTCTTTAAAGGTTAATTATTATTTACCTTTCTTTCATTCCATCCCTAAAAACGTGAATACAACGTTCATGCATACGTATGACCTATCATCTCCAGGAATGATGTAATTCATTTTCTATATATATAATTATGGATTAATATATATATATATATAATTGATATATATTATATAATAATCATGTAAATTATTTTTTTACATATGTATAATAAAGTTAAATTTATTTTATAGGTGGTTAAATAACTTTCAAAGGAAGTCCGGCCTATGATAAGGGATTTTTATGTCTATTATTTCTGAGGGTCACATACCATATTCACCACTTTTTTCCTTTGAGTGGTGTATATAATAACCATTAATTTATTTTATAATATATATTGCGAATGATATTGGTATTTATTTATCCATTTTTTTACTTCATTCATGGGGTTATGATTCAAAAGTTACTAAAGCGGTAAGAGTTTATTTCACAAGCTCATCATTATTCGGGATTTTTTATGTTTAAGTATTTACTAGGGTGTATTTCTCATTTATTCCCATGTTTTTTAAAAAAATATGTTTTTTAATATTATCATACAATGTTTTAAAATTATTTTTATCCATGTTTTACTTTTTAAAAAACCATTTCAAGGTAATACTTTTTTTTTTGTTTTCCAAACAAAGTACTTTGTGACTTTTCTGAAAAAATAGGGAAGGAATGTTGTTTTAACTTATAAGACATGATAAAATTTTCCTTCCCTCATAAATCCTTAATTCATTGAATCTTCCTTTACAATTTTACAAGGTTATTTTCAAAGAAAATATTTTCCATTATAATTGTGTGAATTTTTTTTAAAAATTGAATAACTTCAAAAAGGAAAGGTTATTTTCCTCAAGAATTATTCTAAGTGATCTTTCAAAATCATTTTCCATCTAAGATGAAATAATTTGATGATACTTATACTTTTCTAGGGATATGATCCAGGAATACCATCCTTATTATTTTTATTGATGATTTAGGTTTATGATGATAATATTTTGATGAAAATCATTCCCTTTTCCATGGGTTATACTTTGATGCAATTTGATTATTTTCATAAGCTATGAGATGATGAAATTTTTATGATATTGTAACAAACATATGTTTGATTTTATTTATGTGATATGTGGGACCTATATCTCCCTCCAATGTATTGGGTTTATATGGATAACTCATGAGGTAAATTTGTTATACATGAACCTGATTTCATGTTCACAATTGTATGCATGGACCTGGTTTTCATGTTCATAAGTTTATGCGTGGACATGGTTTCCATACCCATAAGTTTATTCATGGAATTATATTTCATGATTATAAGTTTATTCACGAGCCTGATTTCATGTGTATAAGTTTATAAAAGGTCTTGATTTCATTTCTTCAACTTAATGGGTGATCCTATTTCTATTTATACATGTTTAAAAAGTTATAAGTTTATGTGTATGAAATAATTTCATGAACTTATAATCTTATTCCATGACTCAATATAATGATCTATGATATGCATGGTGTAGATTTCAAATGTTAATCTAATGTTCTAAAACTCTTATGCTAATGTTATGATTATGTGATTAATGATATCTTCCTTGTTACACTTATTGAGCATATGATCCCACCCTTTCTTATGTTTTCTTTCCCCATGTTATAAAGAAAGGTTTTGAAATTATGTGTATAAAAAGGGTGATAGTTATGAATAAATTATTGGGAGATGATATAGATTATTTTTGAACTAGTTTTTTTATGTACAAGTTTCCAAAGGCATTAGACCTATATGATTCTCGCATTGATTGAAATGTTATATAATTAATGTTAAACTACTTAGATGTAATAACTATTTATGAAAAGTATAGTTCACTAAAAGAATTTTGTTTTTCATTATAAGAAATTTAATCTGAACATTTGGATAGAGAGAACAACTAGAACCTGAAGTAGATGTCGATGCAGTCCCCGTTGACCTACCAAAGACCTCAAATGGTACTGGTCTAGAACTCATCCCATTCACATGACTAAGATGATCATTCCCAAGGAAAATACCAACTAGATCATTCTAGGAGACTAAAGAAGAGTGCATAGGATTGAAATCCCAGAGTTCTTTTAGTTTTTCCTATAAATAAAATATTAATCAAATTTAAAGTAATACATATTATCATAAAAAAAAGATAATTCATATCTATATATCATAAATAATTAAATAGTAAACTAGTACCATAAATTATTACACAGTATTAATTAAACCTTTTAATCATTACTACAAAACAATTAAATCTTCTTATACACATTATCATATCACATGGAATCCCAATAAATAATAGTCCATACAAAAATAATCAAACACCCAAAACTAGTGACAAGTGACATATAATATTATAGAATACGCCCTCATATTAAAGGGATAAATTTGTACATAAAGAATATATGTTTATAAATAAATGTTTATAAATCACATATGTTTAGACATACCATTTTATAGGTAACTTATTCATAATATCAAATAAAAAATCTAATTATATTCTACGTATAAAATATTTCAAATTATTTTTGGTGAGATTATATATATAATCCAAGGTTTCAATAGTTATTAAGGTATTAAAATGTTTGTGTGAACCATTAGATTGAAAAATAAATTCATTCCCCAACATATTTGGTAGGTTCATTCATATAACGCCCATCATAATCCATATAAACATCTAAACAAATTTCTATATGAGAGAATTGGTGACCTAACTTCTTTGTATTTATTAAAAAGAGATAAATGATTATTTTAAAATATGACACACCAAATATTATCATATAAATATTTAAACTGATGAAAATATTACCATACTGGATCTATTTCTTGAAAAACATTTTGAACCAGCTGTGTGAGTGATGATTTTTTTACTCATCTTGATACATTTTTTCTTTAATCTGCATAAAATAAATAATAGGCAATTTAATAGAAATATACATAATGAAAACTAATTTTCAAATGAATGTATATATGTAGAAGTATTTTAATATCATGACATATTATTTAACACCATATGTGTCTCATGGTGATGAATATCAACAAAAACTTTCCATTGCTCTTGAGGAACCCCTTAATGTACCTTGTCATAAATCTACTAAGTAGTCTATGACGTATCATTGAACTCATGCCATAATCTTGATTTAAAATATTTCCATTTTTACCCAAATTTTTTAATGACCACTTACATGTAATAACTTCATTTACAATAAAGTGAAATAATATCTGTAGTAATACATTTATTCAAAATATTATAATCTAAATAAATAATGACATTCAATTGAGATATAATGTATTAAAATTACCTTTATCCACAAATCAAATACCTCATTATTTTAATATGGAGGAATATATATCCAATCATAATATTTCATGGAAAGGGTAACTGAATCAAATTCCAAATAGCCCTGGATCTAACAAAATATTCTTTTTGTATCCTCTTTGGGGACCCCAAAATAATCAAATGAAAAAACTATCTTCAATGATTTTAGATTTCACACTTTTGAACTATTACTTTTTTTATCTATAGTAGTATTTCTTTCATCTATTATAAAGAAGAAGTTATTAGTATAAAAAATTTCAATAAATTTTTCCCCATTAAATTTTATACCTATAACTATGACCCTCCAATATCCTCTTGAGTAAACTAGCACGGCACCCTATTTCATTATTGTAGTATCATCACATGCATATCCTATTGAATTAGAAGGTAGTGTGCCAACTGATCTCGGAAGGGAGACTGAGGGAATACCATATAATAGGGAACCCGAGGGAATAATAGGTGTCATAGAGTTTGATTCAATGAGGTTTATACATATAGGAGGCAAAGGATCATTAGGAAATTTAATTGGAATCTTCTTGGTTGGGTAAACATCAGGTGGGAATCGACTTCTTTCAATGAATCACTTTTTTTCTGGCATTCCTATAATTTAAACAAGTAAAAAAATTAAAAATACACAAAAATGCACACACACACAAAAACATATATATATATATATATATATATATTTATATTCAAATAAGTATAACATTTGATTTTTTACAATAAAAAAATTCATACATAATAAAAAATTAAAAAATGATAACTCATGCACTATACTAAAAATAAAAAACATAATACATATATAATTTAATGGATGACTGCACATACAAACAAATATAACATTAAATTTTTTAAAACTAAAAAATTCATACATAAAAAATTTAAATATGACAACAAATCCATATTACTTAAAATTAATAACATAATATATAAGTAGTTGATAAGTTAATGGGATACTATACATACAATCATTTTCTCCTTCAATCATATAGTTATCCTAATGTATCATTACTTCTTATAACTTATCCATCCTTGTAAGATAAATAATCTCGATTTAGAGGACCACTTTAGGATATAATCAAAACTGAGATGGTGGGGGTGAATCAGTATTGTGAACTTCTTCACCAATTATTACTTGTACCCATTATACCTCTTAGACCTATTAGGATCTTGATTCTCTTATTCTCTTTTCCTTATCATATGAAAGTATATAAAAAAAAAGCTAAAGATGACATATGATATTATTATAAGGTTCACTTCTCTTTAATATTAGATAGTCATTGTAATGGTTTGGAAATAATCCAATACAAAACAACCACTAGAAAACAATCCTTTGACATGGTTACAATAAGAAGAGAATAACCTTTCACTTGAATTTCACTATAGTTAATCGATAGTTCTTATGATCCTGGCATAATTATTTATACAACCACTAAAGATAGTCTTCCCCATATTAAATATTTGTAGCACCATATATTGTGACTTCAAATGGATGTCACAATGCTGATTTTTTTCTCTTCCCACTTCTTCACTTGTTACTTGTACAACAATGATCAAGCAACTTTAATTCTTCATAGAAGCAAACTAAAATACACCCTATCCTCTTTTATTCTTATTCTTTCTTGTAGATATATATACAAAGATCCTTTCTTATTTCCTATATTCCTATGAAAATATATATGCATTACACTTTCTTCTCTTATTCTTCGCCTTGTTCATTTGATACTAAATGATAATAAAAGCATTGTATGGTATCTGGACATACCTTTATTTACTATTTTGGCCTGAATAATAATCAATTGATATCTAGGAAAAAATATTTCTCTTCCTCAATCCCAATGATATGAATATTTATATGGACTAAAATCTCAGAATTATTCAATATAAAATATTAGTTATTGTAATTGTATCAGTTATCTTATATTATTATTGATGTAAAAGATATTTGTTCAAACAAATCATACCACACCTACAATATAATTTTATATAAGGGTGACGTTTCACAATCTCAAATCAATTCCCTTATCTTCTTTAATCCTCAACACATGTTATATTTATCTTTATTATTTTATATGATTCTCAAATTATTTATTCTGCTTTAGATTTTCTTTGAGGCGTTTTAATTGTTTTCATGTGTATGAGATCATGCATGAATCCTTTTTTATGTACATATGATCATTCCGTCCACTCACTACCTCAATTATGTCCTTATCTTTACAAAAGTGTGTATGTGAGACTTCTTCTTCATGCACGTGCGATAATTAACACCACTCACTACCTTAATTATGTCCTTATCTTTATATAAGTGTGTATGTTAGACTTCTTCTTCATGTATTAGTAAATCTAGGTTCTATTTCTCCACATAAATCAATTCATCATAAAGCTATTAACCTCATGGAATACACACAACCTCTTCATGTATGGTTTTATACATGGAACATGTGTTATATTTTTTTTTCTTTGCATAAGTTTAAGTATGTGGGTTCACTATCTTATTCCGTCATGGAAAACTAGTTGCATTCACATGACACTATTATAATACTACATTTGGAAAATATTATTTTTATTCTTCATGTAACTATCAAGTGTTTTTAAAATAGGAAAGAGTATATGATTCTTCTCATACAATATGTATTCAAGACTCTCCTCCCTCACATAGATGAGAGACTCATAGAACTCTTTGCTTTATTACATAATATAATAAGAAGAGATAGTTTATTTTTTAGAAAATTAGAGGTCTTGGAAAAATCGTGAGTTGTAGCAGCAACCATTTTTATCCTTGGGGATTCAGTATTTATAGGATATAATCACTTCCTTCCCTTAATTTCTTCACTGACTTAGAATACTAAAAAATCAGCTACATTGAGGTTGTTTTAAAATCCCACAAAATATGCCATGTCGAATCTTTTGATATTTTAAAATCCACATGGGTTTCAGAATACTAGAACTAATATAGTCTTCATATAAGAGCTCATCACATTAATGTGGTAATATAATCATGCTCCATCACATTTAATAAGGTTTGAATTATCTATGCACACATATAGTGTTCCATAACTTCGTTTTGCATTCCGCTAAAGCTCCACCTTTGAAATATGTCATGATTGCACAATAGTGATTATAATCATTTCATCACATATTTTTTATCTAAAAAATTCTTCCATTATATATTGGGATATTAATTTTTTTCCATGTATTGTTTGAATATCTCCGCCAGTAGTTGGACAATGAATATCACTATAGAGTCATCCTCCACGGTGGGGGAAAGTCAATAACTATGTGGAGGTGAGAGAAGTATTGGATCAACAAAGTTCTAAGAGACATGTTATGTCCGTAACATTTTAAGAAGATATAAATTGTAGTGTTTTGACTATACCATATCAAACATCCATATAGTTTAGAGCCTCTATATAATAGTTTCCATTCAAAATTCACCTCGATTCGATAGTGGGGTTTGACACCCATAACACTTCACACACTACCATGGGTGGGCTGACCTGCCTTCCCCCTTGAGCACCACTTTGCACACTATTTTGGTTTTATGCACTCACCATGAACCTATTAACCCACCATGAACACTCTATATGGGTTATATTCAATCCCACTTTCTTCTACATCCATGGATTCCCATGCATGGGATGGCTCCCATGTGGTAGATCCTAGCTCCCATATATGGTTTGAGTTGGACGTCCTCAGGTGGCTATGGTTGGACATAGTTTTTAATAAGGTCCATGAAAAAATAATACTGAGAATAATTATAACTATACTAATCAATAAAAATCCTTTTAATAAATAGCCACATCAAACCTAATATTTTTCCATGCCACATCCTTCTCGACCGGGAGTTCTCCATTCCTAGAGTGCTCCTAGATAGACTCCTTCCATCCCTTGGTAGTGTCTTCAGCTTGCTATGGGAGGGTGGAAATGAGTTCACCAGCTTTTTGAATAATCTAATTTGTAAGATCATCTATGTTGGGTGCCTACTATTTTGATGATTAGGATCATATCTACTTCCCTGCGTTATCCTAGGCTATTCGTTGTTGGTTGTGTCATCTGATCCTCTATTGTTCATGGTATTTTGTTTTCAATGAACTTTGGATTAGGTTCCATTGGATCAACATTGTTGGATTATCATGATCATCTAGACCTATCAAATTACTTCTGTGGGTGTCATTTGATTTTGAGGTGTAGTAGGATCAGTGCTACGAAGTTATGTTTCATCATCAATGTTCGTTTTTTCTTCTTTGGAATTTATCTAACGATTTTCAAGATCTTATGGTTCCCTTTTAGTGTAATTTTTTTGGTGCTTTTTAAACCCTATAATCCACTTCCACTTCTCTTATCACCTTAACCGTCATGATTAAACCCCATATTGGTTTTCCAAATAGGTGTTTCAGTGGCATGGATTTTTTCCAGTGTGACATTGAGTGGCTTCCTCGTTGGCCCATTCTCTCTCATCTTATCTACTTCCCTTCCCATCATGCTTGACTGCTTCTCAGTTCTATTAAGTGGAGTTTTTGGTCATTTGGGATCATGTTAATGGTTGTGTTCGATTTCAAGGGAATGACTCCAATAGTGTTGTCCCTTTCTATGGATTATGGTTGATTCATATTTCCTGGTGGTGGTGATTTTCTACTAGTTCTTCCCTCGAATTCGATGATATGCTTTATTTCTATTTTTTACATTAATCCAATGTTTTTGGATCATGGTGTTTCTATCATCTACATTGGTGGTCCTTGGAATGGTGGATGATGTTATTTAAGTGTTTTTGAAGTTTTTGGTTCCTATTTAGGCTTATCTTTGGTGGTCATGGTGGTTTGCAAATGGTTCTTGTAGTTTTTTTAACGATAGTTTCTTCTAGTGAGGCTATACTGGTAGCGTTAGTGCTGGAGGCATCCTCTTTGTTTAGTATACTAAAATTTGTTTGAAATTTTAAAGTTTAATCTATTTTGTTTTGTTTTCTCATCATGGTGTGTACCATTTCCCACTTTACCCCATAAAACTACTTTTTAAAAAATGATAAAAATTTTAGTTTGGAAGTTTAGATATAAATACTTATAACCAATTATTCAATTTAAAAATAAAACACATGAAATAATAAGATATTTCATGGACTTCTAATTAATTCCCTCTTCTTATTCATCATGAAAAATATTATTTTTCATGGTCTTCATATTCCTCCTCTTTTCCTTTGGGAATATCAATTTCAAATATCTATTTATCATCCAATTATCTTTCTTCACATATTTTTCATTTTTGTAAACAATGTGCCAAGTCAAATCACTCAGTGACACTTGTTCATGACATTAAGAACTATGAAAAAATCAGCATTCCTATACACTCAATGTATTTAAAAGTACTTAATTAAGATAATCAGACTTGATTAATTTCTTCTTCATCTATTCATCAAAGGTGCAATCAATTTTTTTTCAAGTTTAGATATGTTGGAAACTTCAGTAGACCTTCCAATAAATTCTTTATTTTAAACTTCTTCAGCATATTGACAACAATGAAATCCTTCTATTTCATTTAACACCACTAACAACCAATAATAGTCATTGAAAACAACTAAAAATCATACACAAAGTGGTATCTTCATCAATATACAAATGAAATAATGAGTTGATTTTTTATCATTTATTGGATTCAATATCAGAGGTCAAAATTTCACTTCATTTCTCATATCATACATGTCACTTTGTTTCATGTAAAAATATACACTCCATTCTTCATCAACTGCATCTTCCAAATAATATACTATTTTCTATTATGATGTAAATATATATGAATCATGTAATTCATGGTCATTGAAATACATTAGTTGAGATAATTTCACAGAAGTAAATTATAAAGAATCTATTTTATTACCCAAGATAATACAGAATCACTATAATTTGAATAAAATAACTAAAAAATGACTATGATAGTTTAATTTAATTATATTAGTCTACTTTTCATAGTATCCTAGTTAGGAAACTTTAATCATACCACTATTATGTATCTTTAATCCCTCTTCTAGATCAAAAATATTAAATTTGAATCCATTAACATTATGATAATTGAACTTAATAGTATTCTTTAGAGGACCACAAGATAGAAACTTCAAATATTTTGAAAATTCATCTTGAGTATCAATATTCATGATTTGAAAAAAATATAAATTATTATATTTACAAAATATATTTTTTCAACTTAATACTATATTGATTGTAGTATTTCTGAACTTACACAACATGAAAACCATTCTATTAGATCTTTATTTAAAACTTTTGTTATATGAGTCTCATCTTGTGTTTGACTTCTCATGAATCTCTTTTTTTGAGATATTCAATGAATGGATCTATAATTTTACTATTTACTAGCACATATCTATGTGATTTTAATAATTCAAATTATAACAGTGTAATATTTTAGATCCTCCTAACATGTTGACCAATAATAGGAAATGTTTTGGATTTCCCATGTAGTTGAGATTGAGTCAAGATGAATTCAATATGTACAACTCAATTGAATATTTTCTCAATATCATAAAAGTATCTAGAAAAAAGTGAAAGTAACTCCTATACTAGTTAATCTTCAAAAATAAATCCTTCTGATTGAGATTTTTTTTCACATATTATTTCAAATGATTGAGGTATCTATAAAAAAAATATTAAAACATAGTTATATATTTAATGAAATGTAAAGAAATACTTACCAAAGATAAAAAACATATAAATAACGTACATATCAATTGGATACATGAAAAAATAATGTATGAGACCTCCTAATTTATTTTACTCAACCAACTTCACACTTAAATACATCATGATAGTAAAAAATTATTGAGGAATGATCACATATATTGCAAAAATATTTTAAAACAAATCTTACATGAAGTTTTTCAACCTCAACTGGTTATAGAGTTTTCTAACATAGTTGTCTAAAGAATGTGCAGAACTCGAGTAAAACTACATTTAAATTTTTAGGTAACAATGTATGGAATGATAAAGGTAGTAACTATTATAGAAAATCATGTGAATATTAAATTTTCATTCCACGTAACCTATGGTGTTTTAAGTTAACACACATTGAGATATTATTTTAATACACATAAGTTACTTTCACATGCTTTAAAATTATAATAAATATATCTTTCTCCATATTTTTCATTGAAAAAACTATTACGACATACTTTCCATTATCATTTAGCCATAGATCTTACCGTATATTCATTTCTTTTAAAACCATCCAAGCATTGAGGTGTTCCTTTTTTATTTTCCATGCTCATTAAGTAATGTGAAGATCAAATTTTCACAAATATTCTTCTCAATATGTATAACATCAATATTAGGGTGAAAAAAAAATCAAATTCTCAAAATGAGATTTTGAAAAAAATATTTTTTTCATCCACTATTGTGTTCTAATTTATTTTTATGATATACTTCAAACTCATTTCCCCCAATCACTCAATATTTGGAACTATCCAAATTCTACTTCCACATTTTCTTGTTCTAATATTTCAAAATATGTGGGTAAATTTAGAGGTGTTCTATGATCAATACATACATTTAATTTTGGATTTCTCAACTGAAATCTATGAGATGCATCAAGAAATCAATGATAGCATAAGAAGAACCATTTTTTACTATAAGGTTGTCATTTAGGATCAAAATCAAAGTTAAAAACTGGGTAATCCAAACCCATGTGAGTTTTTGAACTAGATAAGTTCATAATTCTAGGGATTTCACTAATAGTACACATTAAATTATCATGTATTTTGAACATTTCTACCACAACTACATCATATGTCTCAACAGAATTGCTCCATAAATCTAGAAATTCTTTAATTGGTGGTTTCAAATATATATAAATATCATTTCCATGAATTTTTTTATAGTAATAATCATTGAAATGATAAATGATTTTTTTCAAACACATCCATGATGCTAAATTGTAAGGGATCATAAAAATAATCCAAATGTTATAACTGATATTCAAAGTCTTGAGTGGGTTGAATGCAACATTAGCTAATCTCCACCACACATTATTATGATTAGATGATAAATCTATATGTAATGAATCAAATTTATTCCATAATTTTTAATCTCTTGGATGTTGCTTTAACACATCATTGTTATTATATATATCATGTTACTTTTTGTACTCAACATTTTTTATGACATGAATGATATTTGCAGTCAATGTTTTAAAGGGAAGTAATAAAAAACCTTTTAAGGAGTGTTATTTTTCAATTTTCTTCATAGTGGTATATTGATTCCAACTTCCAACATTACTCATTGACTTCCACCAAGAAGATGAACATTTTTTATACTCTCTTATACATGAATCCCCTCCCAAATAAATCGTAAAATCATTGGTACATGCATTTATTTTAGTATAATTGAGGCTAAGATTTTTAATAACTTTCTTCATGTTATAAAAAGACTTAGGGATCTTATATTTAGGAAATGCAACATGCCACAATGCCAATATCATTAAAATCAATTTATTTTTAATTCTTTATCACTATATTATATGGTATGAATTCACTAGAAAAGAATATTTTGAGTACATAATAAATCCTATATATAACACTTGATTTCTATCCTTAACTAAATCATGAAAAAAATTTGTCTACTCAATAAATTTCTCTCTTGAACCGGTCCTTTCAATGTTAGTAATATGATGTTGGATCATAATGTATTTGTTGATGACACAATATAAGAGTGGGGGGGGGGGGTGAATTGTATGTTTAAAAACATTTGTTTTTATACTAAAAGGAAACTTAGTTTAATAGAATTAAACTAATCATATTGACCAACCTCTTTTGTATTTAAACTATAATCAGACATGGACCTAGGTTCGATGGAAAAAGTATCATAATCAGTTGGTTATAATAAGTATTCTATAGGTTATATTTGAAATTAATTGTATTCACAACAAGGAAACAATTTAATCAGAGTAATCATGATATAGGTTGTAATCACAATGGTTACGATAAAAAAGTGAAACAATTTAGGTTTCTATCATAAAGTGTATAGAATCATATTGGGTAAATGAGTTGATCGTAATCACTAAAATCATAATTACAAAGATAAAAATCACTAAATATAGAATATAAAGTCAAATATATAAAACTATTCACTTTTTATTACAAATCAGTGGAAATATAAAAAAAATAAAAGAATACAATTATTTTAACCCAAAGATAAGGGTATCCAATAACCTTGGATAGAGTTCTATTGATTTATAATTTCAAGCATGTGTGTCTTACTCACACCAAGGAAATCCCTCGATACAATGATTGAATTCTATCTTACTATCTCTACAAGCCCTCGATCAAGAAGGTGATCAACACCTCTATCTTCATATCCTCAGAAGCCCTCAATCAAAAAACGATCAACACAACTATCTCCCTATCCATGTAAGCCATCAATCGTAATCTCCAATGATCAACTAATCAAAGAAAAACTATTGTAGTTAATAAGTATGTAGAATGAGAAGTTCATAGATTCAACTCTTCAGAGTCTTTATCATGAAGTAGTAATTTGACAGAGCTCTCGAACAATGTCTGGAATTCATCAAAAGTTTTTTTGGCTCATTCAAATGACTTGGTATTTATAGTTCAACGTCCCAACGGTCATATTTTCTCCTAAAAATGTGGAGGGACATAGAAATCTGACACTCCAATAGTCATCTTATATCTGAAACAATGATATCGTTTTATAAGGCATATCGAAACAAAATACACAAACACGTTTTATTTAATGGTTTTCAATTTATTATGATACAAATTTCATGTATATGATAAAATGAGTTTCAATGAGTATGAATATTCTTATTATGATGGTGAGTATGATTTAAATGTCGGTACAATACTAGATATTGTGTACGATGTAAACTATTTCCAGTTTGTACAAAAAAATCATATTTGATGAGTATGATAAAAATGATACCTATCCTTGTTATGATAATCATGGAATGAATTGTTTCTATGAAAACTCACGAGTATGATAATTATCATATGCATATAAAAGAAATCATACTGAAAAAACATGCATTAAAATATTTTAAAGAAAGTATGATAAAATGATATATGATTCCATTATAAAAATACTTAGGGCATAAACTAATAAGTGATTAGGTATTTAAGAAAGCCTTTGTGATTTACAAAACTAAAGGAATAGATAATTCAAAAATAATTTTGACTCAACAATCTCCCCTTTTTGGAAATCACAAACCAAAAGTCTTAAGTAAATAATTAGTTTGTAAAACTTGAGTCCAAAAGAAAATTTTATAAAACTTTTGTATTAATAATTAAAAAATTATACTTATCTCCATCAGTTCTAAAAACTTCTTTTGAAAAAGGTATAAAATATGACTAACTCCCCCTTAGGTTAAGAAACCCTTAAGGATAGTATTCTATTATTTTGTAAGAGTATCTCCCCCTTTCTAATACATTTTCCCTTTTTATAAAATTTCTCCCCCTTTTATAAAACATTCTTCCCCTTTGTGATTTTAAAAAAGGAATAGGTATTGTCTTCTCATAACTAAAATAAATTTTAGAGAAACAAACAAGTTGAAGTAATAAAGAATTTTCCTATCTTTAATAGGTGAAAAAACATTCATCCAAAAAATAAAAAACATTCAATCGATCGATTTTTATATTTCAAAGAATTTCATTAATGTTTCAAAAACAATACAATAATAGTTTAAGAAATTTATTTCTTCTCATTTTACTTTTCCTTGTACATATTTATGAGGTCTAACACAATTGTCTTCATTTTCTAAAATTCCTTCATATAATCCATTATCTTGTTAAGAGTTTCCAGTTGATACCTGAGATTATATACTTATTTTGAGAATAACTAATCTTGGTTACAATTCAAATATGCTTGAGATTTCAACTTCTATTACAGAGTACAAAGTTTTTCTCCCTAACATTTGATCATATAATCCTAAACTACAATTAAATCATCCACCAATATATTTTTATTTTTAAACTAAATTATCTCATATTTGTCAAAAATCATATTTGGCACTTGATATTGAATAGGATTTAGTTTCTTTTCAATAAATTTGAATTCATCGGATGGGATAAAATCTATAATTATGAAATCTTTCATCCTTTGAAAGGTATCACTGACTAATTTGTTTAATTAAATAGAAAATTCATTCACTAGACTTATAATATCTTCAATTGAATACTAGTGAAGCTTGATACTTTCCTTAAACTTATAAAACCACTTAAAAACCTTATTGTAATAATTTCTATGTTCCTGGGTACTTTATTAACACATTTTGGAATCTTCCTTGAGGTTGAAAAGTCTTTTTCTAAGAATTTTGATAGAGTCCAATCTTTTGTTTTTATTTTTTTGCAACAAAATCAATATTCCCTTTAATTCTTAGAAAATAAGGATTTTTATTTTCAATTATTATAAGGTATTTAACAATGTACTGATATCCTTTCAAAGAGATATTATTCTCTAAATAAGCTTCTTCCTTATAAGTAAGAAGCTATTTAGAATGACTTCTGACATTATATTTTTCCAAATCCTGATTACAAACTTTATCGGTCCTAGTCTCATCATCTTTGTCTAAAATATAGATGATTTGTTCAACTTGATATCTTTGAGAATATTTCTTGGAAGACTCTACTCCAGGGGATGGTAATTTGCAAGAGGTATCTTGAGAATATCATATTGGAATTCTATCAGACTAAGACTTTTTCTTCTTGAACAAATTTGTTTTTATTCACACTTTCCTGCTTTTATTCTTCTTCTTCTTCCATTTATTTCAATTCTTCATCACTATTTATCTTATCCTACTCACAAAAATAATGATCTATTTATATTATTTCAGTATCTTCTTTCTCTTCTAAAACATTTTCTCAACAGAAAAATGGTAGAGCCAATTTTTCACCAACATTTTATTTTTTCTTTCCCTTGTCCTAGATAGAGGTAGTGAGATCTTTTTCTTGAATTATTTCCATGAACATGATTCCTGTACTAGTCTATTCAACTCATTTAAAAAAATTTCAATATCAAGAGTATCAACCTTCCTCTTTTTCAATTTATTTTTCTTCTCATATTCTTTAAGGGTTTCTTGAGTCTAGATTGTAATGAACCAGATTTCACTGGTACATTGCTTTATGAAAATCTAGTTTTTAGGGTATTTTGGGAGGATATAGTTGCTCGTTTCTAGAGTTTTACAAATTTCCAAATGCTTCCATCAGTGAGTCAGGGGTGTCGACATTGGTGAGTTAGGGGCGTCGACTTCAGTGAGTTAGGGGTGTCGACATCGGTGAGTCAAGGGCATCAATATTGGCGAGTCAAGGCATTAGTGTCAGAGAATTGGTGAGTCAGGACATTGGTGACTCGTGGCATCAGTGAGTCATTGTGTAAGAAGCTCAACGTCGATGGCTCAATGTTGGTAGGTCGCATTGGTAGCTCAACCATCGATGGATCTGTGTTGGTGGATCAACATCGATAGTTCATGTTGGTAGATAACCCATCAGTGGCTCAGCGTCGGTGACTCACCCATCGGTGACTCATTTACAGTTTTTTCTAGTTTTTCCCAGTTTTCTAGTTGTGCCCCTCTTATGTCTTATTTTACACAAACAAAGTTTAAAGAATTGTTTGGGAGTTTTTAAGAGAGTTTCAAGGAATATTAATTATATATTTAATATCATAATGCTCTAGAAACATTGATATACTTAAACCATGTGATCTTGACCACAATCCCACCTTAATGAATTTTGAAACTGTTCTTCCTTTAGTATAGGATCTGGCTCTTCCAAGCTAGGATCTTCCTTTCCTGGCGTGTTTCTATTCCTTCTAGGTGTGCTTAAAGTCTTCCTCTCTAGATGAGTCATGCACCTGTTCTAGATCCCCCTTCTTCTCAGTTTTTTGGGAGTTATTTTCTATTACTCACGTGATCCCACATTTTCAGCCCAAGGAGGAGTTTTGGTTGCCTTTTGTTCCAAGTACATATTTCTTATGACTCTTTTTAATTTTTAATCATGCGGGTTAGGTGTACTAATGATTAATTGTGAAGAACCAGTGAATTATTTTCTTAAAATGTGAAATAAATAAGAAGGGGATATGATCAAAACATAATAGGGGTCATAAAATAAAGGGCTGGGAGTGGTCTGATGATGATCGCCTATTTTATTTGATTCTTTTATGGTTTGTTATGGATGTATTCCTTATGAAAATCATGGTCATTTCTGGTCTTTTCTTGCACACTATTGATGCTATTTTCTTATCGTGATGCTTAATAAATTTCTATAAAATGAAATATTCCTAATCATGTATACTTGGATAATTAAAATGGATTCCCCAGGATCAAACCTATTGTGTGATCACCATGGTTATTTTTAAGTAGAATTAAAGAACCCCTACGGATAAAATTGAATATGTTTGGCTTAATGGTGCGGATGTGTGCTGTGTTTAGTTTGTTTTGTGAGTTGGTTTGGTATGTTTGTATAGTGGGGATACGGTTTTAGTGGTGGTTGTTGTGAGATTTGTGTATGGGGTGGTACAGGGGGCCTGTTTGTATCTTAGTCCTAGAGACTAATTGATTGTGGAATGGATGGAATTGTAGGCAGTGGGATTGCCTTTTTTTTGTTGTGGCTATCAAAAAATGTTGGGAAGTGGGACTACAGTGTGGTTATGAACTTGTTATAAAGTGAGACTAAATTTGAAAAGTTTTTGGGTAGTGGGGCTACAGGACTAGGTTGGTTCATGACTTCATGTTTATAGGTGTGCTGGGTGTGGTATTGTTGTACAATTGGGGTGTCAGTCCTAGTTGTGAGAGGATTATTATGTGATATAACTTTGAATAATGATAGTTGATAGTGATTGAACGAGTATCTAGGAAAAAGGGGGTGTGTAGTGGGACAACAGGTTGGTTTTTATATATTGTTTTTATGAATGGGTGTTAAAATTGAAATGCTTTACCTTGGTCTCTCTTCCCTTGTCCTATTTTGGTAGTACTAAATAATGAAGTGAGTTGGTTGTTGTGTTCTTAGTTAATTAGGCTCTCCACCTTCTGAGATAGTTTCAGATGTTGTGCTTGGTAGTTTCCCTAGGTAGTGCTAGAATAAATTAAAGTGAACCACTTAATAAATAAATGGAAAATTGTTGAATGAAAAAGGGGTTGGGTTTACGCTTTGGTATTGACTGTTTGTGTGGTTGTGCATATAGGGGTAGCGTCAAAAGTTGTTCTGGTGGTCTGGTTGTTTATTTTGGGGCCCCATAGGTTGGGATGAGTGTTTGTTTATTTATATGTATAAACTTTAGTTCCTTTGGATTTATATACACACTCCATCATTATTGAGCCCCATGTGCAGAACACCTCCATTTCATTGGGGAGGGTGTCTTTCCCAACATCCTGGTGGGAGGATGGATGGCTGGTTACTGAATTTATTCCTCACACCCTCTTCCGAGTTCTTAGCACTCAAGTGTATCCAAGTAGGCTGTAATGGATTGAGGCTTACCAGTGTCCAAGATCCTTCAGGCAGGCTTTTGTGGACAAGGGTCCTAGGTGCTTTCAGGCCAAGATTGTTTCCCCAAGTGTCTTCGGGATGAGGCCCAAGTGTCTTTGGGTGAGACGCATAGTTGTGGCCTAGATGTCTGCATGTGTGTTTTTTATGTGGTTAGTGGCCCATGTGTCTATGTGAAAGTTGTGGTAGTGGGATTACATTTTGGAATAGTGGTAGCATCAAGATGTTTGCCATTAGGAATGATCAGTTAATTAGTGTGAAAGTGGTGAGGGGTACCCAAATGTCGATGTTCTTATATTACTACTTTACATGACTTGTGTTATTTGGTGAGTGTACCTTGGTGAAGATAGGCTGATTAGTACTCCTTGGTAGGTGCTTTGAGGTTCTACTATTTTTCTCATAGGGGCATTAGTATGTTTCCCCACATGTGCACAGGTGGCTTTAGTTTTTTTACTAGGTATACTTGTATACTCACCATAAGTCTGTAAAACTATATTTAGGTTTTTAGGAGGACTTTGAGGATCGTGATAGACTTTAATAGCCTGGGCATCAGGATAGTTGTTGTGTTGCTACTTAGTCTCTTTATTTTGTACTTGTTTTAGTACTTTGGTTTTATTCTTGTCATATTTTACGTTTAATCCATTCATAGGTTGGTTTTTTGGTTACCTTTATATAAATATTTGGTGTTTTTTGGGGTGTTAACCATCTTATCACCCAATCAATTTTTCATTAAAATGGGTAATTCTCTCTATTTTGTGTGAGATTCTATACGCTTGGTGGTATTTGCCACTTTGGGGCCTATTAAATGAGGGTATCAAGGGTCATTATCTATCCTTCATCTTGAAGAAGGAAGGGAATGAAACTTTGCCACTCCTTCCCTCATCTTCAAGAAGATCGGTCAGGAAAGAATGGTTTCAAAGGCGGAGGTTGAGAGATAGGATGGAGTTAAGAGTTAGGCACAGTGAGGATTGCATGGGATGGTATGGAAATGGTGTTAGACAATCTTGGTCCATGAAATAGGCTAGGGAAGACTGGTTAGGACATGATATTTTAGGGCCCCCCATGATCCAATGTAGGGACTCTGTACTTACTGAACAACCAAGTGCGGATACACTGATTAAAGTGTAGAGACCCTAGGAAAGGTACATGCATCACAATGACTTGTGTTCTTATGTGTCTTGGGATTTTGGGGGATTTAATTAAAATAAAGAGTTAAAATAAATTTTAAAATAAAATTTTTATATTACCCGGGCTTAAGAGTTCCTTGTTTACCCTTTTCATATATGGATACCGGACATTTCCCACATGTGGTACGAGAAGTTGAGGCCCATCAGGCGAACCCAGTTTATCAACGGAGGGCCGATCAAGAGGAGGAAGATGATTGTGGTAGAGGACCCTTCATGCTTTCTTGAGGCAGACCCTGAGGAAGTATGAAGGTATCATTTCAGACTTAGAGATGGAGGGCTGTCTTGAGGAGATTACAATCACCTTTAACTTGATCCTTGCTCCGAGGGAGTACTGGGATCATCTAGAAGTGAGCTAGATGCGAGGATGGGTGCATTAGTGGTTGATGCTTTACCTCGGAGTGAATAGTGAGACTGATTTCTCATGGGATGACTTTAGAAAAGAGTTTTGGACAGATTTCCTTTACTCAATAATGAAGGCTGAGAAGGGAAAGGAGCTACTCTACCTCTAGTAGGGAAGCATGTAAATGAGGGAACTAGAGATCAAGTTCAATGATCTCCTATACTTTACACCAGATCTCTTTTCGGATGATGAGTCATGGGTGAGATGCTTGGAGGAGGCACTTCAACATTCTCTTCATTATTTCGTCACTCCCTTTACTCTGCTGACATACATAAAAGTCCAGAATAATGCTGAAGTAAAGGATATGATGCACTTTTAAGGCAGTGTACCATGAGAGGGGATTCAACCGAGTTCATTGAAGGGGAAGGCAGTCAACAACAAGTCTTTGGAGTTAGTGCTTCTAGGTTTTGGCCAGCGTGGAGTAGGTCTTAGCTGTTCCAGTTCTGATCTCCTAGTCCTTGCCCTTTCCCCATGGACTCAGGATCAAGGTTATTTGCCTGTAGAGGCCATGGAAAAATTCAAAACCAATTCCTAGTTCGAGCTCAGTATGGTGGGGGGGTCAGGTCCAGTGACCACCCCAGCATTAGCAGTTGCTGGTCAGGCCTTTTTAGCTATAGGGGAAGAGATCTCCCACCCCAATGAGGGTAGATAGTACCAGAGGAGGCCGACCTCAGAGTGCTCCTTAGGTACCTCAACCAGGGTGTGGTCAGGGAGGTGGAAGACATCAAAGGAGTAGAGGGGCTAGGTGTAGGTAGTTTCACACCACCGAGGAAATAATTCTAGTGGGGACGGAGGTTGTTCTATGTATGATCAGTCTATTTAGTAATCTAGAGTGTGATTTGTCTGATTCAGGAGATTCACACTCCTTTTTTCCACCCATTCTAGTCCATTCCTTGAGAATAAATGTAGAGAGACTTTCCATGTCCTTAGTGTTGAGCATTCTAGTTGGAGGCCAGAACAGTCTGTTTGATGTTTGTCGAGGATGTAGACTGATGTTGGGGTCACATAAATCTAGTGGGGATAATATTTTGTTGTATATGCAGCCATACGATGTCATCCTAGACATAAAATGGTTGTTTTATATTCATTCCATTATCAATTGACTTTGTAGAAGAGTCCTATTTTTGGAAATAGACAACCAGTGTGTAGTTTTCTTTGGTGAGTGGGGCTGTTAGGTGGGCAGTCGGTGTGTGGAGCCTCATCTCTCCTTGTCTGCCGATCTATTAGTGAGATCAGTAGACATAGATATAGTGGAGGTTCTGAGGGTTGTCAGAGAGTTCCTAGATGTCTTCCAAGAGTTGGGTGTGACTCTATCCTCTCGACATGACATTGAGTTTGGAATATACTTTCATCACGGTGCCCAAACAATTTTGATGGATCCCTATTGGATGGAGGACTATGATTTGTGGGAGTTGCGGATCTAGGTTGACAACCTATTGAAGAAGGGATTTATCCTACCAAGTGTTTCATCATGGGGATCTCCAATACTTTTTGCGAATAAAGAATATGGGGGTCTAAGACTGTGTTTATACTACTAGAGACTGAATTGGGTGACAGTAAATAACCATTACCCCCTCCTGAGGATCGATGATCTTTTTGACCAATTAAAGGGAGAAGGTTGGATCTATAAGATTGAAACACAGTCTGGATATCACCAGTTTAGGGTGAAGTAGGGTGAAATCATGAAGAATTATTTTCAGGTGCAGGTATGGGAACTTCGAGTTCGTGGTCATGCCCCTCAGTGTTACAAATCCACCAGTCGTGTTCATGAGGCACATTAACTCTTTCTTTTGAAAGTTCTTGGACAAGTTTTTCATTGTGTTCATCAATAATATCATGATCTACTCAAGTTTAGAGGAGGATAACAATGAGAATCTAAAGACTATTTCGGAGGTCCTCCAACACCAATAGCTATATGGAAAGTTGTCCAAGTGATTTTTTTGGATGTGAGAGGTGCACTTCCTTAGACACGCGGTGTCTCAATATGGGATAGCAGTGGACCCATCAAAGGTCAAATCTGTTGTTTCATGGGAAGAACCCAAGAACTTGGAAGAGGTTTGCAGTTTCCTGATTCTAGAAGGCTATTACCGGAGGTTCATACCTAAATTCTCATGAGTTTCGGCTCCATTGACAGCTTTCACCAGAAAATACTTGGCCTTCATGCGGAGTGAGTAGTGTCCGGAATCTTTCAGCTACCTGAAGGGGAAGTTGGTTCGTTCTCCAATACTTAAGTTATTAGGGGAGGGAGTTATGTTTGAGGTGTTCTGTGATGCTTTTACTCTAGGATTGGGATGTGTGCTGATGCAGCTGTAACATCCCAGATCTGAGTGCTACCCAATGGTACCCCGTTCTTGGTTGATCACATAACCTCAAGCGCATTTCCCCAAATACTAGAGGTTGCCAACTATTAGAGATGGCCATGTTCTAATAATGGGGAAACTATTCCCTCATTGGTAGAGTATACACAGTAGAAAACAAATAGTAAATAGTAGCAGAAGCAGTAATACCAAACCGAAATAAAAAGAGGAAGACTGAAAGTAAATCCAACAGAAGACACAATATATATATGTAGGATGCATGACATAGGTATCTGAGAAAAACATCCAAACAAGTCACAGTTCTAGAAATCATTATAGAAACTAAATAAAAAAAGAAACACTAAACTCTAGCAGCATCACAAGCCTCATATTGGTCCCATGCTCTCTAGATCCAATGACAATCACATACCTGATGAAGAAATACACTTTCCCTTATCTATTCCTACAACCGTATAATCTATTTGAGTCCAAAACAAGACTGAAACTGAGTGTAAGACGAATCATAATAAGAAACCACCAAAATATTTGTGCCTAACTGTCAGTGAATATATATAGCAAGCAATATGAAGAAATGAAGCAATAAACTATGAAGTACTAAAAAGTAAAAAATTCTACATATTTTAATTACAATCATGTACATTTATTATTCATCCTTTGAATCATGTAATCTTGGGATCTAGACTAAGGTCTATATCTCCGTATGTAATAGTAACAAACAAACATCTTAGAAGACCATATAAAAACCAAGTAAGACTAAGTCCAAGCTTGTGATTTGGCCTGGGAGACTCATCACAATCATTCAATTATTTAATCATGACCCCTTGGGGAAAGTTCTCACAGTCTAATCCCCCTGGTCTAACATAACAACAATTCATTAAAATAAAGACCCTCTGGGATGCTCTCATAGTCTAACCCCTTTGGTCTAACTTAGAACTAAACATTTACAAATGACCACCTAGGAAACTCTCAGAGTCAATACCCCTTGATTAACATGGAATCAATAAATTATAAATGACCACCTTGAAAAATCTCATAGTCTAAACTCCTGGGTTGATGACCACTTAGTAGCTCTCATAGTCAATACCCCTGGGTCACATAATAATAAAATATACATAAGTGACCCTACCTTAGGAAGCTCTCACAGTCAAATTTCCCTTGGTCAAACTTCCTTAATTCATATCACATGCATCTCATATAATCATTAACTCTATACTAACAAAACAAGTCATGAAAAATAAAGAAATCCTAATAGGGATTCTAGAACAAATGACCATAAATGATCGAACATGGGAAACACACCCATGGGGTGTCCCATAAATATGATATCTAACCTTATGCATAAGCAAAAACCCTTTATCAATCAATAAAACCATAGAAGGTAATAAACATGTTTAAATTAAAAATCAAGAAATACCCGAATCATGGGAATTCATCGCTTTTAGCATATATAATCCAAATATGAACAACAAAAGGTGCAAACCACCTACCTCTATGTCATACGATCGATATCATTGAATGTTATCCCTTAAATCGGCCTAGATCAGAATAGACCTACAAAAGGTGAAAAAATACCAACCTTTAATAACCCATAAGATAATAAGAATCATAAATAAATAATCTAGCGGTTTTGAGAACTCGTCGGTGGGATTCCAATGCACTTGATGGTGTCTCAATTGGAGCTCGAATAGAGAATTGGGAGGGGTTTGAAGTTCATTATCTATTCCATCGCTCTCCTGTATGAACCACGAGGAGAGGAAGATAGTTCCATACATGAGATGTGACCCCACACTGATATATCAATTAAAAATAAAACTACATGGTGTGTTCATTAAATATACATGTCGTGTAGTAGCTCTAACTGGCCCCCGCATTAAGCAGTCTTCCAGGTCACCACATAGCCATGTACTCAGCAGTTACACGGCCAGTACGTGGCTATACGCAACAACTGGGTACATGGAGTGTACTCATAAGTACATGGAATGAACTTAGAAAAAAACCACATTTCTTGATTTTCCTAAAAAAACAACCCAAAATCAAGATCCATAGCTGAAATGAAGATCCGAGTTCTTACAGCAGCAATCGAGAGTGATCTATTATGTGTCTAGGAAGTTAGGTCTACATGAATGTAACTATACCACCCATAATTTAGAGCTTACAACGGCCGTGTTCATGTTGAAGTTGTGGAGACATTATCTCATTGGGGAGCACTTTGTGGTCTTCACAGATCACAAGAGTTTGAGGTATATCTTCTCCAAATGATACCTGAACTTGCAACAGAGAATGTGGATGAAGTGTCTCTAAGACTACAACTTTGATTTCTCTTACACCTTAGGAAATGGTAACATGGTGGCCAATGACTTATACAGAAGTTCGCAAAAGTAGGTAGTTCAAGAATACACAGATGATTGGATGGAAATGGAGGATTTGAACACTTTATATCTGGATATTAGAGTGGATGGCGATAGAGTCATTCTATTTCAGATGAGATTTCAATCTTCATTAGTGAGAAAGGTGGAGGAGTCTTAGTGGGATGACTTAGAGACTGAAGTGATGCGTGATTTCACTATGCAGGGTGATGTTCCAGATGGATGGTCCGAGAATAGTAGAATCAGATGTTGTTTCGTGGGAATCTATTTGTCCTAGTGGAAATGAACGAGGGAGTTCTCTTTTATTCTATAAATCACCCCTAGTGGTGCATCCAATAATTTCTAAAATGTACCAAGGCTTGAGGGAATAGTTTTGGTGGCCTGAGGTGAAGCGGGAAGTGGACGAGTTTTTGGTAAGGTTCCTAGTGTGTCAGCTGGTGAAGGCTGATCACCATGTTCCCAACGGTCAGTTGCAGCCCTTATATGTTACCGAATGGAAGTGGGATGACATATCAATGGATTTCTTCATAGGAATACCCATGACCCAGGGAGGATGCAATACTCTTTGGGTAGTTGTGGAATGGTTGACGAAGTTAGATCACTTCTTGGTGGTCAAGGAGTCGAGCGTAGTGGACGCCTTAGCACAAAGGTATGTGGATGAGGTAGTGCAGCTACATAGAGTTCCAAGATCCATTGGATCAGATTAGGATACAAGTTTTATGTCATGAGTATGCAGGGGATTTCCACATGACTTTGGTACCTAGTTACGCCTCAACATTGCTTTACACCCTCAGAAGGATGGGAAAACAGATAGGGCTATCCAATCATTGGAGGACATGTTACTAGAAAGTGTTCTAGACTTTAGTGGTCCTTGGGTGTTACATTTTCCCTTGATATAGTTTTCTTACAACATTATCTATCAATATTTCATTAGTATGACTCCATTTGAAGCTCAATATGGGAGGCTGTGTTGTTCACCCTTTTGCTGGATGAAAGTTGGGGAGGCAACCATTCTTGATCCGGACGTGGTGTAGATCATGTCATAGAAAGTGTGGCTTGTTCGTGAGAGGATGAAAGAAGTACAAGACCAATATAATTTATTTTTCGATAATAGGATGAGGCCTTTGGAGTTTGAGGTTCGGTACCATGTCTTCTTGAAGGTTTCCCCTCAACGTGGGCAATAGAGGTTTGTAAAAGGAAGTAATTGTTCTCCTAGGTTCATCAGACCTTTTGAGGTGTTGGAACAAGTCTGCAAGGTGGAATATCAGCTAGCATTGCCACCATGGTTGGAGAGGACCCATGATGTCTTCCTTGTCTTTCAGCTCCATCAGTATCTACCCAATGAATCCCAAATCATTAGCTAGGGAGATTTGGATATCAAGAATGAAACGACGTTCATGGAGAGACCAATAAGAATTGAGGATCATGGGGAGAAGATTCTTCATGGATGGACCATTCCTTTAGTTTGGGTGTTATGGAGGCATGGTGGCATCAAGGAGATTACTTGGGAGTGGGAGGCACAAATGTGTTCTTAGTACATAGATATTTTATATGTTTTTTTCTATGGTTTACTTTTTTGCTTCGTTTTATGTTGTAATTATTGACCTTTTTCTTTATCAGATGATTTGGTTTCCTATTCTATTAATCTTTGTTAAAATTCCTGACTCTGTGGAGGGGAGGAACTGATATGTAATCGAGACACATTAATTTGGATGCGATTAAACCTATGCGAATGAGTTAGTTCCACCCAAAACAGATAGTATCTTGACATGGAGGAATGAGCTCCCTAATCCATGTATCTAGAAAGTGTGAGATTTGGTGTTTATGTGGTTGTTTGTGGGTAGTGGGGCCTTAGTGTTTCTATATTTGTTCAGGATATAGATGTCAAGGAGGTGTTCTTGGATGTCAGGGTTTTCACTCCATCTTTCGAACAACACAAGGGTGGTTTTTTCCTGAGAGGTATGTTAATGGGTTGTTGTTCGAACCTCTATTTTCTTGGGTTTGGTTTTAAACTATCGGGGACGATAATAGTTTGAGAGGTATCTAATGTAATGAACCAAATTTCCACGGGCCATTCACTTTTAAAAATCTAGTGTTTACGGTGTTTTGGGAGGTAAGGGTAGCTTATTTCAAGAGTTCAAATTTGTAGTTTTTTTCATCAATGAGTTAGGGGTATAGACATCTATGAGTCAGGGGTGTCGGCATCGATGAGTCAGAGGAATTGGAATCAGTGAGTTAGGGGTGTCGGTATCGGTGTGTCGAGAGCATCGACATCAGTGAGTAAGGGGTGTCGGCATCCGCGAGTTAGGGAGTTGGTGCCAGGGCATCCATGTCAGGGCGTAAGTGAGTCAAGTAATTAGTGAGTTGTGGTGTCAGTGATTCAATGAGTTGGTAACTCATCATCGATGGCTCATAGTTGGTAGGCCACGTCGATAGCTCACCTTTTGGTGGATCATCATCGGTAGGTCATGTCGGTAAATCACCTATCGGTGGCTTAGCATCGGTGACTCACCCATCAGTGACTCATTTCTAGTTTTTCTAGTTTTTCCCAATTTTCCAGTTTCACCCCTCTTATGTCTTATTTTATGTAAACCAATTTTAAAGCCTTGTTTGGGAATTTTTAAGGGTATTTCAAAGGGTATTAAGTATATATTTAATATCGTAATTCTCCAGGGACTTTGGGATAATAAAACTGTGGGATCTTGGCCACGATCCCACATTAATGGATTTTGAAACCATTCTTCCATTAATATAGGATATGGCTCTTCAAAGCAGGGGTCTTCCCTTAGCAGCGTGTTTTCGTTCCCTATTGGTGTGCTTAAATTCTTCCTATATAGATGAGTCATGCACTTGTGCTAGAGTCTCCTCCTACCTAGTTTTCTGGGAGTTCTTTCCTGCTACTCGTGCAATCCCCTCTTCTTGGCACAAGAATGAGTTTTGGTCGCCTGTTGTTCCAATTAGTGATTTCTTTGGCCTCTCTATAGTTGTGCATCATGTAGGGTTGGTGTAATAATAATTCCTTATGAAGAATTGGTGAATACTTTTCTTAAAAATAGTAATATATAATAAGGGAATATGATCAAAAGATAACTGGGGTCATGAAATAACAGGCTGGGAGTGGTCTAATGATGATCACCTATTTTATTTGCTTATTTTATGGTTTTTTTGTGGCTATATTCCTGCTAAAAAACCAAGGATGTTAGTGGTATCTACATTCGCATAAGTGACGTTCTGTTCTTGACGCAATGCTTGATAAATGGAAGTAACATGAAATCTTCCTAACTATGTATAATTGGAAAATTAAAATTGATGCCCCATGATCAAACCTATTGCATAATCACCCTAGTTATTTTAAAGTGCAATTAAAGAAACCCTCTTGCTAAACCTGGATATATTGGGATTAATGGCATGGCTATGTTATGTGTTTATTTGGTTCTGCGAGTTGGTTTGGTATGTTTGTGCAACAAGGATATGGTTTTAGTGGTGGTTTTTGTGGGATTTGTGTATGGGGTGGTATAGGGGGCGTATTAGTATCTCGATCTAAGAGACTAATTTATTTTAGATTGTATAGACTTATAGTCAGTGATATTGCCTTTGTTTGTGTTGTGGTCATCAAACAATGTTGGCCAGTGGGACTACAGTGTGGTTATGAAATTGTTATATAGTAATACCAAATCTGAGAAATATTTGGGCAGTGGGCCAGTAGGGCTAGTTTGTGTCATGACTTTATGTTTATAGGTGTGCTGGGTGTGGCATTTTTGTACAGCGGGGTTTCCGGTCCAAGTTGTGAGAGGAGGATTGTGCGGTATAACTTTGAATAGTGACAGTTTGTAGTGGTTGAATGAGTGTGTAGGGAAAAAAGGGTGTGCATTGGGACTGCAAGTTGGTTTTTCTCTATTTTTTTTATGAATGGATCTTAAAATCTAAATTCTTTACCTTGGTATCTCTTCCCTTGTTAAATGTTGGCAGTATCGAAGAACGAAGTGAGTTGGTTGCTATGTGTTTAGTTAATCAGGCTCTTTACCTTCTAAGATGGTTATAGATTTTGTGATCGGTAGTTGCCCTGGGTAGTTCTAGAATATATTAAATTGAACCCCTTAATAAAGAAATAGAAAGTGGTTGAATGAAAAAGGGGTTGAGTTTACACTTTGATAGTGGCTATTTGTTTTGTTTTGCATATAGGGGTAGCATAAAAAGTGGTTCTTGTGGTCTGGTTGTTTGTTTTGGGGAATCATAGGTTGGGTTGAGTGTTTCTTTATTTATATTTATAAATTTTAGTTCCTTGTGATTTCTATACTCACCCCACCCTCATTGAGAACCATGTGCTGAACACCCCCATTTCATGGGGGAGGGTTTCTTTCCCAACATCCTAGTGGGAGGATGGATGGTTGGTTTCTCACTTTCTTCCTCACACTCTCTTCTTGGTTCTTACCGCTCGAGCATATCCAGGTAGGATGTAATGGCTTGAGGCTTACCATTGTA
This sequence comes from Viscum album, assembly GCA_963277665.1. NCBI lineage: Eukaryota > Viridiplantae > Streptophyta > Magnoliopsida > Santalales > Viscaceae > Viscum > Viscum album. The sequence goes on from OY728126.1 coordinate 459,697,449, forward strand.
CAAGATCCTTCAGGAAGGTTTGTTGTAGACGAGGGTCCTAGGTGTTTGCGAGCAATGATTGTTTTCCCAACTGTCATAGGGACGAGGCCCAAGTGTCTTTGGGTGAGAGGCGTGGTTGTGGTCCAGGTGTCTTGTGGGTGGGTTTTCTATGTGGTTTGAGGCCCAGGTGTGTGCGAGTAGGTTGTGGTAGTGGGAATGTGTTTTGGTAGAGTGGTAACATCAAGACGTTAGCCATTAGTAATGAGCATTTAATCATTGGGAAAGTGGTGTGGCGTACCCAAATGTCGATGTGCTTATATTACTACTTTACATGATTTAAATTATTTAGTGAGTGTGCCTTGGTGAGGCTAGGCTATTTATTACTCCTTGGTAGGTGATTTATAGTTCTACTATTATTCTCACAGGGGCATTGGTATGTCCCCCCACTTGTTCATGGGTGGATTTAGTTTTCTGACTAGGTATAATTTCATACTCATGCTACATCTGTTAAACTGTTTTCAGGTTTCTAGGAGGACTTTGAGGACCGCACTGGACTTTACTATCCTGAGCATCGGGAAAGTTTGTGTGTTTCTGCTTAGTCTCTTTCTTTGGTACTTGTTTTAGTAATTTTGTTGTATTCTTTTCATACTTTATGTTTAAACCATGCATGGTTTGGATTTTGGTTTCCTTTATATAAATCTTTGGTGTTGTTTGGGGTATTTACCATCTTTTCACCCCATCCTATTTTTATTAAAAGAGTAATTCCTTCCATTTTTTTGGGAGATTCTATACCCTTGGTGCGGGTCTCCACTCTAGAGCCTACTGAAGGTGGGTATCAGGGGTCATTATCTATCCTTTATCTTGAAGAAGGAAGGGCATGGAATTTTTTTGCTCCTTCCCTCATCTTGAGGAAGGAAGGTCATGAAATAGATTTTTCCATAAGTGCTTGGGCAGGGTTAAGACCAAATTGTGGGCCACCCTCTTTTCTTTAAACTTGCTCCTTTCTCCCCTTCATAGATATTTCCACACTGTAAACACTTTTCTTTGTTGGTTTTAAAATATAATAGGACTTGGTTTTCTTTTTATCCTCTAAAAAAATTGGAACTAATTGTTTTGGAAAACCTTGACTTCTTCCAACTATCTCTTTTTTAGTTTTAACTTCAACATCTATAAAAAACTTCATTGATTTAGGATCGAATGAATTTTAAACATCATTATCATATCATCACTAATCCAAGGTACTTTCAAATTTCTCAACGCTAAGTTGAGTGATAGATTACATTATTTCAAACTTTAAAAAATAAACTTACTCAAAATTACTAGAAACATAATCAGTTGAGACTTAATTGCTCCTAACTTATGATTATTGATGGTTATGAAAATATAACCCATAAAATTTATCTTTTTCATATTCACAAAATAATCAAGGATGAAGACATCCAAAAATTTAATGTTTGTATATCACCTCTTATAGGGATTAGAAATCCTTGAATCCAGAGTGTTGTAAGATGATTTTCCACTGAAAGATGAGTAGTTTTCCTTTTGTATTCATGAATCTTAAAAAGAGTTTTCTCATATATTTCCTTATTCTATGTTCCTTTTTCTTTTGGAATCTTGTGAGAATGAAAAAAATCATCACTTTTTGATGGTACACTAAGAAATTTTTCATCTTGATTTGATGAAATAGTATTCTATATATCATATATTGAAAAATATACTTTTAAATAGGTATCAAATTTAATAAAATTATAGAATTGTCTAACTTTATAAACAATAATAGTATCCATATAATCCTTTGGTTTCTAAACAAAAATAGATTCCCATCATCGGAATTAAATAATTCTTTTTAATGGAGAATCATACTTATCATAAACCTCTATGGTTACTAACCTTTCTTTAAAAAAATTCATCCCTGATAAATCATTCAGGGAAATTGAAGCCTTCATTTTTTGAGACATGGTGTGAGAGGTTTCAGTAGTTTCTGACATGAGTACGATGAAAAACTATGGGCATGAAATTTTTTTGGACTCGACTTCTTGAAGGGCAGAAGAGATTAAATGTAATGTGGAAGAAAACTGATGTGATATGGGGTATGGGGTCCCTTTATATAGGATAAGTAAATATGAACATTGATATTTGATGGTTGAAATTAGATAAAAAAGATCCAACTGTTGGAAAAAATTGAACTCTTGAGTTTTTTATTATTAGAAGAAAATTATCATATTCAGGATGAATTTGATAAAGTTTTAAATGCAAATATCAATAATCAGAATGGAATTGATTTTTTTTTCAAGATTAGAGATTGAACCTTTCAGAGTCTCATGACATAAATGTTTATTTTCATATATTGTTCATCAATAATTAAATTAAATAAAATATTAATACAAAATTCTGAATTTGAAAAATTTATATAAAAAAATTTGGATATGAAAATTTATGAACATGTAAAATATGAGTAAAAAAAATATGAGTATGAAATATATGAGTACCAAAAATATGAGTATGAAAAATATGAGAAAAGATTTTTTTCTCAATCAAATGTATACCCCTTTGAAAAAGAGTAATTTAATGTAAGGAGATGATGTAAAAAATAAGTATACATGAATAATTACTTTACAGTAATCATTCATAGCTTCTATTTAATGTATTAATATATACTAGAAGGTAATGTTTTTTTAAAATATCAGCAAGCTATTCTTGCATTTCAATGAATTGTAAAATTATTTCTCCTTTAAGTGTGTGATCCCTAAGATAGTGATGCCAAATATCTATGTGTTTTACATGAGAGTGATGTGCATGGTTCTTTCTTAAGTATATCAAAATAGTGTTATCACATAGTATTTGAGTTTTAGATAGACTAATTCCATAATCAGTGAGTGTGTGTTATATCCGCAACACTTGAGCAGAACAACTTCCAGCTTCCACGTATTCAACATCAGCAGTGGAGAGTGCTATTGAGTGTTGTTTCTTACAATACCAAGAAACTAAAGAATCACCTAAGAAATGAAAAGTTCCGGATGTAAATTTTCTATCCATTTTACAACCCCCAAAGTTAGCATATGAATTTTTTATTAATTCAAAATCATGTCCATAATAATGAAAAAGTCCTAAATCCGTTGATCCATTTAAATAAAGAAAAAATCTTTTAACAAGTTTTAAATGGGATTCCTTTATATTTTCTTAATACTTTGCACATAATCATACTAAAAAAATTATGTCTGGATGACTAGCTTTTAAGTATAGTAAACTTCCTTTCATACCTATAAATTTTTTTTGATTTACTGGTTATCCAACTTCATCAATTTAAAGAGTATTTGAGTTACCGATTGGAGTAATAATTCTTTTAATTTTTTCATATCTATAGTTTTTAAGAATATATTCAATATACTTATATTAGGATATATAAGTCTCTTCTAGTTATTGACAAATATGAAAAACAAAAAAAATGTTAACTCATACATCATACTCATTTCAAAATCCGATTTCATAAGATTCACAAAATAGTCTGTTAAATATTTCTGATTTGATCCGAATATAATATCATCAACATAAATTTAAATGATCAAAATCTTTTTGTTTTCCTTCTTCATGAAAAGGGTTAGATCAAAAGTTCCCTTAACAAAAATTGTTTTGTAACAAAAATCCTATTAATCTATCATACTATGCTCTAGGGACTTGTTAAATGCCATATAAATCTTTGGTGAGTTTAAAAACATATTCAGGATGTTGTTTATCTTCAAAACTAGGAGTTTTTTCAATAAAAACTTCCTCTTTAACATATCCATTAAGAAAATAACACTTCACATCCATTTGAAAAATTCTGAAATTAAAGAATGCTGAAAAGGCTAATATAATACAAATAGATTCAAGTATAGCTATCAGATCATAGGTTTCTTCATAATCTATTTTCTCTTATTAATTATAACCTTCAGCAACTAGTCTTACTTTATTTCTAATGATTATTCCATTTTCCTCACATTTTTTTATGAAGACCCATTTTACTCTAATTACAGAGGTTTATTCAGGTCTTTTAACCAAGTTCCATACTTTATTCCTTTCAAATTCATTTAGTTCATCTAGTATTGCTTTAATCTAATCATCATTGCCTAAAGCATCATCAAGACTTTTAGGTTCTAATTGTGAAAGAAATGCTAGATGCTCAACTTAATTTCTCAAGGATCTTCTAGTCCTTATAGGTTGATTTAAATCACCAATGATACTATCATTGGGATGATTATTAAGAAACAATTGATTTGGTTTTTTTAAATCCTATTCATTAACACAAGATAGAAAGTCTTCTATAGTGAATACTTCCGAAACAATTTCTTGAGTATTTTCTGTAACGACCCAAAGTTTTCAATGGAATTTTACTTCTTATAATTATGTCATATGAAATCACAACATAATGAACTACTAAGTGCTATGTGACCCTTAATCATAAGTTTGTCACTTATGTGTTTAGAATTTTAAAAATCTGACATACATGGTTGTGACCAGTAAGTTACTTGGAGTCCGATAAGAAAAACATAATTTTTGGTGAATAGTAACCCACCCTTATGAATAGAAGCATACCCTTATTAATAGTGATATAGCCTAATGAATAGTAACATTACTTATGATAATATATAAATAATAATCAATTTGAAAGTACAATTTAACTATATCTTAGAATAAGTAAATGAATGTTTGAAAACTAGTTTTTAAAAATAAATTATGATTTTAATTAAATTTTAAATTTATCATATTTAGAAAATTATTTTTGAAAAAATGAATTTCATTTTTGGATTCTACACATCAAAAAATGGCTTCGTTGGATTTTTGGGACTTTTCTGAAATACTTAAATTTTTTAAAAATAGTAAAATACATTAATTTACAATATAAATACTTTATAATTAAAAACCACTATTCCTGAAATCACAAGTGATGTAAGCACCCAAATCTAGACCTCACGGGAATTTATTACTGTTCTTTTTCATGGAGTCATCACTATTGCTGGTCTTGAGGGAAATTAATAAACTAATGATTGTAAAATTATGAAATCCCTCCTCTCCTCTACCATAACACCCCCACTCCCTCTTCTCTTTAATCCTCTCAATCCTTGCACCTTGCCAATATTCTTCCCAAATCTCTCCCCAAGATCCTCCTATATGTCCAAAGGCCCCTAGTCTCTTCAAAATACCAAAACCTCTCCCTTTAATAGGTTCTCAATTGAGGTAGAAACAAGAGGTAAATTCCTATCTCCAACTCTTTCATTTCTTTTAAGTTATTTTCTTTTCTTATTTCTTTCCTCACCTTCCTTCACCCAAATGGTATAATAACTCTAGTAACATACATTTAATGGGATTATATTATGATAATAGGATAATTATTTATCTTCTCTCCTTTCCCCACCTTTTATTTGAAAGAAATGAAAGCACCGTTTGAGATGTTCTCATTTAGAACATTCAAGGACATCGATTTATCAATTTCTATTGTCATATTTAATTATGGTCATGAAACCATTTGTGTTATGGTTGAACCAGATTATTATATACTTAGTATATCCTTGTTATGGTTCTATAATCCTTTTATACTAATGTTATTATGTTATAAAAAAAAACCTGTTCATTGTAATCAAACCCACCGTTTAACAAAAACAGTTGTCACTAAGGTTTTATATGATAATTTGAATTCACTCTAAGTAACCAAATTAAATTTTAAACCATGTAATATAATATATGTTCAATAATAGCATATAAATTCAATTCTATACAACCTCTTTCAACTTACATGTTTATCCAAACATGAATATAAGCGAACCAGTCATTAAAACCAAGTAAGATAACGAGCCCGAACAATGAAATTGAACTTTATAACCAATCAAAAATGTATTGAATGAAGCAAAAAGGGTTACAATAAATCAATTACATATATAATAGGTTCTTTATTTATTAACTAATAAACCTAATTTGTTTATTCAGGTCATTAACAACAAGAGGAGAACACCACTGAACATAAGGTAAGGGATCCTCTCCATTTATCTCTTAATTAAGATTTTCTTCTATGCTATGCATTTTTATGTGTAATCCCAAATGATGGGTTATGTTTTTTCACCTCCCCCATACTTACCTCATGATGTATAAATGATGATAAAACCATTTTTTCTCTCATCAATACCTCTTAGGTAAACCCGACGCCATGCTAATAAACCGTAACAAATTCTACCCAAACATTTTTGTTCTTTTGGATTGCCTTAACTTTCATTATATCAAAATGGAGTTATCTTATCTATTTATGTACATAGTATATATTCTATGTATTTTTACAAAATTCATTTATTAAGACCCTTTCATCACTATCTTTCAGGGATATACATGTTTTTATAAGATCCCCTCCTTATAAATTTCCGATAAGCAAACCTGTTTTAAGGGAACTTCCCAAATTTTTACCCAATTTAAAGTGCACTATATCCTCTGTTTTAAGACACCATTATCTTTATAAAATCATATTTTTTATTATGAAAACCTTATTTTTTCAATTTTGTTTTTATATAAAATATTTTCCTATTTTCTATTTTAAAATCTCTATAGTATTTTCCTTAAAACCGCCCAAAAATGTTTTAATGATAATGTTTCTCAAATACATTTATTATATGTTATCACTTCTGTTTGACCCCACTTACCATTTTATATGCCTATTTTACCTTATGAACATCCATGTATATTTTAAAGCCTTTAATTCATGGTCAATTTCATGATACACCCATTAGTTATGCTTTATGTCATGATTGTGGTACCCAATTATTTCCTTGGGAACTATTATGTTTATGTATGGTTGATTATGTATGATTATTTATGTGGTAAGAATATCCCTGAAAATGTTGAGATGGGTGCACCAATATAGTGCTCCAATGCATTGGGTAAAGCTATGTCTCATGAGATGTGATGTGAAATGAGATTTGTGGTTAGCCTTGACCCGTACTAAAATGGGAATCGAGATTGGCAGTTAGCCTTGACCCATACTAAAATGGGAATCGAGATTGGCAGTTAGCATTGACCCATACTAAAATGGGAATTGGGATTAGCGGTTATCCTTGACCTGTACTAAAGATGTGTTTTATTATTCTTCCACATTTATATGATTCCATGTTTATATGATCCCATGCTTATAAGATATGATGTTATATGTTAAATGCTTTGGATATCATTAAATCACGCCTCCTAACTCATGTTCATAAGATGTATCTTTATTTTCTTTCCCTTACTAGGAGTTTTAACTCATCTCTTTGTTCATGTCTTCCCTAGGGTACCCTATGCATATGTAAGGGCTCAAAGGAAGTTAGGATCTTTTTATGGAGATTAAATAAAGAAGTTTTTTTCACCCCATGTTTTATGTTTTATGTACCTAGTTTTCAAAGACACTAGACTTCACAATCCTTAGATTGTACTTTGATGTATAATTATGATTAAAATCATGTAATGTTATTTGAAAAAGGCTAGGGTTACTACTGTAGGTATCTGAGGATGGTCTAGTTATTTTTGGAGATTAGGAATAGAGCACCTTAGTGAGAACCTTAAGGGTGAGATGAAGTATAGGAAAATATTCCTAAATTTTGGTAAGTATAGAGTAAGTGGTTTATCAATATAATATATACATGTCTAGATAAAAATAGGTAGATATGGCTCTAGAGCAGATATACCTAGGAGTGAAAACTCTAACAAGGAGTTTCAGGCTTGACCTGGGGTATCCTGGTACACGACAACGGACCTTGCTACACTCTTGGTTTGACAATCCTGGGGGATATGATTTGGTAAATTCATAAGCTTAGTATAAGACATTCTTAAGGGAACAAAAAGGATCACATAAGAATATACGTTAGGAGATAGATCATGAATAACATAGACTGAGGCCTAGAAACACACACTATTGGAAATTTAAGCTATAGACACAGACCTATAGCCACGATTTTATAAGTCTGTGGGTATTTCTTGGTTATACCCATGGTTCAATTTTTATTCATGGCTACACATTTGTGTTCCCCTTTTTTTCAATTCCCTCCGGGCTCCTCCTTCTCTGATACACAAACACCATCACAACGCCCTCCTCCCTCGATGACCTCTCCTCCTCCCAATTAAATCTCTCACCGCGCCCTCCTATCTTCCCTAACAGTCGTCCTCTCTCGCCCTCACTGCTGTCATATCTCGTTCGTCCTCTCCATCTTCATTTCTTCCATCCCTCATCACAGATCCTTCATTCATGACACAAATTCTCCAATCATGGCTCAGATTCTACATTCAGGGTTGCTCCATCCGTCATGCAGTACTCCCCTCCTCCATACCCTCTTTGGGCGTTCCTCCTCCATTCGGTGCATCGACCAAAGGGTTCCTCTCCTCATCCATACCTCTCTTCGTGCCTTCCTCCTCCCTATGGTGTATTGGCCATACTAATTTACTTAATTCTATTATGTGTCTACATTTTTCAGTTTTGTTAACCCATTTTGTGGCTCCCTTATGTTTGTAGGAGGATGGATACTGTTTTCATTTGTAGGAGGAGTTAGTGTTTTGTGTCTCTTAGTTTGCAATATTAATTCTGTTTTTGTGTCAGTGCGTTTTCTATTTTTTGGCTCTTGTTTTGTGGATTCTTTGAATATTGTTTTCAGTATATATTCTATTTAGGGAGTTTTTAGTTTTTAGGAGGAGTTCAGGGAGGGGTTTGTGTTTTTTGTCAACTATTTTGTGGATCCTGTGTGTTGACTTTTATTCTATCAACTCTTATTCACTTGTATTTCATTGTTTATATTTCATTCTAATTCTCATAATTAATCTGGTATTCCATTATTCATGGTTTAATATGTTTACTATTTTGTCTTCTATTTACTATTCTGTAATTATTATGTTTCTATTTACTATTATAGAATTATTAATTTGTTTCTAATTGTTTTTTGTAATAGGCTTTGTATTTATGAAATTTACAGAATTCAGAAGTTAAATATTTTAGTCATAAATTGCAAAAGTTATAATTTTCACTATGTAAAAAAACCTTATTTATCCAATTGTTACATTTTTATATCAACCATATTCATAGAAAACCCTTGTATATGATTATGATCATGCTATAAAGGGTATGTTTATATTTTTCCTTTTTATTATATATTGTTAAGAATATTTTCTATCCATTTATGTACATGTAAATTACATGGGACATGTTTTTGAGTTATAAATGAGTATACCCCTTAAATTATTCCATGGGATGGGATGAGGCCTCCACTTTGTATAATCCTTCCCCATTCCATGGGATGGACTTAGGACCTGACTCCATAAGTGAACCTAGGTGGGATGGTCTATAATATTTACCAATCCCTAACCTAGACAAGATTTCTTAAAATATTTCTATATCTCAAGATTGACATTGATAATGATCCCCATTGAAGAAGATAAACTTAGGTAAGTTCTAATATTCATTTTCCTAGTATATAGAGTTACTTGATATAACTTGTATTTGTCTTTCAACTACCTATTTACAATTATTTTAATATTATTTTGGTTATTTTCTTAATTTTTTTATTTAGACATCATAATTACTATACTTGTTCACACTTACACTTTTTTATTCACTTGTGATATGGGGAATGTCATTGGTTTTCTATTGAGTGTATAAATTATTATACCCTACCTTAACACCTTACCGGGAATGAAACTTTCTGCCTTATACTTCAAGTGCCTTTTTAACAATGGATATTTTGGGAAATGACTAGTCTTGGGTGGATTGAAAGCTATACCCTATTAGAGATTAGATATTTGGAGGAGTATTCTTTGTAATTACCAACAAAAATACAAAAATAGGATTTCATATCGGCATTTAGATGATAGTTATTTTATAATCGACATAAAAATAAATTAATGAAGGTTATTTAGATAACCAATGTTAAATTCATTTTACCAATGGGTTTTAATGCTTCTTATCTAATCATTTCTCTTGTAGGAATGCCAAAGCTAAATTGTTCTATATATACTATGTGAAGGTCAAAATCTAGTTATTCTACACTAGTAATAATTATCAATAACATTTATTGGTTTAATTATTCTATATTCATTATGAGGAATTTTCATTTCCATGTAAAGTTTTATCGAGTTGTAATCACTCAACTCACACATGGTTGTGCCTCCATTAAAAGGTAGTGTATTGGTTATTCTAACCTAGAAAAAAATTAGTTCATAGGTTCTACCTTATCCCTGAAAAAATGTAGGTGTTTGGGTTGTGCCTTCAAGTATGAAAAAAGTATGTTGGTTTGTTTTGGTTTTTGGGTATCATAAAAGAAGATTATAAAGAGTTTTCAATCTCTTTCACCATGATGTGGTGTTATAATTCATGAATAAAAATCAACAATGGAATGACGTCGCATCCTTACACTATGGTATATGATATGGTTTATTTTTTCAAAATGTCTCTAAATTTCAATAAATCTTTGTAGAATTAATACAAAACATCACAACTCGTTGTGAATCAATACAAAAACTTTTGGGAATTGATTATTATTATTATCACTTAGATTTCATATAAACTCTTTACTATATTCTAGTACCAGAAAAACGACTTATAGTTATGGTTTACTTGGGTTCTTTATTGGGTATATGATTTGGTGTTTAAGATTTACTTGGTTTCTTTATTGGGTGTTGTTCATGATGTTTCATGGTAAATAAATCATGGAGAATGATTGTGATGCATGAAATTATCCTCCTCTACGTTTTTCATGTTTATTAAGCTGTGGCTAGGGATTTTACCCAGTGAAAAAATATTTTATGTGTGATTTGAAAAGTTAAATACACTAAATACTTGGGTTATATTTCAAATGGTTTTATTTAAATAAATTATAAATTTTAAGAATGTTTTGGCCTTCTGGCCAATATTTTTAAAATGGTTTAATGATTTGGTCGATTATATTAAGATATTTAAATTAGTTTTCTAAATTGAAATTGTTTATTTTCAAATAATGAGTCCCAATTAGTGCCTTATGGGGTTTCTTGAAAATGTAGGAACCTCTATAAATACTATCCATTTAGTGGGAATTCACATGGATGGTTTCAAGAGGTGGTCATAACATATATGATGGATCTTATGATTTAGATGTAATATATACATTGTTTAATCACCTCCAACATTTCTTATAGTCATGGGATCCTAGGTGTCATAGTGAGAGTTGAGTGATTTAGTGGAAATGTAGTGGTTGGATTGTTTAAGTGAGGATTTTAATTGACCTAAAAATCCTAATGGTTTTGGTTTTAACCTTACATATTGGTTTTTGATAAATAAAATGGTTTTAAAATGTTTAAAGTGAGTCAAGTTTTAATTAAAAACCAAGTTTTGTTATTGAATCCTTTTGAAAACATTTTCCTAGTTAAACTCATTTCTTTAGATATTTTATCAAAATGTGTTTTTCAATGAACTCACCCATTTTACCTTTTTATATTATAAACTAATGTTTTCTAAAATGTGAGTTGTAACACTATTAAAATAGTGATTGAGGAAGTTATTTTCCAAAAATTCTTTTAGGTCATGAACACTTATAACTTAAAAAATAATTTACTTATGTGCTGTATATAAGGTACATTTTTCCTTAAAAGGTGAAGTCATAAATTAATCAAGTGGTGATTTAAAAAATATTTGTCTAGATTAACATTTATGAAGGACCTTTGATGAACCCATTTCTAATAAATAATACCTTACAACCTTTTACATATGATTATTGGCAATGTTTTGATACTTTATTCCAAACACCATAGATTGTCTCTAGTTTATGCCTAATTTGTGTTGTCCATACCATGTGTGATATTATTGTTCATGACATGATTATAACTTTATTTGACATATTCATAGTATGTCTTAAAGATTTAAAATGGAATACCCATTTTTCATTTGGATTGAAACTGTCATGTTTGATTGTAGTATTATTATATTTTATTTATGGATTGTTTAACAAATTTTTTATGTTTACACATCATGGTTATTATTATCATACTAGCATGGTGTTATAATAGTGCATAGTGAGCATGTGTGATATTATTTACTTTTAGTTCATGTTTATTTACTTTATCATGGACCTAGTATACTTTTTTCCCATAGGGTACATTTACAACTTTGATAAAGAACATGTCTATTGCTATAATGTGAAGCATTTTTATTGTTTTATATAGAGAGTGTTTATTAATATGACGTAGAGCATGTTTAGATTCATGATATTGTGTTATCATTGTTGGATATTGATATAAAAACTATACTTCAAGGTTTACCTCTATAGCATTGAATACGTATATCTTTAGTTTTTCTGTGTATTTTACATGAGGTTATACCTTGGATTTTATATTTTTATATATGTTTTCTGGATCTTAAACCATATAAAACCTCTATATGGTACCTCAAATGGTATCTCGGGGAGTTGGTTAGAGAGTCCTCCTCCCTTCAAAATAGAACACATCATCTACACACATGAAATTTTTCTTAATAATATCTAAATTTCTGAACTCAAGGATATCATAAGATTCATGTATTTATATTTGAGAAACTAATGGGAGGCCATTGTTTAGGATTCCTTTAAAAGATTCAATCAAACCAGAAATGAAACTTTGAGGAGCACTAAACATTGGTATAGGCTGAGTTCTACATAAAGCAGTTGGAATGTTTAGATATAACTTCTTTAGAATCTTGTTAATCGATCCTTGGATTCCGACCAATCTTCCATTCATTGATTTTAATTTAATTTCCATTTTAGTAATCCACTCAACCAGTAATTGAGCTACCTATTGAAGAGCATTGGAAGATGTTTGAGACACTGTAGCACTAGAAGTGGCAATAGAATACTTAGATGTAATTGGAGAAAATATAGTAATTGGTTTCATAGAGGGAACCAACAGACCTAGATATCATTCCCTGGATATTTTGAGACACTTACAAGATATATTTCAACTTTTCACCAACATATTTTTCAAGGTAACCCATAGTGACATTCAAGGATATGTATGTTCCAACTTCAAGCTTTATAATAGTTTCAGTGGTGTCTTGTAACTCATCCAAAAGATCTTTCTTGAAATATTTTAGAATCACAAGTGTGAATATATCAAAATAAATAGATTTAATTGTATAAGACAAATAATTCAAATCGGAAAGAATCTAATCAACCCCATTATGAACATCAGGAACCACTAAAGGTGAAAATAAAGAAGTGACAGTTAGTTAAAAATATTCTATTACACTTACATATCAATCTAAATATTCTTTTTTCATTATTGGTTATAGAGTCATGTATCAGTTATCATGTTCAATTGACACACTAATCAAATATTTACAAGAAGTTGTTATATCTCACTTCTTCTCCCATTATTTACTCACAGCTAGTTTCTCATGATGAGGTTTTTTCTATCCACTGCTATCAAAGGAAGTGAGTTCAAAATCAGATTCATGTAAGGTTTCTTCTATTTTCTAATGATGCTGCATGTTGATGCTGCTATCATCATCACCTATCCTATTATTTCCTTTCTCACTAATCATGTTTATCCCACTTTTATTTTTAGGTTTCATTAATGATGATTAATCAGATCACAAGCATTTTATTGAAGTCTCTTGGGACCTGTTCGTGTGTGTTGCAACAACCGGAGTCAAAGGCAACTCACCACGTATGCATAGGTAAGAATATATATAATAAGTTATCATGTTATATGTATATCCACCCATGGAAGTGAGATTAAATATAAGGGGCTAGGTGTGCTTATGTATATATATGGAAAATGCATATGTGTGTGGGTGATTCAAAACCAATTCTTAGCTGGGGAACTGGCATAGGAACGAGTCCCACCAGGCATGAACAACTATTCATATTATGAACTAGGTGATTCAAAGCCAATTCTTAGCTGGGGAACATGGCGCACACTTGGGCTGGTGGGTCCCCCTCTGGGAGTCAGTGTTAGCAATACACATTTGGTGAAGAGGATGATGGTGTTGACGCATTTGTGCCATGGATTCTCGGGCGGATCATGTGATTTGTGGGATTTTGCATTGATTTTGTGTGATTTGTGGTATTTTGAATTTTGGATATCCCGTTGAATGGTGTATTTGGTTGGTTCCCACTAACCTAAAGTGGATTCTATGAAAATAATATAAAAAATGATTTTGAGTAATATCTTTGAGTTATTCTAGGTGTTGTAGGGATGGGTATCCATGCATTTTAATACATAAAAATTCCAAAAATCCTATCACGATTCCTCCATGGAGGCTAATATTGTATATTTAATTTATTTTTTTTGGGATCTAACATATTCTAAAGAAATAAGTACAAATGATAAAGGATATAGGGATATATTAATAGTTTAATTTATTCCCATACAAAGAGTTCCTAAATAGAATGAATATCAATGAATACTCCATATATTACAAGTTTATTTCATATATTATAGATTTAGGGGATTAAATCCTCTACAAGACCAATTTTCATGAGGTTTTATAGACAATGGGACCCATATCTACAAAATTTTAGACTACTCATGCAAACTCTATACGCTGGACCAGAATTATTGTATCCCACATATGATTCCTTTGTATTAAATAATGGAAAGACAACTCAACATACATGCCCCACATGTATCCTTATAGTTTCATGCACATAACCACTAAAGGGACCAAATAAAACTAAATATTCTGTTCTTATTTATTGCATTGTTTATTTATTTTAAATCAATTTATATTAATCATTCTTGAATTAATTTCTTTGTTATATTAAATGGTGTGTACCTAGGGGACACTTATTGTGTTTTCGAACCACATAACTCAGCATTTATAGCTGTACAAACCCTAATTTCACACCTGAATGCACTTTTTGTGTGTTCTAGGGTATATTCCATGTATGATATCAATAAAATGACTTAGGTATCATAATAGGACACACCTATTAACCCTAATGATTCACACACCATGTGTAAAGGAGAAACATGACATTTATTTTAGGTTAGATTGGCTCGATGTATACTGGTAGTAGACACCTAAGTAACTCATCAGCCCCATATGTCGTGTAACCTATTGGGATAGACTATACAGTTAACTCAAAATGGATATATGAAAACATTACATGCCCTGCCTTCTACTGGGACTCACAAACCAAGTTATGAAAAGTACATTCAGTATACTATGTGAATTCCTATGTTTCACATTTCTTCTCACCTATGTGTTAGCATCCAGAAATTAAATATTATATTCCAAGTAATTTTATATGTAGATAATGATCGTATGATCATCTTATACATAAGATAAAGTTTATGATGAATCTCAAAGTATTTGATATTATTTTCCCTACAAAGGAGACTACTAGGTTTGGACAACTTAATCAGAGATGGAACATGGTTAAGTACTCCATAAGTGATGTTCTAGTGAAATAGAATGGTTCTTCATAATTCTATACAGAGTTATATACTAACTTAGAAAAATATTTATTATAGGATTTACTTCCTCTATATTCTTTCTAGGAGTTTAACAATACCCCACATACTCAAAGTGGGGGTCCTCCATATTAGGGCTAGTTTTTGGAACCAGTTGCAGGGGGAGGGGGGAGGTTTGCTGGGCAGGAGAGAGGGGGGTGGTTTGCTGGGCAGGAGGGAGGGGGGATGGGGTGGGTGAAGGGGGTAGGAGCAGGGTGGTAGGGGGTCTATATGGGAGGGGGGAGGGGGACATGGGTGGGTGAAGGGAGAAGGGGGTAGTTCTGCAGGCTAAAGGGACATGAGGGAAGTCTATAGGGTAGTGGGGAGGGTGGAGGGGAGGGGGCAGGGGGATGTATATAAGGTAGGGGGCTTAGGGGAGGTCTCTAGAGTAGGGGGAGGGGGGATGGGGGTGGGTGGAGGGGTAGGGAGAAGGGGGGAGGTCTGCAGGCAAGGGGGCAGACTTTACGAATGGTTTTTAGAGATTTTCATTAATTATATGTGTTCTCATTAGTATGAATTATGTTGAGTATTTTATTGGTAACATAATGATATTATATAAATCACCATATAAACATTGAATTTTTTCATTAATTAAATGTGTTCTCATTTGCATGCATTATTTTTATTAGGATTGTTCATTCCTTCCACTGATTTAAGTGCATAAACCAATGCATATTTCAATGATCATGATGGTGGTGGTGGTGACAGTGGTCTGAGAGGAGGTTATAATGATTTTTGTGTTTATATAGAAGATGATGAGGGTTATTATGGTTCTGGTGAGGCTGACATTGAGGTAAATTTCATATGTAAATTTTATTCTAGGTTTATACATTTAATTTTATCAAATAGTTCTTTTTATTATTATGATATTGATATTGAAAATTAATATTGTTTATTTTGGAGATAGTTTGAATTCTTATGATATATATTGTATTATGTTTGAGTTCAATTTTTTTTTTGAATTTGGTGTTTTTTTGCCCGTAGCTAGAGGATGTGAGTACTGCTATAAGGTGTAGCTATTGTGGAAGCATTTAGTGATTAAGTATAGCTGGGTAGGAATTAATTTACATGTTTATTAACTATGTATATAGGGTCTATTTTCCATGGTTTTGAAAGTGTTATTAGGGACCTAGACCCATGGTTTAGCCATGGGTGTAGTTAAAAATTCCCATTGTTAAGATCATTGATTTATCCTATAATTTCCATGGGGTTAATCATCGTATTATACATTAATTTCCAAGGTGAACCCATGGAAATTCATGTACTACTTCCATAGTTCAGACCATTTCTATACATGGAATAATTCCATGTATTAAAACGCTGAAGATGAAAACTCGTACTAAAACCGATTTGGTGCAGATATGGTCATTAGGGGCTAGCAGGGGGTGGGGAGACTGGTAGGGGTTGGGGTTCATGGGGAAGGGAGGAGGGGTGGGATTTTCATGGGGGAAGGGGTTCTGCAGGGGGGTGTCCAGGGTCTGTCCTAGGGGGGAGGGGAGTCTGTCCAGGGTCTGGGGGGGTGTCCAGGGTCGGGGGGGGGGGGGACTGGAAGGGGGGGTGCATGGGGAAGGGAAGGGGTGAGGAGTGGGGGGGGGGATGTCTAGGGGGGGTACAGGGTCTGTCCTTGGGGGGGGGGTGTCCAGGGTCTTTTGGGGGGGGGGGGTGTCTAGGGTCTGTTTGGGGGGGGGGGGTGTCCAGGGTCTGGGAGGGGGGGCTATCCTAGGGAGAGTGGAGGGGGGATTTTCATGGGGGAAGGGATGATGTGTGTGGGGGGGGGGGGGGCTTTCCAAGGTGGGGGATTTTCATGGGGGAAGGGGTGCTTCTGGGGGGTGTCCAGGGTCTGTCATGGGGGGGGGGGGAGTCTGTCCAGGGTCTGGGGGGTGTCCAGGTTTTGGGGGGACTGGCAGGGGGTGCATGGGTAAGGGAGGGAGGCATGGAAGAGTGGGGGGGGGGGGGTGTATAGGGTCTTTCATGGGGGGTGGGTGGGGGTTCTTTCATGGGGGGAGGGTCTGTCTTGGGGGGGGGGGGGTCTATCCAGAGTCAATCTGGGGGGTGTCTAGGGTCTGGGGAGGGGTGGTCTAGGGTCTGTCTAGGGGGGGTCCAGGGGCTGGGGGATGTCTATGGGGAGTGGAGGAGGGATTTGAATGGGGGAAGGGGTGATATGGGGGGGGGGGGTCTGTCCAGGGTCTGTTTGGGGTAGGGGGTGTCCATGGTCTTGGGGGGGGGGTGTTTAGGTTCTGTCCTGGGGGGGGGGGGGGTCTGTTCAGGGTCTGTCTGGGGGGTGTCCAGGGTCATGGGTGGGGTAGGGGGGGTTCTATCCAGGGGGAGTGGTGGGAGGCTTTGCATGGAGTAAGGGGTGCTGCATGGGGTGGGGGGCTGGGGAGGTCTGTCTAGAGGGGGGGGGGGTCTATCTAGAAGGGGGGGGGGGGGCTGTCCGGGGGGGAGGCTATCCAGGGGGAGTGGAGAGGGGATTTTCATTAGGGGAAGGGGTGATATGGGGGGGGGGGTGTGGGGCTTTGTAGGGGGTGGGTGGGGGTGTTTTTTTTATGAAATGAAAAACTATATAGACACGGTTTAAAACTGTGGCTATATCCCTGTGTGCCTTAAACTGCTGCCACTATTTCAAACTGTGAATTTAGGTGTTTATCCATAGTTCTAACTGTGGCTATAGGTATTGCCCTATAGACACACCATTACCATCCAAGATTCATAAAACCATTTCTATAACCTATATCCATGATTTTTGGACTTATAGTCATGGTTCCAAATAGTGGATATAGCCTAAATTTCTAGTAGTGACATAAGTTAAAGAGATAAGTGTAATTTCTAAGTTATCCCTTTAATGTCATTGGTTTCTCCCTTATGTCATACTCATCCCCATATTTTATTTTTATTCTACCCAATGGATGGTAATATGATGAATTATGTTATCAACCAATGTGAAGGACAGTGTGATGACTGCCAAAACGAGACCCCTGATCAGATGAGAGCTTAGAAAGTCCATATCATGATTATGCCAAACCAACTATCAAAAATCACGACTAACAATTGGTAATTAGTTGAATGACCAATGGATTTAAGGAAGAGGAAGATGAAATATAATGAAGATTCATATGATAAAGGGGATAAGGGAAAGAATACCCAATTTCATTTGTGCAACAATTGTGGAAAGAGGCACCAAGGGGAATATCATAAAGGGACTCAGAGATGTTTTAACTGTGGAAAGATTGGGAAAAAAGTAGCCAATTGCCATGGAAAAAATGAATAATGTGATGAATGGAAACAAAGTTCCATCTAAGGAATCATATATAGTTCTATGTCATAAATGTAGAGAAGTTGGACATTATCTAACACAATGCTCCATTTCAAGGGTTGAGAAGCATGGTGAGCCTCAACAATCTCCATGATCAAGGGAGAAACGAAGGTCATATGCTATGGTGGATAATTATGAATAAATTACACATACCACTACTTCAAAGTAGTGTTTATCATAATGTATTTCAATTCATATCCTATTAGTATATCTTTCATGTTTTCTAAGAACTTTAAGTCCCCACCAGAAATAATATTATATCATTAGGTAAAAATTCTATGAGTATTGTATCAAATGTTGATGTTTATGGGAATGATATTCTTGAAAATATTATAAGTCTCGCTTTAGTGGAATCTAAGGTAAAATGAAAATTTCATTGCCTACGCCTCCAGACAGTTGATAATTCATGAGCAAAACTATCCCACACATGATTTGGAGTTGATTGTTTTGATCTTTGCATTAAAAATCTCGTGACATTATCTCTATGGGGAGAAGTGTGAGATATATAATGACAAAAAGAGTCTCAAATATATATATTTACATAGAAATATATTAATATGCACCAATAAAGATTGATAGACCTCATCGAAGATTATGGCTGCTCAATCCAATACCATTCTAGTAAGGCAATAAGGTGCCAGATACTCTAAGTAGAAAGTATCACGCATATTTATCAATGATGAGAATTAAAAAAATATTCGATCTTATTAGATTTTAAAAGTATGGAAATGTAAATCATTAAGGGAGGAACACCATCAATCCTTTCTCAAATTATTTTTCAACCATATCTCATGGATAAAATAAAGGATTCTCAAAGAAAATATTTGGAAATTCTAAAAATGGTGGAAGCTATTAGAAATGGGGAATCCTTCGATTTCAAAATTGTTGAGGAAGGAGTTGTAAGATTTGGGTAACAATTATGTCTACCATCCAATCCAGAGATAAAGAAGAAGCTTTTGAATGATGTACATTGCTCGACGTTATCTATCCATCATGGGAGAACAAAGATGTATTGAGATCTCCAAGAAAACTTCTGGTGGGACAATATGAAAAGGGAGATTTATGAATATACATTAAAGTGACTGGTATGTCAGCAAGTGAAGGATGATAGGAAAAAGTCTAAGGGGATGATACAAACACTACCCATACCAGGATGGAAGTGGGAGAAAATTAACACATACTTTGTCCCTGGACTTCCAAGGAAATCTAGAGGAAACAATGCTATATGGGTTATTGTGGATCGTCTTACAAAGACAACTCAGTTTATCGCAATTTGAGATAATTTCTCACTGGATCAACTTACACAGATATATATAAAATAAGTGGTAAGGATTCATGGATTACCACTATCTATTGTATCCAATCGTGATCCTAGATTCACCTCAATGTTCTAGAGAAGTCTCCAACATGATCTAAGAACTGAACTGAATGTTAGTATGGCCTATCATCCTCAAACTGATGGCCGATCTGAGCGGAATATTCAGACACTAGAAGACATGTTGAGATAATGTTCTATGGAATTCAAAGGAGGGTGAGACCAAAATATTTTTCAATTTGAATTCTCCTACAAAAATAGTTTACACTCATGCATCTGAATGGAACCATATGAAGCCCTTTATGGGAAATGGTGTTGAACACTAGCAAGTTCGGATGAATTCAGTGAGCATATGCTGCTAGGAACTGAAATGGTCAAAGAAATGGTGGAGAAGGTGAAAACAATTCAGAAGCATATCAAGGCAGCCCAAAGTCAATAGAAAAGTTATGAAGATAATATTCGACGAGACCTTGAGTTTAAATTTGGAGACATGGTATTTCTACGCATATCTCTATGGAAGAAGGTCATGAGGTTTGGAAAGAAAGGGAAGTTAAGTCCCTAGTACATCAGCCCCTTCAAGATTATTGATCTTGTTAGAGATGTGTCCTATCAACTGACACTTCCACCTACCATGTCGAATGTACATGATGTCTTTGATGTATCCCTCTTAAAGAAGTACATACCAGACCCTTCATATGTAATCTCTTCAGAGGTGGTACAGTTGGAGGATGATCTTTCCTATGAGGAGTAGCTAGTGAAGATCTTGGATCATAGAGACAATGTTCTACCAAACAATACAACTCATCTGGTCAAGGTACTTTGGTGAAACCACAAGTACGAAGAGGCAACATGGGAACTAGAGGAAGCGATGAAGGAAAAGTACCCACACTAGTTTATGGCCTGGAATGAAAAACAAAATTTTGAGGGAGAAATTTCATAAGGGGGAAGAATGTAACGACACAATGTTTTGAATTTAATTTTACTTCTTATAATTATGTCATATGAAATCACAACATAATGAACTAATAAGTACTATGTCACCCTTAAACATAAGTTTGTCAATTCTATGTTTGGAATTTTGAAAATCTGATATAAGTGGTTGTGCCCAGTAAGTTATTTGGAATCCAATAAGAAAAACATAATTTTTGGTTAATAATAGCCTACCCTTATGAATAGTAACAAACCCTTATGAATAGTTATATACCCAAATGAATAGTAACCTTACCTATGATAAGATATAAATAATATTCAAGTTGAAAGTACGATATACCGATATTTTAGAATAAGTAAATGAATGTTTTAAAACTGGTTTTTAATAATAAATTATGATTTTAATTAAATATTAAATTAATCATATTAAGAAAATTAATTTTGAAAAATGGATTTCATTTTTGGATTCTACATGTCAAAAAATGGTTATAGTGAATTTTTGGGATGTTTTTTGAAATACTTGAATTTTTAGAGAATAGTAAAATACATTAATTTACCGTATAAATACATTATAATTCAAATTCACTATTAGTAACATCACAAGTGATGTAAGTACCCAAATCTCGAACTCACATGCATTTATTACTGTTATTGGTCATGTAATCATCACAATATCTTGTCTTGAGGGAAATTAATAAACTAATGACTATAAAATTATGAAAACCCTCCTCTCCTCCACTATAACCCCCCCTCAATACCTCTTCTCTTCACTCATCTCAAGCCTTATGCCTTGAAAATATTCTTCCCAAATCCCTCCCCAAGATCCTCCCCCACGAACAAAGGCCCCTAGTCTCTTTAAAATACCAAAACCTCTCCCCTTAATAGGTTCTCAATGGAGGTAGACTCAAGAGGTAAATTTCTCTTTCCAACTATTTAATTTCTTTTAAGTTATTTTATTTTCTTATTTCTTTCCTCACCTCCCTTCACCCAAAAGGTATGTTAAATATAGTAACACACATGTAATGTGATGCTATTATGATAATGGGATAATTATTTATCTTCTCTTATTTCCCCACCTTTTATTTGAATGAAATGAAAGCACCGTTTGAGATGTGCAAATTTAGCACATTGAAGGACAACGATTTATCAAATTCTATTATCATATTTAATTCTCATCATGAAACCTTTTGTGTTATAGTTGAACCAAATTATTATATATGTAATATATCCTTGTTATGGTTCTGTAATCCTTTTGTACTAATGGTATTAAGTTATAAAGCAAAACATGTTCATTGTAATCAAACCCACCGTTTAACAGAAATGGTCATCACTAAGGTTTTATATAATAATTTGACTTCACTCTAAGTAACCAAATTAAATTTGAAACCATGTAATCTCCTAGATGTTCACTAATATCATATAACTTCAATTCTGGACAACCAATTTCATCTTAAATGTTGATCCAAACATGAATATAAGTGAACCAGTCATTAAAACCAAGTAAGCAAATAAGCCCGAACAATGGAATTGAACCTTATAACAAATAAAAAGGTCTTGAATTAACCAAAAAGGGTTATAATAAATCAATTAAATATACAATATTTTATGAATTTAATAATCAAAAAACATAATTTGTTTACTCAGGTCTTTAATAAAAAGAGGATAACACCACCAGACATATGGTAAGGGATCCTCTCCATTTATCTCTTAATCAAGATTGTCCTCTATGCTATTCCTTTTTATGTGTAATCCCAAATCATGGGGTATTTTTTTCAACTCCCCCATACTACCCTCATTATGTATAAATGATGATGAAACCATTTTCTCTCTCATAAATCCCTCTTAGGTAAACCCGACACCTTGCTAATAAACCGTAATGAATTCTACCCAAACTTTTTTGTTCTTTCAGATTGACTTACCTTTATTTATATCAAAATGGTGTTATCTTATCTATTTATGTACATATTATAAATTCTATGTAGTTTTACAAAATTTATTTACTAAGACCCTTTCATCACTCTCTTTTTGGGATATACATGTTTTTAAAAGATTCCCTCTTTAGAACTTTCAAATAAGCAAATCCGTTTTAAGGGAACTTCCCAAAATTTCCCCCAATTTCAAGTGAAATATATCCTCTATTTTAAGACACCATTATATTTATAAAATCAGTCTTTTTATTATGAAAAAATTCTTGTTTTAATTCTGGTTTTATATAAAAAATTGTATTCTTTTCTATTTTAAAAGATCTATAGTATTTTCCTTAAAACAACACAAAAATGTTTTAATGCTAATGTTTCTCAAATACATTTATTATATATTGTCACTTCTGTTTGACACAAATTACAATGATATATGCCTATTTTACCTTATTAATGTCCATGTATGTTCTAAATCCTTTCTTTCATGGACACTTTCATGATACACCCATTGGTTATGCTTTATGTCATGATTTTGGTACCCAATTCTTTCCTTGGGCACCCTTATGTTTATGTATGATTATTTATGTGGAAAGAATATTAATGAAAATTTTGAGATGGGTGTTACCAGATAGTGCATCAATTTATTGGGTATTGTTAAGTCTCATGAGATGTGATGTGAAATGGGATTAGCGGTTAGCCTTGACCCATTCTAAAATGGGAATCAAGATTGGCTGTTAGACTTGACCCATACTAAAATGGGAATCATGATTGAAGGTTAGCATTGACCCGTAGTAAAGAAAAGTTTTATGATTCTGCCACATTTATATTATTTCATGTTTATATGATCCCATGCTTATATAATATGATTTCATATGTTCCATGCATTGGATATCATTATGTCATGCCTCCTAACTCATGTTCTTAAGCTGTATTATTATGTTATTTCCTTTACTAGAATTTTTAGCTCATCCCTTTGTTCATGTGCTCCCCAGGGTACCCTATACAGATGTAAGGGATCAAATAAAGTTAGTAGACTTTTATGGAGATTTAATAAAGATGTTTTTTAGCCCCATGTTTTATGTTTTATGTACCTAATATTCAAAGAAAATAGACTTCACGATCCTTGTCTTGTACTCTGATGTATAATTATGCTTAAAATCATGTAATGTTATGTGAAAAAGTCTAGGGTTGCTACATTTTATGTATTTGATGAGTCTTATATAAAAGGTTGTTAATCAGTTTTGAAAAAAAAATAAGAAGATGTAGGTTATGATTTTTGAAAAATAAAATAATGAGGTTCATAAAATTTAACATGTACTATTTCCTCAACAGTACAAGAGTTTTTATTAAAAACTTGATAAGCCTTTGAAGTAGTTGAATAGCCTAAAAATATAAATTCATCAGATTTGTGTGTGAATTTATGTAAATTACCTTTTGTATTTAGAATGAATACTTTGCATCCAAACACTTTTAAGTATGAAACATTTGGTTTTTGGCATGTCCATAACTCATAAGCTGTTTTTATTAATGAATGGTCTAATTAAAACTCAATTTATAGTATAAAAAGTAGTACTCATAGATTCAACCCAAAAATGTTTTGAAATATAATATTCAATCAACATGGTTCTTGTTATCTCTTGAAGAATACACATTCTTATTTTAACAACAACATTTATTAGGATTTCTGGGAGGTGAAATCTTATGTGTAATGCCTTTCTTACTAGAAAAAGTTTCAAAATTATAATTTACAAATTCTCCTCTATCATCACTATGAATAGTTATCAATATAAGGTTTTTCTCATTTTGAACTTTGGTTACAAATGTTTCAAAATAACAATAGGATTCATATCACATAAATGGATCAGTATTCTCTCGGTTTTCCATTCTCCTTTTATATCTCTGTTCTCATGGTCTCTGGGATTTTCTCCTAAAATCCTTCTCTGATTAAGTTTTCTTCTACTCATTTATCATCCCCTAATCTTCACCTTCTTTTACAGAATGGATTCTCCTTGGGTTCTTTACTTGGTTCACTTTTTCAGTTGATCTAATCTTGGTTTTCACTTTGGTTCTGATCCTCACTTTTGCATTGATGAAGGTGATGTGATTTTTTCCCCGACCACCTCAACAATGATTTGACCTCGTGTTTCATTTCTCCTCTCTAGGTTGGATTTGGAGTAATGGATACTCTTAGATTTTGGGCTAAGTGGTCTGGAGGCCACAGGTCTTCCCGACATCTCCATTTTTCTTCTTTTCAAGTTTTATCCCCCGGTTTTCCCTTCCTTTTTCTTGGTTATGATTTCTGTTTGGGTTTTAACCCCGAGTTACATTAGGTTTTCATTATCGATTTCACCTTATTTCTTCTTCCATTAGGGTTTCATAACTAGTTTCATTTTTACTTCATTTTATTATTCGATGAAGGTGTTTTGTGTTTCTTCCAGTGTTTTTTTGGTGATGGATTTGGGGCATGTCATATAACGGTGATGATACGATGGATTTTGGTGTGTCAACCCGATATTCTGATTGGGCATTGTCCCCTCGTTTCTATACTCTTGCTCTGGAACTTCACCACCCTCTCCAAGGAGGATGTGGGTGGTGGTCTTCTTGGTTCCTTGGGATGTGAGTTCGAGCGGTTAGCTCGGGGTGGTTGATGGTGATGGATCATTCATGTTCGTTTTGGTCAAAAGCACATTGATGACAATCATACAATTGTTTTTTTTTGATTTCTCTCTCGATGAGGTTCTATTTTTGTGTTGTTCTGTCATGATTTGTTTTCTGCGGCATCAATGGAGTTTTACGGTGGTGAGTGAAGGAAAAAATGGTGAATTCCAATAGCATGTTTGAACACGTGAAGGGTTAATTTTGTTTTCTCTAGTCAGAATATCTAGAAGTGATGAGAGGTGACACTATTAGTGGTTTCTCTACACTGATTATGGCATCGAAAGGTGACATGATACTGAAGACAGTGATGTGATGTTGATAGCGATTATACAATTGTGTAGTGGATTCTTGGGCAGATCATGTGATTTGTGAGATTTCGTTCCCATGTCTCCATTGATTTTATATTTTGTTACTTTTCCCCTGAATTTTGTATTTCTCATTGTAAGGTGTGAGTTGATCAGTTCCCACTCTACCCCTAAGGTTTCTTTTATGAAAATGTCAAAAAAAATATTTGGATAACAATAGGCTTTGGATTTCTTTTCTAGACAATAGACCCATGTATATCTAGTGTAGTCATTAACTAAAATAAATACATAATACTTTCCTCCAATACTTCCAGTTTTTGTTGGACTAAAATATCTATGTGCACTAACTATAAAGCATCAGAAGTTGAAACTTCACTAATTTATTTAAATATTGACTTATTTTTCTTTCCATATTGGCAAGGGTAATGGACTTTTGAAGAACCCAATCTAAGTTCTGGTAGATCCTTAAGAAGTATTTTCTTAGACAGTTTATATAAGATCTTATGGTAATGATTTCCAAACCTTCTATTCCATAACCAAGATTGATATTCCATTTCACTAAGTCAAGGTAATTCTTGGCTCCTAAGGTCTTCTAAGTTGAGTGTGTAAAAATTATAATGTCGATGGGAAGATGGAATGAATTCATCATTGTAATTGTGTACTACACATTTATCATTCCTAAAATTCACAAGTTAACCTTCATCATATAATTTACTTATTCTTATAAAGTTTTTTTTGATACCATTAACAAATAAAATATTTTAAATCAATGATTTTCCAAGAATAAAAATATTACCTATACAAAAAATATTTCATTGAGAATTGTCTCTCAAGGTAACTCTTCCACCTTTCATTTCAATAATATTATCGTAAAAATATTTGTTACAATTTATATGCTGGGAACATCCACTATCCACGTACCATATGTTTTTGTTATTGGTACTTCTTTTGTTTTCTTGAAAACAAAACAATTATACTTTTGGAATCCAAACATTATTAGATAAAAAATGTTAGAAATACAAATTTTATGAATCCACATTTGTTTTAAAAAATGGTCTCTATGGAACCCTAAAGGTTGAATTTTATTTAAAGAACAATTTTTATTCTAATGACCTCCACATTGTCATTTTGTGAAAAAGGGGAATTTTTAAGAACAAAATAATTGTTACTAAAAAATGGGTTTGAATGATTATATCCCATTACTATACTATTACCTTATGGAAAATTTTGTTTATACATTTTCTCATGACATTTTTCATGAGTGCTAAAGTTTTTCAAAAGTTTACTAAAATAAAAAAATTCCAACTTTTGTTTTAAAAATAAAATTTTATCCAAATTAGTATTATATTAAAAAGTGACTTTTGTTTCCAATTTTTTTCTCAGTAATGAATTTTACAAAATATTTTAAAATATTATCCTTCTTATAATTAGCTTCCTCAATGTTTTTAGAAATAGAATCAATTTCAAAATCTTTTTATCAATATCTTTTGAAAATCCGATACTTCTTTTGTCAAAATATTTATGATAGAATTTTCATTATCAATTTTCTTACTAAATTTACAATTAATATTCTCAATAAATTTAGAAAATCTAGAAACTTCTTCATATGAAGGTAAATAATTATCTTATACTGACAAAATTTTCTTCATCAAAATAAATATAACCATTCTCATTAGGATAGTTTTCATTTGAATACATATATGTTAAAGAATCAGAAGTGGGTACCTTTTCCATAAAACATTGACTTTCAAAAGGTATTCTGGCATAAAGACCAATATTCTTCTATCAATAATTCTTATTGTCTTAAGAATAATTAGAATAATCTCATCCACTAGCACTCCATGAGTCACTAGATTTCAATAATTTTTTTCCTTTTGGGTTGTAATAATTTTTATGATTTCTATCAGAATGCCTTCCCTTTCTATCTTTTCTTTTGATCTTTGGACATTTAGGTATTATATTTTTATATTTTTTTCATTCATAATAGCTAAATTAAATATCCTTCTTATCATTGTTACTTTTCTTATATCGATACTGAAAATCATTCTTTCCAAAAATATTGTTCATCCTTCAAGAAAGATTAGGCAATTCATTTTCAGAATGTTCTGAACCACTTATAAGTCTGATTAAAAAAGAACTTTCTTTTTCTTTGAAGACTGAACTATCTTTTCTGGAGTTTGATATTTAATTTGATTTGAAGTTAAAGTAAAAACTAATACACCATTCTTCTTTTTGAATTTTTCTGTATCTATTTTCTATCTATTATTATATTGTAAGAGAGTTCCAAATAAGTCATCAAGGGTTATATTTTTTACTTTTCTTAAATCATTAACAACTGTCCTTTTTTTATTCCCATTTATTTTGCATGATATCTATGATATATTCAACTAGGATCTTGTTATATAGTCATTTTTCACCCATGGCTTGTAGACTATTCACAATTTTCATGAATCTCTGTTGAACCTTAACGATAGGTTCTCTATAAGGTAATTCAAAATCCTAATAATATACTCTTATCATGGATCTTATTTTTTCAAAAACTTTAGATGTATTGAAATGAGTAATTTATAACATCTTCCAAATATTTTTTGCTACTTAACAAGATGATATATATATATATATATATATATAGTCATAGAATAAAGTAAAGTATTATGTACCTTATAATTAAATTGATATTCTTGTTTCTATTGATTGGTAAAGAGTCTAACTTCCTTGTTAGGGATTTTATACTCTCCCTTCAGTATATAGAATTTATCGACTCAAATTTTGATCAAAAAGGTCTTCATTATGTCTCTCCAGTATTCATAATCATTGTCCTAAGAAATTGGTTGTCTTGTAGGATTGAGATTGTCAATTGATCCAATATTTAGTCCTACCAACTTTAAAACAATACAAAAATTCTTTTTCCATAGTAAACATTAATGTAAGTAATATTTATAAGAAACAAGTTTCTAAAACAAATATAATGATCTTTTAAAAGTAATGTAAGAAAATATATTAGTAGTAGAAACCTACTTTGAAACCAATTATTAGATCATAATGTATATGTATAAGACACAAGACAAGAGGGAGGGGGGATGAATTGTAAGTATAAAAATGTTCATTTTTATACATAAAGGAAACTTAATTTAATAGAATTAAACTAAACATATTCAAAAACCTCTTTTGCATTTAAACTATAATCAGATTTGGCCCTGGGTCTGAGGGAAAAAGTATCATAACTACTAGGTTACGATAAGTATTCTACATCTCATATTTGAAATTAATAATATTCAAAATAAGGAGACAATTTAATCAGAGTAAGCGAGATATAGATCATAATTGTAATGGTTATCATAAACATAGTGAAACAATTAACGATTCTATTATAAAGCGTATATAGTCATATTGGGTAAATGAGTTGATCATAATCACTAAAATCATAATTTCAAAGATCATAATCACTAAATTGAGAATAAAAATATTAATATAT
The DNA here is from genome assembly GCA_963277665.1 of Viscum album. Lineage (NCBI taxonomy): Eukaryota > Viridiplantae > Streptophyta > Magnoliopsida > Santalales > Viscaceae > Viscum > Viscum album. The sequence goes on from OY728126.1 coordinate 459,726,781, forward strand.
AAAATAATTACGATTCTATTAAAAACCATCAGGAATGTAAAAAATTAAAAGAATATAATTCTTTTAACCCAAAGATAAGGGTATCCAACAACCTTGGATATAGGTCCCTTGATTTATAAATTCATGCAATTCTATCTTATACACACTAGGGTAAACCCTTGATACGATGATCTGATTCTGTCTTGCTATCCCCGTAATCCCTTAATCAAGAAGGTGATTGACGCCTCTATCTTTCTAGCCTTAGAATCCCTCAATCCAAAAATGATCAGCACAATTCTCTTCTTATCTATGGAATCCTTCAATCGTAATCTCCAACGATCAATGTCACATTAAGAAAATAAAAACTCCAGGAGGTAACAAGTATGTAGAACGAGTAGTTCACAGGTTGAAATATTCAGAGTCTTTCACACGAAGAAGCAATTTGAAGAATATCTCGAACAATGTCTCAAATTATTTAAATGTTTTTTGATCTTTCAAATGACTTGGTAATTATAAGATAATGTCCCAATAGTCATATTTTCTCCGGAAAATGCGGAGGGACTTGGAGACATGGAACTCCAATGGCTATATTATATGTAAAACAACAACATCGTTTAATAAATCATATTAAAACATAACACACGACTTCGTTTTGATTTAAAAATTTTCAATTTATTACAATAGAGTTTTTTGGATACGATAAAATGAGTTTGAACAAGTCGAATGATTCTCATTATGATGGTGAGTACGATTTAAATGGTAGTATGATACTGGATAGTGTGTACGATGTAAAATGTTTCCAGTGTGTACAAAAAAAAATTGTGTTTGAGGGGTTTGATAAAAATCATATCCAGAATTGTTACAATAATCATGGAATGTATTATTTATATAAAAACTCATGAGTATGATAATTATCATACACATATAAAGGAAACCGTAATGACAAAATATGCTGTAAATTTATCTTAAAGAGAGTATGATAAAATGAAATATGATTCCATTATTAAAATACTTAGGACATAAAATAATAAGTGATTAGGTATTTAAGAAATATTTTGTGAGTTCCAGAACAAAAATAATAAAAAATTCAACAAGAATTTTGACTCAATAGATGGTCCCCTGATATGTTACAATCACGATCTGTTTATCCTTACGCCCTAAAAATATCATTTGGAAAGTAAATATTTATATCATCCTTGAATGGTTGTACTGATATTTTTTAATGTTGATGATGTTTCACTACAAGGAAAAACATAATTTATAAGGTTCATAATTTTATTATCTATAGTCAAGGAAGTTTCATGCTCATTTTGTTGACTGAAATCATTACTCAAACTTTTTAACACATTTGATTATCCATTACAAATATAATAAACATATTGAGTAGTGAATTGTTTCAATATAATGTTCTTATAAACTTCATGACTCTTTAAGCATATATTGAATTTACATTTAGTACATGGGAATCTTATTCTTCCATTAACAGAGTGATTAAAAATTGAAAAATCTAAAAATCCTTCTAAACCCTTATCATATTGAGGTGTGTTGCTAGGTAATTTGATCTAACTTTTATATATATATCACAAACTTCCATCATTTCTTTCTTGTAACAATTAATGAAAAAATAAATAAATAAAATAAATTAACCATGATTTTTTATTAAATATATATTTTTATTATTGTTTTTATAATAATAAATCCATAAATTTAAATAAAAACCACCAAAATAATTATTAATGTCTTCATTAATAATTAAAAAAAATTAAAAAAATTATGAAAATGATACTCATAAAAAATTACACCAAAATCTTGACCATGAGTTTTTTTCAATGATTATTCCATTTTTGGAAACCTAAGTTTTTCATCAATTAAGATAAAATTAATTCAATACTAACAAAATTATGCATTGGAAACAATAATTGTTTTTGGATTCTTAATCATCATCATAATTAGAATAATATATTGAACACACTTTCAAATAAAATAAGGAAGGTATTTAACCTTTATCTGACCTCCCAGGGGACTAGCGATCGAAAAATGATAAATAAAATAAGGGCATGATTGACAATGAAAAGAGAGATTCAATAAAAGTGAATTTGAGGATGGGATTATTGGGTGATGGTGAGTTAGAAGGTGAGATTGAGGGAAATAAAGAGGGAAGGGGTGACTGTGAGGTCGAGGGTGAGGGTGAGAGTGCCAATGGTGGGGGATCGGAAGGCTAAGGGATATCACAAGGTTGAGGGATAGATCAATGACGATGTGGGAGACAACAATGAGGGATCTAGGTGATGGTATTAGGGGAAACAGTCTCTTGCAATGAGTCAGGGGTGTGGAGAAAAGGGGATAGGGGCTCAGATCAGAGGAAAGGGAATTAGGGTAGATAATAAATAGATTTTTTTTATTTTAGTTAATATTTATCGATTCTTTTTTTAAAACCACCATTAAAAAAATTATATTATATTTTCAACAGTTTTTCAAATGAATACTAAAAAACTACCTTTAAACACTAAATTTGTTGAAGCTTACTACATATTAATTTGGGGTATTTATCTCTAATGGTTGGGGAGAAACTCAACATTGAAGATATAATTATTGAGTGAGAATATCCCGATGTATTCTCTGATGATTTTCTTATTCTTCACCACAAATCACGAGGTTAGGTTTTCAATAAAATTCTTACATATTTCTACAACTATTTGAAAGTATCCTTATAGAATGAACACAATCATGTTGTATAAATTTTAGAATAAAATCTAATATAATCATAAAAAAGGATTCATATTCCCTAGTGCATCACTATAGGATGCATCCACTCTTATTTGTTAAGAAGAAAGATGGGCCAACACATCTTTACATTGATTATCATTAATACAACAAGGTAAATATCTAGAACAAGGATCCTCTCTATCATATTGATGAATTGTTTGATTAAATAGGTATATATCAATACTTTTTAAAGACAGATATTCGATATAGCTATCACTAGTTAAGGATAAAAAGGTATGATATGCCTAAGAGAAATTTTTGTATGAGGTATGGAAACTATAAATTTAGAGTGATGTAATTTATACTTACCAATTTCCCCATTACATTTATAAATATAATGAATATTGTTTTTTTAGATTACCTTGATAAATTTGGGATAGTCATTATATATGATATTCTCATATATTCTAAGAGTAAGGAAGATCATTTATATCATTTGAGGATTATTTAAAATGGAATGATAAAGGATAAGATGTTTTCAAAATTTAGAAAGTGTGAATTATTACTATAGAAAGTATCATTCTTGGGTTATATAATTACAAGTGATGATATATCAATGGATCCTTCAAAGAGGGAAGCTTTTGAATAATAGATCATGCCAACCACAGTGACCAAGATCTGTATTTTTATTATTTTATTAGGATATTAATAATGATTTGTTAGAAATTTATCATGACTATCAAATCCAATAACCAAGTTGACATGAAAGGGATTCATGTTCTTTTGGACAGATGAATGTGAAAAGGGATTTAAGGAGATGAAAAAATGTTGGTTAGTGTATTTATGCTCACACTAACCTATAGCAGAGAAGGGTTAATGACATGTAATCATACATAAAAGAATGGAATGGGTTGTTTTCTCATGAAGAATGACATAGTAATAGTGTATAACTCACAAAAATTGAATATTCATGAGAGAATTTTTACAAATCATGATTTGGAGCTAGAAGTGGTATTTTTTCTTTTAAAATATGAATTAATTTTCTATATAGTGAAAAAGTGTAATATTTACATTGATCATAAAATCTTTAAGTACATATTTTCATAGATAGAGTTGAATATGAACCATAGGATATAGATTGAGTTGATTAAAGATTCATACTGCTCAATACATTATCACCCTCGAAAGGCGAATAAGATGGATAATACTCTGAGTTAGAAGGATAATTATAGCAATCTAATGATGAGGATTGAAAGCGATAAATTTCATACAGATTTGCAGAGTATAGAACTTGAAAACATAAGAAAATGTGAGAAATCCAATCTTTCTCATATCACTGTTTAACTATCTATCCATATGAAGATTAATGAAACTCAAAAGGAAGAATTGGATCTGCAAAAGAAGGTAATGATTGTTCCAAATATCAACATTGATCATTATGGAATGATAAGTTTTAAGAATTGGGTATATATTCCATCAATAATAAAATTGAAGAAGGAGATATTAAATAAAGGACATAACTCATCATTCTCTATTCATCTTAGAAGAATGAATATGTATAAATATATGAGATAAAATTTATGGAAGGGAAACATGAAAAGTTATATTATAGAGTATGTATATAGATTACTAGTATATCAATAAGTTATGTCTGAATATTATAAGTCTAATGGGATGATTCAAACATTACCCATAATTGTATGAAAATAGGAAATATTTACCATAGATTTCATCATAGGCCCCCAAAGACATTTAAAGGACATAAATCCATTTGTGTTATATTATTTCACCATACAGAGTATATGTATTTCATCATTATCTAAGAAGATTCCCCAATTGAGAAACTTTTCAAGATATAAATTAATGATGTGGTAAGACTGCATGGATTACCACTCACAACTATATCTGATTGAGATCCATGATTTAACTCAACGTTATGGAGAAGTCTTCAGAAATCAATGAATATGGAGCCAAACTTTATCATAATATATCATACTCAGATAGATATTCAATCAGTGATTACCATTAAAACCATACAAGATATACTATCATCTTACTCTATAGATTTAAAAGGTGGTTGGGATCAACACATTCCTTAAGTAAATTATTTTTATTATAATATATTTCACTCAATAATTTAGATGGATCCTTAAAAATACCTTTATAGAAAGAAGTATAGGACTCCAACATGCTGTTATTAATCCAAAGAACTAAAGATTTTAGGGCCTAAGATACCTGAAGTGATGACATAGAAAGCTAAATCCATTAAAAAAAATCATGGAATCTCAGATTTGACATAAAATTTATATAAAAAATTATTGGAAATATCTAGAGTTTGAAGTGGGTCATAAGGTATTCCTAAAAATAACACATTGGAATAAATTTATGAAATTTGTAAATAAATGGAAGACAATACCCAAATATATCAGTCCTTTTAAGATAGTTTATTATATCAGGATGATATTTTATTGCTTGGTGATTCCAAAAAAACTATATTAAGTTCATTATGTGTTCCACATATCACTTTTTGAGAAAGTAAACACATGATCCCTCCCATTTTCTAAACCCAAAGAGTAGATATCTTGATCATGATATTTCTTATGTGGAATAACCGATAGAGACTTTGGATCAATGAGATAAAGAAATACAGAACAAGATAACACACCTAGTCCAAGTATTATGGTGAAACTATAAATTTGAGATATCTATATAGGAATCTGATGATAAAATGAGGTATAATTATACTCATCTATTTCCATTATAATAATTGATTTTTTAGGGTGAAATTATTTTACAAAGGGGTAGAATGCAACACCTGGAGTTTTTAAAAATATTTTCACTTTAATAATTTTTATGTGTTGGATATCTTGTGATACATGAAACACCAAACTTGGGTGAATAAATATTAATTAAAACGAAAAATTAAATACATTATTTTATATTTAAATGAAATTTATAAAATAAATGTCTATAAAAAGATTTAAATTTTGTTACGGAAATACCATTAATTTTTGTGAAACTATTTTAAAAATGTTTCGTTGAATTATGAATTTTTGTTATATTTAATACTTTTGAGGAATGATATCAATAAAATTTATTGATAAATTTAAGTAATAATTTATATAATCAATTAATTATATCCATGAAATGGTTTGGTAATGATAATTAATACTATCTTAATAATTACAAGTTAAAATGAAATGTTTTGTTTAAAAACATTGTTTTATAAATGTATATATGTTTATATTTAAAATATAATTTATATTATTTTATTTTAAAAAATATGGAATATTATTTTTTATACATTTATAGAAATAATGATCATTCTTACATTGATTATCAATTGTTTATAAATGAAGATAAACCCATTTGAAGTTAAAACAAGATATTTTCTCATAACACCTTTTTTATCATGCACAATATATTTTATATTAATAAATTCAATTAGTTACTATTGGTGATTTTTTATAAATTAAATGTGTATATAATATATTTAATAAAATAAATTAACATTCATATAATGATTTTTACTAGTCAATAAATAATAATCAATTCATTTTATGCTTTAAAATTATACATTTTTTCTAAAAATGGTTTTCACAAGTTTTATTCACAGATTATAGAATTAATTTCCACCAACTTCGGAAATTGAATATTTTAAAATTGATAATATACTTTTAATAATAATTTGAAATTTTTTAATAATTTCAATCTAATTTTTGATCATAAATATAAGTTACCTTCATAAAACTTTTGTCACCATGGTAAAGTTAAAAATGGGTTAAAAGGGTTATTAAGGGATAAAGAATATAATATAATAAAAACATTAAATTTAACTAATTGGTTGAGTGTATTTTGACCCCCCTCATGTTATCTTAAAAATTTTTATGTTTTTGAGACACTCCCTTTGACAAATAAAATAATTATATTTAACTGTTCTTAATATTTACAAGGGTGTTTCTCCCATCGCTTATAAAAGGGAAAATTCTATTATGACTTATCCACACAACTTGACCACATTATATTGATCAATATATACCAAAATACCTTATCAAATCTCATCCCACATCATAGAGGTTTTTTTATTCCCAAAATATCCATCCAAGTATCCGTAACCTATTTTTTAGAGGAGATTATCCAAGGAAGAGTTATAAGTTCTTACCGACACTTTTCAAGTTTCTTTCTTCTTAAACCACATCCAAATATTATATAAAAATATGAATATATTTTAATCAGTTTATTTACTATATTTAAGTGTTTTTATGTTAATTATAAAATCATTTTATATCTCTTTTTCCATCAAATGGAAAATATAGGTGATGCTCATGCGTGTATATAAATTACCATATCTATGAAGTGATGCATTTTATTTTTCATTACCATCTATCATAAATGGTAATATAGATAAATTTAATTAATATTTATGATATTTTTAACATAATTATTATTTTTTAATGATAAATTATTATTTAAATTCCTTTATTTATATCATTTGAAAAATTCAAACATCACTCGGGAATACGTATAAACTACCATCTCCATGAAGTGATGTAATTAATTTTTCATCACTGCCTTACATGGTTGGTTCTAAAAGTGTATATAATGAATAACTATGTTATACATTAAATTATTAATATTTTTTATATAATTAAACCAGGACCAATGTGCAATGACGAAACTTTTTGAACTGAAACTTACAAGGAAAACAGAACCGGTGCGACAAGAATATTGATTTTAATAAAGAATAGTTAATAAATATGTAATTAGAAATTATAAGGGAATTATATAAGGTAATATAAGTATATATATTGTTATATTATATATTTATAATTAGTGAAAAAAATTTATACTGGATTTTATCATGCGTACGAAGAAATTCAACACGTGAAGTAAGGGTTTATCTTACAATCTCACTTTTTATCTAGATTGTTTATCTTTTAATTTACATGGTGGGAAAATTCATATTTTTTTAATAAAAATAATATATATTATTATTTTATGGTTATTTTATGGGTTTTAAATTATTTTTTCCATATTTCCCTTTTTGGTACATAAAAATACAGAAATTGTTTTTTATGAAAAGTTGACCTTATTTATCCTTTTTAATAGGGAATATTTTCCCTCCATTTCCATTCACTTAAAAATTGTTTTATGAATGTACCTATCTACTTTGAAATGATAGAAAATTTTATTTTTATACCACATTTTACCTTATTTAAAAATTATTAAAATAAATACTTTCAAACATTTTTTGTACGACTCACTTTTGAATTTTACAAAAGTAAGAAAAAAATGTTTTTAAACCATGAAGACAAAAAAAAAATTCTATAATAATGTAATTTATTCATAATTTAAATTTATTTAAAAAATTTATTAGTTTTACAGAACTATACCCATTTTTTAGGAATTTTTAGTTTTTAATGTTATCAAAAGAAAAAGGATGTTTTCTCTTGTTTTTCAAAGAATATTTCCAATGATTTAATAAAAGTATTTTTATTCTATGACAACATACATTAAGGATTTTTATGATTAATTGGGGATATTATATTATGAAAATATCTACTTCCTTTATATTTATGGATATTTATGATGACGTTTTTATGTTATTTTTATAAAACCATTTTCTTTCTCATAACATAATTAAGCTACAAGGGAATATTGAATACTCTTATGTTTTTGGGTATTATTGATGAAAGTGTAAATGGGGAGTGAAACCAAACCCATAAGAGAATTTATCTACTATGTGATGTGTGGATCCATTAAATCTTTCCAATTCATTGGGTAATTTTTATATCTTATGAGCTAAAAGGGTACATGAGAGGTTTTACCAAGCTCAGAAGAGTACACATGTGATTTTCCCAAGTCCAAGAGGGTACATGGGATGTTTGACCAAGGACAAGAAGGTAGATAGGAAACTATCCAAATCCTACCATGTTATGAATGTCATATTTAATAGACTTTACATAAGATTTATAAGTTTATGGGAATGGGGAGTAAATCCAATCCATAATGGGACTCTACCCACTATAATAGTCTTGATAGTGAGACACGACTAAGGAAATGATTTTTTATTCTTATGTATACAACAAAAATTTATTCCACAGAATTATGTATTATGGTTATGATATTCTCTCATGTCTCATTATTGGATATTTTTAATTCCACAATCTTTTGTCATATTTATATTATTATGAAAAATCCTTATTCCACAACTCATATTATATTATTTAAGAATTATTGGGTTTGATCTTATAAGTTGTGATTACGTTATCATACCCTTAATCTTATCTTATCCTCACTTATGATGATCGATTGATATATCTAATGTTTACCCTTACTGATCATTTGACCTCACCATTTCTTATGTTTCCATTCCCATAGGTTATGAATAAATGTATTAAGTAGGTAACTACTAATAAGGGTACCACATGAGAAAATATTTATGGGATATATTGAATATGATTCATGAAATTAGCTTATTATGCATATAGGTTCCATGGATAGATCCTATGACAACTTATGATAAACCAAAGTGAATTACGATGAACCTAAAGTGTTAAAGTTTGATAATAAGATGTCTCAATTTCAGAAATATTATGAATTATTTTCATTATCATATAATTTCCCACACTAATTAATGTTGATCGATATTCATAAGATCCTTTATGGTGTAAGAAAACAATGATAAGATAAATCAAATGGAGAAAGGTATACTTATTATGCATTCAAGTCATATTAGTATATAATTCTACCCAATATTTTATGTATAAATAATTTTCTAAGAGTATCACATCACCACATCAATAGGCATATATTGATTTATTTGTGAAAATGCCTAAGGGCATGATGATTTCATCCCAATTTTATAGCTCCTATATAATAAAAGTTTGTAGGAATCCACTTTCTATAAATTATGTTATTATCCATATAGTTTAATATTATATGATTTGGGCATGTACTGGGTCTCTATATATATATTCTCATATCATTGTTTGAGGAAGGGAAGTCATATTTGATATTCCAAATCAATAAATGATTGTATATCAATGTGAGGATGAACATGAAATTCTAATGGAAATTACTTAAATTATATGGGTCTTACTACCTATTAATGAGAGGTATTTATCTCTAATGGCCGGGAAGAAAACTGAAATTGAAGATATGCCTATCGTAAGGGAGTATTCTGATGTATTTCCTAAATAATTTCCTAGTCTTCCCATGAATCGTTAAGTGTAGTTTTTAATTGAATTCATACTTGGTGGTACACCTATTTCAGATACTCTTTATAGAATGACCCTTATTGAGTTATTATAATTCCAGAATCAACAATAGGAGAGTATATAAAATGGATTCATATTCTCAAGTGCATCACTATTGGGTGAACCTACTCTTTTTATTATGAAGAAAAATGGGTCAATGCATCTTTACATTGATTATAAAGAACTTAATATGATCACTATTAAGAAAAAGTATCCTCTAACCCACATTGATTGATTGTTTGATAAAATGTATAGAGTTATATACTTTTCAAAGATTGATCTTCAATTTGGATATCACCTGATAAGGGTCAAATGAATGATATACCCAAGATATATTTCTGAACGAGGTACGAGCACTATGAATTTATAGTGATACTATTTGGACGTACTAATTCCCCCACCATATTCATGGATATAATGAATAAAGTCTTGAAATATTACCTTTATTATTTTAGGTATTCTTTATAGATGATATATATGCAAAGTGTGAAGAAGAGCATGAAGAACATTTGGGGATTGTACTGAAGTCCTCGAGAAAGGAGAACCCATTTTCCAAATTTATCAAGCATGAATTATAGCTATAGAATTTATTATTATTTGGCCACATAATTTCAAATGAGGATTTATAAGAGTCCCATTGTAGGTCCCTTATTAAATGAATTTATAATACTAAATTTAATTAAATATTAGTGGACTCAAGTTGTCTCTAGAGTGGAGAGTTTTTTGGATGTGTTCTTATATTATTTAATGGGTTCAGTATGTGATAATGGATTAATTTAGTCAAAAATAAATATTAATAATAGTATTATTTCTCGGACTATATTGTCACTTTACTAGTTAAATCATAATTTCAATTTTATCCTTACATTCTCTCTCTAATAAGTGAAAACTCACTCGATCGCCCCACCAAGTGATTTTAATTTAGGTAGTGGAATGAAATGATAACTAAAACCTCTTACTTAACATATTCTAGTGATAATATATTTAACATCACCCCTAGTTCATTTCATTCATCACTATCATAGGAAATAAATACTTTCTATGTATCATGTGTGCGAAAATTAAAAATGTGAGAGAAAAAATTATAAATTACTAAATAATAGAAATATCCTATAATATATAGCAATAAAATTCTTCCCAAGATCTTAAAAAATGATGATAATTAATTTAGCATAAAATTTATTAATAAGGTTTAAGGGGAATCTCTTCAGATTAACCAATAGAGGTCTAGTGTTACATCACAAGAGTTATTATAGCAGAATGATGTAAGAAAACAGTAAAAAATAACTCCAATTGATTAAGAAATAAAGTATGCCTTTATCCTATGAACAACTATCCACTTCATAAAAAATTTATCTTTGATTCCTTATTCTACAAAAATTCTAGTATTTTTATGAAATCCCTTATTTTTCCGATCCTGCTTTCTTAACTTTGATTATCACCACATGTACATCTAGAGGGTCTAGATCTTCCAAGGTGTCTTTATCTTGAATATTCCTAGATCATTGAAATTATCCCCATGATCATTTTCCTTCTTAATATCTATATGGTCACGAAATGGATGCAATGGAGGTGCACTTCCTGATGTGGATAAACTAATGAAATTAGGGTTTGATTTTAAATTTCTATTTTGAGTATTTTAGTGTTTTATCCTAGAAACATAGTTACGATCCATACATAACTTTTGAATATGTGGAGGTAACTTGATATATCATGTGAGGAGAGTTAGTTATTGTTACATATTATATTAATTGTTCATGTGACATTTATATACCTCAGTGGCCTCAGGAGTACCCTTATACATTCTAATAAGTACATAGGTACCTTTATTTATACTTTCCTACATGGATAACCCTTATATAGGGTCATGTTACCCTTACATAGAAAATTCATGTGCCTATGACCCTTATATTGCATGATAAATCTCATAATTACCCTGAAATTACCTCTAAGAACAGTGCATGTACCCTTACAAAGCTGTAGTATTGCTTTTACATGAGATGGGTGCTTACTTTATGTAGTTTTTATGCATATACTACCCCGATGCAAACTGTAAGATGACCATGGAAAAGTTTACATAATCAATGGATAACCTTGATGCAACTTGCCCTTCCCACCTGAGGGTCAATGGATGTATACTTCAATTGTGAACATGGTGCCCCCAAATAGCACCATGACTACCTTGACGTGCGTAGATGATGTGGTAAATATTGTCCTCGACTAAGTAGATTGGGTGATGTATTGGCATGATGCAAGTATTACATTGAAAATATGGTGTGCATTTATCTTAGAAATTATAGCTGATGCATTGGGAGTGTATGAGGTCTCACTATATTTTATAATCTTCGATCTTAGTTTCCTTTTTGAAATATTAACATCACATTACATCAGGAAAATTTACCTAGATTTATTCATTTGGACTAGTGTCATGTAAGGGAATATGGTGTGATTTGTGGTTTACTATATAGGGAGGTATGATAGGTTTTCTATGATAGCTTGAAATAGTGTGGTTTACTAGTAAGGATGAAAGGATGTTGTAGTCTACTTCTTGTGATATATTCTTTTCCATGAATAGTAGTTTGATAATGATTCATTATTGTGGTAAGTTAAAAATGCTATAGATTTTCCTACCACGGGGTGTGTGGAAGATTTGAGCACCATTAACCATGTACCTATAGTATATCCAAATATTATCATGTGGTTGGTTCATGAACAATGAGAGGCATAATATATTAAGAGTTTTTTTTATAGTAGGTTTCAATGAGAGGTCCATGGAAAGTTGTTTTGAAATGGTTCGACAACTTTTAGTCTTCTTGTGGTATTTTGGATGAGTGATCATGAGGTTCACTTCATGTGGTAAATTCTTATCTTTGAGGTAGATTTGGGGGGGGGGGTATGTGGTTTGTCGTGAATACTTGTGGTTACTTAAAACTTCTTCATCCACTCATTTGAGTGACTATTTTTCCTTCATACAGTATCTCCACTGATAATGGGGAGGTAAAGTATCTCAAGATTTTGCAGTGAGTTGATCGACTGCACCTTTGAAGTGCAGTAGTTTGAGTGACTATGTCTTTGGAGTGCGGAATACCATGCATTTACCCTTATAGAGAAACTCAGGTTGTTTACTTGAATTGTATGTATAACATCAGAAAATTGAGATTTCTCATATGGAGGATGATGTTACCATATACAGAATGAAAAGAGAATTGAGTATAGGCTATGTACAAATTTTCATAGAATAATATAAGCCTAAAAATCATTAAAATAATAAATATATTTTCATAAATTATAAAAATAAAATAAAATTAAATACATAAAACATTTAGACATTTAATTATAGAAACGATTTAAAAAATTCAATTTCAAATTCAATACTCTTTAAAAAAAATGGAATCCTATATTCCCAAATATCAATTTAGGGATTTTTATTTAATTCCAAAATTTTAATAGAGCACTAAAATTAAAAATTTAATCCATTTATTAATTTAATTCTAAATTCTAAAAAATTAAAAAAAATGGTTAAATTACGCAAGTTTTATCAAGATAAGGGGTTTAAATACTTTGAAATGAATATATATTTTTTAAAATATTGACACACAACCCTTTACCACACTTAAACTATTGAAATTAAAATAAATTTAATAAATTCCATTTATTAAAAGCGAGAACTCTAATAAAACTGAATTACACAAACCAAAGTAGAAGAAAAACACAGATACCTATATTATTTGAATTATCATGCCTCCTTTATGAACTGATCTCACTGTCTCAATTAAATTATGTTCAAGTTTTAGTTTCAAGAGTGAAATAGATAGATTTAGGTGGAATTAGAATTTTAACATGTGGAAATTCCATTTATCACTTTCTATAAAGTTTCTTAAACCACATTTCCAATTTATACTTTATTAATACAACATAAATGAAATTTTTATAAGTCAATTGATTACTTATTCATCTAGTTTCTTTATTCCCCTCTCATTAATGATTTAGTTTTTGAAAATTAAAAATTTATTTAATTTTTCCAATCTAGAATTCTGAAAAACACCATGCACAACACTTATTAAATATAAAAAATGCCATTTACTCACACAAACAATTCATATCGTCTCAGAGCTTCATTACAGGATCCCCATTTTTAATTTTCCTATAGTTTAAAAAGACTTATATTAATTTATTTTTATTCGGATACCAAAGGTGTGAATTTTAAAAAAGTTCAAGTTACCATGCATCATGTTAAAATTTCTATTGACCTCATAATATTATTTCAATTCCATAAATATTTTTTCACACATTCTCTTTAACCGAATTCTAAAACCCAAAAAAATCTGTTAAAATAATGGAAAAGTCACCCAAAAATCATTTAAAGCTCATAATTTCAAATGTAATAAACTATTTTTATTATATAGTGATATTTTCCTAGGTAAGAAAACCTTTATCTTATGTTTTATTAGCCTAAAGACACACCAAAAAACAAAAAGAATGTAAAAATTATGTACATATTATGAAATAAGGTTAATACACAACACTTTTTTAAGCTAAAAGTACTAAAAAATATTAATAAAAAGTATAAAGAGTTATTTAAATCCTATTTTACTTATACCTATCCCCCAAAATTATAATATATATCATTAGAGTCAATGAAAGCATTTATTTATCAACGAAGTTCAGTTTTAGAGAGTAGAGAGTAAGTATCCAGATCAATTTGAGGAAAAAATATAACCTGACCATTAATTATTCAATGGAACCAGGGAGGAGTCTGGATTATTCCATTGGTTCTTCAAAAAAGTATTCATAATAATGTTTCACTTTCTGTCCATTCACCTTATATATGTACTTTTAATATTTTCCCTTGATCTCAACTATACCAAATTGGAAAGTGATAAATACTATATATGGCATCATCCACTTGGAATGAAGTTTACCAGGAATGATCATTATTCTTGAATTGAATAGTATCACTTTATCTTAATCTCAAATATTATTTCTGGATGAGTTTATCAGGGAAATATTATTGAATTATCCTTATATAGTAATGAGTTCTCATAAGATTCCCTTCTCAGTTCCTCTAGATTTATCATTTATAGCTTCCTATATTCTCTAGGTTTTCAAAATTCTAGTTTTAATTTTTTCATAACCCAATAAGATTTATGTTGTAAATAAACATGTAAGTTATAGTACTTTCTATAGAAAATTTTGTAATGGTATATTCATAATTGGGGTTTATAGGTTGTTTTGTTTGATTATACTGCATACTATACCTTCTTACTTCTTTTCTTTCTAATAGATTTCACCATATTCTCTAGAATCATCTTAATATTTATGTTGGATACCTATTCTTTCTGATTTTTTTGAGAGTGGTGTATTGTTAAGGTCTTATGGTGAATTCCATATTAATTCATTTGAGGTTCCATTTTAGTATTATAGAAGTGTACACCTTAGTCAATTATTACTTCTTGGGGTACACAAAAACTATAAAAAACTTTTTTTTTATATTTTCATCTATAAAATTAGTATAATAAATTTTAGTTTCTTTTTTTTAATATATTTAGAATAACAGTCAACTTATAATAAGATATGGGATAAACCAAATGATAAACGAAATAGATCCATAAAATCTAACCCACAAACATCAAATACTTCATAAAAATTTAATGATTTTTAGGGAATTTCATATCTTTTAAAAACTCCACTAGTGATTTGATAGCATAGAGATGATTTATATAATTTAGTTAAACTTAAAAAAATTTATGACCAAAGTAATCTATATTCTAAAACCTTTTTAGTAGTTATTTGATGTCCAAAATGACCTCCATATGAAAGTATATGAAAAAAAATATAAGTACAAATTTAATATCATCCATAGGGATGAATCTTCTAATTACATGGTCATTAAAAATAATCCATAAATAAGGATACTACTAAACATCAACTTTTGAATAATATTTCAATTTAGACATTTTATTCATATTAAAGAATGGGGTTACTTTTATGTGACTAAAAAATTGACCAAAACTGAAAACTATGGAACTTGGGTGACTTTGTACTATTTATCACCCAGGAAGGAGTGGTCAAGGATTTTTTTCAATTAGTGGTCTACATAAACAGTTTAAGGAAATATAATCTTTTGGTATGCAACAATATTTTCATAGCTATTATTATACTTTATCTCCATGTTGAATTATTATAGCATTAATATCTATCTCATTAGCCTTGGATTCACATCATCTTTCTTGATCAAATACTTAAGTGCCTCATGGTTAGAATAAATTTTCACGTTAGTAAATAAAAAGTAAGACCACAATTTTTATAAATCACAAAAAATTGATAAAAACTCCTTTTCATTTGTTTTAAAATTTATTCAGGTGGTTTCTAAGGTCTGAGAAGTGTATTATATCACTTTTTCATCTCCTTAAACATTTTAGGATAACATAACTCCCTCAACTTTGTTTGAAACATCATAATATATATCAAAAAGTTCATTATAGTTGTGTGGGAAGATTATGGGGGCTATGATTAGGCACTATTTTATATTTTAAAAAGATATCTTGTATGAATCATCAAGTAAAAATCTAGCTTATTTCTTGAGTAAGTTAGTAGGGGGAAAATCTAGTTTAATTCCCTAATAAATATTCTAAAAAAATCCATCATTCCATAAAAATGGATGGATATGTATCACAGTAGTGGGTTAATGTTGGGTAGAAATCACATCAAATTTGGCCTTGTCCACTTCAATCCCATTTTTAGAAATTATATGACTCAAAACATTCCCTTTCTCTACCATAAAATTGCATTTTCAATGTTTAAAATAAGATTTTTCTCAATAATTCTTCTTAAAACTTCTTCCAAACATTCAAGAAAAATTTCAAAAAAATTCCATAAATAGTACAACCATATAGGAATATCTCTAAGAACCTCTCAATAAAGTGTAAAACCGATACGAACCTTGAAACATTTAATGGTTCCCAAGGATTTGAGATGTCCAAACTGAATCCTATGGTAATAAAATATACTAAATGGGTAAGTGAATTTAGTTTTTTTCATGTTATTCCAAATAAATTGGAAATTAAAAATACCCAAAAAGTACATTAATATAATAGTATTAACCCTTCTCCATAATCCTATCTAACATTTTTTTTATAAAGGGAATGCGAAAGTTGTTCTTTGAGGTCACATGGTTCAATTTATGACATTCAATGAAAACCGTCCAGCTATTCTGAATTCTTATAGTCACTAACTCATTGTTCTCATTTTATATAATTGTGTATCCAATTTTCTTTAGGAAAATTTGAATGGGGATCACTTAGAAGTTCTAGTTGGATTAAATAATTCTAGATCCTAAAAGGCTTTCTACTTCATTTTTAAAACTCCTAGGGGGTTTTGGTTGAGCCTCCTTTAGGGATGTCTCATAGTTTTTGATTCACTTTAAAGAAAAATAATATTTCTATAGGTGGTAGGGATAATACATGGTATATACCCTAATGTATAACCTATATCAATAATGTTTTGTTTCATAATTATTATCAGGTAGTGTTATTTATTGAGATTTACATTTTTTGTGATTATTATTGGTAGTTTCTTATTTTGTTAAGAAAAAAATATTTTTATTGGATTATAGTAGCTTAAATTCTTGTTAATGGGGTTTTATAATGATGTTTTGGACTTAATTTTATCCATTCCAGCAGCCTATACATGTAAATCAAACGTTATAGTGAAATTTTTTATTGAATAGTCAAAAAAAAATTTTCATTAACTTATCTAAACTATTTAACACATAAAAAAATTCCATATTAAGTTTATTTTAAAAAAATATTCATTTTAGAAATAAAATGTTTCCAAATCTTCTCATAATTAAAATATTGCATGAAAATTTTATTTTTTTCTTTCAAACAATAAGTAAACTCAAAATGGTTCAATGTAAACTAGTTTTCTCTTTATAGAGGTACTTTATTGAATCAGGAATATTAAAATTAATTGTGTGATCACTAAAATTCATTTAAAGTGTCCCTCCGTTATTTTTTTTTATAATTTTTATGTTAAAATAAATAACCCTTCTATGATGATAGGGGAATAGAATTTACCTCTATGTTCTTCAAGGTTTATATTGTGGAAATTAGTAGTAAAAATAATCTTTTTCCACTGGCTAGAACATCCTCTCTAACTCCAATTGGATAGGAAGTGGTTCGGTTAACCAGTTGTACAGGCCATCAGGTGGGGTTGAACTTATCTATATGGAATAATAAACTAAATATGTCATTACATTAATTAATTCTCCCAAATAACATAATAAATTTCAAAAAGTGAGTTCTCCTATGGTATAAGGGATAATTAATATACCAAGATCTTATAATTTCCTAGGTATTTGTGCGTAACATGGGATGAAACATTTTTATCTAAATTTAACTTTTCATCTCCTTACAACCTTCTATTACAAGTTCGCATGTATTTGATAATTTTTTTATACATTTGGATTTAGTGGATGACTTCTCATAATGGGATTTTGATCTCCACTCTTTTGAATATTTCCAAGATCTCTTGTTTTAGTGACTCTTCAATAATTTTATATGGTGATTTTTATTTATAAGGGAAGGGATGTTGGGATTGATTTTAATCACACATCTTGGAATTTCCATTTTCCCTCTTTAATGAGGCTATCTTCACTGGTACTTCTTATTTAGGGTATTTTTTAGGTCTAGATTATTCAAGTTCAGTGGGCTATCTATTTCTAGATTCATCTTGAGATGGGAATTCTTTATAGTTATTCAGTTCCTTGAAACTCAAAAATGAAATAAAACTAACACTTCCTTTAGTGTTAGGTATTAAATGATCTATAAGTTTACTTGAAAATTTATTTTTCAAGTCATTGTGGGTAGACATGACCTGGATGTACTATCCTTGCATCTCCTTAAGTCATGATCCATGAGTACTAAGAGTAGGTTTTGAGTAGTGTGAAACTATATAATTTGTTTTAGTATGTCTTTAAGGGACGATTCTTGAGTATATCCTTATTAGTAACTTTTAGGAAGCTGATAATTTATCCTTTAGAAGGGTGGTGTTTGGAAAATAGTTGAAAACCTTTATAGAATAGTGGTCTTTGCTACTATATGTTCATAGATATAAATTTAGTGTTATAATATTATTCAATTCCTAGATTACTTCCTATTTAAATTAGGCATGGTTTTTGGAACATGGTATCACAACATTCTTGCACATATAGGGAACCATCAGTGTAGTTATCTAAGGAGTGATATATTTTATAGACCTAATGAGGCGTAGTAAGTTTTTTCCAAGAACCGTTTTCAAAAATATAATTCTCACAAGAGATTATAGTTATTATATTTTATTTTCAAGTAAATTTGAGTTTGAAATTTTTACCTCATGCACACCTCTTTTAGTGGTTCTTTTACCAAATTTTTGCGAATTTATGGAGATCCTATTAATTATTTCTCAAAATTAAATAGAATTTTTATTAGTTATCCTCCAAAATAATCTTCCAATAGGTTTATTTCTTTTTATATCAACCCTTGGTAAATGAATACCAAGAAATTATGGTCTTAGAAATGTTGATGTGGGCAGAAGGTTGTCAACTGCTTGAATCTTTCCAAGAATTCATAGAGTATTTATCCATTAACTTGATTGATTTCATAAATCTATATCTTAAATTGGGTACTGATTTAGTAAGGGAAATTTTTTTGGATAAAAACCTTCTAAAAATTATCTCAGGTGGTGAATTATATAGGATTGAGGTTGTTGAGCCACTCCTTGGGTAATCAATAAAGAGAGAGGGGGAGTTATTCTTGCTAATTAGATCTTTGGTGACACCTATAGGTCTAGACTAGTTGTATATTTCTCCAAATTATCTCAACCTCCTATTGGAATATTCCCTTGATGTAACATGAAATTTAGGTAGTAAATTAATCATTCCATTTCAAAGATCATAAACCTATGTATTACTCATTTCTCAAAGCTGGTTATCATTTTTGAAATTGGGTGCGGAAAGTTATATCATGGTTCAATTTAGTTGTGGATAATTTTCATCCATATTTTCACTTCATAATATGATCCTAGTAGAAAAACTTTATAAATGTGGATAATTTTTCAATAAGATAGTGAACAATTTTCTCTACACATATTCAATGATTCTTAAATACCAAATTATTTCAAGTATAGTTTGTTCAACCTTCAGATCAAAACCTATGAGGTGAGATGAACTAGACATGGTCATGTGTTAAATTCTTTTTTTTTAAAGTTTGAACTTAACAATATCCTCACTGAAATGGTTCTTGTTTTATGAGATTCCTATCTCAGGGCCCTTAGTAATAAAATTTATGAAGTTAGATTAAATGAAGTAGTAGAGAACTCAAGTTCTCTCAAGAGAGGAGAGTGTTTTGGATGTGTTCTTATATTTTTAATGGGTTTGGTGTGTGATCATGCCTTAATTGAGAGTGAAATAAATATTAAAAATAATGGCATGCCTTATATCATCCACTCACTTTACCTGTTAAATCATAATTCTAATTTTACTCTCATGTTCTCTCTCTAATATGTGAATCCTCACTCAATCACCCCACCTAGTGATTTTGTTTTAGAAATTAGAATGTAGTGATCAATGTAACCTATTATTTAGACTATACCAATGATTTGATATTTACCATCATCCTTGGTTCATATCACTAATAGATATCATAATAAATAAATACATTCTAGGTGTCCCATGTGCTTAAACTAAAAATGAGACAAGATGAATTTTAAAAACATAAACAATCAAAATCTCCAACAAATTACAATAATAAAATTCTTCCATAGAGATAGATAAAAGAGTATGATTAATTGAGTATCAAATTAATTAATATGAGGTGAAGGTTAATCTCTTCGTCTTGACCACTAGGGGTATAGTGTGTCATCACTGGAGTTATTAAAGAAAAATGCAATAATAAATTAGTAAACAACAGCTATAGTTGATCGATAGATCGGGTAAGAAACCTTTTATCCAATAAATATTTCTCCACTTTATAATAAGTTGATTGGGGATTAATTATAGTTCAGAAACATCCCTCACCTACATGGAACAAATTCATTTTCCACCTCCAATATTTCTAGTATTTTTGAAACATCCCTCAAATTCCATACCTAACTTCCTATTCTTGATTATTTCTACATGTACATCTAGGGGGTTTGGATCTTCCTAGGAAGGTCCACCTCAAATATTCCAATATTTATAACAATATACCCATGATAAATTTTATTCTTAACCATCTAGATGATCATTGTGTAGATACAATAGAGGTTCACTTCCTGATCTAGACAAACTAGTGAATGTAGGTTTTGATTTACAAATTTCTATTTTGAGTATTTTAGTGATTTATCCCCATATATGTGTAATGAACCATATATATATATTTTGAATCTATAGAGGTACCTTGACATATCTTGTATATCAAGCTGGTTACTATTACATAGGTTGTGAATTGGGTCTGTGATGTTTACATACCTTAGTGGCCCCAAGAGTAACCTTACACAGTCATAGAAGTGTGAAGGTACCTTTACATATACTTACCCACATAAATAATCCCTACATAGGGACATATTACCCTTACATAGAAAAATTCACATGTCATTGAACCTTATGTGGAATGATAAATCTTAGACTTAACTAGACATAACCCCTAAGAATAGTGAATGTACCCTTCCAAAGCGGTAGTGTAACCTTTCCATTAACTATGTGCCAATTTTATATAGATTTTGTAATGAATTTATTACCTTGAAACGAGTTTCAATTTGACCTTGACGAAGTTTTGGGAATCATAGGATGACCCTGAAAAAGTCATCCCCACCCATGTGAGGGCCAATGGTTTTATCCTTCGATAGCACATATGGTACCCTCACGTAGTTACTTGATTACCTGGATGTTAGAAGATGAGGCAGTAAATATCAGCCTCAACCAGGGAGATCGAGTGATGGTCTTGTCTCAATATAGGCATTAAATTAAACATATGGTATGCATATCTCTTCAAAATTATAGTTAGTGTATTGAGAATGTGTGAGGTATCACCATCTTTGACTCTGATCAATCCAAGTATCCTTTGAGTGAGATTAGAATCATATTCCATTAGGTACATCAACCTAGCTTCATTCATCTAGATTAGTGTCTTGCAATGGAATATGGTGTGATTTTTAGTTAATTATATAGGGAGGTGCCGCTGATTGTCTATAATAACTTGAAATGTTGTAGTAGATTAATGAGAATTAGTACTCGGTGTAGTCTTCTTCTTATGGTAGGTTCTCTACCATAGTCACTTGAGTGACCATGCTTTCATCATGCGGTAGGTTTGAGATGTGGTAGATTGTCAAACCATGGGGTGTGTGGTCAACTTTGGACCTACAATAGATCCAAATCTCCCCATGTGGTTGGTCTACTAACTATAAAATGAATAGTAGATTGATAGAGTTATTATGGTAGGTTTCAATGAGAGGGATATAATATTTTTAGTTATAATGGTGTGATATCTTTTGGTATTCTAATGGTTGGTTGGATGAGTTATCATGAGGTGCACTCCATGTAGTAGATTTTTTCCCGTATGGTAGCTTTGGGGGGGGGGGGGGGTTGAAGTCAACCATGAGGTCTTGAGGTCACTCCAAACCTATTCATATGGTTTGTTGACTGACCACGATTCCTTTATACAATATATTCAAAGGTTTTGGGGAGCCACAATAGCTCAATATTTTGTGATGGGTTGATTATATTCCCATTTAAATCACAAAAAACTCAAGTGACCGTGTCTTTGGGGTGTAGTAAATCATGCCTTTACCCTTAGAATATAATTTTGGTTCTTCACTTAAATTTTATACATGTATTTAGGGCCTTGATGTAGAAAACACGGAGGATAACACTAACTTGTTTAGAATAAAATCAAAATTTAGTGTTGCCTATGTTTAAATTTTGAAAAACCAATATAAATCATAAACAAATCCTTGAATTAATAAACGGATTTCCATAAATTTTTAAACAGATAAAATTAAATACTTAAACAATTTAAACATTTTATACTAGATATGATTTAAACAATTAAAATTCAAAGTTAAAAGTCTTGAAATAATGGTATTCCAAATTCCCAAAAATTAATTCATGGATTTAAATTTAAATCCAAAATTTGAATGAAATACTAAAATTCAACATTTAAACCATTTATCAATTTAACTCCAAATTCTCAAAAAGATAAAAAAATTTTAAAATTAATTGGGTTTTATCAAGAGCAGGCTTTAAACTACATTGAACTGAAACCTATTTTTTTGGGAATGTTAGATCATATCAAGGGTAAATCAATGGATTCCACAATGATGAAAGTTATTGAACAATGGCCTAGAAAAATCATGGTGACCAATATATATAGTTTTATTAGTTTTTCTGGACATTAATTATGATAAGTGAAAAATTTATCATTGCTATTAAATCCAATAATTAAGCTTATTAAAAATAGATCTAAGTTCCATCAGATATAATTTGAAGATAATTTCAAATATCTGAAGAGAAG
The DNA here is from genome assembly GCA_963277665.1 of Viscum album. NCBI lineage: Eukaryota > Viridiplantae > Streptophyta > Magnoliopsida > Santalales > Viscaceae > Viscum > Viscum album. The sequence goes on from OY728126.1 coordinate 459,750,254, forward strand.
GTTAGTCAGTGTAACAATGCTTACACTACCATGCAGTGGAGAAGAGGTTTTGATACATAATGATGAATCAAAAAATGGATTTGAATGTTTTATCATGTGTAATTATATAGTAATAACATATTCCTCAAAAAAATTTATGATTCATGAGTAAAATTTCCCGACTCATGATTTTTAGCTAGCAATAATACTTTTTTATTTGATAATATAGATGAATTATCTATATGATGAATGGTTTTATATATATACTAATCATAAAATTTTGATATATATACTAATAATAAAATATTGAATTATAAATTCACATAGAGAGAATTGAATATGATCCAAAGGAAATGGTAGGCGTTGATTAATGATTACAACTACACAATAAATTACCAAGATGGGTAGGCAATCAAGGTGGTTGATGCATATAATCAAAAGGATCATATTAAATTATCCATCACGAGGATTGAAATAGATCCAATACTTATTTATTTTTAGAGTATTTACCTTAAAATAATAATTAAAGGGGATAAATCATATCTTTCTTAGATAAATGTTCAACCATATATCCATGTGAAGATTAAAGAAGCACATAAGGAATATTTGGAGCTATAAAAGAACGTAAGGATTGTCTTGGTGTTAGATCTTGATCATGAGGTAATGATAATATTTAGGAACTGGGTATGTGTTCCATCAATACAATAATTTATGGAGTTATTTAATTAAGTACATATCTCATCATTGTCTATTCATCATATAAACATGATGATGTATAGATATATTAGGGAAAATTTCTTGTGGGACAATATGAAAAGGGATATTATAGGGTATCTATCTCGATGCCTAGTATGTAAGAAAGTACTCTTAGATGCAAAAAGTCTAAAAGTATTATGAAACCATTACCCATAATCATATGGAAATGGGAAAATATCTTCATTAATTTCATTGTAGGACTCCCCAAGACATCTAAAGGACAAAATTCCATTTGAGTTATAATTGATCACCTTATGAATTCAACACATTTCATAGCTACTAGAGTGGATTTCCATGTTGTGAAACTTGCCAAGATAAACATTAAGAAAGTGGTAAGACTATATAAAGTACCAATACAAGTGTATCTAATCAAGATCCAAAGATTAACTCAAATTTTCTGATAATTCTTTAATAATAATTGAATACATAGTTGAACTTTAGAACTATTTATCATCCATACAAAAATGGCATGTCTCAGACAACTATTCAAACCCTAGAAGTTATGCTGTGATATTTCTATATAAATTTCAATGGTGGTTTGGATCAATACCTTACTCTAGTTGGTTTTTTTTATAATAATAACTCTACATTTAGAATTTATATGGATCCTTATAAACCTTATATGGAAATAAGTGCAAGGATCCAACATGTTGAGATAAATTTTTAGAACCAAAGGTATTGGGGCTTGAGCTAGATGAAGAGATTTCAGAGAAATTTAGAGACACTAAACAACAAATCAGGGTTGATAATAGTTGAAAATAATGTTATTATGATAATTTTTAATCAATATCAAGAATTAAAAGTGGGTGATTAGGTATTCCTATAAATATATTTAGGAATAAAGTTACATTATTTGGTGAGAAGGAGAAGTTGAGATTCAGATATATCGGTCCCTATGAGATTCTTGATTTTATCAGGATGATATCTGATCACTTATCACTTCCACCAAACCTCTCTCAAGTTCATGATGATTTTGAGGAAGTAAATACTTGACCATTCACATGTACTAAAATCAGAGGCTATAAATATAGATTATGATATTTTTTATGATGAAAAATTGGTAGAGATTCAATATCGAATAGATAATGTTCTACAAAACACGACCACTCAGCCACCAATGTTTTATGGTGAAACCATAAATTTGAGGAAGATAAATAATAAATCTAATATTTAATGAGGTAGAAGTATAATCAAATTTTCCGCTTATAATAATTAAATTTATAGGGAAAAATTCATATAAGGGTGTATAATATAATATCCTAAGATTTTAGAATATTTTATCTTTAATAATTATGATGTGTTCGATAGTGTGTGATACACACAAAACCAAAAATATGTGAATAAATATTTCTTAATATAAAATTAATATATTATTTTATAGTTAAATTAAATTTAAAAAATAAATGACTTTTTAAAATGGGTCAAATTCACTTAAGGAAATACCATTATTTTTTGAGAAACCCTATTTGAGCTGCTTTATTGAATTATATATTTTTACTAACTTTAATACTTTTAAAGAATTATTTTAATAAAATTTATTGAAAAATTTAATTAAAAATAAATAAAATCAATTAAGGATATCCATGAAATTATTATGTAATGATATATCATAATCTTATAATAATTACTAGTTAAATAGATATGTTTTGTTTAAAAACAATGTATTATTTATATACCTTTTTATTTAAAAGACTAATAATATTATTATGAGTATGAAAATTATAATATATTATTTTTTACACATGCATAAAAATTAATTATTAATCATACATTGATAATCATTGGTTATAAATTAAGATGAAATCATTTTAAGGTAAAATTAGATGTTTTTTAGAAAACCATTTTTATTGTGCACAATGTATTTTATATTAATGTATTAAATTAATAAATCTAAATGAATTTTTATAAATTAAAACTTTAGATAGTAATATATGAAGTAAAATAAATTAACATTCATCTAATGTTTTTTACTAGATAAGGAATAAGAATAAATTCATTTTAAGCATCAAAATTAAAATTTTCTTCTAACAATGGGTTTCATGATTTTTGTGTATGGATTATAGAATTAATATCTGAAACCATTATAAATTGAATATTATAAAATGTTTAATATATCTTTTAATTTCCTATAAAAACTTGGTTATAAGTTCAATTTCTTATTTCTTCATAAAAATATGTTACATCAGTAAAAGGTTTATCGCCACAATAATGGTAAAAATGGGTTAAAAGGGTTAAACTAAGGGAGAAGGATTATAATATCAAAAAAAATTATATTTACCTAATTTTTTACTGTATTTGGACTTAAATCACCTTATATTTAAAAATTGTATTATTTTGGATCCACTCTGTTAGATAAATTCAATTATTATATTTAAATTTTCTTAATATTTACTGGGGTGCAACTACCCTCACTTATAAAAGGGATCCTCATATTCTCACTTATCCAAACTAATTGATAAAAAAATATTATATAATATCTTCCCAAATACCTTAAAAAATCACCATACCATGTCTTTGTGATTTAGGTTTTCACAACATACCCATATAAAACCCTTTAATGTGTTTTTCAAAGGAGATTATCCAAGGAATATGTATATTTCCTTACTAACCTATTTTAAGTTTAATTCTTATTCAACCTCATTAAAATATTTTAGAACGATATTAATATAATTAAATATGTATATTTACTATAATAAAATGTTTTCATATTAATGGAACACCAATTTTATAACTCTTTTCCATCCAGTGTAAAATGAAAGTGTTGCTTATGTGTACGTAAGGACTATCGTCCCCAAGAAGCGATGTATTTTATTTTTCATTAACTTGCCTCATAAATGGTTATATGGATGTATTTAATGAATATATATGATATTTATAATAATAATATTATTTTTTAAGATAAATTATTATTTTCCTTCCTTTTTACCATCAATTGAAAAACAAAAACATCACTTGTGAGTACGTATGGACTACCGTCTCCATGAAGAGAAGTAATTCATTTTCCATCGTCACCTTACATGAATGGTTATAAAATTGTATATATTAAATAAATATAATATTCATTATATTTTTAATATTTATGATATTATTAAACTCTGAATAAGTTTTAAGTATTGGGATCATTGAACTGAATCACACATGGAAAACAAAACCGTTGACAACCAAATATTGATTTTAATGAATAATTGTTAATAAATGAGTGATTGGAAATTACAATAGAATAATTTTTAATAATATAAGTATGAATATGGTTCTTTTATAGATTTATAATAAGTCTAAATTTATTATATAGGATTTTACTGTGCATAATAATCAATTAATCTCTTGAGGAAAGAGTTTATGTTACAATCTCACTATTTATCAAGATTTTTTTTGTCTCAATTTATATTAAAGAAAATTACATGGTATCTATTTATTAAACCTCATATATTTTCTTATTCTATGGTTATACTTAAAATTTAATATATATTTTTTATATTTACCTTTTTGGTACTCAAACATATTAAAGAAATATTCTTAAGAATTGATGACCTTATTTCTCATTTTTAGTCGAGAATCTTTTTCCTACATATAAATATTCTTAATTTTTATTATGAAAGTTATTATCCAATTTTAAATGATTGAAATATATATTTTCTAATACATTTAAATTTATCTACAAATGACTAAAATTAATATTTTCAAATGTTTTCCATACGACTCACTTTTCACTTTTTTTAAAAGTAAAAAAAGAATGATTTTAGACATAAAAAACATAAGCAGATTTAAGAGCATCACATCGTTCGTTTATAATTTAAATTAAATTAAAACTATCAATGATTTTATAAAGAAAATAATATTCCCATTATCTTGGGAATTCTTATTTTTTAAAATCTACCAAAAGAAAAGGATGTTTTCTCTGGTATTTCAAATCACATTTCTAATGATTTGATAAAAGTATCTTTAATATATGTAAACATCCTTTGAGTATTGTTATAATTCACTAAGAATATAGTATTATAATAACATCCAAGTTTTTTCTCTTTATGGTTTGTGATGATGATATTTTAATGACGTTTTCATAAAACCTAGTTCTTTCTCATAGGTTAATTAAGAAATGAAGGATTGACGAATTCACTTTTGTTCTTGGGAATTATTGATGAAAGAGGGAATGAGGAGTAAACCCAAACCATTAAGCGAATTTTTATATTATGTGATGATTAGGTTAATTATATCCCTCCAATTCATTGGGTAATGTTTTATATCTCATGAGCTCAAAGGGTACATAAGAGATTTTCCTATGCCCAAAAGGGTACATAGGTGGTTCGACCATGCCCAAGAAGGTACATAGGTAGTTGGCCCAATACTAAGAAGGTACATGGGTAATTAGCCCATGATAAATATGTGATTAATTTCATGGTTATTAGGATTGACATATAGTCATTATGTTTATAGGAATAAAGAGTGAACCCAATACACTACATGACTTTTTCCATTATGATAGTATTGGGAGTGGGCCTTGACTAAAGAAATTATATTCTATGATTTTGTTTATACCACATTTTTATATGAAGAACTTATATATTATGATTATGATATTCTTTTATTACTCATGATTAATTATTGACAATTCCATAGTATTATGAATAATTTTTATTATTATGAGATATCTATATTCTATGACTCATGTTTTATGGTTTGTGCCTTATTGTGTACGATATAATTTGTTTTCCATGCTCTCATACCCTTATGTTATGTTATTATCACTTTTTATCATTAATTGATATATCCCATGTTAACACTTATTGAATATATAATATAAAACTTTATTATGTTCCCTTTCCCCCAAGTTATGAAGAAAGGTTTTAAGTAGGGAATATCTAAGAGAGGAGCTACCAGAAGGGAAATTTAAAGGTGTTGTTGAATATCTTTCATGAAATAATTTGATTATGTATCTAGTCTAAGAAAACACTAAACCTTTATGGTTATAGAGTTTTTATTATCATAATATGTATTTAATATTCATCTAAAATGATATAATATTTATTTTAGTCATGCTCAAATCACCTTAGTTGGTATTAGACTAGGGTTTGATTATTTTTATAAATTAGGTAACAAGAAATTTAGGGATATTACATATGATAACCTATGATAAACCAAAGTGATTTAGGTTGTTTCATAGGTTTATAAGAAGGTGTTATAATTTAAAACATCTTAGAAATTATTTTCATTATCATATGATTTATCACTATGGTTAATGTTGATTGGAACTCACAAAATCCTTTTTAGTGTAAGAAAATGATGAGAAATGTATGCTTATTGTGCATTCATGCCATATTTTTATATTCTTATACCCACTCTTTTATCATTTAAAAATTTAGTAAGAGTATCACATCACCAAATCAGGGATTAGATATTTATTTATTAGGGAAAACACCTAATGGTGCAATGATTGCATCTCAAGTATATATCTACTCTATGATATAAATTTATGGGAATGTTCTTCCCAAAAATCTTGTTACTCTCCCTATTGTTTTATTTTATGTGATTTTGGTAATGGATTATCTCACTATATATAAATTTCATATCAATTTACAAGGAATGATGTCACATTTGATATTCTGAATTAATCTATAACAGTATATTGATGTAAGGATGAACACAAATTTTCAATAGATATTAATTCCCTTATATAAGTATTGAGACCTATTCATGAGCAGTATTTTTATCAAATTACTGGGGAGAAACTCAATATTGAATATATTGCTATTATGTGGGAATATATATATGTATTACTAAAAGAGTTACCTAGATTTCCCCTGAATCATGAAGTCGATTTTTTTAATATATTTCATAAATGGTACTACACATATTTAAAAGTCTCCTTATACAATTTCTCCAATGTAGTTGTAGGAATTGAAGATTAAACTCTAGGATAATATAAAAAAGGGATTCACATTATCCAGTTCATCATAATAGGGTGAAAATGTTCTTTTTGTAAAAAAATGTTGGTTAATGTGTCTTTATATTTATTATCAAGAACTTAACATGATCATTATCAGAAAAAAGTATCCTCTATTATACATTGAAGTATTGTTTGATAAACTGCATTGAGCTCAGTACTTTTAAATGATTGATCTTTGATCTAGATATCAAAAGTTAATGTAAAAAAGGGAGGATACACCCAAGATATATTTCCATACATAATATGGAAACTATGAATTTATATTTATACTATTGGGATTTACCAATCAACTAATATCTCTATGGATCTAATGAATAGAATATTTAGAGATTACCTTGATCAGTTTTTGGTAGAAATTATAGATAATATTAATATATTTTTGAAGATTAATGAGGATTGTGGAGATCATTTAAGGATTGTGTTGAAGACCATGAGAAAGGATAATCTATTTTCAATTTTATCAAGTGTGAATTCTTTCTATAGAAAGTATCATTCTTAGGAAATATAATTACATGCAAGGGTATATCGGTGGATCCTTCAAATATGGAAGTTATTAAACACTATCCTAGAACAAAAATGGTGACTGAGATCAATAGTTTTCTTTGTTTGGATAGATATTACTTAATTTTTTTGATAAATATATCACATAGATCAAATATGATAACCAAGTTGATACCAAATGTAGCTAAGTTCTTTTAGATAGATAAATACAAAGATATTTTAAAGGATAAGAAGAGAATATTTTTAGTGAACCTATGATCACACTACCCTATAATGGATATAAGTTTTTAATATATAGTGATGCATTAAGGAAGGGAATTAGATGTCTTCTCATGAAAAATTACATGGTAGTGACGTATATGTTATGATAATTGAAGATTCATGAGAAAAAGTACACAATTCATGATTTGGAGATAGAAGTGGTATGTTTTGATTTGAAAATATAGATTCATTATATGTATGGTGAAATTTGTGATATATATAATGATCATAAAATCTTGAAGTATATTTTCATACCATAAGAGTGGAATATGTTCCAAATGATATTGTTGGTGTTGATTAAGGATTACGACTGACCAATAGATTACCACCCCGAGAAGGTGATTAAGGTGGATGATGAGATAAGTCAAAATGATAATGGTAGATTATCCATGATGAAGATTTAAATAGATCCAATACTCATGGATTTTTATAGGATGGGCCTAGAATTCATAAGGAAATGACACAATTCTTATCTTTCTCAGATGACTGTTCAACTATCCATCCATGTGAAGATTAAAGAATCCCAAAAGGAAGGAACAAAGCTATAAAAGAAGTAAAGGATTATTAATGAGTTAAATATTTATCATAATGGAATGATAATATCTAAGAACTAGGTATATGTCCTGTCAATACTAGAATTAAAGCAGGAACAATTAAATGAAGCACAAAACTCATCATTCCCCATTCATCTTGGAAAGATTATGATGTATAGAGATATGAAAGAAAATTTATAGTGGGGAAATATGAAATGGGATTTTACAGAGCATGTATCTTGATTTAAAACATCAAAAATGTATTTTAAAATATTACTATTCTTGATATATTTATTGACACACAACACCAAGATTTAAGCGAAGTACGATATTCTATACAAATATTATTATTTAAATGTGACCCTTATGACCTAGCTGTTAAATTAGAAGGTATGAATAGTAATAAAAATATTATTAAAAATATTTATAATGGTTTTATATAATGAAAATTTAATTGTCTGTTAATAATAAATTAGTATTTAATTTTCAGTGAAGTCATTTTATGCTTCAAAAATCTGTTTTCTTAAAAAATAATTTTTATCGGTTATTGTGAGAAAATATTATAATTAATTTATACTAATTTTAGAGATTCTATTTGAAAAAATGATATAATTTTTTAAATCATTATACCAAAATTATCTTTGGGTCAATGTTATATATAATTTTGGAAAGATTGATTTTTTATTAAATATTGAAAAATAGCGATTTTTGTAAAGTTGTCATTTATTTTCATTAAAAAACCCCATTATGATTTTAATTTTATATTAAAGTAACATAAGTATTGTTTAAATAGGTATAATATAATTAAATATATAATAATAATAATTATACTTGATTTTGGTATAAGTTCTTTTTTGTTTTTAAAAACACATTTATCTAAAAACTATTATTCATTGTGTTTTACATATTTATATTAAATTCACTTGTATAAATTATATAAATTTAATAATAAAAAATGGATTCTATATTTTTATTTATGAGTTTTAATTTTTTAAATATGTATATTTTATTTTTGGTCATTATGAATAGAAATCATAGTAAAATTTTGCCACCTCATAAGGGTTAATCGGGTAATTAAGTTTAACATTAATGTGATAAGGCCTAAAAATCATCATAAAACTTATATTTATTTTATTGGATTTTTTTGACCATGAACATCTAGGGTTGAAATATGTAGAAATGTTTACCACTTTCCTTTGATAATGACCTTAAAATGAATTTGAATAAAAAATTAAAACAAAATGTCTCTTTTATTTTAATATATTCCATATTTTTTCATTGGTACAAAAATGTGTTATGTTTGGTTATAAATTTTTATTTAAAATATTAATTATTTTTTTCATGGAAATTTATTTTTAATTTTTAGTAATGAAATAATTTCCTTAAATTCTTATGCAATGCCGACATAGTGCTTGTGCAAGCAATATAAAAATCACATAAATGATTTTAAAAACTAAACAAGTAACATGTATTTGGTAAGTTATAGTTCACCAAGAATTATTATATAAAAATAACATATTATGGATGTTTTAAAAGTTTATATTCTAATTCCATCACTATCTTAATATCATTAAAGACAAACTATGTTAATAGTCCCGAAAATTAATATACTAGTTTATTAAGTAAAATAATATATTATTTAATGATTTAAAATTCATTAAAATTTTATATTTGACCAATTAAATGGGATATAGTAAATAATATAATCAAATATTTTTTAATGGTTTAATTTTACTTTTATACTAACTTTCTTGACCCATAAATAGTAAAAAACATTGATATCACGGTAATCGTTAAAAGGGTTAACATGGGGGGGATTAAAATGAAGTGACAAGGATTAAACACCACATAAACTTGTATATATTTTATTTTATTATAGTATTTAGTATCTTACACATATTAAATTAAAAATATATAAAATTTTCACCACTTTTCTATGAAAATAAATTTATATTAATTTAAAAATTTAACCAATTCCAAGAGTGCCACTCCCCTCACTTATAAAAGGGCACATCCTCTCTTCTCTTACTCTCACATTTTTAGAGACCTAGTTTGGAAAATACCTAACAAAATATCTTCCCAAAAATACTTCCTAAAACTTTGAAGTCTAAGTAACATCAAAATATCAATCCTATATGGCTTGAGGTGTAAGAGAAAGTGGTTATTCGGGGAGAAGGTATAAGTACTAACCAATATATTTCAAGTTTATTTATTATTTTAACTTATCCAAATATTTATAAAACATGATGATATAATATAATTGGTATCAAAAATATTCTGATATTTTATTATGCTTATGTTAAAGACCTAATTCATCTCCTTTTCCATCCTATGGGTAACAAAAACATTGTTTGTGTGCATATGCGGACTAATACCTCAATGAAGCAATGTGTTTCATTTTCCATCACCACCTCTAATGGTTATTTATAATGATGGATTTAATATATATATATATATTATTAATTCCATAATTATCATTATCTAAAGATAATATATAGTATATTTTCTTACATTTCCACCTACTGAAAAATGTTAACGTTGTTCGTGTGTATGTATGGATTACCACTTCCATGAAGCACTGTGATTATTTTTTCATCACTGAATCACATGAATGGTATATATAAGTATATTTAAAGAGTTAATATGATATTTATGATATAATCATAATTATGTAAATATAAAATCATATTTACCTTATTTCTCTCATGTTCATTGAAATATGGAAACATTACTCATGCGTACAAACAAACTATCATCTCCATGTTGTAATGTAATTTATTTTTTTATAAATAATCCATATGTGGTTATAAAAATTATAATTAATACAAAATAAATATAATTAATTCCTGATCATTATTCTAGAAATGATGTAATAATGGCCCCTTTGACCATTTTCAACGCACTAATGTTATTTTTCAATTATGAACCGAACATCCTCAAAACACATAACACATAATTAACAGATTAATGAATTAAATATTTAATTTTAATAAATGTTTAATCATAAGTGACTAAACCTAGGGAATTCTATTAAATTATCAAATTATTATTATAACTTTATTACATATGAAATTATAGGGTGTATATAGAAAACCTATCCTCATGTTAAGGGATTTAATAACACAATTTCCTTTCATTTGGTTACATTAATTTATCATCATCTATGTTATGAAGATATTATGTGTGTAATTACCTATTATTATTTGATATTGTATTTAAAATTTATCTATTTTTATTTATATTTGTTACAAATAATCATTTCATTGATTAATTTTCTTCCCAATGTTACAATCTTTGTTATAGATTTCATAACTCAATTTATTTTCATTTGATTATAATACTTCATCATCATCTATGTTATGATAAGATTATGTGTGTAATTACCTCTGAAAATTTTATATTATATTTACACTTGTTTTATGTGGATTTATATTTGTTATGCATAATCACATCATTGATTAATTCTATTCTCAATACTATGACCTTTGTAAGGGGTTTCTTAACTCAATTTCCTTTCATTTGGTTATACCACATCTTCATTGATTATGTTATGTCAATATTATGTGTGAAATAACGTTTTTTGATTTATGTTATATTTACTTTTTTTTAGATTCAATGTTTTTTCACATAATAACTCCATTGATTAATTCTTAATTCAATGATATGATCTTTGTAAAAGTTATTCATCTTAAATTTTTTTTTATTTGGGACTTATTTTTATTTCATGAACCTATAATATTTTATGAGGTGTATGTACCAAAAATTTACATGTTATATAATGGATATCCTTATATTTATGTTATTTAATGTTTTATTTTAATTAATTTGTTTCATGGTCTTAAGAATCAAAAGTTACCAAAATGGTAAGGATTTTTTTGATAAAATATCATCTTATTTCATGATTTTATATATTAAAAGTTCCTTTTGATGGGATCATATAATATCATTTTCTTGAAACACATATCTTTTTTTATATAATGGTAAATAATTTGGTTCACATTTTTAAATTCCATTTCCCCTCTTATTTATTGAAGAAACATCAAGAAAGTTTTTTATAAGTGATATGAATATTATATCTTCTTTTAGATCAGGAATATTTCTCTTCCATATATTTTTATTCTAAAATAGTTTAAAATATATTCTTATTGAAACTTTAGTGATTTCTTAAGGTCATTTTTAAGTGTATTTGACTTTATATACAATTTTTTGAAAATAAATATTTCTAACATTCTTTATATGACTAATTGTTTACTTTATTTACCAAAGTCTGAAATGAATATTTTATTTTAATATATATAGATTAACCTCCTTTTTGATCAACTTTTGATATTTTTTATTTTTTTCGTAGAAAATATCCAAGGTTATTTTCAAAGAAATGTTTTCCCTAATATTATGGAAATTTTTATTATTTTAAAATTTATTTTCAAATTGTAAAGTGCATTTTCTTTATGAATGATTATAATGGTATTTTAATGGTAATTCTATTAATAATAAATAGTAAAACTCTATTTTAGTTATACTAAAATGGGAATATGTTTTAATGATAATATCCTTATTATTTTTCAAGATGGATTATAACTATTTCAAAAATATTATCATGGAACTCATTTTATTTTCTAGGGTTAAATCAAGTTATGAAAGAAGAATGGTTATTTTTATATTTAAATGTACAAAATTATGATTGTTTTTCACATTCTATGACACTTAGAAATATATATGAATGATTTATGGGTGGTTATATTATTATCAAGGATGAGTGGATACAATTTAAATAAAAGATATGTGACTCTATTATATACCTATAATGCATTGGGTAAAGAGATGAAATTATCTAGTGATAAGTTTCTCCTAAGAGATTGTTAGAATTTACCGGGTAATTTATTCCATTTGTAATAGTAATTATAAGAGTGATATGATAATGATGTTATAGTATAAATATATGTTTTATTTATTATTTACGTGAGTTTTTAATGGTTCCTTTGATCAATATGGATAACAAATGGATCATGAATATTGATTCTTCACACACGATTATTTTATTCCTATTGATGAAATTCAATTTTTAATTCTTATATTTACACTTTCTAGAAATTTGAGTTCACCATTTAGTTATTTTGGTTTTTTGAATGTTATTAATAATTATGTTAAATGTATAATGTCTAGAAAGGTTTCATGTGTGAATAATTTTATGGGGGATATTGATGAATTATTATGGAATAAGAAGATATTAGTATATGGGGGAAATGATCACTTAAAGGCATGAGTATTGTCATGTAAATGTTTTTCATAATTCTATAAAACTATAAACCTAAAAATTCTTTGAGAATATAAGTGATTTAGTACTTAAATTTGATTATGTATGTTTTTAATGGTTGAAATTGGGTCACTTTTATTGGAATCAAAGACAATATGTTAAATAATATATTTATATCACTAGATTTGAGAGTGTAGTTTTGGAACTGTTATAGTTTTTATCATAGTATGGTTTAGATAAAATTGGATATTATTGTGATTTCATATAATATTAACTTAAGATTTATAGATACCATCATGGGTTTATAAGTATAATGTTTATCATAAGTTTAAAGGCATAGAAACCTCTTTTAAGGTTTTAAGTGATGAGATTTTAAGATGATTTAAAGTATTTTGGGATATATTTATGTTAATAAAACCCTTTGGATTGGTATTTATATTAGTTAGAATTTTATTTAGGGAATAATTTTTATATATTTTTTTGCAATAAGTTTAAAGGTATTGATAAATTTTAGGTTTATGTTGATCTTTGATGTTGAGGTAATTATGGTTCATTAGGACAAAGTGTTTATTTCATTTCTGGGACATATGTTTTATTGTATAGATTACCATGAGATTGAAAGGTGATTTGGTGACTATGTGATTAATGATTTTTTTGAAGAAGGTCGCTATATTGGGGAAATTATATTATTATGATAATTATAAATATTTTTGGATAATATGGGAGTTTATTTAAGAAATAAAGGCTAAATTGTATTTTGGAAGTATATATGATATTATAGTGATGGTTTTTAATGGAAGAGATTGTTATATTTTGGAGATGAATGTTTAGTATATATTGGAAGATTATATATTTAAATATTTATTATTTTTTGGTTTTGAACATAGTTAATTATATTTTAAAGAGTTTTAATGTTTTTTATTTATGTAATGTTTAAAGTTTAACTCTGGGTGTTATTTTTGAGTTTTATAACATTAATGTAGTATTTCTTCATATTTAATATTATCTTATCATGTGCTAAGAATTTTGGTTTTGGTTTATGAATAAATATAGGAGGAATAACTTATTATCATTTTGTAGATCATGTGATCTATTAGAAGTTGATTTTAGTACTTCAGGCATGAAAAATTCATTTGGGATATTAATTTCATAGAATAATAGATAAAATAGAAGTAAAAATAGATTGAAGCATAAACAAAGGATGAAACTTTACCTTTGGAATGGAAATATATCAAGTATGTAGTACCCTAGGTTTGAGGTATGTGTCATTTTTATGCGTTTTTATGTGTTTAAAGTGCATGGGATGAGTTGGGAAGAGGTTGGGAGAGTTTGGAATGATTTGGAATGAGTTTGGAGGATTTTCTGGCAGCGTAGGGCTTGAGAACGGTTAGTGGAAACCATGCGGGTTATCCAGGAAACCGTGCAGGGGAGACTGTAGGATTCGCATGACCTGTGCATAGTTTTCCAAACCGTGCAAGGAAACCATGTGGACCCTTGCTCTCGAGGAAGTAGAGTGTGCACGGTTAGCGCACGGTTTGTCAAACCGTGCGGGCTAACCGTGCAGCCACTTAAAAATAGGGTTATAAGTTCCCGTCTCCCTCGGGCTTAACCTATTTCACTCCAAACTTCCTCCCACTCATGGCTCACTTGGGTTCTTTGGTTCTCAGGGGGTGGAGGAGCTTTCCCACTCATTTTAGAAGCATTTTGAAGAGGGTTCTTGGTGTTTTGAAGGTGATTGCTCTCAGGTAAGTCTTCTCTGATGGTTTCATTGTGTTTTCCTCTAGATATTCTCTTCTCTCTTTCTTGGTTTTATAGATATACACTTTTTGTGTGTAGATATATGGTTGTGGTTGCCTTGGATGATGTTTTTAAGGCTTTTGAATATTAGAGAAAGGGATCTAGAGAGGTTTCGGTGGTGCATTTGCCAGATTTGAGGCGTGGTTGTTCGTGGGTTGATTTCTCGGGAACCCTAAATGTAGGTGGATTCACTCTCAACTCCACTTGGTTAGAAAAAATGGTTCTTTGTTACAATTAATTGTTGTGCTACAAATTAATTTTGAATTGTAATGCAAAATTGGTTGGAAATCCATTAGGTGATGTTTTGGGGATTTTTGGGAAAAAAGGGGTTTTATGATAAACTGCTATTGTTGTGGATTTAAAAATGGGGATTTTAAAATTGGATGCTATGGTTGATTTGGTAAAATGGTTGATGAAAATGGTTTCACTAAAGATGTGGTTTTATTGAAAGGTTGTTTTTCATGGAAAATGGTTTTCAATAAATGGATGATTTATTGAAGTGGATCGATATGCAATGGAATTGGTTGATTGCATGTTGTTGTGGCCTTGGTGGGTTATATTCTTTATTATAAATTGGTTTAAATGATGTGTGGAAGTGGGTGGGAAGTCTCACTATAAAAGGTGATGGATAGTGGTTGGAAGAACCACCATATGGGTATTGGTCGGGAAGCACTGCTAGTTTTGAATGGGTGAAATCGGTTGGACAGAAGCTCCACCATTATGGTTGTTTTGGTTGTGTTATTGTGTATTGATTGCAAGTTGGAAATTGTGGAGCTAATGGTAAATGATGAAATTGATTGAGGCATGTTGGTTTGGCTTTACCTTGGTTGCTTGGTTTGGGTGTGATATCTTGGTAAGGGCTTGTTTGGCTTATAGAAATAGTTGCACTTGAGATTATTTTATATAAAATGTTTTATATAAATGTGCTAACAGTTTTATACTAGTATCATGTGTAGGAAATTCATTTGGGGAAAACCTACTGAGTTTTAGTACTCACCCCCTGCTTTGGCATGTTGCTGTCTTTGCAGATGTCGTGTATTGTGATGTGGGAAAAGGTAAGGTATCATCCTCCTTTAGTGGCACATTGTGATCTCTTGGTGGAGCTTGGAGCTTAGATCTTGGTGTGGAGTTGTAGTGGTGTCAGGGCTCATGGTGTTTGTTTTTTAGTTTCCGCTTGTACTCTGATGTTGGAGGACATGTCTAGTTGTATTGGTTTTGGGTTGTATTGTAGAACAACTTGGTTGTCTTTGGAAATACATGTTTCGGAGTTTTATTAACATGCATAATATAGTGGTTGGTTTTGTCTTAAGGGAAAATTGTTCCCCAAATTATTCTTGGATCCCTCAGCATTTATTTACAACCTTTAGAACCTTAGGAATGTTGCTTAAGGCCAAGTAATCCCTCACCGCCTCCTCAAGCCAATGAGGTAGGGGCGGGGTGTTACAAGTGGTATCAGTTTGTTCAGTCCTTTGGAGTTGATTCTTGGATTTGGTGTTGACATTTTTCGTATTACAATCCTTGAGTATAGATGGTATAAAGGCATAGGAATGTCAGAACTTGAAATGTATAACACAAAAGGACATAGCTAACCCTCTTATGCTGAAATTCAGGTTACCGGGGAGTTGGGTACATAAGTGTTTTGGAGACACTTATTGGCATTGGATATCTCATTGTCGTGGGTGTGGCCAATGAGATGAGCATGGCATGAATGGTAGAAATGAATTCCCACTAGGATGCATATCTCATTGGGGTATAATGATGTATGGGCTGAATTGAGAAATGGTTTTTGTGTGAAACTGTAATGTGAATAAATTTGGTATTTGAAAATGGTATGATTTCAAAAAATGGTGAAACATGGGAAATGTGAACTTGTGGAAAGCCTTGTTGTGGTAGTGTTGTGTAATGTGATTTGAAATGGGAATTCTTGATGTCTATGGAAGTGAGACTCATGGTTTTTTGTTTTCTGTTTATAGAAATGGCACCGGGTAGGCGTCGTAGAGACTAACCAGAGGAGGATGCTGAGAATGTGGTTGCACCTGGGTCTTAGGTGAACCAGCAGCTAGTGCAAAGCATTGTGCAAGATTTCCAAGCTGTGGAAAGTGGGAATAAAGTGGATGAACCAAGGAATGTGGATCATGCTGTTCAGTTTCAAAATCAGAATCCACCCATCTTCAGGGGTGATTCAGATCTGGAGAGGGCAGAAGCATGGTTGAATAGAATGAAAAAGATCTTCTAGTTCTTGTGAACACCTGTAGAGTTGAAAGTGTAGTTATCTAGGTATAAGTTGGAAGATCTTTCCCTTTAGTGGTGGGAGTTGGTAGTCCAAGTAGGGACGGACCATAGTATGATATGGGAAGTATTTGAAAAATTGTTTAACAAAAAATTCTACCCACATACATTTATAATTCAATGCACGACTGATTTCTTCAGTCTGAAGCAAGAGCTTATGTCTGTGATGGAGTATGCAGCTATGTTTATGAACATAGTGTGGTTTTCACACAAGAAGGTGGGTAGCACGTCGTTGAAGGAAAGGATATTTAAAATGGGGGTTAAGGCAAGAAATCCATTCAAAGATAGCAGTGTTGTGTATAGATGATTACATAGAGATGGTGAATAGATCCTCGGTGGCTGAGTAGGATATGTTGGGAGCTCCAGGCGGGGGAAGCATTGTGGTACCCATGTGGAATAGTGGGAACTCTAACATTGGGTTCAATAGGAAGATGGAAACATATTCCCAAGGCGATAATATGTCATATAATCCGACAGCAGGATCGGTAAATCTTCCTCTGAAGCCCCAAAGAAAGCAGTGATGTTTTCAGTGTGGTTCTATGAGCCACATCAAGTGGGATTTTATGAAACAACCTCGAGCATGTCATAATTTTAAGAATATGGGGAATCTACAGCATTATTGTCGGAATTATACAAGGTCGGGTGCGCGTGACACTCTTCAGGGATTGTAGACATCGTATGCTTCGACGGGACGGGGACAGAAGCATACCCCTCATCAGCAGAGTAATGTGGGTCATGGTGATTCTCAGAATTCCACGACGCCTCAGCAGGGCAATAAAGAGCAGAGTATGGCAACCAAAATGTTGTTTGGAGCTGAGAAGGTTGTGGTGGATGATTATTTGGGACCATCCACGGTGCGAGGTACTATTCTTTTAAATTCTACCTTGATACAAGTGTTGTTTGATATGGGGGCTTCACACTCTTTTATTGTTTCACGTGTGGTTGATTTGATGGGTTTAAGGGTATAAATGATGCCCTCGGTTTTGAAACTTTAAACTCCTCTAGGTCAAAGAGAGTTTTGAGCCTTCTTGTGAAGAGCATGTTGTATCATTGTGGGTGAGGTTAAGATAATGTGGAATTTCTCAGTGCTTGAGATGGATGGGTATGATGTAATCCTAGGAATGGATTGGTTGGGGGTGTTTAAGGACCACATCGACTGCGATGAGAGAATATTGGATTTTACGACACATTATGGCATTAGACATCTCTTTAGAGGAGAGATGCATGAAAGGCAGGGAGCAACGGGTTTGTTGGCACCAGCAGTGGGTACGTTATCGTATCAGTTAGTGGTGTTGTCGTTGGAATAGGTAGAGGGTGTTGAGCAGAGGGTTCTTCCGGCAGTGGTGGATCAGTTCATGGATGTTCTTCCTAAATAATCATTTGGGTTACCTCTAGTAAGAGAAGTTGGGTTTACGATTGATCTCCTTATGGGGACCAGTCCTATCTCACTTCCGTCTTATCGGATGACACCTACTGAATTGCGGGAATTGAAAGTCTAGTTGGAAGAGTTAGAAAACAAAGGGTTTATCTAGCCTAGCATGTCTCCGTGGGAAGCGCCAGTGTTGTTTGTAAAAAAGGTGGATGGAACTTTAAGGCTATGTATTTATTATCGTAGACTTAATCAATTTATGATAAAGAATAGATATCCACTTCCACGAATTAATGATTTTTCCAACCAGTTGAGGGGATCCCAGTGGTTCTCCAAGATCGACCTGAGGTCGGGATATCATCAATTGTGGGTGAGGAAGGAGGATATTCCTAAAACAACTTTCAGAACTAGATATGGCCGTTATGAATATGTGGTTATGCCCTTTGGTCTAAAGAATTCACCAGCTGTGTTCATGGCATTAATGAATTGGATATTTCAGAGACATTTGGATTCATTTGTGGTGGTGTTTGTAGATGATATTCCGGTATTTTCAAAGACAAGGATGGAGCATGAGAAGTACTTGGTGATGGTGTTGGGGATCTTAAGGGATCATCAGTTGTATGCCAAATTGTCAAAGTGTGACTTTTGGATACAAGAAGTTCATTTTCTTGGCCATGTGATTTATGAAAAGGTTTTTTCTGTGGATCTAGAGAAGATAGAGGCTGTTATATATTGGAAACCACCAAAGAATGTGTCTAGGATACAGAGTTTCCTCAGTCTAGCTGGGTATTATCGGTGTTTTGTTCGTGATTTTTCACAGTTGGCTTCACCGATGATAGCTTTGACAAGAAATAATTTTTCATTCCTGTGGAATGAACAGTTTCAACAGTGTTTCGAAGAGCTAAAGGGTCATCTTACATCAACACCAATAATGGTTTTTCTAGAACTAGGAAAAGGGTACGTGGTGTATTGCGATGCATTGGGATCATGGTTGGGGTACTTTCTCATGCAAGGGAATCATGTGGTTGCGTATGGATCACAACAGTTGAGGGTGCATGGGAATAACTACCCAACTCATGATTTGGAGTTGGCAGTAGTGGTCCTTACTTTGATAGTGTGCCGTCATTATCTCTTTTGTGAGAATTTCATGGTATATACAGATCATAAGAGCTTGAAGCACATTTTCTCACAAAGGGATTTGAATTTGAGGAAAAATAGATGGATGAAATATCTTTAGATGTTGGATTTTGACTTGATGTACACACCGGGTAAAGGAAAATTGGTGGCGGATGCATTAAGTAGAAAATCATATGCTCAGGTGGGGAAACAAGCATCGGACAAGTGGCAGTTGATGTCATTTATAGCTGATATATGGTTGGAATGCGAGGAACAGGGCAATAGAGCGGTCTTCTTTCCAGTTTTGTTGATTTTTGACTTGGTTGGCCTGGTTATGGAGGCACAAATATCTGATTCTGAGTGTGTGAATATGGGGTCGAGACTCAATGGTGGGGAGACCATTGAGGGTTGGAAACTGAATGAAGATATAGTTTTGTGTTTTTGGAATTGGATGGTTGTACCAGTTTCTTGTCAGGAGGATCTTCTCAGGGTGTATCATCATTCTAGGTGGGTTGTTCATCCTAGAATTCAGAAAATTTATAAAGCATTGAAAGCGAATTTCTGGTGGGCTGGTATGAAAAAAAGAGTGGCTGAATTTTTTTCGAGATGCATGACTTGTCAGCAGGTCAAGGCAGAGCATCAGAGGCTAGCAAAAATGTTGCATTCTTTATCAATCCCGATTTGGAAGTGGGAGAAAATATCGATGGATTTTGTAAAAGGTATCCCAAGAACATTTAGAAATCACGATGCCATTTAGGTGATCGTGGATTGGATAACGAAGTCGGCCCATTTCATCCCGATTTGTGAATCTCACATGGTGGAGGATCTATCCAAAATCTATATCCAAGAGGTGGTAAAGAGGCATGGTGTTACATTTTTGATCGTATCTGATTGATATCAAATATTTACATCTCGTTTCTGGAAATCCTTGCAGCAAGCCCTTGGGACACAATTGACTATGAGCACGGCGTATCACCCTCAGACAGACGGTCAATCTGAGAGGATGATACAAACTCTGGAAGATATGTTGTAGGCTTGTGTCATGGATTTCGGTGGATCATGGGAGGAGCACCTGTCGTTGGTTGAGATCTATTACAATAACAATTATCAGGCATCCATACAGATGGATCCATTTGAAGTGTCGTATGGGTGGTCGTGTCGTTCTCCACTATGTTGGGTGGAAATGGACGAGTCCTTGATGGTTGGACTGAGCTTTGTCTAGGAGACTACGAAGAAGATCAAGTAGATCAGAAAGAGAATGGAGGTAGCTCAAAGTCATCAGAAATTGTATGCAGATCATCGTCGATGGTCGTTGTCATTCGAGGTGAGTGATCATGTGTTCTTGAGGATCGCTCATAGGTTGGGACATCATCGGTTTGGGAAGTAGGGAAAGTTATCTCTGATATATATTGGACCTTTTGATATTCTTGAGCGGTTTGGTGAGGTGGCTTATCATTTGGAATTTCCACCATGGTTTCATTAGGTGCACAATGTGTTTCATGTGTCGCAGTTGAAAAAGTATCAGCCAGATCGTGACCATGTGATTCGAAGGGATCATGTTGAGCTAAAACCGGATGCTTCGTTGGTGCACATGACAGTGCAGGTTGTGGATAGGCAAGATAAAGTATTGCATGGTAAAAGCATATTTTTATTTCGGGTTTTGTGGAAACATGTTCAGATTCAATAGGAGACTTGGGAGCGGGAGAAAGAAATGGTCGAGCAGTGGCCCGAGCTCTTTCGGCAAAGGGAAGGTTCACTACTTTTTGAGGACAAAAATTAATATGGTGGGGGAGAATGTAGTACCCATGGTTTGAGGTATGTGGCCTTTTTTATGTATGTTTATGTGTTTAAAGTTCATGGGATGAGTTGGGAAGAGTTTGGGAGAGTTTGGAATGGTTTTGAATGAGTTTGGAGGCTTTTCTGGGGGCGCATGGTTGAGCACGGTTAGTGGAAACTATGCGGGTTCTCTAGGAAACTGTGTAGGGGAGACTGTAGGCTTCGCACGGCCTACACATGGTTTCCCAAACTATGTGAGGTAACCGCGAGGACCCTTGCTATCGAGGCAGTAGAGTGCGCACGGTTAGCGCACGATTTTTCAAATCGTGCGGGCTAACCGTGTAGCCACTTAAAAACAGGGTTATAAGTTCCGGGCTCCCTTGAACTTAACCTATTTCACACCAAAATTCATCCCACTCGTGGCTCACTTGGGTTCTTTGGTTCTCAGAGGGTGGAGGAGCTTTCCCACTCATTTTAGAAGCATTTTGAAGAGTGTTCTTGGTGTTTTGAAGGTGATTTCCCCCGGGTAAGTCTTCTCTCATGGTTTATTTTTGTTTTCCTCTAGATCTACTCTTTCATATTTCTTGGTTTTCTAGATCTACACTTGTTGTGTGTAGATCTAGGTTTTTGGTTGCCTTGGATGATGTTTTTAAGGCTTGTGAATGTTATGGAAAGGGATCTAGGGAGGTTTCGGTGGTGCGTTCACCGGATTTGAGGCGTGGTTGTTCATGGGTCGATTTCTCAGGAACCCAAAAGGTAGGTGGCTTCTCTCTCAACTCCACTTGGTTAGAAATAGTGGTTCTTTATTGCAATTAATTTTTGTGATGAAAATTAATTGTGAATTGTTATACAAAATTGGTTAGAAATCCCTTGGGTGATGTTTTGGAGATTTTTGGGGAAAAGGGGTTTTATGGTAAAATGCTATTGTTGTGGATTTTAAAATGGGGATTTTAAAATAAGATGATATGGTTGATTTGGGAAAATGGTTTATGAAAATGCTTTCAATAAAGATGTGGTTTTATTGAAATGTTGTCTAGCATGGAAAATGGTTTTCAATAAATGGATGATTTATTGAAGTGGATCGATGTGAAATGGAATTGGTTGATTGCATGTTGTTGTGGCTTGGGTGTGTTATATGATTGATTATGCATTTCTTGAAATGATGTGTGGAAGTGGGTGGGAAGTCTCACTATAAAAGGTGATGGATAGTGGTAGGAAGAACCACCATATGGGTAGTGGTTGGGAAGTACCGCTAGTTGTGAATGGGTGAAATGGGTTGGATAGAAGCTCCACTGTTATGGTTGTTTTGGTTTTGTTGTTGTACATTGATTTCAAGTTGTAAATTATTGTGCTAATGGTACATGATGAAATGGACTGAGGCATGTTGGTTTGGCTTTCCCTTGGTTTCTTGGTTTGGGTGTGATATCCCAGTAAGGGCATGTTTGGCTTATAGAAATGGTTGCACTTGTGATTGTTTAATATAAACTATTTTATATAAATGTGCTACCAATTTTATCCTAGTGGAATGTGTATAGAAGTAATTTGGGGAAAACCTACTAAGTTTTAGTACTCACCCACTTCTTTGGAATGTTGGTGTCTTTGCATATGTTGTGTATCGTGACGTGGGTAGAGGTAAGGCATCACCCACCTTTAGTGGCACATTGTGATCTCTTGGTGGAGTTTGGAGCTTGGAGCTTGGTGTGGAGCTGTGGTGGTGTCATGGCTTGTGGTGTTTGTTGATTAGTTTCTGCTTGTACATTGATGTTAGAGGACATGTCTAGTTGTATTGGTTTTGGGATGTATTGTGAAACAACTTGGTTGTCTTTGGTAATACATGTTTGGGTCTTTTATTAACATGCATCATATAGTGGTTGGTTTTGTCATAAGGGAAAATCGTTCCCCAAATTGTTATTGGAGCCCTCAACATTTATTTCCAGCCTTCAGCGCCTTTGGAATGTTGCTTAAAGCCAAGTAATCCTTCACCGCCTCCTCAAGCCAATGAGGTAGGGGCGAGGTGTTATAAAGTAAGAATATTTTTTCATGTTCTATATATTGATAGTAAAATAATCTTCCAATTATAGGAAGAGGATATTGAAATAAAAATGATATTCTTTTATAATAATTTCTAATGAATTGATGGCCTTTTGTCTTCTAAAAAACATAGCATTATTTCTTTAAAGGATATTCTTTTAATGTCCATATTTTCACTTCCCACCAATGTTATCTTTATTTAGAAAATAAATTACATGTTATTATAGGTGATATTACTATTTTACATTTCTATTTTTCAAAATAATATTTTATCATCCCTTTTTGTGATGCGAGTTTTAAACAAAGTTATTTTTAAAAATTATAAAGGTTATTTTCCTTTGATGATTGTATGTTTTTTCTTCCACACCTTGAAATTGATTTTAAAAAAATGTTTTAAAACCTTTCTATTAGGAATGAGATAAAATTACTGGGAAAAAACATCTTTAAGGGGGTGTAATGTAACACATTGATTTTTTTTAAAAGAATACTATGCTTGAAAAAATTATTAACACACAACACCGGGCAATATGCGAATTGTGATATTCTATAAAAATATTATTATTTAAACGCGACCACTAAAACCTAGAAATTAATTTAGGAGGTATGAATAGTGATAAAAATGCTATGAAAAATATTTATAGGGGTTATATATAATACAAATATATCTATAAATTCATAATAAGTGAGTAGTCATTTTTTTGTAAAGTCATTTTATGCCTTAATAATATGTTTTTTTCAAAAATGGTTTTTATTTATTTCTATGAGAAAAAATTATAATTAATTTGTAAAATTATAATAAATTTTAATTTTTAAAAAATATAACATTTTTTAAATCATCATATCAAAAAATTTTTAGGGTAAAATTTTAGTATTTTTCTCAAAAGTTTTATTTTTTAGTGAATAGTACAAATAATATTTTTGGTAAATCTATCATTTATTTACATAAAAAATATCCCATTATGGTTAAATTTTGATCATAAATAAAAATAATTCCTATATAATTATATATAAAATAATTAATTACATATGAATCATCATTATATCGAATTTTGTAATAAGGTCATTTTGGGCCTAAAAACACATTTTTCTAAAAACAATTTTTTCCTTGCGTTTTACACATTTATATTAAAATTGTTTTTTCTAGTTATAGAAAATGAATATTGAAAACATTATTACATATTTGGAATTATTAGTTTCCAATTTGGTAAATATATCTCTTTTTTTGAATAGTAACTGTAGTAAATATGTGTCACCTCAGTAAAGGTAAATTAGATAATTAAGGTTAAAAATAATTTGATAAGGCCCAGAAATATCCAAAAAAATTTATTTATTTATTTGGATAATTTTTCTTTAACTATTAACATAAAATTTTATAAAATATTTCAATTTATTATATCTTTCCTTTGATAATGACCTTAATATGATTTAAATGAAGAATGAAAAAAAATATCACTCTATTTGTTTTAACATATTCAATATTTTTTCCTAGGGATAAAAATATTTTATTTTTGGTTATAAATAATTATTTAAAACATTGAAGAAATTGTTTTCATGATAATTTAATTTTAAATTTTAGTGATGAAATAATTACCATAAATGCGTATCTAACACTGAGATAATGCTTCTCCAAGTAATATAAAAATCAAGTAAATGATATTAAAAACATTAAAAGTAATTTTTTTGGGTGTGTTATAGAATCCATCAAATTTTTTAGTTAAATATAACATATTAAGGGTGTTTTAATGGTCTATATTCTAATTCCATTATAATCCATGATTTGATTAAAGTCAAACTATGTGAATATCCTCGAAAATGACTATAATGGTATATTAAGTTAAATAATATTTTATTTAACAATTTAAAATTAATAAAAATATTATCTTATACCAAGTGAATGGGATATGGTATATTATTTTAAAATTTTTACATTTACGGGTCACTTGTATTTTTATAGTAATTTTATTGATCCTTAATGTGTAAAAAACAATGATATCATAGTAATCATCTAAAGGGTCAACTTGGGGTTACAAATAATAGATAATGGTTAAAAATCACTAAAAAGTTTCTAAATTTTATTGTATGAGTGTATTTAGACTCATACTCTTCCTATATTATAAATATATTATTTTAGTTATAATTTGCAATGACAATTAATTATATTACTTTAATAATTTATGTAATTCCATGAGTGCCCCTCCCCTCACTTATAAAAGGGAGATTCTTATCCTCTATTCTTCACACATTTTGAGAACTATAGTTAGCAAAGTACTTAAAAAAATATCTCCCAAAAATAAATTCCTACATCCTAGATTTCTGGGTCTCAGTAAAAGACTAATCTTAGAAGGCTTAATGTGTAAGACAAAGTGGTTATGTGATGAGAAGGTATAAGTCCAAACCGACCTATTTCAAGTTTATATCTTCTTATACTTTATTCATATGTTATTAAACCATGATGATATAATAATATTAATTTAAAAAATAATAAATTATTATTATTATTATTGTATAACCCTTATTCATTTTCTTTTCCATCATTTGGGGAATGAAAACATCATTCGTGTGTGTGTGGACCACCACCACCAAACCTGATGTCTTCAATTTTCCATCACCAAATCTCATGGATGTTTATAATGATTTATTTAATGTATATATTTATATATGTAATTGATTACATAATTATAATTTGGTAAATATTATATATAATCTATTTTATTACCTTTATATCCATTGAAAAATGATAACATTGTTTGTGCGTACATGAGGATTGCCACCTCAATGAAGCGATGCGATTCATTTTTTATCATTACCTCACATGGATGGTATATATATGTGTATTTAAAGATATAATATAATATTTATGATATAATAACAAGTATTGAAATATAAAATGATATTTATCTTCTTTTACTCATCTTCATTGAAAAACAGATACGTTACTAATGCGTATGTACAAATTACCATATATATGTTGTAACATAATTTATTTTTCATAACCACATTTAGTAGTTTATAATAAAATTATTAATAATATATAAAAATTATAATTATTTCATTATTATTATTATATAGAAAATATAATAATTACATCTTTAACCATGGTCAACATACTGAATTTGTTCTACAATTATGAACTGGCACATGAGCCTTACCTCGGTTGGTAAGGACTCTTTAAGTGCACCCGAGAGACCCGGGATCAAATCCAGGAAGAGAAATTATTTTCAGGTTTCTGTAGCAGTACTGTAGTAGGTACTATAGTAGGAAATGTGCAGTACTATAGCGGGAACTATAGCAGGTACTGTTTGGCACTGTAGCAGATGAGAATATGCTCCCGTTTGGGCTTTCAGGCCACTGATTTGGTCCTTGAGTCCTTTAAGGCCTTTGGGCCACCCAGGCCTTCGGGTCAGTAAGGCATTCGAGCCACCTCAAGGCCTTCGGGTTGCCTTAAGTGCAGATGCAATCCAGATGACCTACAAGGAACAAGCTCTACAAGGAGGATGAGCAAGGAGCTTTCACCACAGTAGAAGCTAAATATATTGCAAGAATGAGAGGGTATAGAACCTGCCATCGGGAAAAGCCTATGCATGCACGGGAATGCCTAGCCGAATAGCCATGCAAAGGTGGTGAGCTGATTTTACGATGTAGATGCTGGGGAGGAGCAGTTCCAAGTAGTTAGTCCGAGTTGTTTGTAATGTTTGAAGCCTACGGTAAAATGAATTCCTCTAAGGTTTATGGGCCATATAATACTTACGCCTAAGGTACTTGTAAGGGTTCCACCTCATCACATGAAAGTTGGATTATCAAAATCAATAAAAAGTGAAGGCCTTCGGGCCATTGGAGGTATGAACTGAACATCCTCAAAACAACCAACATGGACTTAACTAATTACATATTTAAATATATCACTGTAATAAATGAAATAAATGGATTAATGATGAGGTATTAAACTGATGTAATATTATTAAATTAATAAATAAATAATATAACTTTATTATATAGGAATGTAAAGGATGTGCATAGCATGTCTGTACTTGAGGTAAGGGATTTCATAACTCAATTTATTTTCATTCTGTTATATTACTTATTCATTGTCTATATTGTTCTAATTTTATGTGTTTAATTACCTTTGATAATATTATATTATATTTTCTCTTTATTTATTTTTATTTACATTCTTTTGACATAATATCTTCATTGATTAATTATTTTCTCAATGTTATGATCTTTTTATTGGATTTCACAACACAATTTATTTTCATTGGGCTACATTACTTTTTCATTGTATATATTATGATAAGATTATGTATGAAGTTAGATATGATCATTTTATATTGTATTGAAATTTTTTAATGTGTATTTACATTTTTTATACATAATATTTTCTTTTAATAATTATCTTCTTAATGTTATGATCATTGTAAGGGGTTTGTTAAACCAATTTCCTTTCATTGGGTAATACCACATCTTCATTGATTATATAATTTTAATATTTTTTGTGTAATGAAATTTTTTTATTTATTTTTTATTTAAATTTGTTTTTGGGGGGATTTAAATTTTTTACACATAATCTCTCCATTGATTTATTCTCATTTCAATGATATGATCTTTGTGAGGGTTATTCATATCAACATTTTCCTTCTTTGTGACATATATTTTTGTTATATAAATATATTATTTTATGAGGGGTTTGTAATTACCCTTGAAATATTATATCATGGACCTTATTATATTCATGGTATTTAATGTTTCATTTTACATCATTTATTTCTTGGTTTTAAGATGAGAAATTTACCAAAACTTAAAAGATTTTTATGATACAATCTCTTCTTATTTATGGATTCTCTACCTTCAAATTTCATTTGGGTGGGATCATATGCTGTCATTTTATTGAAAAAAATATCTTTTATTATTATTTAGTTATGTATGTCATTTAAATGTTTAAATTCCATTTCTTCCCTTATTTAATAAATAAATATAAGGATATTTATTTTCATGTGATATTGATCATGTATCTTCTTTTAGTTCATGAATATTTCTCTTTCAAACCCATGTTTTCTAAAATTTTATTAATAATTTTATTATTTATAGAGAAATTATTTATTAATGTCATATTGAAGTATTTTTGACTTTATTTATAATGGTTTTAAAAATAAATCTTTTAAACATTTTTCGCACGACACATTTTGACTTTCTTTACCAAAGTGTTAAAGGAATGTTTTATTTTAACATATATGACTTACCTAATTTTTTTTATTCACCGTGAATATTTTAACATTGAAGCATCATTTTGAAAGTTTCTAAGGATATTTTTAGAAAAAACTTCTTTCCTAATATTTTGGATTTTTTTAGTTTTTTTGAAATATATTTTCAAAGTGGAAAGGGTATTTTCATAAAGAATGTTTTTAATGATCTTTTAATGGTATTTTTATTCATAAATGGAAACTATATTGGATCGGAATGTATATGAAGAAGGATAAATACAAGGGGGGTAGGGGTGAATTATAAGTTTAAATATTTTCATTTTTAATCTTTAAATTATTTCTTTTAATAGATATAAAAAACATAATATTTACAAAAACCTCTTCTATATTCAGACTGTAATCGAACTAGGACCAATGTTCCGATGAAAAGAATATGATAATTAATATGATTATAATATATAATCCATAGGTTATATTCTATTGAATAGAATCATATTTTGTAATAATTGTATTCTCAGAAATGATTATGAAAAGAATCATAATTACAATGGTAATTATTTATCAGAGTAATACAATAAATGGTGATTCCATATTAAAGTATATAGAATTGTTTTCAGAGAAAAACAAATCAATCGTAATAAATCCTATTATGATTAATGTAATACAAATATAATTATGAATACAAACAATCTATTTCTATTTATTTTTTGTGGAAAAATTAAAGACTTGTAAATAAACCAGTAATAAAATTGACTAGAATTATTCTAACCTAATGAGAAGGGTATCCAGTAACCTTGGATAATGGTCCCTTGATTTATACTTTCAAGAAATTATATCTTACCCACACTAGGGTAAGCCCTCAATATGATGATCAACTTATTTCTTGTTATCCCTTCAATCCCTCGATCATTATGGTGATCAAATCCTCTTTCTTCCTATCCTAAAAGCCCTCGATCTGATGGGCTAGTCTCTTTCTTACTATCGTCATAATCCCTTGATCAAGATGATAGGATTTTGTATTCATAGACTTAGAATTCATCGATTGTAATCAGAACAATCGAAGTCTCACAAAGAAAAATGAACTCTAATATTACAATGACAATGAAAAAGTATTTCACTTGTGTAATCGTTAGAGCTCTCACACAGTTGCAAAATCACTAGAGGTTTAATACAATTTCATCTGTCACAACTCTTGAAATGATCAAGTGAATGGTCATATTTATCTCTAACATTCACTTTTTCTATGAGATTTTAGGGAGGATATAGACACCTAGCACTTCAACAATCATTTTATAAATGAAACCATGATTTTTTTGAATATTACATATAACAGAATAAATGAAAACGTTTTTACAATATAGTTTCAAGAGTATTATTTTTCAGTATGATAAACCCATTTTTCATATTTAGGATTAAAATAGAAGTCAATCTGGTGGATTTACTTACAAAGTGTCATTATAGTTTTCTCAATAAGTGTGAATATGATGATGTCAATTCTTATGTCGAATATTATTAAAACTTTTTTCAATAATAACACAATGTAGAAAGTATTAAATCTGATTGGATGAGGTGAATCTGATCATAATCAGAGTCTTTATCATTATTATAATTTGGATATAAATTTCTAAATAATTTAAAACTATTTAAAATTATGGTAAAAGTATATGTTTCTACAAAAAAATTGTAAAATAATTTGGACATAAAAGTATTGGATATTGTATATTTAATAATGAGTTTTTTATTTCTAGAACAAAAGGAATGGAAAATTCAAAAAGATCTTTGGAATAAACAATCTCCCCCATTTTGGAAATCACAATACACAATGCTTAAATAGAAAATAGTCTTGAAAATTTTAAGTCCAAATTTATTTTTAAGAACTATCATTTTTAGACATAAACATTTATACTTATCTACTCCCATGTTTATAAACTCTTATGAATATGATAGTGAATATGATTAACTCACCCTTAGGATAAGAATCCCTTTAAGGATTATATTCTCTTCTTTTATAAATAATTTTCCATAAAATAATCCCCACCATACTTTAGTATTATCCCCTTTATTTTGCATTCACCCCATTTATATTGCATTATCCCCATTTCTATGTCATTCTACCCCTTTCTATATCAATATCCCCCTTTGTGATTTTTAAAATGGAATGTGGATAGTCTTTTTGGTACCTCCAAAGGGTTAGAGAAAAGAATCTATATGAAAAAGAATACTTGATCATCTAAAAATATATTAAAGAATATTCAACCATAAACAATTTAAAGACATTCAATAATACTAAATTCAGATGAGAAATTTTTGCATCCAAGTTTCCAAAATACAAAAAATGTTTTAGGAAAACCAGTCTTTCTTTAGAGGCATTTAAGATTTGTACAATTGTTTTGAGATTCTTGAACTCCTTTCTATCTTATTCCTCCTTTGGAAAAATATCTTCTTTAGAATTTTTTTCATTTCTAGCCACTGAATCCATTCTTCTTGAATCCAAAATCTTTTATTCTGTTCTTTCTTCTATTATTATTTATGCTTAAGCTTATATTACAAGAGTTTATTTTTATCTTCTTGAGCTTTATCTCTTTCTAAGAAACTATAAAAACTATTATTCAGATCAATGATCTCACTAAGAAAACATTTTAAAGTCTTTTAAAAATATGAAACCTATTTAATCTGCTTTCAGAGTAACCTATGAAAATTTCAAGAAACATTACTTTGTTTTAAATATACCTAGTGAGACTACTGAAAGAAACTTTAGTTTTATCCAAGGATTTCTTAAATCTTCCAAGGTTTTTATCATGAATCTTTATGTCATCATAAATTTTTCGAGACGAATTCAGAATTTTGATAAAACATTTTCTATGTGTTTATGACTATTAATTGTATACCTTTAATTCTGATTCCAAATGACTTAATAATTTTGTTAATGAGTTAACTAAATTTAGATCCTTGTATTGGTTTTACATCATCATATTGACTTTTGTTTCTAGCCTAGGAAAATATGGACATGTCTTCATTAAACAACTTAACGAATGATAAATATAATCAATTACTTATGCTTTGATCATATTCTAAGATTCTGACACTAATTGAATTCTTTTTATTATTTTGATATCTTCTTTAACTACATTTCTTTTAATATAAATCGCCTTATGAATCCTATCAGAAATTTTAATTGCTTTAACAATATCCTTGTTACTTCCTCCATCCTTTCTATTCTGATTTTGATCATCCTTCTTGGATGAAGAAAAAATTTCTTTAATTAAAGGAGGATTTTTCTTCTCATGGATTATTGAATTCTCAAAATTATTTCCTAAGGAAGAAAATATTTTTGAATAAGCTAGTGAAGTTCTTAATGAAATCTTGTTTGAATGATTTTCTTTTTCCTCTTCTTCTTCTTCTTCCTATTCCTATTATTTTTCTTGTTTTTTTATTATTTTAATTATTATTCTTCTTATTATTATCATTCTTAATCTTCTTCTTATTCATCATCTCCTTCATATTCTTATATTTTCTTAAACACATTATATTCTACTTCATTATCTTTAGCAGTTTTCTCTATCACTTCATGAATTTGAGAATCAGATCTCAAGTCATAAATTCCAATAGGAATTGATACTTGAGAAAGAATAAAGTGTTTTACTTTTTCTTTAAAAGAGGGAGAATAAATATGGACTACATAAGTTTCTTTCAATACTATACCTGCATTCGATTTAGGTAAAACAATTTTAGCTGAGGTTGATTCTACAGCCTCTAACAAATTTTCATATAACCGAGCTTTTGAAAACTTTTTCTTATACATATTTTCTTTTAATTAATTTTCCAAGAATTACTCACCATGAAGTCTTTTAACAAAAACTTTTGCTGGGTCTAGACCAAATTGAGGTTCTTTATATTTTCTTTTAGCCTTTTTTTCTTTCTCTATTCATCAACTACTTCCTTTGGGAATTTTGTTTCTTTCATTTATTTATTTGTCAGAAGGATTTCAACTTTTATTTTATTTTCCCATTTCTTAGCTTTCATTGATGGAGAAGGTTCTACCTTCGATGCAGATGCCTTTGTATTCTTAAAAAAATTGTTTCTAGTTCAATTTTTTCCCTCTTTCTAATCATATCTTTATTGATAAATGAAATCTTTTCTCTGACATGATCTGATTTGATATCTATTTTGAAATATTTTAGGCTATTTTCAATCATCTTTCTGATTAGACCAGAAACCCTGATGATATGAGACTTAATAGACATTGAATTGATTTATTTCACATTTAAAATAATGAAACTGACAAGATTTATATTCCTCATATTTACAAGATTATTGAGAATAAAAACATTAGAAACTTTCAGAGTATCCCTACCTCCTTTCCTCAGAATGGGAAAAACTTGCATCCATGTAGCTAAAAATCTATGATCATGAATTAAAATAGGTATAGTGGAAAAAATTATTAATTAATACATGGTTATTATTATTTAATAATTTTCCTAAATTCAGTATAAATTTAACCTGAAAATATAGTTTGGTATGTAAGTGATCTAATATTTCTATTTGATGTTATATTATTTGGATGGTTTAAATTGGGTCAAGTTTATTGGTATCAAATCTATTATTTTAAAAATATGCTTATATCATTGAATCCAAGAGTGTAGGTTCTGGGCTGTTAAAACCAATTCCTGGTATGTCAGCAAGTTAAGGATGAATATAATATGTCTAAGGGGATGATGCATCAATTACACATACCTATATGAAAATAGGAAAATATCACTATTGATTATTTTATAAGACTCCCTAGGACATCTAAAGGCCATAATTAAATTTTATTTGTAGTTGAAAACTTGAAAAATAAGTTTATTTCATTTATATTAGATAATATTCCTCTCTTGACCTACTTATAAGGACATACATTGTGGAAGTTATAAGACTACATGAATTACCACTCTCAATTGTACTTTATTGAGATCCAATGTTTACCTTGAATATCTAGAGAAGTATTTAGAAATAATTGAATATAGAGTTTAAATTTATAACTAAATATCATCCTTAGGTAGATGGTTAGTTTTAGATGGACATTGAAACCCTAAAAGATATAATGAGAGATTTCTATATAAATTTCAAATGTGGTTGGAATGAATACCTTCCTCTAGTATAATTTTCATATAATAATAGTTTTCAATTGAGAATTAAAATGAATCCTCCTAAATTCCCCTATATAAATAATTATAGGGCTCAAACATGATAATATGAAGTTAGAGAATGAAAGAAATTGGGGTATGAGATAGCTGAAGAGATGGTAGAGAAGTTTAGATCTGTTCAGTAGCACTTCAAGGAAATATAGAATTGAAAAAATGTTATGATGAAAATAATCAGTGATATAAAGAGTTTGAAGTGGGTGAAAAGGTATTCCTAGGAATATCTCATTTGATGAAAGTTATGATATTTTGAAAGAAGGGGAAAATGAGGCCCATATATATTAGTACTTATGGGATTCTTGATCATTTCACAATAGAAAATTATCTCTTGGTACTTCCACTGAACATCAATCAAGTTCACGATGTGTTCCATGTATCAGTTTAAGTAAGCACATACCTGATCCTTTACATGTATTGAACTAATAAGATTTAAAGATAGATCTTGATCTTTTTTATGAGGAATATGCAATTGAGAATCTGGATCAAAGGGATAAAGTGATACATAATAAGACCACTCACCTGGTTAAAGTTTTGTGACATAGACATAAATTTGAGGAAGCTTTATGAGAACCCGAGGATGTTATTAGGCGTATTGGTCCTAATTCATTTAATTATAATAATGTAATTTCAAGGGTGGAATTATTTTAAGTGGGCATAAGGTTACACCTTGAGATTTTAGAATATTTTCTCTTTAATAATTTTGATGTGTTTGATTTCTCATGATGTACACAACACCAAAATTAAATAAATATTTATTTATTAAAATATAATATGAAATAAATTATACTATAGTAAAATTAAATTTATAAAATAAATGACTTTTTAAAAAATTTCAAATTCACTTAAGGAAATACCATTAATTTTTGAGAAAATATTTTTGAATTGTTTTTTTGAAATATGCATTATTTTTAAATTTAATAATTTTTAGGAATGATATCATTAAAATTTATTAATTAATTGATTTAATAATTAATTAAATTAATTAATAATATCCATTAAATAATTAATTATTGGTATGCAATACTATTCTAAAAATTTCTGGTTTGTTTAAAAATATTATTTTATTTAAATATATTATTATTTAAAAAATAATTTATATTATATTGAGTATTTAACCTATGGAATATAATTTTTTATACATGTTAAAAAATCAATAATCATTCATTCATGGATTATCAATTTGTTAGAAATGAATATAAAATCATAAGAAGGTAAAACATGATATTTTTCAAAAAACTATTTTTATTGTTTGCAATGTATTTTCTCTTAATGAATTAAATTAATCATTATTGATGAGTGTTTATAAATGAATCATGTAGATAGTATATAAAATAAAATAAATTATCATTCATGTAATATTTTTTACTAGTAAAACAATAATAATAAATATATATTTCTTCTACACAACTATATTTATTTGAATAAATGGTTTTTATGATTTTTTTGCACAAATAATATAATTAATTTCTACCAACATTAAAAATTACATCTTATAAATTGGATTCCATATTTTCAATTAGAATTTTCAAATTATTTGTAATGTTAATTTCATTTT
This sequence comes from Viscum album, assembly GCA_963277665.1. Classification (NCBI taxonomy): domain Eukaryota; kingdom Viridiplantae; phylum Streptophyta; class Magnoliopsida; order Santalales; family Viscaceae; genus Viscum; species Viscum album. The sequence goes on from OY728126.1 coordinate 459,785,796, forward strand.
TATTCATAAAAATAAGTTACCTTGGTAAATATTTTCTCACCACAGTAAAAGTAAAAATGAGTTAAAAGTGTTAAATTAAGGGATATAACCTATAATATCATAAAAAAATAATATTTACCTGATTGTTTGAGTGTATTTATAACTCTACAACCATATATTTTAAAATTAGATATTTTGGATCCAATATCCTTGATAAAGACAATTATTGTAACATCCCAAGTAAGTAATGAATAATAAATATTTTTATCTATGTCTATTAATGATTAAGATAGTGTTATAGAGGCTTAATATGAAAATAAATACAATCTTATGCAAGGAATACACTAATATTCTTAAAAGATTGTTTTACTGCCTTTTGATGGCAAACCATTTTTGAATCTATATTTTGACAATTTTATAAACTATGTTTGTCAAAACAAACTTATTATTTATGATTGGGACATCAAAATTTACCTTGTGTGAATTTTTGGTATTTTTCTGACAATGTTCATTTTTTAATGAATAGTGAAAAATACTGCATTTTACATCAAAACTGCTTTTTAATCTAATTTATTTATATGATTAGATTATGTTTTGAATTGGTTTTGAAGTGAAATTAGAATATATTTTTACCATTTTATCCAATGGTGGTCATTGGAATCAATTTCACTTTGAAATTAGACTTAAACTGGTGTCAATCTTTTGATACTTATTGTTTTGTAAAAACACGCTATTTGCTCTGGCAGCGGGAATTAATTATTAAATTAATTAATGTGACCTATATGTTTTGAATTTTGTAAAATAGACTTCATTTTTGAATTCGGAATATCAAATATAGCTTAGGGTGAATTTTTGGTAATTTTCTGAAAAACTTCAATTTTTGATGAATAGTGAAACCACTAAGTGGTAATCAAGCAAACTGATTTTTCAGTTAAATTAAAGTTTACCACTAATGTGTATTGAATTTTAAAAATCCGACATACATGGTTGTCATTAAGAAGTAAAATGTGGTTCAATGAGATTAAAATAATTTTTTGGTGAATAGTAACTTATTAAGTTCTTAATCACGATTAGTGGTAATTAGGGTAGTTTAAGGTATAAATAATACTTTAATAAAATGAAATGACCTAGACACATGTCCCAACCTCATTGGTTGTGTCATGGCCGACCATGACATGCCATGGGTCAACTTGGGGACCCCATGGATCCACTTTTGTTGGGAAATGACATAAATTACTTTTTATTTAATGTTAAACTAAAAATGACACAAACATAATATGTTTTACAAAAACAATTTTTACATGGGGTTATAAAGATCAGATATTTGATTATAAATATTCATTGGAAAGATAAAAAGATTTACTACATCATAGAATTTTTTTTATGATTTTTAGACATTAAATAAATTAAATTATTTATGACATAATAATGATGCAGCGATGACATCATTATTTGACGATTTAAATAAAATGGAAAGACAATGTAAAATATATGAACTACACATGGCCAAAACCAATTGGATGAGTGGATTTATAACCCTTATCACCTTATCCACGAATTATATCAATGTGGGACCTTTTAAAACCGAGACACATTTTCAAATAAAGTAATGTTTCTTTACTTTCCAAAAGTGCCCCTCCTCTCCTCTTATAAAAGGCCCCCACCTCTACCTCATTTCACACACTCTTCAAGCCTTTGGCTCGGCCAACCCCTGACCATTTGCTCTCTCCAAATCCCTCTCCTCATCCTAGAGGATTCCATTTGTGCAGAATCCTTTCAAAGGAACCCTTTAGGCTCAAATCAAAAGGAGTTACACTTTTAAAGGTAATTCATTCTCTCATGTTCATTTGTTTTATTTTGCTTCTCCAACCCCCTAAACTCTTTTTATTTAATTCCTTTGTAACAAAACCAGTATCTTCAACATACTAGGATGTTGTTATAAGATTTATTTGAGCTACACTCTCACACAACTACATCAAATGGTTAAAGAACATACGGTTTCCGTGGATGGCGAAATTCTGCCTCCCGAAACGATGATTGTTCAACACTCATTTAACACCTTCAAAGGGGCCATTATGATGTCACTATTTTTATATATGATATATAATATGTTTATGTTTTCCTTAAGCTTCTGTTTTTTCATTTTGGGCATACCTTTATGGTTTCCATTATGGGTAAAACACGATATCTTCATTTTAGGAAGTGCGGACTACCGCCCCCTAAAAGTGATTTGATTCGTTAATACCATATGTGGGATGTGTAAAGGATAAAGTTAATGATATTATATATGTTATTATACTGGAATTATAATATACTCTTATATCATTATGATTCCATTCCAGAAAATATGAAATAGAAATGGAAGTAGCGTTCATGCGTACGTACGGCTTACCGTCTCCATGAACGGTGCATTTCATTTCTTACCTCTAAATGTGATGTATTATTATAAATGCATGTATGTACTGGATATATATGACATATATGATATCTACATCATGAATACCATTCTGGATATAATGAAACTTTGACCAAATTAACAACATGTAAGTGTAAGAAGTCTATTTTTGACTTAAGAACCAAATACCGACAAAATAAACATTATTAACTTAACTGATTTCATGATGTTCATAACATGGTATAAAAGGAATAATGAACTTGAAAAATATTCATAAGAAAGTAGAGATTAACTCAAGTTTATTATTCAGGAGATTAAAGAACGGTCGGGTCAAGTCGGATACGAGGTATGGGACTTCGTCTCAATCTCCTTTCGTTGAGGCATATTTTATTTTATACACAACTTTCTTTTATACGGTGTATAAAACCCTTTGACTTTTACGTTTATTCAAAAGGAATCTTTTTTATACGAAGCTTTTACTAAACGACAAAAGGGAATGTTTTTGTCGTACGTATGCGGCGACAACGACTTCTCCGCCGTCGTGACCGTTATTTGAGTTTCGGCTTCCTCTACAAGCCATACCTTCTTTTTAAAAGAAAAATAAATACCATGTTTTACTTTTCTTTTACTTTGGTATTGAAAATGGTTTTCATAATGTTTTTATTATATCAATGTGTTGTATTGATATCTCGTGATTGAAATGTGGAAATGTTATGTTTCCTTTATGCATGTTTTATGTGATATGATTATGTTATGGTTCTTGGGCATTATTATGAAGACGGGTGGTTCCGTGATAAACTAAGGGCGGGTGGGCCCGTTATAGCTCTCCAATGCATTGGGTAACGCGAAGGAGTGAAACGTTAAGGTTTCTCCGAAGAGATTTTAGGGAATATGCTGTGATGGGTATTCCAAACGTAACCAAGAGGGTTACTCCCTACGTAAGAAAGTTATGAATGCCTCAAGTTACCTTTACGTATTATGATTTCTATGATTTATTCATGATTTTATGAGGTATGTTAAAGTGCCTATGTTTTATGGGTAAAGTATGATTTCATTCTTATGTATATATGAACTCATGTTTCCTTTCCATGTTTTTTTTATAACCCATACTGAGTTTTTATGCTCATCCCAAGTTTTTGAAATGTTTTTCACAGGTCAAGGGAAAGGTACATGATAAGATGATAGAGTCAAGGATGTGTCAAGAAATAATCCATGTTTTATTTTAAATGTGTCTCCATTGATGGGAATGAAGAATACTATCTTTATGTAACCACTTTGTTTCTATGTGGAATGTAATGCAAGTTTTATGATCTAATTCTCTAAAACTCTAAACCCGAAAAGATCCTCAATGTGTATTCTTGTAATAACTCAAGATTAAGTAAGGTTTAAGGCTGGGGCCTTATAGTTGGTATCAGAAGTCGGTTTAGATAACTTTAGGAGTTAGAATTATATTAAATGATTATCCAAAAATATTTTTTCGAAATGATATAGCATTTAAAGATTACCATGTTGCTTCATCTAAGACATGTTTGTTCAGAATGGTTTTCCGCAGAGGAAACAAGGAAGCAGTGCTAGGAAGGCATACAGAAGGAAATAACCTTCCGAATCAGCATCCAGAAATGGTCAGAATTGGAACTGAACAGTTTGTTGCAGTGATGGCGCAGTTGACTCAAGCGATAAATGGCGGTGGTATCCATGCACGAGATCAGCCAGATCAACCGCAGAGCAACATGTCAGTGGTGGAACATTTCATGAGGCAACATCCACCATCATTCAGAGGATCATCTGACCCTGTGCTAGCTGAAGGGTGGATTAAAGCACTGGAGAAGATTTTTGATGTCATGGGATGTTCAGACAATCAAAAGGTTAGTCTTGCTATTTACCGTTTGGAGGGTGAAGTAGATCAGTGGTGGTCTATGGTTAAAAATATCAGGGACGCCGATGAGATTGATGCTCTTGACTGGGATGAATTCAAAGGTATGTTTCTTGAGAAGTATTTTCCTAAGGCTGTTCGACTTAGGATGGAAAAGCAATTCTTGGAGTTGAGGCAAGAGGAAGACTCAGTGGCTGCCTATGAAGAAAGGTTCACTCGATTGGCAAGGTATGCTTCAAATTTTATCCGGGACCTTGATAGTAAAATCAATCGTTTTTACTCAGGATTAAAGCCAAAATATCGAAGGGCATTAGCTTCTCGTGAGTTTAAAAGTTATGAAAAGCTTGTTCGATGTGCTGAGAAGGTGGAAATGGAGTTTGCCGATGACCAATTTTTCTATAACAACCAGCAGAAGAAGAGACCGAGGTGGCAGGAGAAAGGTAAGAATTCTTCAAAAAAGTCTGATGGTAAGAGAACTAAGTTTCCAGTTTGTGATAAATGTGGAAAAAGGCATGCTGGGGAATGTCTTCTGAATTCTGGGAAGTGCTACCGATGTGGTAAGATGGGACATAAGGCTCGTGATTGCACTGAAAAGGATCAAGGTGAAGGTAAGAACAAATTTGATTTATAGTTAGTGAAATGTTATAAGTGCAATGAGATGGGTCACTATGCAAACGAGTGTCCGACAAGGAGCTTGAGTGATGGGAAGCAGCTAGACTACAAGCAGAAAGGGGTGGTGAAATCCTTTGCAACTACTTCAGCAGATGTCGGGCCATCAAATGAAGTTGTATCAGGTACTTTGTTTGTTTTTTCAGATTATGCCAGTGTGTTGTTTGATTCGGGGTCTACACATTCTTTCATCTCTGAAACCTTTTCTAGTAAAATGGGAATACCATCTCAAGAAATGACCCCTGAACTTTTGGTAAAAACACCTGGGGGAAGTGTCGAGGCAAAAAGAATTTATAAGAATCTTCCTATCCTTATCTGTGGAAAGAACCTACTTGCAAACCTTATTGTTCTACCTCTAGTTGAGTTTGATGTTATCCTGGGTATGGATTGGCTCTCTATTTACCATGCTAAGATTGACTGTAGAGCTAAAGAAGTTTCTTTTCAGAAAGACTTTCAGTTTGTTTACAAGAATGAACCCTTACTTTTGATAACATATCAAGAGGCCGAGAAACTTGTAAAAGATGGAAATGAATGTTACCTTGCACACGTCGTTGAAAATAAAGGAACTGTTCCGATTAATGATGTGCCAGTGGTAAATGAGTATCCTGATGTTTTTCCTGATGAGTTGCCTGGAATAATACCAGATCGGGAAGTTGAGTTTACTGTTGACTTAGTTCCTGATGCTAAGCCAATTTCAAAGCCCCCTTATCGAATGGCACAAGTTGAACTTTTAGAGTTGAAGGAGCAATTGCATGATTTATTAGAGAAAGGTTTCATTAGACCTAGCACATCACCATGGGGTGCTCCTGTTTTATTTGTTAAAAAGAAATATGGTTCTATGAGACTTTCCATTGATTATAGAGCCTTGAATAATATCACTTTTAAGAACAAATATCCTTTGCCTCATATCGATGATTTGTTTGATCAGCTCCAGGGGGCTCAGTTTTTTTCAAAGATTGACTTGAGATCGGGGTACCATCAGCTGAAGGTAAAGGAGGCAGATATTCCGAAGACCGCATTCCGTACGAGATATGGCCATTATGAATTTGTAGTAATGCCTTTTGGGCTAACCAATGCACCTGCTGTATTCATGGACTTAATGAATAGAATTTTCCATGAGTTCTTGGATAAGTTTGTGATGGTTTTCATTGATGATATTTTGGTGTTTTCTAAAAGTAAAGAGGAGCATGAAAACATTTAAGGGTTATCTTGCAAACCTTAAAAGAAAAGAAACTGTATGGGAAATTCAGCAAGTGTGAGTTTTGGTTGCAACAAATTTCTTTCCTTGGTCACATTGTTTCTAAAGATGTAATAACTGTTGATCCTGCAAAAACAAAAGTTGTGGAAGAATGGCCAAGACCCACAAATGTAACCGAGATTCGTAGCTTCCTTGGTTTGGCGGGCTATTACCGAAGGTTTGTTAGAAAATTTTCACGATTATCTAGTCCAATGACTAAGCTAACTCGGAAGGGTGTTAAGTTTATCTGGACAAAAGAATGTGATGATTGTTTTCAGGAATTGAAAAGAAGATTGGTGAATGCTCCAGTTTTGGCAATACCTTCCAGGAATGGTGAGTTTGTCATATACAGTGATGCTTCATTGAAAGGACTTGGTTGCGTCCTAATGCAGAATGATCAGGTAATTGCTTATGCTTCACGACAGTTGAAAACTCATGAGGTAAATTACCCTACACATGATTTGGAATTAGCTTCTGTTGTTTTTGCTTTAAAAATTTGGAGGCATCATTTGTATGGAGTAAAGTGTGAAATATATACCGATCACAAAATTTTAAAGTATATATTCACTCAGAAAGAGTTAAACATGAGACAAAGGAGATGGCTGGAATTAATCAAGGATTATGATTGTACAATTCATTACCATCCGGGAAAAGCAAATAAAGTGGCTGATGCTTTGAGTCGAAAAAGTAATGCTTCATTAACAATGTTGCGTTTGGAACGTGATCCTTTGGTTAAAGATTTGATGAACTTTGGCATAGAAGTTGTTGGTGCAGGAAGTCCTTCTGTTTTGTTTCAGGTATCAGTGAGATCTTCTCTATCAGATAGAATCAAGCAAGCACAGAAGCAAGACAGTGAGTTGCAGAAAAAGGTAGAGCTGGTTCAGAAAGGTAAGTTGCCTGAATTCAACATTGATAGTGATTGTGTTTTGAGATTTGGGAAGAGATTGTGTGTGCCTTGTGATTCACAGTTGAAGAGAGAGTTGTTATGTGAAGCTCATAGTTCTCCGTTTTCAGTTCATCCGGGCAGTACTAAGATGTATAGAGATCTGCGGGAGTATTACTGGTGGGATGGAATGAAAAGAGATATAGCTGATTTTACTATGAAGTGTTTGACTTGTCAGCAGGTTAAAGCAGAGCGGCAGTTACCGAAAGGGATGCTTCAGCATTTACTAGTGCCAGAGTGGAAATGGGAGAATATATCCATGGACTTTGTTGTTGGATTACCGAAGACATCTCGAGGTAATAATGCAATCTGGGTTATTGTTGATCGCTTGACCAAATCTGCTCATTTCCTTGCTATACGAGATACTTTCTCTCTTGATCAACTTTCCCGTTTGTATCTTAAAGAGATAGTCAGGTTACACGGAGTTCCTCTCTCTATTGTATCGGATCGTGATCCCAGGTTTACTTCTAACTTTTGGAAAGGCCTTCAAAAGTCGTTGGGTACTGAATTAAATTTTAGTACAGCTTTTCATCCTCAATCAGATGGGCAGTCAGAACGAAGAATTCAGACATTGGAGGATATGCTACGAGCTTGTTCTATGGATTATCAGGGAAGTTGGGACCAACATCTTTCTTTGGTTGAGTTTTCATATAATAACAGTTTTCATTCTAGTATACAGATGGCACCATTTCAGGCATTATATGGGAAGCGGTGTCGAACTCCAGCTTTCTGGGATGAAGTGGGTGAAAGGAAGTTGATGGAACCAGAATTGGTAGAAGAGATGGCAGAAAAAGTTCAGCTGTTTCAGAAACACATGAGAACAGCTCAGAGCAGGCAGAAGAGTTATGCGGATAACCGGAGGAAGGATCTATCTTTCGAGGTAGGTGATCATGTTTTTCTCAAGGTTTCTCCTTGGAAAAGTGTGATGAGATTTGGTAAGAAAGGAAAGCTGAGTCCAAGGTTTGTTGGACCATACGAAATTCTTGAGAGAGTTGGATCAGTTGCATACCGAGTGGCTTTACCTCCGAGTTTATCTCAGGTACACAATGTTTTTCACGTTTCGATGTTGAGAAAGTATATGCCAGATCCATCTCATGTTTTGAGTCCAGAGGTAGTTCAGCTGGAAGAGAACCTATCTTATGAGGAACAACCGGTCCAGATTCTTGACCACAGGGAGCAAGTGTTATGGAATAAGGTGATTAAGCAGGTAAAGGTTTTGTGGAAAAACCACATTATTGAAGAGGCAACATGGGAATCTGAAAATGCAATGAGGGATAAGTACCCCCATTTATTCGATAAGTAAATAAATTGCGGGGACGCAATTTTCTAAAGGGGGGAAGGATGTAACATCCCAAGTAAGTAATTAATAATAGATATTTTTATCTATGTCTATTAATGATTAAGATAGTGTTATAGAGGCTTAATATGAAAATAAATACAATCTTATGCATGGAATACACTAATATTCTTAAAAGATTGTTTTACTGCCTTTTGATGGAAAACCATTTTTGAATCTATATTTTGACAATTTTATAAACTATGTTTGTCAAAATAAACTTATTCTTTATGATTGGGACATCAAAATTTACCTTGTGTGAATTTTTGGTATTTTTCTGACAATGTTCATTTTTTAATGAATAGTGAAAAATACTGCATTTTACATCAAAACTGCTTTTTAATCTAATTTATTTATATGATTAGATTATGTTTTGAATTGGTTTTGAAGTGAAATTAGAATATATTTTTACCATTTTATCCAATGGTGGTCATTGGAATCAATTTCACTTTGAAATTAGACTTAAACTGGTGTCAATCTTTTGATACTTATTGTTTTGTAAAAACACGCTATTTGCTCTGGCAGCGGGAATTAATTATTAAATTAATTAATGTGACCTATATGTTTTGAATTTTGTAAAATAGACTTCATTTTTGAATTCGGAATATCAAATATAGCTTAGGGTGAATTTTTGGTAATTTTCTGAAAAACTTCAATTTTTTATGAATAGTGAAACCACTAAGTGGTAATCAAGCAAACTGATTTTTCAGTTAAATGAAAGTTTACCACTAATGTGTATTGAATTTTGAAAATCCGACATACATGGTTGTCATTAAGAAGTAAAATGTGGTTCAATGAGATTAAAATAATTTTTTGGTGAATAGTAACTTATTAAGTTCTTAATCACGATTAGTGGTAATTAGGGTAGTTTAAGGTATAAATAATACTTTAATAAAATGAAATGACCTAGACACATGTCCCAACCTCATTGGTTGTGTCATGGCCGACCATGACATGCCATGGGTCAACTTGGGGACCCCATGGATCCACTTTTGTTGGGAAATGACATAAATTACTTTTTATTTAATGTTAAAGTAAAAATGACACAAACATAATATGTTTTACGAAAACAATTTTTACATGGGGTTATAAAGATCAGATATTTGATTATAAATATTCATTGGAAAGATAAAAAGATTTCCTACATCATATTAATTTTTTTATGATTTTGAGACATTAAATAAATTAAATTATTTATGACATAATAATGATGCAGCGATGACATCATTATTTGACGATTTAAATAAAATGGAAAGACAATGTAAAATATATGAACTACACATGGCCAAAACCAATTGGATGAGTGGATTTCTAACCCTTATCACCTTATCCACGAATTATATCAATGTGGGACCTTTTAAAACCGAAACACATTTTCAAATAAAGTAATGTTTCTTTACTTTCCAAAAGTGCCCCTCCTCTCCTCTTATAAAAGGCCCCCACCTCTACCTCATTTCACACACTCTTCAAGCCTTTCGCTCGGCCAACCCCTGCCCATTTGCTCTCTCCACATCCCTCTCCTCATCCTAGAGGATTCCCTTTGGGCAGAATCCTTTCAAAGGAAGCCTTTAGGCTCAAATCAAAAGGAGTTACACTTTTAAAGGTAATTCATTCTCTCATGTTCATTTGTTTTATTTTGCTTCTCCAACCCCCTAAACTCTTTTTATTTACTTCCTTTGTAACAACACCAGTATCTTAAATATACTAGGATGTTGTTATAAGATTTATTTGAGCTACACTCTCACACAACTACATCAAATGGTTAAAGAACATACGGTTTCCGTGGATGGCGAAATTTTGCCTCCCGAAACGATGATTGTTCAACACTCATTTAACACCTTCAAAGGGGCCATTATGATGTCACTATTTTTATATATGATATATAATATGTTTATGTTTTCCTTAAGCTTATGTTTTTTCATTTTGGGCATACCTTTATGGTTTCCATTATGGGTAAAACACGATATCTTTATTTTAGGAAGTGCGGACTACCGCCCCCTAAAAGTGATTTGATTCGTTAATACCATATGTGGGATGTGTAAAGGATAAAGTTAATGATATTATATATGTTATTATACTGGAATTATAATATACTCTTATATCATTATGATTCCATTCCAGAAAATATGAAATAGAAATGGAAGTAGCGTTCATGCGTACGTACGGCTTACCGTCTCCATGAACGGTGCATTTCATTTCTTACCTCTAAATGTGATGTAATATTATAAATGCATGTATGTACTGGATATATATGACATATATGATATCTACATCATGAATACCATTCTGGATATAATGAAACTTTGACCAAATTAACAACATGTAAGTGTAAGAAGTCTATTTTTGACTTAAGAACCAAATACCGACAAAATAAACATTATTAACTTAACTGATTACATGATGTTCATAACATGGTATAAAAGGAATAATGAACTTGAAAAAGATTCATAAGAAAGTAGAGATTAACTCAAGTTTATTATTCCGGAGATTAAAGAACGGTCGGGTCAAGTCGGATACGAGGTATGGGACTTCGTCTCAATCTCCTTTCGTTGAGGCATATTTTATTTTATACACAACTTTCTTTTATACGGTGTATAAAACCCTTTGACTTTTACGTTTATTCAAAAGGAATCTTTTTTATACGAAGCTTTTACTAAATGACAAAAGGGAATGTTTTTGTCGTACGTATGCGGTGACAACGACTTCTCCACCGTCGTGACCGTTATTTGAGTTTCGGCTTCCTCTACAAGCCATACCTTCTTTTTAAAAGAAAAATAAATACCATGTTTTACTTTTCTTTTACTTTGGTATTGAAAATGGTTTTCATAATGTTTTTATTATATCAATGTGTTGTATTGATATCTCGTGATTGAAATGTGGAAATGTTATGTTTCCTTTATGCATGTTTTATGTGATATGATTATGTTATGGTTCTTGGGCATTATTATGAAGACGGGTGGTTCCGTGATAAACTAAGGGCGGGTGGGCCCGTTATAGCTCTACAATGCATTGGGTAATGCGAAGGAGTGAAACGTTAAGGTTTCTCCGAAGAGATTTTAGGGAATATGCTGTGATGGGTATTCCAAACGTAACCAAGAGGGTTACTCCCTACGTAAGAAAGTTATGAATGCCTCAAGTTACCTTTACGTATTATGATTTCTATGATTTATTCATGATTTTATGAGGTATGTTAAAGTGACTATGTTTTATGGGTAAAGTATGATTTCATTATTATGTATATATGAACTCATGTTTCCTTTCCATGTTTTTTTTATAACCCATACTGAGTTTTTATGCTCATCCCAAGTTTTTGAAATGTTTTTCACAGGTCAAGGGAAAGGTACAGGATAAGATGATAGAGTCAAGGATGTGTCAAGAAATAATCCATGTTTTATTTTAAATGTGTCTCCATTGATGGGAATGAAGAATACTATCTTTATGTAACCACTTTGTTTCTATGTGGAATGTAATGCAAGTTTTATGATCTAATTCTCTAAAACTCTAAACCCGAAAAGATCCTCAATGTGTAGTCTTGTAATAACTCAAGATTAAGTAAGGTTTAAGGCTGGGGCCTTATAGTTGGTATCAGAAGTCGGTTTAGATAACTTTAGGAGTTAGAATTATATTAAATGATTATCCAAAAATATTTTTTCGAAATGATATAGCATTTAAAGATTACCATGTTGCTTCATCTAAGACATGTTTGTTCAGAATGGTTTTCCGCAGAGGAAACAGGGAAGTAGTGCTAGGAAGGCATACAGAAGGAAATAACCTTCCGAATCAGCATCCAGAAATGGTCGGAATTGGAACTGAACAGTTTGTTGCAGTGATGGCGCAGTTGACTCAAGCGATAAATGGCGGTGGTATCCATGCACGAGATCAGCCAGATCAACCGCAGAGGAACATGTCAGTGGTGGAACATTTCATGAGGCAACATCCACCATCATTCAGAGGATCATCTGACCCTGTGCTAGCTGAAGGGTGGATTAAAGCACTGGAGAAGATTTTTGATGTCATGGGATGTTCAGACAATCAAAAGGTTAGTCTTGCTATTTACCGTTTGGAGGGTGAAGCAGATCAGTGGTGGTCTATGGTTAAAAATATCAGGGACGCCGATGAGATTGATGCTCTTGACTGGGATGAATTCAAAGGTATGTTTCTTGAGAAGTATTTTCCTAAGGCTGTTCGACTTAGGATGGAAAAGCAATTCTTGGAATTGAGGCAAGAGGAAGACTCAGTGGCTGCCTATGAAGAAAGGTTCACTCGATTGGCAAGGTATGCTCCAAATTTTATCCGGGACCTTGATAGTAAAATCAATCGTTTTTACTCAGGATTAAAGCCAAAATATCGAAGGGCATTAGCTTCTCGTGGGTTTAAAAGTTATGAAAAGCTTGTTCGATGTGCTGAGAAGGTGGAAATGGAGTTTGCCGATGACCAATTTTTCTATAACAACCAGCAGAAGAAGAGACCGAGGTGGCAGGAGAAAGGTAAAAATTCTTCAAAAAAGTCTGATGGTAAGAGAACTAAGTTTCCAGTTTGTGATAAATGTGGAAAAAGGCATGCTGGGGAATGTCTTCTGAATTCTGGGAAGTGCTACCGATGTGGTAAGATGAGACATAAGGCTCGTGATTGCACTGAAAAGGATCAAGGTGAAGGTAAGAACAAATTTGATTTACAGTTAGTGAAATGTTATAAGTGCAATGAGATGGGTCACTATGCAAACGAGTGTCCGACAAGGAGCTTGAGTGATGGGAAGCAGCTAGACTACAAGCAGAAAGGGGTGGTGAAATCCTTTGCAACTACTTCAGCAGATGTCGGGCCATCAAATGAAGTTGTATCAGGTACTTTGTTTGTTTTTTCAGATTATGCCAGTGTGTTGTTTGATTCGGGGTCTACACATTCTTTCATCTCTGAAACCTTTTCTAGTAAAATGGGAATACCATCTCAAGAAATGACCCCTGAACTTTTGGTAAAAACACCTGGGGGAAGTGTCGAGGCAAAAATAATTTATAAGAATCTTCCTATCCTTATCTGTGGAAAGAACCTACTTGCAAACCTTATTGTTCTACCTCTAGTTGAGTTTGATGTTATCCTGGGTATGGATTGGCTCTCTATTTACCATGCTAAGATTGACTGTAGAGCTAAAGAAGTTTCTTTTCAGAAAGACTTTCAGTTTGTTTACAAGAATGAACCCTTACTTTTGATAACATATCAAGAGGCCGAGAAACTTGTAAAAGATGGAAATGAATGTTACCTTGCACATGTCGTTGAAAATAAAGGAACTGTTCAGATTAATGATGTGCCAGTGGTAAATGAGTATCCTGATGTTTTTCCTGATGAGTTGCCTAGAATAATACCAGATCGGGAAGTTGAGTTTACTGTTGACTTAGTTCCTGATGCTAAGCCAATTTCAAAGCCCCCTTATCGAATGGCACAAATTGAACTTTCAGAGTTGAAGGAGAAATTGCAAGATTTATTAGAGAAAGGTTTCATTAGACCTAGCACATCACCATGGGGTGCTCCTGTTTTATTTGTTAAAAAGAAATATGGTTCTATGAGACTTTGCATTGATTATAGAGCCTTGAATAATATCACTTTTAAGAACAAATATCCTTTGCCTCATATCGATGATTTGTTTGATCAGCTCCAGGGGGCTCAGTTTTTTTCAAAGATTGACTTGAGATCGGGGTACCATCAGCTGAAGGTAAAGGAGGCAGATATTCCGAAGACCGCGTTCCGTACGAGATATGGCCATTATGAATTTGTAGTAATGCCTTTTGGGCTAACCAATGCACCTGCTGTATTCATAGACTTAATGAATAGAATTTTCTATGAGTTCTTGGATAAGTTTGTGGTGGTTTTCATTGATGATATTTTGGTGTTTTCTAAAAGTAAAGAGGAGCATGAAAAACATTTAAGGGTTATCTTGCAAACCTTAAAAGAAAAGAAACTGTATGGGAAATTCAGCAAGTGTGAGTTTTGGTTGCAACAAATTTCTTTCCTTGGTCACATTGTTTCTAAAGATGGAATAACTGTTGATCCTGCAAAAACAAAAGTTGTGGAAGAATGGCCAAGACCCACAAATGTAACCGAGATTCGTAGCTTCCTTGGTTTGGCGGGCTATTACCGAAGGTTTGTTAGAAAATTTTCACGGTTATCTAGTCCAATGACTAAGCTAACTCGGAAGGGTGTTAAGTTTATCTGGACAAAAGAATGTGATGATTGTTTTCAGGAATTGAAAAGAAGATTGGTGAATGCTCCAGTTTTGGCACTACCTTCCAGGAATGGTGAGTTTGTCATATACAGTGATGCTTCATTGAAAGGACTTGGTTGCGTCCTAATGCAGAATGATCAGGTAATTGCTTATGCTTCACGACAGTTGAAAACTCATGAGGTAAATTACCCTACACATGATTTGGAATTAGCTGCTGTTGTTTTTGCTTGAAAAATTTGGAGGCATCATTTGTATGGAGTAAAGTGTGAAATATATACCGATCACAAAATTTTAAAGTATATATTCACTCAGAAAGAGTTAAACATGAGACAAAGGAGATGGCTGGAATTAATCAAGGATTATGATTGTACAATTCATTACCATCCGGGAAAAGCAAATAAAGTGGCTGATGCTTTGAGTCGAAAAAGTAATGCTTCATTAACAATGTTGCGTTTGGAACGTGATCCTTTGGTTAAAGATTTGATGAACTTTGGCATAGAAGTTGTTGGTGCAGGAAGTCCTTCTGTTTTGTTTCAGGTATCAGTGAGATCTTCTCTATCAGATAGAATCAAGCAAGCACAGAAGCAAGACAGTGAGTTGCAGAAAAAGGTAGAGCTGGTTCAGAAAGGTAAGTTGCCTGAATTCAACATTGATAGTGATTGTGTTTTGAGATTTGGGAAGAGATTGTGTGTGCCTTGTGATTCACAGTTGAAGAGAGAGTTGTTATGTGAAGCTCATAGTTCTCCGTTTTCAGTTCATCCGGGCAGTACTAAGATGTATAGAGATCTGCGGGAGTATTACTGGTGGGATGGAATGAAAAGAGATATAGCTGATTTTACTATGAAGTGTTTGACTTGTCAGCAGGTTAAAGCAGAGCGGCAGTTACTGAAAGAGATGCTTCAGCCTTTACTAGTGCCAGAGTGGAAATGGGAGAATATATCCATGGACTTTGTTGTTGGATTACCGAAGACATCTCGAGGTAATAATGCAATCTGGGTTATTGTTGATCGCTTGACCAAATCTGCTCATTTCCTTGCTATACGAGATACTTTCTCTCTTGATCAACTTTCCCGTTTGTATCTTAAAGAGATAGTCAGGTTACACGGAGTTCCTCTCTCCATTGTATCGGATCGTGATCCCAGGTTTACTTCTAACTTTTGGAAAGGCCTTCAAAAGTCGTTGGGTACTGAATTAAATTTTAGTACAGCTTTTCATCCTCAATCAGATGGGCAGTCAGAACGAAGAATTCAGACATTGGAGGATATGCTACGAGCTTGTTCTATGGATTATCAGGGAAGTTGGGACCAACATCTTTCTTTGGTTGAGTTTTCATATAATAACAGTTTTCATTCTAGTATACAGATGGCACCATTTCAGGCATTATATGGGAAGCGGTGTCGAACTCCAGCTTTCTGGGATGAAGTGGGTGAAAGGAAGTTGATGGAACCAGAATTGGTAGAAGAGATGGCAGAAAAAGTTCAGCTGATTCAGAAACACATGAGAACTGCTCAGAGCAGGCAGAAGAGTTATGCAGATAACCGGAGGAAGGATCTATCTTTCGAGGTAGGTGATCATGTTTTTCTCAAGGTTTCTCCTTGGAAAAGTGTGATGAGATTTGGTAAGAAAGGAAAGCTGAGTCCAAGGTTTGTTGGACCATACGAAATTCTTGAGAGAGTTGGATCAGTTGCATACCGAGTGGCTTTACCTCCGAGTTTATCTCAGGTACACAATGTTTTTCACGATTCGATGTTGAGAAAGTATATGCCAGATCCATCTCATGTTTTGAGTCCAGAGGTAGTTCAGCTGGAAGAGAACCTATCTTATGAGGAACAACCGGTCCAGATTCTTGACCACAGGGAGCAAGTGTTACGGAATAAGGTGATTAAGCAGGTAAAGGTTTTGTGGAAAAACCACATTATTGAAGAGGCAACATGGGAATCTGAAAATGCAATGAGGGATAAGTACCCCCATTTATTCGATAAGTAAATAAATTGCGGGGACACAATTTTATAAAGGGGGGAAGGATGTAACATCCCAAGTAAGTAATGAATAATAGATATTTTTATCTATGTCTATTAATGATTAAGATAGTGTTATAGAGGCTTAATATGAAAATAAATACAATCTTATGCATGGAATACACTAATATTCTTAAAAGATTGTTTTACTGCCTTTTGATGGCAAAACATTTTTGAATCTATATTTTGACAATTTTATAAACTATGTTTGTCAAAATAAACTTATTCTTTATGATTGGGACATCAAAATTTACCTTGTGTGAATTTTTGGTATTTTTCTGACAATGTTCATTTTTTAATGAATAGTGAAAAATACTGCATTTTACATCAAAACTGCTTTTTAATCTAATTTATTTATATGATTAGATTATGTTTTGAATTGGTTTTGAAGTGAAATTAGAATATATTTTTACCATTTTATCCAATGGTGGTCATTGGAATCAATTTCACTTTGAAATTAGACTTAAACTGGTGTCAATCTTTTGATACTTATTGTTTTGTAAAAACACGCTATTTGCTCTGGCAGCGGGAATTAATTATTAAATTAATTAATGTGACCTATATGTTTTGAATTTTGTAAAATAGACTTCATTTTTGAATTCGGAATATCAAATATAGCTTAGGGTGAATTTTTGGTAATTTTCTGAAAAACTTCAATTTTTTATGAATAGTGAAACC
This sequence comes from Viscum album, assembly GCA_963277665.1. Lineage (NCBI taxonomy): Eukaryota > Viridiplantae > Streptophyta > Magnoliopsida > Santalales > Viscaceae > Viscum > Viscum album. The sequence continues at coordinate 459,803,138 of OY728126.1, forward strand.
ACTAAGTGGTAATCAAGCAAACTGATTTTTCAGTTAAATGAAAGTTTACCACTAATGTGTATTGAATTTTGAAAATCCGACATACATGGTTGTCATTAAGAAGTAAAATGTGGTTCAATGAGATTAAAATAATTTTTTGGTGAATAGTAACTTATTAAGTTCTTAATCACGATTAGTGGTAATTAGGGTAGTTTAAGGTATAAATAATACTTTAATAAAATGAAATGACCTAGACACATGTCCCAACCTCATTGGTTGTGTCATGGCCGACCATGACATGCCATGGGTCAACTTGGGGACCCCATGGATCCACTTTTGTTGGGAAATGACATAAATTACTTTTTATTTAATGTTAAAGTAAAAATGACACAAACATAATATGTTTTATGAAAACAATTTTTACATGGGGTTATAAAGATCAGATATTTGATTATAAATATTCATTGGAAAGATAAAAAGATTTCCTACATCATAGTAATTTTTTTATGATTTTTAGACATTAAATAAATTAAATTATTTATGACATAATAATGATGCAGCGATGACATCATTATTTGACGATTTAAATAAAATGGAAAGACAATGTAAAATATATGAACTACACCTGGCCAAAACCAATTGGATGAGTGGATTTCTAACCCTTATCACCTTATCCACGAATTATATCAATGTGGGACCTTTTAAAACCGAAACACATTTTCAAATAAAGTAATGTTTCTTTACTTTCCAAAAGTGCCCCTCCTCTCCTCTTATAAAAGGCCCCCACCTCTACCTCATTTCACACACTCTTCAAGCCTTTGGATCGGCCAACCCCTGCCCATTTGCTCTCTCCACATCCCTCTCCTCATCCTAGAGGATTCCCTTTGGGCAGAATCCTTTCAAAGGAAGCCTTTAGGCTCAAATCAAAAGGAGTTACACTTTTAAAGGTAATTCATTCTCTCATGTTCATTTGTTTTATTTTGCTTCTCCAACCCCCTAAACTCTATTTATTTACTTCCTTTGTAACAACACCAGTATCTTAAATATACTAGGATGTTGTTATAAGATTTATTTGAGCTACACTCTCACACAACTACATCAAATGGTTAAAGAACATACGGTTTCCGTGGATGGCGAAATTTTGCCTCCCGAAACGATGATTGTTCAACACTCATTTAACACCTTCAAAGGGGCCATTATGATGTCACTATTTTTATATATGATATATAATATGTTTATGTTTTCCTTAAGCTTCTGTTTTTTCATTTTGGGCATACCTTTATGGTTTCCATTATGGGTAAAACACGATATCTTCATTTTAGGAAGTGCGGACTACCGCCCCCTAAAAGTGATTTGATTCGTTAATACCATATGTGGAATGTGTAAAGGATAAAGTTAATGATATTATATATGTTATTATACTGGAATTATAATATACTCTTATATCATTATGATTCCATTCCAGAAAATATGAAATAGAAATGGAAGTAGCGTTCATGCGTATGTACGGCTTACCGTCTCCATGAACGGTGCATTTCATTTCTTACCTCTAAATGTGATGTAATATTATAAATGCATGTATGTACTGGATATATATGACATATATGATATCTACATCATGAATACCATTCTGGATATAATGAAACTTTGACCAAATTAACAACATGTAAGTGTAAGAAGTCTATTTTTGACTTAAGAACCAAATACCGACAAAATAAATATTATTAACTTAACTGATTACATGATGTTCATAACATGGTATAAAAGGAATAATGAACTTGAAAAAGATTCATAAGAAAGTAGAGATTAAATCAAGTTTATTATTCAGGAGATTAAAGAACGGTCGGGTCAAGTCGGATACGAGGTATGGGACTTCGTCTCAATCTCCTTTCGTTGAGGCATATTTTATTTTATACACAACTTTCTTTTATACGGTGTATAAAACCCTTTGACTTTTACGTTTATTCAAAAGGAATCTTTTTTATACGAAGCTTTTACTAAACGACAAAAGGGAATGTTTTTGTCGTACGTATGCGGCGACAACGACTTCTCCGCCGTCGTGACCGTTATTTGAGTTTCGGCTTCCTCTACAAGCCATACCTTCTTTTTAAAAGAAAAATAAATACCATGTTTTACTTTTCTTTTACTTTGGTATTGAAAATGGTTTTCATAATGTTTTTATTATATCAATGTGTTGTATTGATATCTCGTGATTGAAATGTGGAAATGTTATGTTTCCTTTATGCATGTTTTATGTGATATGATTATGTTATGGTTCTTGGGCATTATTATGAAGACGGGTGGTTCTGTGATAAACTAAGGGCAGGTGGGCCCGTTATAGCTCTCCAATGCATTGGGTAACGCGAAGGAGTGAAACGTTAAGGTTTCTCCGAAGAGATTTTAGGGAATATGCTGTGATGGGTATTCCAAACGTAACCAAGAGGGTTACTCCCTACGTAAGAAAGTTATGAATGCCTCAAGTTACCTTTACGTATTATGATTTCTATGATTTATTCATGATTTTATGAGGTATTTTAAAGTGCCTATGTTTTATGGGTAAAGTATGATTTCATTCTTATGTATATATGAACTCATGTTTCCTTTCCATGTTTTTTTTATAACCCATACTGAGTTTTTATGCTCATCCCAAGTTTTTGAAATGTTTTTCACAGGTCAAGGGAAAGGTACATGATAAGATGATAGAGTCAAGGATGTGTCAAGAAATAATCCATGTTTTATTTTAAATGTGTCTCCATTGATGGGAATGAAGAATACTATCTTTATGTAACCACTTTGTTTCTATGTGGAATGTAATGCAAGTTTTATGATCTAATTCTCTAAAACTCTAAACCCGAAAAGATCCTCAATGTGTAGTCTTGTAATAACTCAAGATTAAGTAAGGTTTAAGGCTGGGGCCTTATAATTATTATATTTAAATGTTCTTAATATTTACCAGGATGACACTCCGGTCACTTTTAAAAGGGAACATCATCTTCTCACTTCTCCAAACCACTTGAGCACCTTAACTCAAAAAGTATTTGTAAAAGTACCTTCCAAAATAGCCTCTCCACATCCTAGAGGTTTTTTTCTTCCCTAAAGACCCATCCAAGAATCCTCAAGGGTTTTTTTCAAAGGAGATCATCCATGGAAGAGGTACACATTCCTTCCAAACCTTTTCAATTTTCATTCTTATTATATCCACTTAAAGTCTTATATAACCTTATTAATGTAATTAAATTTATATATTAACTAATCTAAAATGTTTTTATGTTATTTATAAATCTATTTTATATCTTATTTCCATCCAATGGAGAATGAAAGTGTTGCTCCTGTGTAAATAAGAACTAAATTATCCATGAAGTGATGTTTTTTATTTTTTATTTACATCTCTAATAAATGGTTATATAGATGGATTTAATGAATATATAGGATATATACTAGAAAATTATAACTTTTTAAAGATAAATTTGTATTTAACTTTATTTATTTATATTAGCTTAGTCTAACAATTCAGTATTTTAATGATCAATAATTATATTTTTTATGTTATTAATGATTTCCATATTTTATAATAAAACAAGTTACAGAAAAAATATGAAAAATGGAAATGTATTGAACTAAACGCGTGATAAATAAACCTACCACATGAATACAATCAATCTACCATACAAACAAATAGTGACATTCATTTAAGTGGGAAACCTACTAGACATTGAGATTGCATGATTTCATGAAGACCTCAAGTGACCAAATGAAGGACTCAAATGAGCACAAGAAGAAACTAACTGACTATAATAAAGATTATTAAACATTGCACAGAATCAAGTGATTTAATAACTACATGACCTACCGACCATGAGGTATCAAGTGATCATGTCTATGTATAGATATAGTCTAACAATGCTTAATTAACGTAATAAAGAAATTTTAAATTCCAATAGCTATATCTTATAGAAGCCAATGAGAGTTATAGAATTTAAGAATTAAAGATTAGAGAAATCTTTTTTAGGACTTATTTATGATTATTTTTCAATAGATATTCAGAGAAATATTATATTTAATAGGAAGACTAGCTCATGGACAAGTAGAGAATGAATATATAACTCACTAACTATTGAACTATCTACTTCGACGTTACTCTCTTCTTATACATATCACTACACAATTCGATCAAATATTCTCAAGGAATTATTTAAATATAATTCAAAAGATAAGGGAACCTTATTGGTCAAATACACCTTTTCAGAGATAGAGTCACACCGATCATCATTATACCTTTTTTATCTCTATTTATCTTTAGTTGTGAGTTGCTATTTATTTCATAACTTGATATATTTTCTTTTAATAGAGATATACCTAAGGATTTCATGTATTCATGCCAAATTTATCTTTTTTTACTCTAAAATACCTAAGAATTTTTTTCTAGAAATTTTGACTTTATTTCTCCTCAGTCAAGAATTTTTTCCATCCTTATCCATTTTAATGATCTATGTTTTGAACAGGACTAAAAATCTGAGGAAATTTGAACCTTTTCATTTACTGGGTGGGATAAATTTAAAACAGGGCATTAGAATGAAGTTTTGAGAGTTGAATCCTTTTAAAGTGATGTTTTTGTACTTGGGTAAATGTAACACCCCAAGATTTTATAGTACATTATCTCTTCAAAAAAATTAATAACTTGTGCTACACGCAACACTGAGTTCGAGCACACCACAACTTACCAAACTAGTTGTTCAAAAAGCGGTTATAAATAGTATTAAATGAATATTGAATTTTATATACTCCATATAATTTTAACATGCATATTATTTTTTTAGACATAATATAAGAACAAATTAAATTTTTTAGATAAAAGAAGAATTTTTCAAAAAATGCAATTTTACCGCCTTTTAATGGAGAACCCTTTTTAAATACAATATTTGACACTTTTTTTATATTAAATTTGAAAAAATAAAATTCTTCTTTAAATAGGGACATACAAATTTAGTTTAGATTAAATTTTTTTGTTTTTCTGATAACTTTTATATTTTGATGAATAGTGAAAAATACTAAATTTTAATTAAAAACAACTTTTTTTAATCGAAATAATTTATAGTGTTAAATTATGTATTTGAGTGGTTTTAAAGTATCATTAGATTATATTTTTATCATTTAATATACTTTATATCATTTTATGTAATTTCACATTTAAAGTGGATGAAAACTAGTGTCAATCTTTTAATAGTTATAATTTCTTAAAATCACGCTTTTTGTTTTGACAACATGAATTAATTTTAAATTAATTTCTGCCACTTATATGTTTTGAATTTGAAAAAATGGATTCCATTTTTGGAATCATGGGGTCTAAATTGTGTAAATAGTTAACTTTCATTTTTATACATTAGGAATATTTACTCCTGTAAATATTTTATTTACCACCGTTAAAGGGTAAATTTGGTAAATAAGGGTAAAAAAATATTATTATAATAATATTAAATTATCCTAACATGTATCTTATTCCTATTAGTTGAGACATGTCCGACCATGGGCATCCTTGGGTCGATTTTGGATCTACTTGGAGCCACTTGAGAGTAATAATGACACTTTATATTAATTAATTTAAAGTAAAGACAAAAAATGACATAAACATATATCTTTTTGTAAAACAATTGTTACAAGGTGTTATATAAGTTATATCTTTTACTATAAATATTTTTTAGAAAGATAAAACGATTATCTACATAATGGTATTTTATTTATAATTTTTATACATTAAATAATTAAATTTATTTATGACACAATGATAATGCATTAATTACATTATTAAGGAAAGAATCAAATAAATGGTATTATAAATATTAAAATAAATATAATTACAATGTTTTTATGACATAAAATAATTTTTTAGGTGACTATTACATGTTATTATTTATTAAATGTATTTGGTTCGAAGTAATCAAGTTTTGATGACTTCCACAAAAACAAAATACTAAATAGTGTCATAATTGACATAAATGAGTTTTTAAAACAAATATTATTTTATTAAATTATATAATAGTCCTAAAAATCTAAGGTTATGAAAAAGAACTTATATAATGATAGGTATATCATTAATGAACCACTTGAGGTTCTCTTGTCATTTTTTAGTAAGTTTGTTAAACCCATTATTATAATAATACAAGAATACATGGTAAAAGTTAAACTATTTAACTAAGAGTAAAATCTAAAAGATAAGGTTAATATGGTGACCCAAACCTGTCTAAAACCTATTGTTTGGGAGTTTTTCAACCAATACCCACCTTATACTTGAAATAAATCATTTTTTATTCATTAGAAACTAAGAATTATTTTATTATAAAATAATATTTCATCCTTTTCCTTAGGTGCCCCTCATCTCTCTTATAAAAGAGAACTTCCCCTTCCATCAAAATAACACCTCCAAACCCATTTTTCTCAGCCAAAACCTACCCAAATATCCTCACAATTTACGTCACTTTAACATAGAGTCCTTATTTGGATCATAAAGGCAACCTAAAGAGCCCTTTTGATCAAATCAAATGGAAGAACATGAAGAAGAGGTAAATATTTCATCACCTCTTTCAAGTTATTTTTCTTCTTACAATTCCTCTTTCTTTGTTGTTTCTATTATAAAATAATAACTCTAGTATATTATATATACTGTGATGTTATTATAAAAATGTTACAACCATATTCATTATTTTATCCATCATATGAATGAAAAAGTCACCATACGTGCGTACGTACGGCTTACCGTCTCCACGTCGTGGTGTAGTTGTAATTCAATACATTATTTTTTGGATGGATATAATAATGATGTATCACTGATGTAAATAATAAATATAACATGTTAATGATTATATATATATGATATAACATCTATTTACATATTATTTTAATATCAAAAGAATGGTATTGTCGCCCATGCGTACGTACGAATTACCGTCTCCATGAACGTGATGAGATTCATTTACCCATCATAACCATTCAAGAATAATTTTCATTTGATGATTTAAAATAATGTTTAAGAACTTAATGTAATTCATTATATGAATCAAATACATCCTATCCATAACAAACACAGCTTATGTAACAAAAAATAAAAAGAAAAATTAATTAGTTAACACCTGAAACGACGATAATACTAAAATATTATTAACAAAACAATATTATAAGATCATTTATGATATCATATATATGTATATGGTTATTTTATAATTTAATAACAATGATTTAACTATTATAAAATAGGTTAACATTCCCTTGACCAAGGAAAAGTACAAGGTAAGGGTTAATTTCAGAATCTCTTTATTATCCAATGTTGTTTTTACATAAGTATCTACTGGGTCCTCTTTATCATCCACATCCATGTTTTCTTAAAAATGTATTTTAATTTATTTTTAATATTTAAAAGACTATGGGTTAAATTCATTTATACCCTTATTTGAACTTATATGTTTTGAAAGGAATCTTTTCTTCATTTTGCAAACAAGGTACTTTATGACCTTTTTGACTAATTAAGGTAAGAATGTTTTTTTAACTTACATGGTGGGTGCAGCTATTTTCCACCATTATAACATCGTCAAAGCTTCCATTACAAGATTATAAAAATATTTTCAAAATAAATTTTTTATTTTATAATTATGTGACTCTTAAATGATTTCAAAATAGAAAGAGATATTTCTCCCAAATATTTTTGATTTCATCTATGTCAACATTCTTTGATAAATTTTACACAAGTTTGAAGTTGATTTATTATGTTCCATATTATATTTATGGTTTTGTGATATCTTTGACTATGTATGTGTTATTTTTATACCATTCATGGTTTATGGTCGAAGTATTAACGTTTTGTATGCCAGTTTTAATACGAATGTTTATGTTATGTTTCGACCTTTTCATATGAGGAATGTATTGGACTTAGTAAATGATGAGTGGAGCCCACTATATCTCCTCGGTGCATCAGGATGTCTAAAGAGACAATTAGACATGGAATTTTCCGAGGTCTTTCTCAATTTGATATATGGTTTTGACCGAGGCCTAAATCATTTTTAGACGTCTTGGCTGAGGCCTTGACAAGATATTTCAAAATGTCCGGCATTATACATTCCCTCATTATGAAAATATTATTGATGGTTCATGTGGTTATTTGACTAGTAGAATACCCATGACTATGTTTTATTATGGAATTATTTACTCAGCTCGTATTCCTTCCATAAAATATTCATGTTTATTATTTGTAAAAGCATGTGTTTTAAATTATTCACAATGCCTAATGTTTATGTTATCTTACACTGTATTGCTTACTCTTACTGAGAATTTGAGCTCACCCCTTTCTTATGTTTCATTTTCCCAGGATATGAAGAAGTTAGTTATGAGTGACTTATAGGCATATCTAGGAGTCTTGGATGTTTCTAATGGAATAAATTAGTGTTCTATTTCTTTTGAAGTTGTAATGTTGAACTTATGTAAGTATCTTATTTCCAAGAATACTAAACTGATCTGTCCTTTGGGACTTGATTCCTTGTAATCATGCCAATGTATTAAAATAATGCACCAGCTCCGGGCTTCTGGGGTTGGGGCATTACAGTTGGTATCAGATTAAGTTTAGTACAAACCATAGAAACTAGATTTAGATAAACTCTGATTAGAGCACATTACACTAAGATATACTTTGAAGATAAGTATAGAAGAACTTCCCAGAATTTTGGTAATGTACATATTTTGTGTATTTTCCAAGCAATACATCATTGTCTAGATACAAGAAGGTAGAGGTGGCTCTGGCACAGATGTACCTAGGAGTGAAAACATGGACAAGGAGTTTCGGGCTTGACCTAGGGTATCCTGGTGCAAGACAATGGGCCTTTCTACACTCTTGGTTACGACACTCCCGAGGGATATGCTTAGGACAATTCACATTTTCTTTACAAGCAATTATGAAGGATTTAGGAGTTAATACTTCCTCAAAGAAATTTTTTTTTGATTATAGATTAAATGCATAAGCTTTTAAATTTACGTTATGTATTTTAAAATTTTGGAATTATGAAATACGATTCATAAACTAACCTGGTGTAATCCATTGTTTATAAATGGCACCTAGTAGAAGGAATTAGAATTCCAGCAATACGCAAGATCGAAAGATTAAGAAGGATCATATATTTCATTGTATTAATCCAACATTTAAAAGGAAAATAGTCTCTGACATATTCTCATAATTTGAAGAAATAATATCATGTGTTAATAAGATAAGTAAATAATTCTCTAAGTCCTATGGCCTTATAGGGAAGCAAGTGAAGAAAAGGATGGAAGAGATAACGATGGATAAAAGGAAGAGGGGAAAGAAGGATTTTCCCATATGTGGTAACAGTGGAAAGAATCACCAGGATAAATGTTTTAAGGGAATGGGAGTTTGTTATAAGTGTGGAGAAAAAGGACACCTAGTACGTGATTTCAAGGGAAAGAAAAAAGTTTCAAATGTACAATGCTTTATCTACCAGGAGTTGGGACACTACATGAATCAATGTCAAAATCGTCAGAGTATACCAAAAATGATGTTATTGGATAATAATCATGTTATGATATTACCACAGATGAAGAGTAATGACTAGTGTTCATATGAAGATATTAAATAATTATGTCATTTGAGAGTTATATCAACTATGTATAGGTTATATGAATTATGGAAATAAATAAGGATTGTACTGCAGTACTATTTCATTGAGGATTTGAGATTACATGGTACTAAGAAAAGTGACGCAACAACAAGTTAATATTTTTGGAAAATACATGGTTAAAAGAAAGATAAACCTAAATATGGTCTGACACTGAGGTAGTGATTTTAGAAAAAGATATGGTTGATTTGGATAAATTATATTGTATATTCTTGACTACCTTGGAACTGATTAATGGTTTGTTTATTCCATCATTATTGGAATATTCAAAATTTTTGGATATATAGAATATATCTAGTGCTATATAAGGAATAAGAGAGCATGAATGTAATCAATAAGTTTTTATGGTTATTCAGGGTGTTACCATGTTTTAAAAGAATACATGATGAAGGTATTAATATGTTATTACGTGGCCAAATAGATCTTCATTTTTCTTACCTTCCTTATAAATTTTGAACTGCGAGTTTGGACATAATTATTTTGGATAAGTATAAAGGTTGGAATGGATTAATTTGGATGTTGGATACTATTATTAAGGTTAAATCATTTCTTAAGATTATTTTTGGATTGTTATAAAGAGGGAAACCCGGAGGCTGGGCGACAACCCATCGCGTCCGGAAAGGGCGCGAGAATTGAACCTGCTATCGAAGGGAGACAAGGGTGCATCAACTACCATAGGCCTATGTGATGTCCTGGTTAGTGTAATGTAGTTTTTTTTAAATAGTTTGACAAATGAATTATAAATTCATTATTTTTGGAACCCTATACGATTATGATAAATAGAATATTTTGAATTCTATTATCTTTTAGAGTGAAAGGTGAGTTTGTGGTTGGAATTAGTTGAAGGATGAAACTCTACATATAAATTATATATTTTTCCTCTTATTATATGAATAAATTAATTCTAAAACATTAGTCAAGGGATCTTAAAATAAAAAATGTGTTATATTAATACTTTATGTTTTGTTGAACTGACGATATTTTAAATCACCATAGATTGATTTCTTTGAGGCCCTCAATTTTAAACTTATTTATGATTGATGACTTCAACCAATCCCTATAAATATTTATGTTTTCCTCAAATTATGTCTGTAATTTCTACCAATGTTTTTTAATTGAGACCAAAATTTGTTGGTGACTTTTTCATTTCCCTTTCCCTCTTATTAAGACTAAATTTTATTAACCCAATTTCTGATGTGGGTTTTCTACAAAGGTATATTTCTATTTTTAACCTTTTATTTTAGAAGAAATATTTCAAATTATGTGGACACAATTTATTGATGGAGGGGAGAATGTAACACCCAAAGATTTCATAGTACGCTATCTCTTCAAAGAAATTCAACAACTTGTGCTACACGCAACACCGAGTTCGAGTGCACCACGACTTTCCAAACTAGTAATTCAAAAATCATTTATTAATAGTATTAACTAAATTTTGAATTATATATACTCTATATAATTTTAACAACCATATTATGTTTTTTTAGACATAATATAAGAACATAGTCAATTTTTTAGATCAAAGAAGTATTTTTCAAAAAATGTAATTTTACCACCTTTTAATGGTTAACCCCTTTTAAATATATCATTTGACACATTTTTTATATTAAAATTGAAAAAATAAACTTTTCTTTAGAATTGGGACATATAAATTTAGTTTGGATAAAATTTTGGTGTTTTTCTGATAACTTTCATGTTTTAGTGAATAGTGTAAAATAGTAAATTTTAATTAAAAAAACATTTTAAATCTAAATAATTTATAGTGTTAAATTATATGTTTGAGTGGTTTTAAAGTATCATTAGATTATATTTTTATCATTTAATATAATTTAGGTCATTGGATATAATTTCACATTTTAAACTCTACGTAAACAAGTGTCAATCGTTTGATATTTATTATTTCTTAAAAACACGCTTTTTTGTTTTGACAACAGGAATTAATTTTAAATTAATCTCTGTCACTTATGTGTTTTGAATATAGAAAAAGTTATTTCATATTTGGAATCAGGAGTTCCAAATTTTTTAAATATATAACTTTTATTTTTAGGCATTATGAATATTTACTTCAGTAAATATTTTATTTACCATGGTTAAAGGGTAAATCCGGTAAATAAGGGTAAACAAATATTATTATAATAATATTAAATTACCCTAACATCTGTCTTATTTATATAGGTGATACATGTCCGACCATGGTTATCCTTGGGACAATATTGGGACCACTTGACGCCACTTGAGAGTGATAATGACACTTTATATTAATTAATTTAAAGTAAAGCCAAAAATGACATAAACATATATCTTTTAGTAAAACAATTTTTACAAGTTGTTATATAAGTTATATTTTTTACTATAAATATAAAACTAAAACTATTTCATAAATAATGGTATTTTATTTATAATTTTTTGACATTAAATAATTAAATTTATTTATGACACAATGATGATGCAGTAATTACCTTATTAATGAATGGATCCAATAAATGGTATTATAAATATTAATATAAATATAATTTCAACTTTTTTATGAAATCCATAAATTTTATAGGTGAATAAGAAATTTTAGGATTTATTCAATGTATTTTTTTAAAAGTAATCAAGTTGTGATGACTTTCACAAAAACCAAATACTAAATAGTGTCAAAATTGACATAAATGGGTTTTATAAAAAATATTAAATTATATAATTATATAATTGTCCAAAAAATATAAGGTTCTTCCAAAGAACATATATAATTATATTTATATCATTAATGAACCACTTGAGGTCCTCTTGTCATTTTATAGTAATTTTATTAACCAATTATTGTAATAATACAAGAATACATGGTAAATGTTAAACTATTTAAGTAAGAGTTAAATCTAAATGATAAGGTTAATATAGGGACCCAAACCTATCTAAAAACTATTGGTTGAGAGTTTTTAGACCCATCCCCACCTTAGAATCTAAATAAATCATTTTTAAGCCATTAGAAACTGAAAATGATTTTATTATAAAATAATATTTCATTTTTTCTTAAGGTGCCCCTCACCTCTCTTATAAAAGGAATCTTACCCATCTCTCAAAATCACACCTCCAAAGCCATTTGGATCGGCTAAACCCTTTAAATATATCCTCCCAATTTCCCTAAATTCAAACTAGAGGCCTTAGTTTGATCATAAATCCAACCTAAGTATCCCATTTGATCAAATAAAAAGGAAGAACCTGAAGAGGAGGTAAATATTTCATCACCTCTTTCAAGTTATTTTTCTTCTTCCACTTCCTCTTTATTTGTTTTTTCCAATCTATATTAATGACTTTAGTATCATCTATATACTGTGAAGTTATTATAAAAATTTTACAACCATATTCATTATTCTATCCATCATATTAATGACAAATTCACCATACGTGCATACGTACGACTTACCATCTCCACGTCGTGGTGTAGTTGTTATTCAATACATTATTATTTTTGGATGGGTATAATAATGATGTATAACTGATGTAAATAATAAATATAACATGTTAATTATTCTGTATATATGACATACCATCTATTTACATTCTATTTTAATACCAAAATAATGATATTTTTCGCTCGTGCGTACGTACGGATTACTGTCTCCACAAACGTGATGAGATTCATTTCTCCATCGTAACCATTCAAGAATAATTTTCATTTTCTGATTTAAAATAATGTTTAATAACTTAATATAATTATGTATATGAATCAAATACATCCTATCCATAATAAACACATCTTATGTAAGAAAACATATAAAGAAAAACGAATCAGTTAACTCCCGAAACGACGATAATACTAAAATATTATTAACAAAACAATATTAGAAGATGATATATAATATCATATTTATGAATATGGTTCTTGTATAATTTAATAAAAATGATTTAACTATTATACCAGAGGTTAACATACCCTTGATCAAGGAAAATTACAAGGTATGGGTTAATTTCACGATCTCTTTATTATTTGAGGTTGTTTTTAAGTAAGTATCTACTAGGAACTCTATATCATCCACATCGGTGTTTTCTTAAAAGCATATTTCAAAACATTTTTACTATTTACAAGACTATGGGTTAGATTAATTTATACCCTTATTTTACCTTATATGTTTTGAAATTAAACTTTCCGTCATTTTCCAAACAAGGTACTTTATGACCTTTTCGACAAATTATGATAAGAATGGTTTTTTAAACTTATACAGTGGGTGCAGCTATTTTTAGCTATTATAAAATCTTTGAAGCTTCCCTTACAATCTTATACAAATATTTTCAAAATAAATGTTTTATTTTATAATTATTTGACTCTTAAATTATTTCAAAAATAGAAAGAGATATTTCTCTCAAATATTTTGGATTTCATCTATGTCAACATCCTTTGATAAATTTTACACTTGTTTGAAGTTTATTTATTATGATACAAATATTCCATATTGTATTTAAGTGTTGTGATATGATTGACTATGGATGTGTTATTTTTATACCATTAATAGTATTTGGTTAAATTATTGACATATTGTATGCGAGTTTTAATATGAATTTTTATGTTATGTTTCATCCTTTTCATATGAGGAATGTATTGGACTTAGTAAGTGACGGGTGAAGCCCACTATAACTCCTTGGTGCATCAGTAGGTATCACGAGACAATTAGACATGGAATTGGCTGAGGCCTTTCCCAATTTGATATATGGTTTTGACTGAGGACTAAATCTGTTTTATACATCTTACTGAGCATTTGAGATCACCCCTTTCTTATGTTTTATTTTCCCAGGATATGAAGAACTTAGTTATGAGTGACTAGATGGCATATCTAGGAGGCTTGGATGTTTCTAATGAAATAAATTAGTGTCCTATTTCTTTTCATGTTGTAATGTTGAACTTATGTATGTATCTTGTTTCCAAGAATACTAAACTGATAGGTCCTTCGTGACTTGATTCCTTGTAATCATGCCAATGTATTAAAACAATGCACCAGCTACCAGATTAGTGGTCAGTCAGGCCGAGACGTTACATTCATGATATTAATTTTTTATAAATATTATTATATATTATTAAATTATTAAAAAAGGTAATTGTATACTACCATTGAATCTATGTACAACGAATTAAATGTAATATTTTTTTTAAAAAATTGTGTGACTTAGTTTTTATTTTTTAAAAAAGTTATAAATAAATGATTTTAAACATTTATGACATGAAACTTTTTTTCACCATCTTGTACTTTATTTATAATTTATATTAATTTAAAAAATTTTATGGTTTTATAAATAAAATTATATTCCCATTGTTTTTAATTTATAATTTTTAAAATTTACGAAAAGAAAAGGATGTTTTCTCTTATTTTTCAAGGCATATTTCTAATGATTTTGTAAAAGAGTTTTCATCTATTTTAACATTCTTTAAGTGTTTTTATCTTTACATTGGGATATGATATTATGTTACCATCCATGTAAAATATCTAAATGATTTATTATGATAATGTTTTCATGAGGTTTTGATAAAACCCATTTTCTTTCCTAAGGGTTAATTAATCTACGATGTAATGATGAATGCTCTTATGTTCATGACAATTATTGATGAAAGTGGGAATGGGGAGTGAACTTGAAACCATAAGGGAATTTATTGAGATGTGTTTCATTTATTTCACTCTAATGAATTGGGTAATGTTTCATATCTTATGGTATTAAAGGGTACATATGAGGTTTTCTCAAGTCCAAAAGGAAACATGAGTGATTTTCCAAATCCCAAGAGGGTACACGAGTGATTGGTCTAAGACCAAGAATATACATAGGTAATTTTGCTAAGCCTACTATGTGATTAATGTCATGGTGAGTATCCTTGAGATTTATTTTCTATGTTTATGGGCATGGAGAGTGAAAATAATCTACTATGTGACTCTATCCACTATGATAGTATTGGAAAAGAGACTTAACAAAGGAAACACTTTTTAATGATAATGTTTAAACCACACTTTTATGCCATTAACATATTTTTTATGCTTATTATAAGCTCTCATGGATAATTATTGATTATAAACTACTCCACAATATTATGAATCATGTATATTATTATAAAAAAGACTTATCCTATGACTCATATTTTATGGTTTATGACTCATTGGGAATGACTTCATAAGTTGTGATCATGTTCTAATACCCTTAATATTATCTTATTCTCACATGTTATCATCATTTTATATCTCCTATTTTTACCATTAAAAATAATTTGGGGAAAACCTTAATTATGTTTACATTCCCATATTTTATGATGAAAGTTTTTTAGTTTGAAATGTCTAAGAAGGGTACTACAGGAGGAGAACATTGTGGGAGATATTGAATATATTTCTGAAAATAAGTTTATTATGTATCTAGTCTACAAATTCACTAAACCTTATGGTTTTGGGGCATATATTATCATAATATTCATTGAATATTCATCTAAAATGACGTAATATTTAAATATTTGACCCTTGGTTCAGCTCAGTTTCTATCAGATAGGGGTTTAGTTATTTTTGGAGATTAGGTTATGATGAATGAGAGGATAAAACATATGAAAACCTATAATACACCAAAGTTATTTAGGATGAACCTAAAGTTTCATAGGTTGGTAATAATGTGTAATTATTTAAGATATATTAGGAATGGTATTAATTATCATATGATTTTTAACTCTTATTAATGTTGATTGATACTCATACTAACCTTTTTGGTGTAAGAAAATAATGAGATCTTGAATCATATGGAGAAGGGTATGATTATTATGAATTCATTCCATATTCACATATGGTTATACACACACTTTTTTATTTGAATAATTTTATTTGTGTATCACTTCATTACATCAATGGTTAAAAATTTATTTATCAGTGAAAACACCAAATGGTATGATTATTGCATCTCAAGTCTATAACTCCTATGTGATAAAAGTTTATAGGACTATTATTCATATAAATCTTGTTATACTCCATATAATTTAATTTTATATGATTTTGGAAATGTATTATATCTCTTTATATAGATACCAAATAATTTATCATGGAATTGGATTCACATTTGACATATTTAATCAACCAATAAGTGTCTATCAATTCGAGGATTAACATGAACTTTTGATGGAAATTACTTTAACAATATGGTTATTACTACCTATTCATAAGGGTTATTTGTCTCAAAATGTTTGGGAGAAATTAATAATTAAAGATATCATTATTTTGTGAGAATAAGACGATGTATTTCATAAAGAGTTTCCTAGTATTCCACTGAATCATGAAGTTAAATTTCCTTAGAATTTATACCTTGTTCCACATCCATTCGAAAGAATCCTTATAGATTAGACCCAATTGAGTTGTATGAATTGAAGAAGTAATGATAATAGAATTTATAATATGGAATCATATTCCCCAATGCATCATTGTGAGGGTAAAAATGTTGTTTTTTAAGAATAAAGATGTGTCAATGCATCTTTACATTGATTATTGGGAACTTAACAAGATTTTAATCGATAAATAGTATACTTCACCCCAAATTAATAACTTGTTTGATCAACTAGTAAGGTATTGATACTTTTAAAAAGATTGATCTGTGATATATATTACCATTTAATGGTCAAAAGGGGGGAATACCAAAGATTTTTTTTTGCATGAGGTATAATTACTATGAATTTATAGTGATTTAATTTGGAATTACCAATTACATAGCTATCTTCATGGATATAATGAATATAGTCTTTATAGATTACCTTAATCAGTTTGTGATAACATTTTTAGATGATATTATCAAATATTCCAAAAAGAAGGGAAGAACCTGAAGGTAATTTTAGGATTGTGTTAAAGAACATTATAAAAGAGAAATTGTTTTACAATTTATTAAGTGTGAAATATTCTATAAAATGTATAATTATTGGGTCATGTAATTACACATGTGGGTATATTGTTGGATCCTTAAAATATGGAAGTTATTGAACAATGACTAATACCAACCACGATGACCAAGATATGTATTTTTCTTGGTATGGATGGATATTATCGATTCCTTATGAGAAATTTATCATTAAGATCAATTCTAATTATCATGTTAACATGGAATGGAGCTAAGTTCCTTTGGATAGATGAATTCAGAGAGAATTCTTGGGAATATAAGAGAATGTTCGATAACACACTCATTATCTCACTACCTTATAGTGAAGAAGGGTTTGTGATATGAAGTGATTCATTTAATAAGGGAATGTGATGTATTATCATGTATAATGAAATGTTAACTGCTTATAACTCATGAAAATTGAAGATTCATGGGAAAAATTACCTGAATCATGATTTGGATCTAGTAGTGGTAATTGTTTCATTGAAAATATAGAGGCATTATTTATATAGTGAAAGGTGAGATATATATTCCAATTATTAAATCTTAAAGTATATATTAACATATAAAAATCTGAATATGTATCAAATTATATGGTTGGAGTTGATTAAAAATTTTGGTTTCTAAAAACATTTTCACCCTAGGAAAAAAATAAGGTGGCTGATGCACTATGTTAGTTGAATAATTCTAGAATTCCCATGATAAGGATTAAAATAGATCCAATTATTATGGATTTATGTAGGATAGAACTTTAAATCATAATTAAATTGGATAAATACAATCTTTATCAGATGAATTATCTTCCATCTATCCATGTTAAGATTAAATAAGTGAAGAAAGAAGATTTAGAGATGTAAAAGAAGTTAAGGTATGTTTTAGAGTTAAATGTTGATCATGATGGAATGATAAGATTTAGGAACTGGGTATGTGTTTGGTAAATACCATAATTGAAGAAGGAGGTATTGAATGAATCACATAATTCACCATTCTTTATTTATCTTGGAAACATAAATATGTATAAAGATATGAGATACAATTTCTGGTGGGACCACATAAAAAAATAAAATTTCAGATTATGTATCTTGATGCTTGATATTTCAGTAAGTTAATGATTAATGACATAAATTTAATGGAATGATGAAACTATTACCCATACCTATATGGAAATGGGAAAACATAACCTTGTATTTTCTAATAGGACACCCAAATACATCTAAAGGCCATAATTCTATTTGGGTTGCAATCAACAACCTTATGGAATAGTTATAATTCATTATTATCATATATTATTTTCTCTTATCAGAATTTCTAGGATATAAATTATAGAAGTTTTAAGACTTCATGGAGTTCTACTCCTAATTTTATCAATTAGAGTCTTGAGGTTTTAAACAAATCTCTAGAGAAGTGTTCATTAATAATTGAATATATAGTTTAATTTTAATGATGTATATCATCCTTAGATAGATTGTTAGTCTAAGAGAACCATTAAAATCCTATCATATATATTGAGATATTGATATATGGATTTCAAAGGTGATCAGGGTCAATATATTCCTTTAGTAGAATTTTTTATAATAGTATCTTTCACTCAAGAATTCCGATGGATCCTTATGAATCCCTCCATAAAAAGAAGTGTAGGACTCTGATATACTGAGATGAAGTTAGAGAACGAAATATATTAAGTCATGAGCTTGACAAAGATATGGAAGAGAAAGTTAGATCAATTCATAATCAAATCATAGAAACTTAGAGTTGATAGAAAAGTTATATTGAAAATTTTCAATGATATATAGAGTTTGAAGTGGGTGAAAAGGTATTCTTAAAAATAAATCATTGGATGAAATTTATGAAATTTGAAAAAAGGGGAAGCCAAGACCCATATATATTAGTCCCTATGAGATTATTGATCATAATAGGGCACTATCTTATCACTTGGAAATTCCAAGAAACCTCTCTCAAGTTCATGATGTCTTCCATGAATCACTTTTGATAATGTACATTACAAATCCATAACAGTTACTAAAATTAATGTTTGTAAATGCAGAGTATGATATCTCATATGAGGAACAACTTGTAGTTATTTTGTATTAAATAGATAAAGTGATTGAAACCTGATCACTCACCTGGTGATAGTTTTGTGGGGGAATCATAAAATTGTAGAATCTACATGAGATGACTTGGATTTAATGATGTGTAAGTATTCTTATCTATTTTCATTATAATAATGAAATTTCAAGGGAAAAATTATTTTAAGGGGGTAGAATGTAACACCCTATGATTTTAGAATATTTTCTCTTTAATAATTTTGATGTTTTCGAAATATTATGATGCATGAAAGACTGAATTTAAGTGAATAAATATTTATTAAAATATAAAATGAAATCCACAAATTTGTAGTCCAATGAAATTGATAAAATAAATTACATTAAAAAATTTCTAAATTAACTTAAGTAAATACTATTAATTTTTTAGAAACGTTTTTTGAATTATTTTCTTGAATTATGAGTCTTTGTAAAATTTAATTCTATTAAAGAATGATGTTACTAAAATTTACAAATAATGTTATGTAATAATTATCAAAATAAATTATGGGTATCCATGAAATGGTTATGTAATGATAATTATTAATAGTTTAATAAATACTAGTTAAATTAAAATGTTTTTTAAAACATTATTATATATATATATTTAAAATATAATTTATGTTATTTTATGTATTAAAACTCTGGAATAGTATTTTTTACATATGAATAAAAATCAATGACTATTCATACATTGATTATTAATTTGTTATAAATGAAGATAAAATCATTTGAAGATAAAATGAGATATTTTTCAGAAAATTAATTTTATTATGTTTAATGAATTTTATCTTAATAAATTAAATTAATAACTGTTTATTAATGTTAAAATATAATTTTTTATATATTATATTAAATAAAATAAATTAGCATTCATCCAAAGGATTTTGTATGGCATAAAATAATAAAAAATCCATTTTATCCTCTAAAATTTCATTTTTTTTTCTAAAAAAAGTTATAACATGTTTTGTGTGTATAAAATAGATTTAATTTTTATGAAATTTAGAAATTGAATCCTATAAAAATAATTCTATACTTTGATTCATCATTTACAAATTTATTTTAAGATTAATTTCATTTTTGTTCATAAAAATAAGTTACATTGGTAAACATTTCATCATCAGGATAAAGGAAAAATGGGTTAAAAGGGTGAAGCTAAAGGATAAGGCTTATAATATCAAACAAACTTATCATTACCTAATTTTATGGTTTTACTTAAACCTCCCATAAATTTTAATTTAAATTTGGTTATTTTGGAGACACACTCCTTGGGAAATAAATTTATTATATTTAAATTTTCTTAATATTTAAAAGGGTGCCACTCCCCTCATTTATAAAAGGGCACACCATCTTCCAACTTATTCACACAACTTGAGTACTTTAACTAGACCAATATCTTCCCAAATAATTTTAAAACTCTCCTCCAAATTCATTACAGTTTTTTCTTCCAAAAAAATCCATCCAAGAATCCTTAAGGCATTTTTAAAGGAGATTATCCAAGAAAGAGGTATATATTCTTACCAACCTTTTTCAAGTTTATTTCTTCTTAAAACTGATCTAAATATTCTATAAACATGGTAACATAATTAAAATTTTATATATAAAGTAACTAAATGTTTCTATCTTAAGTGTATAATCATTTTCTATCTCTTTTCCATCCAATGGAAAATGAACGTGTTGCTCCTATGTATGTATGAACTACCATCTCCATGAAAAGATGTATTTTCTTTTTCATTATCATCTATCATAAATGGTTATATAAATAGATTTAATAAAAATATATAATATTTATAACATTATTATTATAAAAATATTAATTATAATTTAACTTCCTTTACATCCATGCATTGAAAAATGAAAACATTACTCGTTCAAATGTATAGACTACCATCACCATAAGTGATGTAATTAATTTTTTATCACCACATTACATTGATAGTTATAAAATGTATCTAATGAATAAATATTATATTTATGAAATTTTTACAATAATCTTTATGATTAAACCATAAACAAGGCACAAGGACAAGAATCAATGAACCAAAACATATGTGAAAGAAAACCACTGACACCCAAATATTGATTTTAATAAAGAACTATTAATAAATGGGTAATTATAAATCATAAAGTAATGATATATAGTAAAATAAATATGAATATAGATCTATTATATATTTATAATAATTATAAATTTATTATATAAGAGGTAAGAGTGCGTATGAAAAAGTTAACACTTAAGGTAAGATTTTAAGTTACCATATCACTTTTTATTAGGTTTTTTATATTTATATTTCCACTATAGGAAATTATATGTTTATTATTTCTTAAAAGATATCTATTTTATTCTAATATGGTTATTTACAAGTTTTTTTGAGTTGGTTTCCTAGAACCAACATATTTAGTATTTGATTACATGTTTTAATGAAGTTTTCTTGTCACATTATTATTATTTCTTTGTATGATATTTGTATGTGATATTTTCATAAGAATACATGTCACACTAAAAAGTTATAGAATTTACCCTATATAATGATAACCTTTAGGTTCCAGAAAATTATTATTGAATGTTTTTCTATGCCTGAATGATATTGTCTAACCGGAGCCAAGAGATAAAGGATATTAGGGGTATGAGGCTCATAATTAATTGAGATACCTTATCATGGTATTTTCAATTAGTAATCTTCAATATAAGAGGTTAAGAGAAAAGAACCATCATATTGGAAAATACAAATTTCTAAATGTCATTGGATATTACTATATGAGGGCATGTTTATTTATCTTTAAAATTTACGATTATCATTAATGGATATCATGACTCATTCAATTTTATGTATCGATGAAAACTATGATTAAATATGTTTGTGGCTAGTTCGAGTACATTGGGTGTATCACAAGTGATATTTTATTAATGGATAATCAATAAAAGGATTTATCCCTTCTTTAATATAATGTAAGTTGATATCTTAGGCCCTTTTATGGAATAGAACTGGCTACATAAATCCACTACCATGGTGTTTGGTGGGTGAGTTCATTTCTGGAAAGTCAAGGATTGATAAATCAAGTATATAGGTTGATTTCACCATCATGCAACATGATTTATTAAATATATCATTATAAAGGGATTGTATTACATGTTATGAATTCATAGGGGGTTTGATGTCATTACAACATTAACTTCTTTCTCTATGGGTTCCTTGACATGTTACTAGATGTTAACCTTGTATTTCAAGCGATTATGCCTAGTGCCACTAAGAAAGAGATCTATAATGTCACACACTAAGTGTATCCAAAATCTTAGTTAAATCAAGTAATTAATTTAATTAGTTATATTAAATAATATTAATTTAGGTTTGGTTGTTCACTATAATTTAATTGAAAGATATTTTAAAAATAAAGTCGGTTAAATAATAAATAATAAATATTAGTTGTCAAGTTTATAGAATATATTACTTATTTTATTTATTATATAAACAATTAAGTAACATTTATTTAATTAAATAGTCAATATTTTGGATTGAAAAATGTTGATGAGGAAAAACGACTGAGTTTAATGGTCTAATTCTTTTTAAATGATATTTATTTATATTCTTAATGTATTGCACATTTCAATTGATTAATAATAACATCAATATTATTAATAGACATGGGGTCAATTAAGAATATTAGAAATGGTTAAAGTATTGTGTGTAATTTTCAAACTCTAGACCTTCAATAATAAATATATAATGATATATAATTATAAATAAATATACCACTTTCCTAATCTTACTTTTTGAGTGTGCATAATAGATAAGAGATATATATCAAGAGATATATCTAAAAAGATATATCAATAAATATAGCTAGAGATATATCAATATAGATATATCTAGAGATATATCTTGAGATATACAGAGATAGATATATCTAGATAGATGTCTAGATTTATAAAAATAACTATATCTTCCTTCTTTCTCACATATTCAAGAGACCATATAGAGTTCTTCCTCTTTCCGAAGAAAATTGCAGAAATCAACCATGAAAAACACAAGTGACTAGGATCAACCATGATATAACCCAATGATATGACAACATTAATCAAATATTTTGGTTTATATGTAGATCACCACTAAAGGGATTTTTCACTTGAATCCTGCAACATAATGATATAGTGATGAAATCTATTTCATTAGATCATCAATTAAAGTAGAATTACAAGTTATGGTAATTCTTTATCTTCTTATAAATTAATTATAAATTACATGTGAAAATTCTCTCCCTCCAATTGTTATGTATTAACAAATCCCATTAATCTACTGTTTTCTTTGGATATGATATCATCATCATGTAAAATAACAATTATATGTAATTTAAGACTAAAATCCAAGTTTTTTTATACCCCTTGAGGATGATTCTTCTTTTCCCAGAACCTAAAAGTGGTATTAGAGCAGTCACATGTTTCATTTATAGCTATCTATTATCTGTTGATTTATTTCCTGAATTTATGTTTTCTTTTATGTAAAATAATTCATTTTAATAATTCTTAATCATCACATATTCTTTTATTAGTTATAGATATCATAATCAATTACCTATTAATGATAAAAAAAATCATATTTACAATAAATAGGGTTTCCCAGGAATTCCATTTATTAGATACACAACACGGGGAATAAAATGCTATGGATACAAGTAGAAGACAAGTACATGCTGTGTAAAATACTACACGTTGTGTAGTCTTCTACCCAAAATGAACTCAAATTTTTATGGAATGAATAATTAAATGTACAATTAAACCTATTGATCATGTGTTTTGTGTGTCATTTATTTGAAATTACACAATATGTCATATGAGTAAAATTTATATATAAAATTAATTTTCGTAATAAAATTTTGATGAACACGTGAGGATTCTTCAAAGTACAATTGTGTACTTCATTAATTTTTAATGGGAGTACTTTTTAAAAAAATTATAGATGGTAGTAAGTTAGATATTCTTGGATAGAATTAAGATAAATTGAATTAATTGGATTAATTTGCATAACATTATCTTAATTAAAGAAAAATCAAATTTATTAACAACAATATTGAAAATGTATGCTCATTTCATGTTGACGTGTGAATGATCATGAGATTAGACTATCCCATTGTATGTGATTGGTTTCTTTTAATTTAAAATTTTAAATTATTATTGATGGACTATGAGTTATACCCTCCTCATAATTTTTTAAGGGATTATGTTCTAAGGGTTTCTTTTATGAAAACCCCTTTTATCCAATCCATTGGATCCCCTTACCTACTTGTGAGTAAAACATTATGCAAGGATGGAGCTCCCACGTAAGTGGAGTTGGTTATGGTCAAGGATCTAAGGTTAAACCAATCAAGGTGATATAAATGAATAAATGGAGGAGTGTTGTAGCATGAACCAAGCTATGGTTCAAGGTGTTTTCCCCAGGATTGAGGGTCATTTTATCATCTGCTAGATAAACTAACCACTAGAAAAATCTCATGACCAAGCCACTTATATTTTATTTATATCATTTATATGGTTAATTATTTATTTTTTTGAATTTTTTACCATCACCTAATAAATTAATTAACAATCATGAAATATGGAATAAAATTTAATCCAATTATACACAAATTTTTTATTAGACATGCTTAATCATTGAAGTAAAATCCACCTAATATTAGTCGAACATGTAAAAGGATAAAATTATATTTAGGAATAAGGATAAAAATAAATAAATTAAAATATTAATCCAACCTATCCTTCCATTACTTATGTTAGAATTGACCTCATAGTTTAATGTACTGGACCAACCCAAGTTAGGGTGATTTCAATTATCATGGAAATTTTAGCTTGAAGTTTTAGGTTAACTTAACATAGTTTACATTATGGGTTGATTAATTAAGAAATACTTTTTTCAAATAAGATTAAAATATTTAAAAATTATTTAAAATATCATTTTAGGTTTGGGGAGTCTACTCAAAATATCAAGGAACTATAATTTAATGTAGTTGGAAAGTTACACCTACCTAAAACCGTTCAAATAGATTGCCAGGACCAAGTCTTGGTTATGAGAATGGAATTTGGATCATTTTCACTAGAATATATAAATGATATGATATTCCAAAACTGATATTGAAAGATATTATGATTTGAAAATAGTGAGAGATTAATAATAATTTTAGTAACTTAAAATTTATTAATCCTTTTTGGTAATCAAAATAAGAACTAATTATCTGATCTTAATGTAACGACCCAAAGTTTCATTAATGGAAATCCAACTTGATCTAATTAAATGTCTCTTTATGTAAAATGTTTATATAAAATGTCAAATTATTTGGTTTTATGTTAAGAATTTTGACTATTGCTAATATAGCCATTGGATAGCGATCACATGATTAGTATAAATATAGGGCTTTAACAAATCCAATTTACTCAGAAAAAAGAGGCGATGGCCTCATCCAGTACAATTGCTCCATTCAAAGCCCATTTTTCGGAGCTTAGAAAAGAGGTGGTATCCTTGGGTTTCTCTCTTGACCAAGCCCAAGCTGAGCATCCTCATGTCAAGATCGAACGGGACCGTCTACGGTAAAAGTGGAAGTTGATTGAGATTACCACTCAAGCGATGTTATCCGAGCCACCCCAAGAGTCTGTCACCATCGCACACTATAAGAACCCAGATTTTTGTTTCAGGTATGTTTTTCCGTTTTCTGGAGTTTTTGAGAAAAATATAGATTCTGGAAATTTTTTTAAGTACACGCCATGTACTTTCTGTGTGAATGACATGTACTCTTTTCCCGCTCAAATTCGTGTACTGTCCGTGTCTGGGCCACACACACGGTGTGTAGGGGTGATGTGGAGGCCGATTTTGGCGGAGTACGGAAAGACCTAGTACATGTCGTTTACTCTAAAAGTACACACTGTGTACTTTTTTTTCATTAAACGAACCGGGGTCGCGCCTAATCGAAAAAAAGGTCTTCTTCTCCAGCTTCTCCATCCGAGAGCGTCGGGAATCTACGGATCTTCGATGAGCCACCGTTCCTCCGTCTGTTCTCCGATTCGAGCACAGTCTATTGCGTTGGAATTGTAGTGGTGAGTTCTCCCTTCTGCTTGAGCCTTTTTTTTCCAATTCCTCCTCCTTCTCAAGCTATTGTGGGTTGAGAATTTTGGATGTTTTCTCATATCTAAGACATCTAAGGGAGAATCAGTCGTCGTGGTTCAAGTATATTGATCCCCTAGGATCGAGGTAGGTGGTTTGTGCCTTACCGTTCAAAGTCCTTGAGTTTTATGTGCAAATTCCATCAATACCCGTGAACGGGGTATTGCGTGTTTAACTTTTTGCCCTTGTTGTTTTCCTGCCTTGATTGTATGCTTGTGTAGAGGTAAATTAATCATGTTAGAGGATATTTTGTTGTGATTGGATGTTTTTCCCATGATTTGATCTGTTTACGACCTTTGGGTCTTGATAACCTTTGGCCATTAGGACTGTTGACATGCATTGTGTCTATAGGATGGAGTGTTTTGCATTTCATGCTTGTTGCCTTGTAGACTGTTTATCCAAGTAGCTCTATAGGTGTACTTTGGTTATCCAAGTAGCTCTATAGGTGTACTTTGGCCTTATAGCGTTATTATGCACTGACTGGCACGAGGCTGAG
This sequence comes from Viscum album, assembly GCA_963277665.1. NCBI lineage: Eukaryota > Viridiplantae > Streptophyta > Magnoliopsida > Santalales > Viscaceae > Viscum > Viscum album. The sequence goes on from OY728126.1 coordinate 459,830,370, forward strand.
AGAACCTGGTGTTATAGACTCTAAGGGATTGACCGAGTGAACTTCCCAGAGAGTCTTTAACATTATAGACTACAGGAGGGTAAACCGAGTGAGCTTCCTCAGTGAGTCTTAGACAGTATAGGCTATAGGGGATAGACCGAGTGAGATTCTTAGAGTACCTTCAGATATTATAGACTACAGGAGGGTAGATCAAGTGAGCTTCCTCAGAGTGTCTTACTTTGATTGAATCTTTTTGAGAACCTTCGCAGGCTAGAGGAGGAATTGACCAAGTGAGCTTCCTCAGAGAGTATGTGGTATACCTGAGGCTATAGGAGGAATTTACCGAGATAGCTTCCTTTGAGAGTCTCTAGACATTGGGGCTAAGAGGGTTAGACCGCGTGATCTTCCACAGAGAGTCCCTGACTACCCTAGACTATAAGGGGAATTGACCGAGTGAGCTTCCCCAGAGAGTCTCATAAATTCGTATGACCAAACAAGAGGGGTTAGGCTTAGTGAACTTCCCAGAGGGTTGTGGTACTTCTTGGATAGGACCAGAGGAGAGGGTTGTGAGTACTTCCCAGAGGGGTTCCTGCTTGTTGACTGGTTGTTTCACTACTGTTGTTCGTTGTGTATTGATTACTGTTGTGTATCATCCTGCTTTACTGCTTACTGTTTACTGCCTACTGCTTTGCTGTTGTTGTTTACTGCTTATTTTACTTTTACCTTCCATATAATCACTGATTGTTAGGCACAGATCTTTGAATGAATGCCTACTAGTATTTAGTCTCACATCGTGTTTGGGTCATGCTTTTGGGCCCAAACAGACTATGTCATTGTAGGTATAGACAAGGGCAAGCCCCCTTCGACTTTCGGTACTTGATTTCTTGGAGTAGGAGAGAATGGGACCAATCTTTGGCTTGTGATACTGAGGAGCTGTTTTATTTTATTTTGTACTTGTTTTGGTACTGTGGTGTTTTCTAGCATTATGACTTTTTTGGATGCTTTCCTAGATATTTATCATGCATCATTTCATATATACATATGTGCTCCAGTTTTTTGATTTAGTGTTCCGCTATTTATATTGTTGGTTATTACTGCTTCCGTTATTGCATGTTTATTTTTCTTCCGCTGTGTACTCTGCCAATGAGGGCAGAGTTTCCCCACTGTCACACCCAAGGCCCTCATTCCAAGTCGGCAGCCTCTGGCGTTTGGGGAAATGCGCTTGAGTCCATGTGATCAACCAGGTACGGGGCGCCTCTGGGTGGCTTCCGGATCTGGGACGTTACAAAGTGGTATCAGAGGGCGGTTATTTTCTCTTGCTTTACTATTTGGAGACTTTATCCAGGGATAGGACGGATTCGGTACTTGGTAATAAGCTATGCCCAGGAGTAGCTAACCCGTGTACAGGGAAAAGCCATGCTACCTCGTTTATTGCAGTTTTCTGGTTTTGAGATTTTACGGTTGATATTATTTCACCTAGAGTGATTCACATGCTTTGTGCTATTATTGTTTTGATATTACGGTTCTATTTCTGTTGCAACCCGATGAGATGAAGGTATGCCATCTCATGCATCATATAGGCACTTATTAGAAATCACATGTCAGGCATTCTGGCCATGCCATCTAGGGTGCATTAGCGATTGCATGTTGTTGTGATAGACTCTGTGTAGAATATGTATGCTGTAACACCCCAATATTCCACAGTACACTTCTATTTGAATAATACAATAGCGTGTGTTGTACGCAACATTGAGTTCAAGTACACCACAACTTACCAAACTAGCCGTTCAAAATAGGTTATGAATAGTATTAACTAAATTTTAAATATTATATTATCCTTATAATTTTAATCCATATTATGAGTTTCTAAGACATGATTTATGAACAAATTCATTTTTTCAGATAAAAGAAGTATTTTTCAAAAAATGAAATTTTACCGCCTTTTAATGGAGAAGCCTTTTTAAAACCAATATTTGAAACTTTTATATATTCAATTTGGAAAAATTAAATTCTTCTTTAGAATCAGGACATAAGAATTTAGTATCAATAATGTTTTGGTGACTTTCTGATAACTTTCATATTTGGGTGAATAGTGAAAAATTACTAAATTTTAACTGAAAACAACTTTTTTAATCAAAATAATTTATATTTTTAAATTAAACATTTTAATGGTTTGGAAGTATAAATAGATTATATTTTTACTATTTAATCAAATGATGGTCATTTTAAGTAATTTTACCTTGAAATTGGACATAAACAAGTGTCAAACTTTTGATAGTTATTATTTCTTAAAAATACGCTTTTTGGTTTCGAAAGAAGGAATCAATTTTAAATTAATAAATGCAACTTTTATGTTTTGAATTTGGTAAAATAGACTTCATTTTTGGATTCGTAATAACGAAATTATCCTAGTGTGAAATTTTGGTACTTTTCGGATAACTTTTATATTTTGATGAATAGTAAAAAATTACTAAATTTTAATTAAAAACAACTTTTTTAATGGAAATAATTAATAGTGATAAATTATGAATTTGGGTGGTTTTAAATTATATTTAAAATATATTTTTACTAGGTAATACAATGTGGGTCATTTAACATAATTTCACATTTAAACCAGACATAAACAAGTGCCAATCTTTTGATATTTATTATCTCTTAAAAACACGCTTTTTGTTTTAACAACGGGAATTAATTTTAAATTAATTTCTGCCACTTCTGTGTTTTGAATTTGGAAAAATGGATTCCATATTTGGAATCAGGATGTTCAAATTTTGTAAATAGGTAACTTTTATTTTTAGATATTTTGGATAATTACTTCGGTAAATATTTTATTTACCATGATTAAAGGGTAAATCTGGTAAACAAGGGTTAACAAATAATATTATAATAATACTAAATTACCCTAAAACGTGTCTTAACCCTATTGGTTGATACATGGTCGACCATGGACATATTTGGGTCGATTTTGGGACCCCATGGATCCACTTGTAAGTGATAGGGACACTTTATTTTAATTAAGTTAAAATGAATACAAAAATGACACAAGCATATATCTTTTAGAAAAACAATTGTTACATAGGGTTATATATGTTGGATTTTAGACTATAAATATTCATTAGAAATATAAAAATATTTAATACATAATTTTATTTTATTTATAAATTTTAGACATTAAATAATGTAATTTATTTATGACACAATTGCGATGCAGTAATTACCATAATAGTGAAAAATTAGAATAATTGATATTATAAATACCCAAATAAATATTATTTGAGACTTTTATTGAATTAAACTAATTTTATAGGTTAATATGACATATTATGAGTTATTTAATTAACTTTTTTCTAAGTAATCATTCTGTTATAAGTTTCACAAAAATCAACTATTGAATAGTGTCAAAATTGACATAAAAGAGTTTTTAAAACAAATATTATATTATTAATTGATATTAAATTACTAAAAATATAAGGTTCGGCCAAGATACTTATATAATGATATTTGTATCATTAATGAACCACTTGGTGGTCTCTTGGATATATATGGTATGTTTATTAACCATATAATATAAAAATACAAAGAGACATTTTAAAAGTGAAACTAATTAACTAAGAGTTAATACTTAAAGATAAGGTTAATATAATGACCCAAACCTGTATAAATTCTATTGGTTGAGTGGTTTTCGACCCATACCCACCTTAACATTTAAATAATCAACTTTGGAGCTATTAGAAACCGAATATGAATTTATTATAAATTAATATTTCTAGATTTCCAAAGGTGCCCCTCACCCCTCTTGTAAAAGGGAACTCCTCCTTCTCATTTCTTCACACCTTCAAAGCCATTTGGTTCGGCCAAACCCTACCCAAATACTCTCTCAACTTACCTAAATACATCATAGAGGCCTTAGTTTGATCATAAATCCATCCTAAGGATCCCTTTAGATCAAATCAAAAGGAAGAACCCGAAGAAGAGGTAATGTTTTCACCACCCCTTTTCAAGTTCCTTTCTTCTTCCACTTCTTCTTTATTTGTTATTACCATTATAAAATAATAACTCCAGTATCATATATATACTGTGATGTTATTATAAATATGGTACAACCATATTCAGTATTCTATCCACCCTTTGAATAACATGTCACCATACGTGCGTACGTACGGCTTACCGTCTCCACGTCGTGGTGTAATTGTTATTCAATATATTATTATTTGGATGGGTATAATAATGATGTGTAACTCATGTAAATAATAAATATAACATGATAATGATTCTTTATATATGATATACCATCCAATTATATGTTATTTTAATATCAAAAGAATGACATTGTCGCTCGTGCGTACGTACGGACTACCGTCTCCACGAACGCGATGAGATTCATTCTCCATCATATCAATTCAAGTATAATTATCATTTGATGATTTAAAAATAGTATCTAAGGACTTGATATAATTCTGGATATTAATAATATACATCCCATTAATAACGAATATGGCTCACATAACAAAGAACATAAAGTAAAATGAACCCGTTAACACCCGAAATGATGATAATTCTAAGATATTATTAACAAATCAATGTTAAAAGATCATATATGATACCATATTAATGTAAATGATTCTTGTATAATTCAATAACAATTATTTCACCATTATACAGGAGGTTAACCTACCTTCGACCGAGGAAAAAGTAAAAAGTAAGGTTTTTCTTATCTCACTTTTAATTCTGTGAGAATTCCATTGTTCACCACTTATTTATTGCATGTGGTGTGTGTACAGCCCATGATTGTATTCATTGTGTAATATACTTTAATTTATGGATATTTACATAATCATGGTATGATCCTTCTTTCATGGGTGTATTTTTCATAAGTTACCTAATCGATAAGGGAATTTGAAATTTCAATTTCCATTTATTTGGCTTTACACAAACTTCATTGATTATTTTACTCCGAGATTATGTGTGGAATCACTATTCATTTTCTTATGTCATAATTTATACCCCACTTTTCTGTGGATATACTTTTGATACACATAATCACACTATTGATAATTTCTCAAGTCATCGATATGAATTTGATAAGAGTAATTTTAACTCATTCTCCATTTGTTGAGTTAAACATCCAATTCATTAGTGTTATTTTTACAAGATTATGTGTGAATGTACTTTGATTGTTTTACACTGAATATCCAATCATATTTATTGTATTTATATTTGTTACACATAACTATGTCTTTGATTTATCCTTAACCTAAGGGTACTACCTTTATGAGAGATTTCATCTCAATTTACATTCCATTGAGACTTCTTTGTTGATATACACCAAATCACTTTTATGTGGTGTGTATAATGTACTTTTCCATAGTATATCATGAATCCCTTTTATTCTCATGATATTAAAGTATTTTGATTCCCTCAATTATTTGTATTCAAGCATCTCTCTTTTGGTTAGAAACTCTAACTAAAATACCATTTTTAAATGTTTTAAAGACTTATTCTTCTAAATATTTCTCATTAATGTCCATATTTTAAAAATGGTTTTAAGGATTTATTTATATGGACAGTAAAGTTTTCAAATCAAAACTCCTTTTAAAAGTTTCAAAGTGGTATGGGAAACTTTGATTCAAAAATCTATTTTTAAATGGCTTCTTGACAAATAGTGTGACTTTTAAATGATTTCAAGAAAAAGGGGGATATTTCTCTCAAATAGTTTTGATGATTATTTTCATCTATGTTAATATCCTTCATTATTCTCGATTTTGGTTAATATGATACAATACAATCTTCAATATTGTATCGAATTAGTTATTTTTGACTGTGGATGTGCTATTTTTATACCATTCATGGTTTGTGGATAAAGTATTGACATTTCGTATGCTAGTTTTAATATGAATGTTTATGTTATGTTTAAAACTTTTCATATGAGGAATGAATTGGACTTAGTAAGTGATGGGTGGAGCCCACTATAGCTCCTCGATGCATCGGTAGGTCTCATGAGATAAACTAGTGTCTTGGCACAAGGCCTTGACAAAATCTTATTTGTAGTCTTGGCACGAGGCCTTGGCTATGTGGTTATGATAGTCTGGAATTATGCATTCCATAATTATGAAAGTGGTTATTGATATTTCATGTCATTGTTCGACTAGTAGAATATCCATGTGAATAAGTAAATGGAATTATTTCATTTTATATTTGTCGTATTATGTTGAAGTTCAAGTTTAAAAGGCTTTTATTTTAATTATAAATTACCTTAAGTGTTTATGCTTATCTATGAAAGCTTCTGCTATAATGTTATCCTTACTGAGCATCTGAGCTCACCCCTTTCAATGTTTTATTTTTCCCAAGATTATGAAGAATCAATTTTTGAATGACCTGTAGTGATAGTATGAGGGCATATGAAGACAAAATGTTTTTTTATGTAATGTAAAACTTTATTATTGTATCTAGTGTTTCCAAGGCTACTAAACTAATCGGTCTTTCGAGACTTGATCTTTCTTGTGATAATGCCAATGTTATGTAATAATGCACCGACTCTGGGTAACTGGGGTCGAGGAGTTACAGTTGGTATCAGAGGAAGTTTAGTACAAACCTTGGAAGCTATATTTAGATAAACTTTTATTAGAGCACGTAGACCTAAGATGAACATTGATGATTAGTATAGAATAACTTCCTAGAATTTTGGTATTGTAGAGATTTTGTGAGTTTTCCGAGCAATACATCCCTATCTGGATACGAGAAGGTAGAGGCGGCTCTGGAACAGATGTACCTAGGGGTAAAACTTGAAAACACTGATTTGAGCTAGACTCAAACGGGAACTAGTGCACGACAACGGGCCTTGCTTCACTCTTGGTTACGACACTCCCGGGGGATATGCTTAGGATAATTTACATTTTCTTTACTAACCAATTTGAAGTATTAAATATATAAGATGAGAGTAAATGAACTTGGTTAATCCTAATGTATTTCAAATTGAAAATATGGTGACATGTTAATCTCTAAATGATTTTATGACTACTGTTACTCACACAATGCTTTCTAGTTTTAGTCAATGGCTAGATTCCAAGGAAGTCATAGTGACTTTGAGAATGATGTACAAGGTGGGAATGGTGGTGGAAATGAGGAAAAAAATGGAATGTTGATAGGAGTAATAGATATCGTCTTTATTCCAAATCAGTTTTCCAAAAATATGATCAACAATATATATATTAACCAACTCCCTGACTCAACAAGGAAGAGAAAGGTTATGAATGATAAGAGCTCCAGTAATGGAGACCATGGAGAAAAGAACCCTCAATTTCCATCATGCAATAAATGTGGTAGGAGACACCCGGGAAAGTGTCTCAATGGAACCAAGAAATTCTTTACGTGTGGGAAGGAAGGACATAAAGTGAAGAATTGCCGAAGAAAAATGAAGAGTACTATGGAAGAAGATAAAAATGGTCCCAAGAGTCCATTTTCAGTCATTTGCTGTAAATATAGGGGACCTGGCCATTACCCGAGTGAATGCCCTATTCTATAGGATATTTTCTTGGTAAAAGAAGAAGCTATGTGGAAATAAATGGTTGGAGAAATGTTTAAAAATTATTAGTGCACTTTTTTGATGGGTTTACTTTGGAATAATTTTCTCTTGTATTTGTAACCCCTCAGTTTGCCATGTGAGAATGATATTTGAGGAAGAATTATCTCTTCTCTTGTGGATATAGGTATAAATAGCCATTTGGTTTTATATGATCATTGGGGTTTGAGAGAATTATAAGTTATTATAATTTGGGATGAAAATGCAAGGTATGAGATAAGATTTGTGGTGAAATTATGTTATGGTTATTTTGAGGAATTTATCTCATTTTGGTAATGTTATAAAACATAGTTTTTGAAAAGGACAACACGCAGACCACGTGACAACCCATCGCGTCAAACCAAGCTGTGGGAATCGAACCCACAACCAAAGTGCGATTGGGATTTATCGCCTACCACTGGACTACGTGATGTCCCTGGATAGTGTGACTAATTATTTTTAGTTAAATATTGATCAATAATAAGTTGATTTGGGTTCTTATGTCTTATTAAATGAATACCCTTGGTATAGGAAAATGATTTGGTGATTAAGGGATAGATGTTATTTTGGAAGTTGTTTGCTTTGTTGTGAACACTATATGCCCAAGGAAAATAGAATTGTATGGGATTTCATTTGAGGAGTAACGGTGGATTTTTATCTATGTTTTTATTATGGATTTATAGTGATTTGGGTTGTTTATGGAAATGATTAGGTTAATTACTTTTAAGTATGTGAATTTAAGAGTATTTGATGTCATTTGGAGATACAATTTAACGTGGAAGACTACATTATTATAAGTTTTTAGTTTTAATATTAGTTTGGATTATATTGAAGGATTTTAAGGATAATTTATTATTGAATGGTATTTATTTAACTTTGGGGTATTGTTGGATTAATTTTAGAAATTATGATTACTGTTTATTTCTCTCAAGGAATATACTTTTGGGGGATCATTAGATCTTGTACTAACCATTTTGGTTTTGATTAATCTCTAAAGACAATGTAAATATATAGTTTATCTTGAATGGATCATGTGATTCTATAGAAGTTTATTCTAGCTCTTCCAGTGTGACCAAGTCTTCTTGAATACTCATCGTTTAAAAAAAATGAGTTAGTGGTGGAAATTTATTAAAGAATGAAACTCTACTTAAAAATTAAGTATATATCTTTATATGCTTAGTCAATATCATAAATTAATTCCTCATCCTTATGTAATGTAACTTAAAACAAAAAATGTTGTCCGTTTACTTTTCCTACTAAGAGATTAATGATCGTTTCTCCCAACAAAAGTTTGTGGTTTTCTTATTGTTAACTTTCTCCTGATCATGATTTTTATCCCTCTCCATCAGAACTTGACACTTAGTTTATCATCCATATCCATGTTTTCCTACCTGGAATCCTATTATAGGTTATCTTGGGTGGCCTTTATACCTCTCTTTCTTTCTTTTAAAGTAATAGTTTTATTGACTCTTTTTCCGATGTGGGAATTTCCATTATATTCTCAAGCCCAATTTTAAAATTGCGAGGACGCAATTTATTGAAGGAGGGGTGAATGTAACACCCCAATCTTCCACGGTACACTTCTCTTTGAATAATACAATAGCGTGTGTTGTACGCAACACTGAGTTCAAGTACACCACGACTTACCAAACTAGCCGTTCAAAAGTGGTTATGAATAATATTAACTAAATTTTAAATATTATATTATCCTTATAAATTTAATCCATATTATGAGTTTTTAAGACATGATTTATGAACAAATTCATTTTTTCAGATAAAAGAAGTATTTTTCAAAAAATGAAGTTTTACCGCCTTTTAATGGCGAATCCTTTTTAAAACCAATATTTGAAACTTTTATATATTCAATTTGGAAAAATTAAATTCTTCTTTGGAATCGGGACATAAGAATTTAGTATCAATAATGTTTTGGTGTCTTTCTGATAACTTCCATATTTGGGTGAATAGTGAAAAATTACTAAATTTTAACTGAAAACAACTTTTTTAATCAAAATAATTTATATTGTTAAATTAAACATTTTAATAGTTTGTATGTATAAATAGATTATATTTTTACTATTTAATCCAATGATGGCCATTTTAAGTAATTTCACCTTGAAATTGGACATAAATAAGTGTCAAACTTTTGATAGTTATTATTTCTTAAAAATACGCCTTTTGGTTTCGAAAGCAGGAATCAATTTTAAATTAATAAATGCAACTTTTATGTTTTGAATTTGGTAAAATAGACTTCATTTTTGGATTCGGAATAACTAAATTATCCTAGGGTAAAATTTTGGTACTTTTCGGATAACTTTTATATTTTGATGAATAGTAAAAAATTACTAAATTTTAATTAAAAACAACTTTTTTAATCGAAATAATTAATAGTGATAAATTATTAATTTGGGTGGTTTTAAATTATATTTAAAATATATTTTTACCATGTAATACAATGTGGGTCATTTAACATAATTTCACATTTAAACCAGACATAAACAAGTGCCAATCTTTTGATATTTATTATCACTTAAAACACGATTTTTGTTTTAACAACGGGAATTAATTTTAAATTAATTTATGCCACTTCTGTGTTTTGAATTTGGAAAAATGGATTCCATATTTGGAATCAGGATGTTCAAATTGTGTAAATAGGTAACTTTTATTTTTAGACATTTTGGATAATTACTTTGGTAAATATTTTATTTACCATGGTTAAAGGGTAAATCCGGTAAACGAGGGTTAAACAATAATATTATAATAATACTAAATTACCCTAAAACATGTCTTAACCCTATTGGTTGATACATGGTCGACCATGGGAATCTTTGGGTCGATTATGGGACCCCATGGATCCACTTGTAAGTGATAGGGACACTTTATTTTAATCAATTTAAAATGAATACAAAAATGACACAAGCATATATCTTTTAGAAAAACAATTGTTACATAGTGTTATATATGTTGGATTTTAGACTATAAATATTAATTAGAAAGATAAAAATATTTTCTACATAATGATATTTTATTTATAATATTTAGACATTAAATAATGTAATTTATTTATGACATAATGGTGATGCAGTAATTACCATAATAGTGAAAAATTATAATAATTGATATTATAAATACCCAAATAAATATAATTTGAGACTTTTATTGAATTACAATAAATTTATAGGTTAATATGAAATATTAGGATTTATTTAATTAACTTTTTTAGAAGTAATAATTCTGTTATGAGTTTCACAAAAATCAACTATTGAATAGTGTCAAAATTGACATAAAAGGGTTTTTAAAACAAATATTATATTATTAATTGATATTAAATTTCTAAAAATATAAGGTTCGGCCAAGAGACTTATATAATGATAGGTGTATCATTAATGGACCACTTGGGGGTATCTTGAATGTATATGGTAAGTTTATTAACCATATAATATAAAAATACAAAGAGACATTTTAAAAGTGAAACTAATTAACTAAGAGTTAATACTTAAATATAAGGTTAATATAATGACCCAAACCTGTCTAAATTCTATTGGTTGAGTGTTTTTAGACCCATCCCTACATTAAAATTTAAATAATCAGCTTTGAAGGTATTATAAACCGAATATGAATTTACTATAAATTAATATTTCTAGCTTTTCCAAAGGTGCCCCTCACCCCTCTTATAAAAGGTCACTCCTCCTTCTCATTTCTTCACACCTTAAAAGCCTTTTGGTTCGGCCAAACCCTGCCCAAATACTCTCTCAACTCCCCTAAATACAACATAGAGGCCTTATTTTGATCATAAATCCATCCTAAGGAGCCGTTTTGGTCAAATCAAAAGGAAGAACCCGAAGAAGAGGTAATGTTTTCACCACCCCTTTTCAAGTTCCTTTCTTATTCCACTTATTCTTTCTTTGTTATTACCATTATAAAATAATAAATCCAGTATCATATATATACTGTGATGTTATTATAAATATGGTACAACCATATTCAGTATTCTATCCACCCTTTGAATAACATGTCACCATACATACGTACGTACGGCTTACCGTCTCCACGTCGTGGTGTAATTGTTATTCAATATATTATTATTTGGATGGATATAATAATGATGTGTAACTCATTTAAATAATAAATATAACATGATAATGAATCTTTATATATGATATACCATCCAATTATATATTATTTTAATATCAAAAGAATGATATTGTCGCTCGTGCGTACGTACGGACTACCGTCTCCACGAACGCGATGAGATTCATTCTCCATCATATCCATTAAAGTATAATTATAATTTGATGATTTAAAAATAGTATCTAAGGACTTGATATCATTCTGGATATTAATAATATACATCCCATTAATAATGAATATGGCTCACATAATAAAGAATATAAACTAAAATGAACCCGTTAACACCCGAAATGACGATAATTCTAAGATATTATTAACAAATCAATGTTAAAAGATCATATATGATTTCATATTAATGTAAATGATTCTTTTATAATTCAATAACAATTATTTCACCATTATACAGGAGGCTAACCTACCGTCAACCAAGGAAGAAGTAAAAAGTAAGGGGTTTCTTATCTCACTTTTAATTCCGTGAGAATTCCATTGTTCACCACTTATTTATTTCATGTGGTGTGCGTACTCCCCATGATTGTATTAATTGTGTAATATACTTTAATTTATGGATATTTACATCATCATGGTATGATCCTTCTTTCATGGGTGTATGTTTCATAAGTTACCTAATCGATAAGGGAATTTGAAATTTTAATTTCTATTTATTCGGCTTTACGCAAACTTCATTGATTATTTTACTCCGAGATTATGTGTGGAATCCCTATTAATTTGCTTATGTCATAATTTCCACTCCCATTTTCTATGGATATACTTTTGATACACATAATCACTCCATTGATAATTTCTCAAGTCATCGATATGAATTTGATAAGAGTAATTTTAACTCTTTCTCCATTTGTTGAGTTAAACATCCAATTCATTTGTGTTGCTTTTAAAAGATTACGTGTGAATGTACTTTGATTTTTTTACACTGAATATCCAATAATATTTAGTGTATTTATATTTTTCACACATAACTATGTCATTTATTTATCCTCAACCTAATGGTAATACATTTATGAGAGATTTCATCTCAATTTACATTCCATTGAGACTTCTTTGTTGATATACACCAAACCACTTTTATGTGGTGTATATAATGTACTTTTCCATAGTATATCATGAATCCCTTTATTCTCATGATATTAAAATATTTTGATTCCCTCAATTATTTGTATTCAAGTGTCTCTCTTTTGGTTAGAAACTCTAACTAAAATACCATTTTTAAATGTTTTAAAGACTTATTCTTCTAAATCTTTCTCATTAATGTCCATGTTTTTAAAATGGTTTCAAGGATTTATTTATATGGACATTAAAGTTTTCAAATCAAAACTCCTTTTAAAATTTTCAACGTGGTATGGGACACTTTGATTCAAAAATATATTTTTAAATGGATTCTTGACAAATAGTGTGACTTTTAAATGATTTCAAGAAAAAGGGGGATATTTCTCTCAAATAGTTTTGATGATTATTTTCATCTATGTCAATATCATTCATTATTCTCGATTAAGGTTAATATGATACAATACAATCTTTCATATTGTATTGAATGAGTTATGTTTGACTGTGGATGTTCTATTTTTATACCATTCATGGTTTGTGGATAAAGTATTTAAATTTCGCATGCTAGTTTTAATACGAATGTTTATGTTATGTTTAAAACTTTTCATATGAGGAATGCATTGGAATTAGTAAGAGACGGTTGGAGCTCGCTATAGCTCCTCGATGCATCGGTGGGTCTCATGAGACAAACTAGTGTCTTGGCACAAGGCCTTGACAAAATCTTATTTGTAGTCTTGGCACGAGGCCTTGGCTATGTTGTTATGATAGTCTGTCATTATGCATTCCATCATTATGAAAGTGTTTATTGATATTGCATGTGATTGTTCGACTAGTAGAATATCCATGTGAATAAGTAAATGGCATTATTTCATTTTATCTTTTCCATATTATGCTGAAGTTCAAGTTTAAAAGGCTTTTGTTTTAATTATAAATTGCCTTAAGTGTTTATGCTTATCTATGAAATCTTCTGCTATAATGTTATCTTTACTGAGCATCTGAGCTCACCCCTTTCAATGTTTTATTTTTCCCAGGATTAAGAAGAATCAATTTATGAATGACTTGTAGGGATAGTATGAGGGGATATGAAGACAAGATGTTTTTTTATGTAATGTAAAACTTTATGATTGTATCTAGTGTTTCCAAGGCTACTAAACTAATCAGTCTTTCGAGACTTGATCTTTCTTGTGATCATGCCAATGTTATGTAATAATGCACCGACTCTGGGTAACTGGGGTCGGGGCGTTACATATGCTGTTGTGATAGATGCTTTATAGAATCACTACTGTTGTGATAGAGAAATTAATTGTGTTGTACTTTGCTTAAATGAACGCCAAATTTTGATTCTTGAGGTGTTATGGGCCCTTTTGAATCAGAATTTGATGGATCATGATCTTGTTTTCTCTTGTAAATGACTATAGGAGATGCCAAGCTTTGATTCACAGGGAGTATGGGCCCTCATGGATCGAAATTTGGAACCTCTTTTCCTTGTTTTCAGTGTTTCTGGGCTTCTGTGCAGTTTCTGAGCTACTACCCAGAAAAACCCAGAATACACGGTGTGTACTTTCTGGATACACGCCATGTAGTTTTCAGGTCGTGTCACTAACCGTGTAAGCAGAAACACGGTGTCTTGAAAATAACATCAGGAACACGCCATGTACAGTAGGTACACGCTATGTAGTTTAGAGCCGTTTACCCGGCCGTTTCACTAAAAACACAGGCTGGGTAAGCTAGAGTAGAAAACACCGTGTTGGTAATGAACACGCCATTTATCTTTTTCCCAGGTACTCGGCCATGTCACAAACAAAACGGGTCAGTGTTATCTTCTTCTATACACGCTGTGTTTGTTCGGAACATGCCGTGTAAGGGAAGCCGTGTAGACAACCGTGTAACTAACAACACGGGCCGCCAAGACCGTGTCTAGTACAAGTCGTGTCCCTAGGGAACACGCCGTGTAGTCTGGGGTTAGTTGGACCGTGTGGGTTAGCTGTGTAAGGAGACTCGGGCAGAGGTTTAGAGTTCAAGTACACTCCATGTGTGGGAACAACACACCGTGTAGTTTGCAGTGTTACACGACCAGTAGTGGAAGGAGTACAAGCCCATGTTAATGGCTAAAGAAGACACGCCTTGTAGTTTTTATACATGCTGTGTAGTCGTGTTTTATAAAACTTGATAGTTTCCTTCCCCATTTCCCATTTTTGTACTCCTGTGTTTTTAGTCCTTGTTAATACTGATCTAAGGTGTGATTTTGATCTTTCAGAGCTATGCCTCTGAGACGTCCTCCGGTAGTACGTTAGTTTCTAGACGGTGACCAGACACTGGAAATGGCCGATCAAGGACCTCCTGTTGATCCTCCTGTTGTGCCAGCCATGACACCAGCAGTTATACCCATTGCAGGTGCTGATATGTAGTTCTGGGAGGACTTTCTGAGGATGATGCAGACCTTTCAGGGGGCGCCGCCTCCTGCCCCATCGATGGTTGAGTTGACGAGGGGTTTTCAGCAGCAGCATCCTCCTACGCTCTCAGGGGATGGAGGACCCCAGGCTGTAGAGTCATCGTTTGCGGCCACCCTGACTATCTTTGAGCATCTGGAGATACCCCCAAAGAAGTGGGTAAAGGTGGCCACCTATATGCTCCGAGACACCACCAAGAGGTGGTGGGAGGTGATCTCATAGTTAGGGCGTCAGCAGGGTATGTCATGGGATGAGTTTCGACACACCTTCTATGACTACTTCTATCTGGAGACCCTGAGGGCCGATCGAGCCCTAGAGTTTATGAGTCTATAGCAGGGTACTCTTTCTATTATGGAGTACTCATCTCACTTCACTAAGCTGTAGCGTTTCACATCGATCCCCGCAGGTGATGAGTTTTTTCTTGCTAGGAAGTTTGAGGACGATCTCAGGAAGGAGATCATTTCCCAGGTGAATATCTTCTAGTTGACTTCTATATCCTCCATTTTCAACCAGGCGCTGATTACTGAGCGCAATCTGAGGGATTCTAGAGCAGTGAGCCAGGGTGGTTCGGCATCCAGAGCTGGTGTTCCTCCTATGGACAGTAGGAAGCATCATAGAGAGTCTTCTCGAGGAGATTAGGGTTCGAGGGATGCATCTTCTGGTAGCCATGTTGTATGCTACTAGTACGGTAGGAGTAGGCATACTAGGCCTCAGTTCCAAAGAGATCTGATGGAGTGCCGATCTTGCGGCAAGATGGGCCATCTTCAACGCTTCTGTCACATATTCTCACCTTGAGCTGGTGGTTGGGGTTCCTCTATGACCCCGCGTTCTGGAGATGCTTCACGAGTTTCCCACTAGTCTGGGAATTGGAGTTCTTCCAGCTGTTCAGGCCGAGGTGGAGGTTGTGGTCGTGGTGGTCAGTCACCAGGTCATCAGTGACAGTAGAGTGGATCAGCTCAGAGCGGTCAGCCAGGGGCACAGGGCTGCAGTGCAGGCTAATATTTTGCCATGGAGCAGACCTATCAAGAGCAGGATCCTGGCCCTTCTACAGTTCTAGGTACGATCTTAGTGGACTCAGTTTTATCTTCATAACTTTTTGATACTGGTGCTTCCCGTAGCTTTATCTCTATTGCAGTTGTGGAGAGGCTTGGGCTCTGTATCTTTTCATATGTCGACTTGTTGACTCTTGACACACCATTGGGAACGAGGAAATCTTGCGTACGTCAGTGCATAGAGTGCCCTATTGAGGTTGAAGGGTGTTGTTTTTTATGGAAACTCTCTATCCTAGAGATGTCGGGCTATGACCTCATTCTCGGGATGGACTGGTTGGTTCCTTTCCAAACAGTCATCGATTGATATCTCCGCAGGGTGATTTTTATATCACCTGATGGCAGATCTTTTCTTCATAGAGGTGAGTGGGATGTCCAGGCGGGTAGATCTGGACCTGAGCATCATGGGCTAGGGGAAGTTACAACCCAAATTTCTAGTCTTTATCTGGATGACCAGGGGACATCGTAGTTAGACTTTCCCCCAATGGTGTATCGTTTTAGGGATGTCTTTCCAGAGGACTTTTCAGGTTTACCTCCAGAGCGTGAGGTAGACTTCTCGATTGAGATCGTGCCAGGAGAGGCACCAGTGTCCATTCCACCTTATATGATATCTACACATGAATTGCAGGAGCTCCAGAAGCAGTTGGAGGAGTTTCAGGAAAAGGGTTTCATCCGGACCATTACTTCTCCTTGGGGTTCGCCTGTCCTTTTTGTAAAGAAGGCAGACAGTACCCTTCAACTTTGTGTGGATTATCGGATGCTGAACCAGTTGATGGTCAAGAAATGATATCCCTTGCTGAGGATTGATAACATCTTTGATCAGCTTCGAGGATCTCAGGTGTTCTTGAAGATCTACTTGAGGTCCAGTTATCATCAGTTCCATGTTAGACCATCTGATATACCCCTTACAACCTTTAGAAGCAGGTATGGTCTATAAAAATATACAGTCATGCCGTTCGGTCTCACGAACGCGACTGCAGTTTTCATGGAACTGATAAACCGAGTGTTTCATTCATACTTGGACTCCTTCGTCATGGTCTTCGTGGATGATATCTTGGTGTACTCTCACACTCGACACGACCATGCCACACATCTTGAGATCATTCTGAGTACACTTAGAGAGCATCAGTTATATGCTAAGCTCTTGAAATGCCACTATTGGATGGGTCAGATTCACTTCTTGGGTCATGTTATCTCAGAGAAAGGAGTTTCAGTGGACCCGGAGAAAGTGAGAGCTGTAGTTTCCTGGGAGCAGCTGAAGAACATCTTTGAGGTGTAGAGTTTTCTAGGGCTGGCTGGATACTACATGCGTTTCATACAAGACTTTTCACTCTTAGCAGCACCGTTGAAAGGTCTGACCAAGAAGGGGGAAAATTTATTATGGTCTGATTCTTTTGAGTCAGCCTTTCAGGAGCTAAAGGGGAGATTGACGTCAGCACCGATAATAGTCTTGCCAGATCTGGTCAAGGGTTATACTGTTTACTGTGATGCTTCAGGTATCGGGCTGGGAACTGTGCTTATGCAGGGAGATGGAGTCATTGTGTATGAGTCTCGGCAGTTGAGGCCACACCAGAGGAATTACCCTACACATGATCTGGAGTTGGTATCCATTGTTCATTCCTTACACTGTTGAAGACACTACCTTCTGGGAGAGCACTTTGTGGTTTTCACCGACCGAAAGAGTCTCAAGTATATCTTCACTTAGCGTGATCTGAATCTGAGACAACCCAGGTGGGTTGATTCTCTTCAGTCTTTCGACTTTGAGCTTGCCTATACGCCGAGAAAGGGCAATGCAGTGGCTGATGCTTTGATCAGGAGAACTCAGATTCAGACAGTTCAGGAGGCCAGAAGTGAGTGGAAACTTATGGCTCTGTTCTTTGAGATGCATCTCGAGGTGCATGATAGGAAGGGACAAACTTTCCTTTCATCTGTGGCTATTACCTCTACACTTCTTGATCAGGTGTGGATGAGGTAGCTATCAGACTCAGAAGGCCTAGTCATGCGTGAGAGTGTGTCGGGAGAGGACCCTCTTCCTGGATGGACAGTGGAGGAGTATGAGATCTTGCGTTTCCAGGGATGCGTATGGGTGCCAGCAGACATACGCGGGGAGCTGATGCAAGATTTTCATTCCTCAGTTTGGGAAGTTCATCCTTACGTCACCAAGATGTATCGTGACTTACACCACCAGTACTGGTGGCCAGGTATGAAGAGAGATATTTCTGGTTTTGTCATGAGATGTTCTACTTGTCATCAGGTGAAAGTAGAGCATCAGCAACCAGTGAGGATTTTACAGCAGTTACCCATTTCTGAGTGGAAGTGGAACGATGTCGCGATGGACTTAGTGACCAGGTTAACGAGGTCACCTCAGGGGAGTGATGCTGTTTTGGTTGTCGTCAACAAGCTAACGAAGGTTGCACACTTCTTGCTGATCAAGGAGACCTTCAGTGTTGATGATCTGGGATGATTGTACATCTGAGAGATTGTACGCATACATGGAGTTCCACACTCCATTGTTTCAGATTGGGATGTGCGCTTTACCTCTCGGTTCTGATAGGGACTTCAAAAGGGTTTGGATACACGGGTACTTTTGAGTACAACATACCATGCCCAGAAAGATGACCAGTCAGAGCGCACGATCCAGGTGCTTGAGGATATGATCTGAGCTTGCATTCTAGACTTCATCAGTTATTAGGAGAAGCATATCCCTCTGGTGGAGTTCGCCTACAACAACAGTTTTCAGGAGACCATTCAGATGGCACCATATGCGGCTTTGTACGATAGGCCATGCTGATCACCCTTATGCTGGCTGGAGGCAGGAGAGGCAGATTTGTTGGGACCTCGTCTTGTTTAGGAGGCCTCAGAGCAGATAGAGATGATTCGGAAGAGGATGACCATAGCATAGTCTGGACAGAAGTATTATGCTAATCAGCGGAGGCGACCTCTGGAGTTTGAGGTCTGAGATCAGGTTTTCCTATGTGTCGCACCGAGGTTGGGGCACAAGAGGATTCATAGAAAGGGTAAGCTTTCACCACGGTACATCGGGCTGTTTGAGGTGTTGAAGAGAGTTGGGCCGGTTGCTTATCGGTTTCAGCTACCTCAGAGGTACCGGGCTATGCACGACGTCTTCCATGTCTCTCAGCTCTGACGTTACTTTTCTGACCCGTCTCATGTCTTCCAACCCGAGGAGGTTGATCTTGAAGCGGATGCGTCATTTGAGGAGCATCCCATACGGATTGTTGATCGTAGTACGAAGGTTCTTTGAGGCCAGTCTGTTCCTCTGGTACAGGTGCTATGGCAGCACGAGCGACTATAGGATGAGACTTAAGATAGGGAGGCCGAGGTTTGATCGCAGTGGCCGGAGCTGTTTGGGGTTTCTTCTTCTATGCATCTCTAGGAAAATTCGGGGACAAATTTCTTTAAGGGGGGTAGTTTGTAAGAACACGAATTTTCGTTTCAGGTATGTTTTTCCTTTTTCTGGAGTTTTTGAGAAAAATTGAGTTTCTGGAAATTTTTTGAAGTACACGCCGTGTACTTTCTGAGTACACGTTGTGTACTCTTTTCTCGCTCAAAGCTATGTACTGGCCATGTCCGGGCCACACACACGGTGTGTAGGGGTGACGTGGAGGCTGATTTTGGCGAAGTATGGAAAGACCTAGCACATACTTTGTACTCTAAAAGTGCATGTCGTGTACTTTCTTTTTTTTCATTAAATGGATCGGGGTCGCGCCTAATTGATGAAAAGGACTTCTCCTCCAACTTCTTCGTCCGAGAGCATCGGGAATCCATGGATCTACGACGAGCCACTGTTCCTCCATCTGTTCTCTGATTCGAGCATCATTGATTATGTTGGAATCACAGCGATGAGTTATCCCTTCTTCTTGAGACTTGTTTTCCAATTCCCCCTCCTTCTCAAGATATTGTGGGTTGAGCGTTTTGGACATTTTCTCAGATCTACAGCGTCTTAGGGAGAATCGGTCGTCGTGGTTCATGTATATCGATCTCTTAGGATCGAGGTAGGTGGTTTATGCCTTACCGTTCAAAGTCCTTGAGTTTTATGTGAAAATTCCACCAATAACCGTGAATGGGGTATTACGTGTTTACCTTTTTGCCCTTTTTGTTTTCTGGCCTTGCTTGTATGCTTCTATAGAGGTAAATTAATCATGTTAGAGGATATTTTATTGTGCTTGGATGTTTTTCCCATGCTTTTCTCTATTTACGACCTTTGGGTCTTGATAGCATTTGGCTGTTATGACTGTTTCCATGCCTTGTGTCTATAGGATGGAGTGTTTTTCATTTCATGCTTGTTGCCTTGTAGACTATTTAGACAAGTAGCTCTATAGGTGTACTTTGGTTAACCAAGTATCTCTGTAGGTGTACTTTGTCCTTATAGAATTATTATGCACTGACTGGCACGAGGCTGAGGGAACCTGGTGCTATAGACTATAAGGGATAGACCGAGTGAACTTCCCAGAGAGTCTTTGACATTATAGAGTATACGAGGGTAAACCGAGTGAGCTTCCTCAGTGAGTCTTAGATAGTATATGCTACAGGGGATTGACCGAGTGAGCTTCCCAGAGTGTCGTCAGATATTATAGACTATAGGATGGTAGACTGAGTGAGCTTCCTCAAAGAGTCTTACTTTGTTTGAATCTTTTTAAGAACCTTCCCAGGCTAGAGGAGTAATTGTCCGAGTGAGCTTCCTCAGAGAGTCTGTGGTATACCTGAGGCTATAAGAGGAATTGACCAAGATAGCTTCCTCAGAGAGTCTCTAGACCTTGGGGCTAAGAGGGTTAGACCACGTGATCTTCCTCAGAGAGTCCCTTACTACCCTAGACTAGAGAGGAATGGACCGAGTGAGCTTCCCCATAGAGTCTCATAAATTCGTATGACCAAACCAGAGGGGTTAGGCTGAGTGCACTGCCCAGAGGGTTGTGGTACTTCTTGGATAGGACCAGAGGAGAGGGTCGCGAGTACTTCCCAGAGGGTTTCCTGCTTTTTGACTGGTTGTTTCATTGCTGTTGTTGGTTGTGGATTTATTACTATTGTGTATCATCCTGCTTTACTGCATACTGTTTACTATCTACTGCTTTGATGTTGATGTTTACTGCTTATTGTACTTTTACCTGCCATATACTCACTGACTGTTAGGCACAGATCTTTAGGTGCATTCCTACTGGGATTTAGTCTCACACCCTGTTTGGGTCATGCTTTTGGGCCCAAACAGACTATGTTGTTATAGGTATAGACAAGGTCAATCACCCTTCCAATTTCGGTACTTGATTGCTTGGAGCATGAGAGCATGGGACCAAGCTTTGGCTTGCGATGCTGAGGATCTGTTTTATTTTCATTTGTACTTGTTTTGGTGTGGTGGTGTTTTCCAGCATTGTAACTTGTTTGGATGCTTTCCTAGATATGTATCATGCATCATTTCATATATGCACATGTGCTCCAGTTTGTTGATTTAGTGTTCCACTGTTTATATTGTTGGTTATTACTGCTTCTGTTATTGCATGTTTATTTTTCTTCCACTGTGAACTCTGCCAATGAGGGCATAGTTTCCCCACTATCACACCCAAGGCCCTCACTTCTAGTCGACAGCCTCTGGCGTTTGGTGAAATGCGATTGAGGCCGTGGGACCAACCGGGTACGGGGAGCCTCTGGGTGGCTTCCAGAACTAGTACATTACAAAGTGGAATCAGAGGGAGGTTATTTTGTCTTTATTTACTATTTGGAGACTTTATCCAGGGATAGGATAGATTCGGTACTTGGTAATAAGTTGTGCCTAGGAGTAGCTAACCCGTGTACATGGAAAATCCATACTACCTCGTTTATTGCAATTTTCTAGTTTTAAGATTTTACAGTTGATATGATTTCACCTAGAGTGATTCACATTCTTTGTTCTATTATTGTTTTGATATTATGGTTCTATTTCTGTCGCAACCTGATGAGATAAGGGTATTCCATCTCATGCATCATATAGGCACTTGTTAGAAATCACATGCCATGCATTCTTTCCATGCCATCCAGGGTGCATTAAGGATTTCATGTTGTTGTGATAGACTCTGTGTAGATTATGTATGTTGTTGTGATAGATGCTTGATAGAATCCCTACTATTGTGATAGAGAAATTTATTGTGTTGTACTTTGCTTAAATGAACCCCAAATTTTGATTCTTGAGGTGTTATGAGCCCTCTTGATCGGATATTGGTGGATCATGATCCAGTTTTCTCTGTTACATGACTGTAAGAGATGCCAAGCTTTGATTCGAGGGGAGTATGGGCCCTCACAGATCAGAATTTGGCACCTATTTTCCTTGTTTTTAGTGTTTATGGGCTTCTATGCAGTTTCTGAGCTACTGCCCAAAAAAAACCCAGAATACACGACATGTACTTTCTGGATACACGTAGTGTAGTTTTCAGGCCATGTCACTGACCATGAGAGAAGAAACACGGTGTCATGAAAATAACTTCAAGAACACGCCGTGTACGGTTGGTACATGCCGTGTAGTTTAGAGCCATGTACCCGGCCGTGTCACTAACAACATGGGCCGGGGAAGCTCGAGTAGAACACGCCGTGTTGGTAAATAACACGCCGTGTAGTTTTGTCCCAGGTACCCGACCGTGTCATGAAAAACATGGGTCGGTGTTATCTTCTCCTATACATGCCGTGTTTGTTCAGAACACACCGTGTAAGGGCAGCCGTGTAGATGGTCGTGTAACTAACAACACGGGGCATCGAGACCGTGTCTAGTACACGCTGTGTCCCTAGGGAACACGCCCTGTAGTTAAGGGTCAGTTGGACCATGTGGGTTAGCCGTGTAAGGAGGCTCAGGCAGGGGTTTAGAGTTCAAGTACACGTCATGTGTGGGAACAATACGCCATGTTGTTTGGGGTGTTACACGACCAGTAGTGGCAGGAGTACACGCCCATGTTAATGGATAAAGAAGACACACCGTTTAGGTTTTATACACGTTGTGTAGTCATGTTTTGTAAAACTTGATAGTTTCCTTCCCCTGTTCCCATTTTGTACTCCTGTGTTTTCAGTCCTTGTTAATCCTGATCTAAGGTGTGCTTTTGATATTTCAGAGCTATGCCTCTGAGACGTCCTCCGGTAGTACGTAAGTTTCCGAACGGTGACCAAACACCAGAAATGGCCGATCAGGGACCTCCTATTGATCTTCCTACTATGCCAGCCTTGGCACCAGTAGTTATACCTGTTGCAGGGGCCGATACGCAGTTTAGGGAGGACTTCCTGAGGATAATGCAGACCTTTCAGGGGGCGCCTCCTCCTGCCCCGTCGATGGCTGAGTTGATGAGGGTTTTTCAGTAGTAGTATCCTCCTACGCTCTTAGGGGATGGAGGACCCCAGGCTGTAGATTCATGGTTCAAGTCCACCCTGACTATCTTTGAGAATTTGGAGATACCCCTAGAGAAGAGGGTAAAGCTGGACCCCTATATGCTCTGAGACACCGCCAAGAGGTGGTGGGAGGTAATCTCACAGTCAGGGCATTAGTAGGGTATGTCTTGGGATGAGTTTTGACACACTTTCTAGGAATACTTATATCCAGAGACCCTGAGGGCCGATCAAGCTCAGGAGTTTATGAGTCCACAGCAGGGTACCCTTTCTATTATGGAGTACTCATCTCACTTCACTGAGTTGCAACGTTTCACACCGATCCCAGCAGGTGATGAGTTGTTTCTTTCTAGGAAGTTTGAGGATGGTATCAGGAAGGAGATCCGTTTCCAGGTGAATATCTTCCAGTTGAATTCTATATCCTCCATCATCAACTAGGCGCTGATTACTGAGCGCAATTTGAGGGATTTTGGAGCAGTGAGCCAGGGAGGTTCGATATCCAGAGCTGGTGTTCCTCCTACGGATAGTAGAAAGTGTTGCAGAGAGTCTTCTCGAGGAGATCAAGGTTTATGGGATGCGTCTTTTGGCAGCCAGGTTTTATGCTACCAGTGTGGTAGGAGTGGGTATACTAGGCCTCATTTCTAGAGAGATTCGATGGAGTGCTGATCTTGAGGCAAGATAGGCCATCTTCAGCGCTTCTGTCACATCTTCTCACCTTCAGCTAGTGGTAGGGGTTCCTCTACGACCCTGCCTTCTGGAGATGCTTCACCAGTTTCCAACAAGTCTGGGAACTGGAGTTCTTCCGGCCGTTCGGGCCGAGGTGGAGGTCGCGGTCATGGTGGTCAGTCACCAGGTCATCAACGAAAGTAGAGTGGATCAGCTCAGAGCTGTCAGCCTATGGCATAGGGCCATGGTGCATGCCAGTCTTTCACCGTGGAGTAGACCTATCAGGAGAAGGATCCTGGCCCTTCTACAGTTCGAGGTACGATCTTACTAGCCTCAGTTTTATCTTCATCTCTTTTCGATACTGGTTCTTCCCATAGCTTTATCTCTGTTGCAGTTGTGGAGAGCCTTGGGCTCTGTATCTTTTCATATGCTGACTTGTTGACTATTGACATGCCGTTGGGAACGTGGAAATCTATCGTATGTCAGTGCAGAGAGTTCCCTCTTGAGGTTGCGGGGTGTCACTTATTATGGTGCCTCTATGTCCAAGATATATCGGGCTATGACGTTATTCTCAGGATGGACTGGTTGGTTCCTTTCCAAGCAGTATTTGATTTCTATCCCCACAGGGTGAGTTTTGTATCACCTGAGGGTGGATCTTTTCTTCATAGAGGCGAGTGGGATGTCCAGGCGGGTAGGTCTGGACCTGAGCATCATGGGCTAGGGGAAGTTAGAGCCCAGATTTCCAGTCTTTATCTGGATGACCAGGGGACTTTAATGTTAGACTTTCCCCCAGTGGTGGATTGTTTCCGGGATGTATTTCAAGAGACTTTTTAGGTTTACCTCCAGAACGTGAGGTAGACTTCTCGATTGAGCTTGTTCGAGGAGCGGCACCGGTGTCCATTCCCCCTTATATGTTGGATACACCTGAATTGCAGGAGCTCAAGAAGCAGTTGGAGGAGTTGCAGGCAAAGGGTTTCATCCGACCCAATACTTCTCCTTAGGGTTCGCCTGTCCGGTTTTCAAAGAAGGCAGATGGTACCATTCGACTTTATGTGGATTATTGGAAGCTGAACCAGTTGATGGTCAGGAAACGATATCCCTTCCCAAGGATTGATGACCTCTTTGATCCGCTTCGAGGAGATATCTTGGTGTACTCTCACACTCGACACAACCATGCCACACATATTGAGATCGTTTTGAGTACACTAAGAGAGCATCAGTTATATGCTAATCTCTCAAAATGCCACCTTCGGATGGGTCAAATTCACTTCTTGGGTCATGTTAGATTTGCGGTTAGGATATTTTCGAGTATGGGTGAAGAAGGAAGATGACCCCAAGACTAATTTTCATACATGATACGGGAACTATGAATTCCTAGTAATGCCTTTCGAACTCAGTAATGCTCCAGCAATCTTCATGGACTTGATGAATAGAGTCTTTAGGGATTACCTCGAAAAATTTGTGGTAGTCTTTATAGATGATATTATAATATACTCCAAAAGCAAGGAGGATCATGAGAAGCATTTAAGAACTATAATAGAGACTTTGCACAAGTAGAAGCTCTATGAAAAGTACAGAAAGTGTGAGTTCTGGTTGAAGGAAGTCTCATTCTTGGGCCATATCATCACAAGCAATGGGATATCTGTGGATCCCTCCAAAATAGATGCAATTGAGGGATGACCGAGGCCAACATTGGTAACGAATATCCGTATCTTCTTGGGGTTAGATGGATATTATCGACGATTTCTGAGAAATTTCTCACGATTGTCCAACCCTCTTACCAAGCTAACTCGAAAAGGAGTAAAGTTTCCTTGGAGTGTTGAATGTGAAGAAAGCTTCAAGGAGTTGAAAAAGAGGCTTATCACTGTGCCCATTCTCACTTTACCCACAAGTGTGGAAATTTTTGTAGTATTCAGTGATGCTTCGAAGAAGGGCTTAGACTGTGTGCTGATGTAGAATGATAAATTGATATCCTATGCCTCAAGGTAGTTGAAAATCCATGAGTGAAACTATCCAATGCATGATCTGGAGTTGGCGGTGGTGATCTTTGGCTTGAAAATCTGGCGGTATTATCTATATGGGGAGAAATGTGAGATATATGTTGACCACAAGAGTCTTAAATATATATTCACACATAAAGAGCTTAATATGCGCCAGAGAAGATGGATAGAGCTCATCAAGGATTATGACTATTCAATAAATTACCACCCTGGGAAAGAGAAAAAGGTGGCAGATGCCCTAAGTAGAAAGGACCAAGCGATTCTATCAGTGATGAGAATTGAGAAGGATCCAAACTTCTTAAACTTGATAAATATGGACATGGGAATCATAAAGAAGGGAACATCATCAATCCTTTCAAAAATTATTGCTCAACCGTCTCTTTTGGAATGATTAAAGGATGATCAAAAGGATGATGTGAGAATTTAGGAAAAAGTAGAATCTATCAAAAAAGGGAAATCCTCGGAGTTTAATGTTAATGAAGAAGGAATTGTGTGATTTGGGAAAAAACTATGTGTTCCATCAAGTCTAGAGCTGAAGAAGGAACTTTTGGATGATGCACATAGTTCAAATTTCTCTATTCACCTAGGGAGCACAAAGATGTATCGAGATCTCCGAGAAAACTTTTGGAGGGATAATATGAAGAAGGAGATCACTATATATACATCAAAGTGCCTGGTGTGCCAGTAAGTGAAGGCAGAGAGGTAGAAGTCTAAGGGGATGATGCAACCATTTCTCATACTAGAATAGAAATGGGAGAACATCACCATGGACTTTGTCACTAGAATTCCGAGGACATCTAAAGGCAGCAATGCAATCTGGGTTGTGGTGGATCATCTTACAAATACCGCACACTTCATTTCTATTCGAGAGGATTTCTCATTGGATTAATTTGCACAAATATATATCAGGGAAGTGGTAAGGCTGCATGGAGTACCACTATCTATTGTGTCTGACCGAGATCCAAGATCCGCCTCTATGTTTTGGAAGAGTCTTCAACATGCTCTAGATACTGAACTAAACTTCAGTACGACCTATCATCCTTAAACTGATGGCCAATCTGAAAGGACTATCCAAACACTTGAGGATATGTTGAGAGCATGCTCAATGGACTTTAAAGGAGGATGGGATCAACATCTTCCTCTGGCTGAGTTCCCATATAATAATAGTTTCCACTCAAGCATCCAAATGGCACAATATGAAGCCCTTTATTGGAAAAGGTGCAGAACACCAGCGTGTTGGGATGTGGTCGGTGAACGTAAGCTGCTTGGACTGGAAATGGTTGAGGAAATGGTGGATAAGGTGAAAACCATTCAGCAGCATATCAAGGCTGCCTAGAGTCGATAGAATAGTTATATAGATAATCATCGATGATACCTTGAGTTTAATGTTGGAGACATGGTTTTTCTACACATATCTCCCTGGAAGATGGTCATGAGGTTTGGAAAGAAAGGTAAGTTAAGTCCAAGGTACATCACCCCCTTCGATATTCTTGATCGTGTCGGGGCTGTGGCCTATCGACTTGCACTTCAACCTACCATGGCCAAAGTACATGATGTCTTTCATGTATCCCTCTTAAGGAATTACATACTGGACCCTTCACATGTACTCTCTTCTGAGGTGGTATTTTTATAGGATGGTCTTTTTTATGAGGAGCAACCAGTGAAGATCTTAGATCATAGAGAAAAACTTCTACGAAATAAGACAATTCCCCTCATCAAGGTGTTGTGGGGAAACCAAAAGTTTGAATAAGAGACTTGGGAATCGGAGGAAATGATGAAGCTGAGTTACCCACATCTGTTTTAGTGTGGGAAAATGAAATTTTGAGTATGAAATTTCTTAAGGGGGGAATATTGTAACGACCCAAAGTTTCATTAATGGAAATCCCACTTGATCTAATTAAATGTCTCTTTATGTAAAATGTTTATATAAAATGTCAACTTCATTGGTTTTATGTTAAGAATTTTGACCGTTTCAAATATATCCATTGAACCGTGATCACATGATTAGTATAAATATAGGGCTTTAACAAATCCAATTTACACAGACAAAATAGGCGATGGCCTCATCTAGTAGAATTGCTCCATACAAAGCCCATTTGTCAGAGCTCAGAAACAATGTGGCATCCTTGGGTTTCACTCTTGACCAAGCCCAAGCTGAGCTTCATCATGTCAAGCTCGAACAGGACCGTCTATGGGAAAAGTGGAGGTTGATAGAGATTACCCCTCGAGCGATGTTATCCGAGCCACCCCAAGAGTCTGTCATCATCGCACACCTTACCCTTAGGTATTATGCGGCTGTTTTAAGGGGTTATGTAACAAATCTCTAGTACTATGTTCATGTACATTATTTTTGTATATAATAATGAATATACCTTTTTGTCATTATTTACACTTTTTAAATAGTTTTTTTAGCACAAATAGTATTTTTTTAGTTAATATTCAGCTAAGAAATCTATTTTGATGAATTAATGGATTTTTTAATTAAATAATATTTTAATAAAATATTATTATTATTATTAAATTAATTTTTTTTAAATATAAATGATCTTATAATTTTATGAATGAAATTGTAATTTTTATTATGGTTTAAAAGCCATTTTTTTCAAAACCTGTGAATTTTCGATAAATGTCAGTTTTTATTTTAAAAGTGAAAAATAACATATATATAAAATTATTTAGATAAAATAAATTTTATTTCTGGAATCAGGATGTCGAAATTATCCAATGGTGAATTTTTCATAATTTTCTGAGATAGTCAGATTTTTGGGTAAAAATTAAATACCGTTTAAATATATAATGTGTTTTATGACATCATAAT
Source organism: Viscum album (assembly GCA_963277665.1). Taxonomy (NCBI): domain Eukaryota; kingdom Viridiplantae; phylum Streptophyta; class Magnoliopsida; order Santalales; family Viscaceae; genus Viscum; species Viscum album. The sequence goes on from OY728126.1 coordinate 459,859,430, forward strand.
GACTCAATAGTGATGTAATAAAATACTATAAGATTTATTTTTGGACAATATATGTTTTACAATTAAAATAATTTTATTTTGGGTTTGTTTGACTTATTTTACATAGCATTAATGGACCCCTCAAGACTTATTAAACATCTTGTCTTTTTAATTTATTTTCCATGGGAGTGTGACTCACCTCCACATAAGAAACCCCATTATTTTAATAAGTTTGGAATTTTGCCTTATAAAATATTGTTTTCCTCTTACCTTTTCCATAAACCATGGGCAAAAACTTTGAGCTGATTTGTGGTTTGGATTTTTTTAATATAAGGTGTCCCAAACCTAAATAATAAAGAATTCACTCACCTTTCTTATGTAAACCCACCCAAGATCCCACTTCCTCCTCACTCAAAGCCTTTAGAGTTCATCCAAACTCTGCCCTACTCTCTCTAGAATCCTCCCAAGTTGCTCGAAGCTCCCATGAAGCCTCTCTCAAGCCTCTCTCAAGCCTTCAGAAGCACACTTCCATGTAAGGGTTTTTCTTCCTTTCTCATTTTTGTCCAATTTTCTTCATATTGTTATGCCCTTTTAATTTAAATTATAAATGCTAGGGTATGGTTTCGAACCTCCCCCATACTTCCCTCTTATCATTTGAATAATGGGAGACCCCTTTCTCTCTCATTAAATTCCTCTCATGTACACCCGTTACTATGCCGAAATTCTGAAAGGAACTTCTCTCTCCTCATTTACATTCAAGCAATACATTTGTATCATGAATCTAAATTCCATTACAATTTTTTGGACATGTATCTATATAAACTCCATAATTTCCATTACATGTAAATATTATGAGGAACCCCTTTCTCTCTCATCAACCATTTTTATGAATTCTTATGTCACGCTGTTACGCTGCCGAAATCGCACCGATTTTCTAAGCCAATGCCATTGTGTAGTGAATACCATGCCCATTTCTCCATCAAGGGTATTCACCTTTATTCACATTTACTTATTGATTATAAAGTTTCATGTATTAATTCCACATTAATTTATCGTGGAATAAATTATTATGCTTTATGAATCTATGTTTTATGATCCATGTGGCACACTTATGCATGAAATGAAATGTTTAAGAAGGGTGCACTCTTATAGCGCTCCAATGCATTGGATAAAGTATAGTATCATGATACTTCATGTGAAATGAGTGTTGAATCATGCTAATTCATGTTCAACTAGGGTTTACTCGTTCTTCATGTGAAATGAGAATTTACTCATGCTCCATGTGCAATGAGCCTTGGCTCATGCTAATTCCATGTTGAGTGTTGTTGCCACATTTCCATGTTATTATTGTCATGCTTTATCATGACTTTATGTTCATGTTTCTCTTGTTCTATATTGATTTTCCTATTATCTAACATGTAATTTACTCCTCATAAATTCCATGTTTATTCCCTTACTAGGCTTTATAGCTCACCCCTTTTCTTATGCATGTCCTCAGGTTATCCCATGCAATGATAAGTACGAGGGAATCTAGTGGTAATGTAAAGGATGTTTTCAATAAAGATGTTGTATTTCATGTTTTAAGTTGTGATGTAATGATCCTAAGCCCCAAAGACTCTAGACCTCTCGATCCTCCATGTTGTATCAAGTGAACAGTTTATGTAATAAATCATGTTTAAGTTTGTAAAATAAGCAGGGTTGTCATAGTTGGTATCAAAGGATAGGTTTAGTTATTTTTGGGATTAGGATTATAAAACCCTAGTAAAGCTTTAGAGACAAGAATAAGTATAATAAAAACATACCTAAGTTTTGTTATGTACTGAGTAAGTGGTTTATCAAGAAAATACATCCCTTTCTGGATACGAGTAGGTAGAGGCTTCTCTAGCACAGGTGTATCCTATAGGTAAAACCCGAAAACACCGCTTTGAGCTAGACTCGAACTAGAACTGGTGCACAACAACGAGACTTGTTGTGCTCTTGGTTATGACACTCCCGAGGGATATGTTTTGATAAATTCACAATCTTAGTATGAACCCTTATTAAGGGAATAAAAAAAATGCCACTAAGAATATATGTTATAAAGTAGATCATGAAAAGCCTAGATTGAAGCCTATAGACTCATGAGTTAAGGAAATAAATGTTTATTTATAAGTCATAAACTTTTTTCTTTGGATTAACCTTTATGTGTTACCCCTAACTTTACTTTTAATCCAGCCAATGACCTGTAATAGGAGGACTCAGGCTAACAACTGATGTGAAGATCAGTGTGATGATTGTACTAATCAGATGCCCAATCCAATGGGAGAGGGAATCATGAAATTTGTCACGATTCCCTCTTAGATAACTCAAGATTTGAATAGAAACACAGGTCAAGAAAAACGTTCAACCCCCCCCCCCCCCCAATAAATAACAAGTTTCTTTCGAGAGCTTTATGAGACAAAGGCCTCCTAATTTTAGTGGATCATCTGATCCCACAATCGCTGAACAATGGATCAACTCCATTGAAAAGATATTCTCCATACCTCAATGTTCTGAACAAGAGAAGGTTCTCCTGGCGGCTTATTGTATGGAGGGTGAAGCTGATCAATGGTGGACGTTGATAAAAAATAGGAAGTCTGGGTAGGAGAACGAGGCATTGGAATAGAAGGATTTACAGAAAATGTTTTTCGATAAATATTTTCCGTGCACCCTCCGGTTTAAGATGGAAAGGGACTTACTTTCACTCAAGAAAAAAGATGAAGAATTTGTTGGAGCGTATGAGGAAAACTTCACAAGGCTTGCACGATACGTTTTCGGCTTTTTCGTTACCCCCGAATGCAAAGTTGTCTACTTCTTTGGTGGGCTGAAGCCTAGACTACGAAAAGCAATAGCGATCCATGACTTCGACAGTTATGAGGAAATTGTCTGATGTGCCATCAAGGTCGAAATGGAGATCGAGGAATCATAGGGGTATCATGGGGACAATAAGCGTAAGGTGGAATTCAATGCTAGTGGTCCGATGGATAAATCCAATAGAGCTAAGAAGATCCAGCACCCCACTTTCCAAAAGTGTGGAAAGAAGCACCCTGGAATTACCTCAAGGGGTCGAGGAAATGCTTTAGGTGTAGAAGAGAAGGGCACCTAGCTGTTAACTGTCGGCAAGAAAGACTTGCGACTGCGATAGAGGAGGGGAACGCTCCGTTTGAACATCAACACATTGTTCATTGCTACAACTGCAAAGAACCGATGCATTTTGAAAATCAGTGCCCTAATACAAGGGTTTTAGGAGGCAACCAACAACCTCCAAGGCAGCAAGGAAGAGCTTTTGCCATCACTTCTGCTGAAGTGAACCCCAACAACGAAGTGGTGACAGGTACACTAGTTATTCATTCAAGAATAGCTAATGTACTTTTTGATTTAGTTTCTACACATTCTTTTATATCTCTAAAGTTTAGTAGAACAATCCCAGCACCCCCACAAATCATAGAAGTGAAGATGTCGATGAGTACGGAAAATGGGGAAATCATTGCACCCCATGAAAATAAGTACTCCCATGTTATAATCCGTGGATTGAATTTCCGGGTGAACCTCGTCATACTCCCTCTGGTGGAATTTGATGAAATTATTGGCAGGGACTGGAGTTCCTTAGATAGAGCCAACATAAATTTTCGGGAGAGAGAAATGGCACTACATATGGAGAATTGACCCCCGATTATTTACAAGTGTAAGGAGGAAGATGAATCTCCTTTAGCTCCATCATATTAAGCATAGATATTACATCCCTATGAACACATGTATCTGGCTCAGATGATTGAGTCGAAGGAAGAGACCATCCTTGAAGAAATGCCTATTGTGAGGGAATTCACTAAAGTGTTTCCCGAGGAACTGCCTGGTCTTCCTCATAGAAGAGATGTTGAATTCTCAATTGAACTTATACTAGGGGTGCTACCAATATCCAGGACTCTATATAGAATGGATGTCGTGGAGCTTGGAGAGATTAAGAAAAAACTAAAGTAGAATTTGGATAAAGGGTTTATACACCCAAGTGCTTCACCATGGGGTGCACCAGTCCTCTTCGTCAAGAAGAAGGATGGGTCAATGCGGCTTTGCATCGATTGTCGTGACCTTAACAAAATAACAATAAAGAACAAGTATCCTCTGCAACAGATCGATGACTTGTTTGATTAGCTTCGTGGAGCACAATACTTCTCCAAGGTAGATTTGAGGTTGGGATATTATCAAGTAAGGGTGAAGAAGGAAGATGTCCCCAAGACTGCTTTTCGTACAAGATACGGGCAATATGAATTCATAGTAATGCCTTTTAAACTCACTAATTCTTCAGAAATATTCATGGACTTGATGAATAGAGTCTTTAGAGATTACCTCAAAAACTTTGTGGTAGTATTTATAGAAGATATTCTAATATACTCAAAACCAAGGAGGATCATGACGAGAATTTAAGAACTATACTAGAGACTTTGCGCAAGGAGAATCTCTATGAAAAGTAAAACAAGTGTGAGTTTTGGTTGAAGGAAGTCTCATTCTTGGGCCATATCCTAACAATCAATGACATATCTTTGGATCCCTCCAAAACAGATGCAATTTAGGGATGGTTGAGGCCAACATCGGTAACGGATATCCATAGCTTCTTGGGGTTAGCTGGATATAATCGAAGATTTTTGAAAAATTTATCATGATTGTACAACCCTCTTACCAAGCTAACTCGAAAGGGAGTAAAGTTTTCTTAGATTGATGAATGAGAAGAAAGCATCAAGGAGTTGAAAAGGAGGCTTATCACTATGCTCGTGCTCACTTTACCCACAAGTGGGGAAATTTTGGTGGTATTTAGTGATGATTCGAAGAAGGGCTTAGGCTATGTGCTGACGCAGAATGATAAAGTGATATCCTATGCCTCAAGGTAGTTGAAAATCCATGAGAGAAACTATCCAATGCATGATCTGGAGTTGGAGATGGTGATCTTTGCCTTGAAAATCTTGTGGCATTATCTCTATGGGGAGAAATTTGAGATATATACTGGCCACAAGAGTATTAAAAATATATTCGCACAGAAAGAGCTTAATATGCGCCAGAGAAGATGGATAGAGCTCATCAAGGATTATGACTGTTCAATACATTACCACACTAGAAAAGTGAACAAGGTGGCAGATGCCCTAAGTAGAAAGGACCCAGCGATTCTATCAATGATGATAATTGAGAAGGATCCAATATTCTTAGACTTGATGAAGATAGACATGGGAATCATAAGGAAGAGAACATCATCAATCCTTTCACAAATGATTGCACAACAATCTCTTTTGGAAATGTTAAAGGATGATAAAAAATAATGATATGGGAATTCAGGAAAAAGTAGATGCTATTGAAAAAGGGAAATCCTAGAAGTTTAAAGTTAATGAAGAAGGAATTGTGTGATTTGGGAAAAGAATATGTGTTCTATCATGTCCGGAGTGGAAGAAGGAACTTTTGGATGATGCACATAGTTCAAATTTCTCTATTAACCCAAGGAGCACAAAGATGTATCGAGATATCCAGGAAAACTTTTGGTGGGATTATACGAAGAAGGAGATCACTGTTTTACATCAAAGTGCCTGGTGTGCAAGCAAGTTAAGGTAGAGAGGCAGAAGTCTAAGGGGATGATGCAACCATTGCCCATACTAGAATAGAAATGGGAGAACATCACCATGGACTTTTTCACTGGACTTATGAGGACATCTAAAGGCAGTAATGCATTCTGGGTTATGGTGGATCATCTTACAAAGACTGCACACTTCATTGCTATTCAGGAGGATATATCATTGGATCAACTGGCACAGATATATATCAGGGAAGTGGTAAGGCTGCATGGAGTACCACTATCTATTGTGTCTGACCGAAATCCAAGATTTACCTCTATGTTTTGGAAGAGTCTTCAACATGATCTGGATACTGAACTGAACTTCAGTACGGCTTATCATCCTCAAACTGATGGCCAATCCGATCGGACTATCCAAACACTTGAGGACATGTTGAGAGCGTGCTCAATGGACTTTAAAGGAGGATGGGATCAACATCTTCCTCTGTTTGAGTTCTCTTATAATAATAGTTTCCACTCGAGCATCCAAATGGCATCATATGAAGCCCTTTATGGGAAAATGTGCAGATCCCCGGTGTGTTGGGATGAGGTCGGTGAATGTAAGCTGGTTGGACCGGAAATGGTCGAGGAAATGGTGGAGAAGGTGAAAACCATTTAGTAGCATATCAAGGCAGCCCAGAGTCGATAGAAGAGTTATGTAGATAACAGTCGATGAGACCTTGAGTTTAAAGTCAGAGACACGGTTTTTCTATGAATATCTCCATGGAAGAAGGTCATGTGGTTTGGAAAGAAAGGTATGTTAAGTCCATGGTACATCAGCCCTTCGAGATTCTTGATCGTGTCGGAGCTGTGGCCTATCGACTAGCACTTCCACCTACCATGGCCAAAGTACATGATGTCTTTCATGTATCCCTCTTAAGGAATTACATACCTGACCCTTCACATGTACTCTCTTCTAAGGTGGTACAGTTGGAGGATGATCTTTCTTGTGAGGAGCAACCAGTGAAGATCTTAGATCGTAGAGAAAAAGTTCTACGAAATAAGACAATTCCCCTCGTCAAGGTGTTGTGGAAAAACCACAAGTTTGAAGAAGAGACTTGGGAATTGGAGGAAATGATGAAGCTGAGTTACCCACATCTGTTTTAGTGTGGGAAAAGGAAATTTCGAGGGCAAAATTTTTTAAGGGGGTAATATTGTAACGACCCAAAGCTTCATTAATGGAAATCCCACTTGATCTAATTAAATGTCTCTTTATGTAAAATGTTTATATAAAATTTCAACTTCTTTGGTTTTATGTTAAGAATTTTGACTGTTGCTAATATAGCTGTTGAACAGTGATCACATGATTAGTATAAATATAGGGCTTTAACAAATCCAATTTACTCAGACAAAAGAGGCGATGGCCTCATCCAGTAGAATTGCTCCATATGAAGCCCATTTGTCGGAGCTCAGAAAAGAGGTGGCGTCCTTGGGTTTCGCTCTTGACCAAGCCCAATCTGATCTTCATCATTTCAAGCTCTGACAGGATCGTCTACGGGAAAAGTGGAAGTTGATAGAGATTACCACTCGAGCGATGTTATCCGAGACACCCCAAGAGTCTGTCACCATCGCACACCTTACCCTTAGGTCTTATGCGACTGTTTTAAGGGGTTATGTAACAAATCTCTAGTACTATATTCATGTACATTATTTTTTTATATAATAATTAATATACCTTCTTGTCATTATTGACACTTTTTAAATAGTTTTTTTAAAGCATAAATAGTATTTTTTTAGTTAATATTCAGCTAAGAAATATATTTTAATGAATTAATGGATTTTTTAATTAAATAATATTTTAATAAAATATTATTATTATTATTAAACTAATTTTTATTAAATATAAATGATCTTATAATTTTATTAATGCAATTGTAATTTTTATTAAGGTTTAAAAGCCATTTTTCTCAAAACCAGTGAATTTTCGATAAATGTAAGTTTTTATTTTAAAAGTGAAAATTAACATATATATAAAATTATTTAGATAAAATAAATGTTAGTTCTGTAATCATGACATCGAAATTATCCAATGGCGAATTTTTCATAATTTTCTGAGATAATCAAATTTTTGGGTAAAAATTAAATACCGTTTAAATATATAACGTGTTTTATGACATCATAATTACCCAATAGTGACGTAATAAAATACTATAAGCTTTATGTTTGGAAAATATATGTTTTACCATTAAAATAATTTGATTTTTTGTTTTTTTGACTTATTTTAAAAATCACTAATGGACCCCTTAGGACTTATTAAGCATCTTGTCTTTTTAAATTATTTTCCATGGGAGTGTGACTCACCTCCACATAAGCAACCCCATTATTTTAAGAAGTTAAGACTTTGGACTTAAAAAATATTGTTTTCCTCTTCCCATTTCCAAAAACCATGGGAAAAAACCATGAGCTGATTTGTGGTTTGGATTAGTTTAATGTAAGGGGTCACAACCCTAAATAATAACGAATTCACTCACCTTTCCTATATAAACCCACCCAAACTCCCACTTCATCCTCACTCAAAGCCTTTTAAGTTCGTCCAACCTCTTCCCTACTCTCTCTATAATCCTCCCAAGGTCCCCCAAGCTCCCAGGAATCCTCTATCAAGCCTCTCTCAAGCCTTCGGAAGCACACTTCCAAGTAAGGGTTTTTTTTCCTTCCTCATTTTTGTCCAATTTTCTTCAAATTGTTATGACCTTTTAATTTAAATTATAAATGCTAGGGTATGGTTTAGAACCTCCCCCATACTTCCCTCTTGTCATTTGAATGATGGGATACCCCTTTCTCTCTCATTAAATGCCTCCAATGTACATTCGTTACTATGCCAAAATTCCGAAAGGAACTTCTCTCTCCTCATTTACATTCAAGAAATAGTTTTGTATCATGAATCTAAATTACATTACAATTTTTGGTACATGTATCTATATGACCTCATTACTTTACATTACATGTAAATATGATGAGGAATCCTTTTCACTCTCATCAACCATTTTTATGAATTCTTATGTCACGCCGTTACGCTGCCGAAATCACACCGGTTTTCTAAGCTAATGCCATTGTGTAGTTAATACCATGACCATTTCTCCATCAAGGGTATTCACCTTTATGCACATTTACTTATTGATTATAAAGTTTCATGTATTAATTCCACATTCCTTTATCATGGAATAAATTAATATGTTTTATGAATCCATGTTTTATGATCCATGTGGCACACTTATGCATGAAATGAAATGTTTAAGAAGGGTGCACCCTTATAGATCTCCAATGCATTGGGTAAAGTATAGTATCATGATAGTTCATGAGAAATTAGTGTTGAATCATGATAATTAAAGTGAAACTAGGGTTTACTTGTGCTTTATGTTCAATGATAATTTACTCATGCTCCATGTGCAATGAGCCTTGGCTCATGCTAATTCCATATTAAGTGTTGTTTCCACATTTCCATGTTATGATTATCATGATTTATCATGCCTTTATGTTCAGGTTTATCTTGTTCTCTATTGATATGACTATTGTCTAACATTTATTTTACTCCTCATGTATTCCATTTCTATTCCCTTACTGGGCTTTATTGCTCACCCCTTTTCTTATGCATGTTCGCAGGTTATCCCATGCAATGCTAAGTACGGGGGAATTTAGTGGTCATGTAAAGGATGTTTTTAATAAAGATGTTGTATTTCATGTTTTAAGTTGTTATGTAATGATCCTAAGACACAAAGACACTATAACTCTCGATCTTCCATGTTGTATCAAGTGAAAAATTTATGTAATAAATCATGTTTAAGTTTATAAAATAAGATGGGTTGTTATACTTAATTTTTAGAAATGAAAAATCCAACAACATTGACTATAAAATATTGATCTATAATATAGAAGGATAAAATTCACAATATCATGAATTTATGGGAATGTTATTAGTTTTTTTACTTTATACCTTTCCATGAAAGGAAATTATACGTGTTGGAAACCCCACTATCTGTGTTCATTTCCAAAGAGGATAATGTAGTATAAGTTTCTACCAATTTGAATCATGACGATGAAGCTATGGATATCCAATGTTTCATGAAATCATCCATGTGAAATGTTATTTTGAATACATATAAGTATTTGTATGAATATATCATCATATTTCACCTTAAGGATCTCTATCTAGAGAAGGAGATATGAGAGAGATATGAGATCTCCAATACATTATTTGTATACAAGCTTAGAGAGCCAACTCCAACTGGGGAACATGTTGTTAAGATGACTAGCTACATTGAGTTCCTATATATCTAGGTTTTATGATCCCTGATGAGGTCTGTGAAGATCTCATTCTATTCTTATTTCCAAATACCTTATCTATTTTTATTATGAATTGCAACATGAGCATAATGAGAAGATACTTTCAAATTTTGTTACTCTTATTCACCAAGTTTATCAAGACACGGGGTGTGAAAACTTCACTATAATTATAAAGAATAAGAAGAGTAAGAACAAGGTACAGGGGCCGAAGACTCATTCCAAGTCTAAGGCTATGAAGAACCACCCTTACAAGAAGTAGAAGATCCAAAGGGAAGTTAAATAACATGTTGTTAAATGTTTTTCATGTGTAAAACAGGGCCACTGGAAGAGGAATTTCACCCAACCAAATAAGTAAGGGGAATCTTAAGGAATATTCACTATTCCATATTAGTTTTACATAAATAAAAGTTGGGAATTAGATACCTTATATGGTGCTCAAATTTGTAACCAAATATAGGAACCATGTAGATTTAAGAAGATTACCAGAGACATGGTGGATTTACGGGCTGCAAATAGAGCAAGGTTGACTTCTCTAGCAATTAGAGACTACAATCTCACATTATCATCATTATTTATTTTAGTTTTATATAATTTTCATTATGTGCCTATTGTAGCCAAGAACATTTTTTCTATTTCTTTTTTAAACATGGATGGATTTATTTTCAAAATTTTAAATAATGTTATTTACTTTTATAAAGATAAAATATGTTATGGTATGACATACTTGAATAATGGTCTCTATGTATTAATTTTTTTTAAAAAAATATTTGTAATTTATAATAAAAAAATACCCACGACTCATATAATGACCAGTTATAACATCACAAACATGACCATGTAAATGATAAGAATTTGAAAAATCATTATCAAGATGGTTATTTAGACTCTTTTTAGCTTCAACCACTTGAAAGATGTATTACTTCTTTACATATTAATATGATTAGACCACCATTTAGTGGCTAAGGTGAAAGGGGAACTTATGTGCATGGACTTATTCAAATAGAGGCTATAGGTGGATACTTATACATTATAACTTTTACTGATGACATGAGTATGCATGGTTATATCCAATTAATGAGTTATATATCCCAATCCTTTGATAATTTCCAAGAGTTCAAGAATGAGGTTGATAATAATATTGGTAAAAAGATAAAGAAACTTTGATTGGATCAAGGTGGTGAATATCTTAACCAAGACCTTATCAAATTTCTATAAGAGTATGATATAATCCCAACTCAGTCCTCCTTTTACACTGTAGTGTAATGGTGTTAGTAATATAAGGAATCATACCTTATTGGAACATGGTAAGGTATAAGATTAGTCACACAAGTCTTCCATTATCCTTTTGGGAATATACATTATTGGAGACAATATAATTACTAAACTAGGTACCAAATAAAGTAGAAAACAATATTCCCATTGAGTTATGGTGTGGAAAGAAACCTGTTTTGTCACATGTTTTTTCATTGTGATTAGATGCATTTTTTATGGCTATATTAAGAAACTAACTGAAACCTTGACGAAAAAATTGTATCTTTAAATGTTTTCCCAAGGAAATAACGAGATGTTATCTATAAAACCATTCAAACAAGAATGTAAATGTTGAATAATGTGTTGTTTTTATTGAGAAGGAGTACATACTCAAGGAGGATAGTGGGACAAAGACTCCCTTTTATGAAGTTGATGCTTAAGATACACAAAAGTTGTTACAAGAACCAATCCCACAGTTCCCCAAGGAAGAACATGTTCATTAAAATCCAAGTTTTGTATAAGAGTTCTAGAGGTTTAATAGAACCAAAGATAAATGGTTTTATTTTCAATAACTATGGTGAATCATTATTCATTGAAAAATAGGTTCATCTATTTTATAAGGAGGTTGTAGAGAGATTAGAAGCTGTAAGATCGAAAAAATATATGAATTTTGAGATGGAATCAGTGTATCAAAGCCAAGTCTAGGTTCTTATTGATCCACTTTTTGATGTAAAGACTATTTTATGTAAATGGGTATTCAAAATAAAGATATAAATGGAAGGTAAAGTAAATTCCTATAAATTATGTCTAATGGATGAATGGTTTGAACAATATTAGGGCATTGACTAGGATAAAACATTTTCTCCAGTTTCAATGTTTAAATCCATCAGAATTGTTTTCCATAGAAGCTTATGATGACTATAAAATTTGGAAAATGGATTTAAAAACTACATTACTTAATGGTAACCTTCAATAAGAAGTTTAAATGGAACAACCAAAAGGGTTTGTGACACCAAGAAATTCTAAAAAAGTATGAAAGTTTTAGAAATACATTTATAGATTATAGAAATCATCTAGGTCATAAAAAATTCATTTCGATGAATCCATAATGGAATTTGGTTTATTAAGAATTAATTTGATCCTTATGTTTAAAATAGGTTTAGTGGTATTATGGTTGTCTTCATAGTAGTATATGTTTAGGAAATATTAATAATTGTAAATAATATACCATCCTTGCAATAGGTTGAGGCATGGAAAGGAAATTTCTTCTCCATTAAAGACTTAGGTGAAGAAACTTATATTCTAGGTATCAATACTATGTATGATAGATCCAAGAGGCTTCTTGAATTTAGTAAAGGTAAATATATTGACTAGAGACTGAAAATGTTCATTATTGAAACATCTAAGAGGTTATAGGTTTCAGTGTCACATGGTATACATATTTTTTAAGAAAATGTGTCCTCACACATGGGAGAAGGGAGAGAATGATTAAGATTATATACACATCTATGATAGGATATATCATGTTTCCCATGTTGTGTATAATTATTGATGTTTCCTATTATTTTATCACGGTGTAAATATATCAAGAATATCTAGGTGAACAATATTGTATAGATCTTAAGACTATCTTTAAGTATCTGAGGTGAACCAAGGATATGTTTTTAGTGTATGGAGGAGATGAAGAGATAGTCATTAGAGGATATACAAATGAAATATTTTAGACTGATGATAATGATATATTGTCATAGTCTAGATATTCCTTTTGTCTCAATGGAGAAGATGTGAGCTGGAAGAGTTCAAAGAAGCTAGTTGTCATTGATTCTATAGAAGAGTCTGAGTATATTGTAGCTTCTGATGTAACTAAGGAAGTAGTTTGAATTCAAAACTTTTTCCAAGATCTTGATGTGGTTTCTATTAGTAGATCCCCTATGTCATTTAACTATGAGAGTACTATAACGATGTCTCTCTCCAAGGAGCCAAGGCCACCCAAAAGGAATAAAAACAAACTTCAGTAGTTTCATCTCTTGAGGGATTTTTCTCAAAGAGTTGAAGTTATGATGAGAAGACTATACAGGGAGGAAAATGTGGTAGACCCCTTGACATATGCTTTATCTTAGGAGAGGCATGAGTATCATGTGATTGCTAGTGGACTAAGAGATGTTTTTAGTTGGATCTAGTGAAAGTTATATTTAATTAGCATTGGTACCCTAGGTCCAATCTATTTATAACATGATTACATATTTTAATGAAATTTTATTGTCACATTAATATTATTTATTACTATGATATTTGTATGTGATAACTTCATAAGAATATATTTCATGATGAAATGTTAAAGTAGTTCCCCACTATAATGAGAACCTAGAGGTGCCACAAAATTATTCTTGAATCTTGTTCTACGGATGGATGATATTGTTCAATGGGATACATGTGATATTATCTATTATGGGTAAAAGGTGCATAATACATTAAGACACCTTCTCATGGTTTTTTTCTTTAGTAATATTTTTGATAAGAGGTTATGGGAATAGACCCATCAAATAGGAAATACACATTTCTATGTGTCATTGGATATTCCGATATATGGACATGTATATTGATATTTATAATTTAAAATTATCAATAACAGATATCCTAAATCATGTACATTGATGTATTGATGAAAACCATGATGACATATGTTTGCGGCCAGGTGTGGTAAATTGGGTGAATCATGGGTGATATTCTACTAATGGATAATGTGTGAAAGGATTTATCCCTTCAATCCTATAATGGATATTGATATCTCATAACCTTTGATGGAACATAAATTATTGCATAAATCCATGGCCATGGTGTTCGACGGGTGAGATTATTTCCAGAGAGTCGAAGAAAGAGAAATCATGTATATTGGTTGATGTCATCAACATGCAACCTGATTGATTAGAGATATTATGATAAGGGTATTACATTACATGATAAGCATTAGTAGGTGGTTGGATATCATTATGACATTATCCTATTTTTCTATGGGTTCCTAGGAATGTTTCTAGAGAACCCTGGACTATATTAATTTATGCCTAATGCCACTGAGAAGGAGGCTTAGAGGGCCACACACTAAGTGCATCCATAATCTCAATTAAATTCAAGTAATGAATTTAATAGGTTAAAAAATAATATTTATTCAGGTTTGGCTGATCATCATAATTTAATCACAAGTTGTTCAAACTAATAAAGTGAGTTAAATAAAAATTAATAAATATTTTTTTAAAAGTTCAGTGAATATAATATTTATTACATTTATTTTGGAAATAAAACAGCGTCATTTATTTAATTAAACAGTCATTATTCTTGGATCGATAATTGTTGACGAGGAAAGTATGCTGATTTTAATGGTTCAATTTGATTTAATTGATATTTTTATATTCTTAATGTATTTCACATGTCAGTTGATTAATAATAATATTATTATTAATGTACATGAGGACAATTAAGAATATTAGAAATGATTAAGGGATTGTGAGAAAATTTCAAACTCTAAACCTTCCTTATTTAATATCTAATTATATCTAATTATATCTAAATATATCACATTTCTAAAGAAACTTTTCAGGTGGTTACAATGGATAAAAGATAGATTTCTACATGTATATATGTAGAAAGATATTTATAGATATATCTAGAGACATATCTAGATAGATATCTAGAGTTCTATAAATATCTATTTCTTCCTCTTCACTCACGTATTTGAGAGAGAACCAAGAGTTCTCCCTCTTCAAGAAGAAAATTACTTCAATCAACCATGAACAATGAGGAAGTGATCAGTATCATATATGATAGAACCTAGTTATTTAACAGTTTTGATCAGATATTGCGGTGCATGTCTGGATCACCGCTAGAGGTATTCTTCACTTGAAACCTATAGCTCAATGATTGTGTGAAAAAATATATTCCATCAAATCATAAATGGACTTTATTCTAATATTTATTCTGAATGCAACGGTGCCCTCGTATTTTGGATCTGGGCACCTGTTTAAAAGATATTAATGTTCAAAGATATCTACCCGATCGCTTTTAATTAAAACATAAAATTTATTCAAAGATTTATTATGAGCACACCGGGCCTTATAATTTCATGTCGTCTCAACACCTGATCTCATAATTTTCCGAATAAATTTATAAAAATAATTCTGAGAAAAATATGAGTCATTACAACATAAGTGATTATCCCAAGCCCAAGAGAGCATATGGATAGTTGTCCCATGCCCAAGAATTTGTGCGAGTAATTATTTCAATCCCACTATGTAATCAATGTAGTTGTGAGTAGCCTTGAAATATGATATATATGTTTATGGGAATAAGAATTGAACCCAATCCACCATAGGACTCTATCATCTACGATAGTCTTGGCAATGAGCCTTGATTAATAAAATGATTTTCAATGCTTATGTTTAATCCACACTTTCATTCCGTAAATTTATGTCTTATGGTTATAATAAGCTCTCATGGATCATGATTGTTTATTTATTATTCCAAAATCTTATGACTTATGTCTATTATTATAAAAAATCCTTAAGCCATGAATCATGTTTTATGGGTTTTTACTTATTGTGTATAATATCATAAGTTTTGATGATGTTCACATACCCTTAATCTCATCTTAGGCTCATTTATGATAATTGAATGATATCTCTTATGCTTAACCTTACTAAGAATCTAATATCTCCCTTTCTTATGTTTCTTTTCCCCTAGGTTATAATGAAAGGTTTTATGTAGGGAATGTATACTAAGGGTACTATCCAAGGAAACATTTGTGGCAGATATTGAATATCTTTCATGAATAAGTTGATTATATATCTATTATCCAAAGACACTAAATATTTATGGTTATATGGAATGTATTATCAAAATATGGATTGAATACTCATCTAAAAAGATGTAATATTTATGTCAGTAATGCTCATGTCACATTATATATCTTATACAAGCATACATAATTATATAATTCCATTCTCCAAGACATTAAGTGTTTACAAGATATAAAGTATTCTAATCCTGTATAACTAACCCATATGTTATTAATTCTCTGATTATAGAATCAATAGGAAAATAAACACATCATATGTCATTTACCCAATAAGATGGTCACATCACATGTCCCTTATCTTTATATAAATTCACATCGCACATACCTAATCTTGGTTTGGCTATATGATTCCCTAGTATATCTCAATTGAGGTTCAAGACATCACTCAATATATGAGAATGAAAATCCCATCTTTGTTATCTCTCAGTTGATGAAATGATAAAAAATATTCGTAACCACCCCCGAATTTGCTTAGTCTTAAGGATATCACAATAATGGTATCAAAGTTTGAAGGTTCTCAAAAAATTTATCTTTCCAACAATAGGTATATAGATTCATTATAAAACATGCAACCCCTGGTATACCAAATACATAATGAATGAAATTCTATATAGTATACTTGATGGGTCATCTATTTCATAAAACTCCTTTTATACCTCATGAGTGAATTTAGTATCTCCATAAAAAAACCCAACCCATGATAATCTTCACATGTCATTAGATGAAATAATACTCCATGAAGACCATCGACTAGGGATAACTCAAATTCATACTTTGATAGGTTGATCATCATTTCACTTCATGAATATATATAGCCAATATAGAAGAATGATAAAGTGGAGGATTCCTTTTGTATACCATGATATATTTTATATTCTTAACTATTTTAAGAATACTAACAAAATTTTACATAATTGATTATATAATCATATAAAATATGATAGACTATTATAAAGGAATTATGTTTCCCATACTTTTATGGTTTGGTTAAAACTCAATACATCTCTACGAAATCCATACCAGATTTTTATGTTACCATTTAATAAATTCTTCTAAGTAAAATATTTAAATGAGAAATATCTATGAATAAATCTTGTTTTAATAATTTTCATAACTTCATAATCCTCATTTTCAACCCCTTGATCATAATATTAAAAACTATTTACTTTACAACATCAAATTTTATGATGTTAATGACTTATTTTGGGTACTGATTACTCTATCTAAGTTCATCATCATCGTTGTGGAACTATTTTATTCAAAAGTTTTCCTTAGAGTTCATTTAGAAACTAAGTGATATTTAGATATATACCTTAAGATCATTCTTTAAAACATACCCTAAACTCTTTGAGGATATAAAGTGACTATCACTTTGAATTGTACAAGAATAATCATTTTTTTACATTTTAATCTTAAGTTTGAACTTATATACACGAACTTCTTATAAATTACATTTTATATAAAATATATTTCTAATAAATAACCTCATTTGTATTATAAAAAATAAAACTTATTTCCTTAGTGAGAATAATTAATAAATAAACTAGTAACACTCATATCTTAAATGATATTCTGATGTGTTTGGATCAACTCTCTAGAAAGATGATTTTAATCTTTAAAATATTCCATGGTATTCTTATCTTACATGGTATTCTTACATGGTTTATGACTTTATTATTTATGTTTGGATAAACTCTTTTTATCCAAATGTTCTCTTCAAATAAGTTATCGAATTAGGTAAAATCATAAACCATGTGTATAAAAGCCATCATATAATATTATTCATAATTTTTTAATAGCTCTCTTATCAAATAAGATAAAATGAGATGAAATATACAAATCTTTTATCATTTTTAAACTCAATCCAACTTTTAATGTAATCCATCACATTCAAACCCTTAATGTGAAAACCACTTTATTTTTCACTTGAATTCAATGTTCAGTCTATATCTATCAAATATTTATAAATTTTTAACTCCTATAAATAATCAAAATAATTTTTAATTTATAGTTGGTCTCACATACCTATAAAAATAAATGATTTTATTTCTATAAAATTGATACCTGACATTGAATCTCAATATGTTTTCTTTCACCCCTTCAGGTGTTCTATAAAATTAAATCTTCAATGGAAGAAAATTCCTCCCTTAATAACACTTCATTTTAGGTTTTAATTATCCAAACTGTCAGTTATACCAGTAGATATTATTCTTTTATATTAAAAATTTACACATATATTCTTACCTAACAACACTAGATCTTAGATATACCATTCCTTAACACTAGATCTTAGATATACCATATCATTTATCCGTAACACATTTATTATATCAAGAATATATATATTGAACTCATTTATATTAATGGAAACTTTCTAACATAAATTATTGAATGAATTTTGTTGGTTGTAGTGGATACTCAAGAGGGGGGGGGGGTGAATTGAGTTCCAATTAAATTTTTTGTTAAGAAGTATTTCTAAAAGGGTTTTCCCCAAAGATTAAATACAACCCAGTTAATCAAGGTTATATTGATATAAGAGTTTGACTGTTTAAATAACTTTTTAGAAGATTAATTAATTATCAGTAATCTTAATTTGTGTAGTTAATATTACTTTTGAAGTTATTCATCTAATACAATCCAGTTATAACTTGTTTCCAAGACTTTCTATCAAAGTGAAATTAGAGATTTCTGAATTATATAGCAAAGGAATAAAACAAAGATAACTAAATTATGAAGCACAATGAATATGAAACAAGTGGTTAAGTCTGAAGATGATACCTAATCCACTCCACTTGGTTATAACCTTCCACCAAGTAGTTTATATAAATAAACTTTGATCCACACCCTAGAACAGGGTTTACAATAGTACTCAGACTCTCTAGGTCCTCAGACCTCTACCAAAGCTCTAGATGGGAAAGCAACAACAACAGCACACATGCTGTCCAGGTCATCAGACCTCTACCACAGTTCTATGTGGGATACACAAAGGTGTAAAGAGTTTGGTGTGAGGATTTTAGTATCCTCCAGTTCAGCTTATGAGTCAGTGTGTGTCCATACAGACAGAAGAACACACTATTTGTAATGTAAATAAAATGAATGATCACAACAGAGAAAGAATATAGAGATGAGTTTAGAATTCTCTAGTGTTATGTCAATGCAACTCTAGACTCCTTTGGATTAAAGCAAATTAAGCTTTGAGTCCTTCTATGATGGTTGTGTGGAAAATAGAGTGTCACGATTCATCTTGTGTTTTTCGTGAGGTTCAACAAGAATGTTCTTTAAGATTAAAATATGCTTTGTGTGTTTCGAAGTGTCGAGTTGTATGCAGTGTGTCTTTCTTTTGAAACTTCCTCTAAGTATCTTCTTTGTTGTTGTGCTCATGACCTTGCTTTTCAATTTTGTATCACGCGTACCGAATCTTGGCCACAGTTCACTTTTAACTTGGAATGCATGTGTTGGAGACAACATGTTCCATGTGTTATGCACCTCATAACTCATACTATCCAATGATATGTCTACAAAGAAACATTAATTATGTTAGTGCATTAAAATCATCAAATATGACCGTTAGAAATTAAATTGAAAGACGACAAAATAGTTTAAGACTCTGTGTCATAGTAAGTCATGGAAATAGTGTCTCCTTCACATTGTATCTAGATTGATCATGGTGTCTGAGTGTCATGGTGTCTCATGGTCATGGTGTCCTGTTCAGAGTGTCTTTTTCATGGTGTATTTTTCATGGTGTCTTGTTCACGGTGTCTTGTGGTCACGGTGTCTGGTTCATGGTGTCTTGTTCACGGTTTTTTGTTCATGGTGTCTTGTTCACGGTGTCTCGTGGACACGATGCCTACTTCAGGGTGTCTTGTGGTCACGGTGTCTTGCTTCACGGTGTCTGGCTTCATGGTGCCATAAATACAAAGCCAGTGGCAGACTCACGGTGTCTTAGAATTTTCAAATTAACTGTGTTCAGACTTAAATAATGACGATAATAGAAAGTTTTAGACTTAAGCATTTGTCAAAGAAGGTATTATGAGAGTAGATCAAAGATAGTACAAAGTAAGTAAAATAAATATAGAGCAATTAAGATCTTTCATGGCTATTTTTAAAGCATGATAAAACTTTAAACATAAATACACATGATTGGATATAATTTATAGTAGTTAACTAGGTTGAATAATATTTGTGATCATTAAAACATGATTAATACATGAGTAGTCCAACAATTTCCCCCTTTTTGATGATGAAAAATCATGTAAAGATAAAGTGTATATAGGATTCAACTATAGAGATAAAAGAAGATAAAAGGATAGCATATAAAAACTTCTCCCCCTTTCGGGATTATCAAAAGGATAAAATAAGAAAATCAAAAAATGCCCATTCCATTAAGTGTAAACAAGGTTTAGTACAAAAAAAGGAGTAATACAAAATAAATAGCATCCCTATCGAAATAAAGAGTAGTAATTGTTCTTCTTCATGGGCTGGCCTTCTCTTTTCCTTTAGTTGAAGTGGCAGAAGAGGAAGCCATAGGGGAAGAGGTTGAGATAGAAGAAGGCAGAGAGGTGGTTGATAAAGAGGGTAAAGGAAGGCCTTTAAAGACTGAGGGATCCAAGGTAGGAGTAGTAGAAGATCTGGGCAGTTTTTGATCAATAATCATAGGACTGATCTGAGTTAGTGCTTGTTCGATAGACATAGTGGTTAAGGCTAGTGCAGAGGAGATGGTAGGTATCCCAGGTCTGAGAGGTGCAGCCACTGGAGCCACAATGGCTGTACTCTGGACATGAAGATAGGGCCACATGAGTTTGATGAAATCTATAATGATATCTCCACCATAATGCATGGATTTCTCAAAATCATCCTTGTTCTCCATAAACTTTTCCAACAATCGAGTAAACTCTGTGAGCTTCTAGACTTGGGTCTGGAAATATTGAGTCACAGGAGGAATCCACATATTTTCTACATGGTACTTGAAATGGTTTGTCATATTGGTCTTGGAGAATATTCATTTGAAGTAGAAATCCACTTTCTTGGAAATCTCTTGTTGAGCATCATTATCAATTTTGGAGTGGATTTGTACTAGGTCAAGAACTCTATCACTGTTCTTGACCACTTCAGATAAAGAAGTTGTATTGATACCAATGAGTATATTCTGAAGCTCTTCATTGACTATAGTTCTGAGCAGATCACTATCCAAGGAGGGTTTATAGGATTTACCAGATTCTTTGACAGTTGTGGTCGAATATTTTAGTTGCTTCAGCACCTTTTGAAGGCACCCTATATACTCATCAGTGAGTTTATTAAGATTGGAAAAAATATCTTTCATTTCCTTCACAATTTGTTTGTTCCTTTCAGTGATATTTTCATCTAAGGATGCTAAATAAGGTTTAATCTGAGACACACCAACCTGTGGGATTTGAGGAGAAACATGTTCTACAGGAGGAGAAACAGATTCAGATCTCAAATGCAGCTATCTCTACATGTCTTCAACCATACATCTTAGGGTCTTCACTTCATTACTGAGCAGCTTATTTTCAACGCTTACTTCTTGAATATCATGGAGCATCTTAGGTTTTATTTTCCAAATAATTTTCTCCAATAATAGTGAGGCATCTCTCTCAGTTAAATTTGTCACAGGACGAGGTTGGGTATTCATTAGTTTCTCAACTCCGGATAAGAGAGTATCACTAAATTCATTCAGATCATCCTTACTCACAAAGGATGGATGTTCATATGAGGGTTCAGGAGTAGGGACTGGTACATGATCAGGTTCCTTCTCAGGTGAAAAATTGGAGACAGATTTCAATTGAAATAGAGAGGAAATATCATGTCCGGTTGCTATAACCTGCTGGGTGTCACGACCCGCCCTCGGGGTCCGTGCTGTGACTACCCCAAGCCCGCCTTCCATAGGCCAGGGGCTGGCGACTAGCACCAAGGGGTAATTCCCGGTAAAAAGGGAAGGCATTGCCTTTGTAAAGTAAACAAACACCACAGAGTAAGCAAGCGGAAAGTAAACCCTAAGTAAAAACAGAGTACAACTGAAACTGCGGAAAAGTAAATGGGCCAGTATAAAAACCCAAACTGAAAGTAAAGTACAACGCGAAAGGGAAAACAACAACTGTAAGTAAAAGTCTCTATACCAAGCTGTCCACTAGAGATCCCACCTGAA
This sequence comes from Viscum album, assembly GCA_963277665.1. Taxonomy (NCBI): domain Eukaryota; kingdom Viridiplantae; phylum Streptophyta; class Magnoliopsida; order Santalales; family Viscaceae; genus Viscum; species Viscum album. The sequence continues at coordinate 459,881,561 of OY728126.1, forward strand.
GGATGGGTACAGATAGCTCCACTGCTCCACGGGTCCCACCGTCCGCTCCTAGTACGTCTCGCCCAGTGGTCCACCTCCAGGTACCGTCCTGCTCTGCAAGCCTCAGCCAAGATCAATGCTGTCCGTCGTCTGCAACCAACACAACGTAGTGCGGGCATAGCCCGTGCAGGGGTGAGTATAAGCTACTCAGTAGGGACCCCGAGACCCCTGAAGGTCTCTCAAAATCCACAAAGGATAAACCACAAAGAAAGGTACAATCACGAAGTAACAACCGACACTGCTTAGGTATATGCCCATACATATACCTAAGTCATCAATTCCAATACGCTCCAACCTCCGAGCCCAAGTACAACTCATTCCACACAGGAAAGTAAACGTATTCCACACAGGAAAGCAAAATGAAATCCACACAGGATAGTACAACACAATCCACACAGGAAAGAAACAGGATTCAGCTCACACAGGTATACTTCTTCAAAGGACAATAAAGATGATCTCTGATCCATCTAAGTCGTCGGACCCACGAAGGATCGATAGGTAACTAACCCCCGCAAAGACCCACACAGGATCGGGCCCACACAGGACCTGTAGGCGCTGGTTCACACAGGACCGCTGAGCGCAAAGACCCACACAGGATCAGACCCACACAGGATCGGGCCCACACAGGACCTGTAGCACTGATCCACGTAGGATCGCTGAGTGTTGTAGTCGTCGTCATCGAATCCACACAGGATCTCTGTACTGTCGTCGTCGCAGTCACAGTAGCAGTAGCAGTAGCAGTAGTAGTCACAGTTGCAGCCAGCACTAGGGTTCCCGCACACAGCAAGCTCGTTCAGGAGGGTCCGCTCCACGAGCCGAGAGGCTGATACATCAACTGTCACAAAGTCCAGAGTTGATGTATCCAAAAGTTCCATAATGTCAACAGGAACTCAACTCAACAGACGGCGCGTCGATCAGACGCCCGGTCTGAGAGTTATTGGCTTTTTCGTCCTAGGGGCCCAGTTGGTTTCTAAAACAAAACCAACCCGACTGTACACCACCTGCATCCAAACCTCGGGCGGAGTATGCCAAAAGATCTGTCTCACTAAGAGGAACACAACAAAGCTGACGGCACGTCAATCAGACGTCCGTAGCTCAAGATATGAGCGTTTCCGCTCCGAAGGCCCGGTTGGTTTCGTGTACGAACCAACCCGGCCGAACTCAAAGTGTTCCGAAACCTTGAGTGTAATATACCGAAACGACCGTCTTGATCCAAGGATCGCGTTGCCACAGACGGTTCATCAATCGGAGGTCCGTAGCTCAAGTTATGAGCAAAATACCGAAGTCGTCTCGAAAACGGGGGGTCCCGGTCCGGGTCGGCTCGGCCCAACCCCCCCCCCCCCCCCTGGTTCGGCCCGAACCGGGTCGACCCGACCAGGGTCCGACCCAGTCCGGCCGGCGGCGGCGCGGCCTGGCGCCGCTTGGTGCCACCCGCGGGGGGCATGGCCCCCGCTTCCAGCTGGCGGCACGGCTAAAAGCCGCGCCTTTTGGAGAACCGGCCCCCTTCGTGGGGGCCTGCTTGAGGAAAACCGGGGGGCCGCCTGCCCCCCTTAACGAAACCGCCCCCCCTCATAAATGGGGGGGGGGCATTAGTGTTGGTCGGGGGAATTAAATTCCCCCGGTTTTTCCTTTCCGGCAGGCCCACCTGGCCGGCCGGTTCTTCTTCAACGGACCGGCAAAGCCGGTCCCCTTCCGGCTTCCGACACCGGCGGCCCGGCGAGCCGCCGGTCTTCCCGTCTCGCCGCGGCCCGGAACCGGCCGTGGTGTTCATCGTCCGGCACGGTGCGACGGCACCGCGCCCCTCCGTCGCGGCCCCGCTCCGACCGCGGCACTTCGATTCCCTTCGACGCGGCGCGACGGTGTCGCGTTCATGATAATCTTCCCGTGGCGCGGCGCGACGGCGTCGCGTAAATAAGCCGGGCGATTCCCGCGTGGTGCGACGGCACCACGCCTTCTCGTTCATCCACAAGATTATATAAATAACCAAGAACAAAGGAGGGGGAATTCGGCCGTGTTTGTGCGGTCCGACCCCCCTCTCGTTAGATGATAACTCTTAAATATTTAATCACAAGATTATCATTCTAGAACCAAGAACGAGAGTAAATAAAATAATCACAACAAACCCCTACCTTGGTTTCAAGATCGATGCTCGACAACGACTCGCGGAAGACAATGTCGCGGAGGTCGGGCGTCGCGGTAATCGTTCGTCAAATCCCTTGACGAAGAGGTACGTCCGAAGAGGTACGTCGATGGCGAATTCTCGTAAGCCGACGAAGGGAGTCCGAGGAGGAAGCGGTGTTCCCTTTCGTTGACACGGAAGGCGTCGTCGATCTTCAGAAACAGCCGGCTACAAAGAAGAGAGGAGCAGCGTTCTTCGTCGGAGCTCGAAGGTTCTTCGCGTTCTTCGTCAAGCTTGAAGAAGAAGAAGAAAAAGAAGGAGAAGGCTTCAAATCTCTCAAGAGGCTAGAGAATTCTAACCAAATAAAATAAGCTAAGAGCTTATTTTATTTACTCAACAAAACCTTTTGAAATTCAAAGGTTTGAAAAAAAGATTTAACAACTTAACCCCATTAATAAGCTAAGTTGTCAAGTTCAATTAAAATGGGAGTTAAGGGAGTTTTGAGAGGAGATGAAAAGTTGGGTTTCGTGTGGGCCCCACCACACTTAATCCTCCCAAGAGAGGTTAAGTGGATGTGGGTCCCACCTTTAACTTCCTTTGAGAGGAGTTAACCAACAAGTAAGAAAAATAAAAAGTGTTCCACATTTTTATTTAACTTCTTTTAATTCTCCCAAAAACTAACTTTCGTCCCGCAATAAACGCAACTTCAGAAAAGGTCTCCTTAAGCGAATATCGGCGCTGCGAGTTCATCGGTGTCCTCAGATTTCAATTCCGAGCACCGGATCAAAAGTTATAAATTCCCGCTCGTTCGTTCACTGAACGTACCCGAGCTGAACTTCGGAAATTAATTCTGGGCACTCCGGGCCTCGGAATCAGGTGCCGTCAGAAACCGCGCTCTTGTAAAATTCCAAAGAAAATTAAGAAAAAATTTCCCTTGAATTTTACGGGTCTTTAAATTACTCCCACCTCAGGTCTTTACGTCCCCGTAAAGATACATCAAAAACTAGGGAAACAAATGAGGGTACTGAGGACGCATCTGAGCCTCCCGCTCCCATGTGCTCTCCTGGAGATTCCCGTGCTGCCATCTGATGCGCACAAGAGGAATCGAACGTCCACACAGGACCCGCTCTTGTCGATCCTCTATCTCCACCGGGACCTCCGTAAAAGTCGCCCCGTCGTCGATGACAAGCTCCCCATGGTCAATGATGTGCGTCGGGTCATGCACGTATCTCCTCAGCTGAGACACGTGGAAGACGTCATGCACCCGGTGCAACTGAGGTGGTAGAGCCAGGCGATAAGCCACCTCGCCAACCCTACTGAGGACCTGAAAGGGTCCAATGAAGCGCGGATATAACTTGCCGCCACGGCCAAATCTCCGTATACCACGTCGAGGTGAGACCCGCAAGAAGACGTGGTCGCCATCCTCGAACTCTAGTGGCCTCCGCCTCCTGTCAGCATATGACTTCTGCCGGCTCTGAGCTGTCCTCATCCGCTCCTGGATGACCTGGACCTTCTCTGGTGTGGCCTGGACCATCTTCGGTCCCACAAGTGCTGACTCCCCTGGGTCTGTCCAACACAATGGAGATCTACAAGGTCGGCCGTACAACGCCTCGTATGGTGTCATCCTGATGGTGGAGTGGTAGCTGTTGTTGTACGCAAACTCCACCAAGGGTAGGTGGTCCTCCCAGCTACGACCAAAGTCGAGAACACATGCGCGGAGCATGTCCTCGAGAGTCTGAATGGTCCTCTCCGTCTGACCATCTGTCTGAGGGTGAAAGGCTGTGCTCAGACGTAGCTACGTCCCGAACGCCTCCTGTAACCCCTTCCAAAGCCGGGAAGTAAAGCGAGCATCTCGATCGGAGACGATAGATGATGGCACACCGTGGAGCCGCACAATCTCCTGAACGTAGAGACGTCCCAAGATCTCCACTGAACCCTGCTCTCTGATGGGTAAGAAGTGTGCCGACTTGGTGAGTCGGTCAACAATCACCCAGATGGAGTCGTGACCTCTGGAAGTGCATGGAAGTCCAGTCACGAAGTCCATAGATATGCCGTCCCACTTCCACTTCGGAACCTCCAAGGCCTGTACCAAGCCTGCTGGTACCTGATGCTCTGCCTTCACCTGCTGGCAGGTGAGGCATCGAGAAACGAACTCTGCTACTGCCTTCTTCATGCCCGGCCACCAGTGTTGTCGTCTGAGGTCCTGGTACATCTTCGCCACTCCAGGATGTACCGCCAAAGGAGAAGTGTGAAACTCTCTCAGCACCTCCTCTCACAAAGCGACTGGTACCATGGTACGTCCTCTGAAAAGGATGTCGTGCTCTGCTCCAAGGGAAAAACCATCAGGTGCCTGTCCCGAGGATATCAGTACACGCCGTGTCTCATAGTCAGCGAAGACCACTGTTGCTAACTCCAGGTCATGGGTATCGTAGTTCTGCTCATGCGGTCTCAATTGACGTGATCCATAGGCGATCACTGCCCGCTCCTGCATCAGAACACATCCGAGTCCGGTCCCTGATGCATCGCAGTAGAGTACGTACCCTACTCCCTCCTCAGGCAACCTCAAGATAGGTGCGCTGGTCAATCTCTGTCTCAGCTCCTGGAAGCTCTGCTGACATCTGTCTGACCACACGAAGGGTTTCCCCTTCTTCGTCAAAGCTGTGAGTGGTGCCACAACTCTAGAGAAGTCTGGCACGAATCTCCGATAGTATCCAGCTAATCCCAAGAAACTCCGAACCTCAGTCACGCTCCTGGGTGGCTCCCATGCTAACACAGCCTCGATCTTTGTAGGATCCACTGCAACTCCCACCTCAGAGATAACGGGTCCCAAGAAGTGGACCTCACGTATCCAGAACTGGCACTTCAAGAGCTTACCATAAAGCTGGTGCTCTCAGAGTGTGTCTAGTACAACTCGCAAGTGATAGGCGTGCTCCTCCTCAGTCGTAGAGTAAATCAGAATGTCGTCGATGAAGACTACGACAAATCGATCGAGGTATGGCTGAAAGATCCTGTTCATGAGGGCCATGAACACTGCTGGAGCATTGGTTATGCCGAAAGGCATAAACAAGAACTCATAATGGCCATACCGACATCTGAAGGCCGTCTTCTGCACGTCCTCGTCTCTGACTCTGAGCTGATGATAGCCTGACCTGAGGTCTATCATCGAGAACCACCGTGCTCCCTTGAGCTGATCAAAGAGGTCATCAATCTTCGGTAGTGGATACTTGTTCCTCACTGTCACCTAGTTCAGGCGACGATAGTCAACACAAAGTCGCAAGCTCCCGTCCGCCTTCTTGGCGAACAATATCGGGGAAGCCCAGGGTGAAACACTGGGTCGGATGAACCCCTTGCCCTGAAAGTCCTCCAACTGTACCCGTAGCTCTCGAAGCTCGGCGGGGGCCATCCGATATGCTGGAGTGGATATCGGGGCTGTTCCGGGGTACAAGTCAATATAAAAGTCTACCTCTCTGCGAGGAGGTAGCCCTGGAACGTCGTCGGGAAAAACGTCCGCAAACTGATCCACCACTGCAGGAAAACCAGGACTCCGCACGTCAACTGCTCCAAGGATGAGGCTAGCCAACTGATGAGTAATGGGCTATCCTCTCCTCCGCGGTAGTCCATCCTGTGCTGCAAAGGCTCCCTTCTCGCCGGTGAAGGTGAACCTGCTCCCGTCGGTGCGTACACAACGCACCTTGCGCCTAAAACAGTCAATCTGCGCATGGACTGTAGATAGACAATCCATGACCAAGATGACGTCGTAAGGCCTAGACACTGCTACAAGAAGATCCCAGCCGAAGCTCTCTTCTCCTAGAGTAAGCTCACACTGCCGGCACTAGTGCGTAATTGTCGAGTCTGCTCCCGTAGGAGTCTCTAGCCGTAAGGATCGAGCCAACGGCTCTGTCGGAATCTCCGAGCTCCGAACAAGGGCAGCGACTATGAAAGAGTGACTCGCTCCTGTGTCTATAAGAACTGCAACAAGGGTGGAATAGACACAGATAGTACCTCGAATAATCTCGGGTGCGCCGTGGTCGTAGGCCTCTGCTGCCTGGAGCTGTGCCTGTCTCTGCCCGCCAGCTCCCTGTGGTCGGGGTGGACCTCCTGGTGGTGGTGGTAGAGCCTCAAAGTGTCGTCCACCACCGACTGCTCGGCCAGCTCCTCTGCCTCATCCGCCTCCTCCCTGCAGACCGCCACGGTTGACCCTCTGCCTCTGCCTTGGTGGTCCCTCAACTGTCTGCTGCTCCTCGGCACGGCGGGTCGGGCAGTCACGAGCCATGTGGCCCTGCCCGCCGCACGAGTAGCACTGTCTGCCTCTCGAAAGACTGGCTCCTCGCTGTGTGCCCCGCACTGCTGAGCCAGTGTCCTGAGATCGTCTACCTGAGGGTCTGGTCTATCTGGAACCCTGAGTCATCCGTCGACTGCCTGCTGCAGATGACTCTGCCACGTGCCGTCCTACGGTGGGTCTCGGCGCTGGTGTAGACTCAGCAAGGAAGCTCTCGATCGGAAGGGCCCTCTCCAGTACTCCTGTCTGAGTCGGTATGCTGAGGGAGATCAGCGATGCCCTGATCTCGTGTCTCAAACCCTGCTCGAAGGTCCGGGCCCAGAAGAATGGGTCCCGTACCATGTCGGTCGAGTAGCGCGAGAGATCAGTAAATCTCGCCGAGTACTGAGCGACCGTCATGCTGCCCTGCCGCAGCTGAAGAAGCTCCTGGATACGCACCACACGAAGGGTGGTTGGGACAAACTCCGAGCGGAAGAGGCTCTCAAAGTCCGTCCATAGAAGAGATGCCTCATCATGCACCTGGAGCATCAAGCTCCACCATCGTCCTGCTGCTGCGTGTAGTAGGCTCGCAACGAGGATCACCATGAGGTCTGATGGTGTCCTCACTAGCCTAAACACAGGTACTACTGCCTCCAGCCAGTCCTCGGCTGCCTGGGGATCCTTCTCCCCGCGAAACCTGGGTGGTCTCTGGCGCTGAAACTCATGCAGTGCGCTGAGGCGACGTGCATCGTCAGCGGCTGGTGCTGGAAGTATCGGTGGCTCGACGGGTAGAGCTACCGCCAGTGCCACTGCTGACAAAGGGCCCTGCACCGAGGCCTCGTCACTCGGTGGGCTGTCGTCACGCTCGAATCTCGGAACCCTAGCTGGCTGCCGTCGTGGGGCCATCCTGAAAAGGAAACAGGTGCGCCACGGTCAGAACAGTATACCTGGTGAGCTGATATAAGTAATCACAAAGAAAACTTTGAAACACACAGGCAATCAATGTTTTCGTGCATTAAGTCGGAAATCAGAAGTCAGGGTCCTGGTGTACGGATACGTCGGCCGCCGCACCAACACTGGACTCCCTGGACTGAGAACCACACTCAATACGCTAAACATTATTTCTTCACATAGAAAAGATTAGAGTTCGCGGTAGAACCGAACTCCTCTGATACTAATTTGTCACGACCCGCCCTCAGGGTCCGTGCCGTGACTACCCCAAGCCCGCCTTCCATAGGCCAGGGGCTGGCGACTAGCACCAATGCGTAATTCCCGGTAAAAAGGGAAGGCATTGCCTTTGTAAAGTAAACAAACACCACAGAGTAAGCAAGCGGAAAGTAAACACTAAGTAAAAACAGAGTACAACTGAAAGTGCGGAAAAGTAAATGGGCCAGTATACAAACCCAAACTGAAAGTAAAGTACAACTCGAAAGGGAAAACCGCAACTGTAAGTAAAAGACGCTACACCGAGCTGTCCACTGGAGATCCCACCTGAAGGATGGGTACAGATAGCTCCACTGCTCCACGGGTCCCACCGTCCGCTCCAAGTACGTCTCGCCCAGTGGTCCACCTCCAGGTACCGTCCTGCTCTGCAAGCCTCAGCCAAGATCAACGCTGTCCGCCGTCAGCAACCAACACAACGTAGTGCGGGCATAGCCCATGCAGGGGTGAGTATAAGCTACTCTGTAGGGACCCCAAGGCCCCTGAAGGTCTCTCAAAATCCACAAAGGATAAACCACAAAGAAAGGCTCAATCACGAAGTAACAACCGACACTGCTTAGGTATATGCCCATACATATACCTAAGTCATCAATTCCAATACGCTCCAACCTCCGAGCCCAAGTACAACTCAGTCCACACAGGAAAGTAAACGTATTCCACACAGGAAAGCAAAATGAAATCCACACAGGATAGTACAACACAATCCACACAGGAAAGCAACAGGATTCAGCTCACACAGGTATACTTCTTCAAAGGACGATAAAGATGATCTTTGATCCATCTAAGTCGTCGGACCCACGAAGGATCGATAGGTAACTAACCCCCGCAAAGACCCACACAGGATCGGGCCCACACAGGACCTGTAGGCGCTGGTTCACACAGGACCGCTGAGCGCAAAGACCCACACAGGATCGGGCCCACACAGGATCAGGCCCACACAGGACCTGTAGCACTGATCCACGTAGGATTGCTGAGTGTTGTAGTCGTCGTCGTCGAATCCACACAGGATCTCTGTACTGTCGTCGTCGCAGTCACAGTAGCAGTAGCAGTAGCAGTAGTAGTCACAGTCGCAGCCAGCACTAGGGTTCCCGCACACAGCAAGCTCGTTCAGGAGGGTCCGCTCCACGAGCCGAGAGGCTGATACATCAACTGTCACAAAGTCCAGAGTTGATGTATCCAAAAGTTCCGTAACGTCAACAGGAACTCAACTCAACAGACGGCGCGTCGATCGGACGCCCGGTCTGAGAGTTATTGGCTTTTTCGTCCCAGGGGCCCGGTTGGTTCCTAAGGCAAAACCAACCCGACTGTACTCCACCTGTGTCCAAACCTCGGGCAGAGTATGCCAAAAGATCCGTCTCACTAAGAGGAACACAACAAAGCTGACGGCACGTCAATCGGACGTCCGTAGCTCAAGATATGAGTGTTTCCGCTCCGAAGGCCCGGTTGGTTTCGTGTACGAACCAACCCAGCCAAACTCAAAGTGTTCCGAAACCCTGAGTGTAATATACTGAAACGACCGCCTCGATCCAAGGATCGTGTTGCCGCAGACGGTTCGTCAATCGGAGGTCCGTAGCTCAAGTTATGAGCAAAAGACCGAAGTCGTCTCGAAAACGGGGGGTCCGGGTCCGGGCCGACCCGGCCCGACCCCCCCCCCCCCCCCTGGGGTCGGCCCGAACCGGGTCGACCCGACCCGGTCCGGCCGGCGGCGCGGCCTGGCGCCGCGTGGTGCCACGCGCGGGGGGCATGGCCCCCGCTTCCAGCTGGCGGCGCGGCTAAAAGCCGCGCCTTTTGGAGAACCGGCCCCCTTCGTGGGGGCCTGCTTGAGGAAAACCGGGGGGGCCGCCTTCCCCCCTTAACGAAACCGCCCCCCCCCCCCTCATAAATGGGGGCGCATTAGTGTTGGCCGGGGGAATTAAATTCCCCCGGTTTTTCCTTTCTGGCCGGCCCACCTGGCCGGCCGGTTCTTCTTCAACGGACCGGCAAAGCTGGTCCCCTTTCGGCTTCCGACACCGGCGGCCCGGCGAGCCGCCGGTCTTCCCGTCTCGCCGCGGCCCGGAACCGGCCGCGGTGTTCGTCGTCCGGCGCGGTGCGACGGCACCGCGCCCCTCCGCCATGGCCCCGCTCCGACCGCGGTGCCTTCGATTCCCTTCGACGCGGCGCGACGGCGTCGCGTAAATAAGCCGGGTGATTTCCGCGTGGTGCGATGACACCACACCTTCTCGTTCATCCACAAGATTCTATAAATAACCAAGAACAAAGGAGGGGGAATTCAGCCTTGTTTGTGCGGTCCGACCCCCCTCTCGTTAGTTGATAACTCTTAAATATTTAATCACAAGATTATCATTCTAGAACCAAGAACGAGAGTAAATAAAATAATCACAACAAACCCCTACCTTGCTTTCAAGATCGATGCTCGACAACGACTCGCGGAAGACAACGTCGCGGAGGTTGGGCGTCGCTGTAATCGTTCGTCAAATCCGTTGACGAAGAGGTACGTCTGAAGAGGTACGTCGATGGCGAATTCTCGTAAGCCGACGAAGGGAGTCCGAGGAGGAAGCGGCGTTCCCTTTCGTTGACATGGAAGGCGTCGTCGATCTTCGGAAACAACCGGCTACAAAGAAGAGAGGAGTGGCGTTCTTCGCCGGAGCTCGAAGGTTCTTCGCGTTCTTCGTCAAGCTTGAAGAAGAAGAAGAAAAAGAAGGAGAAGGCTTCAAATCTCTCAAGAGGCTAGAGAATTCTAACCAAATAAAATAAGCTAAGAGCTTATTTTATTTACTCAACCAAACCTTTTGAAATTCAAAGGTTTGAAAAAAAGATTTAACAACTCAACCCCATTAATAAGCTAAGTTGTCAAGTTCAATTAAAAGGGGAGTTAAGGGAGTTTTGAGAGGAGATGAAAAGTTGGGTTTCGTGTGGGCCCCACCACACTTAATCCTCCCAAGGGAGGTTAAGTGGATGTGGGTCCCACCTTTAACTTCCTTTGAGAGGAGTTAACCAACAAGTAAGAAAAATAAAAAGTGTTCCACATTTTTATTTAACTTCTTTTAATTCTCCCAAAAACTAACTTTCGTCCCGCAATAAACGCAACTTCGGAAAAGGTCTCCTTAAGCGAATATCGGCGCTGCGAGTTCATCGGTGTCCTCGGATTTCAATTCCGAGCACCGGATCAAAAGTTAGAAATTCCTGCTCGTTCGTTCACTGAACGTACTCGAGCCGAACTTCGGAAATTAATTCCGGGCACTCCGGGCCTCGGAATCAGGTGCCGTCAGAAACCACGCTCTTGTAAAATTCCAAAGAAAATTAAGAAAAAATTTCCCTTGAATTTTATGGGTCTTTACACTGGGAGTCATCCACATCATAGAAACTGGGAAATTTATACTGAGTGTCTATAAGACTTGACTCAGTTGGATGTGAGGATTCAATAGACTCAAGATTTCGGGTTTTATCCCCCTCAATAGGTGCCTCCTTCTCAGGACTGTGTGGCTTTGGATCATGGTCTAATTCCAAAAACTTAGCTATAAGTTCCTCACTCATTTCCTATCTAGCCAGCTGAAAGGACTGCTCCATATGTTCTTCAACTGAAGGTATGATTTTCAGAACAGGTTGTTCCACAGGGAGTTATTCAAGATTGACCTCTTGAAAAATAGGTAGCCCTTCCACTATAGGATCTTCTACTGTAAGCTCTTCCATGGCCTGCTTTTCAGGTTCTTTGGCAACTGATTCTGTTACAGCTTCGGGTCAAGTTTCCAAATTAACAGCTTCTTTAAGAGTAGGGATTTCTTCTTCAAGAACTTCATGAGGAACAGTTGTCCTGTCTTCCTCAACAGTAACAGCTTCGCTAGGTGGCAGTACAACCTCTTCTTCATCATCTTCAGGATACTCAACTATCTCATCTAGTTCCAAACCTGGGTTAGAAATGTCTCATGGTCTTGGAGGATAATCCACTGGATTGAATTTCTCATAAATCCTATCATTGTCTTCCACCCATTCCTTTTTCCAAGGATTCTGGTTTATCTTCATTATTTTGATAGTGGATTTTAAGAGACAGTACTCATAGTCCTTAATCACTTCCTCATTAGGTCCAACCATACCTTTGGAAAGAAGCATGGCTGAGATTATCCTAGAGTAGAATAGAGAAGTTAACTTGGATGTGACTATGATCAACTCACACATATGGTGTATGATATACTTTCATAGGTTTATCTTATTCCCATTTTTCATAAGGTGAATCAAAAACAGATCTTGATATTTTAAAATAGAAAAATCAACTTTTCTTGGACTAACCAAATTCTATATAAACTTGAACAGAATCCTTGATTCTCCATCTAATTCAGCAAAAATGGATCTCCACTGGGTGCCATTTCCAGTTATGGTTTTAAGGGAATCTTCTAAATCAAATAAATCGGTTGAAGGTGGAGGTCCTCTCTGATAATCCTCATAAATCCCTTCATGAGGTATCCTAAGTCATGAAACCCATAACATCAAAGAGTACTAGCATCTCTGGCCATTAACCCAGCTTCTCACAACATAACTCTCACTAGAATCAAAGTAGAATTGAATGTACTAGTAAAATTGAGCCAATATCCTAGGGTAGATGGGTCTATCTTCCTTCGAAAACCATTCTAAGAAGCCTTGTTGTTCTAACACTTTCAATACCAGAGACTTACTAGAGAGAAGCAATGTGGGGAAAATCTCTTTCTCAGGTATAACAACGCGATTTACCAGATTTGTATTTTAAGGTCCTTCGGGTGTCATCTTAGGTGCGATATTCTTCTTCTTTGGGATACACTTCTCAGGTGTCGATGATGAAAGAAGTTTTATTCTTGGAATTCACTGAAGGTTCGATCAAGAGAATGGTTGCAGGTATGAAGAAGGGTTCGAAAAGAGTTGGTAGAAGAAACCTCGAGTAAAGAATCGAGTGATACTTTCTTTGTTTTGTCATTTAGGAATACCAAATGTTGAAAAAAATAAAAATGTGGGAAAATAAAAAATTTGCAAAGGATAATTACTGCGATACAGGTTTAAATAAAAACATAAAGAATTTTTACGGTGAGACCATGTTTGGTGATTATGGTGAGACAGTAAACAAGAGAAACTGTAATCATGTAACAGTAAAGTATAACACAGTATGATATTGAACAGTAAGACCTGAAACAACAACAAGTAAGGTATCTATTTGCGATTTATCATGCTGAGTTAATGTATGATGTAGTATATTCTCTCAGAATTTAATGTTTTGGTGAATATATCAGCAAGTTGATATTCAGTACCAGTGTATTCTAAAGTGATATCACCTTTTTGATAATGATCTCTCAAAAAGTGATGTCTTACATTAATGTGCTTTGTCCTATAATGTGAAACCTGATTTTTTGAGATGTTAATAGAACTTTTGTTGTCACAATTTATAGGTACATGTCTTAATTGATATCCATAATCTAGTAATGTGTGTTTTATCCACAAAATTTGTGCACAAAAACTACCAGCAGCTATGTATTCAGCATTTGTAGTAGATAATGCAATAGAATTTTGTTTCTTACTACACCATGATACTAGTGACTTGCCTAAAAGGTGACATTTTTCCATAGGTTCTTTTTCTATATAACATACATCCACCTAAGTCTGCATCAGAATAACTAACTAATTCAAATGATTATCCTTTAGGATAAAATAGTCCTAGATTGGGTGTATGCTTGAGGTATTTGAAAATTATCTTTACAGCATTTAAAATAGATTTGTTAGGGGTTGCTTGAGAACAAGCACACATACACACACTAAATATAATGTCATGAAGACTAGTAGTGAAGTAGATTAAACTTCCAATCATTCCTCTATAAGTGGTTTGATCAATAGATTTTCCATCATCATCAAGATTCAACTTACAAGTGGTACTCATGGGAGTGTCACTACTTTTAGTGCAATCCAATCCAAAACATTTTAGAAGATCCTTTGTATATTTACTTTGATTTAAACTAATACCATCTTCATTTTGAAAAACATGAAATCCCAGAAAATATTTGAGTTCTCCCATTAAACTCATTTCAAATTCTTTTTTCATCATTTTAGAAAAATCAACACATAATGAATTATTTGAAGATCCAAAAATAATGTCATCTACATTGATTTGAACAACTAAAACATCATTAGAAATTCATTTTATAAAAATGGTAGGATCAGTTATTACTTTTGAAAACCCTTTGGAATAAGAAAAGTACTCAATTTTTCATACCAAGCTCACAGATCTTGCTTAAAACCATATAAGTCATTTTATAGTTTAAAAATATTATTTGGAAAATGGGGGTTGGTAAATCCATGGGGTTGTTAAACAAAAACATCCTCAGATATATACCCATTTAAGAATACACTCTTAACATCCATTTGATATAATTTGAAATTCAAATGTGCAGCATAGTAAAGCAGGATTCTGATGGCTTCAAGTATTCCTATTGGTGAAAAGGTCTCCTCATAGTCAATTCCTTCTTCTTGACTATAGCTTTGTGCAACTAGTCTATCCTTGTTTGTAACTATGTTACCATCTTCATCAACTTTATTCCTAAAAACCCATTTAGTGCCTATGGTCAAAGTGTCCTTAGGTCTGTCAACATGTTTCCAAACTTTGTTCCTTTCAAAATTATTAAGTTCTTCTTTCATATCCATCACCCAAAATTCATAATTGATTGCATCATTGATATTTTTAGGTTCAAGCTGTGAAAGAAAATCTTGGTATTCAACCTGGTTTCTCAGAGAAGCTCTAGTTTGTGTCCCTCTATCTAAATCTCCTACTACAACATCTAAAGGATGGTTTTTACGTGTCCTAGTTTGTCTAGATAAGGTAGGTCTAGAAATTTCAGTTTCATTTACAAGTTTGGGTTCCACAGAAATAGATTCTGGAAAATTTCCAGAACTAGGTATCTTAACAACAGGTTCACTATTTTTTTCATTAAGGTTTAGAATGGACATATATTCTTCCAGATTTTCAAGAGGGGTCTTAGGTTCATGTGGATCAGTTTCATCAAATTTGATGTATATAGATTCTTCCACACATTTGGTTCTCTTATTGAATAATCTATAGGATTTAAGTGAGATTGAGTAACCTAGGAAAATTCCTTCATCACTTTTGGAAGCAAATTTGTCATGATTATCTTTAGTATTAAGGATAAAAACTTTGCAACCAAAAACATTGAAGTAATTAACATTAGGCTTCCTATTGTTCTAAAGCTCATAAGGGGTCTTTTTAAGAATTGGTCTAATCAAGACTCTAATGATAATGTAACAAGCTGTATTAACAGCTTTAGCCCAAAAGTAAATTGGCATACCATATTCATTGATCATTGTCATAGAATTTTTTTAAAGAGTCATATTTCTTCTTTCTAATACACGATTCTGTTGAGGTGTTCTAGGAGAAGAGAAGTTGTGAATATAGCCATTGTGTGAGCAATAAGATTCAAACTCTTGATTTTCAAACTCACAGCCATGATCACTTCCCAAGGTATTGATCCAAAGTCCACTAAGGTTTTCAACAGACTTTGAATATTTGATAAAATAAGAACAAGGTTCACTTTTGTGAGCAAGAAAGTATACCCAAGTGTACCTAAAAAATCATTTACAAGAACATAAACATAGTGCTTCCCATTTAGACTTAAAACTCTTGATGGTCCAAACAAATCCATGTGAACCAACTCGAGAGGTTGAGAAGTAGAAACTTCTTTCTTTGACTTGGAAGAAACTTTGTGTTGTTTTTCCTTTTGACAAGGATTACACACTTTGTTAAGTGGGAATCCCAGTATAGGTAAGCCTCTAACAAAACCTTTCATAGTCAGTTTGCTAAGTGAGTTCACATTACAGTGTCCTAGTCTTCTATTCCATAGCCAAGATTCTTTATGAAAAACATTTAAACAAGTAACATTTTGTTTAGCTATAGAATTCAAATATACAACATAATAATTTTCATTTATTAATGCAGTAAATACCAAAACATTTTTAGAATTAAAAACATAAATGAATCATTTTAAAATTTTACATTGAAACCATAATCACAAAACTGAGAAATACTTAAAAGGTTGTAATTTAATCCATCAATAGATAGTACTTTAGAAATTAAAATTGAATTAGTGTTTCCAATCTGGCCTAAGACGAGGATTTTTCCTTTGGAGTTATCCCCAAAGGTGAAATGTTCTCCATCAACCTTGATTAAGCTCTTAAAGCATGAGTAGTCTTCTATCATATGCATTGAACATCCACTTTCCAAGTACCATATCTCCCTACAGTAACTTTTCAAGAATGTTTCCTACAAAACAGATTTAGACATATGATAATTTTGGTACCCAGATTTTCTTGGGTCCAGAAAGGTTAGAAAGTAAAACTTTAGGCACACATATATGTCTAATTGATTTCCTATAATTAACAAATTAAAATGATTATGATAAATAAACTTTTTTGGGTCTTTAGTAATTTGAATAGCAAGATAAAGCATAAGTGTTTCAAGAACATGAACTAGCAGCATACTGTCTAGATTTTGGAATAAATTTATTCTTAACAATCTGTCTTTTTCCAGGTTGGTATCCTAAACCAGTAGTATACTTTGGTTCAACTTGTTTTCCAAGCATTTGAGTTAGATTATTCTTTCCATTTGTGAAATTCTCTAAGTATTTTCTAAGTTTCTCATTAGACAATTTGAGTTCAGTATTCTCCTTTAACAGTTGAGAATTCTTTTCCTTTTCTATACTAAGAACAGATTTAACAATACTGGTAAATATATACTGTTTCTTTAATGATTTTTACTTATCTTTTATCTTATTACAAGTATCTTCTAACATATTACAATATTCAAATAATGCATGTTTGGACATATTATCATTATTATTTGAATCACTTTCATTCCTAGAATAGTAATCATTTAGCATAGAGGAAACCGATAACTCATATTTTGTAGTCTTGAAACACATGTTGGCATGATTTTTTTCTTCAGAATCAGAAACTTCAGATCCACTTGATCTGTCTTCCGAAGCAATCCATGTTTCCTTCATATCTTTCATATATTTTTTGTCTTTATAATCATATTTCTTCTTAAACATCAATTTTGTGCAGTCAGCCTTAACATGTCCTTTCCTTTTACATTCATAACATACTATCTCATCATTTTTATCAGATTTCTTCCAATATCACTTCCAATTACTTTGCTGGTCATAAAAACCCTTATAATTTGATTTTCTGAAAAATTTCTTCTTTATATAAAATTTCATGAATCTCCTGGCTATATGAGCCATCTCTTCATCACTGTCTGAGTCAGAATTTTCACTAGTTGAGCTTTCTATAGTTATGTGAACTTTCTCTTTTTCCTTGCTTTTTGAAGAATTAGACTTAAATTCCACTGACTTATTCATAGGTTCATCATCTTCCTTTTTGTTTACCTTCAGCTCTTCTTCATACAATATCAATTTTCCAATCAGCTCCTTAACAGGTAGCTTGCCAATGTCACATGATTCGTGTATAGAGACAGAGGTTCCACTCCATCTGTCTGGTAGACATCTTAGTATCCTCGTGATTGGATCCTTTGCTAGATCAAATTTTCTCAGTGATCTCATTGTATTGACTATCTCGTTAAACCTGAGATACATATCAGAAATAGATTCATCAGATTTCATTTTAAAATTATCATACTTAATAGTGTATGTATTTCGTCTCATTTTCTTAACATTGGTTGTTCCATCATGGGAAACAGCCAGAGTATCTCATATTTCATAAACAGTCTTACAAGTAGATATTCTATTAAATTCTTCATCCCCTAAATCACAATACATGGCATTCATTACTTTACAGTTATTATTATAATCAGCTTTCGTAGGTTCATTATAAGTAGTTCTAATAGTTTCTGGAATCTTATACTGAGTCTCTATAGTAGTCCAAATGTCAAATCCCATACTTTCTAAATGGATCTTCATTTTTATTTTCCATTGGGCATAATTGACACCATTAAAGAAGGGTTTCCTGTTGGTAGCTACACCTTCTAATCTGTTATCCATAATTAGATTTAGAAAATGTATTTAAAGAGATAATGATTTAGAAATAACAAAAATTTAAGTTCTTTAAGACATAAGTAAAATCACAGTTGAATAAGATTACACAGAGTCCTAATAAATAGCCTTTTATACCAATTTTTGGTCGGAGTGGATACTCAAGAGGGGGGGGGGGGTGAATTGAGTTCCAATTAAAATTTCTGTTAAAAATTATTTCTAAAAGAGTTTTCCACAAAGATTAAATACAACCCAGTTTATCAAGGTTATACTATTAAAAGATTTTTACTATTTAAATAAATTCTTATAAGATTGATTAATTCTTAGTAATCTTAATTTCTATTATTAATATTACTTTTGAAGTTATTCTACTAAGACAATCCAGTTATAACTTCTTTCCAAGACTAACTATCAAAGTGAAATTAGAGATTTCTGAATTATATAGTAAATCATTAAAACATAGTTAACTAAATTAAGTGGTACAGTGGATATAAAACAAGTGGTTCAGTATCAAGCCGAGACCTAATCCACTCCACTTGGTGATCACCTACCACCAAGAAGTTTATATAAATAAACTTTCATCAACACCCTGAATCGGGGTTTACAACAGTACTTAGACCGTCTAGGTCCTTAGACCTCTACCACAGTTATACGTGGGAAAGAAACAACAACAACACACAAGTTGTCCAGGTCCTCAGACCTCTACCACAGTTCTACATTGGATACACAAAGGTATAAAGAGTTTTGTGTGAGGATTCTTGTATCCTCCAGTTCAGCTTAGGAGTCAGTGTGTGTCCAAATAGACAAAAGCAAAAACTACTCATAATGTAAAGAAAAAGAATGATCACATCAAAGCAAGAATATAGAGATGAATTTAGAATGATCTTGTGTGATGTCAATGCAGCTCTGGACTCCTTTGTATTGAAGCAGATTAAGCTTTGAGTCCTTCCCTGGAAGTTGTGTGGAAAACAGAGTGTCACGATTTAGCTTGTGTTCTTCATGAGGTTCAACGAGAATGTTCTTCAAGCTTCAAATATGCTTCGTGTGTCCAGCAGTGTCGAGTTGCATGCAGTTTTCCTTTCTTTTGAAACTTACATTAAGTATCTTCTTTGTTATTGTGCTCACGACTTTTCTTTTCGTTTTTGTATTGCGCGTACTGATTCTTGGACACACTTCCCTTTTAACTTGGAATGCATGTGTTGGAGCCGATAGGTTTCATGTGTTCTACACGTCGTACCTCGTAATATTTGATGATATGTCTACAAAGAAACATTAATTATTTAAGTGCATTAAAATCATAAAATATGACCATTAGAAATTAAATTGAAAGACAATAAAATAGTTTATGAAACAGTGTCCCAATAATCCATGGAAACAGTGTCTCCTTCACACGGTGTCTCGATTGATCACGATATTTGAGTGTCACAGTGTCTCATGGTCACAGTGTCTTGTTCACGGTGTCTTGTTCACGGTGTCTTGTGGTCATGATGTCTGCTTCATGGTGTCTTCTTCACAGAGTCTTGTTCATGGTGTCTCATGGTCACGATGTCTGCTTCACGGTGTCTTGTGGTCACAGTGTCTTGCTTCATGGTGTCTAGCTTCACGGTGCCAGAAATACATAGCCAGTGGAAGACTCATAGCATCTTAGAATTTTCAAAGTAACTGTGTTCAGACTTAAATAATGATGATAATAGAAAGGATTAGACTAAATCATTTTTCAAAGAAGGTATTATGAGAGTAGATCAAAGATTGTATAAAGTAAGTAAATTGAATATAGAGAAATTAAGATCTTGCATGGATCTTTTTAAAGCATGAGAAAACTTTAAACATAAATACACATGATGGGATATAATTTATATAATTTAACTAGGTTGAATAAGATTTTTGATCATTAAATAATGATTAATACATGAGGAGTCCAATGAATTATTTATCTAAATTTATCTATAAAGAAGAATTATGGTCGGTTTAAGCCTTTAACATACCTAATCACAATGATTAAATGAGTATATACAAAGTTTCCTTTAGCCTTTATAATAAATAGACCATGGTGATTGGGTTGATGAGTTTTAATTGAAGATCCTTCTAGAAGTGAACTGATAAAGGGAGAGTTTCATTATTATAATAATTGAGACACTATCAAAACAGTACTGATATTTATACCAAGAGTTATAAAATTATTAAAAGAACAATTTTATACCTTGATGTGGTGTTTAGAAAACGTCTCCATTGGAAGCACACATTGAATTTTTTTATTGAGATATTTCATTCATGGGTTTTTAGGTGTTTCCATATTATATTTATTAACAACATACTCATGGATTAGTTGGAGGCCAGTTTGAGTTTAGTGGAAAGAAAACGAATTAATATTTTTTGAGTTTAAGGACTTTACAGAATGAATGAGGCCATTATGTCATGATAGGTTTAATTTGATGAATATTGTACTTATATATATATATAAATCATGTTGTAGCCTCATACATTTCTTCATAAAGCGTATACTTTGAAGAATCATCGAGTAGGTCCATGTTAGAATTTGAATCCATTAAAACTTAGTGTGGGGTTGTCTATAGGTGTTGAAGTTTTCACATCACAATACATGACATCGCTCCATAGATGAGGATCTCAAACTATAGAGTAACAGGGTGTGAGGAATTTTCATGTTTTTGTCTTAAAAAAAGTTAACTTTTATCGCAATATGAACAACACAACTTTGAGTAGAAATAACTACCACACTATAATTCATCTTCCCTTGTGACAACAAAGGAGTGTTTTTATATATATGAAATCCGTATATTTCATATATAATCATCATGCTATAAAATAAATTACTGGAATAATAGATTAAAATCCATTGAATTAATTTAGTTTGTGTGCTAGTGGCCCGTATTGTGCACCAATCTAACAACTCTCATGGTTTGACCTTCGTGGTGAGGTATCTAGGGGTTTTTGGTGTAGTACCCCATGAATAGTGGTTTAGGGGTTGAAGGGTATTGATCCAAATTATGGAGGTATTCTACTAGAACTAATTCGATATAGTAGAGATAATTGAAAATAATGATAAAAGGAACTATAGCCCTATGGAATTTACTGGCTCAAGTAATGTAGTAGTGTAGAATTTACCAAGATAGGTACTATAGAAATGTGGACAACTATACATATCTAGAACTAGAACAAAATAAATTTCTATACCACTACTTTGGTTTATGGGATGATCCTTAATATTAGGTTTGTGATAGAGTGTGTGTGCCTTACAATTTTCTACCAATATTAGTGAAATTATTCTACCAATCCATTTATTTAGGGATTTTTTTATGATTGTGAATCATCTTTAAGTATCTAATTAAGCTGAGTGGAAAAAGGAACTCCAAATAACCCTTTGGTCTTGTGAAGGTAGTGGAAACAAATCTTAAATAGTTTTTAGTTATGTGGTCAGAAGGTACTATCTTCTAATGGATGTTCAGGTAGAGGTCATTTCACTGGATGGTAGGATGTGCCAAATTCAGGTCATCATAAAGAAGATATATTATTTATTTGAATCACTCCCAATATATTTTTTGTAACAAAGGATTGAGGATATGATACATTGTTTATCTTTCAATGTTTAGGCCATTTCATGGAATTCCATATGATATCAATAGTTACACTGATCTAATGGATGCAACCCCACCTAAGTCGAAGGTTAAAATGGCTGATTGATTGACTGGAATTCACTATATATTGGTCAGAAGAACCACATATTAGAGTATCGAGTGATCATTGAGTTTAGTGATCTATATGGATACCAAGTCACAATTATTGTAAAGTTCAAATATTCCATGGAAAATTTAAAAAATTTCTCCCATGGATGTATGAT
Source organism: Viscum album (assembly GCA_963277665.1). NCBI lineage: Eukaryota > Viridiplantae > Streptophyta > Magnoliopsida > Santalales > Viscaceae > Viscum > Viscum album. The sequence continues at coordinate 459,903,064 of OY728126.1, forward strand.
AAAATTTTGAACCATGTAAAATGTCCTTGTTCTTTTAAGTGATTTCAATTATTCTTTTACATTGAATGTATTTATGATTTGTTATTGAACAAGATAGTTTAAGTTGAAATTTTAGTAATGATTAGGATGATGTCATTCTTCTTAGTTTTGGTACAATGAATTTTATAGAGTTATTTTCTTAGTCTACTTATACCAATGTGATTTTCTTGACCTTACTTTAAGTGGTCAAAGTTTTGTGGAAGATTCTCCATAATATTTATCTGTGAATAAGGTTCCTTCATTATTATTTTAGAAGATCAATAAAAAAAGACTCATGTAACATTCTCTATTTATTATATTTTTTTTTCATTTTCATTTGGATTTACTATCTTCAAAAGGTTGACATCAAAAGATAGAGTCTAAAATAGAAAAATTCTATGTAACAAATTTTTGGATTTTGGAAGATATAATTAAAGTACTACCTTATCCATAAGGACTTGGAATTTTCATTGAAGTGAGTTAATCGGAACTCAATTGAGAAAGGATAATTGGAAAGGGTGGAAAAAGGTGTTGGGTTATGCGAGGATGTCATTATCCTAGAATTTGGAAATGAAAATCTAAGATAAGGAGACTATAAAAGAGTTTATGGTATCCCTGAAAGATGTGTATGAGAATACTAACACACTTAAAAAAGTCTATTTGATGTGATGATTATTGAACATAAGGCCATTAGAAGGAAGGAATATAGCAGCTCACATGCATGGTTTCAACATAGTTCAGTGCTAGATCAAGTATGAGAATGATAATTTCATGAATAATATTTGGGTCATATTATTATTTTCATCTATTATAAAAACATGGTATTAAATGGAAACAAAAGTAATAAAAACCTATGGAAAACCCAACCAGATATTCGAGGATGTCTAAAACCTTATTCTTAATGAAGGGATATGTATGAGAGATATTAAAGAAAATTTTATAAATTTATTGAATATAAATGGAAGAGGGAGGTAAAGTAATTTAAGAATCTAATAATTGAACAAAAGAAAAGTAAAGATAAAGGATTAAAAATAAATCTATCAAATATAGGCCTGCATGTTGGAATTATGAGAAAAGGGATCATCACAATAAAGGTTTTCGTGAATGTAAAATAAATTATAGAAATAAAACTTCTGAAGTGTTCAGTTTCATGAACACAAATTATGAGATTAGATCCCATATAATGTTATGTATCAATACTGTAGTGGAATATTATATTATAGATTTTATATAATATTTCCACTATACTGGTGAAAAGGGATGCATAATAAAGTATGTATTAAAAATATTTAGAAGAGTTCATCTAGAGGATGATAAAGCACTTGAAATTATGGGTTCGGAAAATGTCAAAGTTCAAATTAAGAATGGAAGTTTTCTTATGTTAAAATATTTTTACAATATTCTAGGTCTCCATAAAAATCAAATTTTATTCAGACAGTTTTATGAAGTGGGTTGTGGAAAAAAATATGTTTATAGAGCATAGAAAATCACATGAGGTTACTTGGCTATATATAGAAGTGTAAGGGATGACACACTTTATCTAAATAGAAGGGAATATGGGGAATAACTTTTTAGAGAATGAAACTATGAATGTTAATAATAGTGGAACTTCCACCTTAGGATCCTAAATAGGTAAAATATAAAGGTTTTAGTAGAAAAAGTAATATTAAATGTGGAATATTCAGACTTTGAAAGTTGTGAGAGTTTTATAATCGATAAGAAATGTATGGAATATTTATATTTTAGAGGAAAAACATATAAATATTGAAATCTTGAACTTGTACATACTGTTTTCTAGGGGACCATCCTAGTCAAATCTTATGTTGGGTCATAGTTTTTTGTGACATTAATTGATGATTTTATAAGGAAAGTATGGATATACTTTAAAAAAATCATATGTTTTGAAGTCCATATTTAATGGAAATATATGGTTGTAAGGGAAACAAAATTTAAGTTTAAGATCTTGAAGTTCGACAATAATGGTGAGTTTATCAGAAGAAGTTTTCAGAACTTATACTAACATAGAGGTATTAAGCATGAAAGGACAGTACTTGGAATTCTTGAATAGAATGGCATAGTTGAAAGGATGAATCACACTTTGGCATAGATCATGAGACTACTCTTAAAAATTCCAATAGAGTTTTTAGAAGAAGCCGTGAGCATGACAACATGGTTAATCAATAGGATCCCTTCCATACTAATGGGATAGGAACTATCAGATGCACTATGGAAAGGTAAAACACCAAAATTAGCTCACTATATGATATTAAAAAGTTTATCCATTGTATATATGGATAAAAAACATAGAGTTAATATTTATGAAAAGTGAAATACATGTTTATTTATTATCTATAAAGATGAGAATCTAAGTTTTTGACTTTTGGATGGTGATAAGAGATAGGTCATTAAAAGAAAAAAATATGATCTTTAATGAGTAGGTCTTATAGAAGGACTGTAAATTGGTTAAAAATGAGGAAGTATGTAATGAATCAACTTTAAACCAAGTTAAATTTAATGGGGGATCTATATGATTTAATGTTCTGTAGAATTTAGATGTCAATAAATCCACAGACAGTTCAGAAGTTCTATAAGAAAGTTTGTTTTGAATATAAATTTCCAGAGTGAGACTAGAGATGGATAAATCTATAAGCTCAGGAATGGGTGAGGTTTAAGGAATAGTTCCAAAAGGAAAAATTCTAAAATTTATAGTTTTAGACATTGAAAAGTGATATCCATAATTTTGGAGATCCAATAGATTTAGTCAGTCAGTACAAGATTATGGAGATGACTTGAATTTATCAATTTATTATATGTAGGAGAACCATAGAGTCTAGATAAGGAAGCTAGAATTAGTGATTCCAATAAGTGGTAGTTCTCTATGAAGGATTATTTGGATTCACTTTTTTTGAACAATAATTAGGAGCTAACAAAACTGCTACTAAGAAAGAAGGAACATGAAAAAAAGTGGTTTTTCTAGTTAAAAGAATAAGTCGATGTAAGAATAAAGTATTAAGAAAGGTTTTTTGTGAAATGGTTTCAATAAAAATAAGGTATAAAATTTTATGATATATTTTATTTAGTATTAAAACACACAAGAAATTAAACCATTATATTTTTTGTTTATTTTGGAGGATTACATATAGAACAAATGAATATGAATATGTCTTTTATTCTTAGGAATTTAGAGGAATATGTTTATATAAACCAACCAATTGGTTTCATGGATCAAAATAATTTGGAATTAGTGTTAAAATATTAGAAGAGTATTTATAGATTGAAATAAACGCAAAGATAGTGAAACCTAAAATTTTAAATTTTAATAATGGAGGAAGGTTTCATGTGAAGAAAACCAAACCATTTTTATGATCCAACCTTAGGAATAAGTCTTAATATGACCTACCTTATCTCACTGGTGAAAAAATTAGAGTCCTTCCACCTATAGGGGAAGAACATGTTAGCTGAGGAAAAGGCTATGAACAACAATAACTTCCTCTCCTAAATTCATCTTGATTTATATTTCTCTCAGGAAGGGAACTGTTACTACCACATGGAGTGATAGTGTCTTCAAGCATTCCAAACATCCTATCTTTCTTGATCTCTTCCATTAATGCTTGATCTACCATATATTTATAAGATTTAAGATTCAAGAGGATGAATTGAGACCTAATGTCTAGTCTAATACCTATTTTGAACTGAAAATAATTTAATTTATCATTATATAGTATCTATGATGAAAAATGGGAAGGCTCCATAAACTGATTTTTAAATTTCTAAATGGTCTTATTGCCCTGCTAAAGGGTGAAAAAATCCTGGGATTTAATAAGATCCATTATGACCTAGTTGAATCACAACATGAATATCACTTTGAAATCCTTATATACAACGTTTTCATGCAGCTTGACCTAGCCCAATGATAACCGGCACTACTGAAATGGGCCTTCAATCATGATGGAAACACATATCAAATTAATTTCCATAGGATTCTTGATGAATACAAAAATTATCTAAAATTTTACAACAATTATTCCACTTGCCGAGGGATATTACTACATAACAAAGATAATGGATGATGGAAAATGAAAACTTGGGCTTGGTCCTTATTGCAACTTAGACCTAGACCTACCACTTGAGGTTGATTTAGACCAATGTTGAATCCATGATCTATGTCTGAAACCATTCTAATAGCCACCTCAATCAAATTCTGATTGATAGAAGGATTCAATCATAGGAAATTGTTCGTGACTAAATAAATAGGGCTCATCGAGTTCTTTATGGGTTAATGAATCTCTATATAAATCTATTAATATAAGGAAGTCATAAATATAGATCATTAAAAGAAATTATCAACATAAATCAAAATTAAAAATATTCATTAATTTTTCATATATGTCATGGAATAAGAACACAAAAAATCAAGTCTTTTTACAATGTGTGGTCTACGTGCATAGTTTATAGCTCATGCACTCAGTATATAAAGGAAAATGTAAATCCAACTCAGAATCAAAATTTCAATACCATAAGATCCCCTAGTAAATTAATGTTTGGTACTAAAAGTATTTTCAATATAGTATTTTTTACCTACCCTCTGAGTTTCGATAATCCTATATCACATCTAATAAGACTTCATAAATTTCATAATTAAAAACTCGGATTTGATACCTTTTTATTGCTAACCAACCCAGGCTACCCCTAACATGGGAACCTGATCTGATCCATAGCAAGGCCTGAAGGGTGTTTCTGATCCCCATGGGATAAAAACTAGTACTTGGGATCAAGAAACATGCCTTTGGGAATAATTTTACCTAAATAATAATTTCATACAAGGGTCCAATCCAAGAACTTTACATGAACTCACTATATATTGGTGGGGCATAAATGGGTAATCACAGCATCCCAAAACATGCCAAAAATAAGATGAAAATGAAATAAAAATAATAATAATATGCCACAACTGAACAACCATATCAATACAACCCAAAATCCAAAAATATAAGCAAGGGAGGGTGAAACCTAATATACAATACAACATAAAAAAATATTACCATTGAATAATAATAATAATAATTTGTTACCATATTTGGGTGACATGAGGCATCATCCCACCACCATATATCCTCTACATAATCTGAATAGCTAACATGATAAACCTCCAACTCCAAGTGGAACCTTTCCTTTCCCATCATCATATAAAAAAAATCCTACATACACCCATTAGGTATATTTAAGATTTGATCATAATGAAATCAATAGGATCCCATTAAGTGTTCCATATACAACCTTTGTTATAAAAACCAAAGCACGTGTGATTGTCCAAACCAGCACTCCTAGATCTAGTACTAAAAACATAATCTTTACATTTTTGGATTGATGTCAATAAATGTGGCCCAATTTAAACCTTTAAAACATATGATATCAAATTGAAACATTGGATCACTTACATATCGAAGGATATTTTAGGTTTAATTTTTTGGAGGATTATAAAACTACTCTTATCTAACTTCACTTGAGCTAAAATTTTAAATGAGACCATTCACAACTGATCTTATACTCATTAATATATCCATGAAAATCATTTTAAAATTTGGGTTGAGCATAAAATTACTCAGTTAGGTGTTTTAAAATTTGAGGTGAAAATATTTCTCTTTAAAAATTCTATAAAAATTATTTAAAAATTATTTATTTTATATCAAATAATTTGAGATAAATAATACATTTAATAGAAAAATAATTTCACCTAAAAAATATTGTTGCTTTTCAAAATCCATAATAAGAGAATATTATCAAAACTTTTAAAAGAAATATTATTTTGGAAACCCATTTATTTTCAAAATATAATATCCTTTGAAATAAATCCAAATTTCTACTTTGATACTTCAAAACATTACTTTTGAAAATAATATATCTTTATGGAATATGATGATACTAATTTTTTTTAAGAAAACCTTTTGGACACATAAAATATTAGTGGTCTAAACATTAATTTAAAAGAAAATTTCCCTTAATATTATGGGTCCAATCCCCATTACTCATCAACATAACCAATAACCAAGTTCTAAATTTTAATTTTTTAAAGCTTTCCTTTATCATTTCCATTAAAATAACCTTTTAAAAAAATTCACATATTTGAAATTTATTTTCAAAGAGTAAAATAAGTATATATCTAATAAATATTTCAAAAGTTCCCTTAATGTAAATATATAATTTAATAAAGATTTTAATTAATAAAAAATTCATGGGTTAAACATGGAAATTAATCTTATTAAATTTCTTTTACAACACATATGAAATTTAAATGAGAAATATTAAGCATAGACATAAAATTCATGTAATCAAGAATGAAATTAATGAAATTAAAATAGCACTTCATAAAAATAATAACAAATTTAATACATTAAAAACCATTATTAAAATTAGATATCAAAAATCCATTATAAGGACTTGAAAATTTTAAAATGGAAATTTTTAGAAATAAATTTATTATACAAGAAAGAATTAAATTCAAAATAGATTTTTATTTTGAGAATAAAAAGTCTTAATAGAAATCCAAAAAATACGTTTTCTGAAAAAATTATTTTCCCTTATAATAAGGGTTTTATAGACCAAGAAATAGGAGTTTATTAAAAAAATCCCTTACAAAAAGGGTTTTGTTTTTAAATCTTAAAATATAAGTTAAAAAATCATGCACCCTTACGTGAAAAAAGGTTTGGAAAAATATAAATGTAATGAAATCATTTTTTCTTACCTTTATCCCTGTATAGTCATGAACTCCTACAAAGAAGAACTTATTTTCTCGATGGCAAACTCCTAATATGAGACTTTCTTTATTTGTCACTTTCACTCCCACACTCAAAGCTATATGGATAAGAATAAGGATCTATACAACACCCAATGGAAAGTCACTATTTAAATATCCAACATTTAGTGTATATCCATATTTAAATATTTTTTATATTAAAGTCCATCTCCATATCTTCTTAATTCTAGAGATTTGATAAAATATCACTTATAGTGATGTCTATATAAAAAATAATTTATACTATTATCCTACTCGTATACAACCACACAAATCAATAATCTAGATTGTTCTAATCATTTAATAACCCATATACCTCCAAATTAAATGCTTTTATAGTTATATATCTCTTATAGATTACTTAACATCCTAATGAATAAAACAAGGTTTTATAAATGTGGATCATCATATTCATGTCGTATTTCTCTAATATTGATTCTTTTCGTAAAAAAATGACATGTATATTTATAAGATAATGAATTATTAAATATATATACATCCTTAAATTTTATCTACAGGTTTGATGTGAGGAAAAAATTGATGTGATGTAGTAGGTTTACATTTGATATTGAACATACCATTATATGGATTTAATATTACCTTTTTCCATGTTTTAAAACTGAAAATTACCTTTACATTGGTGTTTTCCACCCTTACATGAAGAGTCGTTTAGCCATATAGAACCTATTGATTGATCATACCACCCCTATAAAAGTGTAGGAGTACCATTATGTAAGTACCACATGAACTTTATGCAATGTATATAATAACCTACAAGTATATACACAATGTGTGTGTTACCCTTACTTGAGAAGAAGGATCCTTATGTTACCATTACACAAGTGTGAATCGACCTTGAAACCTTTACATGGGGCTTGTGAAGACCCTTACATAGGTGAGGCTTCAGGTAAGACACCCCTAAAAAATGTTGGGTTCTACCTTTACATAAGAATAGAATTGAGTTCATACACTTAAAAAAACATTGAATACAACACTACCCTTACACAAGATCCAAAATCACCCTTACATGAACAAACTGACCCTTGCTTAGTGATATAGTTACCATTAGGTAGCACTAAAAAATTCTACCTTACCCTTACATAGATTCAATTTTTATACAGAATATTTGTTAAATTCTAAATATATTAAAATTCCTATAATCATTTACCATTAATATTACCATTTATATTATTAATATATTCATTAACTTATTATTTATCTATAATTGTTTTTACATATATGTACAAGTTTAACATTTGGATTTCAAAAATATATTTTTTTCTATCTTCTTATAATTATACTCAACATTTTATTTATGATAATGTCATATTATATTAATATTTTTTATACTACTATTTAAATTTTAATATACATAAATTAAATTTATATTTTACTTACAATAGTATTTATATTCTTCAATAAATATTATTACACTATTACTAAACACTTATATTTATCCTAAAGATATTAATTAACTTTATATATGTGTTAATAATATCCTTTATATTTCAAAAAAATTATGGATAAGTATAAATTTTGAAATATTAAATGTTAATTTATCTTTATAAAAATCTATTCATATTATTTCTTATAAAATAATAAAAATATGTTTAATTTAATATTTTTTATAACATAAAATATTTTAAATTTACTTATTCTAAAATTTATGTTGTTTATAGAAAACCATTTAATTTTAAAAATATTATCTATGTTAAAAAAATATATTAGATTGATTTAATTGTGAAACAATCTATTTAATAAAAATTTATTTGAAATAATTTTTTTTCTAAAATTATCAGGATGTTACTTTCTACCCACTTAAATAAATTGTACCAGCACAATTTTATTTACCCAAATAAGTTTGAAATTCATAATTAAAATTATTAAAAAAAATTCATAAAGAATTTGAATGAAATTTATCATTAAGGACGTTTTTCTACTAAGATAAAACCTATTGTCACCTAAATCTAAAACAAATAATCCTACGATCATCTATATGATTCCTTAATTAAAACTCAAGGTATTTCTATAATAATGTTAATCTAATATTACTTCAACCTCTTAAAATTTGACTTCATAAACCTCAAAAATTTTATTCTAATAAATTATCCTCAAAATATATCGTCCTAATCACCAAAGTTTTTTGAATCTTTCCTATAATATCAAATGTGATATCCCATATCTGAACTCCTAAATATAGTGCAGATAACATAATCATTAAAATTCTGAATTGATACCAATAAATGTGGCCAAATTTCAACCCTTCAAAACATATAACATAAAAATGAAATATTAGATCACTTACATACCCAAGGATGTGTTAGTTTTAGAGTTTTTGAGTATTAGGAAGTCTTAATTCATATTTGAGTTTTTAAAAAATTCTATGAACTTTTATATTTCTTAACATGAGTGAGAATCTTAATATAAACTATTCACCGTTGATCTTTTACTCATCACTACACCTATAAAAATAATTTTAAAAGTCAGGAGGAGCACAAAATTTCTTAATAAGGGGGTTTAAAACATTAAGTGAAATCCTTTCTATTTTAAAATTAAATAAAAATTCCTTCTAAAACTTTTATTTTATATCAAATATTTTGAAGAAAATAATAATTTTTATAAAACATATCATTTTCTCTAAAAATTAATTTTGGGTTTTAAAAATACATAATAAGAGTTACTTTTTAAAACTTTTAAAAGGCATATTATTTTGAAAAAAATTTTATTTTCAAAATAAAATACTTTGAAATAAATTAATAATTAAACTTTGATACTTCAAAAATTAAATTTTGAAAATAATCTGTCTTTATATAATATAATTATACGCAAAAAACATTAATAAAAAATTGTGTACAGTAAGAATATTGATTGTATAAATATCACTTTTGTGACAAATTCCCCTTAATATTATTGGTTCAATTACAATTCCTTATTAGCATAACAAATTCCCACGTAACCAATTTTAAATAAAATATTTTTTAAAGATATTTTGTTAAATTATAAATCCATTAGAATAACCTTTTAAAAACTCCAAATATATGTAATTTATTTTTCAAATAGGAAGATAATTACAAATCTAATAAACATATCTAAATTTTCCTTAATAGAAATATTTTCTTTAATAAAGATTAAATGTAATAAAAAATTTATAGGAAACACTTAGAAATTAAATATAAAGAAAATATTTTAATAATATATATGTAATTTCAATGTGAACTATAGTTCATGTCTATACAATACATGTAATAGTGAATAAAATTCATGAAATTAAAAGAGTAGTTCATAAATAACATTATAATTTTAACATTTTAAAAACCATTATTGAAATGAGAAATCCAAATTCATTTATAAGGGATTGAACAATTTAAAATGAAATTTTTAAGAAGTAAATTTATTATACTAGAAAGAATTAAATCCAAAACTGATTTTTTTGGATAATAAAGTGGTTTTTTTGAAATATTACAGATAAAAGTTCCAAATTTTTTTCCCTTACAATAATGGTTTTATGAACCATGAAATATGATTTTGTTATAAAAAAATTTCTTTCACAATAAGTGTTTTATCTGGAAATCATAAAATATTAGTTAAAATTCGTATCCCCTTACATGAAAATGGGTTTTGAAAAATATAAATTTAATAAAATCATTTTATCCATACCTTAATCTTTTCATAGACATGAACTCCTACTAAGTACAACTTCTTTTATTGAAGGAATACTCCCAATATTATAATTTCTTTCTCTCTCACTTTCACTCTCTCACTCGAAGCTATATAGATAAAACCAATGACCTATACATCATAAAAAGTAAAGTTGGTCTTTAAATATAAAATCATTATTATATATTCTTATTTATATATTAGGTATATTAAAGACTAGTTCCTTGTCTGCTTGATACTATAGATTTTAAAAAATATCATTGACAATGATATTTATATAAAATATAATCTCTATTAATATCATACTTATAGATAGTCATACAAATCAATACTCTATATCATTCTAATCATTTAATAATCTATATGCCTCCAAATGTGAATCTTTTATAGTGGTTGATCTCCTATGGATTACTGAACACGATGATGAATAAAACATATTTTATAAATGTGAATGTTCAAATTCATGTTGTGTTTATCTAATACTGATCAATTTTTTTTTAAAAAAAATTCATGTATGCTGATAAGATAATTTCAAATTAAATATATATTTTCTTTCGTTTTACATGTAAGTTTCATGTGAGGAAGAAGATGACATGATGTAGTTGGTTTAAATTTTAGAGTTCTCTTACCTTTAAATGGATTTAATATTACCTTCACGCAAGTCTTGAAACTGAAAATTTCAATTATGTAGGAGTTTTACACCATTACATGAAGAGTTGGTTACCCTTATGAACCTATTAACAGTGCTTCCCACCCTCACGCAAGTGCTAGAATACCTTTAAATAAGCACCAATCTAACTTTAAAAATATATATATAACAACCCTCTTACCTTTATACAAGGTGTGGAATAACCTTACATGAGTATAAGGATCCTTGGGCTACCCTTACATAAGTGGGAATCAGTCGTGATACCTTTAGATGAGTCTTGTGAATATCCTTACTCATGTTAGGATTCATGATATCTACCATTACACAATGATGGGTCTTACCATTATATGAGAGCAGAATTGAGTTCATACCAATACGCATTATTTAAATTATATCTCTACCCTTATAAAAGTTCCAAAATTACCCTTATGTGAACAGACTAACACTTACATAGTGATATAATTTCCATTATCCAATATTAAAAAATTATACCTTACCCTTAAGTAGATTTATTTTTTACATAGAATAATTATTAAATTATAATAATATTAAAAAGATTATAATCTATTAATATTAATAATATATTTCTTAATGTATAATTTATCTAAAGTAATTTCAAAAATATATATACAAATGAAGCATTTTTTTTCAAAAATATATTTATTTCTATATTCTTATAGTTATAATCACTTAGAATTTTATTTATGATAATGTCCTATTTTCATAATAAATGTTATACTACCATTAAAATTTTTATATACTTACATCAAATTGATATTTTACTAATAATAGTATTTATATTATTTAATAAATATTATTTCACTATTATAAATTTTTATATTCATCCTAAATATATTGTTGGCCAAAAATCCCTCAAGGTATCATTGAAGCATTTTTTGAGGTGATTGTGTTTGTTGACAAAGTAGACATCTGAGTGGTGATTTGTTGACAAAGAGGATTTCATGATGGAATGTCGAGTTCAAGAGCTGAGGTCAATGATCCATGTTTGATTCAAGAAGGCTGAAAAAAGGAATGGATGATCTGGAGGCGGTACAAAAGAACAGATACAAGGTGGTGCCGTTTTCCAGTGTTTGCCAAATTTTTGGGCCAGAAAATCGTCAAATAAAGAAAAGTGGTTTTTGGAAGAGGGACATGTGTGATGTGTACTTTAAGGCTTGGAAACTTGCACACCATATGTTTTTCATGATCAGATCATCAAAATATAGAAAAGGGAAAAGTGTCGTACAAGTATTGGCGGTGTCGCGCAAGTGACTTGCGCGGCGTGAATGAGACTTGCACGCCGATGACTTGGAATCTTGAGAACTTGCGCGTCTTTGGTTTTTCAAGATTAGAAGATCAAAATATGGCAAAGGAAAGAGGTTCGCACAAGTTTGGAATTGGGTCACACAAGTGATTTTCAGGGGAAGTGACCTGCGCGTCGAGACTTGCGTGCTGAAGGTTGACTTGCGCACCGTCGCACAGGGCGGTCAATTTTCCTATAAATACTGGACCACCCCTCTTCATTATTCACCGGAGTTCAACACTTTGAATATTCAGATCTCCCGTCACACAGGGGTGGTGGTCGCTCAAGTGGTGGTGTGTCGCGCAAGTGGGACTTGCGCGCCAGTGTTGGAAGTTTCGGGCCAAGTGTTAGTTGAACGCCTGAGGTGGTTTAGGCGAAGAAGGAGGTGAGTCACGCAGGTTTGGAGTTGCAGAAGCTTGAGTTGCGCAAGTGGTTGAGGAAGACTTGCGCGCCAGTTGTGACTTGTGTGCCGATACTTGCGCGCCGATATAGACTTGCGCGCCAAGTAAGGTTGAGTCCCTGGACATATTTTCGGGCCGCGTGGAAGCTGTAAGATTGTCTGATACCTTCGGTGCAATGTGAGATTCATCTACAGGTGAAATCTGGACTTCAACAGAGCATCTACATATAGAGGAAGATGCATTCCTTCATGAAAATGAAGAGACCTACATGTCTATAAACTATGAGTGGATCATTTCCGACGTAGTGAGCAAAGGAAGAGGAAGAAGGTGATCCTCTCCACCGGCAATGAGCCAGAGAGAGAAACAGGGATTGACCCTTAGAAAAGTAGTGAGCTAACCCTAAATCTTGTAAAGGCAGTGATCCAGGGATAGAGTGACTGTACCCGAACCTTGTAATCCATAGCTAGTGAAGTTTAGTGGAATTGGGTACGACCGACAACTTGTCGGCATATGCTCCTTGGACGTAGCCTAGTGCGGGTGAACCAAGTAAAAATCATTGTGTCCTGTGCATGCTTTACTTTCTACTTACATTGTGCAATAGGAAAGAGAGAGAAGAGTGTTTTTCTTGACAGCGAAACAAGATCAGAACTGGCGTTAAATTTAAATCAGTCATACCCTGATTCACCCCCCTCTCAGGGTATTCAGCCTTGTGGACCTAACATATATTAATTAATTTTTTACCCATATGTCAACAATAATCATTTTTTGTTTTAAAACAGAAATTATAACATATTAAACAAGAATGTGTGTTTAATAAAAAAATATTCACATTATTTATTGGAAAATAATACAAATATGGTTATAATAATATTTTTTTAACTTATAATATTTTAAATTATCTTGTTCCAAAATTTGTGTTGTTTTCAGAGAAGTATTTAATTTTGTAAAAGTTTCTTTATTTTTAAAAAATATCTTGGGTTTTTAAATTTTGAAACAAATAATTTATTAAAAATTTATTTAAAATAAATTTATGCAATAATTATTTAGAAGTTACGACATGAAAGTTTGAAAATAAAATTAAGGAATCATCCTTTAAGAACTTTTAATAAAATAATTATTATTATAAATTTCTTTTATAAAAATAACATTATTGTAGGAACCATAAAAACATGTCATTAAATATATAATCATGGGAGTGAAACCCAAGGCAACTTAGGATAGGGTCACCTAATGAAATGACTTCCCAATTCTGGTATCATATTTGATAATAAATAACTTCACTAGGTATTGGGGTTGTATTTGACATTAATTCACTAGTTAGGATGTCACACAAAAATAGTGTCAAGGGAGATTCACCCAATTTAGGATTTCCTACCCAATTACACGGGGTTACAATGGAGTTTTACTAATTAAAAAACCATTCTAAAAAGTGATTCTCTCCAAATAGTATATATATATTTTTAATTTCTATATAAATAATTATTTAGAACAATTTCCATTACACCCATCATATAAGATTAATAAAAAAAGACATTTCATAAAAATATGTCAATATAATATCATAATATATATTCCATATCATTTTATAAATTGAATTTTTATGACCATGCACCCAAAAGTTCAACAAAAAAAAGGGATATGGAACCACCTATAATAATATATTGTGAATAGTTGAAAATGGTTTGAATTCACTAAAAAAGAAAGAGTGAGAGCCCTAGAATCTAAAATGAAGCCTTAAAATTAATATCCAAATCATTTAGGTTTAGATAAAAGAAACCTAAGGACACCATGGATTTGTGGTAAAGATAAAACTATGAAATAGGGAAAAAGAAACCCAAAAATGAGGAGAGAAAGAACTTACTTGATGATTCCCTTTAATATCATGGGAGAAATGCTAATAAAATAAAACCTTAGAAATAGGATAAATAAGAATTAAATATTGAGGTAGGTAGGTTCAATTAAGGGAATAAAATGAGGTTTATAGGGTTTAATTTGACTAGTGGTAAGCTAATAATTTAATATTTTTAATAATATAGACATACTACATTGTTTGAATTGAATTAAACCCAAAAATACTCATTTTCTTCCTCTAATGAAACCTATCTCCATAATTATACTTAAATTAAGATTCCCCCTTATAGGAGTCATTTTTTTTGGAATTCATGCAAGTATATTCAAGGGAATCATCAAGTAAGTGCCACCTCTACTCTTTCTTAGGTTTATTCTTCCACATTACATAGTTTTATCTATACCCTAAATCCATTAAGACCTTCTACTTGTTGTACCCAAACCTAAATAAAATAAATTTTAATGTTATGTCTTAATTTTGGATTCATATAATATTAATTCTTCATTTTTAGTGAATTTATAGCATTTTAAGTGTTCACAGTGGATTATTGTAGGTAGTTCCATTTCCCTCTTTTGTTAGTTAAAATTTTGGGTGGTTAGTTATAGTGACCCAACATTTTATTACATTACTATTACATCATTAAAATATAAACAACATAATATTATTACACCATGAGGATCAATAGGTATAGATCCTTGGTAAAACTAGGACCATACATAACATTTACAACATGAATCACAAACATTTATTTAATTCAAACTTCTATAGCTTTTATTGGAACTTGACCTCTCCTTAGTACATGTATTTACCTGAGGATATACATCAAAAAGGGGTGATATAAAAGCCTAGTTAGTGGATAAATAAGAACCTGAAACAACATAACATTGGATTTTCCCAATCATTATCATCACAACATAGGCATATGATCATAATCATGAGAGGAAACATTAAAAGAAGACTTGGAACGTGGAAATGTACAAATAATAAAACATCATATCTTAGTGGTTAAATATAAAAAATAGTTGTGAAAAATTATATAATCATGTTCACACATCATTTACCTTTAACTCATGAGATTCATCACTTTACCCAATGCATTAGATCGCTATATAATTCTAGGCACACCCGTAACATTCAAACAATCATATCGCGCTATATAACTCCAGGCGCACCTGTCACATCATAACATTTTCATTATTATGCATTCCACATAGAAAATATAACAATAATTAATATAAATAAACCATATAAACGAATTTTTTTCATCTCATAAGAACACATCCATAAACTTTGGGTTCCCAAAAGAACGAGGGAATGCCATTCTTGATGCAAGGACGATCAACCTTGATTGAAAAGTAAAAGGTGTGTTTTTGAAAGAAGAGTTCATTTAGAAAAAATTTTGTTTGACATAAATAGTAGTGGAAAAAATTTATATCTCATAAAATATAATATAATTATGAAAAAATAATTTTTAAGGATTGAAAAGTCCAAAAATGGAGTGAAAGAGGGAGAACTCGATGAAAGAAAGGTGGGTACGAGAATTTCCGATTACCTTGTATCTGAACGTCTTCTTCACTTTAATGTATTGTATAACCACATTAGATTCATTAATTAAAAATTAAAAAATATTTTTTACATGAATATGGTTCATTGTTGTTTCATTACGTTATTTCATGGGCCTCTGGATTAGTTACAGTGTTTAAATCCATTGTTTAGGAACGTTCGTTTTTATGGTTTTCTTGAACGGTTCACTTGTATTCATGAATGGAAGTTCATGTAGAACATGAATAAACATAAAAAACTGATATTAAATTTTATTAATGATATTATAGAATTTTAAATGATCTTATATTGAATTATTTTATATACCATGTAGATGAATCATTAGTTAAGAATTTAATGATGATCATTTGGGTTAATTTGGGTGTTTTTTCGAACACAGTGAAGTTTTTTTGTTTAATCATTTAGTAACATGTACATAAGTTCATTAAAAAACGTTAAATAGGATATAATACATATAATAAAATATGATTAAACTGTAAAAATGGTTTCATGACCAGATCTAAATGCGGTAAAGAAAAATGAAAACATGTTGTTCTTGAAGGTGATAAATTAACACCTCACAAACAACATTTTCATTTCCAAAATAAAAATAAGAGGAGATGGGGGTTGGATGATATATTATCCCATTATTATAATAAAATTAATTTATATTTTGGATAATGTATTTACCATACCATGTGTATGAGGATAGGTGGAGAGAGATTAAGAAAAGAACATGAAATTGAAAGGAAATTAAAGGAAGAGATAGAGGGGGGAATTACCTCTTGAATCCTCCTTGAGGCACCTTGGATTGGTATTTCGATGATAGAAGAAGCTCTTGTAGTTTAAAGGAGGGGCTAGGGAAGATTTTTGGATAGAGTTTAGACAAGTATTGAAGCTTTAGAGGTGTAAAAGAATGAGCGTGTGAGGGGTGGTATTTATAGTGGAGGGGAGAGGGGTTTTCTCAACATAATATTCATTAATTTATTATTTCTCCTAAAGACAAGTAATAGTTATGATTACATGACCAAGAATAGGAATGTGTTCAGGTGAGTTTGAGATACTGGCCTTACATCATCCACACATCAGTTGATGACATCATAATTCATGTATTTAGCATTTATCGTAAATTATCGTATTTTGCAATTCTCCAAAAATTCATGTATTTCAGAAAAATCATAAAAATTCACCCTAACCATTTTTCAATGTATAGAATTTAAAAATTAAGTCCATTTTTCAAAAATAATTTTCTAAATATTATTAATTTATTTTTTAATTAAAATCATAATTTAATTGAAATATACAGTTTTTAAAACATTTATTTACTTATTCCAAAACATAGGCACGTCACACTTTCACTTAAATCCTATATATATACTATCATAGTTGAGGTTACTAGTCTTAAAGATATTTCACTATTCATAATGGTAACATTACTATTCATAAGGGTATGTTACTATTCACCAAAAATTATATTTGTTATATTAGACTCAAAAAATCACCCTGAACAGAACCGTGTATGTCATATTTTTTAAAATTTAAAACACAGAATCGACAAAATTATGTTTAATGGTCACATAGTATTTAGAATCATGATATGTCATTGTGCTTCCTAATGTGATTATACATTAAGTCATGATTATAAGAATGGATTTCCATTGATAAAAATTTGGGTCGTTATATTCTCGCCCCCGCCCCCTTATGAAATTTCACCCTCAAAATTTCGTTTTACGTAAATTGTTGAGGGTACTGCTCCTTCATCACCTCCTCCAGTTCCCATGTTGCTTATTCAAACATATGGTTCCTCCAAAACAATTTGAAAATATGGGTTGTCTTGTTGCTAAAACCTTTTCTCTATAGTAAATAATCTTTACTGGCTTCTTGTTATAGGAGAGATCATCCTCCAGCTATACCATCTCTGGGTTCAGGGATCTGATATGTACTTCCTTAGGAGTGAGATAAGAAATAAATCATGAACCTGAGCTATATTCGGTTGAAGCGTAAGCTTATATTCCATGTATCCTATGCTATTAAGGTTCTCAAAAGGGCCAATGTACCTAGGTATTACCTAAAATTTCTTCCCAAAACGCATGACTCTTTTCCAGGGTGATATTCTAAGGAAGACTTTATCTCCAACGTCAAACTCCAAGTCCCTTTGACAGTTGTCAGTATACATTTTTTTCATATGTTTAGAAGATTTGATATGTTTTTGGATGACTTGAATCGTCTCTGTCATATCTTTCACAAGATTAGGTCTAAGTAGATTTCTTTCTCCAACTTCATCCCAACAGATTGGAGTTCTACATCGCTTTCCATACAAAGATTTATATGGAGCCATCTGAATACTAGAGTGAAATATATTGTTGTATGAGAACTCAACCAATGGGAGATGTTAATCCCATCCAACATTTAATTCTAAATAGCATGATCTTACTATGTATTCAATCATCTGAATAGTCTTTTCAGATTGGCCCTTAGTTTGGGGTTGATAGGCCGTGCTGAAATTTAATTCAGTACTCAAAGCATGTTGAAGACTTCTCCAAAATTTAGATTTGAACCTTGGATCATGATCAAATACAATTGGTAGTGGAACACCATGGAGTCTAATTATTTCCTTCACATATATCTTTTCAAGATGTTCAAGCGAGAGATATTACCGAATAATGATAAAATTAGCAGTCTTGGTGAGTCAGTCAATCACAACACATCACATTATTTCCCTTCAATATCATCATGAGACCCATGAAAAATTCCATAGTGACATTATCCCATTTCCACATGGGTATAGGCAATGGTTTCATCAACCCTTTTGACTTTTTTCACTCTTCTTTAACTTGCTGACATACCAAGCACCTTGATATATATTCCACAATCCCCTTCTTCATGTTATCCCACTGAAAGTGTTCTCAGAGATCTTGATACATCTTGGTGCTACCATAATGTATAGAGAATGTTGAGCTATGTGTATTATAAAATAACTCCTTATTTATCCTAGTTGATGAAGGCATGCAAAGATGTGTTCCAAACATAATCACACCATCATCGTCAATATGGAACTCGTGCAGATTCCCTTCCTTTACTGGATTCACCTTCTTTTGTAACTCCAGACCATACCTTTGTGCCTCCTTAATAATGTTTTGTATTTATGGTTGCACAATCATTTGGGAAAGGTAGGATCTATCTTCTACCCTTATGACTTCAAAATCCATCCTTTTCATATCAAAGAAGATAGGGTCTTTCTCAATCTACAACATGGATAGAGTATCAGGTTCTTTTCTGCTTAGAGCATCACCTACCTTATTTTCCTTTCCAATATGATAGTGAATAGAGAAATCGTAGTCCTTGATTAGCTCTAACCATATCCTTTGACACATGTTTAGATCCTTTTGTGTTAATATATACTTTAGGATATTTTTATTGGCGTATAGGTCACACTTCTCACCATAAAGGTAGTGCCACCATATTTTCAAGGAAAAAATCATAGATTCTAGCTCTAGATCATGCATTGGGTAGTTCTCCTCATGGATCTTCAACTTCCATGAGGTATAGGCTATCACATTATCATTTTTCATGAGTACACGACCCAATACATTCTATGAAGCATCACGATATATCACAAAAGATTATCCAATTTTCAGTAGTGTGAGTATATGTAACACCCCAAAATTTTATGAAAAATATTCTTTTTAATTTCATTAATGTCTTGTGTTGTACGCTACACCAAAAGAAGCTTTCACAACACGCATCCTTGACTTGCCTTCCATTACACGCAATCGCGACCTTCCTCGATAGCGTGTGTAGTACGCAATAACGAGTTTCACTAAACAGCAATATGCTATTAAAATATTATTAAAACTAGCCGTTATGAATAGTAATAACCACTTTTTGAAATTTTGTAAATTTTATTTTATCAAAATGGACTTTATTTTTGGATTCGTAATATCGAAATTAGATTAGGGTGAAATTTTGGTACTTTTCGGATAACTTTTATTTTCTGATGAATAGTGAAAATTACTAAATTTTAATTAAAAACAACTTTTTTAATCGAAATAATTAATAGTGATAAATTATTAATTTGAGTGGTTTTAAAGTATGTTTAGAATATATTTTTACAATTCAATACAATGTTGGTCATTGGATGTAATTTCACATTTACACCAGACATAAACAAGTGTTAATCTTTTGATAGTTATTATCTCTTAAAAACACGCTATTTGTTGTGACAACAGAAATTAATTATAAAATAAAGTAATGCAACTTATATGTTGGGAATTTTGTAAAATAGAAATAATTTTTGAATTCGGAATATCAATTATAGCTTAGGGTGAAATTTTGGCATTTTTCTGGAAAACTTCAATTTTTGATGAATAGTGAAACTACTAAGTGGTAGTTAAAAAAATTAATTTTTTCATAAATCGTAATTTTACCACTTTTGTGAATGGAATTTCAAAAATCCGAGAGACACGGTTGATGTCAGTAAGTAAAATGTGGTTCAATAAGATGAAAATAATTTTTGGTGAATAATAACTTTTTACTTTTATTTACCACGGTTAAAAGTAAATAGGGTAATTAAGGGTAAAAATGATATTAATATTACCCTAACACATGTCCTAATCCTATTGGACAAGTTTATCTCGACCAAAAACAACCTTAAGTGTAAAATATTATCATTTAGGCCCACTTTGATTAGATTAGGACATTTATTATTATTTAATTCAAAGAAGAGTTAAAAGAGTTAAAATCAAAGTTTATTTACTAAAACATTTTTAATATAGGGTTATACATAATATAATTTCGACTATAAATATTCATTAGACAGATAAAAATATATCCTACATAATGGTATTTTATTTGTAATTTTTATACTTTAAATAATTTAATTTATTTATGACACAACGATGATGAAGTAATTATCTTTTTAAGAAATTTTAACATAATTGATGTTATAAATGCCCAAATAAATGTAATTTGAGACTTTTTATGACTTAAACTAATTTTCTAGGTTAATATGACATGTTATTGTTGATTTAAGTAACTTGGATCGAACTTATCATTCTGTTAAAAATTTCATAAAAATCATGTACCAAATAGTGTCAAAATTGACATAAATTAGTTTTTAAAACAAATATTATATTATTAATTGTTATTTAATTCCTAAAAATCTCAGGTTCGGCCAAATGACATAGATAAGGATATATATATTAATAATAAACAACTTGGGGTTCGTTTGGCTTGATATAGTAAGTTTATTAACCATATAGTGTAAGAAAACAAAAAGACACGGTAAAAGTTAAATTATTTAACTTAGAGTTAAATCTAATTGATAAGGTTAAAATAATAACCTAAACTTGTCTAAATCCTATTTGATGAGAGGATTTCGACACATACCCACTTTATCTTCGAAATAAGACCATTTGGAACCATTATAAACCGAATTTAACCTTAATATAAAATAATATTTTGAGATATTCCTAAGGTGCCCCTCTCCTCCCTTTTAAAAGGGCACCTCCTCCCTCTCCTCCTCACACCAATTTGAGCATTCAAGCTCAGCCAAACCCTGCCAAAATCAATTCTCCACTTCACTAGTATCATCCTAGAGGTCCTGGTCTTCTTCAAAGACCATCCTTAGTTCTTTAAGCGGAGGTTAAGAAAAGGCGCGTCAAAAAGAGGTAATATGGATTACCGATCTTTTTCAATTTCTTTCTTCTTCAACTTCTTCTTCTTTAGTTGTTTCATGATAAATTAATAACATCAGTATTTATTATATACTGATATGTTATTATAAATATGAAACAACTCTAATTAACCTTCTAACCATCCTACGGAAAAAGGAAATCACCGCGAGTGCGTACGTACAGAATACCGTCTCCACGCCGTGGTGTAATCTATTTTCCGCCACCTCCTTGATTGTATGGGTATAATGGTGTAAGGAGTAACTATATATGATTATTATAGAGTTATATTGATACTGAAATAGTATACATAAACATCAACACAATTCCACTACCATTGGAATGATATCATCGCTCGTGCGTACGTACGGACTACCGTCTCCACGACGCGATGAGATTCATTCTCCATGTTAACCATTTAAGAATAATTATAAAGTATATATAAGAAATAATAATGAAATATATGAAATTATAAGGCTACTGGATTTATGTATATATGTATTTCATCTACTTACTTCCATTCAAGACAATGCGGAAAGGAAAACAGCGTTCATGCGTACGTACGGACTACCGTCTCCATGAACGGTGTGTTTCATTTAATTTATATATTTATTAAATATATATATATATACTGAATATATATGATATATAAATCATTTTTTATATTTTGGAAGTAAGTAAATCATGATATAAGTAATAATAATGTCAAGAACAACAAGTCCAAACACCTACGATAAATGAAACGATTTTACCCAAAACGCTTCTTTAACATGGAATTTACAAAAGAACGGGTAATATAAAGCCATAAGTGAACCATATATGATATCATAACAATTAATATGATTCTGCAATAAGTTAATGACATTATTTAAATCATTATACAGGAGGTTCGGACACTTACGAAGCAAATCGGACTTAAGGTAAGGGAAATATCACAATCTCATTTTTATCCGAGATTGTTTATACTTTAGTATTTACTGGGGTGTATTTTATCATCCACATCCATCTTTCCTCAATATGTAATATTATTTCCATTCACCTACAATTTTTTAAATCCTATTTTACCCTTTGGTGAGTTTTTAGTAAAAGATATGAAAGGAATCTTTTGTCGTTTTTCGTATGAGGTACTTTTTTGACTTTTCCGACAAAAGTACGCGAAGAATGTTTTTTTTAACATATACGGCATGAATGGATTTTTAAAACATTATTTCCAAGAATCTTCCTTTACAAGTTTTCAAGTTTATTTTTAATCAAATTCTTTTAGTTTAAAATTTCATGACATGTTAAGAAAGGAAAAATGTTTTTGAAGTAGAAAGGATATTTTCCTCAAGAATGGAGTTCAAGTGTTTTATCAAAATTATTTTCCATCTAAGATAATAAAGGGTTCTGTTTCTATCCCTATTATTATATTGATTTGATTATGTTGTGATGGAAATATTTTTATGAATTTCTTTATCTTATATGAATTGTTTTATGATGTCATGATGTTTAAGAATCCCATTTTTATTACATGGGTTATGCAATGATGTCTGATTTATGATTTTGTGGCACACATAAGAATGGTATCATTATGAGATGGGTGGGACCTATATCTCCCTCCAATGCATTGGGTAAATATTTTATATCTCATGAGATAGACATGGCTGGAATGGTAGGTTATACCGGTTCAGTGAAACAGGACTGAAACGAGGGTGACTCGGTTCAGAAAGGGACTTTGTCCACTAAGATAGTCTTGGCAATGAGTCTTGACTAACAAGAAATGATTCTCTATGATTATGTGTGTATGCCACAAAGTTTCCTGTTTTAAGTTATGATTATTGGGATTTCATTTCACTACTATGATTTATCCCATGTTATGAAATTATGCTCTCTTTTGCAGGTTAAGATTTCCAAAAGTTATGTTCTTATGAATATGATGTGATTGATTTTTCTTTTGTTTACCCTTACTGAGCATTTGAGCTCACCATTTTATGTTTTATTTTCCCCAGGATATAAAGAAAGGTTTTACGTAAAAAAAAGGGAAGATCTTTATCGGAGATATTGAAGATCTTTCACCACGATTAGAAGATTACGTTCCGAGTTTCCAAAGACACTAAACTATTACGATCCTTGTGTGTGTGTTTTTTGTTATGTACTAAGTATTCCTCAAAAGTAATGTAATGTCCATGTACATCAAGATTTGGGTCTCTACAGTTGGTATCAGAGGAAAGGTTTAGTCAACCTTTGGAAACTAGGATGCGAGAACTTTAGTGAGATCTATAGAGATATTTATAAGGTATGTCTAGGGATGTCCCTAAGGATAAGAATACATATAGGATACAGTCCTAGAACCACGGTAACAATCATAGAATTTAACCTAAGATGTTAGATATTGAGGATACTCCACCTTTATTATGTTGTTTTCCCTAGCATGTTTTTTTCCTCTCACACTATTCTTTTTTTTTGGGTTTTAGAAAATGGCTGGAAACAAGATGATTCATGATAATGGAGGATATGATGGACAATGGAATGATATTCTTAATAATGAAATGGGATTTGGAAGTCCAAACATCATTATTATGCCGAATCAGCAATCTCATAATATGATCAATAAAGTAAAATTTGGTAAGTTTCCTAACTCGACTAATAAGAGAAAGATGGAGTTTCATGATGATCATAGAGGAAAGAAAGTTCAATTTCCCCTATGTAAATCATGTGGGAAGAGGCATCAAGGAGAATGTTTCAAAGGAACTGGAAGATGCTTTGGGTGTGGAAAATAAGGACACAAAGCAAGTAAGTGCAAAGGAAAAGGTTCAGTTAACAACATGGATGAGGATAATGGTATTGCTACGACATCAACAATGGTTAAATGTTTTAAATGTGGAATGTACGGGCATTATGCAAACCAATGCCCTAAGGGAAAGTCTCATGAAGATAATCAGTATGGTCGTATGGGAAGTATTTATGTTGATGATGATGAAGAGACTACAAATGATATGTGAGATGAAAGAATTGTTGAAGCTCGGTCAATGGTTTAAGAAGGTAGTGGAATGATTACATGTTTATCAAGTGTAATGTTGTATAAGTAATCTCATGGTACTATGGAATAAAGAGACATCTAAGGATTGTTACACTATTGTCTTTCCTAAGTTTTTAAAGTGTATGATTAATGGCACTAGTAACCATGGAATGTTATTCAGATATTTTTTGGAAAGTAGATGATATGCGCATAATGAAGGAATAATAAGATAATGAGGTGTTTTATTGTATTCATGAGCTCATGACCGATATAAGGAGAAGGTTATATCATGGTTTGAGTATATAGAATTTTTGGATTTTGGTATGTGGAAAGAGTTAACTTTTAACTCCATTCATGTTTTCACTAAGGTTCAATGGGTATTCAAGAGAATACATGATTAAGGACTTTGAAAGTTTGGAATGTGACCAACAAAACATATCTTATGATATATGGGGATCAACGATGGTATTAAATCTCTAGTAATCGTTTTCACTATGTTATGAGAGTGGACAGCAGTATTATGGATAAGCCTAAAGATTGGAATGGATTATGTTGGACATAAGTTAGTATTGTTTAAGGATAGATGTTTTTTCGATATTATTGATGGAATGTTATAGTAATATAGTTTTAGAAAAAGGACAACCTGCAGGACGGGCGACAGCCCATCGTGTTGGACAAGGCTGTGCGAATCGAACCCACAACCGAAGTGAGACTGGCCTTTATCGCCTACCACTGGCCTACAGGAAGTCCCTGGTTAGTAGAAACTAGTTTTATTTTATTAAGCGGTATGATATATGAAGTATAAGTTCATTTTTGGAACCATATACGATTAACCATAAGATGGACTTATAACTTTTGCTAACCTTTTGTTTGAAAGAGATGGAATGACCCATCATTCTATCACATGATCTGCTAACACATCACGAATGATAAATTCAACTTCATTTCTTTAAGAGATAAAGTGGAAATTGTCCAAAGAACGACAAACGGTGAGACTATACCAAAATCACGAAAGTATTTCTTCTAATTCCAATTTCATCAACTTTAGAGAAATGATCTTGAAAACCAAAAATGTTGTCTTAATGATCTTATATATGATGAATCAAATGGTACCTTAGATCGTCACAAATTTATGGATTTGTGATTTCTAGATTTTCCATAGCCATGTTCTCTACCACTCTGCATCAGAACATGATGGTTAGATTTCTCTTCCATATCCATATTTTCACCTACGGGGAAACCCAGTGATTAGTTTAATTGGGTAACCGTTACATTTCATACTTTTGTTTTTAAAGATTGGTTTTGGTATTTCTTTTTACGATGTGGGTTTCTATTCAAGAAACTTTCGAATAGTAAACCATTTATAACCCCGATGAATTTCGAGGGCGAAATTCATTTTAAGGGGGGTAGAATGTAACACCCCAAAATTTTATGAAAAATATTCTTTTTAATTTCATTAATGTCTTGTGTTGTATGCTACACCAAAAGAAGCTTTCACAACATGCATCCTTGACTTGCCTTCCATTACACGCAATCGCGACCTTCCTCGATAGCGTGTGTAGTACGCAATAACAAGTTTCATTAAATAGCAATATGCTATTAAAATATTATTAAAACTAGCCATTATGAATAGTAATAACCACTTTTTGAAATTTTTTAAATTTTATTTTATCAAAATGGACTTTATTTTTGGATTCGTAATATCGAAATTAGCTTAGGGTGAAATTTTGGTACTTTTCGGATAACTTTTATTTTCTGATGAATAGTGAAAATTACTAAATTTTAATTAAAAACAACTTTTTTAATCGAAATAATTAATAGTGATAAATTATTAATTTGAGTGGTTTTAAAGTATATTTAGAATATATTTTTACAATTCAATACAATATTGGTCATTGGATGTAATTTCACATTTACACCAGACATAAACAAGTGTTAATCTTTTGATAGTTATTATCTCTTAAAAACACGCTATTTGTTGTGACAGTGGAAATTAATTATAAAATTAATTAATGAAACTTATATGTTGGGAATTTTGTAAAATATAAATCATTTTTGAATTCGGAATATCAATTATAGATTAGGGTGAAATTTTGGCATATTTCTGGAAAACATCAATTTTTGATGAATAGTGAAACTACTAAGTGGTAGTTAAAAAAATTAATTTTTTCATAAATCGTAATTTTACCGCTTCTGTGAATGGAATTTCAAAAATCCGAGAGACACGGTTGATGTCAGTAAGTAAAATGTGGTTCAATAAGATGAAAATAATTTTTGGTGAATAGTAACTTTTTTACTTTTATTTACCACGGTTAAAAGTAAATAGGGTAATTAAGGGTACAAATGATATTAATATTACACTAACACATGTCCTAATCCTATTGGACAAGTGTATCTCGACCAAAAACAACCTTAATTGTAAAATATTATCATTTAGGCCCACTTGGATTAGATTAGGACATTTATTATTATTTAATTCAAAGAAGAGTTAAAAGAGTTAAAATCAAAGGTTATTTACTAAAACATTTTTAATATAGGGTTATACATAATATAATTTCGACTATAAATATTAATTAGAAATCTAAAAATATTTCCTACATAATGGTATTTTATTTGTAATTTTTATACTTTAAATAATTTAATTTATTTATGACACAACGATGATGCAGTAATTACCTTTTTAAGAAAATATTAACATAATTGATGTTATAAATGCCCAAATAAATGTAATTTGAGACTTTTTATGACTTAAACTAATTTTCTAGGTTAATATGACATGGTATTGTTGATTTAAGTAACTTGTTTTGAACTTATCATTCTGTTAAAAATTTCATAAAAATCATGTACCAAATAATGTCAAAATTGACATAAATTAGTTTTTAAAACAAATATAATATTATTAATTGTTATTTAATTCCTAAAAATCTATGGTTCGGCCAAATGACTTAGATAAGGATAGATATATTAATAATAAACAACTTGGGGTTCTTTTGTCTTGATATAGTAAGTTTATTAACCATATAGTGTAAGAAAACAAAAAGACACGGTAAAAGTTAAATTATTTAACTTAGAGTGAAATCTAATTGATAAGGTTAAAATAATAACCTAAACTTGTCTAAATCCTATTGGTTGAGAGGATTTCGACCCATCCCCACTTTATCTTTAAAATAAGACCATTTGGAACCATTATAAACCGAATTTGACCTTAATATAAAATAATATTTTGAGATATTCCTAAGGTGCCCCTCCCCTCCCTTATAAAAGGGCACCTCCTCCCTCTCCTCCTCACAGCAATTTGAGCATTCAATCTCGTCCAAAACCTGCCGAAATCTCTTCTCCACTTCCCTAGTATAATCCTAGAGGTCCTGGTCTTCTTCAAAGACAATCCTTAGTTCTTTAAGTGGAGGTTAAGAAAAGGCGCGTCAAAAAGAGGTAATATCCATTACCGATC
The DNA here is from genome assembly GCA_963277665.1 of Viscum album. Lineage (NCBI taxonomy): Eukaryota > Viridiplantae > Streptophyta > Magnoliopsida > Santalales > Viscaceae > Viscum > Viscum album. The sequence goes on from OY728126.1 coordinate 459,931,397, forward strand.
GTTTTCAATTTCTTTCTTCTTCAACTTCTTCTTCTTTAGTTGTTTCATGATAAAGTAATAACATAATTATTTATTATATACTGATATGTTATTATAAATATGAAACAACTCTAATTAACCTTCTAACCATCCTACGGAAAAAGGAAATCACCTTGCATGCGTACGTACGGAATACCGTCTCCACGCCGTGGTGTAATCTATTTTCCACCACCTACTTAATTGGATGGGTATAATGGTGTAAGGAGTAACTATATATGATTATTATAGAGTGATATTGATACTGAAATAGTATACATACACTTCAACACAATTCCACGACCATGGGAATGATATCATCGCTCGTGCGTACGTACAGACTACCGTCTGCACGACGCGATGAGATTAATTCTCCATGTTAACCATTTAAGAATAATTATAAAGTATATATAAGAAATAATAATGAAATATATGACATTATAAGGCTACTGGATTTATGTATATATGTATGTCATCTACTTACTTCCATTCAAGACAATGAGGAAAGGAAACAGCATTCATGCGTACGTACGGACTACCGTCTCCATGAACGGTGTGTTTAATTTCATTTATATATTTATTAAATATATATATACTGAATATATATGATATATAAATCATGTTTTATATTCTTGAAGTAATTAAATCATGATATAAGTAATAATAATGTCACAAACCACAAGTCCAAACACCTACGATAAATGAAACGATTTTACCCAAAACGCTTCTTTAACATGGAATTTACAAAAGAACGGGTAATATAAAGTCATAAGTGAACCATATATGATATCATAACAATGAATATGATTCTTTAATAAGTTAATGACATTATTTAAATCATTATACAGGAGGTTCGGACACTTACGAAGCAAATCGGACTTAAGGTAAGGGAAATATCACAATCTCATTTTTATCCGAGATTGTTTATACTTTAGTATTTAATGGGGTGTATTTTATCATCCACATCCATGTTTCTTGAATATGTAATATTATTTCCATTCACCTACAATTTTTTAAATCCTATTTTACCCTTCGGTGAGTTTTTAGTAAAAGATATGAAAGGTATCTTTTGTCGTTTTTCGTACGAGGTACTTTTTTGACTTTTCCGACAAAAGTACGGGAAGAATGTTTTTTTTAACATATACGGCATGAATGGATTTTTAAAACATTATTTCCAAGAAGCTTCCTTTACAAGTTTTCAAGTTTATTTTTAATTAACTTCTTTTAGTTTAAAATTGTATGACATGTTAAGAAAGGAAAAATGTTTTTGAAGTAGAAAGGATATTTTCCTCAAGAATGGAGTTCTAGTGTTTTATCAAAATTATTTTCCATCTAAGATAATAAAGGGTTCTGTTTCTATCCCTATTATTATATTGATTTGATTATGTTGTGATAGAAATATTTTTATGAATTCTTTTATCTTATATGAATTGTTTTATGATGTCATGATGTTTAAGAATCCCATTTTTATTACATGGGTTATACAATGATGTCTGATTTATGATTTTGTGGCACACATAAGAATGGTATCATTATGAGATGGGTGAGACCTATATCTCCCTTCAATGCATTGTGTAAAGATTTTATATCTCATGAGATAGACATGGCTAGAATGGTAGGTTATACCGGTTCAGTGAAACAGGAGTGAAATGAGGGTGACTCGGTTCAGAAAGGGACTTTTTCCACTAAGATAGTCTTGGCAATGAGTCTTGACTAACAAGAAATGATTCTCTATGATTATGTGTGTATGCCACAAAGTTTCATGTTTTAAGTTATGATTATTGGGATTTCATTTCACTACTATGATTTATCCCATGTTATGAAATTATGCTCTCTTTTGCAGGTTAAGATTTCCAAAAGTTATGTTCTTATGAATATGATGTGATTGATTTTTATTTTGTTTACCCTTACTGAGCATTTGAGCTCACCCTTTTATGTTTTCTTTTCCCCAGGATATAAAGAAAGGTTTTAGGTAAAAAAAAGGGAAGATCTTTATGAGAGATATTGAAGATCTTTCACCACGATTAGAAGATTACGTTCCAAGTTTCCAAAGACACTAAACTATTACGATCATTGTGTGTGTGTTTTTTATTATGTAATAAGTATTCCGCAAAAGTAATGTAATGTTCATGTACGTCAAGCTTCGGGTCTCTACAGTTGGTATCAGAGGAAAGGTTTAGTCAACCTTTGAAACTAGAATGCGAGAACTTTAGTGAGATCCCTTGAGATATTTATAAGGTATTTCTAGGGATGTCCCTAAGGATACGTATACGTATAGGATACAGTCCTAGAACTACGGTAATGATCCTAGAATTTAACCTAAGATGTTAGATATTGAGGATACTCCACCTTTTTTATGTTGTTTTCTCTAGCATGATTTTTGCCTCTCACACTATTCTTTTTTTTGGGTTTTAGAAAATGGCTGGAAACAAGATGATTCACGATAATGGAGGATATGATGGACAATGGAATGATATTATTCATAATGAAATGGGATTTGGAAGTCCAAACATCATTATTATGCCGAATCAGCAATCTCATAATATGATCAATAAATTAAAATTTGGTAAGTTTCCTGACTTGGCTAATAAGAGAAAGATGGAGTTTCATGATGATCATAGAAGAAAGAAAGTTCAATTTCCCCTATGTAAATCATGTGGGAAGAGGCATCAAGGAGAATGTTTCAAAGGAACTGGAAGATGCTTTGGGTATGGAAAAGAAGGACACAAAGCAAGTAAGTGCAAAGGAAAAGGTTCAGTTAACAACATGGATGAGGATAATGGTTTTGCTACGACATCAACAATGGTTAAATGTTTTAAATGTGGAATGTACCGGCATTATGCAAATTAATTCCCTAAGGGAAAGTCTCATGAAGATAATCAGTATGGTCGTATGGGAAGTATTTATGTTGATGATGATGAAGAGACTACAAATGATATGTGAGATGAAAGAATTGTTGAAGCTCGGTCAATGGTTTAAGAAGGTAGTGGAATGATTACATGTTTATCAAGTGTAATGTTGTATAAGTAATCTCATGGTACTATGGAATAAAGAGACATCTAAGGATTGTTACACTATTGTCTTTCCTAAGTTTTTAAAGTGTATGATTAATGGTAATAGTAACCATGGAATGTTATTCAGATATTTTTTGGAAAGTAGATGATATGCGCATAATGAAGGAATAATAAGATAATGAGGTGTTTGATTGTATTCATGAGCTCATGACTGATATAAGGAGAAGGTTATATCATGGATTGAGTATATAGAATTTTTGGATTTTGGTATGTGGAAAGAGTTAACTTTTAACTGCATTCATGTTTTCACTAAGGTTCAATGGGTATTCAAGAGAATACATGATTAAGGACTTTGAATGTTTGGAATGTGACCAACAAAACATATCTTATGATATATGGGGATCAACGATGGTATTAAATCTCCGGTAATCATTTTCACTATGTTATGAGAGTGGAATACAGTATTATGGATAAGCCTAAAGATTGGAATGGATTATGTTGGACATAATTTAGTATTGTTTAAGGATAGAAGTTTTTTCGATATTATTGATGGGATGTTATAGTAATATAGTTTTACAAAAAGGACAACCTGTAGGACGGGCGACACCCATCGCGTCAGACAAGGCTGTGGGAATCGAACCCACAACCGAAGTGCGACTGGCCTTTATCGCCTACCACTGGCCTACAGGAAGTCCCTGGTTAGTAGAAACTAGTTTTATTTTATTAAGCGGTATGATATATGAAGTATAAGTTCATTTTTGGAACCATATACGATTAACCATATAATGGACTTATAACTTTTGCTATCCTTTTGTTTGAAAGAGATGGAATGACCCATCATTCTATCACATGATCTGCTAACACATCACGAATGACAAATTCAACTTCATTTCTTTAAGATATGAAGTGGAAATTGTCCAAAGAACGACAAATGGTGAGACTATACCAAAATCACGAAAGTATTTCTTCTAATTCCAATTTCATCAACTTTAGAGAAATGATCTTGAAAACCAAAAATGTTGTCTTAGTGATCTTATATCTGATGAATCAGATGATACCTTAGATCATCACAAATTTATGGCTTTGTGATTGCTAGCTTTTCCATAGCCATGTTCTCTACCACTCTCCATCAGAACATGATGGTTAGATTTCTCTTCCATATCCATATTTTCAAATATGTGGAAACCCAGTGATTAGTTTAATTGGGTAAAATTTACGTTTCATACTTTTGTTTTTAAAGATTGGTTTTGGTATTCCTTTTTAAGATGTGGGTTTCTATTAAAGAAACTTTCGAATAGTAAACCATTTATAACCCCGACTAATTTCGAGGGAGAAATTCATTTTAAGGGGGGTAGAATGTAACACCCCGAAATTTTATGAAAAATATTCTTTTTAATTTCATTAATGTCTTGTGTTGTACGATACACCAAAAGAAGCTTTCACAATACACATCCTTGTCTTGCCTTCCATTACACGTAATCGCGACCTTCCTCGATAGCGTGTGTAGTACGCAATAACGAGTTTCACTAAACAGCAATATGCTATTAAAATATTATTAAAACTAGCCGTTATGAATAGTAATAACCACTTTTTAAAATTTTGTAAAATTTATTTTATCAAAATGGACTTTATTTTTGGATTCGTAATATCGAAATTAGCTTAGGGTGAAATTTTGGTACTTTTCGGATAACTTTTATTTTCTGATGAATAGTGAAAATTACTAAATTTTAATTAAAAACAACTTTTTTAATCGAAATAATTAATAGTGATAAATTATTAATTTGAGTGGTTTTAAAGTATATTTTGAATATATTTTTACAATTCAATACAATGTTGGTCATTGGATGTAATTTCACATTTACACCAGACATAAACAAGTGTTAATCTTTTGATAGTTATTGTCTCTTAAAAACACGCTATTTGTTGTGAAAGCAGAAATTAATTATAAAATTAATTAATGAAACTTATATGTTGGGAATTTTGTAAAATAGAAATCATTTTTGAATTCGGAATATCAATTATATCTTAGGGTGAAATTTTGGCATTTTTCTGGAAAACTTCAATTTTTGATGAATAGTGAAACTACTAAGTGGTAGTTAAAAAAATTAATTTTTTCATAAATCGTAATTTTACCGCTTCTGTGAATGTAATTTAAAAAATCCGAGAGACATGATTGATGTCAGTAAGTAAAATGTGGTTCAATAAGATGAAAATAATTTTTGGTGAATAGTAACTTTTTACTTTTATTTACCACGGTTAAAAGTAAATAGGGTAATTAAGGGTAAAAATGATTTTAATATTACCCTAACACATGTACTAATCCTATTGGACAAGTGTATCTCGACCAAAAAAAACCTTAAGTGTAAAATATTATCATTTAGGCCCACTTGGATTAGATTAGGACATTTATTATTATTTAATTCAATGAAGATTTAAAAGAGTTAAAATCAAAGTTTATTTACTAAAACATTGTTAATATTGAGTTATACATAATATAATTTCGTCTATAAATATTAATTAGAAAGATAAAAAGATTTCCTACATAATGGTATTTTATTTTTAATCTTTATACTTTAAATAATTTAATTTATTTATGACACAATGATGATGCAGTAATTATTTTTTTAAGAAAATATTAACATAATTGATGTTATAAATGCCCAAATAAATGTAATTTGAGACTTTTTATTACTTAAACTAATTTTCTAGGTTAATATGACATGTTATTGTTGAGTTAAGAAACTTGGTTCGAACTTATCATTCTGTTAAAAATTTCATAAAAATCATGTACCAAATAGTGTCAAAATTGACATAAATTAGTTGTTAAAACAAATATTATATTATTAATTGTTATTTAATTCATAAAAATCTAAGGTTCAGCCAAATGACTTAGATAAGGATATATATATTAATAATAAACAACTTGGGGTTCGTTTGGCTTGATATAGTAAGTTTATTAACCATATAGTGTAAGAAAACAGAAAGACACCGTAAAAGTTAAATTATTTAACTTAGAGTTAAATCTAATTGATAAGGTTAAAATAATAACCTAAACTTGTATAAATCCTATTGGATGAGAGGCTTTCGACCCATCCCCACTTTATCTTGGAAATAAGACCATTTGGAACCATTATAAACCGAATTTGACCTTAATATAAAATAATATTTTGAGATATTCCTAAGGTGCCCCTCCCCTCCCTTATAAAAGGGAACCTCCTCACTCTCCTCCTCACACCAATTTGAGCATTCAATCTCGGCCAAACCCTGCTAAAATCTCTTCTACACTTCCCTAGTATCATCCTAGAGGTCCTGGTCTTCTTCAAAAACAATCCTTAGTTCTTTAAGTGGAGGTTAAGAAAAGGCGCGTCAAAAAGAGGTAATATCCATTACCGATCTTTTTCAATTTCTTTCTTCTTCAACTTCTTCTTCTTTAGTTGTTTCATGATAAAGTAATAACATCATTATTTCTTATATACTGATATGTTATTATAAATATGAAACAACTCTAATTAACCTTCTAACCATTCTACGGAAAAAGGAAATCACCGTGCGTGCGTACGTACAAAATACCGTCTCCACGCCGTGGTGTAATCTATTTTCCACCACCTCCTTAATTGGATGGGTATAATGGTGTAAGGAGTAACTATATATGATTATTATAGAGTGATATTGATACTGAAACAGTATACATACACTTCAACACAATTCAACGACCATGGGAATGATATCATCGCTCGTGCATACGTACGGACTACCGTCTCCACGACGCGATGAGATTCATTCTCCATGTTAACCATTTAAGAATAATTATAAAGTATATATAAGCAATAATAATGAAATATATGACATTATAAGGCTACTGTATTTATGTATATATGTATGTCATCTACTTACTTCCATTCAAGACAATGAGGAAAGGAAAACAGCGTTCATGCGTACGTACGAACTACTGTCTCCATGAACGGTGTGTTTCATTTCATTTATATATTTATTAAATATATATATACTGAATATATATGATATATAAATCATTTTTTATATTCTTGAAGTAAGTAAATCCTGATATAAGTAATAATAATGTCAAGAACAACAAGTCCAAACACCTACGATAAATGAAACGATTTTACCCAAAACGCTTCTTTAACATGGAATTTACAAAAGAACGGGTAATATAAAGTCATAAGTGAACCATATATGATATCATAACAATGAATATGATTCTGTAATAAGTTAATTACATTATTTAAATCATTATAGAGGAGGTTCGGACACTTACGAAGCAAATCGGACATAAGGTAAGGGAAATATCACAATCTCATTTTTATCCGAGATTGTTTATGCTTTAGTATTTACTGGGGTGTATTTTATCATCCACATCCATGTTTCCTCAATATGTAATATTATTTCCATTCAAATACAATTTTTTAAATCCTATTTTACCCTTCGGTGAGTTTTTAGTAAAAGATATGAAAGGAATCTTTTGTCGTTTTTCGTACGAGGTACTTTTTTGACTTTTCCGACAAAAGTACGCGAAGAATGTTCTTTTTAACATATATGGGATGAATGGATTTTTAAAACATTATTTCCAAGAAGCTTCCTTTACAAGTTTTCAATTTTATTTTTAATCAACTTCTTTTAGTTTAAAATTGTATGACATGTTAAGAAAGGAAAAATGTTTTTGAAGTAGAAAGGATATTTTCCTCAAGAATGGAGTTCAAGTGTTTTATCAAAATTATTTTCCATATAAGATAATAAAGGGTTCTGTTTCTATCCCTATTATTATATTGATTTGATTATGTTGTGATGGAAATATTTTTATGAATTCCTTTATCTTATATGAATTGTTTTATAATGTCATGATGTTTAAGAATCCCATTTTTATTACATGGGTTATGCAATGATGTCTGATTTATGATTTTGTGGCACACATAAGAATGGTATCATTATGAGATGGGTGAGACCTATATATCCCTCCAATTCATTGGGTAAAGATTTTATATCTCATGAGATAGACATGGCTGGAATGGTAGGTTATACCGGTTCAGTGAAACAGGATTGAAATGAGGGTGACTCGGTTCAGAAAGGGAATTTGTCCACTAAGATAGTCTTGGCAATGAGTCTTGACTAACAAGAAATGATTCTCTATGATTATGTGTGTATGACACAATGTTTAATGTTTTAAGTTATGATTATTGGGATTTCATTTCACTACTATGATTTATCCCATGTTATGAAATTATGCTCTCTTTTGCAGGTTAAGATTTCCAAAAGTTATGTTCTTATGAATATGAGGTGATTGATTTTTCTTTTGTTTACCCTTACTGAGCATTTGAGCTCACCCTTTTATGTTTTATTTTCCCCAGAATATAAAGAAAGGTTTTAGGTAAAAAAAGGGAAGATCTTTATGGGAGATATTGAAGATCTTTCACCACGATTAGAAGATTACGTTCCGAGTTTCCAAAGACACTAAACTATTACGATCCTTGTGTGTGTGTTTTTTGTTATGTACTAAGTATTCCGCAAAAGTAATGTAATGTTCATGTACGTCAATCTTCGGGTCTCTATAGTTGGTATCAGAGGAAAGGTTTAGTCAACCTTTGGAAACTAGGATGCGAGAACTTTAGTGAGATCCCTAGAGATATTTATAAGGTATTTCTAGGGATGTCCATAAGGATAAGTATACGTATAGGATACAGTACTAGAACTACGGTAATGATCATAGAATTTAACCTAAGATGTTAGATATTGAGGATACTCCACCTTTATTATGTTGTTTTCCCTAGCATGATTTTTGCCTCTCACACTATTCTTTTTTTTGGGTTTTAGAAAATGGCTGGAAACAAGATGATTCACGATAATGGAGGATATGATGGACAATGGAATGATATTCTTCATAATGAAATGGGATTTGGAAGTCCAAACATCATTATTATGCCGAATCAGCAATCTCATAATATGATCAATAAAGTAAAATTTGGTAAGTTTCCTGACTCGTCTAATAAGAGAAAGATGGAGTTTCATGATGATCATAGAGGAAAGAAAGTTCAATTTCCCCTATGTAAATCATGTGGGAAGAGGCATCAAGGAGAATGTTTCAAAGGAACTGGAAGATGCTTTGGGTGTGGAAAAGAAGGACACAAAGCAAGTAAGTGCAAAGTAAAAGGTTCAGTTAACAACATGGATGAGGATAATGGTATTGCCACGACATCAACAATGGTTAAATGTTTTAAATGTGGAATGTACGGGCATTATGCAAACCAATTCCCTAAGGGAAAGTCTCATGAAGATAATCAGTATGGTCGTATGGGAAGTATTTATGTTGATGATGATGAAGAGACTACAAATGATATGTGCGATTAAATAATTGTTGAAGCTCGGTGAATGGTTTAAGAAGGTAGTGAAATGATTGCATGTTTATCAAGTGTAATGTTGTATAAGTAATCACATGGTACTATGGAATAAAGAGACATCTAAGGATTGTTACACTATTGTCTTTCCTTTGTTTTTAAAGTGTATGATTAATGGTACCAGTAACCATGAAATGTTATTCAGATATTTTTTGGAAAGTAGATGATATGTGCATAATGAAGGAATAATAAGACAATGAGGTGTTTGATTGTATTCATGAGCTCATGACTGATATAAGGAAAGGTTATATCATGGTTTGAGTATATAGAATTTTTTGGATTTTGGTATGTGGAAAGAGTTAACTTTTAACTGCATTCATGTTTTCACTAAGGTTCAATGGGTATTCAAGAGAATACATGATTAAGGACTTTGAATGTTTGGAATGTGACCAACAAAACATATCTTATGATATATGGGGATCAACGATGGTATTAAATCTCTGGTAATCGTTTTCACTATGTTATGTGAGTGGACTGCAGTATTATGGATAAGCCTAAAGATTGGAATGGATTATGTTGGACATAAGTTAGTATTGTTTAAGGATAGAAGTTTTTTCGATATTATTGATGGGATGTTATAGTAATATAGTTTTAGAAAAAGGAGAACCTGCAGGACGGGCGACAGCCCATCGCGTCGGACAAGGCTGTGGGAATCGAACCCACAACCGAAGTGCGACTGGACTTTATCGCCTACCACTGGCCTACAGGAAGTCCCTGGTTAGTAGAAACTAGTTTTATTTTATTAATCGGTATGATATATGAAGTATAAGTTCATTTTTCTAACCATATACGATTAACCATAAGATGGACTTATAACTTTTTCTAACCATTTGTTTGAAAGAGATGGAATAACCCATCATTCTATCACATGATCTGCTAACACATCACGAATGACAAATTCAACTTCATTTCTTTAAGATATGAAGTGGAAATTGTCCAAAGAACGACAAACGGTGAGACTATACCAAAATCATGAAAGTATTTCTTCTAATTCCAATTTCATCAACTTTAGAGAAATGATCTTGAAAACCAAAAATGTTGTCTTAGTGATCTTATATCTGATGAATCATATGGTACCTTAGATCGTCACAAATTTATGGCTTTGTGATTGCTAGCTTTTCCATAGCCATGTTCTCTACCACTCTCCATCAGAACATGATGGTTAGATTTTTCTTCCATATCCATATTTTCACCTATGTGGAAACCCAGTGATTAGTTTAATTGGGTAACCGTTACATTTCATACTTTTGTTTTTAAAGATTGGTTTTGGTATTCCTTTTTACGATGTGAGTTTCTATTAAAGAAACTTTCGAATAGTAAACCATTTATAACCCCGATGAATTTCGAGGGAGAAATTCATTTTAAGGGGGGTAGAATGTAACACCCCGAAATTTTATGAAAAATATTCTTTTTAATTTCATTAATGTCTTGTGTTGTACGATACACCAAAAGAAGCTTTCACAACACACATCCTTGACTTGCCTTCCATTACACGCAATCGCGACCTTCCTCGATAGCGTGTGTAGTACGCAATAACGAGTTTCACTAAACAGCAATATGCTATTAAAATATTATTAAAACTAGCCATTATGAATAGTAATAACAACTTTTTAAAATTTTGTAAAATTTATTTTATCAAAATGGTCTTTATTTTTGGATACATAATATCGAAATTAGCTTAGGGTGAAATTTTGGTACTTTTCGGATAACTATTATTTTCTGATGAATAGTGAAAATTACTAAATTTTAATTTAAAACAACTTTTTTAATCGAAATAATTAATAGTGATAAATTATTAATTTGAGTGGTTTTAAAGTATATTTAGAATATATTTTTACAATTCAATACAATGTTGGTCATTGGATGTAATTTCACATTTACACCAGACATAAACAAGTGTTAATCTTTTGATAGTTATTATCTCTTAAAAACACGCTATTTGTTGTGACAGCGGAAATTAATTATAAAATTAATTAATGAAAAATATATGTTGGGAATTTTTTATAATAGAAATCATTTTTGAATTCGGAATATCAATTATAGCTTAGGGTGAAATTTTGGCATTTTTCTAGAAAACTTCAATTTTTGATGAATAGTGAAACTACTAAGTGGTAGTTAAAAAAATTAATTTTTTCATAAATCGTAATTTTACCGCTTCTGTGAATGGAATTTCAAAAATCCGAGAGACACGGTTGATTTCAGTAAGTAAAATGTGGTTCAATAAGATGAAAATAATTTTTGGTGAATAGTAACTTTTTACTTTTATTTACCACAGTTAAAAGTAAATAGGGTAATTAAGGGTAAAAATGATATTATTATTACCCTAACACATGTCCTAATCCTATTTGACAAGTGTATATCGACCAAAAACAACCTTAAGTGTAAAATATTATCATTTAGGCCCACTTGGATTAGATTAGAACATTTATTATTATTTAATTCAAAGAAGAGTTAAAAGAGTTAAAATCAAAGTTTATTTACTAAAACATTTTTAATATAGGGTTATAAATAATATAATTTAGACTATAAATATTCATTAGAAAGCTAAAAGGATTTCCTACATAATGGTATTTTATTTGTAATTTTTATACTTTAAATAATTTAATTTATTTATGACACAACGATGATGCAGTAATTACCTTTTTAAGAAAATATTAACATAATTGATGTTATAAATGCACCAATAAATGTAATTTGAGACTTTTCATGACTTAAAATAATTTTCTAGGTTAATATGACATGTTATTGTTTATTTAAGTAACTTGGTTCGAACTTATAATTCTGTTAAAAATTTCATAAAAATCATGTACCAAATAGTGTCAAAATTGACATAAATTAATTTTTAAAACAAATATTATATTATTAATTGTTATTTAATTCCTAAAAATCTAATTTTTGGCCAACTGACTTAGATAAGGATAGATATATTAATAATAAACAACTTGGGGATCTTTTGGCTTGATATAATAAGTTTATTAACCATATAGTGTAAGAAAACAAAAAGACACGGTAAAAGTTAAATTATTTAACTTAGAGTTAAATCTAATTGATAGGGTTAAAATAATAACCTAAACTTGTCTAAATCCTATTGGATGAGAGGATTTCGACCCATCCCTACTTTAGCTTCGAAATAAGACCATTTGGAACCATTATAAACCGAATTTTACCTTAGTATAAAATAATATTTTGAGATATTCCTAAGGTGCCCCTCCCCTCCCTTATAAAAGGGCACCTCCTCCCTCTCCTCCTCACACCAATTTGAGCATTCAATCTCGGCAAAACCCTGCCAAAATCTCTTTTCCACTTCCCTAGTATCATCCTAGAGGTCATGGTATTCTTCAAAGACCATCCTTAGTTCTTTAAGTGGAGGTTAAGAAAAGGCGCGTCAAAAAGAGGTAATATCCATTACCGATCTTTTTCAATTTCTTTCTTCTTCAACTTATTCTTCTTTAGTTGTTTCATGATAAATTAATAACATCCTTATTTCTTATATACTGATATGTTATTATAAATATGAAACAACTCTAATTAACCTTCTAACCATCCTACGGAAAAAGGAAATCACCATGCGTGCGTACGTACGGAATACCGTCTCCACGCCGTGGTGTAATCTATTTTCCACCACCTCCTTAATTGGATGAGTATAATGGTGTAAGGAGTAACTATATATGATTATTATAGAGTGATATTGATACTGAAATAGTATACATACACTTCAACACAATTCCACGACCATGGGAATGATATCATCGCTCATGCGTACGTACGGACTACCGTCTCCACGACGCGATGAGATTCATTCTCCATGTAAACCATTTAAGAATAATTATAAAGTATATATAAGCAATAATAATGAAATATATGACATTATAAGGCTACTGGATTTATGTATATATGTATGTCATCTACTTACTTCCATTCAAGACAATGAGGAAGGAAAACAGCGTTCATGCGTACGTACGGACTACCGTCTCCATGAACGGTGTGTTTCATTTCATTTATATATTTATTAAATATATATATACTGAATATATATGATATATAAATCATGTTTTATATTCTTGAAGTAAGTAAATCATGATATAAGTAATAATAATGTCAAGAACAACAAGTCCAAACACCTACGATAAATGAAACGATTTTACCCAAAACGCTTCTTTAACATGGAATTTACAAAAGAACGGGTAATATAAAGTCATAAGTGAACCATATATGATATCATAACAATGAATATGATTCTGTAATAAGTTAATGAAATTATTTAAATCATTATACAGGAGGTTCGGACACTTATGAAGCAAATCGGACTTAAGGTAAGGGAAATATCACAATCTCATTTTTATCCGAGATTGTTTATACTTTAGTATTTACTGGGGTGTATTTTATCATCCACATACATGTTTCCTCAATATGTAATATTATTTCCATTCACCTACAATTTTTTAAATCCTATTTTACCCTTTGGTGAGTTTTTAGTAAAATATATGAAAGGAATCTTTTGTCGTTTTTCGTACGAGGTACTTTTTTGACTTTTCCGACAAAAGTACGTGAAGAATGTTTTTTTTAACATATACGGCATGAATGGATTTTTAAAACATTATTTCCAAGAAGATTCCTTTACAAGTTTTCAAGTTTATTTTTAATCAACTTCTTTTAGTTTAAAATTATATGACATGTTAAGAAAGGAAAAATGTTTTTGAAGTAGAAAGGATATTTTCCTCAAGAATGGAGTTCAAGTGTTTTATCAAAATTATTTTCCATCTAAGATAATAAAGGGTTCTGTTTCTATCCCTATTATTATATTAATTTGATTATGTTGTGATGGAAATATTTTTATGAATTCCTTTTTCTTATATGAATTGTTTTATGATGTCATGATGTTTAAGAATCCCATTTTTATTACATGGGTTATGCAATGATGTCTGATTTATGATTTTGTGGCACACATAAGAATGGTATCATTATGAGATGGGTGGGACCTATATATCCCTCCAATGAATTTGGTAAAGATTTTATATCTCATGAGATAGACATGGCTGGAATGGTAGGTTATACCGGTTCAGTGAAACAGGACTGAAACGAGGGTGACTCGGTTCAGAAAGGGACTTTGTCCACTAAGATAGTCTTGGCAATGAGTCTTGACTAATAAGAAATGATTCTCTATGATTATGTGTGTATGCCACAAAGTTTCATGTTTTAAGTTATGATTATTTGGATTTCATTTCACTACTATGATTTATCCCATGTTATGAAATTATTCTCTCTTTTGCAGGTTAAGATTTCTAAAAGTTATGTTCTTATGAATATGATGTGATTGATTTTTCTTTTGTTTACTCTTACTGAGCATTTGAGCTCACCCTTTTATGTTTTCTTTTCCCTAGGATATAAAGAAAGGTTTTAGGTAAAACAAGGGAAGATCTTTAAGGGATATTTTGATGATATTTCACCACGATTAGAAGATTAAGTTCCGAGTTTCCAAAGACACTAAACTATTACGATCCTTGTGTGTGTGTTTTTTGTTATGTACTAAGTATTCCGCAAAAGTAATGTAATGTTCATGTACGTCAAGCTTCGGGTCTCTACAGTATAGGTGCAGTGATAAACCTTCTCTTTAGATCTTTAAAGCTTCCCTCCGATTCTTCCATCTAAACATACTTTACCCCTTTCCTTGTTAACTTAGTTAGCGGGCTTGACAATCATGAGAAATTTCTCACAAAACTTTGGTAGTACGCAACTAATCCTAGAAAACTACAGATTTCTGTGACACTAGAGGGTCTGGTCTATTCTTCAATCAACTTTGTTTTTGAAGGGTCTAAAGAAATTCCCTCACTTGTGATCACATATCCCAAGAACATGACGTGATTCATCCAAATTCACACTTGTTGAACCTGATGTACAACTTCTCCTTTCTCAATATTTCTAACACAAGTCTTAGATGTTCTTCATGTTCCTCCAATCTCTTAGAGTATATGAGAATATCATTAATAAAAACCACCATAAATAGTTCTAGGAAATGTCTATGTAATCTATTTAAAAAATCCAGGAAAATTTCTTTTTAATTTGTAAGTTTGAAGGGAATTACTAGAAACTCATACTTCCCATATCTTGTACGGAAGGAAGTATTCTAAATATATTCCTTCTCCACCTTTAGCTGATGATATCCAGAATAAAGATCCAACTTTTAGAAGTATTGATATTTTCTTAACTGATCAATCAGGTCATAAATCCTTGGAAAAGGATACTTATTCTTTATGGTGATCTTATTGAGTTCTTGATAATCTATACAAAACTACATTGATCCATACTTCTTCTTCACAAAGAGTACTGGCACACCCCATGGTGATGCCCTAGGGTCTATAAACCCTTTGTCCAAATGATTTTGTTGTTACTTCTTTAACTCCACCAGTTCTATAAGAGCAATCTAATATGGAAACTTTGAGATTGGTGTAGCTTCGGGTATGAGTTCTATTGAGAAATCTACCTCACAATACGGGGGAAGTCCAGGTAACTCTTTGGTAAATACATCACCATATTCCCTCATGATGGGAATTTCTATAAGGTTGGCACCTTCTTTTGAATCAGCCATTTGGGAGAGGTATGCCTCTTCACATGGAATCAGTACCCACACCGATGAATGATTTTTCAAAGTATATTCATGATCTTCCTAGAATTTGTAGAGAAGCATGGGATGGTTAGGAATATGAAAAGATACTTCCTTTTCCTGACAGTTGATATGTTCTCTATATAATGAGAGCCAATCCATTCCCATTATAGAGTTGAATTCATCCAAGGGAAGTATTATGAGATTCACCGGAAGAATCTTCCCACATACGCAAACATGAGATGAGTCAAACACATGGGTTGAAATTATTTCACCACTTGGTGTTTTTATAGATATCTCTACTTCACAGTTTTGGGGCTTTGATTCTATAGTTCTAGAATACTTTCCAGATATAAAGGAATGCATTTAACTAGAATAATATAATAATTTTTCAATTATTGAGCGAATATAAATTTTACCTTTTAAAAATTCATTATCTTGATCCACTTCTACAGTAGTGATGGCATAAGACTTACCTTTTTTCTTTGGAATTAGTGGTTGTTGATACTGATTACCCTCAAGGGTTGAAGGATTAGTGCGATGGATTTTATAGTGCCCTTTCTCCCTACAGTTGTAGTATTGGACCATGGGTGGTTCTATCCTTTATTCCACCAAATTACCCTTCTTTATCATGTATTTTTGACACTATTGAGAATGGTGGCATTCTTTTTCACACTTGAATCATTTACCTGTCCATTTGTGGCAGTAAACATGATGCAACTCCCCACATTTTTGGCAAGTGGTTCATTGATTTTTCTTCCCACCTTTATCAGTAGATCCTCCAGATTGAAACTCCATCTTTCGTTTCTTATCACCATACCCATGGGACCATTCACCAAAATCTATCTTCACTTTTAGAGCACATCTATCAAATCCTTCATAACTCCTGAAGTCCCAAATTTCAAGAGCCTTTTGAATGTGTGATTTTAACCTGCTAATGAATTTATTAAATTTTCTATCATTGTTGATAACAAAACCCGAAGAGTACCTTGCAAGCCTTGTGAAACTTGCTTCGTAGGTTGTGATAGATTCTCCTTCCATTTTCTTGAGCTCTATGAATTCTCTCTCCATATTCATACAAATAGTTCATGGGAAATACTTGTTAATATACATGATCTTAAAGTCTTCCCATTTCGTCTCTTCAATTTCATCACTTGGCTTGGTGTTCTTAATCAAATCCCACTATTGATCATCCTCTCCCTCTAGATGATAAATGACTAATGTCACCTTCTTTATCTCAGAATAGTGAAGAAAAAAAGGATCGTATCTATGGAGTTGATCCACTATTCATTAACTAGAGGATCAGAAGACCCACTAAATGTCAGTGGTCATTGCCACATAAAAAACCCAATAGCCAGTTTATCCCTCTTAGGTGAAGGAATATGTTCCCCATTATTTTGGTTATTGTTCATAACCTGAGAGAGTTGGTTAAAAATAATAATAAATTTATGAACTCCAGCTCCCAAATCATTGGGGATGTCATTCGATCAATCTTTGCATTGGCCCTCACATGGGTTGTTGGCCTGATTTCTCCTGGTTTCCACCATTTTCTAAAATATAAAATGTTAGAACAAAACAGAAGTCAATAAGTAATGAATAAATAAATTATTAATTTGTAAACTTTTCAATAAAATCATAACTTGTGCGATCCCTATGTAAAAATTCTTGTGTGAATATTTGTACTTAATCTCATACTAGTGGTTTTCTCAAGGATCCTTTAATCTTAATTCCCAAACTATTTAAACCTTTCCTCTGAAACTAACTATAGCGACCCAACATTTTATTACATTACTATTACATCATTAAATGATATACAACATAATATTATTATACCATGAGGATATAGAGGTTTATAGTATTGAAAAAACTAAGACCATACATAACCTTTACAACATCAAGCATAAACATTTACTTAATTCCTTCTTCTTTAACTTCTTATTGGAACATGACCTCTCCTTAGTACATGTAGTCAACTGGGAATATATATCAAAAAGAGGTGAGATAAAAGCTCAGTAATTGGATAAATAAGATCCTTAAATAACAAAACATGGGATGGGTATAATCATTTTCATCGTAACATAGTCATATGCTAATAATCATGAGAGGAAACATTAGGTGAAGACTTGGAATGTGGCAATGAATAAACAATGAAACAACATGTCTTAGTGGTTAAATACCACACATATTTGTGAAAAATTATAGCATCATGTTCACATATCATTTCCCTTTAACTCATTATATTCATCACTTCACCCAATGAATTAGAGCACTGTATAATTTTGGGTGCACCCATCACATTCAAACATTCATATTGTGATATACAACTCTGGGCACACCTGTCACATCATAACGTTTTCATTATTATGCATGAACCATATAAAATATACCTTTAATTAACATAAATAACCCACATAAAGGAATATATTTCATCTCATAAGAACACATTCATTAACTCTGGGTTCCCAAAAGAAAGAGGGAATGACATACTTGATGCAAGAACCATAAACCATGAGTGAGAAGTAAAAGGTGTGTTTTTGAAAGATGAGTTATTTTGGAAATAAATTTATTTGATATAAACTCTAGTGGAAAACATTTATATCACATAAAAGGTAATATAATTATTACCAAATTATTTTTAAGGAGTGAACATACAAAAAAATATAGTGAAAGATGGATAACCTAAAGAAAGAAAGTTGTGTTTGAGAATTTTCCCTTACCTTATATCTGAACGCTTTATTCACATTAATGTCCAGTATAAACACATTATATTCAATAATTAACTATTAAAGAACCTTTTTACATTAATATGGTTCATTACGGTTTCATTAAGTTATTTTATGGGAATTTTTATGAGTTATATATTTTAAATCTATTGTTGGGGAACATTCATTTTTATGGGTTTCTTGAATGGTTCACTTGTATTCATGAATGGAAGTTCATGTAGAACTTGGATAAACATCTATAACTAATATTGAATTTCATTTATGATATTAAAGGATTTTAAATGATCTTATAATGAATTATGTTATATACCATGTGGATGAATCATTAGTTAAGAATTTAATTATGATCATTTGGGTTATTTCCAACGTTTTTTTGACCACAACGAACTTGTTTTGTATAAAAATGTAGTATTATGTACATAAGTTAGTTCTAGAACATTAAATAGGATATAATAAAAATAAGAGAATACTATTAAACCATAAAATGGTTTCAAGAACAGATCTGAAGGGGGTAAAGGAAAATGAAAACATGTCGTTCTTGAAGGTGATAAATTAACACCTCGTGAACAACATTTTCCTTTCTAAAATACAAAGAAGAGAAAATGGGGTTTGCATGACATATTATCCCATTAGTATCATAAATTTATAGTATATATAGGATAATGGAGTTACCATACCATGTAGATGAGGATGAGTGGGGAAAGATTAATAAAAAACTTGGAATTTAAAGAAAATTAAAGGAAAACATAGAGAGAGGGGAATTACCACTTGGATCCTTCTTAAGGAACTTGGGATTGGTCTTTCGATGAGCCCAGATGCTCTAGGAAGTGGGGGAGGGTCTAGGAAATTTTTTGGATATAGTTTATACAAGGATTTAATCTTGAGAGGTTTGAGGAAATGAGGGTGTAAAGGGTGGTATGTATAGTGGAGGGGAGAGGGGTTTTCTCAATATAATATTCATTAATTTATTATTTATCCACAAGAAAAGTAATATCAATGATTAAATGACCAATAATAGTAATGTATGCATGTGAGTTCGAGATAATGTCCTTAAATCATCCATACATTAGCTGATGACATCATAATTCATGTATTTAGCATTTATCGTAAATTATCGTATTTTACTATTCACTAAAAAATCAAGTATTTCAAAAAAATATGAAAAATTCACCCTAACCATTTTTTGACATGTAGAATCCAAAAATGAATCCCATTTTTAAAAAATATTTTATTAAATATGATTAATTTATTTTTTAATTAAAATCATAATTTACTTGGAAAATACTGTTTTTAAAACATTTATTTACTTATTCAAAAACATAGGTTCATCATAATTTTATTTAAATACTATATATATACTATAATAGGTGAGGTTACTATTCATAAGGTTATGGAACTATTCATAAGGGTAAAATTACTATTCACAATGGTATGTTACTATTAACCAAAAATAAATTTGTTGTATCAGACTCCAAAAATCTCCCTGAACACAACTGTGTATGTCAGATTTTTGAAATTCAAAACACAGAAGCAGAACAATTATGTGGAGGTAACATGGTGGAGGGATGGTGCCCCATATCACACAGATATGTGTACCTGGTCATTTTGAGTAACACCTACTTGATTTCCATTCCCCTTTCTTATATTTTTGGATTGTGGGTTTCATTGATATGGATATTAAATTGTGGCATGTTGTTATGTTTCATTTCATTTCAATCTTATTTTAGATGTTGTGATTACCTACTTACTTGAGATAATGACCCACCAATATATGGAAAGATCATGTCAGGTTCTTAGTTAGGACCCTATATTTAAATTATTATTTGGTAAATACCATTCCAAAAGGCATATTCCATGATTCTCAAATACTATTGGTTAATCCATGGGGTTTAGGAATTCCATTTAGGCCTTCCCAAGTACTGGCTTGGGTGACTGGGCCAGGGGTAGCCTAGGATGGTTCATGAATCCATTAATATTAACGATAGGATTACAATGATGGATACTTCATAATTTTTTCTACTGTATATGGGTGATATTATGTTGATAGGTATATAAATTCAATGAATTCAAGATCCAAATTTTTTTTTCTAGAATGATTTAAATGAATTATATTGTTAATGAAAAGAAGATTTTGGGCATGTAAATTGTGTGATATAGAGAGACCAAAATATTGGTTTCTATTTTAGAAGGGTTACAACCAAAAGAGTATTAAAATTTTTGACATGGGAGAATGTAATTTAGTCTCAACCCCACCTTTCAGACATATAAAAAATTCAAAATAACAATAATCATTGATGAAAGAAGAGGAAAATAACATGGAAAAGGTACTATATTCATTAGCAGTGGAAAGCCTTATGTGTGATATGGTGTGTACTCAGCTAAACATATCTCATACACTGGGGGTGGTTAGATAGTACATGGTGAATCCAGGAAAAGTTCATTGAAAATCTATAAAGTGGATTATTTGATATATGAAAGGTTGAATGATAATATTATTTTCTTTACAGAGGATGATTTTTTTTCATAAGCTTGTTCATGTAGACTTTAGGGGTGATTATAATATGTGAAATAATATTACTGGATTTGGATTCACATTTAAGATGAAATGATATTAGTAGGATGTTAAGGTTACAAATAGTGATTTTACTCTTTAAAAAATGTAGAGTATGTGGTAGAAATGGAAACAAGTAAGGAAATTGTATGGTTGATGCATCTATTTGATGAGATCAGATGAAACTATTAACATGGAGTGTATTATTGTGATATTCAAAGTGAAATCCACTTGGATAAAAACTAGATGTTCCATGAGAGTATGAAGTATATCAACCCAAAGTAATAATTTATCTAAAAGATATACAATGATGGAGAGTTAGAGTTCTGGAAGATTACTGGAGGATGAAATATGGTTGAAATATTCATAAGGAGTTTTCTAAATGATATTTTGAGGTAGAATTGTTCATCGGTTGCACTGGGGTGAATGAGATGGTATCGGGGATCATTTCATAGAGTGGAAGAAAAGATTGTTGTTTTTATAAAGTGTTAGAGTATATAGAGGGAGTCCTTGAAGTAGTATTCAAGAAGGTTGTTATTGGGAATATAAAGCCTCTTTGAGAATTGAATTTTTTTACTTGAAGGATGAACTTAAGAGGACCCATTTATGGCATCCCACCTTTTTATTACATAACTTTTCATTACATTTTACTTACAGAGGATCTTTAAAGTCCATTGTCTTGGAAATCATGAACATAATACATGAAAACAACGCAATGAATCATTCTAATACACTTTTAAGGCTTCATCATAGGTTCATCCTAAGTAAAATTATTTCATCTCAAAACCTAGAGACATAAATCAAATGAAAGGGTGAGTAGAAGGCCCGGTAAGGAAAACAAGGGAATCAGATTACTTGTGAAATCAATAAGAACTTGATAAAAAACATAAAGACATGTGAAATAGAAGTAGATTAATTTAATAATTAAAATAACTTGAACCATAACTTGAATACGTGGCTGCAACATTTAATTTAGACATTCATGAACATATCACCAAGGTGCATCCCCAAGGTGTCATAAAAATTACCAAGGTTATTCCCCAAGGTATTGTGAAACTGGTCATCTCTAGGGATTAAATTATTTACCCAATGCATTGGAGTGCTATCAGGGCATACCCTTAATATGTATTTATTTTCATTTGAGCCTCATATATTATAATCAAACATTTTATAAATAACCCATAGATAATAAAATAAATGGGTTTCATTTCAAAATCTCGATGATTTAAAAGTTCTTAAAAAAGATCATTCTGTCATTTATAACCGATGGAAAGGGAGTGAGGGTTATATGTATGTCAATTATAGAATAAAATAGATAAATATTATGTATTGAATAATACCCATGGATAGGAAAATAGAATTGGGTATGTACATAAATAATACAAGTGAATTTCTTGGAAAAAAGAGAGAGATTTTGAGACGAAAATTCTACAGCATAATGGCTATATAACATGGTTTTAGAAAACATTTAAAAGAGAGGATACAAGAGTCAACCACTCATAAATAACTCATAATACGGAATGGGTATAGAATAAAAATAAATAATATCATGGTATGGATATTTGAATGAAATACCATATGAAAATGAAACTCAAAGGAAAA
Organism: Viscum album; assembly: GCA_963277665.1. Taxonomy (NCBI): domain Eukaryota; kingdom Viridiplantae; phylum Streptophyta; class Magnoliopsida; order Santalales; family Viscaceae; genus Viscum; species Viscum album. Next base: position 459,954,310 of record OY728126.1, read on the forward strand.
GAGAAGATGTTATTTCTTTTACAAAAAATTCGGCAGCCTAACAGCGTCACTTAAAATTTCAGAAAATAAATTTTTGAGAGTGGAAAGGGTCTCTTAGAATTTGGAAATTAAATGGACAATTGTAATGATATTTAAGAACAATCACCCTCATAATAAAATGGAACTATAAGACATAACATAAAGGAAATCATGACTTAAAAGAGGAGGGTGAAAGATTCCCTTACCTTGAAGAGTAACATAGAAATATTGAAGGTTGGGACCTTGGGAGGATTGATGGAACCTTGGGAGGACTCTTTCAGAGGTAAGGAGACCAGAACATTATTGAGGAGGATTTTGGAATGAAATGAATGAGGGAATGGCTTGATATTTATAGGAAAGGTGAGGGAATAAATTATTTATTTCCAAGGGACACCTCATCAGTGGTATTGAAAAAACCATGGGATTGCCCATGGTATTAGCCAATTGGGACACCTCATAGAATATATTACTATTTATTAGTGGACCAAAATTATTACATCATTATTAAATCATTAATGATGTCATCAGATACCTGAAAGTCAAAACTGTATTTTTACTATTCACTGACAATTCAACTATTTCAGAAAAATTCCAAAAATTCACTCTAACCTAATATCGATGCTTTGAATTCAAAAATGGACTCTATTTTATGAAAATAATTATCTAATAAATTTTAATTTATTTTTTAAATAAAATCATTATTTATTCAAAAAATACAACTTTAAAACTATAACTCATTTTGTAACACCTTAAGAAAGTAATCAAGGTTCCATAAAATTATCTTATAACCATAAAACAATAAAGTAGAAATTTATGATTAAATTTTATTAAAATAGATTTCTATTTTAAATTATTAAATTAATTATAAAATTGTAAATAAAATATTTATGACATAAAAAAATAACAAAACTTAAACTATGATCATTTTTTCACTTTTAAGATGTCTAAAATTAATTTATACATTCATGGGTGGAGTTTCTATTTTTTTGGCCAATTTACTATGCATTACTATTCATTATTATTCATACATTACTATTCACTAAAAATCATGTTGATCTTATTAGACTCTAAATTTCTTATTGATCACAACTGTAGAAGACCATTTTCTGAAAATATTTTCACAAAAAGGTTATTTAATAATAAAATATTTTTATATTATTCATAAAAAAACACTATTCATCAAATACTATTCATCAAAATGAAACTTCTTAGAGAATTTCTAAAAATTCATTCTAGGTTAATTTTGACATTTGGAATTCCAAACTGTTGTTTACTTAACCATAATAATTATTTAAGTATGAGAAATTTGACTTTTAAATATCAAAACCCTAGTAATTAAAAATAATAGTGGATAGAAAATGAATAGTGAAATTTCATAGTGAAATTTATAATTAAAAAAAATTAAAATCATTTTATCATTTAAATTTAAAAACATGTGTTGTTAATCATACTATTTAATTAAAATAATCATTATTCTATATACCTAAATTTGTTATAATAATTATATCATTTTTGAAAACTAAAATTTGGGACCGAAGTAATTTGATGTGCTTTTATTATAAAACATAATAAAAATTTATTAGGAGAAAAGAGATCCATAAATAAAAGAAGTACATTTTTAGGTCGTTACATTCTTCCCCCCCTTAAAAAATTGCATCCTCGCAATTTTCTATTATTTTAAATTTGTTACTATTATGTATCTTATAATTATAAAGTAATTTAATGTATTAAAAATCATACTTAAAACAAATATTATTCTGTAATAACAATTTAATTTTCTATAAATCCTTCACAATGACTCATAAAAATCTTGTGATTAACCAAGCATATCCCTCGAGAGTATCGTAACCAATAGTGCAGCAAGACCCGTTTTCGTGTACCAGGATACCCTGGGTCAAGCCTGAAACTCCTTGTCAGAGTTTTCACTCCTAGGAACCTCTGTGCCAGAGCTGCCTCTACCTGCTCGTATCCAGATAGTGAAGTATTTTCTTGATAATCCACTTACTCAATACTCAACAAAATACCACGAATTTTTCATATATTTAAGCGCTTATATAGGATTCTTCCTAATGTTTTCATAGCCTAATTTCTGCAAATAACTAAACTATCCTTTGATACCAACTATGAAATCCCGCCTTTTTTATTACATAACTTTTCATTACATTTTACATACAGAGGATATTAAAAGTCTAGTGTCTTGGAAATGAGGAACATAATACATGACAACAACGTAATGCATCCATATAATACACTTGTAAGGCTTCATCATAGGTTCATCCTAAGTAAAATTTGTACATCTCATAACCCGAGTACATACATCAATGGAGTGGGTGAGCATAAGGTCCAGTAAGGAAAACAGGGGAATCAGTTTACTTGTGAAATCAATAAGAACTTGATAAAAAAACATAAAGACACGAGAAATGGAAGTAGAGGCATTTCATAATGAAAATAACTTGAATCATAACTTGAATATGTGGCTACAAAATTTAATTTATACATTCATAAACATATCACCAAGGTTCATCCTGAAGGTGTCATAAAAATTACAAAGTTTATTCACCAAGGTATCGTGAAACTTGTCATCTCTAAAGACTAAATTCCTTACCCAATGCATTGGAGCACTATCAGGGCACACCCTTTATATTTATTTACTTTCATGTGAGCCACATTTATCATAATCAAAATTTTCCTAAATAACCTATAGATAATAAAAGAAATGGGTTTTATTTCAAAATCGTGACGTTTTAAAAGTTCTTAAAAAAGATCATTATGTCATTTATAACTGATGGAAAGGGAGTGGGGGTTATACTGTAACACTTGGAGATTTCATGAGATATATTATTTTTAATTTCTATGATGTATTCTATTATACACTACACCAAGATTAGCTTGTACTATATGCAACACTATTCTTGGCTCGTGTTACACACAATTTCAAGTTCGTTTTGTGGAAATTATTCTACGCAACATTAAGTATATATTTTGTTTATTGAAATATGTTTTGATTATGTTATACACAACACCAAACAGAGCTTTCACTATACGTATCCTTGACTTGGCTTTCTTTACACGCAATCATGACCTTCCACGATAGCGTGTGTTGTACGCAATACTGAGTTTCACTAACAATGATATGTTATTAACATATTATATAAACTAGCCATTATGAATAGTAATAACCACTTTTTGAAATTTTATAAATTTTATCTTTCAAAATGGACTTTATTTTTGGATTCGGAATATCGAAATTATCCTAGGGTGAAATTTTGGTATTTTTCAGAAAACATTCAATTTTTTGATGAATAGTGAAAACACTGAGTTATTGGATAAAAGTGACTTTTTATTTAAATAATAATTTATTTTATTTAAATTTATTTATGGTAAAAATTGATATATAATACCTATATAAGTTAAATGTAATTAATTGGAGTCATTTTATAATAATTTTACATATATAAAAAATTTATTGAACTTTTTACCGTCTTTTACCCACCTCCTAGGAGAATTTGAAAATTTACATAAAACTTAATTTTACCACTTCTCTGAGTGGAATTTTGAAAATCTGAGATACATGGTTATTATCAAGGAGTAAAATGTGGTTCAATAAGATAAAAATAATTTTTGGTGAATAGTATCTTTTTACTTTTATTTACCACAGTTAAAAGTAAATTGGGTAATTAAGGGTAAAAATGATATTATTATTACCATAACACAAGTCCTAATTCTATTGGATATGTATAATTCGACCAAAAACAACCTTATGAATGTAATATTATCATTTAGGTCTACTTGGATTAGATTAGGACATTTATTAGTATTTAATTCAAAGAAGAGAAAAAAGAGTTAAAATCAAAGTTTAATAAATAAAACATTTTTAATAATGGGTTATACATAAGATAAATTCGAATATAAATATTAATTAGAAAGCTAAAAAGATTTACTACATAATTTTATTTTATTTATAATTCTTAGACATTAAATAATATAATTTATGTATGACACAATGATGATGCATTAATTACCTTATTAATGAAATATTAACATAATTGATGTTATAAATACCCAAATAAATGTAATTTTAGACTTTTTATAAATTATACTAATTTTTTAGGTTAATATAATATATTAGTATTGATTTAATTAAATTTATTACAACTAATCATGCTGTTATTATTTAAAAAAAATCAATTACCAAATAGTGTCAAAATTGACATAAAATAGGTTTTAAACCAAATATTATATTATTAATTTCTATTCTATTCATAAAAATCTAAGGTTCGTCCAAATGACTTAGATAAGGTTATATATATTAATAAATAACTACTTGGGGTTCGTTTGGCTTGTTATAGTAATTTTATTAACCATATAGTGTAAGAAAACAAGAAGATGCGGTAAAAGTTAAATTATTTAACTTAGAGTTAAATCAAAATTATAAGGTTAAAATAGTAACATAAAATTGGCTAAAACCTATTATTTGATAGGATTTAGACCCATACCCACTTTATCTTAGAAATAAATCAATTTTGAGCTATTATAAACCGAATATGACTCTATTATAAAATAATATTTTACGTTTTTTCCTAAGGTCCCCTCTCCTCCCTTATAAAAGGGCACCTCCTCCCTCTTCTAATTACACAATTTTGATCCTTCAAGCTCAGCCAAACCCAGACCATTTCCCTTATAAACTTTACTATAAACATTATATAGGTTCTGGTCTCCCAAAAAGACAAACTCTAGTGCCTTAAGAGGAAGCTTAAAAGAGGTGCGTCGAAGATGAGGTAATCTCTTCTACCGATTCATTCAAGTTTCTTTCTTTTTCAACTTCTTCTTATTTAGTTGTTTCATTATAAAGTAATAATATCAGTATCACTAATATAATGATATGTTATTATAAATATGAAACAATCCCATTTAAATTTGTATGTATCCTACGGAAAACGAATTCACCGCGCGTGCGTAAGTATGGAATACCGTCTCCATGGTGTAATCTGTTTTTCCACCACCACCTTACTTGGATGGATATAATGGTGTAAATAATAACTATATATAGTTATTATAACATCATAATGATTATGAGATATTATATCATCCACTCCAATTCAATTCAATAATTATGGGAATGCTATCATCGCTCGTGCGTACGTACGGATTACCGTCTTCACGACGCGATGAGATTCATTCTCCATGTTAACCACTCAAGAATGTTTATAATGTATATATAATGAATAATAATGAAATATATGACATGATAAATCTACTGTATTTATGTATATATATATATATATATATTTCATCCACTTATTTCCATTCAAGTCAATAAGGAATGGAAAACAGCGTTCATGCTTACGTACGGCCTACTGTCTCCATGAACGGTGTATTTCATTTCATTTATCTATCTATTATATATATATACTGAATATATATGATATATAAATCCTGATTTACATTTTGGAATTAATTAAATCATGATATAAGTAATAATAATATCAAGAACAAAAAGTCCAAACACGTACGATAAATAAAACGGTTTTACCCAAAATGATGCTTTAACATGGAATTTACAAAAGAACGGGTAATATAAAGTCATAAGTGAACCATATATGATATCATAACAATGAATATGATTCTATAATAAGTCAATTACATTATTTAAATCATTATACATTAATTTCTGATACATATGAAGCATATCGGACCTAAGGTAAGGGATAACTTTTCCAATCTCGTTTTTATCCGAGATTGTTTATTCGTAAGTTTTTACTGGGGTTATATTTATCATCCGTGTCCCTGTTTTCTAAAAATGGTTTCCTGTGTGTTTAAAGTCCTTTTTACCCATTTTTGAATTTTACTATATGGTATTTAAGGAATATTTCTTTTGTTTACCATCCGAGGTACTTTTTGACTTTTTCCTGCAAAAGTACGAGAAGAATGTTTTTTACTTATACGGCTTGAACAGATTTTTTTGGTTCCATAACGCCTTATTTTCATGAAGATTACTCTACAATATTTAATAACTATTTTAAAAAAAATCCTTTTTTTTTAAAATTGAATGGAATTTTGTGAAAAGAAAATGATTTTGAAGAAGAAAGGATATTTTACTCAAGAAATCATTTCAAGTGTTTTATCAAAACCATTTTCCATATAAGATGGAATTTTTTCGTATGTGTATGTTTCAAGTATAATGTCTCTATGATTTACATGGTTTCAATTTTATTATGATGAAATTATATCCATTTGTTTTATATGGATTATGTTATGATGAAATTCTGTTTATGAAACCCATTTTATTCTATGGGTTATGATGAATGATTTATGTTTATGTTGTGTCACACATAAGAATGATTTTATTATGAGATGGGTGGAACCTATATCTCCCTACAATAAATTGGGTAAAGATTTATATCTCATGAGATAGACATGGTTGGAATGGTAAGTTAATCCGGTTCAGTGTTACATGACTGGAACGAGGAGTGAACTCGATTCAGAAAGGGACTTTATCCCCAAAGATGGTCTTGGCAGCAATGCCTTGGCTACTATGGAAATAATATCATGTGATTAATGGTTTTCACCAATTACATGTTTTATTACCATGATATTTTATCATTATTGATGTTCCATTATGATATATGCCTTACGTACTTCCAATATTTATGTCTTTGCTCTAGATTTTGATATTTAGATTTTATGTTCAAGTTTTTGCATTCAAATGTTTATTGGTTGTTTTATGTTATATATGTTTACCATTACTGAGCATTTGAGCTCACCATTTTTATGTTTTCTTTTCCCCAAGATATAATGATTGGTTTTAGTTAAGAAAACAAAAGGAAGAGATCTTTATGGGAGATGTTGAAGATATTTCACCGTGATTAGAAGATTATGATCCGATTTTCTAAAGACACTTAACTATTACAGTCCTTATGTGTTGGATTTAGTTATGTATTAAGTATTCTGCAAAAGTAATTTAATGTCTATATACGTCAGTCTATGGGTCTCTATAGTTGGTATCAGAGGAAAGGTTTATTTAACATTTGGAAACTATGATGTGAAAACTTTAGTGAGATCCGTAGAGATATTTCTAAGGTATGTCTAGGGATGTCCCAATGGTTAAGTATAAGTCTAGGTTATAGTCCTAGAATTACGAAAATGATATTATAATTAAACCTAAGATGTTAGATATTGAAGGTAATCCCCCTTGATTAAGATTTTTTCCTCACACACAATTCTTCTTGGGTTTTAGAAAATGGCTGGAAACAGGAAGATTCACGATAATGGAGGATATGATGGATAATGGAATGATATTATTCATGAGCAACCAAATTAAATTGGATCTGTAAGTCCACATATCTTTATTATTCCTAATCATAAATCTCATAATATGATCAATAATCTCAACCTTGGTAAGTTTCCCGACTCAGCTAATAAGAGAAAGATGGAGTTTCATGATGATAATAGAGAAGAGAAAGTTCAATTTCCCTTATGTAAATCATGTGAGAAGAGGCATCAGGGAGAATGATTCAAAGGAACTGGAGGATGCTTTTGTGTGGAAAAGAATGACACATAGCCAGTAATTGTAAAAGAAAATGTTTAGTTTACACTATGGACAAGGATAATGGTATTGCTAAGACATCAACAACAGTTAAATGTTTTAAATGTGGAATGTGTCGGAATTATTCAAACCAATGCCCTAAGGGAAAGTCTAATGAAGAGAATCAGCAAGGTCGTATGGGTATTATTTATGTTTATGATGATGAGGAGACTACAAATGATATATGATATGAAAGAAGTGTTGAGGAATAACATGATGCAGCTCGGTCGATGGTTTAAGAAGGTATTTGAATGATTTTATGTTTATCAAGAGTAATTTTGTATAGGTAATTTAATGGTACTATGGAATAAAGAAACATCTAAGGATTGTTACACTATTGTTTTTCCTTGAGTATTTGAAAGTATATGTTGAATGGTACCGGTAACCCTGAAAGGTTATTCAGATATTTTTGGAAAGCAGATGATATGCACATAATGAAGGGATAAAGAGAAAATGAAATGTTTAATAGTATTCATTAGCTCATGATTGATGTAAGGACTAAGTGATATCATGGTTTGAGTATATAGAATTTTTGGGTTTTTGGTATGTGGAAAGTGTTAACTTTTAACCGCATTCATGTTTTCACTAAGGTTCCATGGGTTTTCATTTTTTAAGAGAATACATGATTAAGGCATTCAATTGTTTGGAATGTGACCAACAAGACATATCTTATGATATATGGGGATAAATGACGGTATTTACATGGTTGGTAGATGACCTCTATATCAATATTTTCCCTTATACTGTGATTTTGGGTAATTCTAAAGATTGTAATAAATTAAGTTAGACATCAGATAGTATTGTTTAAGGCTAGAACTTTTTGATATTATTTTTGGAATGTTATAATAGTATAGTTTTAGAAAAATGAAAACCCGTAGGACGGGTGACAACCCGTCACATTGGACAATGATGTGGGAATAAAACCCACAACCGAAGTGCGGCATGCCTTTATCACATACCACTGGCCAACAGTAAGTCCCTGGTTCATAGAAATTAGTTTCAATTTATTATGTGTTATGATATACGAAGTATACATCCATATTAGGAACCATATATGATTAATCTCACCATATATAGACTTTTGTATATTTAATAACTTTTTCTAGCCTTTTATTTGATATAGATTGAATGACCCATCGTTCTATCACATGATCTGCTAACGCTTCACGAATGACAAATTCAACTTCATTTCTTTAGAAGATGCAGTGGAAATTGTTCAAGTCACGAACAACGATGAGATTGCACCAAAATCAAGTAAGTATTTCTTTTAATTCAAAAAATTCTTTAACTTTAGGGAAATGATCTTGAATTTTTTTTGTCCTAGTGTCCTTATATTCGATGAATCAGATGGTAACTTAAATCATCACAAATTTATGGCTTTGTGATTGGTGACTTTTTCATAGCCATATTCTCTACCACTCTCCATCAGAACTTGATGGTTAGCTTTTTCTTCAATGTACATATTTCTACCTATGTTCTCCTATGTGGAAACCCAGTGATGAGTTAATGTGGGTAACCATGACATTTCTTACTTTACTTTTTAAAATTATGTTTTAGTATTCCTTTTACGATGTGGGTTTCTATGAATGAAACTTTTAAGTAATAAACAATTTATAACCCCGATGAATTTCGAGGGTGAAATTCATTTTAAGGGGGGTAGAATGTACCACCCCGAGATTTCATGAGATATATTATTTTTAATTTTCTTGATGTATTCTATTATACACTACACCATGATTAGCTGGTACTATACACAACACTATTCTTGGCTCAAGTTACACACAATTTCAAGTTTGTTTTGTGGAATTAATTCTACGCAACATTAAGTATAGATTTTGTTTAATGAAATAAGTTTTGATTATGTTATACGTAACACCAAATAGAGCTTTCACTATATGCAGCCCTGACTTGGCTTGCTTTACATGTAATCACGACCTTCCACGATAGGGTAATTAAGGGTAAAAATGATATTATTATTACCGTAATAAATTTCCTAATTCTATTGGATAAGTATAATTCAACCAAAAACAACCTTAGGAATATAATATTATCATTTAGGTCCACTTGGATTATATTAGGACATTTATTAGTATTTAATTCAAAGAAGAGTTAAAAGAGTTAAAATCAATTTTTAATAACTAAAACATTCTTAATATAGGGTTAAACATAAGATAAATTCGAATATAAATATTCATTATAAATATAAAAATATTTCCTACATAATGGTAATTTATTTATAAATTTTAGACCTCAAATAATTTAATTTATTTATGACACAATGATGATGCAGTAATTACATTATTAATGAAATATTAACATAATTGATGTTATAAATACCCAAATAAATGTAATTTGCATATTTTTATAAATTACACTAATTTTTTAGGTTAATATGACATGTTAGTATTGATTTAATTAACTTTGTTTGATCTAATCATGCTGTTATTATTTTAAAAAAAATCAATTACCAAATATTGTCAAAATTGACAATAAATAGTTTTTAAAACAAATATTATATTATTAATTGCTTTTCTATTCCTAAAAATATAAGGTTCGGCCTAATGACTTATATAAGGTGATATATATTAAAAATTAACCACTTGGGGTTCGTTTGGATTGTTATAGTAAGTTTATTAACCATATAGTGTAAGAGAACATGAAGACGCGATGAAAGTTAAATTATTTAACTTAGAGTTAAATCTAAATGATAAGGTTAAAATAGTAACCTAAACTTGTCTAAAACCTATTGGTTGAGAGGATTTAGACCCATCCCCACTTTATCTTAGAAATAAATAAAATTTGAGCTATTATAAACCGAATATGACTTTATTATAAATTAATATTTTATGTTTTTTCTTAAGGTGGCCCTCTCCTCCCTTATAAAAGGGCACCTCCTACCTCTTCTCATTACACAATTTAGAGCATTAAATCTTGACCAAACCCTGACCATTTCTCTTATCAACTTTCCTATAAACATTATATAGGTTCTGGTCTCCTCAAAAGACCAACTCTATTGCCTTAAAAGGAATATTAAAAGAGGTGCGTTGAAGAAGGGGTAATCTCTTCTACCGATTATTTCAAGTTTCTTTCTTCTTCAACTTCTTCTTCTTTAGTTGTTTCAATATAAAGTAATAACATCAGTAAAAATAATATACAGATATTTTTTTATAAATATGAAACAACCCCATTTCACCTTCTATCCATCCTATGGAAAATGAAATCACCGCGCTTGCGTACGTATGGAATATCGTCTCCACGTCGTGGTGTAATCTGTTTTCCACCACCACCTTACATGGATGGGTATAATGGTGTAAAGAATAACTATATATAGTTATTATAACATAATAATGATTCTGATACATTATATCATCCACTCCAATTCAATTAAATAATTATGTGAATGGTATCATCGCTCGTGCGTACGTACGGATTACCGTCTCCACGACGCGATGAGATTCATTCTCCATGTTAACCACTCAAGAATGTTTATAAAGTATATATATTGAATAATAATGAAATTTATGACATTATAAAGCTACTGGATATATATATATATATATGTCATCCACTTACTTCCATTCAAGTCAATAAGTAAAGTAAAACAACATTCATGCGTACGTACGACCTACCGTTTCCATGAACAGTGTATTTCATTTCATTTATCTATTTATTATATATATATATATACCGAATATATATGATATATATCCTGATTTACATTTTTGATGTAATTAAATCATGATATAAGTAATAATAATATCAAGAACAACAAATCCAAACACGTACGATAAATAAAACAATTTTACCCAAAACACAGCTTTAACATGGAATTTACAAAAGAACGGGTAACATAAAGTCATAATTGAACCATATGTGATATCATAACAATGAATATGATTCTGTAATAAGTCAATGGAATTACTTAAATAATTATACAAGAGGTTCAGATACGTATGAATTATATCGGACCTAAGGTAAGGGATAACTTTTCCAATCTCATTTTTATCCAAGATTGTTTATTCATAAGTATTTATTGGGGTTATATTTGTCATCCATGTCCATGTTTTCTAAAAATTGTTTCATGTATGTTTAAATTATTTTTTACCCATTTTTGACTTTTACTACATGGTATGTAAGGAATCTTTCTTTTGTTTACCATATGAGATACTTTTTGACTTTTCCTGCAAAAGTACGAGAAAAATATTTTTTTTACTTATACAGCATGAACGGATTTTTACAGTTTCCTAACGCCTCTTTTTCATGAAGCTTACTCTATAAGATTTAATGACTATTTTCAACAAAATCTTTTTCTTTTTAAATTGAATGGCATTTTGTGAAAAGAAAATTATTTTAAAGAAGAAAGGATATTTTCCTCAAGAATTAATTTCAAGTGTTTTATCAAAACCATTTTCCATATAAGATGGCATTATTTCATATGTGCATGTTTCAAGTATAATGTATATATGATTTACATGGTTTCACTTTTATTATGATGAAATGATATCCATTTGTTTCATATGGATTATGTTATGATGGAATTATGTTTATGAAACCCATTTTATTCTTTGGGTTATAATGAATGATTTATGTTTATGTTGTGGCACACATAAGAATGATTTCATTATGAGATGGGTGGGACCTATATATCACGCCAATCCATTGGGTAAAGATTTGTATCTCATGATTTAGACATGACTGGAATGGTAAGTTAATATGGTTTAGTGTTACAGGATTGGAACAAAGAGTGAACTCGATTCGGAATGGTACTTTGTCCACTAAGATGGTCTTTGCAGCAATGCCTTGGCTACTATGGAAATAATATCATGTTCTTAATGGTTTTCCACAATTACATGTTTTATTCCCATTCTATTTTATCATGATTTATGTTCCTTTATGATATATGCCTTACGTACTTCCAAGATTTATGTATTTGCTCAATATTTTGATGTTTAGATTTTATGTTCAAGTTTTTTCATTCAAATGTTTATGGGTTGTTTTATGTTCTCTATATTTACCCTTACAGAGCATTTGAGCTCAAACTTTTTTTGTTTTATTTTCCCCAATATATAATGAATGGTTTTAGATAAGAAAACAAAAGGGGAAGATCTTTATGGGAGATGTTGAAGATCATTCACCATGATTAGAAGATTATGTTCCGAGTTTCCAAAGACATGAAGCTATTATGGTCCTTGTGTGTTGGTTTTCATTATGTATTAAGTATTACACAAAAGTAATGTAATGTCTATGTACGTTAGGATATGGGTCTCTACAGTTGGTATCAGAGGAAAGGTTTAGTTAACCTTTGGAAACTAGGATGTGAAATCTTTAGTGAGATCCGTAGAGATATTTCTAAGGTCTGACTAGCGATGTCCCTAAGGTTAAGTATAAGTATAGGTTATAGTCCTAGAATTATAGAAACGGTATTAGAATTAAACCTAAGATGTTAGATATTGAAGGTACTCCCCCTTGATTATGATTTTTTTCTCTCACACAATTCTTTTCGGGTTTTAGAAAATGGATGGAAACAGGAAGATTCACGATAATGGAAGATATGATGGATAATGGAATGATATTATTCACGAGAAACCAAATGAAATTGGATCTGTAAGTCCATATATCGTTATTATGCCTAATTAGAAATCTCATAATATGATCAATAATTTCATCTTTGGTAAGTTTCCCGACTCATCTAATAAGAGAAATATAGAGTTTCATGATGATAATAGAGGAAAGAAAGTTCAATTTCCCTCATGTAAATCATGTGGGAAGAGGCATCAGGGAGAATGTTTCAAAGTAACTGAAAGATGCTTTGGGCGTAGAAAAGAAGGACACAAATCCAGTAATTGTAAAGGAAAAGGTTCAGTTTACACTATGGACAAGAATAATGGTATTTCCAAGACATCAACAACAGTTTAATGTTTTAAATGTGGAATGTGCGGGCATTATGCAAACCAATTCCCTAAGAAAAAGTCTAATGAAGAGAATCAGCATGGTCGTATGGGTATTATTTATGTTGATGATGATGAGGAGACTACAAATGATATACGATATAAAATAAGTGTTTAGGAATTACATGATGCAGCTCGGTTGATGGTTTAAGAAGGTAGTAGAATGATTTTAGGTTTATCAAGAGTAATGTTGTATAGGTAATTTAATTGTAATATGGAATAAATAAACATCTAAGGATTGTTACACTATTGTGTTTCCTTTAGTATTTGAAAGTATAAGTTGAATGGTACTGGTAACCCTGAAAGGTTATTTAGATGTTTTTGGAACGTAGATGATATGCGCATAATGAAGGGATAAGGAGAAAATGAAATGTTTAATAGTATTCATGAGATCATGATTGATGTAAGGACGAAGTGATATCACGGTTTGAGTATATAGAATTTTTGGGATTTTGGTATGTGGAAAGTGTTAACTTTTAATTGCATTTATGTTTTCACTAAGGTTCAATGGGTATTCATTTTTCAAGAGAATACATGATTAAGGCATTTGAATGTTTGGAATGTGACCAAAAAGACATATCTTATGATATATGGGGATAAATGATGTTATTTACTTGCTTAGTAGATGACCTCTATATCAATATTTTCCCTTATACTGTGACTTTGGGTAAGCCTAAAGATTGGAATAGATTAAGTTAGACATCAGATAGAATTATTTAAGGATAGAACTTTTTGATATTATTTTTGGAATGTTATAATAGTATAGTTTTAGAAAAAGGACAACCCATAGGACGAGCGACAACCCGTCACATCGGACAATGATGAGGGAATCAAACCCATAACCGAAGTGCGACATGCCTTTATCGCATACCACTGGCCTACATAAAGTCCCTGGTTAGTATAAATTAGTTTTAATTTATTATGTGTTATGATATACGAAGTATACATCCATATTAGGAACCATATACAATTAATCTCACCATAGATGGACTTATGTATATTTAATAAATTTTTCTAACAATTATTTGAGATAGATAGAATGACCCACTGTTCTATCACATGATCTGCTAATGCTTCACGAATGACAAATTCAACTTCATTTCTTTAAGAGATGTAGTGGAAATTGTTCAAGGCACGAACAACAGTGAGATTGTACCAAAATCAAGTAAGTATTTCTTTTAATTCAAAAATTCTTCAACTTTAGGGAAATGATCTTGAAAACAAGAAATGTTTTCCTAGTGTCCTTATATCCAATGAATCAGATGGTACCTTAAATCATCACAAATTTATGGCTTTGTGATTGTTGGCTTTTTCATAGCCATGTTCTCTACCACTCTCCTTCTGAACTTGATGGTTAGATTTTTCTTCCATATCCATATTTCCACCTATGTTCTCCTATGTGGAAACCCAGTGATGAGTTAATCTAGGTAACCATGACATTTCTTACTTTACTTTTTAAATTATGTTTTAGTATTCCTTTTACAATGTGGGTTTCTACAAACGAAACTTTTAAGTTGTAAACAATTTATTACCCAGACGAATTTCGAGGGTGAAATTCATTTTAAGGGGGGTAGAATGTAACACCTCGAGATTTAATGAGATGTATTATTTTTAATTTATTTTATGTATTCTATTATACACTACACCAAGATTAGCTTGTACTATATGCAACACTATTCTTGGCTCGTGTAACACACAATTTTAAGTTCGTTTTGTGGAAATTATTCTACGCAACATTATGTATAGATTTTGTTTAATGAAATAAGTTTTGATTATATTATACCCAACACCAAACAGAGCATTCACTACACGTAGCCCTGAATTGGCTTGATTTTACACACAATCGCGACCTTCCACAATAGTGTGTGTTGTACGCAATACCGAGTTTCACTAAACAATGACATGTTATTAACATATTATATAAACTAGCTGTTATGAATAGTAATACCCACTTTTTGAAATTTTATAAATTTTATCTTTTAAAATGGACTTAATTTTTGGATTCGGAATATCTAAATTATCCAAGGGTAAAATTTTGGTATTTTTATGAAAACATTCAATTTTTGATGAATAGTGAAAACACAGAGTTATTGGTTAAAACCGAATTTTTATTTAAATAAGAATTTATTTTATTTAAATTTATTTTAGGTAAAAATTGATACATAATACCTATATAAGTTTGATGTAATTCATTGGAGTCATTTTATAATAATTTTAGATATATAAAAATTTTATTGAACTTTTCCCCGTCTTTTACCCACCACCTAGGAGGATTTGAAAATTTACATAAAACTTAATTTTACCGCTTCTGTGAGTGGAATTTCGAAAATACGAGAGACACAGTTATTATCAAGGAGTAGAATGCGGTTCAATTAGATAAAAATAATTTTTGGTGAATAGTAACTTTTTACATTTTTTTACCACGGTTAAAAGTAAATAAGGTAATTAAGGAGAAAATTATATTATTATTACCCTAACACAGGTTCTAATTCTATTGGATAAGTATAATTCAACCCAAAACAACCTTATGAATATAATATTATCATTTAGGTCCACTTGGATTAGATTAGGACATTTATTAGTTTTTAATTCAAAGAAGATTTAAAATAGTTAAAATCAAAGTTTAATAACTAAAATATTTTTAATATAGGGTTATACATAATATAAATTAGAATATAAATATTAATTAGAAATATAAAAATATTTCCTATATAATGTTATTTTATTTATAATTTTTAGACATTAAATAATTTAATTTATTTATGACACAATGATGATGCAGTAATTACCTTATTAATGAAATATTAACATAATTGATGTTATTAATACCCAAATAAATGTAATTTGAAACTTTTTATAAATCCCAATAATTTTTTAGGTTAATATGACATGTTAGTATTTATTTTATTAACTTTTTTAGAAATAATCATGAAGCTATGATTTAAAAAAAAAATCAATTACCAAATAGTGTCAAAATTGACATAAAATAGTTTTTAAAACAAATATTATATTATTAATTTCTATTCTATTCTTAAAAATCTATGGATCAGGAAAATGACTTATATAAGGTTAGATATTTTAATAATGAACCACTTGGGGTTCGTTTGTCTTTCTATAGTAAGTTTATTAACCATATAGTGTAAGAAGACAAGAAGACACGGTAAAAGTTAAATTATTTAACTTAGATTTAAATCTAAATGATAAGGTTAAAATAGTAACCTAAACTTGTCTAAAACTTTTTGGTTAAGATTATTTCGCCCCATACCCACTTAAGAATCTAAATAAATCAATTTGGAGCTATTATAAACCGAATATGACTTTATTATAAAATAATATTTTATGTTTTTTCCTAAGGTGCCCCTCCCCCCTTATAAAAGGGCACCTCCTCCCTCTTCTCATTACACAATTTTTAGCCTTCAAGCTCGTCCAAACCATGCCCATTTCCATTATAAACTTTTTTATTAACATTATATAGGTTTTGGTCACCTCAAAAGACTAACTCTAGTGCCTTAAGAGGACACATAAAAGAGGTGCATCGAAGAAGAGGTAATCTCTTCTACCGATTCTTTCAAGTTTATTTCTTCTTCAACTTATTCTTCTTTAGTTGTTTCATTATAAAGTAATAACATCAGTATCACTAATATACTGATATGTTATTATAAATGTAAAACAACCCAATTTCACCTTCTATCCATCCTACAGAAAATGAAATCATCGCGCGTGCGTACGTACGAAATACCGTCTCCACGCCGTGGTGTAATCTGTTTTTTCATCACCACCATTCTTGGATGGGTATAATGGTGTGAAGTATAACTATATATAATTATTATAACATCATAATGATTATAAGATATTATATCATCTACTCTAACTCAATTCAATAATTATGGGAATGATATCATCACTCGTGCGTACGTACGGATTACCGTCTCCACGACGCGATGAGATTCATTCTCCATGTTGACCACTCAAGAATGTTTATAAAGTATATATAATGAATAAAAATGCAATATATGACATTATAAAGCTACTGGATTTATGTATATATATATATGTCATCTACTTCAATTGTTTCTGACACTTTCTTCGGGGTGCGCGCGCATCCGTCACGCGGGGGAGGACGCGCGGCTTGTGGCCCCACATTCCCACTTTCCAAAGGTGGGCGACATCCGTTTATTATGTAAGGACGTCTGCTCCTTGATCGAAATTGAGATTATGGGATGTCAGTTCTTATTTCCGTTGATTCCTCCTCGGAGCTCGTCACCTAATCCAGGTCTCCCTCATAGATTTAAGATGTATTCGTGAATCTCATTCTCGGTGCCATGTCTTCATGGACACCAATTAATTACACTGCTTCCGTAGAGATTATCCAAGGGGTATGGTCGGGGTAGCAACCTTCAGTGAGGAGAGTGGTCACGTTGCGGCGTCTTTGGAGTGTATTGATGCTGGGGGATTGGCATGTTTGTCTTCTGTCCCTTATTATAGGGATTCTCAAGGGTGTAGAAGCCCGAGGAATCCCACATCGAACGTTGGGAATTTTCATGCCATAGGCATGTATCTGAGGTTTTCCTCAGCTTACCATGTTTAACACGGGGTATGCCACAAGTTTAACGTCCAGTGGGGATAGATCGGACTGACTGGAACACTGAGAGTGGATCAGATTGAAGAACCCACTGGAGGGAACACCGATGTTGGGGTCAGCACGTGGGTGGATTCCTGGATACTGTGGAGTGGAATGAGGTGGCATGATCCCACCGGGATGTGGCGGCCCGGGTAAGAATTAGGATGGGTGATGAAGTGAAGGGGATTGAACCTCGTGGAGGCTTCCTACGTACCATGCCTTGACATGGATCAAAGTACCTATAGTTCGGGTATACAGTTTAACGTCATGCGGGACGGGGGCATTTGGGGCTTATGCTCTGAGGCGGCCCATAATGGATGGATATAGGGCTTACGCTCTGAGGCAGCCCACAATGGTGGATATGGGGATTACGCTCTAAGGCAGCCCTTAGAGTTGGAGAACCGATGCGAATGGGTTGGAACGACTGAGTGGTGGGCTTGAACCTCGTGGAGGCTTCCTACGTACCATGACTTAGCATGGATCAAAGTCCATGTAGTTCGGGAGGTGCAGTTTAACGTCATGCGGGATGAGGCATACAATTTAACATTGTGATGGATGACATACAGTTTAACGGTATGCGGGATGGGGCATACAGTTTAACGTCATGCAGGATGACGTACAATTTAACATCATGTTGGATGACATTTGGGGCTTACACTCTAAGGCATCCCATGGAGTTGGTGAACCGATGCGAAGGGGTCGGAACAACTGGGTGGGGGGCTTGAACCTCGTGGAGGCTTCCTATGTACGATGCCTTAACACGGATCAAAGTCCCCGTAGTTCGCTGGGATGCGACTTATGCTCTGAGGCGGCCCATGGAGTTGGTGAACCAATGAGAAGGGGTCAGAACAACCGGTTGGTGGGATTGAACCTCTTGGAGGCTTCCTACTTACCATGCCTTAGCACGGATCAAAGTCCTCATAGTTCATTGGGATGGGGCTTACGCTCTAAGGCAGCCCATGGAGTAGGTGAACCGATGCGAAGGGGTCGGAACAACCGGGTGGTGGGTTAAACCTCGTGGAGGATACTTACGTACCATGCCATAGCACGGATCAAAGTCCTCGTAGTTCGCTGGGATGGGGATTACACTCTGAGACGGCCCATGGAGTTGGTGAACTGACGCAAAGGGGTCGAAACAACCGGGTGGTGGGCTTGAACCTTGTGGAGGAAACCTACGTACCATGCCTTATCACTGATCAAATTCCTCATAGTTCATTGGGATGGGGCTTATGCTCTGAGGTGTCCAATAAGAGGATGATACTGTTGATGCTCACTCTAAGACCATGTGAGTCATGCTCGGTGTGAGAAACAAGAGGCAGCAGGGACCAGATGATCATGTCCCGAAGGGTGAATCCATGGGAAGCAAAGAGGGGCTTACGCGTTGAGCGGCCCTTACTGCCAGGACTTACTCAAGGATAGAGGCCTGAGATGTGACAAAGCGCAGAGGGAGAGGGATTTGGGACCAAACAAAGGTGATGCCTTGTTCCCTATCACGCCCTCCCTTGGCCTTGGTGGTGGGGAAGTATGGAGGTGCATGGGTGCTACCTTCCGCAAGAGAGGCTAGGGGATTATGCTCTGAGTCAGCCCTTCCCCCATGGAAAAACTCCACTCTGAGAGGGAGGATATCATCCCATATGAGGGTGATTTCATTCCCGTGGAGACGAGCGGCGTAAAGAATTTCCAAGCCAGGGGGATCCTGTGTGCGAGGCACAGGGTCAAATCACAGTTTAACGTCATGTGTTGAGGATGAGGTGCTAGGCAGTTTAACTTCCTTTAGCTCGGATGAGGTGGGTTTTCTCCACACCCCTAGGACTTACATAACGGACACCCTATACCCCTTGTGTGAGGGAAGGAATAGGCAAGGCCATTGTGAAGGGGGGTCGCAGGGCGAACCATCGAGGGGTGCACGTTAGCATTGCTATGAGAAGAATCAATAGCATTTAGCATGCCTATGTGAAGGAGCATGAGGCAGAGCAATGCAATGGGAAACACCACCCAAGGGACCTTGAGGTTACTTCGTATGAGCCTGGAAGGTCGTACAGGAAAACAGCGGATGACATGCATGTACGGTATGGAGGACATCGGGTGTCTACGCAGGGTGGCGCCCGGGGGGTGTCAAGGTGAGGGGTCATGGGGATTGCGCGCAAAGGGAAGGTTTGCATGCAAAAAACCGGGATGGAATCGAATTCGGGCAGGGGAATTGCGCGCGAGGGAAGCAAATTGCATGCGAATGGAAAAGGCCGATCCCTAAGGCAAAGCCACACCCAACGAAGGGATTGCGCGCAATTAAACCGTTTTGCACGCAACTGGAAGGAATTGCATGCAAGGGAGGAACCCTGAGGGGTTTAGAATTTTATATAAGCTAGAGGGATTGCACGCAATGGCGGATGCTAGGGAGAGGTTGTGTGAAAAGGGTCAGTACCTGAAGGCCATCTTGCACGCGCGGAAGTCCTATTCCGCACATGAGAGACGGTTGAAATTCCGCAACCCCAAAATGGAAGGGGTATCCATCTATTTATAGGGGTCTGACATCACAGAATCTAGGAGGCGCACACAACTTTTCACACCAGAGATGGCGGCGTGCAAAAGGGAACCACGCAAGTGCGGGCGCGCAAAATTGCGCGCCGACACCAGGGTCCTTTCGCGAATCCCGGAATCCTTTCGCGCGACCAACCTTTTTTCACGAAAATCCTCATTTATTTCACGCAGCACTTCTGAGCCCTCTGAGCCAGGTCTCTGGGTCCGAATATGACTTCTCTTCATCATTTTGAAACTTCCTTTAGGAATTATGAAATTTTTCGGCGTCTACAAATCCCCCCCCCTTCGGAATTGGATCGACGAGAGGTCTCAATGATTGAATTCTTAGGGAAATTCCAAAACGCCGAAGGGTTGGATGTTGGGGGTCCTTTGGGTGAAAAAGATTACGAGGCGCACAAAACTCCGGGTTGGCACGGAACTCGCTTTCCGCATGGCGCAGAACCCCGACCTCGCCTATAAAAGGAGCCATGGGTCCCATGAGCCGTACCTGAGATTTCTTGCGTGATAGGCTCCGAGCTCTTGCGCTTGATATTTCCTTGGCGACTGCATAGAAGAAAAGCTGTGTTAGCACGTAATTCCTTCTAAGTTTCGGCCATATTTATGCTCAAACTCAGGATATTTCGCGCTGACAGTTCTGAAGCCGCCACTCGTAGAGCTGAAATAGTGGCGAATGAAGACGTTTATGGAGCCAGGGTGGTTTTTTATGAAAACGTTACCTTGTTCAACCTTCTGACCCCCGCCCAGAAGAAGTATCCTCTGTCCAACAACCTCCCGCTCTGGAACTTCGACATCCTGGAGGAGGTTCCACTGCCAAGATTTGAGGTGGACACACCGCGGTCATGGGTGACCTAGGAAGACAACCTTCCCCTTTACAACATCACCAAAAATGGTCATCCTACCAGAGAGACCAGACACATGGACGTGTATGTCCTGAACCCGAGGACCAGGACCATTCCTGAGGGTGATCTTGTTGCGGAGATCTCTCCGGATCTCTACGCAAGCACATTCCGTCAGACCATCAAAGATGATATTAAGGGTTGGATGCATGATTGGGACTTGCGGTGTGGAGGCAAATTCACCAGTGAGTGGTCCTGGGCGTACTGGGTTCGCCATACGTGCGACAAATTTGGGGCTGAGCTGCAACACATTGGTCTGTTTGAGGTAGTGTGGACGTCACAGTTCCACTTTTACCGTCAACCTGAACTCGGGCCGGAGCTGTTCACCCGATGGTCTCCTGACACCAACACATTCCATCTTCACCACGGGGAAGTTGGCATCAGTCTCTTGGATGTCCATTGCATCGGCAATATCCCACTAGAGGGTTACCAATACGATTAGTTCCTCCCCCCAATGAACACCTAGGAGGACAGATCACGGACCCCCATACTGACGTGGCACCTGGTGGATCTGGCCAAAGAAAGGCTGGAGGTCAAAGACTTCCTAAAGGACATCGCCTACAAGGACTGCTTCAACCTATTCCTAGAGAAGGACCCAGAGTTCAAGATGTTGGGATGGGGAAAATGGTGCCCAACCACGGCTTAGAGGAGCAAGAACGAATCATACTGGAGGATCCTGGAGATGGGTCAATACCAATCAGGGGGATACCGTGTCATTGAGGCCCAAGACCCGAACACCCGATATGCCTAATTCCTTGACACCTTCCTGAGTGGGTGGCTCCTTCTGGTGCGGGACTTGAGGATGGGTATCCGTCTAGCAACTCTAGTGATGGCGGGCACCATGGACACCAACAAAAGGTTAAATCTGGGGGTCCCCGTGCTGGCTAGGTTGTACACCATTCTAGGATGCATCTCTAGAGGGGGGTCTCCTCGGAGGGTGTGTGACCCCTTCCAGATCTTTCATGGCTGGGTGGTGGCTCATCATGGTGGGTACACTTTCCCAAATTTCGTTCATCCTCCGGGAAACAGCCTGCGACCATCTTTGCTAAACATTGTCGGGGTTGCACCGATGACGCTCAACGAGGAGGGAGTAAGGATCCGAATCAGTAACCACACAAATTTTAACTTCAGCACGTTCCCCACCCCGGTCATCCAGATGGTGGACATTGGGAAAGGCTCGCTGGAGCAGCAAGAATACTTCCAGGGCATCCGAGGAGGGGTGCTTATGGCTCGGATTGACGGGAAGATCATCTGTGAGCCTTACGTGCCGTCCTGATTCTCCAGGAAGTTCAGGTGCCTCCAACGAATGCCGAAGAAGGTATTCAAGGATGTACGGGAGGAGAAGAATCCATGCGTCCTTAGCTATATGTGGTTAATGTTCACCACTAATTGCTCTGGTGACGTCATTACCCTTCCTCCCACTAGGGTCGACGTTGTCCTATCAACTGTGTATGTCGATCATTGGGATATTGCGTACCCTGAGGGGATTTTACCAAGAGAGTCCAGCAACTCGAGACTAACCACGTGGAACCCATGTGACGAGAGAGCGGGAAAGGTACTGCTAGAAGGGGGGACTAGGGGCGAGTCAGGCAGCGAGGCCTGTGCAGGCCAGGACCTCAGCAGCGAGGACATCACATGGTGTCGCTGCAACCTCATTGCCCAGAGGGGGGTCACACGAGGCGGCCAGAGAGATGCTCGGTAAGCAGATAAGATACCTGCTCGAACCTTCCCATGATAAAATATTCTCGGCATTGTGGTCATCTTGGATGACTCTATGGTAATCAATGAGCGTTGAATCCAGTCGGTAGAAGATAATGCAGGATGGGATCCAGCTTCCAGAGATCGGGCTCATCCGGGTCACCGACCGAGTAAACTTCCATCGGTGGCACACATATCTAATGTCCATGGACACATACGCGCACCAAAGGGGTCGGCGTGCGGAGCCACCTTTCCTGGTGAAAGTGATTCTTGGCCAAGAGCATGATCCGGAAGTGATGCTTCCAGGAGAAAGCGACAGTGATGAGGAGTCATAGGGAGAGGAGGAGATAGGAGAAGATAAAGGATCTCAGGGAGGGTCCCACCAAGGGAGCCTATAGGAGAGTGGCAAGATCGTAGGCTCTGATATGGGAATAACCAAGCTACTCGAGGTCTTCCACTATCCTTATTCATTTACTTATTCGTCCATTCTCTCTTATGATTTCTGACCCATTTCTCCATCTCACTCAAGATCACATAGGCACTGATCAGGCATCCCCAATAGAAGAATAAGGGGAGGTGCCGGTAGGACAGGGTGGGTCTTTGACACCCATCATCGAACTAACAAGTTCTGAGGGGTATCCTGCCACGATAGCTCTCGTAGCGGCTAGAACACTGGAGGCTGATGCTCTGGGTTCTTGTTAGTCCCCTACATCACTACTGGTGATTACTGCCAGAGAACCCAAATAATATGGATGCTCCTTGTACAATGATCTCAGAATTGGAGGCTCGTCGGGCTTCTGAGCCTGAGCTGTCCATGAGTGGACTAATGGAGGACGTAGCACCTCCTCCAGAACATACCTCCCAAACGGATTCGGCCCCAAAAATTGGTGAGAAGGGGGCGGCGGACATCAGCGGTGCTGTCATTGGAGCGAGGCCAGAAGCTGACGAAGGCACTGCCGTGGTCGGGGAGAGATAAGAAGGTCGCCTGAACATCGAGGATCCTATTTCTCATGAAGGCATCCCTAAGGCAGATCATACTGCTGACCTGCTGGATGCCTTTCCTATATACCGGCCCGCTGATCCCGAAGAGATAGATGATTCAGATTCGGAAGCGGCCGAGGAGAGCCGGATGACATGGCGCAAAGGGTGGAAGTGTATCCAGCGCTTTCTTAGGCAGCCTCAGATGGATTGGCTGAGGCAGATAAGATCACTCCAGACCTGGCTGCATTTCTTGTGTGCCAGAGGGGCTGATGCTCAATGCCTTCATCTGACGGTCCGTGATTACATGGCTGAGAAGATACATGAGAGCGGCCGGCGTACCGACGTTTCCCAGTGTTGGGAAAGATTAGTGAGCACCCAAGTGTTCTTGAGGGAAGAGCAGGAAGTCCGGTGCCTCGAAGGGCATGCGGAAGAGAAGGAGGCCTTTATTGGAACATGCTCTGAGCTTGTGGAGCAACTGACAGCCCAGCTGGCTAACGCCCAAAAACACTTTATGGAGGCGAGTCACCAAATGACTGTAATTTAAACTGAATGGGCATAGACACATGCTAGTATTGGCGAAATGTGCCCTGTGGCTGATGATGAAGAGATAGTATTCAGGGAGAGAGAAGTAGTATTGGATGCTACCAGCCAAATGGTAGCGGCATTGGAAAGATCAATCTAGCACGCTGATCCTTAAGGGCTCTGTTTTGGCCATCTCATGAACTTCTTGCTTTTACTGCTCACCATTTCAAACCAATGTATGGAAGAATCCATTTATCTATACCCTTTGGATTAATACGCTCAACAATAATCCTAAAATAAATAACAATTCACCCCTAATCTCATGTGGGTCATACCCAATGCGAGATGCAAAGGATGCTCGTGTTATCATTTTGTCTGACTGTGGGGCGTCGACCAAACTTCAGGCATCTGAAATCGGGCCCGGATTTCTGAGGAGGAGAGGGAGGTCTAGCCGAAGCGAGGGGACCTAAGACCAATTGATATATCATCTCCTCAATGTGCTCTAACACACGAGCAGGGAAATTCTAAGGGCATTGAAATCAATCAAAACATAGGGATATGAAAAAGGTGAATCACAATACCCAAAATCGGAACACGATGGGGGCACGACGATGGAGGATAACTGTTAACCGTGGCCGAAATGCAGCATCCATATCGCATTGGCCTAAAATAGGGACAAAAAATGAGGGCTGATCACTGACCATGTTCGCAACACGGGGCCTAACTCGTCAATCAGTCTTCCAGAACGTTGGCCCAGGACAGCAGGCGGACCATGTGTCAATCATCCATACTGTTACTACAGGAGGACCAAAGGTCTATCATCCGTATTGTTACAGCAGGTGGACCATAGGTCGGACATCCATACTATTAGGGGGTCCCATTAAACATGACCAGTCTTTCGGAATGTTGGGCCAGGACAGCAGGCGGACCATAGGTCAAGCATCCATGCTGTTACAATAGGAGGACCAAAGGTCAAGCATCCATATTGTTATAGCTGGCGGACCACAGGTCGGGCATCCATACTGTTAGGGGGTCCCATCAAACATGAAAGATGATGAAGATCCGAATAAAGGGGAACACAAAGCGTGGAAAGTGGAGTTGTGGTTTGTTCAAACAGAATCCAACACTCCCAAAATTGCGCCACCATGGTGGAGGTGCATTAAGAAGACCTATAAATCTGGTCACGGATCATCCCAATTTTTAGATATGACCTCTCTGGTGAGAGAACTATCTCTTACCAACATTACTATGGGGCATCAAAAACTGATTTGGGGTAGATGTTGCAGTGACACCACTCCCCAAGAAGCCAGGCCAAGGGACCGACAGTGAGGAGGGATGGGATTGGTGATCCCCGGGGCTAGACCCAAGACGAAATGTTTGTGCATTTCTACGTATCCCATAATTATGGGAATCAAGACTCATGTAGTTCTGGAAAGGATCTTAGTTTAAGGTCTTAAAACTCATACCGAAGAGTAAGGGGAGTGGGCGACACATGGTAAAGCGGTTGTGAAACCTGACGTGAATGAGGACAAGGTCCTGCTTACCATGTGCTCCTTAGGGAAGTGTTTAGGCCAAGGAACCAAACACGAAAGTTAGGCTGGGCCTGTGGGGAACTGCCCAGGCACTCCTACGTATCTCATAAGGATGATAATCAAGCCATACGTAGTTCTTGGAGGTGCCTTTTAACGTCGTGCAGGATAGGAAATAGGAGGTCTAACTCTCATAAAAGGGTGTACTCGGGGTGGCTATTGCAAACCCAACTTGAATGAGAACATAACCCCATACCACGCCACGCGATCCTGTAGTCAAGGTCCCAAAGGCGAGATAGACACAATGAATCAACATACCTCAAGATGGACCCAAAGACAAAAGGTCTGGGCATTCCTACGTACCCCATAAGAATGGGGATCAAGCAACACGTAGTTCTTGAAGGGTGGCACATCACGACATGGTACCTGTTCAATTGATTAAATAGGCGTGTGGGTCTATCCCTCACACCAAAATAAGAGGCATTTGATGTATCTTGTTTGTCCTCGAAGTTTAATGGTTCTTATGTTGTGGAACGACCGACCTATGGTAGAAATTCCTAGAATCACCACAATAATCAAGCCATAACAGGAGTTGACGAATGGCATGGTAATTGACCAATATCCAACATGATTTCCCCCATGGGGAGGTCACAACAATGCAGTTCCATTTTTTGTCATGCATCAGAGATGATATCATCACAGTTTATGGTCATGTGGTGGGACCAACCAGTACAGTTTAAGTTTGTATGGCTTGAACATGGGGGAACATGCACGATGTGATAATACATAACTGATGTAGATGAGGACATAATCTTGTACCATCACTGTGCACGATTTCAGGAGAGGAGCCTCGGGCCAAGGAGCTGATGAGGGTCCAAAAATCAAGGGGCAGGAGACACTAGCTTCTAGCTGAGCTGGGCCCGAAACACAATGTCTGGGCGACTCCTCATTTCCCATGGGGATGAGGGTCAAGCTTTTCATGTTCCTTAGAGAAAACCCAAGCATATAATCTTAGCGCTCAGATCGTGGGAGCCCCGAGAGACGCTGTCACGTAGCTTTGTCTATCTGGCGTTTGGAGGTGCACTGAGGGTTAGTGCAAGGAGTGTCGAGATTACACCTTGATATGATGGGGTGGAACCAGATGTGAATCATGCAACCAACATTCAGGGCCTGAAGAAGTCGGCGTGACGACGAAGGACTATTGCTGACCATGTTCGCAACACAACATCGTGTCGTGTTAGCCTTAGGGACAAACAAATGAGCATCAACCACTGACCATATTCGCAACGTGGAATTTGTATCAATTTGTTGTCTAAAACCCTCGGGGGCATTGGCCCGTGACGGTAGGAGAACCCTTAGGCGTTGTATCCAGGCCATTCTTGTTAGTCCCTCCGGGTGTAAAAGATAATGAGGGCCTGAATGAAAGGGAGCACGAAGCTTTACAAGTGGACAGGACTTGCCTAAGTTGAATCTGACACTCCAGGTACTAGACCAAAGTACTCTAAACATATTAGTAGACCACTAGAATGGGTTGAAAGGCTCGGTTTGAGAGTGTCCAAAAGATGGAGGATCCCTGGGAGAAGGGGGCATGGTGCCAAAATCCCTGTACCACACCTATATACCCCTTTCATGGAGAGGGAAAGACCAAGAAGCCGAGGTGACCAGGAGATCATGGGATCTCTCAAGAGACGGGGCTAGACCAGAAATCTAGGTGTTCATGCAGTCTTACGTATCCCATAAGGACGGGAATCAAGCCACACATAGTTCTAAAAACACAGTTTAACGTCATGTAGGATGACCGATTGGAATTTCATCTGGGAATATGTATGGCACGATGAGTTACACCACACCGTACAATCCTCAAAGAGAAAACATGGGCCAGGGGCCCGAGGCTGGTCCTCGATTAGAGAGGACTGACCAGCTTGCAGTTTAATGTATTGCAGTGAGGACGAGAAGAGGAGTACACCTCAAATAAGGGCGGTATGTGGTGCGTTGACTAACCCGACGTGAATGAGTACATAATCCCACACCACACTGTGCAATCCCGTAGAAGAAAACTTGGGTCGGGGGCCCGAGGATGGGCCTTGGTCAGGGAGGCCTGACCGGCTTGCAGTTTAACGTCTTGTGGGACGAACATGTAGTTTAAGGTCATGTAGGACTGAAGGGGCCCGAATGTAGGTCCAAATGCAGTTTAAGGTCATGGGGGACCCCGTAGGGCTAGGAAAAATATTTCTTAAGGAAATTATCATTGGTGGGAGGAGATATACGCTCACCATCCATGGTCACCAGGGAGTACGCACCATTGGGATAGACTTTATGGATGATGAAAGACCCCTCCCATTTTGGCTTCAACTTGGGTGGTTTCTTGCCAGGAATCATTGGAGCCCTAAGGGCCAGTACCAGGTCACCTTGTAGGAATGATCGGAGGAGAACCTTCTTATTGGAAGCTTGAGCCATCCTGCTCTGATGCCTTTCCAGGTTCTGCAAAGCACGCATCCTATTCTCGTCCAATGATTCCAATTTGGCTAGACGGATTTCGGCAACCCTATCCAGTGCTTGCTGGTCGTAGACTACCATGAAAAATGAGAGAAACTAAATCTCGATGGGTAGGACGGCCTCAGCTGCATACACTAGGGAATACGGGGTCACCTGGGTGGAATTACGAGTCATCGTCCGATAAGCCCAAAGGGCGTTAGGGAGTTTATCTGGCCAACTCTTCTTGTTCTGACCAACCATCTTTTGTAGAATGTTATAGAGGGTTTTTTTTAAATGCCTTGATATGTCCATTCACCTGCACATGATAGGGGAGGTATGGTTAGAGCGAATGTTGTACTTGGCGTACAATTTCTTCAGCTCGGATGCTCGAAAGTTGGTGCCGTTATCTGTGAGGATAGCGTGAGTTACTTCAAATCGATAGATGATGTTGGAACTCACGAAGTCAGCGGTAGAATGATATTTGACTTCCTTGAGCGGAATTGCCTCTGCCCACTCGGAAAAGAAATCCATAGCGGTCAGAATGAACCGAAATTGGTGAGCCGTCGCCGGTGAGTAATGTCCTACGACATCCAACCCCCAGACTGCAAAGGGACAAGAATACATGGTAGTGTCGAGAGACTCTGGTGGTCGATGCACAAAGTTAGCATGAACTTGGAATGCATGGCTCCTCTTGGTGAACTCGATGCAGTCATAGATCACGGAGGGCCAGAAGTACCCCAGCCTCCGAATCTGGTGAGACAACTTTGACCCGGCCTGATGGGCGCCACATGAACCAGCATGAACCTCTTGCATAACCTGTGGAATCTCAACTCCATGAAGGAAAAAGAGTAAAACACCATCAAATACGAGTTTTTAAAGGATCTGCTCAAGGCTGGGACCACTCTGAAGGGTGAACTACAACGTGTGGCGTCGGACTCACTCGCGCTCTGCCCGGTCTGACGGGAGATCACCATGTTGGAGGTATTCAACCAAGGGTGTCCTCCAATCAGGAAATATTTTAATCACCGCATTTGAAGTACCTAGGGCTCCTGACGTTGGGGCACCAGCGGTGAAATGGTTTATCCGTGGGCCACGATCATCCTTTGGGGTAACGGGAGAAATGACTCTCTGGTGCACCACGTGGATAATCAGGTCATCCTGTTCGGGCTCCGTAAGCGATGCAGTCAGGCTGGCCAAAGCAACTACTCAACTGTTCTGTGACCGGTGAATATGAACGACCTCTGGCCGAGAAGGGAACTGGGCCATTAGATGGAGGGTGCACTACAACAATGGCACGAGTTCTGCCTTTCTGACAAAATAGTCACCATTGAACTACTTGATGACCATCTCAGAGTCCCCTTTCACATGCATATGGGGCATGTCGATCTCAAGGGCCAGATCGAGGCTAGTGATGAGGGCATGATACTCTGCCTCATTGTTGGTGCAGCCCTCTGACAACAGAAACAAATATGGAAGAATGGATTGCTCCGGGGTAATGGAGACGATACCGAGGCCCACTCTGTTGAGCCTAGGATCGTTGAGTCTCCTACCGGTGATGCTCTGGGAGGCACCATCAAAGTGAATCTTCCAGCATGGGACGACATGATTGACTGAGACGATTGCCTCATCCAGAAAACCTATGTCCAGCGGCTGATCCGCGGAGGTTGGGTGGGAAGCTAAATTTTTTTCCAATGCCTGTCCTTTGATAGCCTTCTGAGGCACGAACATAATGTCAAACTACTGGAGGATCACTGACCACCGCGCTAGTCAGCCTATCAACATAGGTCGGTTCAAAATGTACTTCAACGGGTCTACCCGAGAGACCAACTGTACCTCATGGTGCTACAAGTAGTGCCACAATTTCTATACAGACAATACGAGCGCCAGACAGCTCTTCCCGATGGGAGAATATCTAATTTCCGCATCAAGGAGCATGAGACTAAGGTAGTAGAGGTTTTCCTATTTTCCCTCGTTGTTCTTCTGGGCGAGAAGTGCGCCAAGGGATCGTTCCAGGGCGGTCACGTAAAGGACCAGCGGCTTCCCGGAAACGGGTGGCATCAAGATAGAAGGTTAGAGTAGATACTGCTTAATTTCCTCAAAGGCGATATGACACTCTTCATCCCATTCATAAGTGGCGCCTTTATTCATGAGCCGGGAAAAGGGCTTACACTTTCCAACCAGATTCGCAATGAATCGGCATATGTAGGCTAAGTGGACTTGGAGACCTTGAAGTTCCCGAATATAGCTCGGGGGAGGCATCTGGATGATGGACTTGACCTTCTTTGGGTCGATCCTGATGCCTCGGTGCCTAAAAAAAATCCAAGGAACTTTCTAGAGGTGAACCTGAAGGCACACTTCAACGGGATCATCTTCAGGTGGCGGGAACAGAGGAAACCAAACACTTTCTCAATGTACTTGAGATGGTCCTGGCGCTGGCGAGATTTGACTACCAGGTCATCCACATAGCACTCCACCAATTTCCAGAGAATCGGCTTGAATATGTGACGCATGGCCCATTGATATGTGGCACTCTAATTCTTCAGGACGAAGGGCATAACCTGGTAATAGAAAGTACCTTGGGGTTCCCTGAAGGCAGTGGACTCCTTTTCCTCATAGGCCATCTTGATCTGGTTCTACCCAGAATATCCATCCATGAAGGAGAGGGCTTGGAACCCGGCCATGGCATCAATCAAAAATTCTGTCACTGGAAGGGGAAAATCATCCTTTGAACAGTGGCGATTGAGATCACGGAAGTCGATACAGACTCTGATCTGTCCATTTTTCTTCCTGGCAGGCACAATATAGGTCACCCACCAGGGGTACTGAACTTCGTTGTCGAAGTTGGATTTGATAAGCTTGTCAAATTAGACCTCAACCATGGCACTGTGAGGAGGGTGCATCTTTCTGGGAGGCTGCTTAAACCTGCGATGGTTTGCCAGAAGGCCAAGGCTGTGAACGGCTACCTAAGGATCTATTCCTGGCATCTTGTCGTAACTCCAAGAGAACACATCACGGTGTTGTCTGAGGAATTCCACATACCGCTGCTGCTCCTCGGGGGGCATAACGGTGCTGACCAATGTGGGTCTCAGGTCCACTTCGCTACCAAAGTTCACCTGTACCAACTCATCAACCGTGGTAGAGACGCCCTCCTCAAAGACAGGGGGAGCATCTTCCACATCCTCCTATCCACTTGTGGAGGAATCATCCACGGGGGGAGCTTCTTCGGGGCTACCAGATCCTAATGGGAAGTTGGTGCCATCTTGGTACACAGTGGTCGCCATATCAAGAGATTCATGTGCCACTAAGACCATAGCGATGAAGGTAGTCGATCCAATCCCATCTGGCCTTCTGCCCAAGGGGCCACGCTTGATGACATCAAAACAGTAGTGGCGTGACGTCTTGAGCCGGTTAATTCCATCCCAGCGGAAGAGACATGTATGACGTACTGACATTTCCATGAGCCTGACGTCTCGATACCGTACAGGGGTAGGAGGTTTTGTAATTACCTGAGCCTGGTTTGTGTAGGAGTATGAGGTGATTTTCCACTATTGCTTGGACATGGGAATATGCCTTCCTCTTATACCTGAAACAACAAAACTCCACCCCATGTCGGGGGTTGTGGCCTCCAACCGATGGATTGGGAAGATGTAGATGTCATCCATACCTGCCCAGGGATCACTTGTGATAGCGGCGGGCTCAACCTCACCTTCTAGAATCTTATTATCCTTGCTCTTGTAATAGTCAGCATCTAGATAATGGGCTTCACAAGAGGAAAAAAGAGACGCATCTCCTTGGAGCACGCCTACCCGATCATTAAGGGAGTATTTTAGGCATTGGTGATATGATGAGGGGACCGCCGCGTGAAGGTGGAGCCACAAACTTCCCATCAATGTGTTATATGCGGTGTCTTGAGAGACAACCATGAATTCGGTGCTAGAAATTAGGCCACCAAACTGGGTCTTCAAGCGGATATTGCCGACTGGAGTTTGCTCGGTCCTGTCATAACCCTATATTCTAAGGTCGGAGGGAGTTAAATAATACTCAGACAACCCTAGCTTTCACAGTGTCCAAGTTGGGATTAGTTTAATCCCAGAACCCGTGTCGAAAAGACAGCGGCGGACTTCCACGCCATTGAACTGACCAGTGATGTACAGTGGGCGAATGTGCTCCTGTATGAGAGGGTCTTCATCTTCACTAAAGAATGAGATAACTTCCTGGCATTCAACATTCTCAACTGCCTCAGCGTGGAAGGCTTCTGTAGCCGCTACCTCAGTCTCAAACTGATGGGGGATCCTTAGGGCCTCACTAAGTGCCTCACTCATTTTAGACGACATACGGAGAGCCTCAAGGATAGAGAGCCTTGCTGGAATGCCATCCAGGTGCTTCAAAACATCATACTTTCAGGCAAAACATGAGCTTCTGCTTACAGGAGGCCGCTCTGTGATTGGAGGCATGACGGGACCTACCGGATAGACTGGTGGCTAACTGGTACTAGGCACATCTCGCTGTTCACTAGTCGAAGCCTAGAGAGTGGCTTCCAGATTAGGACCAAAAGGCTGGGGTCAGCTGGTGGTTGGGTGGAGCTGGTCTTCGCATGGCCGTGGTTTTTCCCCCTAATCCAGCAACATAAATGATGGTAGAGGCAAACCTGTCGACTCCAGATGAAGGGGCCGCGTGTGCTGAGATCTATACTAGGCTTGCTGTCTGGTCTCATTGGCGTGCACGACCTAGCTGGGGGTGCCAACTATCATTCCCTGACGATTCATGCAACCATAGCTCTAATGATGTTGGTGACAGATGGGGACATTGGGAAGGTCTACCTAGCGTTCCTCATCATCGGGAGTCAAAAAGGGATTTACCAACTCTACGATGTTAACCGAAGCATACCCCTGACTATCACTTGAGGAGTCATCCACTACTGGGCAGAGTCTCAGAAGGATCCCCATTTATGGGGGCATAAAGTCACCAATAGTGCGGGATGATGACGACATTGGCAGGGAGCATTATTTCTTCTTGCGCCGCCGCCGTTTTCTCTTATGGGAAGAGGCAGGTTGGGAAGATGATACCGAAGTAGCAACCGGTGCTTCTGAAGGCTCTGGCTAATTTAGGCATGCACGGATGATGCCATGGGCATGGGAGACCGTCTTATGGACCATCCAGTCTTTATACTTCTGGGACCCATGGTCGGAAACCTGCTTCCATTCATTTTCATCACCACTACTGCCATCTGATCTCACAAAGACACCTGCCACTTGTGTCGGGGCTGGGCCCAACCTGACTATATTGTTGTCAATCTGGTCTTGTAGCCAGTCCTTGAACATGTATCATCATTGGATGGTGTTCCCTAGGGTCCGGTGATAAGGGCAGTAGTTGGGGTGATTAGTGAGATGCGCCTCTTCTCGCTTCCGGCACTTAGGCAGCCACACGATTCTCTACTACAGGGCACTGTAGAAGTAACCAGAGACCTAAGCCTCGTCCAATGACTAGGTCCAATTCCTTCTGTCCGGAAAGGGGGCTCTAGGAGGATGACTCTGATGAGGGGCCTAAGGAGCATGCCGAGGAGGCGGAACCTTATTATCTCGCCTAGGCGGTGGTGGTGCGTTACACGGAGGTGCTTGCCGATTTTGAGGTAGTTGCTGCTGAGCTGGAAGCTGTGCCCGTGGAGGCTGACCCCTATGGGGCTGCGGAGCAGGCCTCACTAGTAGCAACTCTTGCTGCCTGGGAACCTCTATCTGGGCCACAATAGTGGGCTCGACTCTGGAAGCTCTCCTTGTAGAGATTACATGAGGCAATGGGCGTGCTTGACTGGCTGGTTGCAGGGATTCTTCGAGGCGCTGAGTCTTGTTTGAGAAGTCCCGGAACCCTCTAGGGTAATTCTGAGTGATCAGAGAGGGAACTAACTCTGCCTTGATGTTCCCTATGCACATTGTCAGTAATTTCTCTTGAGTTAGTGGCATGTTAAGGGTGTATGTGAGCCCCTTCCATCGGGCGACGAAGTCCGCGACTTGCTCATCGGGCCTTTGTTGGCACCTGAAGAGGTCTGCGATGTTCGTCTTCTGGGTTGTGGAACTAAACTGGTAGAGGAATTTCCTGCGAAGGTCCTCCCAGCTAGTCACAGATCCGACAGGGAGCTGGCTGTACCAAATGTATGCTGTAACTTCTCGTGTCTGAACAAAGCAATGGAGCTTGGCGGCCTCCTGCTACGCTGGAGTTCCTAACATAGGCCCACACCTCGAGTTGAAGTGGGTTGGGTGCTGTGGCGGGTCTCCTGTCCCGTTAAAGGTGGAAAAAGTGGGGTTCCCAAATCCTGAAGGTGCTGGCATATCATCCACCCATGCTGGGTATGGCTTTCCGTCCGGAGGGATTGCCACCTGCCGAGTTTCCAAGGCCTCTAAGCGGGCGATGAGTGCTGC
The DNA here is from genome assembly GCA_963277665.1 of Viscum album. Taxonomy (NCBI): domain Eukaryota; kingdom Viridiplantae; phylum Streptophyta; class Magnoliopsida; order Santalales; family Viscaceae; genus Viscum; species Viscum album. Next base: position 459,989,534 of record OY728126.1, read on the forward strand.
CATCCGATTATCTGGATGCGGGTTTCTGTCCTAACGGGGATCCCTAACCACAAGCGCATTTCCAGGATCTTCAATTTGGTAGTCAAGCTCAGAAGCTCACGGGGCGGCTGGTGGAGCGACCCTAGGGGCAGCGGGAAGAACCCAAGTAGGGTCTCTTGGGTGGTCACGCTGCTCAGGAGGGTTTGGAGAAATGTATTGCACCCTCTTTCCATGAGCTCCGGACTCTCCTCTGTCAGTAAACACGGAATGATCGAGGTTTCCTGGGATAATCTCGTCGAGTGGTAGTTGTTCCTGCACCTGCTGTCCCGACCTAGGATCACTGTAATCAGGCCACCGCTCTGCAATGCATTCAGCCAGAATCTCATCGACCAACCTCTTCTACTCAGCAAGCTATTGGCATAGTGTGGCCTTCTTGGGATCTTCCTCTGCCTTCTGCACTGAGGCAGATGGGTCGAAGAGCTTAACATCCCCAATGTGTTCTTTACTATTGTAGATATTCCGAATCAGTTTTAATGCCTCAGTGGGTGTGGGGAGACCTATGAGGTTCCTCTGTTGACAAGTAATCCTCCCTGATGGGTCCAGTATCGGCCTATCCTCAGTGGTTGAGTCCCCATCGAGATGTTCCAAACCGTTCCCCTCTCTCGACAGGCCGGCCATGTTGACTGCCGCTGCCCTCAGGGGCATTCCCTCAGAGCCTCTCAGTGAGTCGGGATGCCGGCAAATCACACTAAAAATAAGGGAAGCATACTACCCCCATCCACGGACGTGCATGTGGGGGGTTGCCTCTTCGATAACCTTGCGGAGTACTTGTAAACTCTGAACACACTGTTGTTGGAGGGCCCTGTGGTGGCCAAGTGACTCGGGGTGCCGAACTGCAGGGAGCGTGGACAGGTCGACCTGACGACATTGCTCACCGATATCATCGAGGTGTGCTTGACTCCTGGGATAAGGCACTTACTGATGGCGAAGATGGGAGTGATTCGCCCGAAGGGTCTGGCTAAAACATTCAAACTCTCCCGGGGTGAGTGATTCTGGTATATCAAAATCCGACCCTGCGACTGTCCAAAACTTCTCGGGGAAGTGGTCTATTGCGAGGATGGTCCAGAAGCTCCACGACTCAGGTTCAAGATCCGGACCTTAATAGCCCCACTCATCAACCGGGAGTGGCTTTGGAATTGGAAGCAGTGTCGAGGCAGGCCGCTGGGCTAGTGGGCTGGCCGGTGGCGAATACAGTGAGCAGAACGATTGGCCGTCGAATCCTAATTCATCCTCCAAGGGTTTCAGTGTCCTGGAAACCATGTCACGATAGGATGGGCCGACGAACGGGCCTCTTGTCACAGTGTCGGTGCTTGCCAAGGGTGTGTTACGTCGTGGCTCTTCTGCCATCGAACCCCAAAAAAGGTATCCGTCTTCTCTGACTGAGGTGGAAGGTGCTTCCGGAGAGGTCGATTGTGACTGCATGTTTGATCCCTAGGGGTACGCAAGGTCCTCGTCCTCCTAAATATACCTTCGAAGGGAGGAGGGGATCATATGGATCTCACATTTTGGGAGTACGAGGATGACACACCACATCCCTATTCCTACCCTTGACTCATAGGACCGGGGGGGGGGGGAGGCACCATCACCAAGTCATACTTCGCCTCATATTCCGAGAAACAGACTTGTCTAATTTCCGTCCGGCCTTCCCTGGCATTTCTCTTGCGGCGATGACATCCCGCCTTCCTGCCCCTGCGTAGCTCCTCGGGGTAGGGCTGATTTCTGTCATGGTGTCCTCTGGCTACAGTGGTGCTGGGGCGGAGAGGATTGAAGGCCGGGGTGCGAGGAGTACTAGGGAATATGTCAAAAGGGACATGGGGAGGACCTCCATGTGGGTGAGTTACCGGATATGCAATGGGTCGATACTCGCAGCTTGTGTTAGGGGATGTGACCCCGTACCCAGTGCAGTGAGTGCTGGAAAGATCCCCACAAGGGGAGTTGCTGTCGCGAGGAAGCCTTTTACCTTCCATAATGGTGGCACGGAGTAGGTATTCACATTGGATGGAACTACTGCGAAGTGGTCCACGAAGGCCATTGCCCGCGCCAGCGACCGGGAGAGTCGACCCAACCTACCTGTGGGATGGTCGGGGCCTCAATCTGGGTTAGGCATGTAACTACCCCTTCTCAACATTCACGGGGGTTTTGATGACGAGAGTCAGCAGTGGTTGCTGACATTGATGCCCCAGGGCGAGCATCCTCTTCCGGTCGTGCCCGAAGCTGGTGTCATTTCAGGTAGGTTGGAGCCGGTGGGGTGGGCACATGGATTGCCTGCTCCTTGGCCCGGGGAGTCGGGCGGCGGCGTTGACGCGGCCTGGAGGGGGACCTTGTCGTGAACCCCTAGAGCGGGTCCCCGATCGGGCAAACCCGGACATCCCCGACCTCATCGGCGTAGGGAAGGGAGGTGTCGAGGAATTCTGGGGATAAACTCATGAAACAGTTGAATGTCAGGGTGGGAAGCAGCGGCTCCCTGCATGGCCCTCGGGGGTGGCGACGGCGGTGAGGCGTAGCTGCCTCAAGATCCAAACGGGTCGTGTCCCTATTGGGGATGACCCCTTCCTCCTCGTACGTACGCACGAGGTCGTTGATCACCCTCTGTTGGATAATATCTGATGGGGAGAGGAGGTGTGAGTTCCCAGCAGTCACAGTGGTCAGAGAAGCTGTGGAAAAGGCGGAACCGCGTGGGGTGGCTGCGTCGGTGCTACCCCTGCGCTGGTGGGCAGGTGGCGATCGAGCTCCGGATGCAGCGATCTGATTCTTGAAAGTAGGGAGATGAACCCATTAACACTAATAGGAAAAGAAATTGACAACCAATAGCCCAATGCCATTCTATCTTCCATGTTTGGTAAGAGGGATCCACGCTGACAACGTCACAGAATGGAGTGCTCAACCTCCTGACTACCCCAACCCCTGGCGGGTTTCACGTCATGGTGATGGGTGTCCAGACCTGGTGACATGCTAATCTTACGACACCCCAATGCTACTAGTCTCCATATTGAGGAGAAGAGTTTCACGTCAGATTCACCATTTTCTGTTTCTGACACTTTCGTCGAGGCGCACGCGCATCCGTCACACGGGGGAGGACGCGCAGCTTGTGGCCCCACATCCCCGCTTTCCAAAGGCGGGCGAAATCCCTTCCTTGTGCATGGACGTCTTCTCCTTGATCAAAACCAGGATGATGGGATGTCATTTCTTCCTTCCGTGGATTCCTCCTCGGAGCTCATCACCTAGTCCGAGTCCCCCTCATAGATTTAAGAAGTATTCATGAATCTCATTCCCAGTGACATGTCTTCATGGACCCCAGTTAATTACACTGCTCCCGTCGAGATTCTCCAAGGGGTCTGGTCGGGGAATAAACCTTCGATGAGGAGAGTGGTCATACTGAGGCGTTGTTGGCATGTCTTGACGTTGGGGGATTGGCATGTCTGTCTTCTGTCCCTTATTATAGGGCTTCTCAAGGGCGCAGAATCTCGAGGCATCCCACATCGAACGTGGGGAATTTTCATGCCATAGGCATGTATCTAAGGTTTTCATCACACTTCCCAAGTTTAAAACGAGGTATGCCACGAGTTTAACATCCACCAGGGACGGATCAGACTGATCGGAACACTGAGAGTGGATTAGATTGAAGAACCCCCTGGAGGGAAAACCGATGTTGGGGCCAGCGCGTGGGTGGATTCTCGGATACTATGGAGTGGAATGAGGTGGCATGATCCCACTAGGATGTGGCGGCCTGGGTAAGAATCATGATGGGTGATGAAGTGAAGGGTCTTGAACCTCATGGAGGCTTCCTACGTACCATGCCTTGACATGGATCAAAGTCCCCATAGTTCAGGTATACAGTTTAACGTCATACGAGACAAGGGCATTTGGGGCTTATGCTCTGAGGCAGCCTATAATGGATGGATATGGGTCTTAAGCTTTGAGGCAGCCCACAATGGTGGATGTGGGGCTTACGCTTTGAGGCGGCCTATAACGGTGGATATGGGACTTACGCTCTGAGGTGGCCCATAATGGTGGATATGAGGCTTACGCTCTGAGGCAGCCCATAGAGTTGGCGAACCGACGCGATGGGGTCGGAACGACTGAGTGGTGGGCTTGAACCTCGTGGAAGCTTCCTACATACCATCCCTTAGCAGGGATCAAAGTCCACATAGTTTGAGTGGTGCAGTTTAATGTCATGCGGGACGAGGTAGATAGTTTAACGTCATGCTGGGCGGAATATAGTTTAACGTCATGCGGGACGTGGCATACAGTTTAACGTCATGCGGGATAACATACAGTTTAACGTCATGCTGGACGACATTTGGGGCTTACACTATGAGGCATCCCATGGAGTTGGTGAACCGACACGAAGGGGTCAGAACAACCGGGTGGTGGGCTTGAACTTTATTGGGGCTTCCTACGAACCATGCCTTAGCATGGATCAAAGTCCTCATAGTTCGCTGGGACGAGGCTTATTCTCTGAGGTGGCCCATGGAGTTGGTGAACCGACATGGAGGGGTTGGAAGAACCGGGTGGTGGGCTTGAACCTCGTAGAGGATTCCTACGTACCATGCCTTAGCACGAATCAAATTCCTCATAGTTCGCTGGGATGATTCTTACGTTCTGAGGCGAGCCATGGAGTTGGTGAACCGACACAAAGTGGTCTGAACAATCGGGTGGTGGGCTTGAACCTCGTGGAGGCTTCCTACGTACCATGACATAGCACAGATCAATGTCCTCTTAGTTTTGTGGGATGGGGCTTACACTCTAAGGTGGCCCATGGAGTTGGTGAACTGATGCGAAGGGGTCAGAACAACCGGGTAGTGGGCTTGAACCTCATGGAGGCTTTCTATGTACTATGCCTTAGCACAGATCAAAGTCCTCGTAGTTCGCTAGGATGGTGCCTACGCTCTAAGGCAGCCTATAAGAGGATGTCATGGTCGATGCTCACTCTAAGCCCACGTGAGTGATGCTCGGTGTGAGAAGCAAGAGGCAGCAAGGACCAGACGATCACGTCGCGAAGGGTGCGTCCATGGGAAGCGAAGAGGCGCTTACAGGTTGAGCGGCCCTTAGTGCTGGGACTTACTCCAGGATGGAGGCTCGAGATGCAACAAAGTGCAGAAGGAGAGGGATTTTGGACTGAACAAAGGAGATATCTCATTCCCTATCACACCCTCCCCTGGCCTTGGCAGTGGGGAAGTACGGAGGTGCATGGGTGCTACCTTCTGCAAGAGAGGATAGGGGCTTATGATCAGAGGCAACCCATCCCCCATGGACAAACACCACTCCGAGAGGGAGGAAATCATCTCTTGTGAGAGTGATTCCATTCCCGTGGAGATGAGTGGCGTAAAAAACGTCTGAGCCAGGGGGAACCTATGTGTGAGGCACAGGGTCAGATCATAGTTTAACATCATGTGTTGAGGACGATGTGGTTGGCAGTTTAACATCCTGCAGCTCAGACGAGGTGGGTTTTATCCACACCCCTAGGACTTACATAACCGACACCCTCTACCCCTTGTGGGAGGGAAGGTATCGACAAGGCCGTGGTGAAGGGGGTCCCATGGGTGAACCATCGAGGGGTCCACGTTAATGTGGCTATGCGAAGAAGAAATATCCATTAGTGTGCCTATGCGAAGGAGCATGAGGAAGAGAAATAAAATGGGAAACACCGCCCAAGGGACCTTGAGGTTACTTCTTAAGAGCCTGAAAGGTCATACGGGAAAATAGCGCATGACATGCATGCCCGGTATGGAGAACATCGGGCGTCTACGCAGGGAGGCGCCCATGGGGCATCAAGGTGAGGGGTCCTCAGGACAGCGCACAAAGGGAAGTTTTGTGTGCAAAACATCGGGATGGCGTGGAATTGGGGAAGGGGAATTGCACGTGAGGGAAGCGAATTGTGCGCAAATGGAAAAGACCGATCCCTAAGGCAAGGCCACACCCAACGAAGGGATTGCATGCAATTGAACCATTTTGCACGCAACTGGAAGGAATTGCGTGCAAGGGAGGAACCCTGAGGGGTTTAGAATTTTATATAAGCCAGAGGGATTTCCCACAAAGGCGGATCCCGGGGTGATGTTGTGTGAAAAGGGTCAGTACCTGAAGGCTATCTTACGCGCGTGGAAGTCCTATTTCGCGCATGAGAGTCAGTTGAAATTCCGCAACCCCAAAATGGAAGGGGTCTCCTTCTATTTATAGGCCTCCGGAATCGCGAAATCTAGGCGGTGCGCACAATTTTTCACGCCAGAGATAGTGGCATGAAAAAGGGAACCACGCAGGTGCGGGCGCGCAAAATTGTGCGCCGGTGCCAGGGTCCTTTTGCAAATCTCTTACTCCTTTCACGCGGCCAACCTTTTTTCGCACACATACTCCTTTATTTCTCACAGCACTTCCGGGAAATCCAGACCAGGTCTCCAGGTCCGAATTTGACCTCACTTCATCATTTTGAAACTTTCTTTAGGAACTACGGGCTTTTTCGGCGTCTACATCCATTCAAGTCAATAAGGAAAGGAAAACAACGTTCATGCGTACGTACAACCTACCGTCTCCATGAACGGTGTACTTGATTTCATTTATCTATCTATTATATATATATATATATTATTTTATATAAATCCTTATTGACATTCTGAAAGTAATTAAATCATGATATAAGTAATAATAATATCAAGAACAACAAGTCTAATCACGTACGATAAATAAAATGATTTTACCCAAAACGCTTCTTTAACATGGAATTTACAAAAGAACGGGTAACATAAAGTCATAAGTGAACCATATATGATATCATAACAATGAATATGATTCTTTAATAAGTCAATGAAATTATTTAAATCATTATACAAGATGTTCGGATACGTACAAAGCATATCAGACCTAAGGTAAGGGATAACTTTTCCAATCTCGTTTTTATCCGAGATTATTGATTCGTAAGTATTTACTAGGGACATATTTATCATCCATGTGCCTATTTTTTAAAAATGGTTTCATGTATGTTTAAAGTCATTTTTACCCATTTTGAATTTAACTACATGGTATTTAAGGAATCTTTCTTTTGTTTACCATACGAGGTACTTTTTGAATTTTGAGGCAAAAGTACGAGAAGAATGTTTTTTTAATTATACGGCATTAACTGATTTTTACAGTTTCATAACGCCTTATTTTCATGAAGCTTACTCTACAAGGTTTAATGACTATTTTAAAAAAAATCCTTTTCTTTTAAAATTTTATGGAATTTTGTGAAAATAAAATTATTTTGAGGAAGAAAGGATGTTTTCCTCAAGAATTAATTTCAAGTGTTTTATCAAAACCATTTTTCATATAAGATGACATTATTTCACATGTGTATGTTTCAAGTATAATGTCTCTATGATTTACATGGTTTCAATTTTCTTATGATGAAATGATATCCATTTGTTTTATATGGATTATTTTATAATGGAATGATGTTTATGAAACCCATTTTATTCTTTGGGTTATGATGAATGATTTATGTTTATGTTGTGGCACACGAAATAATGATTTCATTATGAGATGGGTGAGACCTATATCTCCCTCCAATGCATTGGGTAAAGATTTATATCTCATGAGATATACATGGCTAGAATGGTAAGTTAATCTAGTTCAGTGTTATAGGACTGGAACGAGGAGTGAATTCGATTCAGAAAGGGACTTTGTCCACTAAGATGGTCTTGGAAGAAATGCCTTGGCTACTATGGAAATCGTATCATGTGCTTAATGGTTTGCCACAATTACATGTTTTATTCCCATTCTATTTTGTCAAGATTGATGTTACTTTATGATATATGCCTTATGTACTTCCAATATTTATGTATTTTCTCAAGATCTTGATGTTTAGATTTTATGTTCAAGTTTTTGCATTCAAATGTTTATGGGTTGTTTTATGTTCTCTATGTTTACCCTTACTGAGCATTTGAGCTCACACTTTTTATGTTTTCTTTTCCCTAGGATATAAAGAAAGATTTTAGGTAAGAAAACAAAAGGGGAAGATATTTATGGGAGATGTTGAAGATCTTTCACCGTGATTAGAAGATTATGTACTGAGTTTCCAAAGACACTAAACTATTACGGCACTTGTGTGTTGGTTTTCATTATGTATTAAGTATTCCACAAAAGTAATGTAATGTCTATGTACGCCAGGCTTTGGGTCTCTAAAAATATGTATGTCAATTAAAGAATCAAATAGATCAATTTTATTTATTGATGAATACCCCTAGATATGAATATAGAATTCGGTATTCACATAAATAATACAATAGAATTTCTTGAGAAAAAGAGAGAGATTTTGAGACGAAAATTCTGCAGAATAATGGCTCTATAATATAGGTTTAGAAAACATTGAAAAGAGAGGGGGAAAATTCACCCACTGATAAATAAATCATAATACAGTATGGGTATAGAGTAAAAAGAAATAATATAATGGTATGGATATTTGAAGGAAATACCATATGAAAATGAAACTTGAAGGAAAAGATAAGATGCAATTTCTTTTACAAAACTTTCGGCAGCCTAACGACATCACTTAAAAATTAAGAAAATAAATTAATGAGAGTGGAAAGGGTATCTAATAATTTGGAAATGAAATGGACAGTAGTAAAGTTATATAAGAAAAAGCCCCCTCATAATAAAATGGAACTATAAGACATAACATAAAGGAAGTCATGACTTAAAAGAGGAGGGTGAAAGATTCCCTTTCCTTGAAGGGTAACTTCGAAATCGTGAAGGTCGGGACCTTGGGAGGCTTAAGGGCACCACATGAGGACTCTTTGGGAGGTAAGGAGACCACAACTTCGTTGAGGAGTACTTTTGAATTAAATGAATGAGGGAATGGCATGGTATTTATAGGAAAAGTGAGGGAATAAATTATTAATTTCCAAGGGACACCTCATCGGTGGTATTGGAGAAACCATGGGCCTGCCCATGGTATTTGCCCATGGTATTTCCAAATTGGGACACCTCATATAATATCTTACTATTATTAAGTCAACCAGAATGATTACATCATTTTTACATCATTAATGATGTCATTAAACACCTGAAACTCAAAATTTTATTTTTACTATTCACCGAAAAATCAACTATTTCAAAAAAGTCCCAAAAAATCACTCTAACCTAATATCGATGCTCTAAATTAAAAAATGAACTACATTTTATGAAAATAATTTTCAAAATATTTTTAATTTTATTTTAAAATAAAATCATTATTTATTCAAAAATAGAACTTTAAAACAATAACTCATTTTGTAACACCTTAATAAAGTAAAAAAGGTCCCATAAAATTATCATATAACCATAAGACAATAAAGTAAAAATTTATGATTAAATTTTATGAAAATAAATTTCCATTTTAAATTATTAAATTAATTACATAATAGTAAATAAAATATTTATGACATAAAAAATACCAAAACTTAAACTATGATCATTTTTTCACTTTTAAGATGTCTAAAATGTTTTTATACATTCATGGGTGAAGTTTCTATTTTTTTAGCCAATATACTATCATTACTATACATAATGGTGTATTACTATTCAAACTTTACTATTCACCAAAAATCATGTTAATCAGATTAGACTCTAAATTTCTTACTGATCACAATTGTAGAAGACCATTTTTTGAAATTCATTTCACAAAAGAAGTTATTTAACAATAAAATATTTTTATACTATTCATAAAAAACACTATTCAACAAATACTATTCATCAAATTGAATCTTCTTAGAAAATTTTAAAAAATTCATCCAAGGTTAATTTTGATATTTGGAATTCGAAAATGATGTTTATTTAACTATAATAATTATCTATGTATGAGAAAGTTGACTTTTAAATATGAAAATCCATAGTAATTAAAAGTAACAGTAGATAAAAAATGAATTTTGAAATTTCATAGTGATATTTATAACATAAAAAAAGTAAAACTATTTTATCATTTAAATTTAAAAAAAACATGTGTTTTTAATCATAATATTTAATTAAAATAATCATTATTCTATATACCTTAATTTGTTATAATAATTATATCATTTTTGAAAACTAAAATTTGGGTTTGAATTAGTTTGATGTGTGTTTATTATAAAACATAATAAAAATTTACTAGGAGAGAAGAGATCCATAAATAAAAGTAAATTTATTGGGTCGTTACACCATTAGTCTAGTGAATGTGGTGACAAGAAATATTCAATGGTTGACGGTGATGTGGTCATAAGGTTCCTTCTCTTGATGAATGTGCATATGGAGTTTAGTTCATCTGATGGTGGGATATTCTAGAGTCAGGTCACCCGAAGGAGGATAAATTATTTGTCGGAATCACTCCCAATATATTTTTCAGTAAAAGGAGTGAGGTGATGGTGCACTATTTATTTATAATTATTTATTAGTCAATACAAGCAATGTTATAGGATATCCATAGCTACTATAATTCAATTAATGAACCCCCATTGAAGTTAGAGGTTGGGGTATCAAGTTGATAGTTTGGGACTCATTATACAAAGGTGGGTGGGACCACATGATGAAGTGATGATCAATCATTGAGTTTAGTGATCTATGTGGATTCAATGTCACAATGATTATAAAATTCAAACATTTTTTTGAAATATAAATTTTCAATGTCTCTCTTATGGATGTAGGACAAATGTTTAAACCATATAAGATCATATTATTCCTTTACTTTCTTTAATTTATTCTAACTAATTGAATTAATTTAGGAATTGTGAGTAAACATGATATATTTTGTTGAACTAATGTAGTGATTAGGGTGAGGTGATTATTCCAAGCTCCAATACATTGACGTTTGGGGAGTTTTTTTTCATATTATTCTTTAGTCAGTTTGATTTTGGTGACTTTACTTCTGGTGGTTAAAGTTTGGTGTGAGATTATCAATAGTATTATTCCTGAACCATATAAATCTATATTTTTACATTCTTCTTCTTCTTCCTCTTATTTTTTCTTATTTAATATTATTCTATGATTTTATTGTCATTGGTACTCCCAAAAATTTCTATAGCAGACATCATCATGCTATGATGCATTAAAATTATATAAATATTGGAAGACTCACCCACACAAATTTGTGATAAAACTCTAAGATACCATATATTCATTCTAGAGATTATTCTAAGTGGATTTTGGTTTGGATTAAGGGAAAAAAGGGTGCATAAATGATTTAAATTTACAAGGCACCTATGGTGGGAAAATGAAGAAATATTAAATAATTAATACTCATATTTATTTCTTGATGGTGGATTTTAGGACCATCTTCCAACTCCTTTCATTTTTATCATTGATAATTGTGTAAGAACATGTTCATCAAAATTAAAATTATCTTTCACCATGGATTTTCCACTCGATAACAAGAGTAAGTAAATATTATTAAAACCATTATGTCATTTGTACTTTACCTTACTATCTCTCATCATCATTTTAATCGAGTGATCCTTTAAACTAAATAGAGATGAGAAAGGTATTTTGAGTGTTAGGGCGTTGGTAACCATCGATTCAACCCCATATAAGTTCTGTTATAATCTTTCATGGGTTTATCATTTGGAATCAATGCTTAACTATTTTGTATGATCTTATTTTTTATTATCAATTGATATACGTCATAGGATACCATAAAGATCAGTAATTCATGTTATTTTATATTTGATATAAGTTTATTATTTATTTTTAATACTACATTGATTGAGGTTATCTATGGAAATCATGGATACCATCAATAAAAAATGATTCCCCATGTTTTATGAAAAGGTATTCTATATTTGGAAGGAGTGGATGGTTCTATATCTTATTTCACATGGATTTTATGTTCTTGATATCATTCGTAATAGTGTATATATTCTCAAAGCTGGGGAAACCTATAATTTAATTTATGATAATAATATTAATGTTAATGGGAGTGAGTGCAATCATTCCTCTCATAGAAGGAGTTGACATGAGTGATGTGTATAGAAATAGTTAGTGGAGTATAGATAAAAGTCTATGATATCCACCACAAATCCATATTTTTTTATTAATAAATCACTTTTAAGGAAATTTGAAAAAATGATCTAGTACACAGAGGATAGTCAATCAACCTTATTTGAAATAGCATAATCAATGAATTAAAATTTAATCCTTTTAGAGACCTTACCTCTGAGGAAAATACATTTAAGAATTTTATCCTTATCATCCTGATCATCATTGAGGAGGATTTCAAAATTGTAAGCCACCTTGTCTGAGGTTTGTAGGAGCTCTTCCATAGCAAGCTTCTGCCCATTGAATCCACGTGCTATAATTCCAAGTTGTTTTTGGGCCCAGGATCCCTGCTCCATGGTAATTTTAGATTGAATATGCCTCCTTAAAAGCCTACCATACTCATCTATCATAGTGATTACCACTACACCTTTGTATGAGATTTATTCATTACAATCAATGATGGTTTCCCACTCATCACACTCCATCAATTCTTTCATGCTCTGGAGATCCTTTTCATCATTCAATAAGTCAATCACAAATGATTCCCTTATTATTCTATCATCATCCTTAGTAGAGTTTGTGTCCACCTACTTGAGAAATTTATAAGGAAACTGCCTTTTGCTTGAGGATCTAGCAACATGAGGGTTTGGTATGAAATAATATAATTTTTTCCTCCAAAGCCTCTGGGAGTGATTCATAAACCTATATGAGTCAATGATTATGTTCTTCCCATTCTTTGAAGATAATATGATCTGGTCCTATAGAAGGTCAACTTCCATGGACTCAGTAGGGAATTACGAATCAGAATCCCTATAATCCTGAGAACCCTCTAAACAAGGGAGGTTCCCACCATGAGCATCCTCCTCTCCACCCTCTTCCTTAACCGAAAAACACTTGTAATCTTCCAAAACTACAAATAGATTATGGGAAAGGGTAGTTATTCCACCAGACTTTACTGTATCAACATAAGAGAGTATGGTCTACAAGAAATGCTCCGGAATATCAAAACCTCTAAGATACACAAAACCATGACTCATATATTAGGGTTTCCTATTTGTGTCTTCCCAACCAGAACATTGAGAATGTCTGCCATCACATGGGGTAGTACAAACTTCCTTGCTCGAAATGGATTCAAAGGTAAGACTAGAGAGGCCCAAATTCCTATAAGAATCAACATCCAGGGGGTGCTCTCTTCATTCCCAACCTCCTACATCTGCATGACCTCCCACGATCTTCTTTATAAGGGGATAACACCTAGATCACGTCTCAAACAAATTAAGACATCTGAAACTCATGGCCCATAATCCTTTAGATTAGCTTCTTTCAGTAAGACTAAAGAAAACCCCAAACCTATGCCCAAATGAACCTCTGCAGGGGGAATGACCTGCCTAGAGTGATCCTCACTCGAAGATTCAAGAGCCTCACAATCCTGGACAACTGTGGTTACTCTAATAGGTGAGGGCTATGAAATGGGGAGTCCCAAACCTCCAACAACATCCTTGCACACCATCGCATCCCCATCTGAAACAGTTGCACATACAGAGCAATATTCACCTGAAACAATCACAAAAAGAGTCATAGGCCCTTCAGACAGATTGGATTCAACCAAAGAACCACACAAAACCCTTTTACGTCAGTCTAGGTGATAGTTTGCCTGCCTATTGCAGATTGAGAAAAAATAATCAAAGATTCACAAACAATAAGTTGGAAATAACTGTAATTTCCCTCGATCATGATCCACACAACATCTGTTAGTGGACATGAGAGTTTCATTTAGACACAAATTCACACCATAATATGATGATTCCTAGTAGAGGTCCTATGATTAGAACACATGAAGCGACCGATGGGGTTGCATATACGTGAAGGAGAGTTATGTTCTGGAAGGTCAGTGGTAGTCTGGGAATTTGAAACCAAATAGACAAGTTTGATGGGCCCCGATTCATGTGGAGGTTGAATTACTATCAGAGAAAATGAAAAAAGAAGCCATGAATGGATTTTATAGATCTGGGCCAAGCCCTAACCATCTCTTCCTCATCCACAAAGCGAATAAGGATCTGTCATGACCCTAGGAGCCCGACCAATGCATGCTGAACTAAGACCCATTCTTCATTCTAATACCTATCAAAAATATCAATAATAGTATGTAATCTAGTGAACATGACCACCATAGATGACTAGAGTAATGAATAAGCTTTGGTGAATTCCTACAGAGAAATTGGAACCACTGGTTGGCCATGGGGGACCCTCAAGACCTTCAGAGACAAGTTGATGCTGGGAAAGACCAAGAGGCTCTCAACTAGAGTAAATAGAATGATGGCATGACCCCCAACCTGATAAACATTATGAAGAGAACCATGGGCCTTAGGTTGTGTCCCCTCCCTCAATAGAGAAGGGGCAGCCAGATCCTCCATCGTCGCTATGCCATTGTCTATCCTACAGAGAGGAATCGAGGTGCCTATTTACAGTAATAAAGTGTGACAAAAAAATGATATGATATCCATGAGGGAGATAATAAGGTAAATGGTACATATTTATAATTTTTTGGGGATTAATTTTAGGATATTCAAATGAGAGAAGATGAATCAGTGGATGGTTTTTTCATTTGGGTGAATAAAATTATTATCTTTATTCAAAGTTATAGATAGAGTCATTAGAATTAAATAGGGGTATGGAAGTTAATGATTATTCTAAAAATTAATTATTCTCTAGAATATGATTACTTGGATAAGTATACTATTAATATACTCTGCAATTTCATGATAGCCTATTATATGAGGAGAGGGACAACCTCATGCAGAATAGAAAAATACCAGAAGTTGATATCTTTCAATGCTTGATAAGGATCAAAACTCAGTGATCCTAAGAAGTATTTTTAAAAGGAAACCCATTCAATTAATTTTAATGAATTTATATCATTATTTTCAAAATACATGTAGTAAGGAAAAGTTAAATACAATGGTAACATTATTTTTAAGTCTTTGAATTGAATTAATATTGGATATTTTATAGCTAGTTTCCCTAAGGTAAATAATGATGGTTATAGTGATGATCAATCCCAAAGATCATCATGAAAAAGTAAGTTTGAAAGTGGTATAAATGTAATAAAGTATTTTATAGGAAAACAAAATTAAAAAACATAGAGGAAAATGAATTTTTTTCCCCAGACCACAATGCCACATCTTATGAAAAGGCAATAAAAATAGAGGATAAGGATTTGATAGAAAAAGGGCTTATGGATTTTGTGGTTAAATACAAACCATTCAACAATCAATTTAATGAAGTAGAAGATAATATTTAATTTGAGATAAGTAATTAAGTGAAACTAAAATCGACTCATTTAAGGATGGATATTTTTGTAATTTTGAAATAAATCAAAATATTGAAATAGAGAAAAATGGTTTTAATAGAGAGAATGATTCTCTTAATAAATCCTTTGATACTCTATAATTAAAGGAGATTAATGAGTTGGAAGTAGAATTCATATGAAGTATATGTGATATCAATTAGATCCTTGAAGAAAGAGATAATGTAATTGAGATAACTATAAATTTAATTTCAAGGAATGAGGAAGTGAAGTATATTGAGTTAAAGCTAGTCGATGCTGATAATTCCATTAATAACACTCACTTTTAACATCAATATTATATCAAAAAAGATCGTGACAGTTTTAAATTACTTTATAATATTTTTTATTCCATTAATATTTTTTTGTAGTCTAATGATATTGTATAAAATTGTTTTGGGAACTTAATATTGTAATAAAAATAGTGGGTGTAGTGTAAAAAAAGGGAAATAAGTGACCACTTCAAATAAGAGTAAGAAAACACCCATTGTAAATCCAAGTGATTATTTTAAAAATTCAATAAAAAATTTGGTTTTTAAGAAGTGGGGTGTTGAATCTATGCATAGGTAAATTTAAAAGATAAGTACAATTATTTTAATCACGAGGAAGATGAAAGGATGAAATAGATTTGAATTTGAATGGATGATAAATGAGTAGAATTTTATGAAACTTATTTCCAATAGAGAAGTATTTTCTTTGAAGGAATATGTTTGTATTGTAGAGTATATAAACAAAAAAACCATGTGTGTTGGAATAATATTTCTCTCTCAAAATGAAATATAGGCCATGAATAAAGGTTAGTCAAGATCATTTTTCTAGAGGATAACTAAGACAAAATCCAAACGAGAAGTTACAATTATATCATACCTTGGATTCTATTAAGGAAACATGCAGGAGGTGTAATCAAGTCATACACATAATTAAAAAGTGTCACACTATAATACTATAGAAATTAAAGATAAATTATAAATAATATTATATCAACAAGATAAGTACTCAAGAAAAATATTTTTAATTGAGGTGAATTACACAATTGTGAAAGTGGAAAGCCTTGTATACTCAATAGTGGTTTCTCATCACACATGATCAATAATATATTCAAATGTATGATGAAGGGTCTATCACATTAAAAAATGATAGATCTAAAGGGTTTTAGAGGGTCATAAAATCATTATCATAGTAGAAGAAACTTATAAATATGTTTGATTTATCCTAAAAACCATGTAGTGAATAATAAGAAACCTAAATAGATGTACCTTTATCCTGGTGAGATCTATATTTGTTGGAACTAAAGTTTTTCTCTTGATGGAGATCACTAAGTAATGGATTTTTGACTCTTTAACCCATAGGGATGACATCAAAAACTTGGATCCTTGTTTATAGGAAGAGGACCCTCGAACACTAAAGGTATGATAGAACCTTATTTGTAAAGATGAATGATAAAAAAGGAAGAAGTGAGATATTTTTCTTAGGATAAATAGTATCATGTATATACAAAAAGGGGATTATATCCTCTTATATAGGACCTCTTAATTCTATGAATGGACTTGATTGTTAGTTTGAAACACTTGAAAATTGATATATGTTATGATGACATATTCATGTTGGGATATAATTGCATAAAAATTTCAAAAAATTATGTGTATCCATGAATGAATCAACCCATTGAGTCATAATTCAAGATAAAACATACAGTATATGTAAATCTTTCTATGTTCTCAATATATTAATCCTATAATAAGTTATTACAGAGGTATTTCATGTTTTATATGATATGCATCACATGCATATCACAACCTACATCTACAGGTATATTGTAAAATAAGATATACCCACTTTAGTACATTTAAATAAAGATCCCACTTGCACTAAAACCCCTTAAGGACTTTATGATAAAATAAACAACTCATTGTGAATCCATTCAAACTATTTTAGATATGGTTTTAAAACTTTAATGATTTTAGAACAAATACTTTGTCTAAAATTTAATACTTATCCAAATTCCTAACTGTGTGACCCTATGAGCTGTTTTAGTATTGAAAAAATAAAAAATCTCAATTTCATAGATGAAAATAATGATAGGATGATTAAAACATCAATACCACATAAGATATAAATGGGTTGGGTTTGATCTTCATAAAACATACTCATATCTTCATATAAACATGTCCACCATGTATACTATAGTATGCATCATATAAATCATATGTGTAACGCCCCGACCCCAGCTACCCAGAGCCGGTGCATTACTTCGTAACATTGGCATGATCACAAAAGATCAAGTCTCGAAAGACCGATTAGTTTAGTAGCCTTGGAAACACTAGATACATTCATAAACGTTACATTACATCATAAAGTGAAAAACTACTACAACATAGTCTCCATAGTCCACACTTCTATCCTCTTCGGACTATCCCTGCAGGTCATTCATAAAATACTTCTTCACATCCTGGAAAATATTAAAACATTGAAAGGGGTGAGCTCGAATGCTCAGTAAGGTTAACAATATAGTGGAAGCTTTCATAAATAAACATAAAAATTTAAGGCAATGTATAACTAAAACAAAAGCCTTTTAAGCTTTAACTTCAACATAATATGGCAAAAGTAAAATGAGATAATGCCATTCACTTCTTCACATGGATATTCTACTGGTCGAATAATCAATGCAATATCAATAACCACTTTCATAATGATGGAATGCATAATGCCAGACTATCATAACCACGTAGCTAAGGCCTCGTGCCAAGACCACAAATAAGATTTTGTCAAGGCCTCATGCCAAGACACTAGTTTGTCTCATGAGACCTGCCGATTCATCGAGGAGCTATAGCGGGCTCCACCCGTCACTTATTAAGTCTAATGCATTCCTCATATGAATAGTTTTAAACATATCATAAACCATAACATAATCGTATCACATAAAATAGGCATAAAGGAAACATAACATTTCCACATTTCAATCACAAGATATCAATACAACACATTGATATAATAAAAACTCTTTAAAAACCATTTTCAATACCAAAATAAAAGAAAGTTAAAACTTTGTATTTATTTTTCATTAAAAAAAATGATGGCTTGTAGAGGAAGCCGAAACTCAAATAATGGTCACGGCGGCGGAGAAGTCGTTGTCGCCGCATATGTACGGAAAGAAAAACATTATCTTTTTGTCGTTTAGTAAAACGCTTCGTATAAAAAGATTCCTTTTGAATAAACGTAAAAGTCAAAGTTGTTTATACACCGTATAAAAGAAATTTGTGTATAAAACCAAATATACCTCAATGAAAGGAGATTGAGACGAAGTCCTTACAAAGATCATTTTTAAAATAAAATAGATATATTATGTGTATTAACTATAGGTACACATAAAGAAAGTAAAAATACAAAATAAGACATAATAATATCATGACATAATTTGAAAGTAGGAGATTAACCCAAAGAATGGAAATTGGGTTAAGAAATTCCCTTACCTTGCGTCCTGTCCTGACTCGACCGTTCTTTAACCTCCTGAATAATAAACTAGAGTTAATTTATATTTACATAAGAACCTTTTTCATGTTCATTATTCCTTTTATATCCCTTATTACCATGTTATGAACATTATTTAATTATTTAAGTTAATAACGATCGTTTTGTCGATCTTTGGTACTTGAGTCAAAAATAAACTTCATATAATTACAAGTTGTTCATGTGGTGAAATATCCATTATATCCAGAATTATATTCATGATGTAGATATCATATATATCATATATATACAGTATATACATTCATTCATAATGTCACGTAACATTTAGAGGTAAGAAATGAAATGCACCGTTCATGGAGACGGTAAGCCGTACGTACGCATGAATGCTACTTTCATTTCTATTTCATATTTAATGGAATGAAATCATAATGATATAAATTTATAACATAATTAAAGTATAATATAGTGTATAATACCATTTAATCCATACTTTATACATCCCACATATGGCATTAACGATTCAAATCACTTTGAGGGGGCGGTAGTCCGCACTTCCTAAAATGAAATTATCGCACTTTACCCATAATGGAAATCATAAAGTATGCCATAAATGAGAAATACAGAAGCATAAGTAAAACATAAACATATTTTATATCATATTTAAATATAGTTACATCTTAATGGCCACCTTTGAAGGTGTTATATGAGTGTTGAACAATCATCGTTTCGTGAGGCAGAAATTCGCCATCCACAGAAACCGTATGTTCTTTAACCATTAGATGTAGGTGTGTGTAAGTGTATCTCAAATCCTTCTTATAACAACATACTAGTATATTGAGGATACTGGTGTTGTTACAAAAGAAATTAATAAAAACAGTTTAGGGGGTTGGAGAAGAAAAATAAAACAAAACAACATTAGAGAAGACATTACCTCAAAATCGGGTAACTCCTTTTGATTTGATCCAAAGGCTTCCTTGGTAAGAGTTCTGCCCAAAGTGAGGCTTCTAGGAGTAAGAGGGGGAAGTTGGGAGAGTATTTGGGCAGAGGTTGGCCGAGCCAAATGGCTTGAAGGTGTGAATAAGCTGGGAGTGGTGGGGGCCTTTTATAAGTGGAGAGGAGCGGCACTTTTGGAAAGTAATGAAATGTTACATTATTATACAATGATTTTCAGATTCTAAAGGTCCCACACTTATATAATTCGTGGCTAAGGTGATAAGGGTTCTAAATCTACTCATCCAATAGTCTTTGGAAAAGTGTAAGCCTTGTATTTTACATTATCGTTTCATTTTATTAAAATCGTTAAATAATGAGGTCATCGCTGCATCATAATGATGTCATAAATAATTTAATTTATTTAATGTCTAAAAATTATAAAAAAATACTATGATGTAGGAAATATTTTTAGCTTTCTAATTAATATTTATAATCAAAATTTGGACTTGTGTAACCCCACTTAAAAACTGTTTTAGTAAAACAACTCATGTTTGTGTCAATTTAATTTTAACATTAAATATATATATATTAATGTCATTTTCCAACCAAAGTGGCTCCATGGGGTCCCAAAGTTGACCCATGGGTTGTCTTGGTCGGCCATGACTCATCCAATAGGAGTAGGACAAGTGTCAAGCTCATCTCATATTATTAAAACATTATTTTTACCTTAAACTACACTAATTACCTCTAATCGCGATTAAGAACTTAAAAGTTACTATTCACCAAAAAATTATTTTGATCTCATTGAACCACATTTTACTTCTTAATGACAACCATGTATGTCGGATTTTTGAAAATCAAATCACAGAAGTGGTAATATTTCATTTAAACGAAAAATCAGTTATTTAACTACCACTTAGTGGTTTCACTATTCATCAAAAATTGAAGTTTTTCAGAACAATGCCAAAATTTCACCCTAAGCTATAATTGATATTCCGAATTCAAAAATGATGTCTATTTTACAAAATTCCAATCATATAAATTTCATTAATTAAGTTTATAATTAATTCCCGCTGTCACAACAAATAGCGTGTTTTAAGAAACAATTTGTATCAAAAGATTGGCAATTGTTTATGTCCAATTTCAATGTTAAATTAATTCTAATGACCACCATTGGATAAAATGGTAAAAATATATTCTAATTATAATTTCAAAACACTAAATAGTATAATTTATCACTATAAATTATTTTGATTAAAAAAGTTGTTTTTAAGTATTTTTCACTATTCATAAAAAATTAGAAGTTCTCAGAAAAATACCAAAAATTCAACATATGCTTACTTCGATATTCCGAATCCAAAAATGAAGTCCATTTTGAAATATAAAATTTCTATAATTTTAAAAAGTGGTTATTACTATTCATAACGGCTACTTTGATTAGTCGCGGTGTTTTAGAACTCGAAGTTGCGTACAATGCAAGCTATTGCATTATTGAATGAGAAGCGTCTCATGGAAGCTCGGGGTGTTACATTCTCCCCTCCTTCAATAAATTGCGTCCTCGCAATTTGAAAATTTTCTTTGAAAATAGAAAATACCTTTGTGGAAAACCCACATCGGAAATAAGGTTAATAAAATTTAGCCTTAATAAGAGGAAAATGGAAATAAGAAAGTCACCACCAAATTATGATCTCGATAAGGAGAACATTGGTGGCAATTAGAGACATATAATTGGAGGAAAAAATGTAAATATTTGTAGGGAGTGATTGAGGTCATTAATCACAATCAACTGTCAAATTGTGGGCCTCAAAGCCTTCAATCTATGTTGATTTAAAATTTCATCAGTTCAACAAGACATAAGGTATTATGGTAACACATTTTTTTGTTTTAATATCCCTTTACTAAAGTTTAAGAATTAATTTATTCATTGAATAACAGATAGGTATATATATATTTATTATTGACAATTAGAGTTTCAACCTTCAACTCACCTTTCACTCAAAAAGATAATAGAACCCAAAAATATTATACTTATCCTAATTGTATAAGGTTCCAAATGTTAACAAATACCATTTAGATTAGTAAAATTATTTTTTAATAACCAGGGACTTCTTGTAGGCTAGTGGTAGGAAATAAAGGCCTGTCGCACTATGGTTGTGGGTTCGATTCCTGCAGCTTTGTCCGACGCGTCAGGTTATGCCCCACCCTGCAGGTTGTCCTTTTCCTAAAACTATAGTATTATAATATTCCAAAAATAATCTTCATAAATTTTTTAACCTTAAACAATACTATCCAAATTTCAACTTAATCCATTCCAACCTTTATAGTTATCCAAAATACTTCTGTCCAACTCACAGTCCAAATTTTATAAGGAAGGTAAACATAATGAAGATCCTTTTTTCCATGTAACAACATGTGAACACCTTCATCATGTATTCTTTTTAAACATACTGAATTACCATGATCCCTTATTCCTTATAGAATACTAGATATACTCCTTCTATCCAAAAATGTATACGAATCATCAATCAGTTTCAAATAGGTTAAGAATATCCAATATAATTTATCCAAATCAATCACGTCTTATTCCAAAATCACTATCTCGGTATCAGAACCATATTATGGTTTATCTTTCTCTCAACCATATATTTTCCAAAAATTTAACCTACTGTGGAGTCACTTTTCTTGGTTCCACACAATCTCAAGTCCATGATGAAATAGTACTGCAGTACAATCCTTATATACTCCATAATTATTATAACCAGTACATCATTGATACAACACTCAAATTACAAAATTCTTTAATAACAACATAAGAACTCTAATCATTACTCCTCATCTGTGGTAGTATCATAACTTGATTATTATCCAATAACATCATTTAGGGCATACTCTGATGATTTGGACATTGGTTTGCGTAGTGTCCCCAATCCTTGCAGAAGAAGCATTGTAAATTTGAAACCATTTTCTTACCCTTGCAGTCACGCACTTTGTGTCCTTTTTCTCTACACTTATAACAAACTCCCATTCCCTTTAGGCAAGTTCCATGATGTTTCTTCCCACAATTACCACTTATTGGAAAATTCTTCTTTCCCCTCATCCCTTTATCCATCATTCTCTCTTCCATCCCTTTCGTCTCTTGCCTCGCTTCAAAGCCATAGGACTCAGAGAATTCTTTACTTATCTCATTAACACATGATACTATTTATTCATATGTTGAGACCACATGGGAGACTATTTACCTTCGAAATGTTGGCTTAATTCCGTGAAAGATACGATCCTTCTTACTCTTTGGATCATACATATTGCTGGAGTTCACATTCCTTCTACTGGGCACCATTTCTATACAATGGCATAAACTAGGTTAGTTTATGAATCAAAATACATAATTCCATACTTGTAAAATACTTAACATAAATTGAACTATTTATGGACATAATCCATAATCATAAAAAGGTTTTATTTGAGGAATTATATACTCATAACCGTTCATAGTGGTTTGTAATGAAAATGGGAATTATCCTAAGCATATCCCCCGGGAGTGTCGTAACCAAGAGTGCAGCAAGGCCCGTTGTCGTGCACCAGTTCCCGTTCGAGTCTAGCTCAAAGCAGTGTTTTCGGGTTTTACCCCTAGGTACATCTGTGCCAGAGCCACCTCTACCTGCTCGTATCCAGACAGGGATGTATTGCTTGGAAAACTCACAAAATATCTACAATACCAAAATTTTCAGGAAGTTCTTCTATACTAATCCTCAAAGTTCATCTTAGGTCTACGTGCTCTAATTAGATTTTGTCTAAATCTAGCTTCCAAGGTTAGTACTAAACTGTCTCTGATAACAACTGTAATGCCCCGACCCCAGCTACCCAGAGCCGGTGCATTACTTCGTAACATTGGCATGATCACAAAAGATCAAGTCTCGAAAGACCGATTAGTTTAGTAGCCTTGGAAACACTAGATACATTCATAAATGTTACATTACATCATAAAGTGAAAAAATACTACAACATAGTCTCCATAGTCCACACTTCTATCCTCTTCGGACTATCCCTGCAGGTCATTCATAAAATACTTCTTCACATCCTGGAAAATATTAAAACATTGAAAGGGGTGAGCTCGGATGCTCAGTAAGGTTAACAATATAGCGGAAGCTTTCATAAATAAACATAAAAATTTAAGGCAATGTATAACTAAAACAAAAGCCTTTTAAGCTTGAACTTCAACATAATATGGCAAAAGTAAAATGAGATAATGCCATTCACTTCTTCACATGGATATTCTACTGGTCGAATAATCACATGCAATATCAATAACCACTTTCATAATGATGGAATGCATAATGCCAGACTATCATAACCACGTAGCCAAGGCCTCGTGCCAAGACCACAAATAAGATTTTGTCAAGGCCTCGTGCCAAGACACTAGTTTGTCTCATGAGACCTGCCGATGCATCGAGGAGCTATAGCGGGCTCCACCCGTCACTTATTAAGTCCAATGCATTCCTCATATGAATAGTTTTAAACATATCATAAACCATAACATAATCGTATCACATAAAAAAGGCATAAAGGAAACATAACATTTCCACATTTCAATCACAAGATATCAATACAACACATTGATATAATAAAAACTCTTTAAAAACCATTTTCAATACCAAAATAAAATAAAGTTAAAACTTTGTATTTATTTTTCATTAAAAAAAATGATGGCTTGTAGAGGAAGCCGAAACTCAAATAATGGTCACGGCGGCGGAAAAGTCGTTGTCGCCGCATATGTACGGAAAGAAAAACATTCCCTTTTTGTCGTTTAGTAAAACGCTTCGTATAAAAAGATTCCTTTTGAATAAACGTAAAAGTCAAAGTGGTTTATACACCGTATAAAAGAAATTTGTGTATAAAACCAAATATACCTCAATGA
This sequence comes from Viscum album, assembly GCA_963277665.1. Lineage (NCBI taxonomy): Eukaryota > Viridiplantae > Streptophyta > Magnoliopsida > Santalales > Viscaceae > Viscum > Viscum album. The sequence goes on from OY728126.1 coordinate 460,014,187, forward strand.
AAGGAGATTGAGACGAAGTCCTTACAAAGATAATTTTTAAAATAAAATAGATATATTATGTGTATTCACTATAGGTACACATAAAGAAAGTAAAAATACAAAATAAGACATAATAATATCATGACATAATTTGAAAGTAGGAGATTAACCCAAAGAATGGAAATTGGGTTAAGAAATTCCCTTACCTTGCGTCCTGTCCTAACTCGACCGTTCTTTAACCTCCTGAATAATAAACTAGAGTTAATTTATATTTACTTAAGAACCTTTTTCATGTTCATTATTCCTTTTATATCCTTTATTACCATGTTATGAACATTATTTAATTATTTAAGTTAATAACGATCGTTTTGTCGATCTTTGGTACTTGAGTCAAAAATAAACTTCATATAATTACAAGTTGTTCATGTGGTGAAATATCCATTATATCCAGAATTATATTCATGATGTAGATATCATATATATCATATATATACAGTATATACATTCATTCATAATGTCACGTAACATTTAGAGGTAAGAAATGAAATGCACCGTTCATGGAGACGGTAAGCCGTACGTACGCATGAATGCTACTTTCATTTCTATTTCATATTTAATGGAATGAAATCATAATGATATAAATTTATAATATAATTACAGTATAATATAGTGTATAATACCATTTAATCCATCCTTTATACATCCCACATATGGCATTAACGATTCAAATCACTTTGAGGGGGCGGTAGTCCGCACTTCCTAAAATGAAATTATCGCATTTTACCCATAATGGAAATCATAAAGTATGCCATAAATTAGAAATACAGAAGCATAAGTAAAACATAAACATATTTTATATCATATATAAATATAGTGACATCTTAATGGCCACCTTTGAAGGTGTTATATGAGTGTTGAACAATCATCGTTTCGTGAGGCAGAAATTCGCCATCCACAGAAACCGTATGTTCTTTAACCATTAGATGTAGGTGTGTGTAAGTGTAGCTTGAATCCTTCTTATAAAAACATCCTAGCATATTGAGGATATTGGTGTTGTTACAAAAGAAATGAATAAAAAGAGTTTAGGGGGTTGGAGAAGAAAAATAAAACAAAACAACATTAGAGAAGACATTACCTCAAAATCGGGTAACTCTTTTTGATTTGAGCCAAAGGCTTCCTTGGGAAGAGTTCTGCCCAAAGTGAGGCATCTAGGAGTAATAGGGGGAAGTTGGGAGAGTATTTGGGCAGAGGTTGGCCGAGCCAAATGGCTTGAAGGTGTGCATAAGGTGGGAGTGATGGGGGCCTTTTATAAGTGGAGAGGAGGGGCACTTTTGGAAAGTAATGAAATGTTACATTATTATACAATGCTTTTCGGATTCTAAAGGTCCCACACTTATATAATTCGTGGATAAGGTGATAAGGGTTCGAAATATACCCATAAAATAGTCTTTGGACAAGTGTAAGCCTTGTATTTTACATTATCTTTTCATTTTATTAAAATCGTTAAATAATGAGTTCATCGCTGCATCATAATGATGTCATAAATAATTTAATTTATTTAATGTCTAAAAATTATAAGAAAAAAATACTATGATTTAGGAAATATTTTTAGCTTTCTAATGAATATTTATAATCAAAATTTGGACTTTTGTAACCCCACTTAAAAACTGTTTTAGTAAAACAACTCATGTTTGTGTCAATTTAATTTTAACATTAAATATATATATATTAATGTCATTTTCCAACCAAAGTGGCTCCATGGGGTCCCCAAGTTGACCCATGGGTTGTCTTGGTCGGCCATGACTCATCCAATAGGAGTAGGACAAGTTTCAAGCTCATCTCATATTATTAAAACATTATTTTTACCTTAAACTACACTAATTACCTCTAATCGCGATTAAGAACTTAAAAGTTACTATTCACCAAAAAATTATTTTGATCTCATTGAACCACATTTTACTTCTTAATGACAACCATGTATGTAGGATTTTTGAAAATCAAATCACAGAAGTGGTAATATTTCATTTAAACGAAAAATCAGTTATTTAACTACCACTTAGTGGTTTCACTATTCATCAAAAATTGAAGTTTTTCAGAACAATGCCAAAAATTTCACCCTAAGCTATAATTGATATTCTGAATTCAAAAATGATTTCTATTTTACAGAATTCCAATCATATAAGTTGCATTAATTAATTTTATAATTAATTCCCGCTGTCACAACAAATAGCGTGTTTTAAGAAACAATTTATATCAAAAGATTGGCAACTGTTTATGTCCAATTTCAATGTTAAATTAATTCTAATGACCACCATTGGATAAAATGGTAAAAATATATTCTAATTATACTTTAAAACCACTAAATAGTATAATTTATCACTATAAATTATTTTGATTAAAAAAGTTGTTTTTAAGTATTTTTCACTATTCATAAAAAATTAGTTCTCAGAAAAATACCAAAAATTCAACATAGGCTTATTTCGATATTCCGAATCCAAAAATGAAGTCCATTTTGAAATATAAAATTTCTATAATTTTAAAAAGTGGTTATTACTATTCATAACGGCTACTTTGATTAGTCGCGGTGTTTTAGAACTCGAAGTTGCATACAATGAAAGCTATTGCATTATTGAATGAGAAGCGTATCATGGAAGCTCAAGGTGTTACAATATGTATAATTATATGATCAATTATTTCATTATATTGAGTGAAAACTAGACAAGGAACATGTCAATCTATTATAGGTAATCTCATTCATTCATGATTATTTGAAATGGACTTACCAGGTTTATGAATACATCACATGTCATTCATCTTGTAGATGATCACAACACATGTCACTCAACTAACAATGTTCATGAATTTATTCATTCTAAATAACTCAAGATAACATATCTATTATCATGTTATATGAGTGAAAACAATCCTATTTTAGTTGATCTCCAACCAATGACATAATTAGAAACATACCCTACCACCCACTAGTTAGCTAAGCATTAATGCCTGTGTAAGAAAGGTATCATATTATGAAGGTTTTCATGCTAGTTGTCTAAGAAACCTTAGGAAATGGGGATTCAGAATAATAATATTCCCATAATTATATCAATAACCATATAAAATTCCATGTGATGTATCATGGTGGGTCAGTCCAGATAATAAATATTGATTTATTACCTCACGAGTCTATTCATTGTGTATCGTATAATAATATTCGTATTGATTACATGATTCCATTGATTATAATATTAATACATAATCACAACCAATAATACATCATGATTATCATTTATTAGGTATAACTCAAATTCATTCTTTTAGGGGATATTATCATTACATTATTCATGTAATATAAATCACAACATACAAGAATAGATAATAAATAGATATTTATTTTATTATAAAATCTTGATGTATTTTATAATAATTACATTTAATCTCACATTTATCTTATACCAAGATATTTACCATTACCCTCATACTTTTATCATAGTAATATATTTTTAAATAGATCTAGTACACTTTACTCTACAACCACCAAATATATTTTTACATCACCCCTCTCAATGATATTTCAAATTAGATATCACTTAAAAAAGATGTGTTTTCTAATTTGGTGAGGCAAGGGTTTCTTATAATTAGAAACATATATATTATTTTCATAATAATGAACAATTAATGACTCAATGTTAGGAACCACTATAAGTTTAAACATGAAATTATTAATCTAAAAAATTTCCCTTACAACATCTGATGTAATGATGTACTTTTCATTTGTTGTCTATTATACCATGGTGGATTATTTAGAACTTTTCAACTGATAAATCAACTATTTAGGAATAACATGAAACCATATTGATATCTCATCTCATATTTGTTGTATCAAAAACTATCATTAACGTAACCCTTTATAATAAGATCCTCCTCACTTTTAAAGACCAATAACATAAACATAATTTTTCTTAATCACATAAGGATGATTTTTATAGTAATATAGGGACTCTCACCAGGATTGGATTGGAATCTACTATTTAATCTCAAACAATAAGTAACATCGGGTTGAGTACACAATAAAAAATATATGATAGATATAATAAAGGTCACAAAATGAATCCTATCCATAATTTCTAATTATTTTGAGGGATCTTAAATATTCCTAAGATTTGTGCCATGAAACAATGGTAAATACCCTCTTTCAGAGTTCTCAAAGATAAAACACCTTATAAATTTACCAATATTTGTGTTTTGACTCATTCCAAGTAGCATCTTAGATCCATCATTATGAATCCTTTCATTTAGAATAATTTTCACAACCACATAATTAAAGAGTGTAAATTCATGACATCATTTTTATAAGGAATATTTCATCCATATAAAATATAGAAAATTCCAACACAACCCCACCAATACGCTTATATAAATAACAATCAACAAAAATTTTAATGGAATAAAACACTTTGATTGCATCCTCAATCTATATATTCCAACTCTAAGTGGCCTAATACAGTCCATAAGTAGTCTATTGTAACATTCAAACCTTAGTAGACTCATTTGGAAATTTATGTACTTTGAGATGTATCATATACATTTTCTAGAAAAAAATCATGTCAATGAAAATAATTTTGAAATAATTTGTTGTATTTCATAATAATAATAAGACACTATGTGTATATCCCATATGGATCATGTAGGGACATTGGGGGGGGGGGGGTGAATCAGTGTACTCAACTTTTTATCGAGTTTAAACATTCATTTAAATTTTCCCCTACTTCTCTCAAACCTATACCTCAGTTAAGAGGAATTGTTGTTTTTCGCACTCTCAAAAATCACATACAAATGAAATTAAATTAATAAAAGAAACATTAGTAAACATATATTTGGTCAAGGTTCAGTCTCTATTTGAGAATCTACTCCTTACTATGATCAACCTTTTATTGTTTAATAAATTTTCTTATCACTGTAAATTTACAAAGATTACAAAAAATTAGAATTGGACCACCCTGTTTAGAAGGAAATAAAAAATATTCCTGAGTGAGTGGAATTATTTATACTTGTACGAAAAGTTATTCAATGTATTTTTTTATACTGACACAACCAGTTCTTCAAAGATATTCATCAAACTTCAGAAGAAGATCTTTCTACAACATTGGATGTATTTTCATCAACTAGATAATATTTTTCCTCAAATATATGACTTATAATGATACTATATGAATAAAATTATATTTACATCTTCCTAGTATTATTCAATAAGTGGTATATGAAACTTTCACTTCAACTCACTACTTTCTCAGAATGAACAACTGTAAAATTTTCAAAACACTGTGAGTTGTGTTCTTCCTTTATAAGTGTAATTTCACTGTATGAAATTTATAATTTCATATTCTTTTTTTATTAAGTTTTCATTAACTATTCTTGAATCACTAATAATGAGTTATATATTTTCCAAAAGGCATTAATCTCACATCTTATTCACATAACTATGTATGTGAACTTCTTTGAACAACCCCCACACAAACTAGAATGGGTATGAAACATGTTAAAATTATCATCTCATGTATATCACACAATTTATTGTGCTTAAAAATAAAGTTTTCTTGGTCCTTATCTTTCCTCTTTGTAAGATAAATATTCTTTATGGTATCATAGAACCTTCATGAAAATCTGTGTGAACGAGAAATCTATTGCTTCACTAAATTAGAAGGCTTCACTAAAAGAATTTTATTTGAGAAGAACTTTGAGTGTGAAAACACAATAAAAAGTCCAATAGGATTATCCTCAGCATCATTCAATAATAATATTCATGTAACCCTATTTTCATGAAACAATAGTTTCTCAGTGGATATATTTTTTCTAAAAACTAGAGTTTTCAAAATATCTGAATTAAAGTATCCATTCATCACAAAATAACAAATTTTTTTATATCATCTCGTTATCATCTCTTCTAATAAAAATTTGAATACCATGTATGTAATTATTGAAGATCTCAGAATATCATTGAATATTGGTTCTCTGGGACCCTTTATGCACTGGAGTGGTTACAGAAATCTCTTGATCATTCCACACGATCACTCACATTTGATTATCCCAAAGACCTGGATATTAAGTATATCTATTCACACTATAGAAAAAACCCTTCAACATATGTAAATACAAACTTCATACTTTGAAAAAAATCATTGAAAACTGAAAAAACCTACATGGAATAAACTCAAAACCCCTATATAGAAATTAGATTTGTGAAACTCTCTTTATTCATTCTACTATACAAGATGTTCAGGTACATAAAATGTTGACTAAATCGATTGATTCTAAAAATATTTATGTTGAAAATGAATAAGTGAATGAATTGACTATGCAATTTTCTTTCTAAAATGGATACATAGCACTCGTCATAACTGGCTATGTGAATCCTTTGGTTATGTAGAAAAATGACAACATGGTTCTCTTTAGAAGATGGATACATAGATTAACACATCTTTGGATTACTTCTTCAACATAATAATATCATTTCATTTCTATAATGTTCATGAATTCATCCTTTAAATCTTATTTGTGAATTTTTCTAATAATTATCACTAATAAATACCTAGTCTGAGCTACCAAACTCATCTATATAGGACGGTGTGTACATGGATCTCGAACATGCTCTGGTGCATGATTCTATCATATGATGATAATTTTCCACATAAGAACATATAATTAGTCTTGAAATCATGGTAATTGAATTTCAGTTTACTCCTCATGACATGATATGATCTCCATGGATTAAAAATGATGGACTAACCACACTTCGTAGAGGGATTCTTATGTAGGAGGGTCAGGAAAATCACTTGAAGAAATAAGACATTCTGGATGTACTAGATAGACGAGAATCACTATATCCATATGATTTAAAATGGAGGAATATTACACATCTATCCCTTTTCATACATCAATGTTTAGAATGGATTTCAACTTCCACATATTACAATTCATTCCCATTTCATAGTCAAGGTGACCCTAGGGTTGGGACCCAGATACACTTTCACAGAAAGGCTTACATGGGTCAGGCTGACCCACACTTTCCCACCTTCCCAAGCCCATACACTCTATTGCTAGCCTACTCTTATGGCCCATGATATACAACCCACACCCCTACCACCTCATGTCTATCTTGCGGGCCGACCCTTACATGGTTTTCCATGCTTCAACAAGAGTGACTAAGATATCCGACTTTCTATCTTAGGGTTGGCCACAGTTTTTTAATAAAATCCTATATATATACATCCATTATATATTCAATCCATTACCCTCATAAATAAAAAACCACTTGTCAACATTACCTTCAAATAATTATTTTTCGTGGACTTAGCCCCTCATATATATGGTGAAAAAATGTGTCATCATTTGACACATGTATTTGAAATTTATGAATAAATTAATAAACATAACAATTAATATGGATAATTTTTAAAACATGAAATTCAATTTTATTAAATGAACCCATAACAATTATCCATGCATCATCACCAACCTTTTTGATTGTCACAAATATTTTTTTTTATTTTCTCTTTCTATGATTAATCACTAATCATAGAGGACTTTATTATACATTGACTATGATTCATATTTATATATTGAATAAAAATACAACTATAGTCATCGACCATATAATTGTATTTTCAATCTCCCTATTGGGTTTTGTTGTTAATACCTTTTCTTTATGTAAATCCAATGTACCTTCTCCACATTATTGAAATTGAATGAAAATAACTAATATAGTGGTTTTATTTTTTCCTTTGAAGGAATTTTGAAATCAATTATCCTTTTTATAAAATAAGGATAGAACCATATGGTTCTCTTAGAGAAGAGACTTCAGTTAGTCTACTCTAAGTCTACATGGGCAAACCATGTGTATAAAACAAGGTAGATAAAACCATGGTGTCTATTATATCATCTAACAACCATGAATTTGATATCATGCTTAAAATTATATTACTTATTAAAGAGGGGGATGTATAAAACATGGTTTTTAAGACACATATTCTTTTTCACACTTCAAAAAAACATCATAAATTTCAAGTGCAAGAATAATTTAACCCACATTTCCATGATCATAGTTATAAACAAATACCCCATTAATGTACATATTTTATATAATCAAGATAAGGGAAATAATTGTAATGGGGAACCTCAATGTTCAAATTTTTTAGAGATGAACAGATCATCTAGATATTCATGGAATAAGCCTGGATAAAATATCATTTTTTTATCCCCATAAAGTGGTGAACTCTATTTCATTTGACCTAGTGGATATGTTTATCATATACTGTTCAAGATGTCTAATTTGATGATCCACTTTTGTGTAATAATTCATGTTTTTATTAGACAATAAATAATCATTCCAACTTGTTTTATTTCACTTTATTCACTCATTTTACATATTTATAATGTACTTCAACTTCAATTACCTGCAATGGAAGCACAAAAATACTGCATAAGATGTAAGGGAATATGGCAGAACACTTGAGAGTATATTAATAAGTGAAACATGGAAGATATTTTTCTCTCTACCCAGAGACTCTTTTCCTTATAGATTTAATGTGTTTGGTATACTTCATGCTTGGGAATCCTTTAAATTTTACATTTTATTTTTTTGACATTGTGGACCCTTTACATTCATTCACCTTAATCTTTCATGGATTATTTTCCTCACATATTCCAATATTAAAATAGCTTTACATGTTTCTTGTTTTTATATGGTCAGTATATCATTTTGAGTAGGTAGAACAATAATACAATTGTTTTAATTATTTACATTCTTCTTACATATACCTCATTTTTTTGAGACACTTGTATTATCATTTTTTGAGAGCCACTCATGAAATTTTAGTTCTTCTTCACGTGGAATAATTTTTTCCCATTTTTTTACTTTTCTCTAGTTAGTGCTTCATCTTTATCTTTATATATTTTTCTAGAAACTTTCACTTAATTAGGAAAAATTATTATGAAATCCTTCTTAACTTATTCTAAATTTGATCATCCACATGGACTCTTCATTGTTTTTATGATTCCTTTCTTGGGTAACTGGTCAAAATCTTCCTCATTAATGTCTTTAATCAATCCTCTATTATGGTTTCTCTCTTGGATTAATTTTCTTCTTGATTTTATCTTTTTTAGATTCATTTATGTGGACTATTTACAGTGATCCATGGGGTAAAATTTATTCATATAGTATAAGCATATTTTCTTTGAGGAAATAACATTCTTGGAATCCATATTATAATTCTTCTTGGGAATAGCTTGCTTTATAGTTTTCTTGATAGCCGTCTTCTATGTATTCCACAAGGAAGACTTTTTATCTTTTGTTATTTTCTTATGAATTTTTTGTGGTCTTTTCTTCCCATCAACATATTCATAGTGCACAATTTGTATATAACACCCCTCATCCTAACTATTACACTTTTATTACAATAATCATATAAGTATTCAAGATACCCAAATATATTCTTTACAAACATATTATTTTTCCTCTATTAAAGATGAATTAGTTTGGTATGATATATCTTATGATTAGGTACACTCCACCTTAAAATTTTCCTTATATAGTTATATATGTTGGAACGTTATTCCAACAATTAATGGATTTATGTCCAAATTTTTAGCAACAGCAATAATAGAAAAAAAATCAAATTCTTTTGCTTGTAGTAACTATCTTACTATAATTTCTTCCTTGCTATTTTTGGATTTAACTTTCCTCCTTTAGAGAATCATTTTAGGATTTATTTTTTTTGATCTTTATAGTATCCTCCTTTGGTATTTTTGTGGGTTTATCATCATTTTTATCAACCCATATCTTCTTAGAGTTTATCTTTGAACTTGAACTAGAAGATGAGATTGTATTAGAAGAAACATAATTAAATGGGTGATAGGTTAACTTCTTCCACGATATTGTAGAAGGTTGATCAAGATATGATTTAGAGTTCTTACTACCACCAATATTAGTATATTTAGGGACATAAGTCTCATTAATAGTTTTTATATAAACACCCCTTTTGAGTTTTTAAAATAGTTATATGTTTGAGTGGAAGTGATTTTATTCTCAGAAAAATGGGAAGTTCTAGCAAGTGTCCCCTTAAAATTTCTCAATTCAATTTATTGTTCAAGAAATTAAATATTATTGGAAAGATTCTCATTTTCAACTAATTTCTTCATACCTACCCATTCACATTTCATTTTATTAATATGATATATATGCTATTTAATACCTTAAATTATATTGTTTTCAAGGTCTTTTAATATTCTATATTTAGATTTTAATTGGGCTTCCTTGAAACTGATAGTATAATTATGTGATTCTCCTAGAGCATGTATCTTTTAAATATACCCTTCATGAATATTGGTCTCTTATTTCTCTAACATGTTAAGCTATTTTACCTAAATTTTTTTCTTCAATCTGAGTATCTCTGATATTAATTGAAACATTAGATAATGCTTCAAGTGCCTGAATTAGTTCACCAAAAACATGTTTAATCATTGTTCTCTCATAATCATTCCATTGAAATTATTCTTCAATTATTGAAATATTTTCATTGAAAATTGTCATGAAATTATCTAATTTGTGTCTCCCACCCACAATGTTTTTATCCCCCTAGGGATTTACCCCAATCCAATAGGTAAAAAACTGTGTTATATGGGTTGGATCACTTCTACCTATTTAGGAACAAACAATCCTCCCCATGACCTAATGTGAGACTCATTACTTGCTAAGATATCACACATGATATCATGGTGATTAGTCCCTTTTCATTAATTTGATTGGAGTAATTCACAACTATAGATGCAACAATCTCTCACCCAGTGCTAGACGAGGGATTCAAAGATACCCCTGCCATTTAATACAAGGTGAGGAATGGGTGGATCCATCCATGAGTGTCATAACACAATCCTTTTTGGGTCTCAAAACCATATATATTTTTTCTCCTCCTAGGGGATTAGACCCGTCCAATATGGAAAAATCTTCATGTTAAGGTTCAAATCACTCCAATCTATTTTGGAACAAATGGTCTTCCCTACACCCCCAATGTTGAACTTGTGACTTGCTAATAGATCACACATAACAACAAGACACTTTTCCCCTTTTCATGAATCTAAGGGGTCATTGAACAATCCTGGGTTCAACACTATAGAATAAAATATCTGAGTGGGATTTATCATAATGTATATTGAAAGGTTATCTTCATAGTAAATACCATGAATTTTTTGTAACTCATTTTTCTATGATTTATTTATAGGTAGAAAATCTTCCATCCATGTCATATTTCTCACAGAAAACCCTATTTCAACCAATGTGCCTCACCCCTTCTGGTGAATCCACCGTGATCCAAAATTGGTTAGTGTCATTGGATCTGGAGGCTAGTCCCAATTAGGGGAGTCCATTATGGGATTATTATTCTGTCAGTTACAATATAGAAGAAATTAAATTGTTTGAAATAATTATAATGGGTGCAGATTCTTTGGTTGGAAATAAAACATATAGTTAGAGATGGGGGTGAGAATAATTTATAGGGTAAATGAAATACCCAAATAGTTGGAGAAAAATATTTTTCCATCCTATTTAAAATTTAATTTAATACCTTGATTTGTAACACTCTATAATCCTTTAACAATTCAACCATATAAGATACAATGTCTAGACCCATTTCCCTCATAGATATAGGCACATCACCGAACCATGGTAAATTCTTATGGACTTATTTTTTTTCATTTATGTTTGTGTAAATTTCACTAGTTTCGAGTTTTGATACAAAATAAAGTGGCATTAGATCCACCTTAGTTGAAACAATAATGAGTTGAGAACATTTTTTAATGGTTAGAAAATCCATGGCAATCAGAATTTATTTTTAAAGAGATATTTTGAAATCTCTCATAAAAAATATTCATATAATGAAAATTATGTTTAAAGCTAAGTTAAAACAAGATCTCTAGAGGTGGTAAAATTTTGAGTCAATATTGAGGTTCTACAATACCCCCTTTCTCGGGAAGATGATACCATTTACATCGGTGGTGACTTTTCTATGTGATTCTTAAAAAACATTATTGAGAGGAATGTAAATACCATGTCATTAGTAGATCTCAACCATTGATATTATTTTGACCATATATCGGCATATCAAAGTTTGTTTTTAGTGATCTAGGATCTATTTCCCAATATTTTGACCACTTCAAACACATAAGTGTGGTTAGATTTTTGATATTCTTTCTACATAAATGGAGTAAAATATAGATAACATGATTAAACATATAATTTTTATTATGATATCTAGAAACTCAAAAAAGAATATCTTTTTCATATTATCAATGTGTTGAATACCATAGTAGAGACCACTAATCCCATTGTAGTCTTGGTAAATGAATATTTAATTTGTGGACAATCTTTTGAGAAGAAATCTACCAGTACCATGCTAGATGATGCAGAATGGTTCATGCTGAATAGGAAGCAAACTTATCAAATTTAGCAATATATTGACATGAATTAATTCCAATTTGATTCCATAAAACATGATTCTGAAATTTTATAGTAAAATTTGAAAAAATGTATATAATGAAAAACATATAAATTAAAGAAAAACTAATACACTATCTTTTAAACCTAATGTCTAAGGATGAGAACAATGTATTAGAGCACATGAGCGATTCATTTATTGTGAAATTTGACGTAGTATTTATTTGTAATTTTTCATATATAGGATTATACAAATACTACAATGCACAATGCCTGAATCTATTATATCAACAAAAATGACCCAAAAACATAGTCTTTTTATATCTTATGTTTGATATTTTTGGGAATTCTTTATAACTTGTTGGGTTCTTTGTGGGGAACCGAATTCCACACTCTTTTTTTATCCACCCTTGTCATAGTGGTAGGATTCTTATCACAATTATTCATCAAAAATTTTATATTTTTTTTCTAATTTGAATTATAAATGAAAATATATTTGAAAAGATTATTATAATATAGTATGAATGGGTCCACTTTTATCACTATTTATTGAGATAGATCATTGAATGATTTAATGATCTTATTATTACATGTTGGATGTTTTTTAACCAATGAATCCTTCGGTGAGAATTGTGTATTAACAGTAATGCTCTACTTTTTTTAAGAATTGATATGTTTTTTCTCAATATTTTCCATCGCAACTTCCAATTTTATATATCTCATATTGAATGTATTTTACTAATCTTCAATCATAATCAACTATACTTCTCAATCCTTCTTTATTCATTAAACTTCATCTTCATGTAGCTTAGCATTGTTGTGTAACAGAGAGTCAAGTTCCTTAATTTTCTTGGAGTTTTCATCCATTTTCAAATCCTTAACAAAAATTCTATTTTTCAATTTTTTTACAGGTTCAGGGATATTTTATTCAAGAGTCCTTTTAACTCCATATTTCAATTCACTTTCTTTGAGATAATTTTATTCAGACTATAAGGAACTTATTTCTAGATTCACATTTTTTACTATAATGGATCCATCCAATTTTTTGGAGATTTATAAATTCTAGAACTTTTCCTTGAAAATCCATCTCAAAGACATCTACTTCTTACATATGGGTGATCACTTCTTAAATACTCAAAAATACTCCTAAAAAAGAGTGTCTATTTATTTAGGAACACAATAAAAAATATATTTCAATCTATCAACAGATATATCTTGAAAGATATAGATTGACCGCCACCACCAATTATTCTCCGATCTTATTCTTATGGATTTTTTGAATATAAATTTTTATATACCTCATGATTAATTAAGGTAAGAATGATTTCTATCTCCTAGTCGGAATCCTGATCCACCGATCTTAACTTTCCAAGCCTTATTTATATTCTTTGTTATCATGGCATAGAGAAACCGGTACTTACTCTTTTTTAGAAAAAATGGATATATTATTCACCTTTCATTTGTATTTATTTATCCTATTTATCATTGTCTTGGTGGAAATAAAATTATTCTAAGATATAACTAAATCTTCACCGAAACTAAAATTCATGCTAACATAGGAAATAAAATAAAATATTCAAAATATAATAACTTCAATGTAGAGAATCCAGTAGAGGTGAACCTACTAAAAAAAATTGAAAAGACCACTTTGGGATATACTGAATACTGAGTGGAGGATGGTGAATCAAATTTAGAATTTTTTTAACCAATTATGAATTTTTATCCCTTTACCTCTTTCAATAGTTTGGATCTTTATTTTATTATTCTCTTTTCCTTATTGTATGAAAGTATATGGAAGTAGTTAAAAGATGGCACATGATGTTTTTTCAAGGTTTACTACTCAATAAGATTAGATGACCCTTGAGATGTATAAAAATGAATAGTAGACATATTCTACTCTATAATGTTATACAAAGTATAGCAGGTTAACCTAAAAATTAGACTTTTTAAATTTGTGTGTCCTTAAACTTTAGGAGGTGGGTTGGAAATAATCCTAACTTCCTGAACTGGTGATAACCTGGTCCAACTTGAGGATCCTCACTTATTCTTTATACTACATCTAAATATATTCTTCACCTTATTCATAAGATAGTTTATAAAACTAAGAAATTATTCCACTATATGATAATTCTATTGGATTCCATAGTACTTCTTTGTTATTATATTCCTTTTATATCACTCATCACTTTCAAAATAGTGTAAATAAACATTCCTTCTTTTTTCCATCATCCTAAACCTATTTGTTCAATAATTTATCAAATATTTCTAGAATATATTTCCATATTATAATTTTATTACAGTGATAATATCCTTGGTAATAGTTTTTTGTTCCCTTATCTTTGACCTTGTTCATCCGATACAAAATGATAATAAAATTGCTTTCCAGTATCTAGTTGAAACTCTCTTATTCTTCTTGATCATTTAGTACCTTTTCATATAGTGTTACTACCTTGTATGATATCTTCTTCAATATAATACCATTATTTATAATAAACTCTTATACTTCTTCTTCAAATTAATATTTAATAATAAAACTCCATTTAGTATCTGGATAATAACTTCTTCTTTACTTTGGTCGATGCATTGTTTCTCCATTTGGTTATTCCACTTCATTAGGCTCCCCCATACTTCCTCTGATACTTTTTCTACCAATAATTAGACCAAATTAGGATTTGTCTCAAGATTCATGGGAAAAAAATTCTTAAGGATCTTAAATTCTTCAGTATAACACCCTACTGAAAAAATCTTCTAATAAACCTTCACAATGCATAAATACCCTTTAATATAATTATTGGTTATGAATTATCTTATGGTGAGGCATTACATAATATTCATTCTCCCCCTCAATATTTATTGTGAACCATTTTTGAAATTCATTATGCAAAGAACCATTAATTTTCTAAAAATATGGGATTCAACCAATCTTCATAGGAACTTTCATAAATCATGGCATTAATGATCTTCTTCAGTCCTCCTAGAATCTCACTATAATCACAAACATCATTTGTGATTATTTAAATGTTCATTGCCTGTCTCAATATCGGTTCACTTAATATCTTAATGAAAACATCATAAATTTATTTAATCATTGTGTCTATTATAACTTTGTAACATGTATTCGGTCTAATGAAACATTTTATGGTATTCCATTACAAATTTATAAGAATATATCGAAATTCATTCACAAGATATATCATCTAACCGAAGACATATTTCACACATTTTTTTTCTAATAAATTTTTTGTCTTGATGAATCTGTTTGATATTCCCTTTGAAATTTTATTCATAATACTTTCATAGGGATCTTCCTCCATCTGATGAGATCTCATATGATTGTTAGTTTTCATCTATCTGATGAACCCTCTAAGGATTATTTTACTCCTTCTCCCTAATGACTTTGTAGAACTTCATTATATGAATTCATAATACTAATCTTAATGTATTTATAACACTTTTTCAAATAAAATCACCCAAAAATATTTATCTGATTCAACCATTTAGAAACATCAATTACATATGTTTTATCATATTTTATGGAAAAATTATCCAAATTAACATTACTCAGAAATCTTTATCTGATGACTTCATAAAAAAATTCTATTTAATGCCTTATTTTAGAAGCGTCTCTCTAATGACACAATTTTTAAACATCAGTCTAATGAAAGTCACTCAAAAACCACTATTTGATGACCTCATATATAAACTTTTATTTGAACCAACTGATCAAAAGCCTCATCAACCTATCATTGATGATCTTAATATCTTTCTTCTATATTTTTTAGGAAAATTTTTTCCAATAATTTAAAAACCATTATCCAATTTATTGAAAACAATTATTCTCTATAATAAAATACTTTATAAACTTATTCACTATATGATTATTTATAAAATATTATCTAAGAATTTGTTATTCTATTCATTCGATGATAATCACATGTTTCTTCTAATATTTGACTTCATTAAGAAACAACTTGTTGATCATCCAATAACTTTTGTTTAGTAGAGTCTATTTTATGACTCACTATGATCATATAAAAGTATTTATACTTACTTTTGATAGGTAAAACCTCATCAACACTAGATTAATTCTTCTTTAACAACTTATTCACTTTTCATATCTTTATTTTTACAAGTATTTTTGATAGACTTTAAATAAATCATCATTCAACTTCAACCAGATCATCCTAATGTTCTGGAACCATAGTTCCATTGAGTTCCACCACTACATTAATATATTCATAACATTATAATTATAGAGACACTCCATAATTTTTTCTTTTTTACTTAAGCTAATTGAACTCACTTTATGATACATTTTCCTTCGTTATAACTTCATCTTGAATCATAATAACAAAACATTATGTTGTTTGATCAATGAGGAACACTTTACTTAGTGTCAACTGATATTGGTTCGATACCATTACGTGAGGTCATGTTGAAACTTATATAGTTGGGGTTTACCCTTATGTGAGAAGGACACTGGCGGTATTACCCTTATACAGCATGGAAGTGACCCACACACCTACCCATTAAACCTTTTTTTATTTTCCCTAGTTTTACTGAATCAACCTAATCACCTCAGTATGATTGAATCCATCTGATCATTTTGGTATGATCGTCTCCATCGAATCACCTTCTTATTTTAGCCTCCATCTTTTTGTCTGCGCTGTCTTTATATGGTAACAACCTATTCAAAAACATCTTAAAGAAAATACTTAAAGAAACAACATTCTTATCAGTAAACTTCTTATGGAAACTCCTTAAGAATATTTTTTATAAATTTGACAAAAAAGATAATTTTACAAAAATCAAAAATATGTTTGATACATTAAGAATAACTAATTAATCGTCATAAGAAAATAGAATGTCTTGAAATGAACTTTCACATTTCTTGGGATAAAACTACTTGAGAACTTCAACTAAATCTTGTAAACATTCTAATTTCTTATAGCTTTATGAATATATTAACATCAATAAAATCTTTATATTTAATTTATCAGCATTAAAATCCATGGATATACATTAAAAGAAAATTCAAATTACTCAGAAAGTGGCATATTTAGGATACACCAACATCAATTATTGATAGTGTCGGAGAGATTATAGACACTGGTGATACACCACACTATGTAATATTTCCCTATATATTGATATGTCTCCATCATATGATATGTAATAGACGATCCCATTTGAAGCATAGTTGTTGAGAACCACTAGTGAATGAAATTTGAGTCTTACATAATCACCACATGAGAATGTGATTCTCATTAACTGGGGAGAACTAGAAAGATATGATGGTGAAATTAGAAGTCAACTAATGATGGAATGAAAAAAATCCATGCAATATGAAATATAATCCTTATAGAGTTACTTTAAAATTTACTTAGCAAAGTTACCACATAGAAATAAGACACTCAATAACAAATGGTTGTACACAACAAATGTGAAGATTAAATCTCACAACAGCGTTATAGATCCAAGATGGTTTTAAAGGGATTCATTTAGAGTAAATGTATTTACTTAGATGATATTTATTTATTCTATGGTAAAAATGTATTTTATCAGATTTGTTCTTGGTTTAGTGGATAGTCACAATATAGAGGTCCGATAACATAATGTTAAGACTAAATTCTTATATATTGATCTTGATAAGGAGATATACATGCAGAATAAAAAATTATTTCAGGTCAATAGAACAAAAAACGTTTTATGAAAAATTTGGAAAAAAATTTATGGTCTGAAATCGGAACTGAAGAAATTGTATAAGAAGTTTGAATCATTCATGGAGAATGATGAATACATGAGAATTATTTCTGATCAACAAATTTTTATTGAAATATTTTTTTTACAATGGATTCATTTTTTGTTTACTTTATGTTGATGGTGATGCCTTGCTCAAAAACGACCAAAGCCATAGATTTATTAAAAAAGAGAAGAAAGATGACAAGAGTCTAAAAGACGGGATCATATTACAATCTTTTTTATGCAAGGAGTGGAGAGCAATGGGGAGGTCTTCAAGCCAAGTAATTTCCTGATTGATTCCAATGTTGGCCAGACCATCTGCAACCGCATTTACTTCTCGGTAAACATGTGTGATGATATAGTTAAGATCGCTAAGCGAGCGGGAGCAATCCATCCAGCGGGTGGTGATCGGCCAAGCAAGGTGGATTACGCCATTCCAAATTGCTTGGACAATGTTCGTTTAGTCACATTCGATCCAAAGGTTATTCCAACCAAAGAATTTGGTAAAGGTAATGGCATGAATCAATCCCAGCATTTCAGCTTCGAGGGAGGTGGCAATGCCACATTTGGTGATTTCTGAACATAGCACCACATCCTGTAGGTCCCAGATTGCCTTTAGAGGTTCCGTCTATATTGATCTTGATCCATCCAATAATGGGGGCTCACCAGAACACCTCTAGAGTACGATGCGGATGATAGAAATTGCCTTTAATCCTGAGACTCCTCAGGATCACAAAGTCATGGATGGTGTTTTGGCATCTTCCTTTTTGAATCAAGGCAGCTTCGTGTATGACAGTGAGGATCCACATTCGGCCTGCATTTTGATTGAATGAGTAACTTGGGTGAATAATAACATTTTGATCATACCAAATCACATTATGAAGCTCAGCAACCGCAGCATGAAAGAGGTTCCTGATTTGTTGAGAGCCTTCCATTTCTGCATATTTGTTAAGTTTCTCTTTGACAGAATTAAACGTAAACTATCTGTAGTCAAAAATGTCAAGAATATAGTTCAAGAGAGCAAAAGAAATAGCACAAGAGAGAAAAAGGTGGTTAGTATCTTCCCTGTGCTGATTACAGATTTTTCATTTGGAACAGTGTTGGATGCCAAAAGATTGGAGGCAAAGTTCAGTGGGCACTCTGTTGTGTGAAAGATGCTATATAATGTTGAAACGCGATGGCTTTATCCAAGGTTTTTTGAAGTGTTTTAACCAACTATAGTCATTTTCTCAGTTACAAAAAAAGTGTTTGTAGAAATGATTTGAGTTGAGCATACCATTGTGAGCAGGTTCTCAGATTAATATGTCATTGGTGGGAGAGAAGGAGTACTTGTCAATAATGTTTAAAATAGTGTCGGGGAGTTGATCCTGTTGAGAGTTAAAAATGTATTTGATAGAGATATTGGTAGTATTAGGGATTTGATCAGGAAGAAACATGGATATTAAAGGCATGCTAGTCCAGTTATCCAACCAAAATTTCATGGAGGAGTCTCTAGAGAAAATCCATCTAGAATTATGCATAATATTAGCGAAGGAGTTTTTGGAAGATATATCACAGATATTGATAGGTTAAATAATAATTTTAACATGTTTTTAGAAATAAAGGGATTAAGGGATGGAAATCAGTTTCTCGATATGATTATTACTTATGATAGGAAGAATCTCAAGATTTAGTTATCCTTGGAATGATACATTAAGAAGGATCTTCAAGGATTCAACACAATTAAGGTAAAACCAGTTAGTAATCCATTTTCAAGTTATTTTAGGCTCATGATAAGACAAATTTTATCAACTGAAAAGGAGAAAAATGAAATGGATAAAATTATTTATCAATCATACGTTAGATGTATTATATATGCTATAGTGTGTATAACACCATACCTTGAATCACTCCGAATAGTATATAGATCGGTCCACCATGTGACCTCAGGAGCACCTCCCTATATGCCAAGGGCTTCTGACTAGAAGTGAGGATCTATAGAGGCACCGTGGGGATACTATACCCCCTATAT
Organism: Viscum album; assembly: GCA_963277665.1. Taxonomy (NCBI): domain Eukaryota; kingdom Viridiplantae; phylum Streptophyta; class Magnoliopsida; order Santalales; family Viscaceae; genus Viscum; species Viscum album. The sequence goes on from OY728126.1 coordinate 460,034,403, forward strand.
CAAAGTGATATATCATAATAGAAATAACTAAATAAGAGATTATAAAGGAAACTAAAATATATAAGAACATGATTTAACAAAATTAATTTCAACACTAAAAACTTGAACAATCATACCCACATAAAAGTAATGACAATGAGGATCCTTAAATACTGTATCCCAGTGTTATAACCATCTAATTCATCCAACTTGATCATGAAACCCCAAGGATTATCCTAACCAAAACCTACAAAATGTGAGGGAATCTTAGTTACCCTAGTGCAATTATGGCTTATTAGGGAACCACCAATGAGGTCCCATACTATACTAAAAATGTAAAGATATGTTTATGTAATATACTTCGCTAAAAACAATATATAAACTATAGGAACAGATAAATAAACAAAAAAATAATAATACCTAATTTGGATTAATTCTAAAATTTCTTTGAGCATGTCATGATGACCATGCCATCCAGTAACCCAAACCACACAATGAGAACATACATAAATACTAGGCCAAACTCAAAGTCCATCTTCGATCCTCAAGTCAGTGACCATAATTGATTATAACTATCGCGAACAATGAAAAAATATCTCTAATATTAGGCATCACCCTAGGGGAATCTCTATCATCTCATTTGGGATCCCATGCTCACATCACCAATGATGACTAGAATATCCTATGGAATCCCCAGGCATCCCCCATGCTCAAACCCTTATGCTGAACCCCACAACAGTACCTAGGTTTTCTCGACATCAGGATGATGATTGATTCCTAGGAGATGGAACCCCTAGTAAGTCCTATATATCAAGATGTGAATGATTCTTAGTCTACCAAGAAAATCAAATGGAATGATCTATATAGATCACACTATTAATATCCTAGGCATCCAATGCATTTAGATCGTCGGCCAGACCATTACTAGTGCATCCACCTAATACAAAGGGGTATCTTAGGAACTGATTGAGCAGATCCAATAGTCTCTCATGAAATTTCCAACATCCATTATTAGATATATACACCCACCCATCACCTCATACAACTATTTTAATCCTAGGCATCTTTGGTATTCATAATGTTCTACTCGTATGTCTATCAAAATCATGACTCTCGAGCATTCAGAATGGTATCCAAATATCCAAGGAATCACTACCATCATAGGAATTCCTATATAAATGGACACATATTCTTTGATATCAGATCCTTGGTACACCCTCTAGGTATCCAATTTTACATCAACCAAATAATTATATGTTAGTTGAGTTAGGGATCCACCCCCAATATATCATGAGACCAGATCCAAGAAATCTTATGAAACTTAACATCTTATACATGTCAACAGGTGATTCCCACGAATCCTAAGAAATCACATCGGTTCTAGGTCTGAAGTTTAATTCCCATGTTTTCTAGTAAATCTAAAATCATATCAAAATAATATAAAAATACAATAGGGGATAGCTGGACACCCAATCCCATCCTCATCATCACTAACCCTTTGAGCATGGAAGTGGGTTCAGGTTCTAGGTTCCACCCATTACCATATCTACTCATATCCACATATAAATGATCAGGGACATCTCTCAAAGGTACCCACAAAGACCCCCCTATAGAATCACTATTACAGAGGAATCCCACATAGGATCCTTAATCCAAATTGTTCTCTCTAGCCAAAATCTGATGCATGAAATAATTCACATACCTCAGGATTATCAACATTATATCATAGACACACAGACCATAGGGGAACATGACATTGGAGAAAATTTCAAGAGACGGACCAAGGCCCACCTTTATGTCCAGTGTCACTCTAGACCGACCAACTAACCCAACCCATTTCCATTATACCTACATTCGATCCACCCAAGATAAATACATCTAAAGGGTCCACACTCAACCCTATAGAAATTTCTATATTATGTTTAACTACACTCCCTCTTATTGGTGTCCAAGAGTTTGGGCATCATCTTAGTTCAGGCCTCAGCTATCAGCTTCGGAGTCATTAAGCCAGTGCCCGAGGTCCTCAATGGCCTTGTCACTTCACAAATTTTATTCCAGGAATTTCTCATTGGTTGAAAAATTTAAATTAAAATACAATTTAATTTAAATTGAAAAATAATTTTAAATTAAAAAAATTCTATTTATCTAAACCATCCAACACCGTATGTGGTGCAACCATATATCATAAGAATTATAACTAGAAACCAAAAATTCTATTGGAAAAGTAACAGGGACCACCTAAGTCAAGATGAATTTATTTCCATTGTATTTCTAAGGGTCAACAACATCTTCCATGGCCTTCTCAAACATGTCCAGTACCCTCCCTGCTCAATTGAACTCCTCTAAACAACTTGGGAACCTAACTCAAGCCAAGGATTCAAAATTAATTAAATATAATCAATTTTAATTAATTATAAACTATATTCAAAGAGGTAATATATATTTAAAACTCACGAGGTGTCCAATGACCACTTTTTCGTCAATTAATGGGGGTGTCAACCATCCTTGGAATACCCTTGAACCCATTCTAGGTCAAATCCCAATCCTATATTTCCAATTACATCAGTAAACAATTTTAATTTTCAAATGAAACCAACTAAAAATTAAATACATCATGTTACTTTGATGAAATCATGAGAAATGATATGTTTATGTTATCTTACTACATCCTCTATCATGGATTAATTAAATACCTATTGATAGAGGTGATTTTCACCATACTCTAGTGGAAATATCCAAACACTCTAAACCAAAATTATAAAAATTAGGGGAAAATTAAGGGATGAAAAAGTGTAGAGTTGATATCACCTAAAATAAACACTAAATTCAATAAAAATCCAATCTAAACTAAAGGATAAGAAGTGATAAATATAGCCAATTGTATTCTATACTCTCCGTGCCCTACATCTTCTAAAATAAGGGGGGCCAAACCCCCTCTATTTATTTCTCAAAACACTAAGATATGGTTTCATAAAATGACTACAGGAGTCCCACCATGAATCTCCTTGGGGAGATGATCAACCCCCTACATAAACAATTCATACTGTGAATCCATGATTCATAGTGTAAAGGGCCTGTATCAGGCCCCTGCTACACCTTGGCCCCTCTGGATTTCTTCCATCAATTACTTGAAAACCCTAGGTTCTCATATAACCATAAAAATCATCTAAAAACACCCTTTTGGGTAGTACATACCCTCATAATCCCATTATAATCCTTGGTACTCAAAATGATCCACCATCTAATCAAAAAATATAAATTGTATCCAGAATTGTCTAACCCATATAGACAGAGGGCATTATAGTGTGCACTAAACTAGATATTGATCACATTACTATCATTGTGAGTAGATTATTATCATATCTAGTAAAGGATAATTATTCATTAGTTTAATGGATATTGATGTTTCATCAAGGTTTATTTAACCATTGTTTATATTTTATATGTGATAAAACTTTTTAGAAGGATATACATATACTTATATGGCTAGAGACATCGACAGAGGGAAATATAGATCTCGACACCTCATATTACATTCAGGGGGTTTTTATACAAATTATGGATTCATAAGTGTGTTTCATTATCTACCACATAAATAGAGTATATCTCAATTACTTATGGTTACAAGGATATACAATAGAATAATATATTTCCACAAGAGTTAGGATAAAATAAGAAGTATTAAATTCTAAATTGTGATAGTTATAGTGCTATTAATATTCTTAAGAACACACCATTTCATTTATAAGTCCCCTAACATAAAGGTTACATAATCTTGAGTTTAGTAAATAATTCACATTGAGGATCTTTTTAGGTTTAGTGTTTTAGAGAATTAGGCCATAACTATTGCATAACAAAACCATAGAAATACAAAATGGAAACTTCCACCAGTATCCATTTCTTTCCTAAAAAAATATTTTAAAAAGAAACATGATTTATTTTCATGTTTAATCATCATAACTTTTCCTTGATTCTATCCTTGACTCTTTTCTCCCTTAAATCTGGTAAAAAACATTAAAAAACATGGGATGAGAAGAAAAAAAATTTAGTAAGTGATACATAAAGAAGGAAAACTGTTAGCCCTGAAAAAATATATAAACCATTAATAATTTATCATAAAGTAATAATTTTCACCTTTAAGAAGTTTGGAATAATCTTCACTGAATATAAGCTCATTGATTACCATTTTGTAATCAAAATATGACCATAAAACCCATAGAAATCACATATAACATATAAAGGTAACTTGAGAAATAATCATACTTAAATTTAATTACCATACGGTTGACTTACGCACATATCACTCTTATAAATGGAATTGTCATATGGACGACTTCTATAGCCAATGCATTGGTGGTTATAACATAACCACCCATCCTTGGTTTATCATGGAACCACCTGTCTTCGGTTTATCACATAAACACCCATCTATGGTTTGTCACATAACCACCTTTCTTTGGTTTGACATGTAACCACCCATAAAATGTCCTAGTACCATTATATAATCATAACACAATAAAGATTTCAATTATCAACATTTCAATCATAAAATTTTAATCCCAATCAAAAGAAATCATTTCCAGATATTGAAATAGTCAATCCACTTTTGAAATCATTTTCAATACCAAAACACCCAAATATGGAATAAGAGATTTCTTTTCCATTTAAAAACATTAAGACCTATAGAGGAAGATAAATATCAAATAACATTTATGTAACATCCCAGTTATAGAAGCCACCTAGAGATGCCCCGTACCCAGTTTGTCACATGGCCTCAAGCGCATTTCCCCAATTTCCAGAGGCTTCTGACTAGTAGTGAGGGCCTTGGGTGTGATAGTGGGGAAACTATGCCCTCATTGGAAGAGTAATATAGTGTAATGGAAACAAATACACAATATTGGAAGATGTAAATATACCAACAAAAGTAATATCAGAAGACTGGAATAACAAACAACTGAAGCACATATATAAATGATGCATTGTATATGTGTCTAGGAAAAAAACCAAACAAGTTATGATGCTAGAAAAAAAATAGTACTAAACCAAAGTACAAAAGAAACAAATAAACAACTCCTTAACATTGTAAGCCTAAGCTTGGTCCCATGATCTCCATCTCCACAACATGTCAAGTACCTGAAGTAGAAGGGTGCTTGCCCTTGTCTATACCTACAACAATATAATCTATTTGGGCCCAAAAACATGGCCCAAATAGGGTGTGTGACTAAATCCCAGTAGGAAACCACCCAAAGATCTGTGCCTAACAGTCAGTGAATATATGGCAGGTAAAAGTACAGAAGCAGTAAATAAGAATGTACTCAACAAAAAACAATTCCACATATCAAAAGCAACTAATCAAGCATGGTAAACCTCTAGGAAGTGAACACAACCTATCCCCTCTGGTCCAGTTATAAGCATATATAATGAATCTTTGAGGAAGTACTCACAGTCCATTCCCCTATAGTCCAAAGTAATTCAAGACTCTCTAAGGAAGCTCACACGGTCAATTCCCCTTATAGTCTAAGGTAAGTCATGGACTCTCTGAGGAAGATCACATGGTCAATTCCCCTCATAGCCCCAAGGTGAAGGACTCTCTGAGGAAGCTCACTCAGTCAATTACCATTATATACCCAAGTGGTCAAAGACTCCCTTAGGAAGCTCACTCGGTCAATTCCCCTTATAGTATAAAGTGCTCAAAGACTCTCTTAGGAAGCTCACTCGGTCAATTCCCCTTATAGTCTAAAGTGCTCAAAGACTCTCTAAGGAAGCTCACTTGGTCAATTCCCCTTATGGTCTACTACACCAGGTTCTCTCGGCCCTGTTTAGGTCAATGAGCATAGCAATGAAAAAAAATCCAAGGTAAACCTCAAGAACTAGTTGGAAAATCAGTCTACAACATATCAAGCATGTCAGAATACAAACACTCTACCCTGCAACACTAGGCATGGAAAATAGGAAAGGAGGATAAACAGGCTAAGCAGACCAACAATCATAAACAGAAAATGCATGGGCAACACATCAAAAGCATAGAAAGAAACCCTATTCATATCCAATTAACCTCAACACCAGCATACAAGCATGGAAGGAAATCAACAGGGGTAAAACGGTAAACATGCAGTACCCCATTCAAGGGTATTGGTCAACATTGAACATAACACTCAATGAATTTCAACGGAAAGGCACAAACCACCTACCTCTGTAAAGACCCATAAAATTCAAGGGAAATTTTTTCTTAATTTTCTTTGGGATTTTATAAGAACGCAGTTTCTGAAGGCACCTGATTTCAAGGCCTGGTGTGCCCAAAATCAATTTCCAATGTTTTTATCGGGTACGTTTAGTGAATGAAAGAGCGGGTTTTCCTAACTTTTGAACCGGTGCTTGGAATCGAAATCCAAGGATACCAATGAAACCATAGTGCTGGTAATTTCTTAGGAACACCTTTTCTGTAGTTGCGTTTGCTTGGGTGTGGTTATTTAAAAATGGGTTAACTAATGAATAAAATAAAAGTTATGCAACATTTCATATTTTAAGTTCTAAGTAGTTTAAACCTGCATATGGATGTTGAGGTGGGACCCACTATATCCTAACCCCCTCTTGATAGGATATTAGTGATGTGGGCCCCACACAAGCCCCACCTATTCAAATTCTGCAAACCACCATTATTTTGTAACACACCCGCACCCCCTTATTAAATGCCAATTCAAATCTCACATTAATTGGACTGTTAAGACTCTTCAATTAATTCAATTAATTGAATGAATTATTTTTAATTTCAAATGGAATATTGGCTTGTGTGTGTTAATTAAATATGACAAGTCTTATTTCATTAGGGGTTGCTTCGTTGTGTTGGAGGGATAGTTCTACGAAGAACTTCATCTTCCTCTTTGAATAATGCGAAGAACGTACCGACACCGATGAAGAACGCCGGACTCCGACGAAGGACGATGAATAATGATAATTCCTCAGAGATCGACGACACAACACTGTCTACCGTGATGTCGACGACGCTCACGAAGCCTCCTTCCGCGACACCGTCTTCCGCAATGTCCTTTTCCCACGACGAACCTTCGTTCGACAACAACTTGAGGTAGGGGTTAATTTTTTTGTTCGAGAATTCTTTACCATTCATCGGCTATTATTCTTGCACCGCCTGTTATCATTATAATGGGAGGAGGTAGGACCGCACGAACACGGACGACCCTCCTCCCCCTTTGACGTTGTACTTGTTGTGGCACAAGTAAAGGCAACACGGTGAAACGACACCGCGCGGAAGAAAGAGGAATGGGTGAAGAACCATGGCGCCGTTACGCCACGTCGTTGAGGCTGAACAGAGCCGGGTGCTACCACACCGTGCAAGAGAACAATGAAGAGGCCGCGGCAGAGGGGCGCGACACCATCGTGCCGCGCAGGTTGGACAAGGCCGCGACTCAAAGCTGCGGTAGTGCAGGGCGGGGCGGCCAGAACCGCCGGCCACTGGAACCTCAGAGGGGCGGGACCGCGGGGCCCCGCGGTGGCTGCACCGGCCATCCGAGCCAGGCCGGTCGTTTCGGGAGGAAGACTGGGGGTCATAACCCCCGGCTGGCAAAGGAGCGGCCCCCACATGGGGCCGCAGTTTCAATCAGGGGGCAGCACGCCCCCCCCCTTCCGCGACGGCTTGGCCAGCGCCGTGCTGGCCATGCGGCCCGCGCCCACGCCAGGCCAACCTGTCGCCCATGCCGGACAGGCCGTACTGGGCCGGGCCACCCAGGCTGCGCCGGGCCGCACCGGCTGGGCCGGGCCGCGCCGACTGGGCCGGGCCGCGCCGGCTGGGCCGGGCCGCGCCGGTTGGCCCGGGCAGGGCCATGCCCTAAAGGGACGGACCCGGTCCCGGGTCGGGTTGACCCGGTTTGGGCCAACCCAGGGGGTCTTGAGTCGGGTCAGTCCGGGCCCAAAACCACCTATTTTCGGACAGTTTCGTTCAAATGCTCATATCTTGGGCTACGGACCTCTGATCGATGCACCGTTAGTTGAGATGCAATCCTTGGATTCAGACAGTCGTTTAGGTATATTACACTTAAGGTTTCATAGAACTTTGGGTATGTCCAGGTTGGTTCGAGCATGAAACCAACCGGGGCCTCGGAGCGGAAACGCTTATAACTTGAGCTCCGGACATCCGATTGATGTGTTGTCGACTTCATTGGATTCCTCTTAGTGAGACGGACCTTTTGGCTTACTCCGCTCGAGGTTTGGATGTAGTTGGAGTGTGTCCATGTTGTTTTTGACTTAAAAACCAACTGGGCCCCTGGAACGAAAAATCCAATAACTCTCAGACCAGGCGTCCGATTGACGTGCCGTCTGTCTCATTGAGTTCCTATTGTCACGATGGAACTTTGGGATACATCAACTCCGGACTACGTGTCAGTTGATGTATCGACCCCCTTGCCTCATGGAGCAGACCCTCCCAGAATCGAGCACGCTGTGTGCGGGAACCCTAGAGCTGGCTGCGACTGCGACGATGACGACGACTGCACTGAAATCCTCCGTGGGTTCAGCAGTGATGAAGACAACACTAAAATCCTCCGTGGGTTTGGCAGTGATGATGACCGCACTGAAATCCTCCATAGGTTCGGTAGCGATGAAGACCGCACTGAAATCCTCCGTGGGTTCGGCCGCAATGAAGACCGTACTGAAATCCTTTGTGGGTTCGACAACGATGACTACTGTTCTAGTATCCTACGTGGGTCTAGCAGTATTGACTCTGTTCTTGTATCCTATGTGGGTCTGGCAGAGTGGCTGGTCTGTATCTTATGTGGGTCCAATAGCTTAGCTGGTTTTGTATCATACGTGGGTCCAATCTTAGATGAATCAGTGGCTACATCTGATCATCTCTATCACCTTATGAAGAAGTATACCTGTGTGAGCTGAGTCTTAACTTTCAATCAATATATTCGATATGATTGACTTGCTTTCCTATGTGGATTGGGTTGTGTTATCCTGTGTGGATTGGGTTGTACTATCCTATGTGGACGTGATCGAACTTGGGCTCAGATGTTGGAGCCGAATGAGAATTGATGACTTAGATATATGTATGGGCATATACCTAAGTAGTGTTGGTTGTTACTTTGTGATTGTATCTTTACTTTGTGGATTATACTTTGTGGATTCTGGGAGGCCTTCGGGGGTCTCGGGGTCCCTACTGAGTAGCGTATACTCACCCCTGCACGGGCTATGCCCGCACTACATTGTGTTGGATGCAGATGATGGACAACGCTGATTGTGGTTGAGGCTTGTGGAGCAAGTCGGTACCTAGAGGTGGACCACTGGGCGTGACGTACACGGAGCAGACGACTGGAACCGAGGAGCTGAGGAGGCTATCTATACACACCCTTCAGGTGGGACTTCCAGTGGATGACTCGACGTTGCTTCTTTACTTTCAGTTTCTGTACTTCTTTCCAGTTGTACCATACTTTCAGTTTGGGTTTGTATTCTGGACCATTTACTTTCCGCACTAACTATTGTACCCAGTTTTACTTAGTGTTTACTTATTCTTTCTTAATCTATGGTGTTTTTCTACTTTATAAAGGTAATGACTTGGTGCTAGTCTCCAGCCCCTGGCCTATGGGAGGCGGGTTGGGGTAGTCACGGCATGGGTCCCAAGGATGGGTCGTGACAAATTGGTATCAAAGGAGTTCGGTTCTACCGCAGAACTCATGACACTGATCTTTATTCTATGTGAAGCAATAGTGTTAAGGGTATTGAGTGTGGTTATCATTCCAGGGAGTCCGGTGTTGGTGAGGCGGCCGATGTATCTGTACACCAGGACCCTGACTTCTGATTTCTGACTCAATGCAGTAAAACATTGATTGCATGTGTGTTTCAAAAGTTTTCTTTGTGATTACTTTGTGTCAGCTCACCAGGTATACTGTTTTGACTATGGCGTACCTATTAATTTTCAGGATGGCCCCACGATGACAGCCAGCTAGGGTTCCGAGATTTGTGCAAGACGACAACCCACCCACCGACGATGCCTAAGTGCAGGGCCCTTTTTCAGTGGAGGCATTGGTGGTACCTATACCCGCCAAGCCACCGATGCCACCAGCCCCAGCCACTGAGAGTGCACATCGCCTTAGTGCACTGCATGAGTTTCAGTGTCAGAGACTGCCTAGGTTCCGCGGGGAGACGGACCCTGAGGCAGCCGAGGATTGGCTGGAGTCTGTGGTTCGAGTTTTTAGGTTAGTGAGGACACCAGCTGACCTCATGGTGATCCTTGCAGTGAGCCTTCTACACGCGGAAGTAGGAAGATGGTGGAGCTTGATGGTCCAGGTGCATGATGAGGCATCTCTCCTCTGGACGGAATTTGAGAGCCTCTTCCACTCAGAGTTCGTCCCAGCCACCCTCCGTGCAGTGCGCATCCAGGAGCTACTACATCTGCGGCATGGCATCATGACGGTCGCCTAGTACTTGGAGAGATTTACCGATCTCTCGTGCTATTCGACGGACATGGTACATGACCCATCCATCTAAGCCCGGACCTTCGAGTAGGGACTGAGGCATGAGATCATTGCATCGATGATCTCCCTCAACATTCTGACACAGGAAGGAGTACTGGAGTGAGCTCTTCTCATAGAGAGCTTTCTTGCTGAGCCTACACCAGCAGTGAGACCTACCGCAGGGCAGCACATAGCAGAGTCGTCTGCAGCTGGAAGTCAACGGATGTCACATGGGACCAGGCGGACCGGACCATTAAGAGGACGACCTCAGGACACTGGCTCAGAGGTGCGGGGCACACGGCGCAGAGCCAGCCTTCCGAGGAGCAGACAGTGCTACGCATACGGCGGGCAGGGCCACATAGCTCGTGACTACCTGACCCGCTGTGCAGAGGAGCAGCAGACGGTTGAGGGGCCACCTAGGCAGTGGCAAAGGTTTGATCATGGATTTCCATTGAGAGAAGGAAGATGAAGCAGGGGAGCTGGCTGAGCAGCAGGTGGTGAGCGATGCTTTGAGGCTTTACAACCACCACAACCAGGAGGTCCACCCCGACCACAGGGAGCTGATGGGCAGAGGCAGGCTCAGCTTCAGGCAGCGGAGGCCTACGACCACGGTGCGCCAAAGATGATTCGAGGTATTATCTGTGTCTACTCCACCCTTGCTGCAGTTCTTATAGACACATGAGTGAGTCATTATTTTATTGTCGTTGTCCTTGTTCGGAGCTCGGAGATTCCGACGGAGCTGTTGGCTCGATCCTTACGTCTAGAGACTCCTACTGGAGCAGACTCGACGATTACGCACTGGTGCCTGCAGTGTGATCTTACTGTAGGAGGCGAGAGCTTTGGATGTGATATTCTTGTAGCGGCGTCGAGGCCTTATGACGTCATCTTGGACATGGATTGGTTATCTACATTCCATGCTCAGATTGACTGTATTAGGCACAAGGTGCGGTGTGTTCACACCGATGGGAGCAGGTTCACCTTCACCGGCGAGAAGGGAGCATTTGCAGCACAGGATGAACTCATGCAGATGAGAGGACATCCCATCACTCATCAGTTGGCTAGCCTCATCCTTGGAGAAGTTGACATGCGGAGTCCTAGTTTTCCTGTAGTGGTGGATCAGTATACAGACGTTTTCCCTGACGATGTTCCAGGACTACCTCCTCACAGTGTGGTAGACTTTTATATTGACTTGTACCCTGAGACAACCCCGATATCCACTCCATTATATCGGATGGACCCCGCTGAGATTCGAGAACTACAGGTACAGTTGGAGGACTTACATGGCAAGGGATTCATCCGACCCAGTGTTTCACCCTAGGCTTCCCCGATTTTGTTTGCCAAGAAGGCAGACGGGAGCTTGCGACTGTGTGTTGACAATCATCACCTGATCCAGGTGACCGTGAGGAACAAGTATCCGCTAATGAGGATTGACGACCTCTTCAATCAGCTCAAGGGAGCACGATGGTTCTCAAAGATAGACCTTAGAGTAGGCTATCATCAACTCAGAGTTCGAGACGAAGACGTGCAGAAGATGACCTTCAGATGTCGGTATGTCCACTATGAGTTCTTGGTTATTCCACTCGGTGTAACCAATGATCCAACGGTGTTCATGAGTCTGATGAACATAATCTTTCAGCCATACCTCGATCGATTTGTCGTGGTCTTCATCGACGACATATTGATATACTCGACCACTAAGGAGGAGCATGCCTACCACTTGCGGGTTGTACTAGACACACTCCGAGAGCACCAGCTTTATGGAAAGCTCTAAAAGTGTCAGTTCTGGTTACGTGAGGTCCACTACTTGGGACACGTCATCTCTGAGGAAGGAGTTGCGGTGGATCTTGTGAAGATCGAGGCAGTTCTAGCTTGGGAGCCACCCAGGATCGTGATGGAGGTGTGGCATTTCTTGGGTCTAGCTGGGTACTACTGGAGGTTTGTGCCAGACTTTTCCAGAGTTGCAGCACCACTTTCAGCTTTGACGAAGAAGGGGAAACCCTTTGTGTGGTTAGATAGATGTAAGAAGAGCTTCCAGGAGCTGAGACAGAGATTGACCAGCGCACCTATCTTGAGGCTACCAGAGGAGGTAGTAGGGTACGTAGTCTACTGTGATGCATCAGGGACCAGACTCGGATGTGTCCTGATGCAGGAGCAGGCAGTGATCACCTATGGATCACGTCAGTTGAGGCAGCATGAGCAGAAATATGCTACCCATAACATGGAGTTAGCAGTAGTGGTCTTCGCTCTGAAGTTATGGTGACACTATCTGATGGGCGAGCGCTTTACAGTCTACTCTGACCACCAGAGTCTCAGGTACATCTTCTCGCAGAAGGACCTAAATCTGAGAAAACGGTGATGGCTCGAGTTCCTCCAAGACTATGACTTTGAGATAGTCTATACTCCTGTAAAGGGGAACGTAGTAGCCGATGCTCTCACCAGGAGGACGGACATTCAGCTACTCGGGGAGGCGACAGAGAAACTAGCCGCTTTGCAGATATCCTTCGTGGATAGAGATGGAGTAGCCTTTCTTCAGTCACTCACAGTCACTCCTCCACTACTGCATTGGGTCAGAGAGGCATAGCGTGGGGATGCTGATTGTGAGATGCGATGTGCACAGATAACCTTAGGACAGACACCTGATGGATTCTCTATCGGAGGAGAGCACAACATCCTTTTCAGAGGACATACCATGGTACCAGCTTCTATACAGGAGGAGGTGATGAGAGAGTTTTACACTCCCCCTTTAGCGGTACATCCAGGAGTGGTGAAGATGTAACAGGATCTCAGATGACAGCACCGGTGGCCGGGTATAAAGAAGGTTGTGGCAGAGTTCGTTTCTCGATGCCTCACCTGCCAACAGGTGAAGGCGGAGCACCGGGTACCAGCAGGCTTGGTACAACCCTTGGAGGTCCCTGAGGGGAAGTGGGACAGGATATATATGGACTTTGTGACTGTACTTCCACATACTTCTAGTGGTCACAACTCCATTTGGGTGATTGTCGACCAACTCACCAAGTCGGATCACTTCTTACCCATTAGAGAGCAGGGCTCAGTGGAGAGCTTGGGACACCTCTACATTTAGGAGATCGTACGAATTCATGGTGTGATATCATCTATCATCTCCGATCGATAATATCACTTTACTTCACGGCTTTGAAAGGGGTTGTAGGAGGCATTCGGGATGTAGCTATGTTTGAGCACCACCTTTCACCCTCAGACGGATGGTCAAACGGAGAGGACCATTTAGACTCTCGAGGACATGCTCTGTGCATGTGTCCTCGACTTTGGTCATAGCTGGTAGGACCATCTACCGTTGGTGGAGTTTGCGTACAACAATAGCTACCACTCCACCATCGGGATGACACCATACAAGGCATTGTACGACCAACCTTTCAGATCACCTCTGTGCCAGACAAACCCTAGGGAGTCAACACTTGTGGGACCAGAGATGGTCCAGGCCACGACATAGAAGGTCCATGCCATCCAGGAGCAGATGAGGATAGCTCAGAGCCGACAGAAGTCTTATGCTGACATGAGGCGGAGGCCATTGGAGTTAGAGGATGGCGACCACGTTTTCTTGCAGGTGTCACCTCGACATGGATTACAGATATTTGGCCGGGGTGGCAAGTTATCTCCACACTTCATCGAACCATTCTAGGTTCTCGGTAGGATAGGCGAGGTGGCTTATCGCTTGGCTCTACCACCTCAGTTGCACCGGGTGCACGACATCTTCCACGTATCTCAGCTAAGGAGATACGTGCATGACCCGACGCATATCATCGACCATGGGGAGATGGAAATTGATGATGGGGAGACTTTTGCGGAGGTTCCGTTGAGGATTTAGGATCGATAGGAGTGGGTCCTACATGGGAATTTGATTCTTTTAGTGCGCATCAGATGGAAGCACGAGAACCTCTAGGAGAGCACATGGGAGTGGGAGGCTCAGATGCATGCACAATACCCACATTTGTTCCCCTAGTTTATGATGTATCTTTACGGGGACGTAAATCCCTGAGGTGGGAGTAATGTAAAGACCTGTAAAATTCAAGGGAAATTTTTTCTTAATTTTTTTTGGTAGTTTACAAGAATTTATTTTCTGACGGCACCTGATTCCGAGGCCCGGTGTGCCCGGAATCAATTTCCAAAGTTTAGCTCGGGTACGTTCAGTGAACGAATGAGCGGTTTTTCCTAACTTTTGAACCGGTGCTCAAAATCGAAATCCGAGGGCACCAATGAAACCGCAGCACTGGTAATTGCTTAGGAACACCTTTTCTAGAGTTTCTTTTGCTCGGGTGTGGTTATTTAAAAATGGGTTAACTAATGAGTAAAATAAAAGTTGTGCAACAATTTTTATTTTATGTTCTATTTAGTTTAAACCTACATATGGAAGTTGAGGTGGGACCCCTATATCCTAACCCCCTCTTGATAGGATATTAGTGAGGTGGGACCCACACGATCCCCGCCTATTCAACTTTTGCAACCCCCCATTAATTTGTAACACACCCGCACCCCATTATTAAATGCCAAGTCAACTCTCACATTAATTGGACAGTTAAGACTCTTCAATTAATTCAATTAATTGAATGAATTCTCTTGAATTTCAAATGTAATGTTGGCTTGGGTGTGTTAATTAAATAAGAAATTTCTTATTTCATTAGGGGTTGCTTCATTTTGTTGAGAGGGAGAGTTCCACGAAGAACTTCATCTTCCTCCTTGAAGAACATGAAGAACGCACCGATACTGACGAAGAACGCCGGCCTATGATGAAGGATGACGAAGAATGCTAATTCTACAGATAGATGACATGACACCATGTACCATGATGTCGATGATGCTTACAGAGCCTCCTTCCGCGACGCCATCTTCGACGACGTTCTTTTCCCACGACGAACCTTCATTCGACAACACCTTGAGGTTGGGGTTAATTTTTTTGTTCAAGAATTATTTGTTGTTCATCGACTATTATTCTTGCGCCGCCTGTTATCATTATAACGGGAGGAGGTCGGACCGCACGAACATGACCGACCCTCCTCCCCCTTTGACGTTGTACTTGTTGCGGCACGAGCAATGGCAGTGCGGTGCAACGACACCGCGCGGAAGCAAGAGGAACAGGCGAAGAAGCGCGGCGCCGTCGCGCCGCGTCGTTGAGGCCGAACAAAGCCGTGGCACCGTGGCGCCGCGCCGGAGAACCACGAAGAGGCCGTGACCGGAGTGGGGTAGTGGTGGAGGGGTGCGGCACCATCAGGCCGTGCCGGTCGGACAAGGTCGCGGCTCAAAGCTGCGGTGGTGCAAGGCGGGGCGGCCGGAACTGCTGGCCGCCGGCACCTCGGATGGGCAGGACCGCGGGGTCCCGCGGTGGCATCACTGGCCGGCCGGGCCGGGCCGGTCATTTTGGGAGGAATATCGGAGGGTTGTAACCCCCGGCTGGAAAAGGAGTGGCCCCCAAATGGGGCTACAGTTTCAATCAGGGGGGCAGCGCGCCCGCCCTTCCGCGACGGCTTAACCAACGCTGAGCTGGCCATGCGGGCTGCACCCGCGCCAGGCCAACCGGCCACATCGGGTCGGGCCGCCCAGGCCGGGCCGGGCGACACCGGCGGGGCAGGGCCACGCCCTAAAGGGCCAGACCTGGACCCGGTTCGGGTCGACCTGGTTCTGACCGACCCAGGGTGTCTTGGGTCGGGTCGGTCCGGGCCCAAAACCCCCCTATTTTCGGACAGTTCTGTTCAAATGCCCATATCTTGGGCTACAGACCTCCGATCGATGCACCGTCAGTTGTGATGCGATCCTTGAATCGATATGGTCGTTTAGGTATATTAAACTAAAGGTTTTGGAGAACTTTGGATACAGTTGGGTTGGTTTGAGCACGAAACCAACCGGGCCCTCGGAGCGAAAACGCTTATAACTTGAGCTCCGGACATCCGATTGACGTGCCATCAACTTTGTTGGATTCCTATTAGTGAGAAGGACCTTTTGGATTACTCCGCTCAAGTTTTGGATGTAGTTGGAGTGTGGTCGGGTTGGTTTTGACTTAAAAACCAACCGGGCCCCTAGAACGAAAAAGGCAATAACTCTCAGATTGGGCGTCTGATTGACACGTCGTCTGTCTCGTTGAGTTCCTCTTGTCAAGATGGAACATTGGGACACATCAACTCTGGACTACGTATCAGTTGATGTATCAAACCACTTGCCTCGTGGAGCGGACCCTCCTGGAATCGAGCATGCTGTGTGCGGGAACCCTAAAGAAGGTTGCGACTGCGACGACGACGACGACTGCACTGAAATCTTCCATGGGTTCGGCAGCGATGAAGACTACACCTAAATCCTCTGTGGGTTCAGCAACGATGAAGACTGTACTGAAATCTTCCGTGGGTTCGACGACGATGACTACTGTTCTTGTATCCTATGTGGGTCTCGCAGTATTGACTCTGTTCTTGTATCCTACGTTGGTCTGGCAGAGTGGCTGGTCTGTATCCTATGTGGGTCTGACAGCTTAGCTGATTTTGTATCCTATGTGGGTCCCAGCTTAGATGAATAAGTGGCTACATCTGATCATCTCTATCAACTTACGAAGAAGTATACCTGTGTGAGCTGAGTCTTGACTTTCAATCAATATCTTCGACATGATTGAATTGCTTTCCTATGTGGATTGGGTTGTGTTATCCTGTGTGTATTGGGTTGTACTAACCTATGTGGACGTGATCGAACTTGGGCTCGGATTTTGGAGCCGAACGGGAATTGATAACTTAGGTATATGTACGGGGATATACATAAGTAGTGTTGGTTATTACTTCGTGATTGTATCTTTCCTTTGTAGATTCTCCTTTTTGGATTCTGGGAGAACTTCGGGGGTCTCGGGGTCCCTACTGAGTAGCGTATACTCACCCCTGCACGGGCTATGCCCGCACTACGTTGTGTTGGATGCAGATGATAGACAACACTGATCGTGGTTGAGGCTTGTGGAGCAAGTCGGTACCTAGAGGTGGACCACTGGGCGGGGCGTACACGGAGCGGATGGCTGGACCCAAGGAGCTGAGGAGGATATCTGTACCCACCCTTCAGGTGGGACTTCCAGTGGACGGCTCGACATTGCTACTTTACTTTCAGTTGCTTTACATCTTTCCAGTTGTACCTTACTTTCAGTTTGGGTTTGTATTCTGGCCCATTTACTTTCCGCACTTACTATTGTACCAAGTTTTACTTAGTGTTTACTTCTTCTTGCTTACTCTATGGTGTTTGTTTACTTTATAAAGGCAATGCCTTCCCCTTTTTGTCCGGATTTACTCCTTGGTTCTAGTCTCCAGCCACTAGCCTATGGGAGGCATGCTTGGGATAGTCACGACACGGGTCTCGAGGACGGGTCGTGACAACCTCGGCATTGGAAGATCGCTATATGTGAATCTCGAGGATTGAATAACCTTGGAATGCCGAAGATCTACAAAAACGTCTAAAAATTTCTGCCCACAATATCTCATGAGAGAGGTGAAATAAGAAGATGGGGCTCTAGGTGAAATGATAACTCACCGATGCAATTCCAACGTAAACGATTGTGTTCAATTCGGAGGACAGACGCTTGCTCAGGGGTTCGCCAAAGATCTGTGGGCTTATAGATATCTCGGTCAAATGAGACCTAGAAGGAGAGCGTTCTGGCGATTAGACGTGACCCTGGCATGTTTAATGAAAAAAATTACATGGTGTGTACTTTTGAAGTTCATGGCGTGTACTCGCCGTTTCCGTACTCCGCTTTAGGCGGCCTCCATGTTACTGACACGACCGTGTGCATGGCCACTACACAGCCAGCACCCGGCTACCTGCGGTAACCGAGTACATTGCGTGTACTCATAAATTACATACTTTGTACTTTGAAAATTTCCAAAATTTCATCTTTTTCTAAGAAACAGCCAGAAAAGGAAAAACATACCTAAAAAAAAGATCTGGGTTCTTACAAGTTACAATGACAGCGATGTTATTATCACCACGTATGTTAGAAAACACTCATTTTGTCATTTTTAAAGAAAATAAAATGATTCATATAAAAATATTCTTTTTATAATCCTTGGAATGAATAAAAAATTTAATGGTTTGATTATACACCTTATAAAATAAGGTGGTGTATAACTTCAAAATATGCCTCAATGGAAGGAGATTGAGATGAAGTCCCTTACCTAGAGTATGAATCATCATGTATAATATGTATATTCCTGAATAATAGACATAATTTATTTTTTTACATGATTGAGAAACTTTTTCATGTTTTTTATTCCTTTTATATCATTTATTTCCATAATAATAATTACATAATTATTTAAGTTCATATCATAAGTTTTGTCGATATTCGGTACTTGATTTGAAAATGAACTTAGTATGATGTCAATACTCGATGTGGTCATAAATCCATCATCTCCAGAATGATATTCATGACATTTTTATCATATTTATACAAAAATTTTACTTTTAAATAAAACCATGAATTATTTTTATGAAAAATGTACAATTTTATAATCATGGAGATGATAGGCCATTCAAACGCATGAGTAACGTTTTCCATTTTTTGTTGATCGTTATGGAAAGAAGGTAAGTATTATTTTACCATTAAATAATGATAAAAATATCATTAATATTATTTTAATCATTTTAATATACTTATATATATCATATATGTGATGTAATGAATAAAAATGAGTCACATCGCTTCATGGAGGTGATGATTCACATATACGCATGAACGACATTATCATTTTTATGCCCATGGAAAGTAAGAAAGTAATTGATATATTATAATATTATAATCATTAATATGTCATGAATATCACATATGAACTTTAATTCCATTAATATAACCAATAATTAAAGATAGTTGTGGAAAAATAATTAGATTAGTTCATGGAGGTGATAGTTCACACATACTCACAAACCATTAATTCCATTCCCATTTAATAAAAGTGGAGATGGATTTAGGTGATGATATTAACATAATCAAATCTCATAATATTTAGGATATTTTAGTTATTATTTCATATTGTAAGAATAAGATTTTAAGGAAGTTGAAGAATAAATAAAATATAAATACTTAAATAAAAACATTACCTTTCCTTTATATGATCACCTTCTTTAACACCTTAACACCTCCAAGGAGGGTGTTATGACTAAAATAAGACTTCATGAATGTGTTAAGGGATTCTAGTAAGGGTTATCACTAGATATCAGTTGAACCAAAATGTTTTGGAAGTGTGAGTAATAGAGAGGAATGAGTGACCTTTTATAGGAGTGAGGAGGTGCACTCTTGGAATTCTTAAAAGTATTAAATTAATATAAATTTATTTTCAATTAAAAATGATCCCAAACTAATTCATGTAAAATAAATGATAATTTTGGGTTTAATACTCAAAATTCAATTAACATTAGGCAATTTTTTAATATTTTTTAATCCAAATATTTTTGTTTTAACACCTTTGAACTCTTATCGATTTTTAACTAATTTACACTATAAGGGTTCAAATAGTTACCAAATCAAGCCAAAATACCAATTAATGATCCATTAATGAAAAAATAGACTTATCTAAATATTTTAATGAAATATTTTATTTTAAAAAATTTAAATCATTTAATTATAAATTTTTTATTTTAAAATTTGAATTATGTCAATTTTGACACTATTCATAACAATGACTTTTTAGAAAAATGAAAAAAACATGATTTCTTAGAAAAAAATATTAAATCAATACTAAAATGTAATATTAATCCTAAAAATTCATTTATGGCATCAAATATATCATATTATATTCATTTTAATATTATTATTATCAGTTATTTTATTCTTTCTTTTATAAATCTATTACTGCATCATCATTGTGTCACAATTAAATTTAATTATCTAATTCATAAAAATTAGAAATAAATTACCATGATGTAGGTAATACTTATATGTTTCAAGGTACTATTTATAGGCAAATATATCACTTATAAAACCCAATATTATAATTGTTTTAGTAAGGAAAGACAAATTTATAACATATTTTCATTTACTTTAAATTAAATGTTATAAATGTCATAATCACATTCAAGTGGCTTCCAAAGGTAACAGTTTCATCCCAAGGATGGTAATTTTCAATTATAACTCATCAATATATTTTATAAAAAATTTTAGTGTAATTTTATAATATTATAATATTAGTTTTACATTTAATTACCCTATTTACCTTTAATTGTGGAAAATAAAATACTAAAGTTACTATTCAAAAAAATTAATTTTTCCAATTGGAGCACATTTTTCATGATGAGTCAAAAGATGTATGTCCATTTTTAAAAATTAAATTCAAAAAATTTGTTAAATTAGGTTTAAAACTAATCCTATTGATAGATCAATAAAATGAGTATTTTTAAGTAAAATGTTCAAAAGTTCACATAGTTTTTCTATTGAATTTTAATTTGAAATTTTATCTAATGAACTAAATTTTATTAACTGATAAAAACTTCATATAATTATACCTTAAACTATTTAAATGTATAATCTAACAATATAAATAAATTAGGTGAAAATTAGTTTTGAACTAAATGCAGTATTTTCACTATTCAATAAAATATGAAATTTATCATAAAAATACCAAAAGTTTATCCAATGTAAATTTTGATGTCCCACTTCCAAATAAAAAGTTTATTTTATCAAATATAATATATAAAATTGATAAGAAAAATATTTAAAATGTGTTCTCCATTAAAAGGCGGTAAAACTGTAGTTTTTGAGACACTCATTTTATCTGTAAAATTGTATTTGTTCTTATACAAAGTCTAGAAAACACATAAGGTAAATTTTAAAAATTATATTGATTTTATATTTCATTAATATAATACAAAAATAGTGATTTAATTATTTTATATACAAAATTATTCTCATTTAAATAGTTTCTCATAAAAACATATCTATTATATTCAATTGGTTTTTATTAAATTTCCTAATTAATTTGGTAACGAATGAATCATTATATAAAAATGTGTAAACCATATTTTCCTCATTTATCTAATATTTTTATTTACCACCATTATATTGGATTTGTGATAAATATCATATTAAATAATAATAATAAGTTATGTATTTGAGCTAAATGTGTTGTATCATGTATGCTATCAAACATATTGCTTCGTTTTGAAAACTCAAGATGTTACATTTCCCCCCAACTTGTAGAAATATTGTACTCAAAAGTTGAATTTGGTATCAGAAATTAAAGAATGATTTTTCAAAATACCATTATTTCAATCCCACATCAGAAAAAGGACTAAAAACACTTCCACTTAAAAAAAAGAAAGGAAAGTATGAAGGTCACCTACGATAACATATACTAGGGTTCCATGTATGAAAACAAAGCTATTGAAGAAAAAATGACCAATGTGTTCTAATGGATAGTGATATAAAACTTGATTAGAAGAAAGTTTAAAATCATAAGACCACAAAATTATGATGCGTTAAATGATCATTGATTTCATAGTAAAAAAAGTAAACAGAATTTTTTTAAGATTCTTTTAATAGAGTTGTGGAATTATTTTAATACTTATAATAAGAACATAAGGAAATACACTTACTTTATAAGTAGAGTTTCATCCTTTAATCAAATTCCACCACAAACTCATCTTTTTCTCCAAATGATGTGTTTTTAGGAGGATTTTTTTCATACCTGAAACACTAGATCAAATTGTAGATAATCACATAATCCACAAAATATTAACTACTTATTAATCCTATCCTGAAACATTAATCAAAACCAAAATCTTTGGATAAAATAATATAATTCCCCAAATATAATGAAATGTAAATTAAGAATGAATACTTTTAATTTCAATATTCAAAAGTAATACCCAAAGTCCAACATAGACTATTCAAAAAATATCTTTCCTTAAAATTCCCCAAACAATACAAAATAAGATTGAAACCCAATATTCAGAAGCATTTGATCACATAGTCTTCCAGGATAAGTTTTAACATTTATCTTTAATTAAAATCAATCACTCTTAATGTCTCGTACCAAAAATATAATTTCCAAATTCTCATATTCCCTAAGTTAGGTTAATCATTTCCATAAATAACCTAAATCATGATAAGTCCAAAATAAAAACATATATTATTCCAAAATAAAATTCAACCATTATTCCTAAAATAATACCATAGTATTCTATTTTCCTTAGGTATATTGGGTTCCCAAAATAACGAACGCCTCCCAAAATAACATTTATCACTTAATTCCAAAATTATTTTCTAATTATAAGGATTTCTATTTGAAAAAACATAATTTCCAAAAATCAACTTATTCTTATTCCATCAACTCATTTAACTAAAATGAAAAGGTCATACTAACCATGGACTTCACGTAGGCTAGTTGTGTGTGATTCACCCTTATCTTCCTTCGATTGTGGGTTCAATTCCCATAGCCTTTCTAAAAATTATGGGTTGTTAACCATCTTATAGGTTTTCCTTTTACTAAAACTATATTATTCTTATAACATTCCCAAATTGAGATAAAAACTCAAAAATAACTGAAACATATTTTAATCTCAATTTTTTTCTCATTTATTTCATTTTTCATCTAAAAAATTTAATATCCCATAATTACCTCAAAAGAAAAGATCATATAAACCCTAAAGGTTATTCATACCTTTGAAATTATGTCCACAAATAAAATATAATTATTTCTTCAATAACTTTTACACATAAAAAATTAAGGGTTAAACATAATATAAAAAGTCTTCAAAAAAATTCCATCATCAAAATATCATTAATACATTTAAACATGTCATCATCCATATATCTAACACAACCTTTTAATCCCATATATATAGAGTTTCTAATCATTCAACATTATTCATGTTCCCATAACCATAATTATCCATCTCATTATTTAATATTACATTCCTACAAATTAAAACATAAATCATGTCCTAAGATTGAATAATGTCAAAAAATGAGTCAACAAATAATACATACCTTTCATATGTCATTTTTATATTCCTCATCTTCAATTGGAATATAATTAGGTATTGCTAAACTTATATTTGTATGGTCCTACTGGTCCCATTCCCAAACCTTCTTCATAGGAAATCTATTTTCATAATGACCGTACTCTACACATTTAAAAAATTTAATTAATAACTCAAAAATATATTCTTTACCTTTCTTGGAGTCTACAATACTCTTCCTTTTTCATTGGAAGGTTATTTCTTTAAGGCCTTCATTACCAAATCTAGAACACCTTCCCATCCCTTTAAAACAATTTCTTAGGTGTTTCTTTCCACATCCTTGACACATATGTTGATGCATATACTTACCTTTATGATAATGAATACCTGAACCACCACAAGGATTCGTTTCTCTCATATATAATGCATTAGTAAAATCACCAAGGTTCAAGTGGTTAATCATTACTCCAGATATTTGGTTTAGAGTAACCACTAGAGTTATCATTGCCTCTCCCATTTCATTCGGTTTCTTATTCATAAACTGCCACATTTTCCTTCACATTCACTGTTACTTTGGTGCCTGATGGATCTATCCATTTACGAAAACCAAAAAGGTTAGTGTGATTATATTAATTAAATCATGACATAAAATCTTATGAGGAAGATAAACACTAAGATATACTTATTCATGTTATCTAAAACTCATTAAATTTGTCTAAAATAACTCTGACATTTTGTATTATGATAACCATTTTGGTTATATTTAACTTGTTACTTCTGATAAAATATCACCTTATCCTCTAAATTTTAGTAAACCATCATATGATACCAAATATAATGCCCTATCCTTAAACGTTACATATTATAGAGTTTAGTCAAGAATTCACTTTCACGACCAGTCCCCATAGGTCCATGCCATGACTACCCTATGCCCCCTTTCCATAGGTCAGGGGTTGGTGACTAGCATAAGAAAGGCATATCCCAAAATCGGGAAGGCATTGCCTTTAAACATGTACAAACACACAACCCAAGAACACAACAAGATGCAATCACGTAGTAAAACTGTAGTAGTAAACGTGTGTACTGAATGTAAAGGGGGCCAGAATACAAGCCCTACTGAAAAGATAAAACTACGACTGAAAATAGAAAAATAGCTCCCAATATCGTCCACTGTGGATCCCACCTGAAGGGTAGGTACATATCATCTCCACATATCTCCACGTCAACTGTCACCACTGTGTACTGCCTGGTCCTAGCTCCTATAGTCTTAGGCAAGCCGCTCGTTGTCTGTGCAAGACACAACAAGGTGCGGGTGAAGCCCGTGTAGGGGTGAGTATAACAATAACCAGTAGGGACCCCGAGACCCCCGAAGGTCTCTCATAATTCCACAAAGAAAACCCTAAGAATAATCTCAATCCCAAAGAACAAAGAAAAATACACATCTCAAACATGGTATAACTGAGTACAATAGAAATAAATGATTATCCATAAGGCTATATCATCTTACTCTATCAAGAGGCACTACTGCTGACCCACACATGATCGATAGGTACTAACCCCTAATAGAACCACAGAGTATCAATAGGTACTAACCCCAAAAATACCCACACTAGATCGATAGGTTCTCGTTCACACTGAATCATTGGGTGCTGCTTCACACAGAATCACTGGGTGCTGATTCACACAAAATTGCTGGGTGTTGATTCACAAAGAATTTATGGATGCTGATTCACACATAATCGATGGGTTATGATTCACACAGAATACCTGGGTGCTCATTCGCACAAAATAACTGGGTTCTAATTCACACAAAATCATTGGGTGATGATTCACACAGAATCACTGGGTGATGATTGACACAGAATCACAGGGCATTGATTCACACAGAATCTATTTTCATTCTTCAGGTCTCATCCATACACAGGATTCCCACTCATAGTACTATTCTCTCTGGGAGAAACAATTCCTCAATCCATCAGTCATATTTCAACCGGCACAAAGTCCCATGAAGAAGTAACCTGATGAACTGCCACATCATAAGGGTTTCAACGCAACAGACGTCGCGTCAACCAGACTCCCGGTATGTGAGTTACTGGAATTTTAGTACTGATGGACTGGTGGGATTCAGGGTCAATCCAATCACAATGTACTCCAACTTTCTTAAAAACTATTGTGGAGTATGTCAAAAGGTTTGTCTCACTCCAAGGATCTATGCGCTGTAAACAGTTTGTCAAACGGATGTCCAGTTCGTAAGATACATCCTTTTAAGCATTTCTAGGCCCAAGAGGGGTCCAGGTCTGGTTCGACCCTGTCTCGGCCGACCCGACCCAGTCCGGGTTTGACTCAGCCTCACCCGGCCCAGCGACTGGGCACGACCCGTTGGGCGATGCGTCCCGACGCGCTGGTGTGGCTCACCAGCCGGGTGGCTACCAGCTCCACGAATTTCTCAAGAAGAGTCATTCATCTCTTCAATTAAATGTGCCACATGGCACCACCACGTAGTCCGTGGGACCCACAGGGCACAAGTCTTTCTTTTTTCCGTGGATTTGATGCTGCGACCCCTTCACTGCGGTGCGCGATGGCACACCTCCTCGCCAACACGGATGGCCGGATTTCAGCCACTTTTTTGGGTCTGCCGAAGCGCCAAGAGGCATCACCATCTTTTATAGCCGGTGAGCACTGGCCACCGACATCAGTCATCAGTGCCACCCCGAAAACCTTCCTCATGTCACCGGGTGAGCTCTAGTGGTCCGTTCTTCCTTCCGGATGCTCCTACAATCCTCCCGGGATGCATCCGACGTTGCGTGCCTCTCATTTTCAAGGTTTTTTTCAAGTTAAAACAAGTCGCCTATGAAGAACACAATGAAAATCAAGCAGCAGAGGGTCCAAGACTTGTTTGTTTGGTCCACGCACTCCGCATTAGCATTATATCAAGTGGGAGTAATTTATACATCACATTAAAATATGGATAAACCCCATTTTAAATCCCCCACAATGACCACCTGCAAATTCAAGAAAGTAGAGAAGAAAAGTGGGAATTTCTTGAATTAAAAGACAACCCCTACCTTGAAAATAATTAGAGACATCATGGTGGTGGAAGAGTATTTCGCATTTGATGAAGTCGCCGATGTTCATCGATCTCGGTTTGTTTCCACCTGAGCTTCTTTCTCCATCGGTGGAAGGTGTCACATCACATTGCCTAAGGTTTCGTGCTTGATGAAGTCGTGCCAAAATCTCAACCCCGAGCGCCATTTAAATATAGGGGGAAAGTGTGAGTAACACAATGAGGAATTAATGAGGTTCATTAATTGACATAATTAATGTGGCACATTAATTGATGTAATTAATGTTCCAGATTAATTATATGAGTTTTGGTTATGTAACCAAAGAGTAACTGAGAATTTAATATCCCATATTAAATGTTTGATTATCTCTGTGGTCCCAACCACCACCTCTCAAGAGATGGTAAGATAAAATAAAATAACAAATTTATTTTATTAATCCATTAAAAGTCCAAAAAAATTATCTTTTTCTCATGACCTACTATGGTCGAAGTGAATCTTCTCTTAAGAGAATCTTGGTGCTGAAGATTCAAAAATGATCTAAGATTTCAATTCTGAGCACCGGTTAAAAATATAGAAATTGATGCCCATGTGTTTACTGAACGTACCTTAAAAAAGTTTAGAAATTTATTATGGGCACACAAGGCCTTGGAATCAAGCGCCATAAATTTTCATAGACACGTAATAATCCCAATTATATTTAAAAAATACATGTAATTTTATGGATCTTTACATTCTTCCCACATTAAGGATTTTCATCCCCAAAACCTACAACAATATTTGGGAAAAAGGGGTACTGAGAACGCATATGAGCCACCTGCTCCCATGTTCTCTCCTAGAGGTTCTCGTGCTGCCAACGAACTCGCACAAGAGGGATCAACTGCCCATAAAGGACCTTCTCTTTTCGATCCTCTATCTCCACTGGGAAATATGCAATCATCACCCAATAGTCAATATCAAACTCTCCCTAGTCGATAACATGTGACAGATCAGGCACGTATCTCCCTAGTTGCAACACATGGAATACATTATGCCCTTGGTGCATCTATGGGGGAAGAGCTAGATGGTATGACGCCTCGCCTACTCTACTAAGGATCTCAAAGGTTCCAATGAACCTTGGAGATATCTTACTACCTCAGCCAAACCTCTATAATCCTCGTCAGGGTGATACCTATAGGAAGACATGGTCTCCCTCCTCAAACTCCAAGGGTCTCGGTGTCCTATCTGCATAAGACTTCTGTTAGCTTTGTGCAGTCTTCATCTTCTACTGGATGATCTACACATTTTATGTTGTAGCATGTTCCAACTCTGGACCCACAAGTGCTGACTCCCCTGGGTCTGTTTAGCATAGAGTTGATCTCCATGGTCACTTGTGAAAGGCCTCAAACGGAGCCATGACAATAGAGGAGTTGTAATTTTTGTTGTATTTGAACTCCACCATGGGCAGGTGATCCTCCCAACTACAGAAAATATTGAGGACACAAGCACGAAGCCCATCCTCGAGTGTCTATATGGTCCGCTTTGTCTGACCATTTTTATGAGGGTGAAAGGTGGTGTTCAAGCATAGCTGAGTCATGAACACCTCCTAAAATCCCTTTCACAAGTGGGATATAAAACAAGCATCGTGATATGAGATGATCGTCAATGGAATCCCATGAAGTCATACAATATCTTGTATTTAGAGGCGTCCCAAGATTTTTATTGATACTTTCTCTTGGATGGGTAGGAAGTGGGCTGACTTTGTGAGTTGGTCAATGATCACCTAGATGGAATCACGACCCTTGGATGTATTTGGTAGCTCTGTCACAAAGTCCATAGATATTCCATACCACTTCCACTTTGGTACCTCAAGTGGCTGAGCTAAGCCTGTTTGTACCTGATGCTCGGCCTTCACTTGCTGACATGTGAGGCATTGGGATACAAACTCATCCACTGGTTTCTTCATCCCTGGCCAGCAGTACTGATGTAGGAGGTCCTGATATATCTTCATAACTCCATGATGTACCACTAAAAGGGATGTATGGAACTCCCTCAACACCTCCTCCTATAGTGTCACTGGTACTAAGGTGTGCCCTCTGAAGAGGTTGAAATTATACCTGCCTTCAGAAAATCCATCAGGAGCCAGTCCTGAGGATATCAGATCACATCGGGCCTCATAGTCTACATCCCCAAGTTGAGCCTCCCAAACTCACTGAAGAAGTGGGGGAGTGACAGTCATAGACTGAATGTAAGATGCTCATTCTCCATCCATGAATGATATCTCCAACGCAGCTAGCTACTCTGTCACCGCACTCAGTAGCTCTAGACCAGACCTCCTACTAATTGTGTCTACTAATACATTCCCCTTATCAGGAGTGTAGACTATCTCTAAGTCATAGTCCTAGAGGAACTCTTTCCATAATTGTTTTCTCAGGTTCATTTACTTATGTGAGAAGATATACTTAAGACTCTTCTGATTAGAGAAAAAATTAAACTGTTCTCCCATGAAGTAGTCCCACCACATCTTTCTCACAAAGACCACTTCTATTAACTCTAGGTCATGGGTAGAATAGTTTTACTCTTATTGTCTCAACTGTTGGGAGATGTAGGAAATCATCGCTCACTCCTACATCAGTACACAACCTAGTCTGGTCCCTGATGCATCGTAGTAGACTACAAACCCAACACCCTCTTCTGGTAGCCTCAAGATAGGGGCACTCCACAGTCTCTACCTTAGCTCCTAGAAACTCTGCTGGGACTTCTATTTCCATAAGAAAGGATTCCCATTCTTCATCAAAGATTAAAAGGGTGCTGCTAACCTAGTGAAGTCTGGTAAAAATCTCTGGTAGTACCCAGCCAATCCCAGGAAACTCCACACCTCGATCAAACTCTTGGGTGGATCCCAAGCATGCACTGCCTCTATCTTAGCCAGATCCACTAAAAATCTTTCCTCTGAGATAACGTGCCCTGTGATGTGGAATTATTGTATCCTGAACTAGAACTTTTATAGCTTTCCATAAAGCTAGTGCTCTCAGAGTTTATCCAGAACTATCTGTAGGTGTGTTGCATGCTCCTCCTCCAATGCCATGTATATCAAGATGCAGTCAATGAAGACTACCACGAAGTGATCGGGGTATGGCTAGACAATCCTATTCATGATCCCCATGAACACTTCTGGAGCATTGGTCACACTGAAAGGCATCACCATGAACTCGTAATGGACATAATGATATCTAAAGGCTATCTTTGTTATGTCCACATCCCTTACCCTGATATGATGATATGTTGATATGAGGTCTATCTTCGGAAACCATAGAGCTCCCTTCATCTGGTCAAAGAGATCATCTATTCTCTGAAATGGATACTTTTTCTTCATAGTCACCTGGTTCAGGAACCGATAATACACAAAAATCCTCAGACTCCCATCTTCCATCTTGGAGGACAAAATCGGGGACACGCATGGAGAAACACTGGGCCTTATGAACCCCTTTTTTTGCAAGTCCTCCAACTATAACCTCAACTCATGAATCTCCATAGGATCTATCTAATATTATGGTGTAGATATCAGTGCCGTCTTGGGGTACATGGTGATGTTAAAGTCCAACTATTTGTGTTGAGGTAGTCCTAGAATATCATCAAGGAAGACATCATTATACTGGTACACTAATAATGGATAACTCGAACTCCTCATGTCAACTACTCTGAGGGTGATGCAATCCAACTGATGAGTAGTCGGCTATACATTCCTTTGAGAAAGTCCATCATGTGCTGCAAAGGATTCCTACTCACCAGTGAAGGTAAACATGACCCCATCCTCGCAGACACACCACACTTTGTGCCTAAAACAGTAGATCTGAGTATACACTTTGGATAGCCAGTCCATACCCAAGATGACCTTGTAACGCTTGACGCGCCTACTAAGAGATCCCAACCGAAGCTCTCGCCTCATAGAGTGAGCTCACACTGTCTGCATCAGTGCATAATCGTTGAATCTTCTATCATAGGAGTATTTATTTACAAGGATCAAGCCAATAGCTCCATAAAAATATCTGAGCTCCAAACAAGTGTCATGTAAATGAAAGAGTGACTAGAATTTGGGTCTATAAGTACTAGAGATAGGGTGGAATAGACACAGATTGTACCTATAATCATCTCTGGAGCGCCGAGGTCATAGGAATATGCTGCCTGCAGCTATGATCACCCCTTTCCACCTGCTCGATGTGGTCGGGGTGGACCTTCTGGTGGTGGTGGAAGTAGAACGTCAAATCGCCACCCAATTCCTGCTGCACAACCTACTCCCCTGCCACATCTGCTTCCCTCTGGACCTCCTCGCACAAACCTCAGTCACTGTCTCGGTGATTCCTTGATTTCCTGTTGATCATTAGTATGGAGGTTCAGGCATTTGCGAGCCATATGGCCCTTCCTGTCACACATGAAGCACAATATACCTCCCTACAGACCTCATCTACCTCGTGAGCTCATCACTGACGACCCTTCATCTCTAGGTCGTCCACCGGAGGGTCTGGCCCACATGGACCTCTGTTTCATCTACCTACTGTAAAGACCTGTAAAATTCAAGTGAAATTTTTTCTTAATTTTCTTTGGGATTTTACAAGAACATGGTTTCTAATGGTACTTTATTCTGAGGCCCGGTGTGCCCGGAATTTCTATCCGAAGTTTAGCTCGGGTACGTTCAGTGAACGAACGAGCGAGTTTTTCTAACTTTTGAACCAGTGCTCAGAATCGAATTCCGAGGGAACCGATGGATTCGCAGCGCCAGTAATTACCTAGGAACACCTTTTCTGAAGTTTTGTTTTCACAAGAGAGGTTGTTAAATGTTTTGGAAGTTGAAAATAAAAATTGAGCTACAATTTTTACTTCTTTCTAAGTGGTTAAGACTTTGAGTGGAAGTTGGGGTAACCACCCAACTTCCCATGGGAGGTTATGAGAATGGTGGGGCCCACACGAACCCCACCCCTTCATTTTCCCTAACCTTCCATAACCCTCCATTTATTAAGAAAACTTGACATGAATTAATTAAGTGGTTTAATTAACTGTTTGAAATTCAAAATTCTTTAGTCATGTTAATAAAATAAGCGAAGTACTTATTTTATTATTGTTGGAACTTGTTGTGTGGAGTCTTTTGGAGAAAAGGGAAAGCTCTTGAAGTTCTTCTTCCTTGATGAAGAACGCGAAGAATGCGAAGAATGCCGACCTCTGATGGAGGTTGACAAGAACACCAGATCCTCGGAGATCGACGATGTGACGCTGACGAATTATTTCTCCGCGACGCGACGATTCTCCTTCCGCGATGGTTTTTCCGCGACGAACCTCCGTTCAAACTACGCTCGAGGTAGGGGAATTTTGTTGTTGATGATATTTGTGTTTTCTTCCGTCATCTTTCCTTGTACAATTGGACCACTTGTTATCAGTTAACGGGACGGGGATGGATCACACAAACATGGCCGACCCTCCTCTCCTTTTTCTCATGTCTACCTTGTGGTGGATTGGAATGGGGATGGAATGTTGTCGTCGCATCGTGCGGGGTCTTGCGGCAAGAAATGTGCGGCGCCGTTGAATCGAATAAGGTCTCGGTGCCGTCGAGCCATGCCGGAGAACCCCAAAGGCACTACGGCTAGAGAGGGACCGCGGCGGAGGGGCATGAAGCCATCGTGCCGCGCCGGGCGGAACAAGGCCGCGACGAAGCAGGGTCCGGCGCCGGTTCCGGGCCGCCGGCATCGGAGCAGGGGGACCGGCCAGCGCCGGTCCCGTGTCGGCAGCAACGGGCCGGCCGGAGCGGGCCGGCCGGTCAGAGGAAGAGTCAGGGGTTCGTAACCCCCGGCTGGCTGGACAAGAGCGGCCCTCCATCATGGGGGCCACGGGTACCAAACAGGGGGGCTGGCGCCCCCCCCCCCCCATCCGCTCGACCGAAATGGCCGAGCCACCTGGCCCTGGCTAGTGCGCCGGGCCGGCTGCCCAGGCCGGGCCAGTCCGCGCCCAAGCGGGCCTGACCCATACCTGGGTGGGGTCGACCCGGTTCGGGCCGACCCAGGGGGTCTCGGGTCGGGTCGGTCCGGGCCCGAAACCCCCACTTCCGGACCTCTCACGGACTTTTGCCCATAACCTGGGCTGCGGACCTCCGATCGACCCACCGTAAGCGGTGATGCGATCCTTGAATCGAGATGGTCATTTCAATATATTACACTCAAGCTTTCAGTGTACTTTGGGTTTGGCCGGGTTGGTTCGTACACGAAACCAACCGGGCCCTCGGAGCGGAAACACTTATAACTTGAGCTCCGAACGTCCGATTGACGTGCCGCCGACTTTGATGGATTCTTCTAAGTGAGAGGGACCTTTTGTCTTACTCCACTTGAGGTTTGGACGCAGTTGGAGTATGGTCGGGTTGGTTTTGACATAAAGACCAACCGGGCCCCTGGAATGAAAAAGCCAATAACTCTCAGACCGGGCGTCCGATCGACGCGTCGTCTGTCGCGTTGAGTTCCTATTGATGATACGGAACTTTTAGATACATCAACTCTGGACTATGTGTCAATTGATTTATCAGCCCTTCGGCTCGTGGAGCGGACCCTCTCGAACGAGCTTGCTGTGTGCGGGAACCCTAGAGCTGGCTGTGACTGCAACGACGATGACGACTGTACAGAAATCCTCTGTAGATTCGACGACGACAACTACAACACTCAGAGATCCTATGTGGATCATTGCTACCGATCCTGTGTGGGTCATATCCTATGTGGGTCAACGCTCAGCGGTACTGTCTGGTCCAGCGCCTACAGATCCTGTGTGGGTCCAATCCTGTGTGGGTCATTGCGGGGGTTAGTTACCTATCGATCCTTTGTGGGTCATTGCAGCGGTTAGTTACCTATAGATCCTTTGTGGGTCATTGTAGGGGTTAGTTACCTATCGATCCTTTGCGGGTTATTGCGGGGGTTAGTACCCATCGATCCTATGTGGGTCCGATGGCTTAGATGAATCAGAGGCTAAATGTGATCCTCTCTATCATCTTACGAAGAATTATACTTATGTGAGTTGAATCTTGACTTTTAATCCTTATCTTTGATAAGATTGACTTGATATCCTATGTGGATTTGGTTTTGCTTTCCTGTGTGGATTGGGTTGTGTTTTCCTATGTGTAATGGGTTGTACTTGAGCTCGAACGTTGGAGCCGAACGAGAATTGATGACTTAGGTATATGTATGGGCATATACCTAAGTAGTGTCGGATGTTACTTCGTGATTGTAACTTTCCTTTGTGGATTATCCTTTGTGGATTCTGGGAGACCTTCAAGGGTCTCGGGGTCCCTACTGAGTAGCTTATACTCACCCCTGCATGGGATATGCCCGCACTACGTTGAGTTGGTTGCAGACGAGGGACAACGCTGATCGTGGTTGAGCCACGAGGAGCAGGATGGTACCCGGAGGTGGACCACCGGGCAGGGCGTACTTGGAGCGGACGACTGGACCTAAGGAACTGTGGAGGCTATCTATACCCACACTTCAAGTGGGAGTACCAGAGGATGGCACGCCATAGCAGCTTCACTTTTCAGTTGCTGTTTTTCCATTCCAGTTGTACTATACTTTTAGTTTGGGTTTGTATACTGGCCCACTTAATTTTCCGCAATTACTGTTGTACCTAGTTTTTACTTAGTGTTTACTTCTTCTTGCTTTCTCTGTGGTGTTTTTTTACTTTAAAAAGGTAATGTCTTCCTTTTTACCAGAAATTACGCCTTGGTGCTAGTCGCCAGCCCATGTCCTATTGAAGGCGGGCTTGGGGTAGTCACGGCATGGGCCCCGAGGACGGGTTGTGACAAATTGGTATCAGAGGAGTTCGGTTCTACCGCAAAACTCAGGACTCTGATCTTTTTCTATATGAAGCAATAGTGTTAAGAGTATTGAGTGTGGTTATCAGTTCAGGGAGTCCAGTGTTGGTGCGGCAGCCAACGTATCCGTACACTAGGACCCTAACTTTTGATTTCCGACTTAATACACGAAAACAATGATTGCATGTGTGTTTCAAGTTTTCTTTGTGATTACTTTATGTCAGCTCACCAGGTATACTGTTCTAACCATAGCGCACCCATCTCTTTTCAGGATGGACCCACGACGGCAGCCAGCTAGGGTTTTGAGCGTTGTGCGTGACGACATCCCACCAAGCTATGATGCCTCGGTACAGGGCCCTTTCACAGAAGAGGCACCGGCGGTACCTCAACCCGCCGAGCCACCATTGCTACCAGCACTAGCCGCTAACGATGCACGTTGCCTTAGTGCACAGCACGAGTTTTAGCGTTAGTGACCACCCAGTTTCCGCAGGGAGACGGACCCTCAGGCCGCCGAGGATTGGCTGGAGGTGGTTGTACGATTTTTCAGGTTAGTGAGGACACCAGCATACCTCATGGTGATCCTTGCAGCGATCCTCCTGCACGCGGCAGTAGGAAGATGGTGGAGCTTGATGCTCCAGGTGCACGAGAGGCATCTCTTCTCTAGACGGACTTTGAGAGCCTCTTCCGCTCGGAGTTCATCCCAGCCACCCTCTGTGCGGTGTGCATCCAGGAGCTTCTACAGCCACGACATGGTAGCTCGACGGTCGCCCAGTACTCGGCGAGATTTACAGATCTCTCATGTTATTCGATGGATAAGGTACGAGACCCATTCTTCTGGGCCCGGACCTTCGAGCAGGGATTGAGGCAGGAGATCAGGGCATCACTGATCTCCCTCAGAATTCCGAAATAGGCAGCGGTACTGGAGCGAGCCCTTCTGATCGAGAGCTTCCTTGATGAGCCTGCATCAGTAGCGAGACCTACCACAGGGCGGCACGTAGCAGAGTCTTCTACAGCAGGCAGTCGACTGATGACACATGGGTCCAGGCAGACCAGACCCTCAGGAAAACGACCTCAGGACACTGGCTCAGTGGTGCGGGGCACACAGTGCAGAGCCAATCTTTCGAGAGGCAGACAGTGCTACGCATGCGGCGGGCAGGGCCACATGGCTCGTGAATTCCCAACTCGCCGTGCAGAGGAGCAGTAGACAGTTGAGGGACCACCCAGGCAAAGGCATAGGGTCGACCGTGGTGGTCCACAGGGAGGAGGCGGATGAGGCAGACGAGCTGGCCGAGCAGCAGGTGGTGGCCGACGCTTTGAGGCTCTACCACCACCACCGCCAGGAGGTCCACCCTGACCAGAGGGAGCTGGCGGGCAGAGACAGGCACAACTTCAGGCAGCAGAGTTCTACGACCATGGTGTACCCGAGATGATTCTAGGTACTATCTGTGTCTATTCCACCCTTACTGCAGTTCTTATAGACACAAGATCGAGTCATTCTTTCATAGTCGCTGCCCTTGTTCGGAGCTCGAAGATTCCAACAGAGCCGTTGGCTCGATCCTTACGGCTAGAGACTCCTATGGGAGCAGACTCGATGATTACACACTGGTGCCGGTAGTGTGAGCATACTCTAAGAGGCGAGAGCTTCAGTTGGGATCTTCTTGTAGCGGCATTGAGGCCTTACGACCTCATCTTGAGAATGGATTGGTTATCTACAGTCCATGCTTAGATTGACTGTATTAGGCGCAAGGTGCGATGTGTACACACTAATAGGAGTAGGTTCACCTTCACCGATGAGAAGGGAGCCTTCGCAGGACATGATAGACTCTCGCAGAGGAGAGGACAACCCATCACTCATCAGTTGGCTAGCCTCATCCTAAGAGAAGTTGACGTGCGGAGTCTTGGTTTGCCTGTAGTGGTTGATCAGTATGAGGACGTTTCCCCGACGACGTTCCAGGACTACCTCCTCACAGAGAGGTAGAATTTTATATTGACCTATACCCCGAGATAGCCCCGATATCCACTCCAGCATATCGAATGGCCCCCGCTGAGCTTCGAGAGCTACAAGTACAGTTGGAGGACTTGCAGGGCAAGGGATTAATCTGACCCAGTGTTTCACCCAAGCCTTCCCTGATATTTTTCTCCAAGAAAGCGGATGGGAGATTGCGACTTTGTGTCGAACATCGTCACCTAAACCATGTGACAGTGAGGAACAAGTATCCGCTACCGAGGATTGATGACCTCTTCGATCAGCTCAAGGGAGCACGGTGGTTCTCGAAGATAGACCTCAGGTCAGGCTATCATCAGCTCAGAGTTCGGGATGAGGACGTGCAGAAGATGACCTTCAGATGTCGGTATGAGCACTATGAGTTCTTGGTTATGCCATTCGGCGTAACCAATGATCCAGCAGTGTTCATGGCCCTCATGAACAGGATCTTTCAGCCATACCTCGATCGATTTGTCATGGTCTTCATCAACGACATTTTGATTTACTTGACGACTGAGGAGGAGCATGCCTACCACTTGCGGGTTGTACTAGACACACTCCGAGAGCACCAGCTTTATGGAAAGCTCTCGAAGTGTCAGTTCTGGATACATGAGGTCCACTTCTTGGGACACGTCATCTCTGAGGTGGGAGTTGCGGTGGACCCTGCGAAGATCAAGGTAGTATTAGATTGGGAGCCACCCAGTAGCGTGACGGAGGTGCAAAGTTTCTTGGGATTAGCTGGGTACTACCAGAGAGTTGTGTTAGACTTCTCCAGAGTTGCAACACCACTCTCAGCTTTGACGAAGAAGGAGAAACCCTTTGTGTGGTCAGACAGATGTTAGCAGAGCTTCCAGGAGCTGAGACAGAGATTGACCAGTGCACCTATCTTGAGGTTGCTGGAGGAGGGAGTAGGATACGTAGTTTAATGCGATGTATCATGGACCAGACTCAGATGTGTCCTGATGCAGGAGCGGGCCGTGATCTCCTATGGATCACATTAGTTGAGGCAGCATGAGTAGAACTACGCTACCCATGCCCTGGAGTTAGCAGCAGTGGGCTTCGCTCTGAAGATGTGGCGACACTATCTGATGGGTGAGTGCTTTACAGTCTCTTCTGAACACCAGAGTCTCAGGTATATCTTCTTGCAGAAGAACCTAAACCTGAGACAGTGATGATGGCTCGAGTTCCTTCAGGACTATGACTTTGAGATAGTTTATACTCCTGGAAAGGGGAACGTGGTAGCTGATGCTCTCAACAGGAGGGCGGGCATTCAACTACTTGGGGAGGCGACAGAGCAGCTAGCCGCTTTGCAGATATCTTTTGTGGATAGCGATGGAGCATCCTTTCTTCAGTCACTCATAGTCACTCCTCCACTACTGCAGCGGGTCAGAGAGGCACAGCGTGGGGACACCGACTGTGAGATGCGGCGTGTGCAGATATCCTCAGGACATGTATCCTATGGTTTCTCTTTAGGAGGAGAGCATGACGTTCTTTTTAGAGGACGTACCTTGGTACTAGTTGATTTACGAGAGGAGGTGATGAGAGAGTTTCACACTTCCCCTTTGGAGGTACATCTTGGAGTGGCGAAGATGTACCAGGATCTCAGATGCCAGCACTGGTGGCCGGGCATGAAGAAGGCTGTGGCAGAGTTCGTTTCTCGATGCCTCACCTGCCAGCAGGTGAAGGAAGAGCACCAGGTACTAGCAG
The DNA here is from genome assembly GCA_963277665.1 of Viscum album. NCBI lineage: Eukaryota > Viridiplantae > Streptophyta > Magnoliopsida > Santalales > Viscaceae > Viscum > Viscum album. The sequence goes on from OY728126.1 coordinate 460,072,359, forward strand.
GATTGGTACAACCCTTGGAGGTCTCGGAATGGAAATGGGACGGAATATCTATGGACTTAATGACTGGACTTCCACTTACTTCCAGAGGTCACGACTCTATTTTGGTGATTGTCGACTGACTCACCAAGTCGGCTCACTTCTTACCCATTAGAGAGCAGTGCTCAGTGGAGATCTTGGGACGTCTCTATGTTCAGGAAAATGTATGTATTCATGGTGTTCCATCATCTATCGTCTCCAATCGAGATTCTCACTTTACTTCCTGGCTTTGGAAGGGGTTGCATGAGGCATTCGGGACGCAGCTACGTCTGAGCACCGCCTTTCACCCTCAGACAGATGGTCAGATGGAGAGGACCATTCAGACTCTCGAGGACATGCTCCTCACATGTTTCCTCAACTTTGGTCGTAGTTGGGAGGACCACCTACCCTTGGTGGTGTTCGCATACAACAACAACTATCACTCCACCATCGGGATGGCACCATATGAGGCATTGTACGACCAACCTTGCAGATCTCCTCTATGCTAGACAGACCCTGGGGAGTCAGCACTTGTGGGACTGGAGATGGTCTAGGCCACGACAGAGAAGGTCCAGGTCATCCAGGAGAGGATGAGAATAGCTCAGAGCCGACAGAAGTCTTATGCTGACAGGAGGCGGAGGCCACTGGAGTTCGAGGATGGCGACCGCGTGTTCTTGCGGGTCTCACCTCGATGTGGAATACAAAGATTTGGCCGAGGAGGCAAGTTATCTTCGCGCTTCATTGAACCATTCCAGGTCCTCAGCAGGATTGGTGAGGTGTCTTATCTCCTGGCTCTACCACCTCAGTTGCACCGAGTGCACAATGTTTTCCACGTATCCCAGCTGAGGAGATACGTGCATGACCCGATGCATATCATTGACCATGGGGAGCTGGATATTGATGATGGGGAAAATTTTTCGGAGGTCCCAATGGAGCTCGAGGATCGACAGGAGCGAGTCCTACGTGGAAGGTCGATTCCTCTTGTGCGCATCAGATGGCAGCACGGGAACCTTCAGAAGAGCACTTGGGAGCGGGAGGCTTAGATGCATGCACAGTACCCACATTTGTTCCCCTAGTTTTTGATGTATCTTTATGGGGACGTAAATCTCTGAGTTGGGAGTTATGTAAAGACCCGTAAAATTCAAAGGAGATTTTTTCTTAATTTTCTTTGAGATTTTACATGAACGCGGTTTCTGACGACACTTGATTCTGAGGCCCGGTGTGCCCGGAATTTCTATTCGATGTTTAGCTCGGGTACGTTCAGTGAATGAATGAGCAGGTTTTTCTAACTTTTGAACCGGTGCCCAGAATCGAATTCCGAGGGCACTGATGGATTAGCAGCACCGGTAATTTCTTAGGAACACCTTTTCCAGAGTTGCGTTTTCACGAGAGAAGTTGTTAAAAATTTTGGAAGTTGAAAATAAAAATTGAGCTAATATTTTTATTTCTTTCTAAGTGGTTAAGCCTTTTAGTGGACGTTGGGGTAACCACCCAACATCCCATGGGAGGTTATGAGAATGGTGGGGCCCACACGAACCCCACCCCTTCATTTTCCCTAACCTTCCATAACCCTCCATTTATTAAGATAACTTGACATGAATTAATTAAGTGGTTTAATTCAATGTTTGAAATTCAAAATTCTGATGTCATGTTAATAAAATAAGTGAAGTACTTATTTTATTATTGTCGGACCTTGTTGTGTAGAGTCTTTGGGAGAAAAGGAAAATCTCTTGAAGTTCTTCTTCCTCAAAGAAGAACGCGAAGAACACGAAGAATGTCGACCTCCGAAGAAGGTAGACAAGAATGTTGGATCCTCGGAGATCGACGACGCGACGCTGACGAATCATTTCTCCGCGACACGACGATTCTCTTTCCGCGACGGTTTTTCTGCGACGAACCTCCGTTCAAACTACGCTCGAGGTAGGGTATTTTTTTTGATGATATTCATGTTTTCTTCCGTCATCTTTCCTTGTACAATTGGACCACTTGTTATCAGTTAACGGGAGGGGGCCAGACCGCACAAACATGGCCGAACCTCCTCCCCTTTTTCTCTTGTCTACCTTGTGGTGGATTGGAATGGGGATGGCGTGGTGTCGTCGCACCGCGTGGGGTCTTGCGGCAAGAAATTTGTGGCGCTGTCGCGCCGCGCCGTTGAATCGGACAAGGTCACGACGTCGTTGCACCGCACCAGAGAACCCCGAAGGCACCTCGGCCGGAGCAGGGCTACGGCGGAGGGGCGCGACGCCATCGCACCGCACCGGGCGGACCAAGGCCGCGACCATAGGTCGCGGCGGAGCAGGGACCGGCGGCCGATTCCGGGCCGCCGGCATCGGAGCAGGGGGACCGGCCAGTGCCGGTCCCGTGTCGGCAGTAGCCGGCCGGTCGGAGTGGGCCGACCGGTCAGAGGAAGAGCCGGGGGTTCGTAACCCTCGGCTGGCCGGACAAGAGCGGTCCCCCATCATGGGGGCCGCGGTTACCAAACAGGGGGCATGCGCCCCCCCCCATCCGCTCGGTCGAAACGGACGACCCTCCTGGCCCTGGCCAGCGCGCCGGGCCGAGCCAGGCCGTGCCCAAGTGGGCCGGACCCGGACCCGGGTCGTGTCGACCCAGTTCGGCCCGACCCAAGGGGTCTCAGTTCGGGTCGGTCTGGGCCCGAAACCCCCACTTCCGGACCTCTCACGGTCTTTTGCCCATAACTTGGGCTGTAGACCTTCGATCAACACACTGTCAATGGAAATGTGATTCTTGAATCGAGACAGTCGTTTTGATATATTACACTCAAGGTTTCGGAGTACTTTGGGTTTGGCCGGGTTGGTTCGTACACAAAACCAACCGGTCCCTCAGAGCGGAAACACTTATAACTTGAGCTTCGGACGTCCGATTGACATGCCGTCGACTTTGATGGATTCCTCTAAGTGATACGTAACTTTTGACTTACTCCGCTCGAGGTTTGGACACAGTTGGAGTACGGTCAGGTTGGTTTTTACTTAAAAACAAACCGGTCCCCTGGAACGAAAAAGGAAATAACTCTCCGACCGGGCGTCCGATCGACGTGACGTCTGTCGTGTTGAGTTCCTGTTGACGATACGGAACTTTTGGATATATCAACTCTGCACTTTGTGTCAGTTGATGTATCAGACCTTCGGCTCGTGGAGCAGACCCTCCCGAATGAGCTTGCTGTGTGCGGTAACCCCAGAGCTGGCTGCGACTGCGGCGACGATGATGACTGTACAGAAATCCTCCACGGATTCGACGACGACGACTACGACAATCAGCGATCCTACGTGGATCTGTGCTACCAATCCTGTGTGGGTCAGATCCTATGTGGGTCAGATCCTGTGTGGTTCAGCGCTCAGCGGTCCTGTGTGGGCCAGCGCCTACAGATCCTGTGTGGGTCCGATCCTGTGTGGGTCATTGCGGGGGTTAGTTACCTATCGATCCTTTGTGGGTCATTGCGGGGGTTAGTTATCTATCGATACTTTTTGGGTCATTGCAGGGGGTTAGTTACCTATCGATCCTTTGTGGGTCATTGTAGGGGTTAATACCTATCGATCCTGTGTTGGTCTGATGGCTTAGATGAATCAGAGGCTACATCTGATCATCTCTATCGTCTTACGAAGAAGTATACCTGTGTGATCTGAATCTTGACTTTCAATCCTTATCTCTGATAAGATTGACTTGATATCCTGTGTGGATTTTGTTTTTCTTTCCTATCAGGATTGGGTTGTGTTTTCCTGTGTGGACTGGGTTGTACTTGAGCTCGGACGTTGGAGCCGAACGGGAATTGATGACTTAGGTATATGTAAGGGCATATACCTAAGTAGTGCCGGATGCTACTTCGTGATTGTAACATTCCTTTGTGGATTATCCTTTGTGGATTCTTGGAGACCTTCGAGGGTCTCGGGGTACCTACTAAGTAGCTTATACTCACCCCTGCACGAGCTATGCCCGCACTACGTTGAGTTGGTTGCAGACGAGGGACAACGCTGATCGTGGTTGAGGCATGAGGAGCAGGACGATACCTGGAGTTGGACCACTGGGTGGGGCGTACTCGGAGCGGACGGCTGGACCCGAGGAGCTGTGGAGGCTATCTGTACCCACCCTTCAGGTGGGAGTACCAGAGGACGGCATGCCGTAGCGGATTTACTTTTCAGTTGCTGTTTTTCCTTTCCAGTTGTACTTTACTTTCGGTTTGGGTTTGTATACTGACCCACTTACTTTTCCGCACTTACTGTTGTACCCAGTTTTTACTTAGTTTTTACTTATGCTTTCTTGCTCTGTGTTGTTTGTTTACTTTACATAGGAAATTTCTTCCATTTTACCAGAAATTACACGTTGGTGCTAGTCGCCAGCCCCTGGCCTATGGATGGCGGGCTTGGGATAGTCATGGCACGGGCCCCAAGGACGGGTCTCGACACCTACTGCCTACTGAAGATGACTCGACTATCTGTTGTCTGGTTGTGGTTCTCACCATTGGTGCCTGCTCAGAAAAGAAGCTCTCCACCAATAATGCTCACTTGAGCACTCCAGCCAACATCAGGATATTTAGCGATACCATCAACACTATGATATCTCACTAGAGACCCTTGTTAAAGGTTCAAGCCCTAAAGAATGGGTCCTGTACCTTGTCGGTGGAGTAGTGCGAGAGGTCAGTGAATCTTGCCGAGTACTGGGCCACTGATAAAATGCCCTACTTTAAGTGAATCATCTCCTAGATACGCACAGAGCATAGTGTCGCTGGAATGAACTCTGCCGTGAAGAGGCTCTCATAGTCTGTCTAGGTGAGGGTCATCCCATTATGTTCCCGGAGTGTCAGGCTCCACCATCTCCCTTCCAGACCAGGAAAATACTAGAAGGTAGGGTTACCATCTGCTCCCCGGGTGTCCCAACTAGGTGAAAAACTCTCGCCACAGCCTCCAGCCAGTCCTCAGCTGCCTGGGGATTTATCTTGCCTTGGAAACTTGGAGGCCTCTACCTCTGGAAGTTGTGCAACATGCTCAGTTGGAATGCACTGTCCTCTAGTGGGGCTAGTGGAAACTGCTTCCCTTCAAGTGGTGGTGCTACTTGTACACCACCCAAAGGTGCCAACACAGTAAGAGGTCCCTACATCAAAGCCTCTTCTCTCGTTGGGCTGTCATCGTGTACTCTGTCGGGAATCATGGCTGGATGTCTACATGGCAGAATCCTAAAAATAAAAAGGTGTTCCATGATTAATAAGTTATATGTAAAACCCTGAGCTTCCACGATATGCCTCTCTTTCAATATTACAATAGCTTGCATTGTACGCAAGTTCGAGTTCTAACACACCGCGACTAATCAAAGTAGCCGTTATGAATAGTAATAACCACTTTTTAAAATTATAGAAATTTTATATTTCAAAATGGAATTCATTTTTGTATTCGTAATATCGAAATTATCCTAATTTGAATTTTTTGTAACTTTCTGAGAACTTCCAATTTTTTATGAATAGTGAAAAATACTTAAAACAACTTTTTTAATCAAAATAATTTATTTTGATAAATTATACAATTTAGTGGTTTTCAAGTATAATTAGAATATACTTTTACCCTTTTATCCAATGGTGGTCATTAGAATTAATTTAACATTGAAATTGGGCATGAACAATTGTCAATCTTTTGATATAAATTGTTTCTTAAAAACACGCTATTTGTTGTGACAGTGGGAATTAATTATAAAATTAATTAATGCAACTTATATATTTTGAATTTTGTAAAATAGACATCATTTTTGAAACCGGAATATCAAATATAGCTTAGGGTGAAATTTTGGCATTATTCTGAAAAACTTCAATTTTTGATGAATAGTGAAACCACTAAGTGGTTGTTAAAAAACTGATTTTTTGTTAAAATGAAACATTACCACTTCTGTGTTTTGAATTTCAAAAATCCGACATACATGGTTGTCATTAAGAAGTAAAATGTGGTTCAATGATATTAAAATATTTTTTTGGTGAATAGTAACTTTTAAGTTTTTAATCGCGATTAGAGGTAATTAGTGTAGTTTAAGGTAAAAATAATGTTTTAATAATATGAGATGAGATTGAACCATGTCCTACCCTCATTGGATGTGCCATGGCCGACCAAGACAATCCATGGGTCAACTTTGGGACCCCATGGAGCCACTTTAGTTGAAAAATGACATAAATACCTTTTATTTAATGTTAAAGTAAAAAATGACACAAACATGAAATGTTTTACTAAAACAATTTTTACATGGGGTTATAAAAGTCATATTTTTTACTATAAATAATCATTGGAAATATAAAAAGATTTCCTACATCATAGTATGTTTTTTATAATTTTTAGACATTAAATAAATTAAATTATTTATGACATCATGATGATGCAGTGATGACCTCATTATTTAACGATTTAAATAAAATAAAAAGATAATGTAAAATCCAAGGCTTACACTTGTCAAAAACCTATTGGATGAGTAGATTTCGAACCCTTATCACCTTAGCCTCTAATTATATAAGTGTGGGACCTCTAAAATCCGAAACTCATTTTATAATAAAGTAACTTTTCTTTACTTTCCAAGAGTGCCCCTCCTCTCCACTTATAAAAGGCCCCCACCTCTACCACCTCATTCACATTTTCAAGCCATTTGGCTCGGCCAAACTCTGCCCAAATACTCTCCCAACTTCCCCCTCTTACTCCAAGAAGCCTCACTTTGGGCAGAACTCTTCCCAAGGAAGCCTTTGGCTCAAATCCAAAAGAGTTACCCGATTTTAAGGTAATGTCTTCTCTAATGTTGTTTTGTTTTATTTTTCTTCTCCAACCCCCTAAACACTTTTTATTCATTTCTTTTGTAACAACACCAGTATCCTCAATATACTAGGATGTTGTTATAAGAAGGATTCGAGCTACACTTACACACACCTACATCTAATGGTTAAAGAACATACTGTTTCTGTGGATGACGAATTTTTGCCTCACGAAACGATGATTGTTCAACACTCATATAACACCTCTAATGGTGGACATTATGATGACACTATTTTTATATATGATATATATTATGTTTTTGTTTTCCTTATGATTTTGTATTTTTCATTTATGGCATACCTCTATGGTTTCCATTATGGGTAAACACGATATTTTCATTTTAGGAAGTGCGGACTACCGCCCCCTCAAAGTGATTTGAATCGTTAATACCATATGTGGGACATATAAAGGATGGAGTAAATGGTATTATATGCTATATTATACTGGAATTATATTATACATTTATATCATTATGATTTCATTCCATTAAATACGAAATAGAAATGAAAGTAGCGTTCATGCGTACGTACGACTTACCGTCTCCATGAACGGTGCATTTCATTTATTACCTCTAAATGTCATGTAATATTATGAATGAATGTATATACTGGATATATATGAGATATATGATATCTATATCATGAATATAATTGTGGATATAACAGATATTTCACCACATGAACAACTTGTAATTATAAGAAGTCTATTTTTGACTCAAGTACCAAAGATCGACAAAACGACCGTTATTAACTTAAATAATTACATAATGTTCATAAAATGGTAATAAGGGATATAAAAGGAATAATGAACATGAAAAAGGTTCTTATGTAAATAGTAATTAACTCTAGTTTATTATTTAGGAGGTTAAAGAACGGTCGAGTCAGGACAGGACGCAAGGTAAGGGAACTTCTTAACCCAATTTCTATTCTTTTGGTTAATATCCTACTTTCAAATTATGTCATGATATTATTATGTCCTATCTTGTATTTGTAATTTATTTATGTGTACTTATAGTGAATACACATTATAGATGTACTTTATTTAAAAAAAATGATCTTTTTAACGACTTCGTCTCAATCCCCTTTCATTGAGGCATATTTGGTTTTATACACAACTTTCTTTTATACGGTGTATAAACCCCTTTGAATTTTACGTTTATTCAAAAGGAATATTTTTTATATGAAGCGTTTTACTAAACGACAAAAAGGGAATGTTTTTCTTTCTGTACTTATGTGGCGACAACGACTTCTCTGCCGCCGTGACCATTATTTGAGTTTCAGCTTCCTCTACAAGCCATCATTTTTTTTAATGAAAAATAAATACAAAGTTTTAACTTTCTTTTATTTTGGTATTGAAAATGGTTTTGGAAGCGTTTTTATTATATCAATGTGTTGTATTGATATCTTGTGATTGAAATGTGGAAATGTTATGCTTCCTTTATGCATGTTTTATGTGATACGATTATGTTATGGTTTATGATATGTTTAAACCTATTCATATGAGGAATGCATTGGACTTAATAAGTGACGGGTGGAGCCCACTATAGCTCCTCGATGCATCGGCAGGTCTCATGAGACAAACTAGTGTCTTGGCACGAGGCCTTGACAAAAGCTTATTTGTGGTCTTGGCACGAGGCCTTGGCTACGTGGCTATGATAGTCTGGCATTATGCATTCCATCATTATGAAAGTGGTTATTGATATTGCATATGATTATTCGACCAGTAGAATATCCATGTGAATAAGTGAATGGCATTATCTCATTTTAATTTTTCCATATTATGTTGAAGTTCAAGTTTAAAAGGCTTTTGTTTTAGTTATACATTGCCTTAAATGTTTATGTTTATTGATGAAAGCTTCCGCTATATTGTTATCCTTACTGAGCATCTGAGCTCACCCCTTTCAATGTTTTAATATTTTCCAGGATGTGAAGAAGAATTTTATGAATGACCTACAGGGATAGTCATAAGAGGATATGAGTGTGGACTATGAAGACTTTGTTATTAGTTTTTCACTTTATGATGTAATGTAAGACTTATGAATGTATCAAGTGTTTCCAAGGCTACTAAACTAATCGGTCTTTTGAGACTTGATCTTTTGTGATCATGCCAATGTTACGAAGTAATGCACTGACTCTGGGTAGCTGGGGTTGGGTCATTACAGTTGGTATTAGAGGCAGTTTAGTACTAACCTTGGAAGCTAGATTTAGATAAACTCTGATTAGAGCACATAGACCAAAGATAGACTTTGAGGATTAGTATAGAAGAGCTTCCTAGAATTTTGGTATTATAGAGATGTTGTGAGTTTTCCGAGCAATACATCCCTGTCCGGATACGAGCAGGTAGAGGCGGATCTGGCACAGATGTACCTAGGGGTAAAACCCGAAAACACCGCTTTGAGCTAGACTCAAACGGGAACTGGTGCACGACAACGGGCCTTGCTGCACTCTTGGTTACGACACTCCTGAGGGATTTGCTTAGGATAATTCTCATTTTCTTTACAAACCATTATGTAGGGTTTATGAGTATATACTTCCTCAAAGAAAACATTCTTATGATTATGGATTATATCCCTAAACAGTTCAATTTACATTAAGTATTTTAAAAGTTTGGAATTATTCATTGTAATTCATAAACTAACCTAGTTTATGCCATTGTATAGAAATGGTGCCCAGTAGAAGGAATGTGAACTCCAGCAATACGTATGATCCAAAGAGTAAGAAAGATCGTATCTTTCATGATATTAAGCCAACATTTTGAAGGGAAATAGTCTCCCATCTGTTCTGAACATATGAAGAAATAGTATCATGTGTTAATAAGATAAGTAAATAATTCTCTCGGTCCTATGGCTTTGAAGAGAAGCAAGAGACGAAAGAGATGGAAGAGAGAATGATGGATAAAGGGATGAGGGGAAAGAAGAATTTTCCAATATGAGGTAATTTTGGGAAGAAACATCATGAAACTTGCCTAAAGGGAATGGGAGTTTGTTATAAGTGTAGAGAAAAAGGACACAAAGTGCGTGAATGCAAGGGTAAGAAAATGGTTTCAAATATACAATGATTCTTATGCAAGGATTGGGGACACTACACAAACCAATGTCCAAATCATCAGAGTATGCCCCAAATTATGTTATTGGATAATAATCAAGTTATGATACTACCACAGATGAGGAGTAATGATTAGAGTTCTTATGTTGTTATTAAAGAATTTTGTAATTTGAGTGTTGTATCAATGATGTACTGGTTATAATAATTATGGAGTATATAAGGATTGTACTGTAGTACTATTTCATCAAGGACTTGAGATTGTGTAGAACCAAGAAAAGTGACTCCATAGTAGGTTAAATTTTTGGAAAATATATGGTTGAGAGAAAGATAAACCATAATATGGTTCTGATACTGAGATTGTGATTTTGTAGTAAGACGTTATTGATTTGGATAAATTATATTGGATATTCTTAACTTCCTTGAAACTGATTGATGTTTTGTATACATTTTTGGATAGAAGGAGTATATCTAGTATTCTATAAGGAATAAGGGATCATGGTAATTCAGTATGTTTAAAAAGAATACATGATGAAGGTGTTCACATGTTGTTACGTGGAAAAAAGGATCTTCATTATGTTTACCTTCCTTATAAAATTTGGAGTGTGAGTTGGACAGAAGTATTTTGGATAACTATAAAGGTTGGAATGGATTAAGTTGATCTTTGGATAGTATTGTTTAAGGTTAAATCATTTCTGAAGATTATTTTTGGAATATTATAATACTATAGTTTTAGGAAAAGGAAAACCTGCAGGGTGGGGCATAACCCGTCGCGTCGGACAAAGCTGCAGGAATCGAACCCACAACCATAGTGCGACTGGCCTTTATTACCTACCACTAGCCTACAAGAAGTCCCTGGTTATTACAAAATAGTTTTACTAAACTAAATGGTATGTGGAACCTTGTACAAATAGGATAAATAGAATATTTTTGAGATCTATTATCTTTTTGGGTGAACGACAAGTATGGGGTAGAAATTAGTTGAAGGTTGAAATTCTACTTGTCATGTATATATATATATATATCTTATTCTTATGAAGAAATTAATTCTTAAACATTAGGGAAGGGATATCAAAACAAAAATGTGTTATCCTAATACCTTATGTTTTGTTGAACTGATGATATTTTCATCATAGATTGATAGCTTTGTGGCCCTCAATTTTACACTTGTTTGTGATTGATGACCTCAATAAATACCTACAAATATTTACGTTTTTCCTCCAATTATATGTCTCTAATTGCCACCAATGTTCTCCAAATTGAGATCATAATTTGGTGGTGACTTTTTCAATTCTCCTTCCCCCTTATTAAGGCTAAATTTTATTAACCTTATTTTCGATGTGGGTTTTCCACAAACGTATTTTCAATTTTCAACCTTTTATATTCGAAGAAAAATTTCAAATTGCGAGGACGCAATTTATTGAAGGAGGGGAGAATGTAACACCTCGAGCTTCCATGATATGCCTCTCTTTCAATATTGCAATAGCTTGCATTGTACGCAAGTTCAAGTTCTAACACACCGCGACTAATCAAAGTAGCCGTTATGAATAGTAATAACGCCTTTTTAAAATTAAAGAAATTTTATATTTCAAAATGGACTTCATTTTTGTATTCGTAATATCGAAATTATCCTAAGTTGAATTTTTTGTAACTTTCTGAGAACTTCAAATTTTTTATGAATAGTGAAAAATACTTAAAACAAATTTTTTAATCAAAATAATTTATTGTGATAAATTATACTCTTTAGTGGTTTTAATGTATATTTAGAATATATTTTTACCATTTTATCCAATGGTGGTCATTAGAATTAATTTAACATTGAAATTGGGCATGAACAATTGTCAATCTTTTGATATAAATTGTTTCTTAAAAACACGCTATTTGTTGTGACAGCGGGAATTAATCATAAAATTAATTAATGAAACATATATGTTTGGAATTTTTTAAAATAGACATCATTTTTGAAATCGGAATATAAAATATATCTTAGGGTGAAATTTTGGCATTATTCTGAAAAACTTCAATTTTTGATGAATAGTGAAACAACTAAGTGGTTGTTAAAAAACTGATTCTTCGTTAAAATGAATCATTACCTCTTCTGTGTTTTGAATTTCAAAAATCCGACATACATGGTTGTCATTAAGAAGTAAAATGTGGTTCAATGAGATTAAAATAATTTTTTTGGTGAATAGTAGCTTTTAAGTTCTTAATCGCGATTAGAGGTAATTAGTGTAGTTTAAGGTAAAAATAATGTTTTAATAATATGAGATGAGATTGAAACATGTCCTACCCTCATTGGATGTGCCATGGCCGACCAAGACAATCCATGGGTCAACTTGGGGACCCCATGGAGACACTTTAGTTGAAAAATGACATAAATACCTTTTATTTAATGTTAAAGTAAAAAATGACACAAACATGAAATGTTTTACTAAAACAATTTTCACATGGGGTTATACAAGTCATATTTTTGACTATAAATAATAATTGGAAAGGTAAAAATATTTCCTACATCATAGTATTTTTTTTATAATTTTTAGACATTAAATAAATTAAATTATTTATGACATCATGATGATGCAGCGATGACCTCATTATTTAACGATTTAAATAAGATAAAAAGATAATGTAAAATCCAAGGCTTACACTTGTCAAAAACCTATTAGATGACTATATTTCGAACCCCTATCACCTTAGCCTCGAATTATATAAGTGTGGGACCTCTAAAATCCGAAACGCATTTTATAATAAAGTGAATTTTCTTTACTTTCCAAGAGTGCCCCTCCTCTCCACTTATAAAAGGCCCCCACCTCTACCACCTCATTCACACTTTCAAGCCATTTGGCTCGTCCAACCTCTGCCCAAATACTCTCCCAACTTCCCCCTCTTACTCCTAGAAGCCTCACTTTGGGCAGAACTCTTCCCAAGGAAGCCTTTGGATCAAATAAAAAAGAGTTACCTGATTTTAAGGTAATATCTTCTCTAATGTTGTTTTGTTTAATTTTTATTCTCCAACCCCCTAAACACTTTTTATTCATTTCTTCTGTAACAACACCAGTATCTTCAATATACTAGGATGTTGTTATAAGAAGGATTCGAGCTACACTTACACACACCTACATCTAATGGTTAAAGAACATACTGTTTCTGTGGATGGCGAATTTTTGCCTCACGAAACGATGATTGTTCAACACTCATATAACACCTCTAATGGTGGCCATTATGATGACACTATTTTTATATATGATATATATTATGTTTTTGTTTTCCTTATGATTTTGTATTTTTCATTTATGGAATACCTTTATGGTTTCCATTATGGGTAAACACGATATTTTCATTTTAGGAAGTGCGGACTACCGCCCCCTCAAAGTGATTTGAATCGTTAATACCATATGTTGGATGTATAAAGGATGGAGTAAATGGTATTATATGCTATATTATACTGGAATTATATTATACATTTATATCATTATGATTTAATTTCATTAAATACGAAATAGAAATGAAAGTAGCGTTCATGCGTACGTACGACTTACCGTCTCCATGAACGGTGCATTTCATTTCTTACCTCTAAATGTCATGTAATATTATGAATGAATGTATATAATGGATATATATGAGATATATGATATCTATATCATGAATATAATTCTGTATATAACGGATATTCCACCACATGAACAACTTGTAATTATAAGAAGTCTATTTTTGACTCAAGTACCAAAGATCGACAAAACGACCGTTATTAACTTAAATAATTACATAATGTTTATAACATGGTAATAAGGGATATAAAAGGAATAATGAACATGAAAAAGGTTCTTAAGTAAATAGGAATTAACTATAGTTTATTATTCAGGAGGTTAAAGAACGGTCGAGTCAGGACATGACGCAAGGTAAGGGAACTTCTTAACCCAATTTCTATTCTTTGGGTTAATCTCCTACTTTCAAATTATGTCATGATATTATTATGTACTATCTTGTATTTGTGCTTTATTTATGTGTAATTATAGTGAATACACATTATAGATGTACTTTATTTAAAAAAAATGATCTTTTTAAGGACTTCGTCTCAATCCCCTTTCATTGAGGCATATTTGGTTTATACACAACTTTCTTTTATACGGTGTATAAACCCCTTTCACTTTTACATTTATTCAAAAGGAATCTTTTTTATACGAAGCGTTTTACTAAACGACAAAAAGGGAATGTTTTTCTTTCCGTACTTATGCGGCGACAATGACTTCTCCGCCGCCGTGACCATTATTTGAGTTTCGGCTTCCTCTACAAGCCATCATTTTTTAATGAAAAATAAATACAAAGTTTTAACTTTCTTTTATTTTGGTATTGAAAATGGTTTTGAAAGCATTTTTATTATATCAATGTGTTGTATTGATATCTTGTGATTGAAATGTGGAAATGTTATTCTTCCTTTATGCATGTTTTATGTGATACGATTATGTTATGGTTTATGATATGTTTAAACCTATTCATATGAGGAATGCATTGGACTTAATAAATGACGGGTGGAGCCCGCTATAACTCCTCAATGCATCGGCAGGTCTCATGAGACAAACTAGTATCTTGGCACGAGGCCTTGACAAAATCTTATATGTGGTCTTGGCACGAGGCCTTGGCTACGTGGTTATGATAGTCTGGCATTATGCATTCCATCATTATGAAAGTGGTTATTGATATTGCATGTGATTATTCGACCAGTAGAAATTCCATGTGAAGAAGTGAATGGCATTATCTAATTTTACTTTTTCCATATTATGTTGAAGTTCAAGTTTAAAAGGCTTTTGTTTTAGTTATACATTGCCTTAAATGTTTATGTTTATTGATGAAAGCTTCCGCTATATTGTTATCCTTAATGAGCATCTGAGCTCACCCTTTTCAATGTTTTAATATTTTCCAAGATGTGAAGAAGTATTTTATGAATGACCTACTGGGATAGTCATAAGAGGATATGAGTGTGGAATATGAAGACTTTGTTATTAGTTTTTAACTTTATGATGTAATGTAAGACTTATGAATGTATCTAGTGTTTCCAAGGCTACTAAACTAATCGGTCTTTCGAGACTTGATCTTTTGTGATCATGCCAATGTTACGAAGTAATGCACCGACTCTGGGTAGCTGGGGTTGGGGCGTTACATATACCTGGTGAGTTGACTGAAAAGAGAAAAAAAGTAAAACATTTCCACAACACACACAATCAGTATTTTCATGCACCCAGTTGGAAATTAGAATTTAGGGTCTTGGTGTATGGATATGTCGGCCGCCAAACTAACACTGGACTACCAGAACTGAAAAAATGCCCTCAAAACTCTTAACACTATTGCTCCATTAGAAAGATTGGAGTCCTAGTTCTTCGGTAGAACTCACTCCTCTAATACTAATTTGTCATGACCCGTCCCCTAGGGTCTGTTCCAAGACTAACCCAAGCTCGCCTTCCATAGGCCATGGGTTCTCTACATGCACCAGAAAGGTGTATCTCTAAATCAGTATGGAATTTACTTTAAACCTGTACAAACACATAGCCCAAGAACACAATAAGATTTAATCATGCAGTAAAAATACAGTTGTAAAAGTGTTTGCTGAAAGTAAAGGGGGCTGGAATACAAGCCCAATTGAAAAGGTACAACTAAAACTAAAAGCAAAAAAACAGATCCTGAGATCATCCACCAAGGATTCTACCTAAAGGGTAGGTACAAATATTTTCCATAGCTCTCCACGTCAATTGTCATAGTCGTGTACTGCCTGGTCCTGGCTCCTACAGTCTCAGCTGAGTTACTCGTCAACTGTACAAGACACAACAATGTGCGGGAAAAGCCCGTGCCAGGGTTTGTATAACAATAATCAGTAGGGGTCACAATACCCTTGAATGTCTCTCAGAATTCCACAAAGGAAAACCACAAGCATGATCTCAACCACAAAGCACAATGCAAAAGACACAGCTCAAACCAATTATGATTGAGTACAATAATACAGAAGATTAGCCATAAGGATAGATCATCTTACTCTGTCAAGAGGCATAAAAACTTGGCCACACTTGATCGATAGGTACTTAACCATACAAGACCCACACACGATCGATAGGTACTAACCCCTAAAAGACCCACACAAGATCGATAGGTGATGATTCACATAGAATATCTGGTGGATGATTCAAAGAGAATCG
Organism: Viscum album; assembly: GCA_963277665.1. Lineage (NCBI taxonomy): Eukaryota > Viridiplantae > Streptophyta > Magnoliopsida > Santalales > Viscaceae > Viscum > Viscum album. Next base: position 460,088,388 of record OY728126.1, read on the forward strand.
TTGGGTTCTAATTCACACAGAATCACTGGGTGCTGATTCAAACGGAAAAGTCAGGTGCTGATTCACACAGAATTGCTGGGTGCTGATTCACACAGAATCACTGGGTGATGATTCACACAAAATAGCCCTTCAATATTCACGTCTCAAGTAGACATAAGATTCATGCTCACATTACGCTTTTCTTGGGGAGAAACCGCTTATCAAGTCATCATTCATATTTCAACCCACATGATGTCCCACAAAAAGTAACCTAATGAACTGCGACGTCATAAGTGCTTTAATGAAATAGATATTTCATCAACCAGACACCTGGTCTATGTGTTATTGGCACTTTAGTGCCGAGGGCCTGATTGGATTCAGGGTCGATCCAACCCAGCCATACTCTAACATTCTCCAAAACTCTCTTGGGGTATCTAAAAAGGTGAATCTCTCTCCAAGGATCCCAACACCTTAGACGGTTCATCAAACAGACCTCCGGTTCAAAAGATACGACCTTTTAAGCGTTTCTGGCCCCAAGAGGGGTCCAGGTTCAGTCCGACCCTGTCTAGGCCAACCCGACCCAGGTTTATGTCAACCCGACCCAGTCTGGGTTTGAACCAGCCCAGCCCCCTGGCTAGGCGTGGCCTGCTGGGTGACACTGCCCAGTGTGCTGGCGCGGCTTGCCACCTAGGTGGCTTCCAACTCACCGAACGGTTCAAGAAGAGGCATTCAACTCTTCAATTATTAGCACCATGTTGCGCCTCCACGTGGTCCATAAGACTAGTGGGGCACAGCCCCCCCTACTACTGTGACTTTGATGTTGTGACTCCTTCACTGCAGTACACAACTGTATACCACCTCGCCAACATGGCTGATTGATTACTGGCGGCCCCTTCTGTTCCTCCATGGCACCATGTTGTGTTTCCCCCTTCCACAGCCGATGAGCACCGACCGCCGACTTCGGCGCCACACCAGCAAACCTTTTGTGGTCCACCAGGTGAGCTCTGGTGGTACATTCTTCCTTCCGGATGTGCCTACGGTCCTCCCAGGATGCCATTGTCATTGCACGCCTCTCAGTTTCAAGGTTTGATCAAGTTGAAAAAAGCCGCCTCTGAAGAACCCAGTGAAAATCGAGCGGCGGAGGGTCCATGCCTTGTTCTTTGGCCCACAACCTCTGCATTAGCATTAAAACAAGTGGGAGTAATTTATAAATCACATTAAATTAATGATAATCCCTATTTTAAATCCCCTGCAATGACCACCCACAAATTCAAGAACGAGGAGAACAAAAATGGGAATTTTTAGAATTAAAAGACAACCCCTACCTCAAGATTCGTTGGAGACGTCATGGTGGTGGAAGAATATTTCATGTTCGATGAAGCCACCGACATTCCTCGATCTCGATTCGTTGCCACCCAATCTTCCATCTCCATTGGTGGAAGGTGTCACATCAATTTTGTAGAGGTTCCTTACCTGATGAAGCCGTGCCAAAAACTCTACCCAGGCTCCATTTAAATAGAGGGGAAAGGGTGAGTAATGTATCGAGGAATTAATGAGGTTCATTAATTTACATAATTAATATGCCACATTAATTGACGCAATTAATGTGCCACATTAATTATATGAGTGGTGGTTACGCAACCAAAGAGTAACTGGGAATTTATTATCCTATTTTTAATGTGTCATTACCTCTATAGTCACTGCCACTGCCACTCAAGAGGTGGTAGGATAAAATAAAATAAAAACTATGTTATTTTATTAATTCTTTAAAAGTCCCAAATAATTATATTTTTCTCCCAACCTACTGTAGTTGAAGTGAAGCTTTTCTTAAACGAATCCCGACAATACAGATTCAATAGTGCTCTCATATTTCAATTCCAAGAACCAGTTCAAAATATTGAAAATGCCACCCATGCGTTTACTGAACGTACCATAAAAAAAGTTCAAAAATTTATTCGAGGCACACTGGGCCTCGGAATCAAGCGCTGTAAATTTTTGCAGACTCGTAATAATCCTAATTAATTTAAAAACAATTACATGGAATTTTAGGGGTCTTTACATTCACATTTTAGATCCTTTAGGTTTAGTTTTTTAGAGAATTAAGCCATAAATATTACATAAAAACCCCAAGAAATACAACATGGACACTTCCAAAAGTATCTATTTATTTCATAACACAAAATTTTTTAAAAAGAAACATGATTTATTTTTATTTTTAATCGTCATAGTTTTTCTGTGATTCTATCCTTGGCTCTATTCTCTCTAAAATCCTGTGAAATTTTTTTAAAACTTTTTATGTGCACAAAATGCATAGTATGGTATACACAAATATAGAAAACATTTATCATTATGAAAACATGTAAAACATGAATAATTTGTCATAATTTAATACTTTTTTCCTTTAAGAAGTAGTGAATACTCTTCACTGAATATAATCTCACTGCTTAATTTTTTTGTAATCAAATGATAACCATAAAAAATAACATATAAAGGTAACATGATACATAATCGTACTTAATTGGAATAACCATATGGTCAACTTCCACACATATCACTATTAGAAATAGAATAGCCATATATCCAACTCCCACACCTAATGCATTGGAGGTTATAATGTAACCAACCATCCTTGGTATCTCACGAAACCAACCATCTTTGGTTTATCACGTAACCACCAATCTATAGTTTATCACATAACCACCAATATTTGGTTTATCATGTAACCACCAATAAAATGAACAAGTACCATTATATAATCATAACACATGAATTATTGTAATTATCATTTTTTCACTCATAAAATTTTATTTCAAATCCCAAGAATGCATTCCAAGATATTGAAATAGTCAATCCAATTTCAAAATAATTTTCAATACCAATACAAAAGATTGTTATAATGGATTTCTTTTCCTTTTTGAAATTTTAATTCCTATAGAGGAAGCCAAATATCAAATAACGGTTATGGTAATAGAGAAGTCGTTATCACCAAATTTGTTAAAAAAACATTTATTTTGTCATTTTTTAAAGAAAGTAAAATGATTTGTATAAAAAGATTCCTTTTGAAAACCATGGAATGACTTACAATTAAAATGGATTTATTATAAACCTTATAAAATAACATGGTGTATAACTTCAAAATATTCCTAAATGAAAGGATATTGAGATGAAGTCCCTTACCATTAGTCTGACTCATCACGTACAATATTTATATTCATGAATAACAAACTTAAGTTAATTTTAACATGATTTAGAAAATTTTTCATGTTTATTATTCATTTTATATCATTTATTTCTATAATAAAAATTACCTAATAATTTATGTTCATATCAGACATTTTGTTGATATTCTATACTTGAGTCGAAAATAAAATTGGTGTTATGTCAATAGTCCATGTGGTCACAGGTCCATCATCTCCATAATAATATCCGTGACATTATTATCATTTTTATTCATAAAATATAATTTTAAATCAAACCATTATGTAATGTTCTGAAAAATGTACAACATTATAATCAAGGAGATGGTAGGTCATACGTACACATGAGTAACATTTTCCCTTTTTAATTGATCATTAAAGAAAGAAGATAAGTATTATTTTACCATTAATGAAATTTACAAACATAATTAATATAATATTAATTATTTAAATATACTTTTATATATCATGGATGTGATGTAATGAATAAAAATGATTCACATTGCTTCATGGAGGTGATAGTTCACACGTACGCACGAATGACATTATCAATTTTATGCATAAGGAAAGTAAGAATGTAATTGATATATTATTATATTATAATGATTAATAAGTCATGAATATAAAATATATAATTAATTCTATTATTATAACCAGTCATTAGAGAAAATTATGGAAAACAAATATGATCGGTTCGTGGAGGTTATAGTTCACTCGTATGCACGAAAGATTAATTCATTTTCCATTTAATAAAAGTGGATATGGATTTAGGTGATGAAATTAACATTATAAGGTCTCAGTATATTTGGAATACTGGATTTATTATCTCATCTAGGAAGAAGAATATTTTATGGAAGAGGAAGAAGAAATAGATTATAAATACTTAAGTAAAAAACATTACCTTTCTTTTGCATGTGCACTTTTCTTAACACCTTAGCACCTTTAAGGAGGGTGTTATGACTAAAATAAGGATTCAAGAATGTAGGGAGTGATTCTAGGAAGGTGTTTGGGTAGATCTTGGCTGAACCAAAAGGTTTTGTATGTTTGAGTAATAGATAGGAATGAGTGCCCTTTTATAGGAGAGGGGAGGGGCACTCATGGAATTATCAAAAGTATTAAATTAATATAAAGTTATTTAATATTCAAAATTGTCCCAAACTGATGTATGTAAAATATATGATGATATTGGGTATAATACGCACAATAAAATTAAAATTATAGAAATTTTGAATATTTATTAATTTTTATCTTTTTGTTTTAACTTCTCTCAACTCTTACCGATTTATCAAGTAATTTACACATTGAGGGTTAAAATAATCACAAAATCACACCAAAGGAGAAATTAATGTGTAATTAATGGAATATTTAGGATTATATACTTTTTTTGAGGTATATTGGATTTTTATAAAATTTATATCATTTAATTAAATATTTTATATTTCAAAATATGAATTATGTCAAATTTTAAACTATTAATTATGTGGCTTTTAAAAAAAATCATAACAACATGATTCTTTAGAAAAAACTACATTAAATAAATACAAACATATCATATTCTTCCATAAAATTTATGGATGGCCTAAAATATATGAAATTATATTTATTTTAATATTACTAATATCATTTATTTGATTCTTTATTTAATAAAACTATTACGACAACATATTTGTGTCACAATTAAATTTTATTATTTAATTCCTAAAAATTATAAATAAATTAAGATAATGTAGGTAATATTTTAATCATTTTAAATACTATTCATAGTAAAATATACAATTATAATACCCTTTATTAAAATTGTTTTAGTAAGAAGAGACATATTTATGACATATTTGCCTTTACTTTAAGTTAAATGTTATAAATGTTTTAATCATATACAAGTGGCTTACAAAGGTCAAAATTTCCACCCAAGTACGGTTATTAACTATAATGACACATAAAATAATATTATTATCAGTATTAGGATAATTTTATAATATTATAATATTAGTTTTACCTTTAATTATCCTATTTATCTTTAACCGTGGTAAATAAAATACTAAAGTTACAATTAAAAAGAAATATTTTTATCCTATTACACCAATTTTTTCATACTGAGTACAACCATGAATTTAAATATTTGAAAATTCAATCCACATAAGTGTTTAAATTTGGTTTAACACTAATCTGGTTGACGAATCGAGAAAATAAGGGTTTTAAGGAAAATGTTCAAAAGTTCACATAGTTTTTCTAATTAATTTTAATTTGAAATTGCATCCAATGAACTAAATAAAATTAAATGATAAAAAATTCATATAATTATACCTAAAAACAATTTATAAGGAAAATATATCCATATAAATAAATTATAAGTAATGTATTTTTTCAACTAAAATGTTATATTTTTCACTAATCATTAAAATATGAAATTTATTAGAAAATTTAAAAAACATTATCCAAAGTAAAATTTGATGTACCAATTAAAAATAAAAATATAAATTTTTCAAACATAACACATTAAATTGAAGAAAACTATATTTAAAATGGGTTCTCAATCAAAATATGGTAGAACTGCATTTTTAGAAAAACACTAATTTTATCCATAAAATTGCATTTGTTCCTATAAAAAGTATAGAAAACACATAAGATGAATTTTAAACATTATATTGAATTTATATTTCATTAACATAATCTAATAAGATTGATTTAATTATTTTATATACACAATTTTTCACATTTAAATAGTTTTTCATAAAATCACATCCTTTATATTCCACATGTTTTTATTTAATTTCCTAATTAATTTGGTGACCAATGAATCCTTATATAAACATGTGTAAACCATAATTTCAAAATTTAGTAAATCCATTTCATTTCCACCATTCTAAGGGATATGTGATATCTATCATGTTAAATAATAATATCTAGTTATACATTTAATCTAAATGTGGCGTATCATGTATGATATCAAATATAGTGTGTCACTTTAAAAACAGAGGATATTATATCATTGCTGGTCCAAAAACATCATTGTTTGATATCTACTGATCCAAAATCTGTGGGATGGAAAATTATTAATATTTGATAAATTTTACAATAAATATAATGCGAAGCATAATTATAAAGGATCAACTGAAATAGAATCTTGAAGCCTACAAAGAGACTATAGATCTTACTTCTATGAAACATTAATCATAATGGGGAGATTTGTGGGGGGAAATCCAATTTTGGGGAGTCTCTTACGAGTGACTTATTCATTTAACACCAACACGAGAGACATTAATTTATGAGAAACAATTATAATGTGAGTAGATTCTTTAGTTAGATGAAAAACAAGGAGATGAAACTAATGGTAAGATGAATTTAAAGGGTAGTTTAACTACCTAAATAGCCATATAAAAATAATTTTTCCTTCTTATTTCAAATGGTGTTGAATCCCAATATTTGTAACACTCAGTAATAATTTGGAAATTCATCCAATGAAGAAATAAATTCTAGACCACATTCTAATATGGATAGACCCACATCACCAAACTTAATTAACTTCTCACATTTTTATTATTTCTCATTTCTATTCACATGCATTTCCCGGGTTTTGGGTTCCGCTTTTAAAAAATAGCGTCCATTTAATATTCCAGGTATTCTAACTATATCTTGGAATCAAAAATCTCAATGACCTCTCGATATTTAGTAGGTTCATCACTTATAAACATTACTTCATTATCATTTTCCATAAAAAAATCCATATACCTTGGGCTCCTCAAAATCCGACTAAACCTTTTTGGTTATTTATTAACTCATGTCAGTTATTCCATAACTCTCTGTGGAATGAGATAAACTTCCATATTAGGAATTATTTATTTTTATTGGTCTTTAACTTCTTTAAGTTCAACTCTCCTCTCACCAAATCCTTGACTTATATACTCCTTCTTATGAAATATACTAGCTTTAGCAACAAACACTTTTTGTTAAATAGGATTATGGAAATAAAATCACTTTTTTCGTTATGATAAAAAAATATAATAACTTATCAGACTTAGGATAAATTTTTTCATAATACAAATGCGGTATAAGTGCTTCACAACCCCAAATAATAATAAAATAAATACTAGGATATTTTCCTAACAATATATCATAGGGTGTCTTTATGACTTGTTTAGACAGAATGAAGATATGTATAATTATAGAAGTGTGAAAATAAAACCCTTATAAAAATACAGTAAGGTTAGACTAACTCATCATTGATTGAGCCATGCCCAATAGGGTATGATTCCTCCTCCGAGACACACCATTCCACTATTGTGTTCTAGTAGGAGTGAGTTGTGGAATAATTCCACAATCTCTTAGATGATTAGTGAATTCCTAGATAATGTATTCACCCCCTAATCTGATATAATAATATCAATACTTTTCCCAATTGATAACATAAAATTTTTCTAAAAATATTTGAAATTACATGTTTCTCTTTCGAAACACAAAACCAAACCAACTAAATTCATCGATAAATGTTATAATGTATATAAACCCACTATTTACTTAACTACTCATTAGTCCACATATACATCTATGTATAAGATCTAATGGTCCACTATCCATTTTAACTTTTCCGTTAAAAATTTATTTATCCATTTTTTCCAATAAATATGATTCACAATTATCAAACAATAAATAATAGAATGATTCCCATGATCCATTACTATAGATTTTTTAATTCATTTCTCATTTATATGTCCAAGGAAATAAATAAAAATATAATTGGGGTTAAAATTAATATCAATCTTCTTATTTTTAATCCTATAGAAAATATTATCCATATCTAGAATTTATAAACTATTTAATATATTTTCAATATCATAAAACATTTTATTCATATATATAAGAGAAATATTTTTTATGATAATGAATTAAAATAAATTCTTCTAAAAACAATATGAAAAAATAAAATTTTTATTTTTGGTTGGAACATAATAATAATTTTCTAATTCCATAACTAATCCACTATGTACACTTGGATCGTAAGTTTAAAAATCCAATGCAGTAACTCTTACTCGTTTACCAAAACATAGATCTAATTTACCTTTATTTATTTTTCTCATGTCTACAAGTTTGTGTTTATCAACACAAATGTGTGATGTACAATTGATATTTAATACCAATGAGTCATAGTTAGGGAAGTTGATATCTACAACATTCACATTTATATTCCTATAATGTTTCTATTTTGGAACACATATCAACCTTATACACCAATCTAAAATTATTTTATAGGCCATACTTATAGGTTATCTCAAAATGATAAACATGATGCATGAAATAATATATTAATAGTACCTATCTATGGGTATGTATCATGTTTTATATCTTTTTGTTAATAAAATTTAATAAAAATACTCCCACTGAAATGATGATCCAATACCTCATTACCATTATTGAGTCAATATCCATATATTTCTAAGTATTGATTGTACTTTTATGTTTCTATCACCACATAGTTATTTAGATAGGCAATTATCCCAATAATATCATATATAATCCTTGGATATTTGTGTGGATAACTCTTCACTGAATCCATCATATAGATAAAATCAACTCTATTCCATTGGTAACCTAATAATATTAGCGCATCTTATACAAGTGTAACCCAAATAGCATATTTGAATATGGACACCAAATCATATTAGGGTCATCCATACCCAGCATTCCTTATATAAGATAATCCATGGGCACCCAGTTATGGCATGGCATACCTAGCTGGATGGTTGATGTATTGACATTGGTTTCTTTGGATGGAATCTTAAAACTAATATTTTATGTATTTTATGTATTTTATTTTAATGTCTCACTAATAAAATATAGATCACATGTATATTAAATTTATAAGTATTGTATCACATGTAATTTTTATAATCTCATTTTTTATTCCCTTTTCAATGCATAATTATTAATTATTGGGATCCCTATTCTATCCACCAAATTAATATTTTCACACCATATTAATGTGTAAATATTTACACATCCCACGGTTTCTATTACTCACACGAAAATAAAATTTAATCATATTTATACATATCTAAATTTATATTATTCAAAAGACTCAATAATTTTTCATGTAAATGTTTAGAATAATATGAAATTGGTTGTACTCACATGAGTAATCCTGGAGCTATAGATAACCAGTTCTCAACTTTTTAGAACAAGGAATAATCCTCAAGAGAGGTGGAAAGTTTGACCAAAAGCCCCTGTATCCTAGGATTCTTTACTTAAGTAAGATTTCAATTCATCATAACTCAAATAATTAATATTTTTATATTATATCTAGAAACTGAATTTAAGCTAATAAATTTACTTAAAAATCATTGTAGAGGTATTTGAAAACCAAATCTTATTTTATTATATCTAGCATATAATACGTAGAATGTCGTATTTATATGAAAAAATTTATCACATACATTAATTAATATATAACATTATCATTTCATAAATATTTTATAAATATTAATATCAAAAGGAAAAAATAAATAAATAAACATTTTTTTTATTTTCCAAACATGAGATATTAATATGAAAATTTAATATTTTATTTACACATGAAAATATACTATTTATATTTCCTAAAAAGTAAATTCTTTGAACAATTTATAAACTGTAATATTTTATAGAAAAAATATTTGTTTTCATCATTTTAAGATTATATTGTATCTTATGACTAATAGGGGCAATATTATTTTTATGTTCTGTCTGGAAAATGAATGAACCCTTACATAAGATTTTTTTGAAATGGAAAAAACCTTATATATGGAGTAACCCAAACATAAAATCATCAAATAAAACCCTTTTGTAACATTTTTTTAATTTTTGAATTAATGGAAAATTTTTACATATGGGGTATCCCATACAGATGAGTATCTATCATATAAGAGAAAAAACATTATGTATGGTGTGATTTATTACATATGGGTTGGTATTTATTAAATATATATAGTATTTCATTACTATGACTCGGTGTTATTTTTCACACATGCTGAGTTTTAGTCATAGCCTATGATATTTCAAACAGTAGCTTACCATATAGAATAAAATAACAGATTTTTGGTGTATCGTACCATACAATACACACCAGTCTTATCCTAAAACACGAGATAATAGAACCTTGATATCCTATATCATAAAGCTAAGTGATATCACAATTAATATTTAACCATGATATATCATATTGCTTGATATTACCTAAAGAAAATCATAATATGAATGCTTTCCATCAAATAAGTTAAGAACATGTTGATTCATTGAAAAATGTGCTCTGATACCACTGATGTGGTTTAGAGGATAATCAAATGGTAATTAAAGTGAAAGAAACCCATAAATATTCATAATATATCCTTAAAAAAATAACATTCAAATAAGAACAAAAAAGGTAAACAGATTCAAATTTATAATAGAGAGGACTATATCTGCTAAACCTAAAGGATTTTGTTGATAGAGATCACCAAGAAACAACTATCATACTATTACCTCCACATGGATGACACCAGAAACTAGGATACTCATTCATAATGAGAGGACCCCTAAATACTAAAGGTGTTATAACTCATTCTCCATGAAGATTAATAGTGAATAGGGAGGAAGAAATAGCTTCATCGTAGGCTAGACAATATCATATTTATCTATAAGGAGATCAAATCCTTTTATATAGGATACCTTTATTCAATAAAGGGATTGGAGAACCGGTTACTATCACTTGAAAATCAATATATGTTGCAATAATATATCCCCATTGAAACATAAAAATTTTAACATTTGAATTGATTATGTGAAGCCAAAAAATAAAGAACCCATTTCTTTATAAATAATGGTAAACCATGAGGGAGACATAGAAGTAACCATGCATTCAATATCATAATCTTATCAAAGACATAATACAAGAAAAAACGCCTTATAAAATATCTGGATATCATAATTTATGTTATGAAATTCATTCATATCACTTTATACGACTTAGGATATATCATGCAACATGATATTACCATTTTATTGTATTTATAATAGGTTCACTTGATGTAAAAGTAGTTAGAAGCACCAAATTTTCTAAGTAGAAACCATAATCCAATGTTGTTATCTTTTTTGATGGTTCAAGACACAACACATAGATAATTTATCAACATTATGATAATGGGAATAAGGTGATATTTCAAAATAATTAATGTTTCATATTAAATGATTACATAATCATCAAGGAGGGATGGTGTAAAATTGGAAATATATTCTAAAATTTTAATGATCAAAATAGTTTTTGCATGAGTGTAAAGTAGGTGAATGGGATTGGATATAAAATACTTGCCCATTTTTGTGAAAAGAACATAGATAAGATTTTAAAATATAATGTTTTTAGGAATTTAACAATGTTGAATCGTGAAATACTCAACACTTGTGACACATTACATAAAGGAAAACAGGTGAAAAAGAGTCACATGTTGGTGGAGATAAAAACAATGAAACCACCATTGTTGATACATTTGGATGTGTGCGGTCTGATGAACATGAATCCAAAAAAGTTTTTGAAATATTTCAATACTTTTTTTTGATGATTTTACTTGTATAAAATATTTCTATTGAATTTCAAGTAAATCAAGATCTCTTGAGAAGTTTAATAAATTTTATAGGTGTGATGAAATTTAAACCAGTAATGTTTTTAAAATATTTCAATCCAATAATGGATCCAAATAAAAGAATATAGACTTTGAATCATATCTTGAGAAATAAGAAATAAGGAATGAATATTGTGATTCATGCACACCCTAGTAAGACAATGTAGTTGTGTTTAAGAATAGAAGTTTGGTGGACATAATGAGAACCATGTTATTGGATCACAGAACCACAAAGTAATTTTTTTGACAAAAGCCACAATTATAGATGTATACATATCACATAAGTGTTTACTCTTACAAAATTTAATCAGAAAACATTATAATACATGGTTTGCAAGGAATTTAAAATTTAAGAGTATAATGGTATTCAAAAACCGAAATTATATAAAGATCAAAAGAAAACATTTGATTAAGTTTGATGAAAGGGATGATGAGGGGAACTACTACACATTTACACTATAACCACAATTAAGAACCATGACCATATGGCATAAAATCATAATTATAGAATAGAGTCATGGTTTGATAAAACATTGAAGTATTCACTATTAGTATAGGTATATAGACATAGTTATAAAGACATGTGACTATAGACTACTTATGGTCAAGGTTAAACAAAATGTTAAATATTAATATCTAGAAATAAGATACAATCATGATTTCAAAAATATCCATTGAAATAGGTTATGGTTATATTTTTTCAATAAACTATAACTATATATAACCTATATTCATAGTTATTGAAACCATGACTATAAGTTTCAAATTTTTTCAAAAAAATCATAAAACCAAACAACACCATACCTATAAAAAACATTAATCAATATCAATTAAACTAGAATACAGCCAACACAATAAATTATATAAAATTTGATAAGATTTTTTTTTAAAATTTTGGAAACTTTATAAATTCAATATACAAATAATACAATTAAATACATGACTATTAAAGAACTCAACATGCAAAAATCAAACTTTATAACCCAAAATCGTCAAACCATATCCTCGTCTATATATTTAGTAAAATTACATGTGGTTAAAGATTCAATTAAACATTCTCAATACATATAAAACTAAAAACAAAATATGCCCACAAATTTCATAAAAAAACCTTCTTATAAGTACAAACTCACCCATGTATAAAAAAATCAGAACCTTATTAAGAAATTAGTAGTCGTAATGATTTGAATATTTAAGAGCTCAACATTCCTAAATAAAAATTCAAAACCAAAAACCATAAATTCATATCTACATATTCCTTTTTAGTCATATTACATGTGGTTATAACTTTTATTGATACATTTTAATCTATATGAAAATCAAACTAACCAATCCTTACAAATTTCATTAAAACATCCTTCTTATTAATTAAAACACACCCAAGCATAAAAATAATCACACCCTTATTAAAGAATTAATAATTATAAATACATGGATATTGGATAACAAAATATGTCATAAAGACAATATAAAACCAAAAACCATTAAACCACATCCCAATGTGTCCATTTAGTCATATTACATGTGATTTTGGATTAAATTACAAGTTTTTAATCCATATAAAACTTAAACCTACCCCAAAAAATTTCATCAAAATAGTATTAAAAAACAATTTAAAGTATAAGTAATTTAATATAAAGGCATCCTAAATTTAATGTTTATTAATAAATAATGAAAAGAATTATACAATTTTTTATCACATTTCAAAACATTAAAATCACCCCCATACATTTTTTATAGAACTTATGAATTTACAAATGAGTATAACCATTCAAAATATTGAAATTTCAAAAATAAAAGTTCCATGGAAAAAATAACTTTTAGAAATGAAAAGTCACACCAAAAAGACCATACACCTCACATACATCACACATCATAAGATAGTTTATCAGATGTCATATCAGTGAGTGATGTGTTACATTGAGAATCATATGTAAATTTTTATTTATCAATGAAACAACTTTTATGAAAGAAGTATTAAAATAATTAGAACTTTATTAAATAATTAATTTTGATAAGGACATGTTAGTTGAGGAACTCAATATGTAAAAATCCAAATTTACAACCAAGAACCATGAAACCACATCCTAATATGTGTATTGATTCATATTACTTATGGTTAAATCTTGAATGATAAGTTTACAATCAATATGAAAATGAAAACAACCAACCATCCCAAATGTTATGAAAAAAATTTCAAAACAAAAAATTTTATCATTTAATCAATCAATATGAATACATTTCTTCTTTAATGCCTCATAATAAAAAATTGAAAACATTATCAAAATTCAATCAGATTTCAAAACATTTAAATTATCATAAATTTTTTCTATAAAACATAAGAATACACATATTAGTATAAAAGTTTGAAATATTGAAACTTTAAAACCACCGAGCCATGAGAACACCCCTTTTAGAAATTAAAAGTCACCCTAGAAACACCACACACATAACATACATTATAATTGCATCATAAAATATTTTATCAAATATAATACCAGGGACTAATGATATGATTTTTATAATAAGATATCTATCTGCATGTCTTTGAAAAAAATCCTAAAAAAGTCTTTAAAATAATTAAAACATGATTAAAAAATTTATAGTAAAAAATAATTTTATATTGAAGAAATGAAAATAAAAAAATCACAATTCAAAACCAGGAACCATCAAACCACTTCTAAAAATAAAAATTTAGTAATATTACATGTGGTTGAAGCTTGAATTAAAATATTTCAATCCATATGAAATAAAAACGAACCTACCCTAAAAAATGTCACGTAAAAAATTTCAAAATAAACAATTTCTAGTTTTATTCCTTAAATAAAAAATAAATTTCTAAATAAATCTATGATCATAAAAAAATTAAAATATTATCATCATTAAATCAAATTTCAAATCATTAAAATCTCAATAACATTTTTCTTCTAATTTAAAAATTTAAGAATTAGTATAATAGTTCAAGATATTGAAATTTAAAATTCATTAATCCATGAAAATGTCCCTTTTGGAAATTATAAGTCACAAAAATTATTCCATACACATCATATTCATTATAATCGCATCATAAAGTAGTTTATCAAATGTCATAACTGAGGAATTTTTAGTAAAATGTCAATTTTCTTCATCTTTTGAATTTATATTTTTAATAGAAATATATATTTCAAAATGTATATATATTTATTTAATGTCTGAAAATATATTATAAACTAAATTATTTAATAATTATACATTTAAAATTTTTATGTATACTTTATCATATATGAGATGTTTTATTTAAGGGTTAAATAAATTATTATAACATGATTTATTATTTTTATCTATCCAAAGATTTATTTAATTACTAGATATTTTATAAATATATATTAATGTTAATTATATGAATTTATATTTATATTTATTATTTTTATACTAATATAAATAATTTTATGAGTTATGAGACAATAATATATGTTTTCATCTTAGAAGAAATATTTTTTATTCAGAAAAAAATATTTTTTTTATTATATTTTTTTATTTTTAAAATATATTCTTAAATTATTTTATATTTATTTTAATAAATTATTAATATATTTTTAATATTCATGTCAGAATTAAGTGGAAGTTATTTAAAAAAAATTATAAATAAAAAGGCATGCTAATAAATAGTAAATGTTATGTCAATTGATTATTTTTGTTAAACATTATGGTAAAATATTATAAAATTAATTTATAGTTAAGATTATGTTTTTAATGTTTAAAATTATTAGTTTAAAAGTTCAATATTCAAATTCAATGTGTTTATAAGTTGAGTATTACATTTGAATTCGAATTCAATTTAACATAAGAATTTGAGTTTAAATTTTATTCACCTTTTTTTTATTATATATAAAATAATCTAGAACATTATTAAATCCAAATTAAATTAATATTACTTTAAAATATTATCAAAATACCATTTAAATATTATCTAATTAATATAAATTAATTCATATCTCAGGATAAATATAAAAATATTTATTGGTGCAATGTAGTTCTTACACAACATTGAAAAATTACAATTTGATGGATTAAGTAATAAGATTGAGAAGGGATTTTGTGAAAATAAAATTTAAGAGGTTAATATGATTTATAATGATTTATTTTTTTTGTTTATTCAGTAATTTTTAAATTATATAACCTGTTAGCTATTCAAATTCTTACCCAGGGATTACGCAAGGTAAGAAAAGTCAAAATTAAAATATTAAAAATTTTATCATGATATAAACAGGAATAAATAATTTTATAAAACGTTTTATATGATAATAATTATTAACAATAAATTATACATATTATATAAATTTATTTTTTAAAAATAAATAATATATAATTATCAAAGACACTTACACAATGTCGACATACTGCTTGAGCAAGTGGGAGGAAAGTAAAAAATGAATGTTTTAAAATATCTGAAGTTATAAGGTTTAGATTAATTATATCAATTCAAGATTTTATTGAATAAAAATGATATTTATTTAATTATTTAAATATTTAAAGTTTAATTCCATTGTTATCTTGGTATTTTTAAAGTTAAATAACAAGATTAACCCTAAAAATGACTTAAAATGCTATTTAATGGTAAAATTAATTTACAAATTAATAAAAGTATCCTAAAAACTTATCTTGACACATATTTTGACTAGGTATTATTGGAAATTTTATTTTATATCCATTTATGAGTCACCTTCCTTGTGAAAATTATATTTTGTACTCTTAAAGAATGAATATTTACTAAAATGTCAATGAATCTTCTCTACAAAAGGAGACTTATTATACCATTTACAAAGCACATATAATGTTAGTTTTTGTATCCATATTCTAAAAAAATACCTCTATAAACATCAACTTCCACATTTATAAGGCTATGTTCTATCGCAATGTTCATTCTATGAAGGCCTTAGACTCGATCTAAAGGACGTGACTCAAAGATAAATGTAAGGGCTCCCAAGTCACTCTTTCCTTTATTATTTAAGATTTATTTATCTTAATTTTTTTTTCAAATCTTCTCTTATTTTTACAAAATGATTATATTAACATTTTAAAAACACATTTATTATCCATTATTGATTATATTTCATTTATTTTATCTCATTTAACCCTTTTAATATAACGTTATTATGTCAATGTTAGAATTTCAAATTCCATATTTTTTATTATCTATTCTTATCAAACCATTCTATATAAAAATGGAAACCTTTAAATGTTATTTTTAAATATTATTATTATTCATATAAATTTTTAAGATGAAACTAATTATTTTTCAACTTCTTTAAAATCTTTTAGAAATCATCTTTCACATGTTGTTGTTTTACATCATATAAGTGAATGATGATATATAATTTGTAAATTAATCCTTTCATAGATATTCAAAAAAATTAATTTTTATTTTTTACTAAAAATCAAATAATTAAATAATTTTTTTATGATTCTATAATTATAAAATAGTCATGATAATAATGGAATTAAAATTAAACAAAGTTATTTGTATGATTTTAAAATTAGCTTTCCAAGGAAAATTTTATAAATTATAACCATCTTCCAATATATTGAACTATTTATCTTATGGAATGAAATAAAAAATATACTTTGAAACCTTTGGATATTTTTGAACCATTATATAGGGATATTTTACTATTAAATTTATACCAAATATTTTTTATAACTATTTATTATAAAATCTCAAAACAAATGGAACAAGAAAAACTAATCCAAAAAATTAATTATACATGATAATAAATAAATAAAAATGAATAATAATAATTAAAAATGTTTTTAATAAATTAAATAATTCATATAATTTTATTACTCTTGAATTTAATGGATGTACAAAGAGGTTTGGGAGTAGGGTTAAGGGTATTATGATCGAAATTTTCTTTCTTTAGAATAATTTATACACTATATATTTATTTTGTTTTATATGTTTCATATTATTTCCCATTATTTTGTTTTATCATATTTTATATTAAATTTATGGGAATAAAAATTAACTTTTTAAATATTTCTTTAATTTTATTTGACTCATACATTACCAAGCTTTGAGGAGGCTTTATTTTGAACATTTACTTTAAACGTTTTAAATTTTTTATCTCAGATATATCTAAAATTTTTAATAAATAAATTTTTTCTTATATTATTATTTTTTTATCAATATTTTATGCAATTATTTAATTTTTCACTCATCATGAAATTGGTTAACGCATTATTTCAAAATCATTTTATTTACTCTATTTAATTTTAACGGTTATGCTTATAGGTTGAATTTCCATCTCTAATTCACATTATCCATGATATTGTACTTAGATATTTTAGATAATGATAGGAAGTATTATGATATATCTGCCACATTAATTGGGTAATGATTTATTCTCTTGAGAAATGCTGTTGGAATTAACTGTTTATAAGTTATTCCATTACAATCTGTAGAAAATAAATAGTTATATGTTATTCCATTATGAGTAATTGTAATGGTGATTATAACGGTGGTTATGAATATAATATACTAGGAAAACAATCATTGTAAATCTATATACTTGTATATGAGTTATATTTATTATGCTATTTGAACTATATTGATAAGGGTATTATAATTGAATTTATGATTAAATATGAGTTTACTTTTTTATTTGCGTTTAAAGTATTCTCTTATATAATTGATTAAAATTCATGTGGTTTCCTATAACTCAAGGAATAATGGGGCTCTTTATTTATATTTACCATTTACTATGTTTTATATGATCATAAAAGATTTTAAATGATTTTACAAGGCTTATGGATAATTAGAAATGATAATGATGTTTAAATTCAAGTTGATTGGTCATAAAAGAAGAACGTAGAAGAATATGTCTTATGGAAGAAATGAATTCTTATTTGCAACTAGGGTGTTTATGTATTAATAGGGGAAATTTCTCCCAATTCATTAAATCTTTAAACCTAAAAGTCTTGGGAATGTAATTGTTGTAATATTTTTAAATAAAATCATGTAATTATAGGATAATTATGTTCAATCTATTATAGGTGGTATCCAAGAAAGATTTAGATAAGTTAATAGGTTAGTATATTTTTAGATGAGGTAAATTTAAAATGATTTGATAACATCTTGGATTAATATTTCAGTGGGTAATCATAAGTTAAAAGATATAGATACCTTTTAGAGTTCTTATATGATTAGAATGAAGTGGATTAATGTATTTGGGACAATTTTAATGGTATTTTTGGGATGAATACATGATTGAGGTACAAATAACCATTAAAGTTAGTATTTGATTTCATGTAAAGTGATTTTTGTTCATTTGAAAAAAAGGATATCATTTTTTTGTAAAAATATATATAAACACTCAGGATTAACATACATAGGTATGAAATCACTTTAGATGAATATTTAAAACATTAAAAAAGTATATTCTCGAGGATCATAATAGTTTAGTGTCTTTGGAAAATTGGAAAAAAATATTATAACTTAGAGAAAAGTCTTCAATGTTTCCCACAAATATCTTCCCCTTTATTACTTATACTTAAAACCTATCTTCATAACATGTAGAAAGAAAACATAAGAAATGGGTGAGATCATATGCTTAATAAGGGAGGTAAACCTGAGCATAATGGTATTAGAAAGTGATCATAACATTAGAAGATCATACCCATCATATCAGAGATCATAAAAATGAATCGTGACATAAATATTCGATGTTCACAAGACATGAATCATAATGGAATAAAGAGAATAATCCATGGAATAATAACATAGGGATATGAAATGGAATTAGTGGAATATATATATGCCTAAATAATACTATGTCAAGGATACCTACCAAGTCCTTCATTACATGTTAGGCCTCGGATAATAACCCATGTACCTACTTTAGACATGGAATTCCCTCTTGTGTACCCACTTGTTTTAGGCTTGGGATGCCCTCCCATGTACCCTCTAGTTTTGGGCTTGGGATGCCCTCTCATGTACCCTATTATTTCGGGCTTGGGATGCCCTCTTATGTACCCTCTTGTTTTGGGATTTGGATTCCCTCCCATTTACCCTCGTGTTTCATTCATGGGATACCCTCTTGTGTACCCTCTCGTTTCAGGTTTAAGATGCCCTCTTGTTTTGGGCTTGAGATGCCCTCCCACGAAACCTCTTGTTTCAGGATTAAGATGCCCTCTTGTTTTGCGAATGGGATTCCATCCCATGTACACTATTGAGATCATAAATTATTTATTCATACCCAAAGAATTGTTTGTAGATATAGTTCCCACTTATCCCAAAATGAAATCATAAATGAATTTTCCATAATCTAACAAAACATTCATCATATCATGACCCATGAAAAGAGACGGGGTTTGAATGCATCAAATCATAAAACATTAAATGAAATGGGTATCATTAAAATTTAATAATTTTATACCCTATGTAAAATAGATAGTTTTCTGAATCATTTCATTGAAGCATAACCCATGAAAAGAAGTGGGTTCCAAAAAGCATATAACATGTGGAAAAGAAATGAGTGTCGTAAACATCATTCCAAAAACGAATAAACCATTCAAGAAATAAAAAAATGGTTTTATTAGATAATTTCCTTAATAATAATTAAACTATCTCAAAATATTCCATATTATATGGAGAATTATTTGAATGATAACTTGAATAATTTTATAAGGAAAATAACCTTTAATTGAAATTCACTTTTAAAAACATAGACAATATTCAAAATCATTTTCTTAAAAAAAATTTGAAAACACATAAAGTAAGGTTAAAAATATTATAAAACATTTCTAGAGGAAAATTTCTCTTAGACTTTGAAAAATTATCTTTGAAAAATAACACATTTTGAAAAAAAAATTCTTTGAAAATAGATTTGAGAACTTATAAGGAAATCTTGAAAACATTTGAATTCTATTTACCTTAAAAACAATTTAGAAAATTATAAAGAAAGATTAAAAAAAGAAAAAAATCTTCAATGGAAAAAACAAATAAATGGCATTAAATAAATTTAAAACACGTTTTAAACATAAATAATTTTTGAAAACCATTTTTATAAAACTTGGTTTTGAACGAATTCAAATTTCAAACCGAAGAGAGAGAAAATGATTAATTTCCCTTAAAACATTTTCTTAATGATAATAATTTAAAAAGATTTGGAAATAGTACCAATACATGAATATATCATTAATAACCATATTAGAATAAAATTCCCGAGTTTTCATGAAGTGTGGATTATATGATTTCATCAATAGAAGCATAATCATAAACAATCCTGATAAATGATGAGATTGTAGCAAAAAAATGTTTCTACTTTGCCAACTTTGACTCAAACTATACATGATAATATAATATTAAATGAAGAATAAAATATAATGAAATTAATATATTCATGATATAACATGTCAAATGTCAGTGTATACATCTTATAGAAAAATATAGCTGCATAACATGACATTTATCACATATAAGGAAACACGGGACAAAAATTACATTACTCATTTGGTAACAGTTGAACCATAAAACCCATAAAATAAATATCATAAAATGAATATTAAATACCCATAGATTTAATTTTTATAATAATATAATAAATTATCTGTAAATATATACACCACACAAAATAAATTTGTGGTGAATAAGGCATGTATCTCATAGATATAAAAAAGCGAGGTGAATAAACCCTTACCTAAAGTCTTCAATTTCTTTGTACAGTTTAAAAAATCATGTATAATAAATATGACTTTATTATAAATCCACCACATAATAATATTCATGTATATCATACCATATATTATTATATTATGACTTAATAATACCTATTTATTAATAATTCCATCTAAAGCAACGTTTTGGGTAATAACAGCTTTGTTTATCTTATGAGTTTTGACTTGTTATTCTGGATCCCCATACATATAACCTGATTTACATATTTAAAGAATGTAAAAAATTATTTATATATCCTATATATTAATTATATAAATATTTTTAATAATCTATAAAGTATACATATATGAAATGGAATACACTATTCATAGAGATGGTAGGAAATATGTACGCATGAATGTTGTTTTTGTTTTCTTATCATATTAAAAGAAAGAAAGAAAATGAAATATATATATATATATATATATATATATATTATAATTATAGTATAATTATTATTTCATATATATCATATATTTTTACTAAACCCATCTTTAATACATTCTATTAAAATTGTGAATGAATCACATCATTTTGAGGAGGCGTTAGTCCACACGTCCACAAACGATGTTATCGTATTTAAAAACAATAGAAAACATGAAGGTATGTGTTATATAATAATTAAATAAGAATAAATGCATAATAAATATAATTTATTTAACATAAAAACATATTTTCAATCATAATTACCAACAATGATAGGTGGTAAAGGAAAAACCAAAAACATCATTTTGTTAGCCTGTAGTTCTCCATACAATAAGTTCGTTACCCATTATATGGAAGTGTGTGTAAGTCTAGGTTAGAAAAATAGAATAAAAAAATATAAATATAATTAGGAAACTTATTTTATTATATAGGCATGTAATAATTATATTTTATGGGTGAATAATGAAAATAAAACAAAAGATCATGAGGAAGGATATTACCTCCTCTTTGGGTAACACCTTTTGGTTTTCAAAAATGGAATTCCTTGGATGGATTTATGCCAAAATAAAGGTTTATAGGATAAATTTAGTGATTTTTTGAGAACATTGGGGTGAATTTTGGTCTATCCAAAGTGATTTAAAGGATTAAATAGGTTGGATGGGTGAGTGACTTTTCATAGTTGAGGAAGAGTGACATTCATATAAATTTAGGAAAAGGAATTTCACCCATGTTTTACCATGTAAAGTGGAACCAATAAGGGTCCAAAACTGATAAAATTTATGATATGGTCAAAATATTAACATAAAATGGATTTTGGGAAATGGTACAGGTCATTTTGGGCCTTATGTTTATTGGGTTTTCCATTGTTAAGCTATTTTTTCTCTTAATCACTACAATTAATTTTAGTTACTTTCACGAATATTTTTGGTAAAAAACTCATTTTAAATTATTATAAATTATAAATTAGTCTGATTAAAAAAATCTAATCTATTTTTCTAAATTATTATCATAGAAGTGTAAGAAATTAATTTAAATTTAATCCCGCATACGGGACGACAAAGTGGGTTTTTAAAGTAAATGTGTTGAAAAGTTTGAAATATATTTATGTCCAATTTCAATTTGGAATTGATTATAATGACCTAAATTAGATTAATTGATTTATAATTTTACAATATAACCATTTAAAACAATTAAAAATATAATTTTACCCTATAAATTATTTTTATGAAAATGCAGCTTTGAATTAATATTTTGAATTTTTCACTATTCATAAAAAAACGAAACTCCTTAGAAAATACCAAAAATTCACCAAAAATAAATTTTGGTATTCCAATTTCAAAAATGCATTTTATTTTTTCAAAAAAAAATTATGAAATTTTAAATATATAGATTTAAAATGGGTTCTTCATTAAAAGACCGCAAAATTACCTTTTTGAAAAAATACGTAATTGTTTTCAAAAAAATGGATTTATTATTATCTTATACCTATCAAATCTATTGGATGATTATCCAAAATATTGATTGAATATATATTATTCAAATTTTATTTATAATATTACTCAAAAGTGGTTTATTTAATTTATTGATATAAAATTGTGTTTTCTCATAGAAAAATAGTTTTCATAGAAAATTAATTTCTTTATTTTCCAATAGTTATTTCATTCACTTATAATAATAAATAACAAAAGGATTAATTTTACATACACTTGTAAATAATATTTTCACAATTTAGTTAATATTATTCATAACTTCCATTCAAACAACTAGGTTATAGATATAAAAATATTTTAATAATAATATTAATAGTATATTGTAGTTTGGTAAAACTCAGCCTTGTGTGTCACACAAGATATCAAAGGAACATAAAATTGTGTTAAACACAATAAAAACATATTGTTAAGTGTACCTAAAGTTAATCTAAGTGTTGCATATAGTGCAAGATTAACTTGGAGTTTCATATAATGCAAGACAAACATAGTTTTTTCATGTTGAAAAACCAGTATTTAGTGTTGCGTGAAATGAAAAACATCAAAAAGATAAAATTAATTAGAAAAAAATAATTCAAAAAATCTCAATGAGTTACATTCTACCCCCTTATAATGAATCTCTCCCTTAAATTTGACTAATTTATCATAGGTTTAATTCATGAAAGTTACTCTCATATATTCCCAAATCATAAAAATGAATACTAAAACTTCATTTTAAAAGGGAAAGTTAGAAAAACAACAGTTAAAAAATGTAAATCATAACTAGGTTTCTATAAAAGAGAAAATAAGCGAAAACTGAAAACACAGATATGGAATAAGAGTGTAAACAGTCGTAGATATTTATAAAGACCACTGATCACATGAAAGTGGGTGATTTAGATCAATTTAAGAATCATAAAACCACAAACTAAATACGCTTGAAATAGGTTATTAATATCATCAGAAATGATTATAACATGACAAAATATTATTTCAATATCATTTCCTTATGATTTAAATTTTTCAAAAAGAGGTATACTTACTTTATTTTAACATAATTTCACCCTTTTTTGTGCCTAGATCAATTTCCACTTCATATCTTATTCCAATAAATGAAGGTTAATTCATCATTCCTAAAGAACTAATAAATAAAGAGATCCATAAATAGATTGACATTCCATTTTATATACCTTTAGTTAACATCACAAAAAAGGTTATCACATGTTATCCAATATGCATAAATCCTAATATTTCAAGAAAATACATAAATATCTAATACCTCATCTGATTTTTAAAATAAACCATTCCTTAAATGGTTAAACTTATAACCATTCTTAAAGATGGAAGTTCCAAAATTTAGAAATAAGGTCACTACATTACTCCAAAATAGCTTTCCATTAATCTCCCAATATATTATAAAGTTGCTCTTATTTTTCATATACCAAACATGTGAATACATTCATCATGTATTATACACAAACAAGGTAATAACATAAATTACCATAAGTAATTATTTAAAACATGCATGCTTACTTATTCTAAAGTTTATTGGATTTATTCTTTAAATCCAAAAAATGTTTTAAACCTCATCAATGATAACATATAACACTTTTTTAAAAAATCTTTAATATGTTCCAAGTTAATTAGTACCATCCATTTTACTTTTTCATATACATCATATATTTTATCGAAACATCATTATCTCAACATTACAAATATATTGAATGTTATCTTTCCCTTAATCATGTGTTTCCTATGAACATCACCTTCCCAATAAATCAAATTTATAGTCCATCATAACCAGTAAACTTAATCTTGTACATTCTTAGGAAAAAACATAAAAGAGAAAATCCTAATATAGTTCAGAATTCATAATTATTGAATCCAAAAACATAAACACAATTATTATTCCACCTCATCCTTAATCCATTAACAAGGATTAATTATCTTATTCCTGAATAATCCTTACAAAAATATGAAAACAAATCATGTATTAATATTTTCCAACCTAAATTTATTCATGCTTATCAAAAAAACTATTAGAATATCATATACATTTAATATGTCATTCGTGGTTTCTTCTTCATAAGCAGTAAAAACATAACTTGTACAAAAATAATTATTCTCTTCATGATCCTTACACATAAGAAATCGATTTTAATAATTCCCATACTTTCTACATTTGAAGCTTTAATCCACTGATAATACCTTAGGGAGGCCAATATACCAATCCATTTCATTAACTAAACATCTCATTTCCCATTTGTAGTTACTTTCTTTGTGTCCTTCTTTTCCACCATTAAAACATATCTATGTTCCTATAATACATTAACATGGGTTATTCTTTCCAAAATATCGATAAAAAGGAAACCAAATCTTGTTTCCCTGATGGTCTCCATTACCCTAACTCTCATTAAACTATTTCTTTCTCTTTTATTGTGAGTTTGAGAGTTGTTCGAGGAACACATTATTAATCGTATTATGTAAAAACTGATTGTCCATGAATACAACATCCTTCACTCCTGTGATCATCCCATTTGACTGCTCATCAGAAAATTTCTCTATTAATACAACATCCTTCACTCCAGTGATCATCCCGTTTGGAGGCTTATGAGAAAGTTGTCTATCACATTTAATGTTAACTCGGTTCCTTCTAGTTCCCTCCATTGACTAAAACCAAAAATTAGTAGTGTGAAAAGTACATATTGCAGAGGAAACTACATAATAATAAAAAATCATTTATAGGATTTCTAAATTATGACACATTATTTTAAATCTAAGACACCTTAGGATTATCTTTATGTATATAACTAGAAATGTACTTATAAATATTCATAGGGATATCACTAATGTTTTTTTCCTAGTTTCCAAAGGTTGGATAAAACTTTCCTTTTATATCAACTACTGAGATCCAAGATTAATATACATGGACATTACATTATTTTAGATGAATGATCAGAACATTACAAAAGTACATGCATGGGGACTATAATAGTTTAGTTTATATGGAAACATGGAATAAAATATTCTAAATTGGTAAAAGATCTTAAATGCTTCCCAAAAATATATTCCATTTTAATACTTCTACGTAAAACCATTCATCAGAACCTTGAGAAAATAAAAATTATAAAGGGGTGTGATTATATTATCAGTATGGGTAAATAACGGAGATAAACATGATAATAACATTATAAGATCATACCCTGTATATCATATATCATAAACATGAATCATAGAATAAATATTGGTAGTTCATAAGACATGAATCATAAGGGAATCAATAGAATAATCCATGGAATCATAACATTGAAATAAGACATGGAATTTGTGACATACACATAAGAACAAAATAACCTATTTCAAGGAATCATACCAAGACCTTCCTAACACTTTGGGCTTGGGATAATAACCAGTGTATGTACATTGGTATTGTGATTCCCTCCTATGTATCCTCATATTTTGGGCTTGGGAT
This sequence comes from Viscum album, assembly GCA_963277665.1. NCBI lineage: Eukaryota > Viridiplantae > Streptophyta > Magnoliopsida > Santalales > Viscaceae > Viscum > Viscum album. Next base: position 460,115,246 of record OY728126.1, read on the forward strand.
TCCCTCAAATGTACCCTCTAATTCTAGGCCCGAGATACCCTCCCATGTACCCTATTATTTTGGGTTTAAGATTCCCTCCTGTTTCAATCTTGGGATGCCCTCCCATGTAACCTATTATTTTGGGCTTAATATTCCCTCATGTTTTGAGCTTGGGATTCCCAGAAATGTACCCTCTTGACCTCATAAAACATTTATCATTACCTAATTCATTAGTGGGAGATTTAGGTCCCACCTGTCATATAATGAAATCATACATGCATGTTCCACAACATAAAAAATATTCATAATATCATTACCCAGAAAAAGATATGGGTTTTATAAACATAAAATCATAACCCATGAAATAGAAATGGGTATAATTAAAAATTCATGACATCATATCCTATATAAAATAGATAGGATTACTAATCATTTCATCACAAAATAACTCATGAAATGAAGTGGGTTCTAGAAGTATATAACTCATGGAAGAGGAATGAGTATCATAAACATCATTCTATAAAAACTTAAATCATTCAAGAAAGAATATGGATGGTATTATTGTATCATGTACCCATAATTATTAAACTATATCAAAGGATTTTATATTATATATAGAATGTTTTTGAAGTATAACTTAGAGCATTTCTTAAAGAGAATATGCTTTCTTTGAAATTCACATTTTAAAACATAGAACATATTCAAAATCATTTTTTAAAAAGACTCGAAAAAAATTTAATGTATAGATTAAAATCATTTAAAACTTATATTGAGGAAAATACCTCTTCCACTTCGAAAAATGATCTTTAAATCATAAATCATTTTTAAAACCTTTTTATTTGAAAATTTCTTTGAAAACATATAATGTAATCTTGAAAACATTTATAATTCATTTTACTTTGAAATTAAATAGAAATAATATAAAGAAATCTTAAGAAAAATTTAAAACATTTTTACATAAAAAAATATAATAGTGTATTGAAAAAATTAAATTTTTTTAATATAAAACATTTGAAATAATTTTTTAGAAAACATGGCCATGAAAGAGCACAAATTTCTAACCTAAGAGAGAGATACTATTGGATTTCCTTGAAAAATAGTCTAAATTTTCTTAAGTACAGAATAGTGAAAAAATGATTCCAATACATGAAGATATCATTAATAACTAGAGGAGAATAAAATTAATGAGTGTTCTTGAGATATGGATCATAATATTTCATCAATGGAAGCATAATCGTAAATAATCCCGATAAACAATGAGATTGTTATAAGAAACTATTACAAATTTGGTAACAATGAATCAGACTCTAAATGAGAGAACAAAATTATATTAAGATTAAAATATCATGAAATAGTGATATTTATTATATAGAATTTCAAGAGGCATTATATACACCCCATAGAATAATAAAGGTTCATAACATGACATGTATCTCAAAGAAGGCAACTTGAGACAAAACATTTCATTACCAATTTACTAACATTTAAACCATAAACCCTATGAATGAAATATCAAAAAATTGAAATGTAAATATATGTAAATTTAATTATACTAATCATATAATAAATTCCTTATAATTATATACACTGCACAAAAGAAATGAGTGGTTATTAAGGCATGTACCTCACATATATAAAATGAGAGATGAGAAAACCATTACCGCAAGTCCAGAATTTCATTGTACCCATTAAAAAATACATAATAATAAATATAGGTTTATTATAAATATAGAAAACCATATTTATATATATCATACAATATATTAATCACCTATTACTTTATATTACTGGTTTATTAACAATTTTTTGTAAAAGCAACATTTTGGGTAATAACCAATTTTTTATCACACATGTTTCACATGTTATTCTTGATCCTATTACATAGATCATGATTAAATTATTTAAAAAATGTAAAAAATTATTTATATATCATATATATTAATTATATAAATATTTATATATAATATATAAAAGATAGATATATGAAATGGAATATACTGTTCATGGAGATGGTAGGTCGTACGTAACCATGAATGCTGTTTATATTTTCTTATCATATTGAAATAAAGAAATTAAATGATATATATATATATATATATTATTAAAATAAAAATATTATTTCATATATATCATATAATTTTACTAAACCCATCATTAATACATTCCAAGTAATGTGTGAACAAATCACATCACTTTGAGTAGGCGGTAGTCCACACTTCCACAAATGATGTTATCGTATTTACATAAAATTGAAGGAATGAAGGTACGTGGTATATAAAAATTAAATAAGAATAAATAAATCATAAATTACAAATATATAATATAAAAATAGTTTCCATCATAATTATCAACCATGATAAGCGTAAATGGAAAAAAGAACAACATCATTTCGTGAGGCAGTAGCTCACCATACACAAGAATGGTATGTTTGATACCCATTAGATGGAAGTTTGTTTAAGTGTAGGCCTAAATATTATAATAAAAAAATATAAATTTATTTAGTATAATTATGTTATTATATAATAACGTTATAATAATAGTTTAGGTGGTGGAGAATGAAAATAAAATAGAAAAGCTTGAAGAAGGATGTTACCTCTTCTTTGGGTAACTGCTTTTGGTTTTCACCAAAGGGATTCCTCAAATGGATTAGTACCCCAAGGGATTATTCTACGTTAAATTTAGGAATGTTTGGAAGAGATTTTCAAGATTTTTTCCAAGACAAATTGATTGTGAGGTGTGAATAAGTGGGAGGGGTTAGTGGGTTTTTATAGTGGGGGAGGAGTGGCATTCTTGTAAATTTTTGAAAAGGGAATTCCACCCACGTTTTTACTATGTAAATTGGATCCCATAATGTTAAAAAACTATTTAAATTGAGTATAAGGTCTAAATATGAATATAAAATGGATTTTCTTCATGTTTCTAGTTCATTTTGGGTCTTAAGTTTATGGTTTAGTCCTTTGTTAAGCTAATTTTAATCTTAATCGTTATAATTAATTTTAATCTATTTGAAAAATATTGATGGTTGAAACTAAGTTGACGTTAAAATAAATTATAAATTATTTTGATTAAAAATATGGTATCAATTTTTCCAAACTCTTATCATAGAAGTGGCATGAATTAATTTAAATTTAGTCCCACAGATGGAACAATAAAGTGGGGTTTTTGAAGTAAAAATGTTGAAATGTTTGAAATGTTTTTATATAGAATTTAAATGTAAAATTTATTCCAATGAAGTAAATTGGATTAATTGATTTAAAATTTACCTAAATAAACATTGAAACCAATTCAAAATATAATTTAACAATTTAAATTATTTAGATGAAAAAGCAGTTTTGAATTAAAATTTTGTGTTTTTTCACTATTCATCAAAAAATGAGAATCAAAATACTTAAAAATCACCCAAAGTAAATTTTGATATTCAGTTTTCAAAAATAAAGTTTATTTTTCCCAATAAAAATTATAAAAGTGTAAAAAATTATATTTAAAATGATTTCTCCATTAAAAGGTGGAAAAATTACCTTTTAGAAAAAATATATCTTATTATTCATAAAATTTGATTTATTCTTATCTCATACCTATAAAAAATATTGGATGAGTATAAAAAATATTTATATAATAAATAATATTTAAATTTTATTTAATTCATTAATCAAAAGTGGTTTTTATAATTTACTGATATAAAAAATGTGTTTCTCTCTAGAAATATAGTTTCCTTTGAAATGTAATTTCTTTATTTTGAAATAGTTCTTTCATTCACTTCTACTAATAGAAAACAAAATTATTCTTTTTATATACCTGTGTAAATAATATCTTCAAAATTTAATTAAACTTATTCATAAAATCCATTCAAAGAGCTTGGTGGTAGGTATAATAATAATTTAATAATAATAATATTAACAGTTTATTATAGTTTGGTAAAACTTAGATTTCCATATTATGAAAGATATCGAAGGAACTTAGTATTATGTGTAACAGAAGACCAACATTGTGTTGCATGTATCTAAATTTAATCTAATTGTTTCATGTAGTTAAATGTTAACTTGGGGTTGCATAGAATTCTATCCAAACTCAGTGCTTTCATGTAATAAAATCTATATTTAGTGTTGCATGAAAAGGAAACTATTAGAAAGATCAAATTTATTAGAAAGAAAATAATTCAAAAAAATCATAGGGTGTCACATAATATTAAAGGAATAGATAACCTTTGTTAAATTTGAGTTGGTGGAAAAGTTGTTAAGGTTATTTTAGGATAAGTTTAATGGATTTTTGAGAGAATATGACATTGTAACATCCTTCCTTCTCATCATTGGTGTCACGACCCGCCCTCGGAGTCCGTGTCGTGACTACCCCAAGCCCGCCTTCCATAGGCCAGGGGCTGGCGACTAGCACCAAGGTGTAAATCCCGGTAAAAAGGGAAGGCATTGCCTTTGTAAAGTAAACAAACAACACAGAGTAAGCAAGCGAAAAGTAAACACTAAGCAAAAGCAGAGTACAACTGAAAGTGCGGAAAAGAAAATGGGCCAGTATACAAACCCAAACTGAAAGTAAAGTACAACTCGAAAGGGAAAACAACAACTGAAAAGTAAAAGCCGCTACCCGAGCTGTCCACTGGAAATCCCACCTGAAGGGTGGGTACAGATAGCTCCACTGCTCCACGGGTCCCGTCGTCCGCTCCGAACACGACCCGCCCAGTGGTCCACCTCTAGGTACCGTCCTGCTATGCAAGCCTCAGCCAAGATCAATGCTGTCCGTCGTCTGCAACCAACACAATGTAGTGCGGGCATAGCCCGTGCAGGGGTGAGTATAAGCTACTCAGTAGGGACCCCGAGACCCCTGAATGTCTCTCAAAATCCACAAAGGATAAACCACAAAGAAAGGTACAATCACGAAGTAACAACAGACATTGCTTAGGTATATGCCCATACATATACCTAAGTCATCAATTTCAAATACGCTCCAACCTCCGAGCCCAAGTACAACTCAGTCCACACAGGAAAGTAAACGTATTCCACACAGGAAAGAAAAACGTAATCCACACAGGATAGCACAACACATTCCACATAGGAAAGCAACAGGATTCAGCTCACACAGGTATACTTCTTCAAAAGACGATAAAGATGATCTCTGATCCATCTAAGTCGTCGGACCCACGAAGGATCGATAGGTAACTAACCCCCGCAAAAGACCCACACAGGATTGGGCCCACGTAGGACCTGTAGGCGCTGGTTCACACAGCACCGCTGAGCGCAAAGACCCACACAGGATCAGACCCACACAGGATCGGGCCCACACAGGACCTGTAGCACTGATCCACATAGGATCGCTGAGTGTTGTAGTCGTCGTCGTCGAATCCACACAGGATCTCTGTACTGTCATCGTCGCAGTCACAGCAGCAGTAGTAGCAGTAGTAGTCACAGTAACAGTCGCAGCCAGCACTAGGGTTCCCGCACACAGCAAGCTCGTTCGGAGGGTCCGCTTCACGAGCCGAGAGGCTGATACATCAACTGTCACAAAGACCAGAGTTGATGTATCCAAAAGTTCCATATCGTCAACAGGAACTCAACGCAACAGACGGCGCGTCGATCGGACGCCCGGTCTGAGAGTTATTGGCATTTTCGTCCCCGGGGCCCGGTTGGTTTTTAAGGCAAAACCAACCCGACCATACTCCACCTGCGTCCAAACCTCGGGCGGAGTATGCCAAAAGATCCGTCTCACTAAGAGGAACACAACAAAGCTGACGGCACGTCAATCGGACGTTCGTAGCTCAAGATATGAGTGTTTCCGCTCCGAAGGCCCGGTTGGTTTCGTGAACGAACCAACCCGGCCGAACACAAAGTGTTCCGAAACCTTGAGTGCGATATACCGAAACGACCGTCTCGATCCAAGGATCGCGTTGCCGCAGACGGTTCGTCGATCGGAGGTTCGTGGCTCAAGTTATGGCCAAAAGACCAAAACCGATTTGAAACGGGGGGTCCGGGTCCGGGGCGACCCGGCCCGACCCGACCCGGGTCCGACCCGGCCCGGCCGGCGGCGCGGCTGCCTGGCGCCGCACGGAGGCAGCGCGCGGGGGCTAAGCCCCCGCTTGATTGGGATGGCGGCACGGCATAAGTGCCGCGCCCTTTTGGAATCCGCCCCCCCCCCCCTCGTGGGGGCCTGCTTGAAGAAACCGGGGGGCCGCCTGCCCCCCTCAAGGAAACCGCCCCCCAATTAAATGGGGGGGGGGGCTTTAGTGCTGGCTGGGGGATTAATTTCCCGCGGATTTTGACTATCCGGCCGGCCACCTGGCCGGCCGGTTTTTCTCCAACGGGACCGGTTAACCGGTCCCCTTTTTCCGGCTTCCAACGCCGGCGGCCCGGCCGCCGATATTCTCGTCCCGCCGCGGCCCGGAACCGGCCGCGGTGTTCGTCGTCCGGCACGGTGCAACGGCCCCGCGCCCCTCCTCCGCGCCTTTGATTCCCTTCGACGCGGCGCGACGGCGTCGCGTTCTTGATGATTCTTCCAAGGCGCGGCGCGTCGGTGCCGTGTAATAAAATCGGGCGAATAACCGTGTGGTGCGACGGCACCACGCCACCTTGTTTCATCCGCAAAATAAAACATCAAGAACGAAGGAGGGGGTTCGGCCGTGTTCATGCGGTCCGGCCCCCTCACGTTAAACAATAACACATATTTAAAAATCCTCACGTTAGTCATGCTAGAACCACGAACAAGGACATATAAATAAACAATTAACAACAACCACTACCTTGAAAAAATTACATCGCACGTCGGTTATCGCGGAGAAAGGCGTCGCGGCGTCGGACGTAGATTCCGTGGACGTCGGGGTGCGTCCGAGGAGGAAACGACGTCTCTTCACTTGTCGCTATGACGAAGAAGGGAGGTACGTTGTCGTTGGCGATGATCACCACGGTCGGCGACTTCTCCCTTGTCGAGGAGGAAGATGAAGATGGAAGAATCCGGGACGCCGAGTCTTGAAGGTCGTGGGATCGATGTTCTTTGTCAGAGAAGAACTGTTCTTCACGTTCTTCGTCGAAGACGAAGAAGATCTTCTAGTCTCTCAAAGATTCTCCCAAACCTCTCAAGTAACAAAGAAACTAACCAAAAATAAATTAAGCTCACACTTAATTTATTAACACAACCCAACCTTTGAAATTCAAGAGTTTGAATTTCAAAACTCAAATTAAACTCACTTATTAATTATACATGAGTTGTATAATTAATTAAGTGTTAAGTTGTCAAGCTTTTAAGAGGGAGAGAGGGGAGTTAGGGAATTTGAAAAGGTGGGGCTCGGGTGGGCCCCTCCTCACCTTAATCCTATCTTAGGTGGTTAAACCACCCAACTTCCAACAAAAGATTATAACCACTTAAAGATATAAAATAAATATTGTATCACAAATTTATTTTACTCTTCATTTCATCCAGAAAATTAAACATCTCCACCTAGGCAAATATACCACTATATAATGCATGATAACCATAAAATACAACTCAACATTTCATATATCAAAATCATACTCAAATTATGTGCCACAATAGATGTCTATAAGATCAAAGAAAATAGCAGAAGATAATGTAATAAAACTCCAATATGACCACAAGTCTCAATTCTAAACAAGATCCATGATCCAACCTCACTAAAAAACCAATTTATCACAAAGTAGTTCTAAAAAAGTGATACATCACCTTTTCCCATGTCCGAGTAGATGAAATCTACAAAAGAACCAAAGTTCCAAAGAAGGGGTGAGTAATAAAACTCAGTAGGTTTTCCCCAATGACTTCCCTACTCACACAATTGGATATAAGATTTATCAATGATTATATAAAATAGTTTATATTAAAATATTTCCAAAAATTGTTTATAACTAAATATAAACAAATTCTAAAATTTTTTATGTCGAACACTTCCAAAACAGTTTATCACTAAATATAAACTAATGCCAGTGTCACTACATTTTCATAAAAATATACTTTTCATGAAAACGACCATAAAATACTTTGAATCCATTTTTGAAGTTCTATTTGGAATAACCATTCCATTCTACATATTCACATTACCAACAGTGCATGCTTCGTTATGAATATTCCATACTCAAGAGCGGTTTCTCGTTGATCTACCAAGTCATAAATGGAAATTATATCCCATTTTACATTACACCATTAAAAATAAGCATAAGGTCATATTTCAACCAATCCTCATAAATGAAATATTAACACGCACACACACACCAAGTATGTTCCAAAACCATTCCAAAACCATTTGAATAAAATCACCATTTTATTGAAAACCATTTTTCCATCAAACCATTTCAATAAAACAACATTTTTGTTAATTTTTTTTCAAAATATCATTTTAGTATTTCCATAAAAACCATATTTTAAAATAACCATTTTTAGAAAAAGAATAAAAACCATTTTTCACAACAAATCACCAAAAGTACACAATTCCATCAAAACTATAAATAATCACTAAAGAATATTTATTCCATGATTTTCACACTAATTTAATAATCAAATTCATGAATAAAATCAATTTGAAACTAATATATTCAATTTTAGCAAGAGGAGTCGAGACTAAATCTACCCACCCCAACATTTTTTATGAATATGAAAAACTGATGAAGAACGCTCATGAAATCCTGTCCGAATTCTACGAAACATCCTTAGATTACTTCCCATATCAACAACTCGACCAAATAACATCACCGCTGGCATCCACAATTTTATATCTACCCCTAAAGGGAATATATTTGAGAAAACAAGAGGAAAAGGGAAGGGGATCTAATTAGATATAAGAAAACATGACAATAATGGTGAAGAAGAAGAACTTTCCATGATTAATCTTTTTCTAATCACCAAGATAAGACTTCAGATCCCCTCTAGAATAATGGGAGAACCTTATTTGTCCTTAGGATAATCAGAATCACGAGTTAGATCCATTTTTTGGTAAAAAAGAATCCTATAATGACAAAAACGTGTGATATCCACTTTGTAAGGATCTCACTTTAACCTTGTGCATGGTTTAGTCGCATAGTTAGACAAACTGTGTGCTAGTCGTACATTAGATATTGCCTGTAAAAACCCTCACTCGGTCTCCTTGCATGACCTCTTTAACTATGCACTCACCATGCTGAAGCTACTATCCAACATCTACAACTCTGTATAGTTTCTCCTATGATTTACGCACAATTTAGACAAACCGTTCACAAACCATGCACCTCCACTTTAGCCCCCAAAAACTTCTTGAAATTTCTCTGAACTCTCCCGACCTCCACCCTTATACTTTATATAAAAGAAAATAATAAATAAAATATCACATACCAGAAATCGGCGGTACTATATTCTCCCCACCATTGGTCTTTTCGTCCCCAAAAAGTAAAATACCATGAGTGTCTTGAAAGGGTTCCAACCATTACTCTTTCATTTCCTTCTTGCGTTCCCATGTATCTTCATAAACATGACCATATTTCCAAAAAACCCACAATAGGCTGATTCTTTTTTCCCGCAAGACTTTATCATGTCTATCGATAATCTGCATTGGGATATGTACCAAGGAAGCATCCACCTCTAGGTCAACGTGATCTTATCTGATCATATCGTCAACATCAGGCTGATACTTTTTCAACTATGATACATAGATTACATTATGCCCCACATTGAACCATGGTGGTAATTCCAACCGATATTCCACCTCTCTAAACTATTCTTGTATCTCAAAAGGTCCTATGTATCGAGAAGATAGCTTGAATAGCTTCCCAAAATGACGATGTGCAAGCCATGGAGAGATCCTTAAGAACACATGATCACTCATTGTGAAAGACAATGGTCTTTAGAAATGTTCTGCATATGATTTCTAACAACTCTAAGCCGTCTCTATCCTCTTTATTATCAACTTAATATTCTCCATTGTTTCTTAAAAGATTCTCAGCCAGACTAGTGAAGTATAACCTATTTCCACCCAACAAAGTGGAGAACGATAAGGATGGCTATACAATGCTTCAAATAGAGCGATATGTATCAAGTCTTGATAGCTTTCATTATATAATAAATCCACTAAGGGTATATGCTCCTCCCATGTGGAACCAAAATCAATAACACAATACCACAACATGTACTCCAACGTCTGTTTCATCCTTTCGTATTTTCCATACATCTGAGGATGATAAGATGTACTTATAGTCAACTGAGTCCTAAGGGATTTTTTTAAGGATTTCAAGAAATGATATGTAAACCTCATATCTCTATCTAATATGATCAAAAAAGGAATTCCATGTCTCTTAACCACTTCTTTGATATAGATTTCGGAAAGATCCTACACTATATAGGTTTAATGAATTAGGATGAAATGAGTCGAATTGGTAAGTCGATCCACTATCACCCATATGGAATCACATTTCCAAATCGTTCATGGGAGAACTGTAAAAAAATCCATCCCGATATGCTCCCATTTACACACTGGAATAGGTAATGACTACAACATACCCACTGATCATTGATGTTTGGACTTAACTTTCTGACAAGTTAAGCACTTTGCAACAAACTCAACCACCTTCCATTTCATACCCATCCCCCATAACTATGCCTTAAATGATTTATACATCTTTTTTATCTCTATATGTATAACACATATTGAATTATCGTAAGCATGAAGAAGTTGTTCCTAAAAATCCATAGGTATAACCATCAAATATATGAACCAAAAAACTGAACTCCCATCATGTTTCTATCCCTCAATGGTCTCCCAACTATTGAGTTTTTAACTCATAACTAGGCATTTTACAATGGATGTTTTTTCCTATTTGACAATCTATACCAAATCAGAAAAAAGTGTGGATGAAAAGAAAGCTGCATCATCACCTCAGTCTTCACATACCATAATCATGTTGTCTCAAATGACACTAAATTCCATTCATTTGAAGCTTTTTTTCTAACTAAGCATATGAATTTCATCTTAATTAAAATGCCACTGAATTGAATTTACCTAGTGTAAACATTTAGGGAAAGTTGAACATTTGAAGATACTCCATCCATCTTCTTTACCTCAGATTAAAATCACATTGTGAAAAAATATATTTCAAGCTCTTATGATCTATGAGTACAGTAAATTTCTCACTAAAGAAATAATTATGCCATGTCTTCAAAGAATAGACAATCGTAGCTAACTCCAGATAATTTTTTGGGTAGTTATTCTCATTCATCATCAACTACATTGATCCATAAGAAACAACATGATCTCCTTGCATGAGAATTCATCCCAACCCAGATCCTAAAGCATTATAGAACACCACATATCCTTGTTTTGATTCTGAAAAATCTATATAGGTGCTGATGTAAGGATAATTTTCATCTCTAGAAAATATTTATCTCATTACTAAGTACATTAGAATAGAGCATTATTTCTTATTAAATCTTTCATAGGTGAAGCTAGCTATGAAATTATATGGCCAATAAAGCATATTTCTTATATCCAAAAATCACATGTTTATAGTTTTGGAATACAAATGATGTTCTATTTAGATTCCTAACACTATCTCCAAGTGTTACTCATGCTCAACCATTGTCCTTGATTACACCAACATGTCATCCACAAAAAATATAAAAAAATAATCTAGATATTTATGGAATATCCAATTAATAAATGCCATAAAGACTACTAGTTCATTAATAAGACCAAAAGGCATGACAATGTATTTGTAGCGGCCAAATATGCTTTTGAAATATATCCTTGGAATATCCTTCTTCCAAACTCACAATTTGCGATATCCTAATTGCAAGTCAATCTAAGAGAACTGCTAAGATCCCCTCAATTGATCGACAAGATCATCAATGCATGGTAGTGGATACTGATTCTTTATCATAACTTTTCTATGTTTATGATAATAAACACACATCCTTGGAGTTCCATCTGCTTTCTTCACAAACAATATGAGTGTTGCCCATAGAGAAAAGATCAGATGAATGAAGCCTCAGTTATCTAGCTCTTACAACTGAACCTTCAATTCCCTTATCTATGTTGGTTCCATCCTAAAAGATGGAAGAAAACTAATATTGTTCCCTGGATGGAGATCAATAGTGAACTCCACTTCCCTTAGAGGTGGTAACCCTGATAAGTTATTTGGAAAAAAATCTGTAAATTGATCCACAATTGATAGAAAACTATTTTCCTCAATCTCTTCCATTGATGCCAATGTCAATGTCACTAATTAGTGAGTGATTTTTCCCACTACTGGTGCCAACAAGCCCACTACACCTGCCATTAAAACCATTTCTCCTTTAAAGAAACACTAGACTCCATCCACAGTCGTAAAATTAACTATCCTTATATAACAACCGATGTGAGCCTTGAATGTTGTCAACCAATCCATACCCATGATTACATCATAAACATCCATCTACAATATTGAGAAGTCCCATTTTATCTCATCTCCATCAAAAGTTATGGAAAATTATCTACACATGAAATATCTACATTCTATTTCACTTATAAGAGTTTGATGTTTTTGAAGAGGGGGAATAATTTCATGGTTTAAACATAGAAAATAAACAGCATGAGCATCAATTATGGAATGTGATGAACCAATATCCAACAACACTTTCATATGGGTAGAATTTAAAATAATCATACCTCTCACCATAGATGGTCTAGCCTGATCATCCACAATCATCTGCTTATCTCCATACAACTGATTCATTGCTGCACTCTGCTCCTTATTTCCTTTCTGAGATTTCCATTGCTGAGGAGTCATGGTATCATTAGAATCACCATGGATTTATCTGCTCTACTGATGAGACTGATCCTGGTGTCCTCTCCCAGTCAAAGCATATGATGTCAACAACACATGAGAAGTGTCTCGATCACCTGACCTCGGAGTGCTGTGATATTATCATTTAAAATGTCCCATCTTGTTGAAATTATGGAATTCTCTTGGTGGTGTTGTAAACTCTCACTTCATGTGGTCAAAGTATCCACATTTGAAACATACTACCTCTAACATGGGATTCATAGGAAGATTTACTGATCCAACTATATGATTATCGTTTCCGCTCCCACACTAGTAATAAGTGTCCCTCTTCCTCTTATTCCTAGAATTCGAGTTCCAAACATTCCCCATGGGTATCAACATACTTTATCTTCCCATATCTCATGAGATGTATCTTTGATCAACCATCACTCTATTGGCCATATTTGTATAGTCAGTAATAAAGAGCACAACTATCATAGAATGAATCTCATATTTTATTCCTAATTCAAAGACATGTTCTTCTAGGACCTCACTAGTCGCAACCTTAGGCGAAAAGAACACTAAATTCATGAATGTAGACATATACTCTATGACATAGAGATATTAAGACTTCAGGATGAAAAATTACATTTATCTCTAGATCTTGAATATGTGAAGATATAATTGTTTGTTAAACAATTCCTCCAAATCCTCCCAATTAAAACCTTGATCCACTTTATCATGTAATATTATTTCCCACCACTGGCATGAAAGATTTTCAAGCACTCACATCACTAGATTGACGTTGTTATACAATGGTGTGCCGATGAATTTCAAGATATGAATCATCATATTAAGCCTTTCCTCATCTCCTTCATTTTCAGAATCACCCATGAAGATGGGTAGATTCTGTTTCTGGAACAGGACAAAATGGACCGCTTGATTTGGCTCATCCCTCTAGTTCCCAAATTCCACTGATTGGAATTCCTAGATGATACTCAAAACTAGCTATTGGTTCACATGTGTTTCAAGTAAAACCACATTCTCCATAGTTTCTTATAGTTGGTTTCTATGATGACTACCATGTCTTTGTTTCTAAACCAACAATAAACTCCGCAAGTCTTACTCTCTAGAATTTTAGAGCTTAGAATTTCAAAATTTATCCCTTTAACCATCACAATATTATTTTCCAAAATCAAACATATATATATATATATATTGAAGTATTTTTGAAAACATTACACTTTATTTTAGAAAATCAACCTATTTTTAAAAAAACTGCTACCAAGTTCCTTTTCAAAATATTTGATTTGAAAAAAATTTAAAAAATTTCAAAATCAACACTTTTTTACAAACCCATAGAACATTACTCAAAATGATGTATGAAATTCTCGTGGGAAGTAATTCCTCTAATGGATGTCATGATTTTCTCATTGGATAATCCCATGATAATGAGATTTCAAAATCTTAGAAGTGTCTCAAAAACACTTATGTACCCAAATCTCTGGTAATGTAAAGTTCATCCTAAACTGGTTAGTTACATCCTTTTATGATTTAAAATTCATGTTCTGATAATCCTAATCCTTTATAAGATTATAACCAAAATAATAGACAAGAATTATTTCAACTTAAAGAATGAGAAATCTGAAGACCACTTGTTCTACAAAGGAAGGACCTAGCTGATACCACTTGTAACAACCCTCATTCTCATCATTAGCTTGAGAATGTGGTATGGTGTTACTTAGCCTTTAAATGCATCCCCAATAAGGCAAAGGCTGGAAATAAATGCCAATGTTTTTCAAAAAATTTAGGTGATGATTTAACCTTTAATAATGAAACAACTAACCAGCAATACATAACCAAACATACCACTGTATGATGCATGATTACTATAAAAGACAACTCAACATTTCATATACCAAATCATACTCAAATAAGGTTCCATAATGGAAGACTACAACATCAATGCAAAAAACCAGAAGATAAACTAATAAAACTCCTAGATGACCAAAAGACTCCATGATCCATAATCTCCATTCATCAACATCACCAAACAGGCCATGTATCCTGAAGTAGTGCTAAATATGTGATACTTTACCTTTTCCCATGTTGTAGTATACGATATCTACAAAAGAACCAATGTTCCAAATCATGGGTGAGTACTAAAACTCAGTAGGTTTTCCCCCAATGAATTCCCAACTCATTCCACAAGTATAGAAGAGTTTACAACATTTATATAAAATATTTTATATAAAACAATTTCACAAAACAATTTATAACTAAATATAAACAACTTCTAAAACAGTTTATGTAACACACTTAAAAAAAATTTAAAACTAAATATAAACTAATTACAATGTCATTAAATTTTTAGCAAAATCTATTTTTCATGAAAACAACCAACCAATACTTTGAATCCATTTCTCATGTTCCATTTGGCTTAACCATTCAATTCCACATATACACATTATAAATCATTAATGCTTCATTATGATAGTCCCATAATCATGAGCAGTTTCTTGTCAATCTACCATGGGGTCACAGGGGAATTATATCCCATATTCTATTAAACTATTGGCACTAGGCACAAGGTCACATTTCTACCAAGACTCATGAATGCAATATGAACTCACACACCAAGTATTACCAAAAAACATTCCCAAACCATTTCAATAAAAACAACCTTTTATTGAAAACCCTTTTCCCATCATCCCATTTCAATGAAACACTATTATTTTTTATTTTTTTCCAAAAAACATATTTTTATATTTCAATCAAAACTATATTTTAATAAAACAATTTTAAAATAAAGAAGCTAAACCACTTTTCACAACAATTCACTAAAATTACACAATTCCATAAAAACCATAAATCATCACTAAATAAGATTTGTTCCATGATTTTCACACCAATTTCATAATAAAATTAATTCAATTAAATCAATTTGAAACTAACACAATCAGTTATATAGAGATGAGTCAAGAGTGAAGCCACCTACCTTAACCATTTTGACAAAAACTAAAAACTAACAAAGAACACTCATGAAACTGGGTAATAATTCCACAAAACCACATCAGATCACTTACAATATCAAAAAAGAGACCAAATAACATCATAATGGGAATAAAAAATCTTATATCTACCCATAAAAGGTGTAGATATGATAAATAGAGAGGAAATAAGAAGTGGATCTAAGAAAACATGATAATAACGGTGAAGAAAAAGAACTTACCATGATGAATCAGCTTCTATTCACTATGAGAAGCCTTCAAATCACATTAAAAATGATGGGAGGACCTAATTTGTCCTTAAGAGAAGAAAAATACCAATTTATAGTCATTTTGGGTGAAAAAAAAATCCTATAGAGTTAGAAACAAGTGAGATCCAATTTTTCTAGTTTCTCACTTTAACCCTACACATGGTTTAGTCGCACAATTAGTCAAACCATGCACTAAATATGCATTAGACTCTTCCTAGGAAAACCCTTTAATGACCTCCTTACGTGACCTCCTTAACCGTATACCCACTGTGCCGAAGCTATTGTTCAACATATGCAAATCTGCACAGTTTCTCCTATGATTTTTGCATGCTCTAGACAAACCACACACAACCCATGCACACCCCTTTATCCCCAAAAACATCTTGAAAGTTCTCCAGACTCCCCAAAACTTCACCCTTATTCTTTATGTACTTGAAAATCATAAATAAAAGGGTTACATACAAAAAATTAGGGGTAATACAAAGATTGATCTATACATAATGTTATTATATTGTTTTTGTCAAGGTGAATAATGTTATCAAGGGATAAATGTTATGTTAATTTTTGGGAATATAGGTAATTGTGGTTTTCATGGTTTTTGGGTTTTGGATTTAGTAATGAATAATTCAGTAATTTATAGTGTTTTGGTGATTTTTTTAGATTATGTTATTATGAATAAGATTATAAAACATTAGGCAACCTAAATAAAACTCAACTAGTCATTGGTTGAACTAAAAACTTCATATGATGACATAATAGTGTTATTGGTTGAATTTTATTTATGAAAATAAAATATGGGAATTAATAAATTTACCCATAAAAATTGGGAACTTTAAAGAAAGTTGGTATTCTAGTTAAATGATACATCTAATGGAAGAGGTATAAGTAAAGGTTCGTAGTCAATTATTTTAAGGAAGGAATTTAATTCTCTAAAATTTTATCTTTGGTATTTTAGTATAATACCATTCAATCCATGATCATTTGGTTTCTTTTAATGGATAATATCTTTCTAAAATTGGAATAAAGACGAATTTTCTTCAAAAATATCTTGAGGTGGAAATCTTTGTGAAACAATCTATTGGTTTCATGGATGAATGAAATCAAGACTTGGTTTTTAAACATAACAAAAAGTTCCTATGGGTTAAAAAATTACTAAGAATATGGAACCTGAAGTTCAACTATTTCATAGAGGAGAATGGATTCAATCACAGTAACATAGATAATTACTTCTAATAGAAGGTATAAAATGTTATAAATTTCATCATTCTACTATTGTATGTGGAATACATGTTTCTGATGTATTGGTTAATCAAATAGATCTAGGAGATAAAGAAGTTATTTTCAAGTATTTTTAAAATGAAGGAACTTAGAAAAGTAAGTAAAATCCTTGGAATTTTGATTTATTGAGATAAGAAGACCCAATTTTTGGTTTTATATTAAAAAGTGTATGTTTTGAAGATCATATAAATGTTTTCATTGACCGAATTTTAAGATGTAGAAATTCATCTTATTGGAGAATTATATATTCTTTTTTGGTTTTAAGTCTCACATATTACATGATGTTCACTCAACCCTATATTGCTTATGAAGTGGGAGTGGTCAATGGGTTCTTGTAAAATTTATGGAATAAACATTGGGAAGCAGTGAATCAAATTCTATGTTATGTGAAAGGAATGTATGATATGACCTTTTTATTTAGATATGATGACCCATTGGTTGGGTATGTAGATAAAGACCTTGCAGGAGACTCATATTCATGAAAAAGAATAATTGGATAAGTATTTACCTTCTATTAAAGCACAGTTAACTGGATATAAAGGTTGTTACTAGTAATTGTACAATCCGTAACAGAAGTAGAATATGTTTTGGAAATGAAATAATTCAAGGAAGTTGGGTAGATAAAATGTATAAATGAGGATCTAAAAATTATACAGGAAAATTCATTGATATACTGTGATGGTCATAGTTCAATTCATTTGAAAAAAAATTCTGTATTTCATCCAACTATAAAACACATCAACCTAAAGTGCAATTATATACAAAATTTTATTGAAGATGGAGTATTGGGGTTATATAAGATAACATAATGAAAAAACCAAACACACACACACATATATATTTATATTCATAAAGTCGTTAGTTTAGGATATTCTGATTCAACATCACACCTTAGATAGATTTGGGTGATTGAAAGAGAATGAAAGTTGTGAATTGAATACAACAAAATCGTTGAGGATGATTTTCTTTTTCCAAATTGTTGTTGGATGACATGGAGTCCTTGGAGTAGTATTCATGTTAGATATTGTTAGGATTGTTAAATTTATTCTCATGATGGAGTAGTTTTACCATAAGGAGGAACCTTTGGAATCACTTTAGCCAGGTTAGAGTGAAAAAATGTTCTTCAACATTTTGAAAATGTGATTGTCCGAGATCATAGAATTTTGATGGATTCTCAGTTAGTGATTAGGATAATGAATGTTTGGAAAGAGTTTCTATTACTATAAGGAAATAATGAGATTTTTAATCAAAATATATAATGTAATTTTTTGAAAAAGAGTGAGTTACTAGGAACACTATTTTTTTTACAGGTAACAGGGTGTTAGACTGAATAAATATACAGAGAACCAGTAGTTTTATAGTTTAACATATGGTAGAAGAAAAATAGTGAAATTCGGTGTAACCTGATGACTAGGTGGGACCCTCTATATCTAGGGGTGGGAACACTTCTCTATGTTTTCAAAAATTTAATTCTTTTTGATCTACATAGATGGATAGTCATAAGAGATTATAACCTTTGTACTTTTGATAGAATGAAGAGAGATTCTTCTCTCCATGGATGTAGGATGAAATTCCAAACCACATAAAACATTATTTGGTCCTTTAATTGATGATATTTTTCTTTCATATCCTTAATTGAATGATTATATGAGTTGGAGTAACCATTATTGAGTAAAAAATTTATTATAGTGATTTGGTTGAAAAAAATCTTCGAAGTTCCCAAACATTTACATTTATATCATTCCACTCAATGATTTATTTCATCCATCGAAATATTATAATGGTGAAGTAATAGTGAGAAACGTTTGGTGTGGGATTATTAATAATTAACAAACTATATTAGATAATTTTTAACTCTCCACCACATTTCATTCATTACAACACTCATTGAGTGAAATATTTGACAATTATAATGTCACACATGTGTCGCACTTCATATGCCATGATAACCCCTCCCTAATAACCCATGTAAAGGAATAATACTTGATCAACAATACCATAATAATCCAATCCACATAGGTTAAATTTCTCAATCTCATTATACTATAGGGCTAGCCCACAAGTAAATCATCAAATCCATAATTCCTCATTACACACATGGATTCTCATCAATCCATGAAAAAAAAATTCAAAATGAATACCTAATGCACAGTTAACCTCAAACATCAAAGAATTTCACAAAAATCGATGATAAAAATTACTCTTTTGTTCCTAGTTAGAGTGGTACTCTACAAAACCTCTACACATGTTTATATTTATTATTTAACTCAAGTTCAAATGAATGAAATAGTTGTACTCTATCATACCACCTATTCGCACAACCCGACTCATAGTCCCATGAGTCTCACATCATTTAACCTTTGATCATGAATCTAAACCACTAACCACACTACACTACATGTAATAACTATCAATGTTCAAGTAAATAACATGATTAACCCTCATTCAAAATTATATATGCATGATTCCTATCTCCAAGGTACTCATAAATTTGGGCTAACCCCTCACTTAGGATACCCTCATTCATCAAGAATCATCTAAAAAATAATAGGAAAATACGTTTATATAAAATCCTAAATACTAATTCAACAAAATTCATATTTCTATATCAAGGGAACCAGTCTCTCACACCTATCCCATATACCATTTATTAAAAAATATATACCTCAAAATAAAAAATCAATTCTCTTGTCTCAAATATCACAAGGCCACTCACATGCCCACACCCTCACTTATAGGTTCTCATATATACACATCTGGTCTAACATGTCGAGTCAACCAACCATCATAGACCATCCATACTCATCATCACCCACATACCAGACTACCCCTTAAAGAATAAGTCATATCCATGTTCATATGACCATATCATCCCATAATGATTCATATTGTGTAATTCCAAATTAATAAGCTTCAGTTAAGTAAAATTTCACCAAGAAGCTATATGGGAGAAACCAAATTGGTTGTTTTTGATACATCGAGAAACCGAACCATGTGAGTATCACCCATAATTAGTTCATTACGAAGGTATCAAATTCTTGTACCAACCCACCCAAGGTCAACTCTATATTCCCCACATAGAGGGAATGTATAGGCATTATCTAAGAGAACCTTATGATGGGTTCCCCAGTACTTATCCTCAGAATAAAATACAATAATTCATCTATGTATAATGTTATGAATATTTTATATAATAAAACACTATATAAGTTGTTATTATCAATTTAAAAAAACCCTATATCATTAGGGAAATCATTCACATTCATGAACATGAATTTCATATGAATATTATATGCTAAAAAATGATTCATGCACACATGTCTCTTTCCACTACGGGAAAAGAGGAAAGACATAAATAAAAATACCAAACCAAAACATCATATTTGAATAAATATGTAAATCATAATATAAAAAACTAAGATCAACCATCCCACATATTTGGTACCCTTGACTAACCACTAAAAGACGTGTTCATAACACACCATATCAAGGTCCATCATAAACTCCAAAAAAACCCTATTATCTATTTACCATACCCTAAATAAAAATATAAATAAAAATATGATTTAATATAACTTTGTAACCGATATGGGATACAAAACCCTAATAGGATAGAAATGATGGTTCTAGATAGTGTATGTGACCCCTCAAGTGGATAATATATGAAAATATTTTAGACAAGACATGGGTGCATCAGGTGCATGGAATTCTATAGGTTATAAGGCGGGACTCGGTTACCCTCCACATTAATCTTAGGTTTTGGGGTATCAAGTAGTTCTCCCCAGGTGTTATTATTATAGTTTTTGGGTGTGATGTGATTCCTTTTGTGTGGTATGAATTATGTTCAAAGATATACAACACTAACAAAAGTTAGTATGGTCGCTACCAGGTGTCACCTTTGAACCTAAGGATTGGAAGTGGATATTTTTATTGCACTTTTTCACTTTATATTTTATTATGATCATATCATTTATTCATAAAATACTTTATTAATTATATTAGGGACACACTTGGTGGACACTTAATGAGTTTTACTCACACTCTTCTCAAGAAACCTTGGCACTTTGGTACCTGAGAAGACCTCATGATCATTAGTTCATGTAGGGAAGATGCCCAAAATGGGATCCTTAAGTTGGTAGCATGGATAAAGTCAGGATATGAATTTAATAATCTTAGGGATATTAGTAGATCCTCCTTGTATTTTTATTATCTTTTTTTTTGTATATAAGATCTTCTCGGTGGGTGATTAATTGGGATGAATGACTTTATATATTATAATTGTTATAGAATGATTCTTTTTAATTTATTTTTTTAAAAATTGTACTATTTTTATATATTTTTTTTACTCTAATATGAGCGTATAGTCTCTCCATGAAACACCATAGAACCTTGATACAAGTAAAATGTATTTGGAGTATGGTGAGGGACACATGAGGTTATGTAATTCCATTGGCAAGGACACTAGCATGCAGTCTCATATTGGAAATGAGAAAAATGGTATTAGATCTAATACATAGTTGAAAGTATAGTAACACTTCCTAGTTTTGAGGTGATGGTTTAATAATGATGACATTGTGATTTAAAGGGTGGAGAGTGTAATGTACATAAAAAATTTAAGACATAAAAGGATAATTTTAATTACCCCAGGGTGTGTTTGAGTGAGTACAAATCACACTTAAAGGGAATTTCTTAGCCTTTATGGAAGATCATTAGTCTGATAAGTGACCATAGTGGGTAATATGATGTGGTTTGTTAGGAAGAAATAAGAAGTATTGAAAGAGATCCATGAGGTTAGATGACTAGGTTCATGGTTTGATAAGGTCTGGTTATGATAGTTCACCCATCAATTATAGTATTAAAGTGTATTATATCATATGATTACACTAAAATACTATTTTACTAATCATACCTTACGATTGGATAGAGGATGAAGCATGATAACATTATTTATGAAATTAGAAGACATATCATATGACATAGAAAATATCACCCTAAGAAAAAGGTCTTTGGGGGATATATTCTTTACTTTGACCATTATTGTTATACCAAATCTATTTTGGAACTATGGACCTAAAAATTCCAATAATAATGATTAAAAAATACAATAAATGAATAATATATCATAATAAGTGAATATATAATAATAATAACAATGAAAAAGTTTAGTAATTATGTAAATAATCAATATAATTTTATTAATCAAGAATTTAGAGCATGTACAAAGAAAGTCAAGACTCGATAAAAGGGGATTCTCATATCTATTTTTTTTCTTTGAGACATTTTACAAACTATTATTCTATTCTATTTAATATAAATTGTATATTTTCCCATGAATATATTTTATTATATATTATATTCAATAAATGGGAATAAACAGTCCATATCACATAATTTCTTTTTTGGGCTTTGGATCATATATTATAAAGATTCCAAGCAGTTTTCATTTTAACCATTACATTAAATTTTGTGAAGTTTCTCTCTCAAAACACTATTCAATATTTTCTAAGAAATTTATTTCTCATATTATTATTTATTTTTATCCGTATTATATACTTATTTTAATTTTCTTCTCAACTATTAATTGGTTAACCCAATATTTTAAAATAATTTTATTTTTTTAGGTAAACTTTAATTCTTATGTTTGTGGGGTTAAATGAAAATTACTATGTGTCTTATTCATGATATATAACTTGAAAATTATAAGTGACGATAGGTGATATTGGGATATATTTTTCCATATCATTGAGTAATGATTTATTAATTAATGATATGACATTGGAATTACTTAGTTATAAGTTATTATGTTATGGGTTATAAGAAATAAGAGGCCATAAGTTATTACATTATGGATTATTTTAAGGGTGATTACAAATATAATATCCTAATAAAACCTCCCTGGTGATCTATCAGATTACAAATGAGTTTTCATTATGATCTAATTTAAACTCTTTTGATATAATTATTTCAGTTTAATTTATGTTTTAATATGAATTTATGATATAATATGAGTTCAAAATATCCTCTTATGTCATTTATTTAAATACATTTGTTTTTCTATAAATCAAAGACTAAATGTTTTTTTTTGTATTTGTTTACCCCATAGTGAGTTTTATATGATCATCCTATATTTTGAAATTATTTTACGGGGATTAAGGATGAGTATGAATGATAAAAAATTCGAAATTAAAGTTGTGTAGTCTTAAATGAATAAAGTGGAAGAATATGTCTTATGGAAAAAATGAATTCTTACTAGGATTTGAAATGTTGGTTTACTATATATTACTAAGGGTTAAATGTCTCTATTCTCTAAAACTTTAAATCTAAAGGTGTTGAGAATGAAAGTGTTGTAATTTTTATTATAAGAACATGTAATTAAGGTTTGGTAATGTTTTATTTATTATATCCAATATCAAACTAGTGATTTATGAGTTTCTTTTGAAAATCAAAAAGTCATTACCATTTATCTTTTGATCAAATGTTGTGAAAAAACATGAAAGTAACAAAAAACTAATTAACCAATTAATATTTTATTTTGTAAAAGGTGAGACTAAGTCCAAGTGTTAATCCTTAAATATGTAAACCTTCTTTGAAATGAGAACTCACCCAAGAAAATAATGTTACCTAGAAATCATATAATCCTTGGCCAGTACCTACAACTTGGTTATAAATAAATATTTTAGACATTCATTAGAAACAAATTAGTATCATAATAAATTATAGAAATCAATATTTATGATAAATAAATAAAAGAAACATGATATAATTGTTAGTTTAAGAAATAAGTTAGTTATTACAGACAATATTTAGTCCGTAATCCTACTATATTTAAAGTGGATCCTAAAAAAGCGAAACTATAATAAAACAAAAAATTGACGAATGTATCAAAAGAGAGATAATAGTTAAAAAAATTATATAATTTCAAAATAAAAATAAATTGGTAATGTAATAATAATTTTTTAATAAATTTACTAATGCATCTAAATTCATGTTAACAAATATCAAGAAGGTCCTTCTCCATAACCATTATCACTACTACCATCATCAATATCATCAACATATTATTCATTTTATATTGTACAAATATACACTTCCATAACAGAATTACTACCACCACCACCAGCATTAGTATCATCATTACAACCACCATTATCACTACGCATATATATAAATACACCACAAAATGACCACCATCCACAACTGCACCAAATAATGATTATATAGAGGATTTAATCGAATAAAACTATGATTAAATGTCTCCTAGAATAACATATTATATAAATAGGAATATAGTGGTCATCTGCTGGTGAATATACTCTATTAATTTTTCCATTTTGATGAAACAGTTCCTTATAGATGAGAAAGTAGAAGAATTACTGGTGATCACTAAATTCTAATAATTTTAATGTTTAATATTCATTCCATTCCAAAAAATACACCAATGTGATCATGATTGAGACATTACTGAAATGATCTATATTTAAAAAAATTAGTGACTCAAATTTTTTAGATAGTTCATTTATGTCTTTATGATCTTAGAGGTGATGAGAGAAGGTTGGAGGGAAGTGGTTGGAGTTAGACATGAAATTTAATCCCGAAGGAATGAGTTGGGGCATGAACCATTATGTTTAACTATGATGGGTTGGTTATATAACATAGTTTTTCTATAGTCTATTGTGTTGTGTCATGAATATTTGATTTGTGGTGTGGTTCTTGTGTTGTAATACAAGATATAAGCCACGAGGTTCTGGTGTTGTGTTGTTTTGAAGTGGATTTATGGCTGAAACCTGAAAAGGTTTGTTCATTATGTGAAGGTTACTAGGTTAATCTTATTTATGTAACTCCCTGACTTGATCCTACGTGACCCATTTTGATTTTTATCCACTTTGATCTTTGTGACAACCCAGTTCTTTATGACACACTTAAACATGATTTATTACATAAACTCTTCACTTGATACAACATGCAATATTGATAGGTATAGTGTCTTTGGGGCTTAGGATCATTACAAGACAACTTAAAACATGAAATACAACATCTTTATTGAAAACGTCATTTATGTGACCACTAAATTCCCTCGTAGTTTGCATTGAATGTGATAACCTGACGACATGCATAAGAAAAGGGTGAGCTATAAATCCTAGTAAGAGAATACACATGGAATGAAATGAGGAATACAATAAATGTTAATCAATAGTAATATCAATGGAGAACAAGATAAACACAAACATAAAGGCATGATAAATCATGATCATTAAAACATGGAAATGTGGCAACAACACTTTACATGGAATTAGCATGAGCCAAGGCTCATTGCACATGGAGCATGAGTAAACCCACATTGCACATGAAGCATGAGTAAAATATGATTGAACTTGAATTATCATGAGTCAAAACACATTGAACATGACGTATCATGATACTATACTTTACCCAATGCATTGGAGCGCTATCTGGGTGCACCCTTTTTAAACATTTCATTTCATGCATAAGTGTGCCACAAGGATCAAATAACAAGGAATAAATCAACATAATAAGTTATTCCATGATTAAGTAATGAAGAATAAATCCATGAAAGTACCATTAAATATGTATATGTGCATAAAGGTGAATACCCTTGACTGAGACATGGGTATGGTATTCACTACACAATGATCTTGGCTTGAAAAAATGCAGTGCTATTTCAGCAGCATAAACACGTGACATAAGGATTCATGAAAATAGTTTATGAGATATAAAAGGGTGACTCATTATATGTACTTGAAATAGACAGTAAGGGGGTCATATATATACATTTACCAACAAACGTAATGGAATTTAGATGCATAATACAATAGAATTACTTGGATGTAAAAGAGGAGAGCAAAATCGCTCACAGAATTTCGGCATGGTAACAGGTGTACATGGGAGGCATTAATGAGAGATAAAGTAGTATACCATCATCCAAATATAAAGAGTTTAGTATGGGGGAGGTTCTAAATCATACCCCAACATTTTTAATTGTAAACAAAAGGGTATAACAACTTAAAGAAAATTGGAAAACTATAAGAAAGGAAGAAATCCCTTACTTGGAAGTGCAATCCAAAAAGGTGGGAGAGGCTTGAGAGAGGATTATTGGGGCTTGGGGCACCTTGGGAGGATTCTAGATAGAGGATTACAGGGTTTGGTTGAACTCCAAAGGCTTTGATTGAAGAGGAAGTGGTATTTTGGGTGGGTTTATATAGGAAAGGAGAGGGAATTCTTTATTATTTAGGTTTGGGACACCTCACATTAAACTAATCAAAACCACAAACCAGACCATGGTTTTTTCCAAAGGATAGTGCAAAAAAATATTTTTAAGGAAAATTTCAGAACTTATTAAAATAATAGTTTTGCTTATGTGGGTGTGGGCCACACTGTCGAGGAAAACAATTTAAAAAGACAAAATGTTTTATAAGCCTTTAAGGGTCCAGTTAAGCATTGTAAAATAAATCCAAAAACCACAAAATCACATTATTTTAATGTTAAAACATATATAGGCCAAACATAATGTTTATAGTATTTTATTACATCACTATTTGGTCATTATGATGTCATAAAACACATTATATATTTAAAAGTTATTTAACTTTTACCCAAAAATTTGACTTGCTCGGAAAGTTATGAAAAATTCTCCATTGGATAATTTTGAAATTCTGATTCAAAAAATAATATTTATTTTATCAAAATAATTTTCTAAATATGTGAATTTTTACTTTTTAAATAATAATTGACATTTACCGAAAATTCATGGGTTTTGACAAAAACAGCTTTCAAACCTTAATAAAAATTACAATTGAATTAATTATATTATATTATCATTTATATTTAATAAAAATTAATTTAATAATAATAATATTAAAATATTATTTAATTAAAAAAGCCATTAATTCATCAAAATAGATTTCTTAGTTGAATATTAACTAAAAATACTATTTGTGATTTAAAAACAATTTACAAAGTAACAATATAAAAATGAATGTACGTTATTTATAAAAAAATAATGTACATTGTCATAGTGATAGGGTCTCATTACTTTACCCGCATAAGACTAAAGGGTAAGATGTGCGATTGTGACTGACTGTTGGGGTGGCTCGGATAACATCGCTCATGTGGTAATCTCTATTAACTTCCACTTCTCCCGTAGTCGCTTTCGCTCAAGCTTAACGTGTTCAAGATCGGATTGGAATTGATAAAGAGAGAATCCCAATCACTCCACCTCCTTTATGAGCTCCTACAAATAGGCTTCATAAGGGGGAAGTCTATTGGATGAGGCATCCGCTTTCTTTCTTTGAGTAAATTAGATTTTTTAAAGCCCAATATTTATACTAATCATGGGATCACTTTTCGACAAATATATTATCAATGTTCACAATTAATAACAATATTTCAAAATCTAGGAACATAAAACCAATGAAGTTCACATTTTATAAAACCATAATAAGTTATTTAATTAGAGCAAGAGGAATTTCAATTAATGAATTTTTGGGTCATTACAATCTTCCCCCCTTTATAAATTTCGCCATCAAAATTTTATTTTACCACACTAAAATAGATGTGGGTAACTATGATTCATCATTTCCTCTGATTCCCACGTCACTTCTTTAAACTTTTGGTTTCACCACAACACCTTGGTGAGGGGAATTGTCTTATTTTGTAGAACTTTTTCTCTACGATCTAGGATCTTCACTGGTTGCTCCACGTAAGAAAGATCATCCTCTAATTATACTACCTAAGAAGAGAGTACATGTGAAGGGTCTGGTATGTACTTCTTTAAGAGGGATACATGAAAGACATCATGTACTTTGGCCATGGTAGGAGGAAGTGCTAGTCTATATGCCACAACCGTGACACGATCAAGAATCTCAAAGGGGCCGATGCACCTAGGACTTAACTTCCCTTTAATTCCAAACCTCGTGAGCTTTTTTCATGAGGATATGCTTAGAAATATCATGCCCCCTACTTTAATCTCAATGTCTCATTGACGATTATTAACATAACTCTTATGTTGACATTGGGATGTCTTGATATGCTGCTGAATGGTTTTCACCTTCTCCAACATTTCTTCGACCATTTCTGGTCCTAGAAGATTACTCTAACCGAATTCATTCCAATATGCTGGTGTTCGGCACAACTTCATATATATAGCTTCATAAGGTACCATTCGGTTGCCCGAGTGGGAACTATTATTTTAGGAGAATTCAACCCGAAGAAAATGTTGATCCCAACCTACAGTAAATTTCATTGAACATGATATTAACATATCTTATAGTGTTTGAATAGTTTTCTCCAATTGGCCATTAGTTTGAAGATGATAGGTCATACTGAAGTTCAGTTCAGTATCCAGAGCATGTTGAAGACTCTTCAAAAACATAGAGGTGAATCTTGGGTCGTAATCAGATACAATAGATAGTGGTACTCCATGCAGCCTTACCACTTCCCTGATGTATATCCATGCTAGTTGATGCAATGATAAATCCTCCCTAATTGCAATAAAGTGTGAAGACTTCGTAAGATATCCACAACAACCCAAATTTCATTGTTTCCTTTGGATGTCTTCAGAAGTCCGGTGATAAAGTCCATGGTGATGTTCTCCCATTTCCATGCTAGTGTGGGCAATGGTTGCATCATCCCCTTTAACTTCTACCTCTCTGCCTTCACTTTCTTACACATATATCACTTTGATGTATAATCAACGATCTCCTTCTTCATATTATCCCACCAATAATTCTCTCGGAGATCTCGATACATTTTTGCGTTTCCTGGGTGAATAGAGAAATTTGAACTATGTGCATCATCCAAAAGTTCCTTCTTCAGCTTTGGACTTGATGGAAAACATAGTCTTTTCCAAAATGTCACAATTCCTTCTTCATTAACATTGAACTCCAAGAATTTCACTTTTCTGATAGCTTCCACTTTTTTCAGAATTCCTACATCATCCTTTTTAGCATCCTTTAAACATTCCAAAAGAGACGGTTGAGCAATCATTTGTGAAAGGATTGATGGTGTTCCCTTCTTTATGATTTCCATGTCCATCTTCATCAAGTCTAAGAAGATTGCATCCTTCTCAATTCTAATCAAGGATGGAATCATTGGTTATTTTCTACTTAGTGAATCCTCTACCTTGGTCACTTTACAAAGGTGGTAATGGATTGAGCAGTCATAGTCTATGATCATCTCTAACCATCTTCGTTGGCACATGTTCAACTCTTTCTTTGTGAATATATACTTGAGGATTTTGTGGTCCGTATATATTTCAAACTTCTCCCCAAAGAGATAATGCTGCTGAATTTTTATGGCGAAGATCGTCACAACAAACACCAGATCATGTGTTGGATAATTATTCTCATGAAAATTTAATTGCTTTGAAGCATAGGACCTGAATTTGTCATTTTTCATCAACACACATCCCATGACCTTCTTTGAAGCATCACTGAATACCCCAAGAACTTATCTACTTGGGGGTAAAGTGAGCACGGGTAGAGTGATAAGCCTCTTTTTCAACTACTTAAAGATTTATTCGCATTCATCACTCCAAGAAAACTTTACTCCCTTCCATGTTAGCTTGGTAAGATGGTTGGAAAATTGTGAGAAATTTCTCACAAATCATTGATAATATCCAGCTAACCCCAAAAAGATATAGATATCCTTTACCGATGTTGGTCACAACCATCTATCAATTGCATCTGTTTAGGAGGGATCTACAGATATCCCATTGCTTCTGATGATATGGCCCAAGAATGAGACCTCCTTCAACAAGAACTCACACTAGCTATACTTTTCATACAGCTTCTCCTTCCAGAAGGTCTATAGTACAGTTCTTAGATGCTCCTCAAGATCATCCTTGGTATTGGAGTATATTAGAATATCATCTATAAAGACTACCAAAAATTTGTCGAGGCAATCTCTAAAGAATATATTCATCAAGTCCATGAATATTTCTAGATCATTAGTGTGTCTAAAAGGAATTACTATGAATTCAGAGTGCACGTATCTAGTAAGAAAAGCAGTTTAGGGGATATCTTCCTTCTTCACCATTACTTGATCATATCCCGACCACAAATCCACCTTGGAGAAGTATTTTTATCCACTCATCTGATTGAACAAGTCTTCAATTTGTGGGAGAGGATACTTGTTCTTTATCATGATTTTTTAAACTCACAATAATCGATGCAAAGGCGCATTGACCGATCATTTTTCATGATAAAGAGGACTGGTGAACCCCAAGGTAAAGCACTTTGGCGTATAAACCCTTAATCTACATTCTCTTGTAGATTTTTATTTAACTCATCAAGCTCCACAACAACCATTCTATACGAAGTCTTGGATATTAGAAATTCCCCAGGTATAAGATCATTTGAGAATTAATCATCTCTTCTAGGAGGAAGACCAGAAAATTTTTCAGGAAACACTTCAGCAAATTCCATCACAATAGGAATGTCTTCAAGGATGGTTGCCTCCTTAGACCCAATCATCTAAGCTAGATACGCGTGCTAATAGGGATGTAATATCCATGCTTGAGGTGATGAAGCTAAGGAAGATTCATCTTCCTCTTTGCACATATATAGAATCAGAGGTCAATTATCCACATGGAGAGTGATTTCCCTCTCACAACAATTTATGTTGACTTTATATAAGGAAATACAATCCATGCCAAGAATTTCATCAAATTCCACTAGAGGGAGTATTATGAGGTTCAACATGAAATTCAACCCACAAATTATGACCAAGGAAGAGTTATATTCATGGGATGCAATGATTTCCCCATTTTCCATACTCACCGACATCTTCACTTCCTTGATTTGTGGTGGTTCTGGGATTGTTCTAGTAAACTTTTGGGATATAAATGACTGCGTAGAACCAGAATCAAAAAGTATGTTTTTTATTATTGAATGAATAACTAGCGTACCTATCACCACTTTGTTTTCGGGGTACACTTCAGTATTAATGATGGTAAAATCACATCCTTTCTACCTTGGAGGTTGTTGGTTCCCTTTGAAAAACTTGGCTTAGGGCACCAATTCACAAGATTCCATGGTTCATTACAATTGTAGCAACGAACAATGCGTTGAGGTTCAAAAAAAGCATTCACCTCATCTGTTGTTGATGTGAGTTTTTCTTTTTGGTAACTAACAGCTAGGTGCCCTTCTCTTCCACACCTAAAGCATTTCCTCATTCTCTTAAGGCAATTTCCAGGGTGCTTCTTTCTTCACCTTGGGCAAGTGGGGTGATGGATATTCTTAACATTGTTGGATTAATCCATCAGAATTCCATAATTGAAGTCTACATTATGCTACTTATCCCCATGATACCACTGAGATTATCTGATCTCCATTTCAACCTTGAGGGCACATCAAACAATTTCCTCATAGCTGTCGAAGTCACAGATTGCCAGCGCTTTATGTAGGCTAGGTTTCATCCCACCAATAAAGTGGTCAACCTTTCATTGAGGGTTAATGAAGAAGCCAGAGGTGTATCATGAAAACCATGTGATGTTTTCCTTTTATTCTCCGATAGATTAGTCGTCTTTTTTCATGAGGGCAAGGAAGTCCCTTTCCATCTTAAGTCAGAGGGTGGGTGGAAAATATTTATTGAAAAACATCATCCAGAAATCCTTCCATTCCAACACCTCGATCTTCACCTTGGGATTCTTTTTTTATCAAAGTCTACCATTGATATGATTCACCCTCCATACAATAAGCATCTAAGAGAAACTTATCTTGTTTAGAACATTGAAGGATAGAGAATATATTTTCAATAGATTTGATCCATTGTTCAGTGACTGAGGTATCAGATGATCCATTAAATGTAAGAGGCCTTCGTCTCATGAAGCTCTCGATAACAACAAGTTATTTCTTAGAGTGGGGGGGGGGGGGGTTGAAAAATCCTCTTGACCCATGCTTCTATTAAATTATTGAGTTAACTGAGAGAGAAGAGTGAAAAAGTTTTCAATTCCCTCTCCCATTAGATTGGGCATCTCATTAGCACAGTCCTCACATTGATCTTCACATCAGTTTTTAGCATGAGTCCTCCTATTATCGGACTTTGCCCAGGATAAAAGGAAAATTAGGGGTAACACATTGAGGTTAATCCTAGGAAAAAACGAACAACTTATAAATAACTTTTATTTCCTTAACTTATGAATCTATAGTCTTCAATCTATACTATTAATGATCTACTTTCTAACATATAATCTTAGGGGCAATTTTTAATTTCTCTTTATAAGGGTTCATACTAAGATTGTGAACATACCAAGCATATCCTCTAGGAGTGTAGTAATCAAGAGTGCATCAAGGACCGTTTTCATGCACCAGTTCCTGTTCGAGTCTTTCTCAATGTAGTATTTTCAGGTTTTACCCCTAGGATACATCTGTGCTAGAGCCGCCTCTGCCTGCTCATATCCAGACATGAATGTATTTTCTTGATAAACAAATTACTCAATACTCACCAATACAGAGTGATTTTTTTATTATACATATTCTTGTCTCCAAGTCTTAACTAGGGCTTTTTAATCCTCATCACAAAAATAACTAAATCTATCCTCAGATACCAACTCTGACAACCCATTTCTTTATTACACACTTAAACTTGACTTATTACATAAACTCTTCACTTGATATGACATGGAAGATAAAGAGGTCTAGAGTATTTGGGGATTAGTACCGTTACATAACAACTTAAAACATGAAATAAAACATCTTTATTCAAAACATCTTTTACATGACCACTACATTCCCTCATACATAGCATTGCATGGGATAACCTGAGGACATGCATAAGAAAAGGGTGAGCTATAAAGCCCTGTAAGGGAATAAATATGGAATGACATGAGGAATAAAATACATGTTAGTCGATAGGAATATCAATGGAGCACTAGAGAAACATAAACATAAAGGAATGATAAATAATGATAATCATAACATGGAAATGTGGCAAGGCACATTGCATATGGATCATGATAAAAATGAAGGCCTTAGGGCCATTGGAGGAGGAATGAGCCAAGGATCATTGCACATGGAGAATGAGTAAACCCTCATTTCACATGAAGCATGATTAAAACATATTTTCACATGAATTAACATGAGTCAAAACACATTTCACATGATGTAACATGATACTAAACTTAACCTAATGCATTGGAGCACTATAAGGGCGCTCCCTTCTTAAACATTTCATTTCATGCATAAGTGTGCCACATGGATCATATAACATGGAATCAATAAACATCATAAGTTATTTCATGATTAAGTAATGTGGAATAAGTAAATGAAAGTACCATTCAATATTTATATGTGCATAAAGGTGAATACCCTTGATAGAGACATGGGTGTGGTATTCACTACACAATGATCTTGGCTTGGAAAAAAGCAGTGCAATTTCGGCAGCATAATGACATGACATAAGGGTTCATTAAAATGGTTGATGAGATATAAAAGGGTGTATTATCATATTTACATGAAATCTACATTAAGGGGGTCATATAGATACATTTTAGAACAAATGTAATGGAATTTAGATGCATAATACAAAATTATTACTTGGATGTAAAAGAGGAGAGAGAAATAACTCATGGAATTTCGACATGTTAACGGGTATACATGGGAGGAATTAATAAGAGAGAAAGGGGTATACCATCATCCAAACATAAATATTTCAGTATGGGAGAGGTGAAAAATCATACCCCAACTTTTTAATGTAAAAAATGGCATAACTACTTAAATAAAATTGGACAAAAATGAGAAAGGAAGAAATCCCTTTCTTGGAAGTGTGATCCAAAAATATTTGGAGAGGCTTGATAGAGACTTATTGGGATCTTGGGGAACCTTGGGAGGATTATAGAGAGAGGACGGAAGGTGTTGGTTGAACTCCAAAGGCTTTGAGTGAATAGGAAGTGGGATCTTGGGTGGGTTTATATAGGAAATGAGAGAGAATTCTTTATCATTTAGGTTTGGGACACCTCATATTAAACTAATCAAAACCAAAAACCAGACCATGTTTTTTACCAATGGTTTTAGGAAATTGGGAGTGGAAAAAATATTTTATAATTCCAATTTCCAAACTTCTAAAAATAATAGGGTTTCTTATGTGGATGTGAGTCACACTCTCAAAGAAAATAATTTAAAAAGAAAAAATGTTTTATAAGCTTTGAAGGGTCCACTAAAGCTTTGTAAAATAAATCAAACAAACCCAAAATCACATTATATTAATGGTAAAACGTATATTGTCCGAACATGATGTTTATAGTATTTTATTACTTCACTTTTTGGTCATTATGATGTCACAAAACACATTATATATTAAAACGGTATTCAATATTTACCCAAAAATTTGACTATCTCAGAAAATTATGAAAAATTCACTGTTCGATAATTTTGACATCCTAATTCAAAATTTTTTTTTATTTTGGGTAGATAATTTTATAAATATTTGAATTTTTAATTTTAAAATAAAAACCTCCATATACTGAAAAATCATTTGTTTTTGACAAAAACAGTTTTCAAACCATAATGAAAATTACAATTGCATTCATAAAATTATATGATCATTTATATTTAATAAAAAATAATTTAATAATAATATTATTAAAATATTATTTAATTAACAAATCCATTAATTCATCAAAATATATTTCTTAGTAGAATATTAACAAAAAAATACTATTTGTGATTTAAAAACAATTTTCCAAGTACCAATAATAAAATGAATGCACATTGTTTATAAAAAAATAATGTACATATTAACAGTGATATGGCCTTGTTACATAACCCATATAATACCAAAGGGTAATGTTTGCGATGGTAACCGACTCTTGGGGTGGCTCGGATAACATTGCTCGGGTTGTAATCTCTATTAACTTCAATTTCTCCTGTAGTCGGTTCCCCTCAAGCTTAACGTGTTCAAGTTCGACTTGGTCTTGGTCAAGAGTGAAGAAAAATTATGGCACATACCTTAAAAGATCCAAAAAATGTCCTTAGTATGGGGAAAGTTTACTTGATGAGGACATCACGTTTTTTGTTTGAGTAAATTGGATTTGTTAAATCCCTATATTTATACTAATAATGTGATCACTATTCAACAACTATATTTGCAATGGTCACAATTAATAACGGTATTTTAAAATCCAAAAACATAAAACCAATGAAGTTCACATTTTATATAACCAAAAATATACATTTAATTAGATCAAGAGGAATTTCCATTAATGAAAGTTTGGGTTGTTACAATCTTAGCTTCATTGCGAGGGGTGGTATTGCAGCAGGATTTTCTTATGGTGTTTTGGGTTTATCTTAGATGGGCCTTTGGGTTAATCTTCTATGAGAGGTATTTTGGAGTAACTCTACTCACTAGTAAATAGAGACTTGGGTAGTTATTTTCTAGGTTCTATCAATTTGAGACCTCCTTCTCTATAATTCTTTCCATTGTGATGTGGGTTTGTTTGTTGTTTATCGGGTATGAGGGAGGTGACTGAGGATTTTTATACGATACCTGAGATTTATAGTGTAACGACTTTAAGGTAATGGTTCTAATGTTACTCTAATTATTAATTTTGGTTTTAATGTCATTTTACTCATATATTTGGGGTATAACACACGATAGTTTCTAGATCAGAGTTTTATTATGGCATAGTGACCTTTATAATGTGGTTATCATTTAATTTTATAGACTAGTTATAAATAGAGGAGTTGAATTAAATTATTTCTTATTTACCTGATATGCCTTGAACCTTAGCTGACCAATGGTTTATCTTTAAATATATTTATCTACCATTTGGTAGGTTTTTCCCTTGGTTTCAATAGATAAAACTTTAGAAGATCTAAGTTGAATTACTCCTTGCATATTCTGGATTCTCTTATGGTAATTTAATCAAGGGGAAGCTATGAAGGCAATTATTGTTTAGTTTTTTTGTTGTTAAAATTTTCTTTTTTAGGGAAAATTATGTATAGGCCTTGTGGTTGATTATCATGTGTTGGGTGGTGTTTTATTGGGGTATTTTTCCCATTATTATAGAGTTATTATTAAATCTTTTATTAAAAAAGGGGTTTCAAAACTATTCCTTCTTTATTATGTTAAAATTATTTAATTATTAATAATTTTATCCATTAGGTATATGAAAAATATTACAA
Organism: Viscum album; assembly: GCA_963277665.1. NCBI lineage: Eukaryota > Viridiplantae > Streptophyta > Magnoliopsida > Santalales > Viscaceae > Viscum > Viscum album. Next base: position 460,151,617 of record OY728126.1, read on the forward strand.
TAACTAAAATATTGAATTTGATTAATGGAAATTAAAGGTATGAGGTTGTTTCACTTGTTCTTTATGAATTTCCTTGACATTACTTATACGTTTATTATTTTGATGATGTTATTGGTAAGTGATATATGTTTTATGTTGTGAATGATATTGTTTACTACAATTAATATGTTAGAATAAAATTTCATAATGGGTTAATCAGTTAAATTTTTTTATGAAATGGTTGCATGGAAGTCTAGAATTAATGTTTTAGTGCCTGAACAAGAAATTATGATTTAATATAAAAGAATATTTATGGCAGAGTTCTTTAGTGTGAATTGATGATAATTTTTTCTTTTCCTACTTCAATATATATGGTATTTATTACTTTTATTATAAGGTTTATGACTGATTTATATGGTTACCTAGAAGGATATTGTGTGTCTGTTGATGAGATAATAATGTATAGGTTATTGTGTGGTTATAGTATTAGTGGTATGGCTGGTCGAGTAGAAAATAAGTGGCTGTGTGACTGTTATGATATTTTTGGCATGTGTTGAGTGGAATTTTATGTGGTGATCAATTTAATTATTGTGTGGTGGTGTTATAGTTTCCCAATGGCAAGTAATATGGTTTAAATAAATGAAATAGGTAATCGATGATGGGAAAAAATTGATAAATAATGGGATGTTAAATAATTAAGGATAATGATTGGAATAATCATGTTAAATAAGTTGTAAAGACTAGAATAAATGTGATTAATGATTAATGGATGTATTATTGTGGTAAGTTGTTTATTAAATGTTTTAAATTAAACATGTCTAATAATATAAAATGTGCTCGATAATGGAAATCATGGAAATTGTAATGTTGGATAAAATGGGATATTTATAGTGTTGATATGAATTATTATGTGATTTTTTGGGGATGGTTTGGGGCATGGTAATGGAAAAAATATTAGTGGGTGGTATTAATTATGTAGTGGCAAATGTGGGTGTGGGAATTATTAGTTTGGTGTGAACCATTTTGTTGGTTTTATGTGTGACGATACACATTTTATATCATCATGTTATTTTATACACCCCACCACCCGATACAGGCAACCTTAATGACACTCGCCTGAAAAAAAATGAGTTTTGGGCATTTTTACAACTTCAAGATTATAGAGGGAATGATTGTTTGATTTATCCCTATTACCCACCACCTTTAGATGTAGTATGAGATGTGATGGATCATGGTATGTTAATATATATGGGATATATTGGATCAAGGTTTTGATATATATATATATATGTGTGTGTGTGTGTGTTGGCTAACATGGTTTTGTGGTTATGGTGTGGTTAAATTGTGGAGTTGTGCATGTTGGAAGGAGGGTACAAGGTTGATGTCCTTCATGTTCATGATATGCTAATATGATGAGGATATGATCTAAATTTTTTGTGTGGGTATAGTTTGTGGTACATGGTTGTGATTTGTGGATGTGGGGATATGTTAACATGTGATTATATGGAAAGGGTTGAAGCATAGAGCATAAGACATTGTGGCTTGAGAGAAACCTAATTAGCAGGGAATTGGATGTAGGGTGAATTTTTGACATACATTATTTTGATACTATGTTAATATACTTGGAAAAAATATTAGGCGAGTGATACTTGGTGAGGTTGGATAATAGATTGATGGATATAGGTTCATGTTTGTTCTACTATTTATTCAATAATGTATCAGTATGTTCCATCCATATTTTCATGAGTGGTTTTGAGGAGGATCCTACTTAGTATACTTTTATGATCACCCCAATATATTTAAATCAATTTTATAGGTATTTAAGAGGGGGTTGGTGATGACCTAAACATAACTATCTAGAGATTCAAGTTTCTTATGGAGACACTTTCAGAAGTGTATTTTTTTGTATCTTATTTTATAGAAAATTTTTATGTATAACATTTACATGTATTTTTTATTTTATTTTATTTTATATTTCATGGAGTTGATTGATGTTTTATCTTTTTATAAGGGGTTTACGAGGGAACTACATCCCATTATTTTTTTTATACACTCGGTGCTAGTCAGTAACCTATGGATTATTTGAGGTGGGTTTTGGGTGTCAAACTCATCTTGAATACTAGCCCATAAGGGGGTTTATATTGGGGAAAGGTTAGGAAAAAGTGGTATTATAGGATTGGTTGAATTTTTAAATGACTTTGGGATTTAGGAACCAGTGAGTGTTTCAAATGATAAACATGAAACAATATTACTATATCTTATAATATGACATAGAAGGGGACTATTGATTGTGAATAAATTATTAGTCCCCCTAGGATTCTATGAAAGGAATGTGACCTTAACAAATATACTAGGAAAGATAATTATGATTAAGGGATAGAGAAATATTAGTGGTAGATAAATCCTGACTAATTATGATTGTGTTTGGATTGAGGTGATTCAATAAAGCTATAATGAATATAAATAAATGATCTTTACTGAATTCCATGTTCTCATGATTTGTAACTTCCTTTATTAATTGGCAGAGATGGATAATGGTCATTGTTTTGTATGGTTTAGGTTGGAGAGATGTATAAGGACGGACCTATTGACCATCGTTGGAATAAGACATATGACAAGGAAAATACCTAAATAAATACATGATGGGAGTTTCAAAAAAATATTGGTGACATATAAGGGGATTTTCTTTGATTAGAATATGAAGTGCCAATTGAAGAAGTTGGAGATTCTTTTTCTTAATATATGCTACGAATGATCATTAGACCCCAATGAATATTAGTCGGTTGAGAAAAGAAATATGTCAATGGTGGGTTTTGTAGGCCTTTGTGTGAGAATTGTTTCTAGTTAAGTGTTGTGATTTTGTAAGATAATTATTTATAATATACACTTGGTGAGACCTGATGAAGTTAGTACATTATCACTAATGAATTTAAATTTTTCCTATGGAAGTTGTTGATTGGTTTAAGTTGAATAGATGTTAGCTCAGATGATGTAAGATCACTAGAAGTCTACTTAGATTTATTTAGATGTGGTAATGGATGAGGATCATTTGAATTATTCACTTAAAGGGAAACCACATTCTAGAAGATGGAGTGACATTGAAAGAAGGTGTATTTTCTAGATTCATCATAAATACAATGATGGAAGTATATGTTAGAATAAATAGTGTTTGGGTGTGGATAAAGTGTTGGGACACAAAATACTTATATAAGAGTAACTCTGAAGATACATAAGATACCTCAAAGTGATATGTAATAGTAAAAACATAGTTTTTTATTAAGTTTGCAGTATTCAGTATATGAACTATTTAAGGTAGTGATTTCCTTTTACTGAGTGGAAGGGTGCATGTGTTGTTCAGATCGATGTGTAATTACCTTATTAAGATTGAATGGTGGTGCAACCAAAAGTTATTATTCAAAAAAATGTAGTTATTTTCTTTAAATATCATCTAGGAACATAAGTTCTATATTCCAAAATAAAAATTCCTAATGGAATATATGGTGTTAGATAATCATAAGGAAGTAGGAAGGTATTTTTCTTATAATTATGTGTGTGTTGGGGGAGGTGGACATTCCCCATAGAGAAACTACAGTGAGACTTAGTTGTTAGAATGAAATGTTATAGTTTTTTGACTAATGTGTCTAAAATATAGCATATATATAAAGTCCATTATAACTTGGGCTTGGTTGGGTTATCATAATATAGGTTTTCCCTTCCATATAGTTTCTCCCTTAATGGAAATATTTTGTGTGTTCCCTCTTAGAGTTAGACTAACGCCTGAACCATGATATTTTTAACTACTACACTTCTTTTATCTATGACATTTGTTTTTTTATTTATTGTTTTATAAGGAAGTTCCTGTCTATTTATTATAGTAGTGATCAAATTCCTTATCATAGGTATGTCTTTACTTCTATGTTATGGTTCATTGAACTCATGGGTCCATTCCAATATGGTAAGTTCTAAATTTTTTCTTTTGTTGTGTGTATGTTTTAGGGGTTGAATTTCAAGATCATAAAGGTGTGTCAAACCTAACAAGTTGTATCCAAGCATGGTTTTAGAGATTATGCATCTAGAACCTGGTGATGGTGATCCATATCTTAGTTTATGTTACAGCTTGAGTTTTTTTAAAATATTTTCTTTCAAATATATAAATTATCTTTGATAGCTCATGTTACACACAACATAATGTTTTAAAAAACTATAATATACTATTATTATTATTATTTAAAATTGATCAACATAACATAGACATTAAAATTGGTGGAATTAATAATAATAACAACATTTTAAAAAATCATATAAAATAATTTTATATAAATAAATAAAATTGATAAAAAAAATTACCCAATTTTCAATAAAGTCAATAAATGTTTTGAAATTAATTTTTTTTCAAAAAAAATCTATTTATTTTTGGGAAAAAATAATTAAAGTCATTTTTTTCAATATTAAAAAATTTATTTACCAAAATAAAATTCAATTTTGAAACCCCTATTTCAATATTATCTTTTCGTGAATTTTTTAAAATTTTCTACACTGATTTATTTTTTAATGATTAATAAGGAAATACCCATTTTTATTAAAATAGACTTTTCATTTAAATATTTTACAAGTTCCATTATATTTATATATGAATTTAAAATAAAATAGATCAATTATGTATTAATTAATCCAATTTATGGCATTGTAATCAATTTCAAAATGTATTTTGATATTAATCCTTTCTATACTTATGAAAAATTTCTCTTTGGAATGTTTTTTTCGTCATGTCTACGAGTTTATTTTTAAAATAATATTTTCCAATTATATTATTGGAATTTTAAAAAAATGTATTCCATATTTTTAATCATAAAAATTAATACAATATAACAAAATCAACTAATTTTTTTTTCAAATTGAATACTAAAAAAAGTAAAAATTAAATATCTCAATTAAGGTTCGAAAGAGTTTATCGGCAGTTAAACTAAATAGATAAGGGGTAAAATTTCCTATAAAATTGTCCAAATACAATTTTATGGATATATTTCAACCTTATCACATCCAATTTTTGATAATGAGACATTTGCGATCCTTTTTTCATGTTGAAAACAATGGTACACATTTTTCATTTCCAAAATTTCACCTGTGTCCCCTCCCCCACTTATAAAAGGTCACTCTTCACATATCCTATACACACATAGAAAACCCTTTTATTTAGAAAATAACTAAAAAATAGGTTCCATAATCCCATCCTCTCATACTATAGGACTTTTTTAGTAGTAAACCCTCATATTAAGGCTTTAGGTGTAAACATAAAGGAGTTCTCTAAAGAAGAGGTATATTCCTTAACCATACATTTTCATTTTATTTCTTCCTATAACTCCTTCAAATATTATTAAACCATTATGATATAAAAAAATAATTTTGTATATATAATTAGATGTTATTATGATAGCATAATTTCTGAAATATATCTCATATTCCATCAAGTGGGATATGAAACCATCAATCTTGTGTACAGAGGACTACAACCTCACAACCCGATGTAATTCATTTTAAATTATCTTCTATCATGGATAGAGATAATGATGGATTTAATTTTGATATATTATATTCATAAAATTATTTTAATTATGAATTTATAACATAAAATTTGTGTTCTTACCTTTCATTCTTTTGGGAAACGATAACATCGCTCATGCGTACGTGTGGACTACCACGTCCTCAAAGCGATGTGATCCATTTTTCATTTTATTTTGACTAGGATGGTAATAAGGATAGATTAAATGAATATATATATACAGATGATACATATTATATAAAAATTATTCTATAGAGGTGATTTAACATATATTTTTCTTTTACTCAATCTGTCGGGAAAATGGAAACAACATTAATTCATATATATAACCGACCGTCTCCATGAATGGTGTAATTAAGTTTATATATATAACTTTAATGGACTACTATAAATGAATTTATAATGAATATATATGATATTTATTTCATTATTACCATTATTTATATTATGTAACCATGATCGATGTACAAGGATTGAAAATAAAGAACCAAAATGCATATGAAAAATGATTCAATTATTACCCGAAACATGATTTTAACAAGGAATTATTGCTAAAGAGGAGATAAAAGTTCATAAGTAAATCATATATGGTATAATATATATAATTATGGTTATATAATATATTTATAATAAACTAATATTTATTATATAGTAGGTATGAACCTGTACAAAGGAATTCAAGACTTAATGTGGGGGATTTTCATCTAACTTTTATTTCCATAGGACACATGTCATATTCACCACATGTTTATTTTTTCTGGTGTATACACATTCCATTAATTAATTTTATGTTTATTTTTATGATAATTATAGGATATCAATATCCATATAATATTTTTTATTTCATGAGGATTACGATTCAAAATTTACAAAAGTGGAAAAACATTTGTGTTACAATCTCATTATTTATTGGGATTGTTTATGATTATGACTATAATTATTAGATATTATGATCTACAACTCAATAAAATCATGAATTTTATTATACTTTAGTTATTTGTTTAAATTAAATTTTTTTCATTTAATTTTACTCACTTTATATACGCATGGTTTCAAAATAATGTTTTATGGAAAAGACAATTCTACTTTTCCATTTGGCTAAAAAGCCTTTTTTCATCCATGTACATGTTTTCTAAAAATATTTTAAATAAATATATTAATATTATATAATTATTGTTTAATTAAATTTTTACCCATGTTTGACTATTTATAAAATGGTTTAAAATGTATTTTATTATCATTTTTGAACAAGAATCCCTTGAGTTTTTACCAAAAATGTGAAATGAATATTCTTTTTAACATATATAAAAAGAAACAAATTTTCCACCATCATGGCAGATCAATGATTTAAATCGTCCATTAAAATTTTACAAGTTTATTTTAAAATAAAAATTTATCCTTAATATCTGAGGAATATTTATATTTTTAAGAAATATTTTCAAAATAGAAATGAAATTTACTTCAAGAATGCTTTAATAATCTTTTTATGGAATTTCTATTGATCAATAACAACAACATTTGGTGCTACTTATCTTTTTCAGAGAATATAAGCTAACTTCACTATCATTTTTCTTTCTCATTATGGATATGATTATGTTGAAGAGATATTTATGAAACCCACCTTTTTCCAAGAGTTATGTTATGATGAATTGATGAAATGATTATGAAACCCGTTTTATTTTTACGGGTCATACTATGATGAAATGTTTATAAAACCCATTTAATTTATATAGGTTATGATACAATTAATGTTTTATGATCTTTTTCTACATAAATCTATGGATTATGTGATTGGTGAGACCTATATCTCCCTACAATTCATTAGGTAATGATTAATATTCCACGATATTAGAGGAAACATGAGAGGTTATCGTAAGCCCAAAAAAAGAGGGTACACATGAGGTTATCCAAACACTGAAGTAGGTACACAATTCGTAGCCTAAGACTGACATGATAAAAATAATTTGGTGGAAATCCTTGAAATAATTCTTTGTATAATTATATATATACCCGAAATCTATGTTTTATGATAATGTTATGATCTAATGGATCATGTTATTTGATTCCTTTATGATTTATGTCTTATGAATTACCATGATTTATTAAATGACTCATGTTTATGTTCTATTATATGCAAGGTATTTTTTTAAATATTATTCTCATTTTTTCATACCCTTAGGATCATGTAATGTTAGAATTTACCTTGTTTACCCTTACTAAGCATCTAAGCTCACCCTTTCTTATGATTCCTTTCCAAATGTTATAAAGAAATTTATTTTGTATGATATGTATAGTAAGTCTTCTAGTTGTGAATAACGCAGCGAGAGAATATATGGTTCACATATTAAGCAATTGTTTATGCGTCTATGTTTCCAAAGGATCTTGACCCATATGATTCAGGCATTGATCCTTAATTTATGTAATGAATATTCATCTATTATGATGTGATATCCATATATCTTAAGTTTGGTTCTTTAGAGTTGGTTCTAAACAATTTCTTAGTTAACCATTGGATATTTATAAATATAAAACATTAGGGATATCCCTGAGGATATCCTGAAGGATAAGTCAATGGGTAATTAAAATTATAGAAAAATATCTTGAAATTTTGGTGAAGGGTAGAGTGGGTGTTCCCCAATAATGTACATCCTTGTTTGGATATATCAACTGGATTTGGTTCTTGTAGAGTTATACATAAGAGTAACAACTATGAAAATTATATATTGAGCTAGACTCAATCATCACTTAGTAAAAAACAATGAGCCTTATTGTACACCGGTTTGAAACTCCTCAGGGATATTCTTTGAAAATTCATAAAATCATTACGAACCATCATGAATGATTTGAATGATGACCATGAATGTCCTAAGTTAAGATGAAGGTGTCCTATATTTTAGAAGGAGTCATAATTTAGACATCCTAGAAATGATTTTTACAAATTATGTGGCTTCTTACTATCATTATTATTACTCACACTATGATTTTTGGTTTCAGTTAATGGATGAAACCTAAATAAACCTTGTTAATGATAAATATAATGAAAAATGAAATGGTTTTACACATAAGAAACCAAATTTTATGGGAGAGGGAATATAAAATAATTATCTTTACTCAGAAAAATTTCTATAGATTCGAATCATATTGAAGTTAAAAATAAGAAAATGAGGGAACAATTTAATGTTTATTCCTTCATGTGGAAACACCAACCTTATTTTAGTGGTTATACTGATCCACTAGTTTCAGAGCAACGGATCAGTACCACAGAAAAGATATTTTCTATTCTCCAAAGTTTATATCATGAAATATACATTTTGGATGTCTATTAGTAGGAAGGTGAAGTGGATCAATGGTGAACTATTATCAAGAATATGAGGCAATTGTAAGAAATGGACTCCATGGAGTGACATTATTTTAATATATTATTTTTCAATATTTAATATCCTTTTATTAGTCATAGAAAAATGTAGAAATAATTCCTTGAGCTAAAATAAATTAATAATGAATATGTGGGTACTTATGAGAAAAAGTTTACAAGATTTGTGGGGTATACTTCTGTTATTATCATCTAATCTAAAAGTAAGGTTGATAAATTTTTAGTGGCTTAAAAGAAAGTCTCAAAATGGTGTAATCCATAAGGGACTTTATTAGCTTTGAATTAATCATTTGATGTGCTATCATGATTAAAACAAGTATATGAGTTACCATAAATATCATTGTTTTGATATGAAATGAAAGAGAGAATAAAAAAGATACTCTATAAACCATGGAGAGAAGAATATTATGTTCGATCAATTATTAAAGTGTATAAGGAAACATGGAGGATGATTTATTAAGGGGACAACTAAATGATTCAAGTGTGTAAAGGATGGTAATTAATTTTTCGAATGTTGAAGTAATGGTAGGAAATTACAAAATGATACAAATAAAGATAATGTCCCATAGAATTAACCTCCCACATTTCCCTGTTTCAGAAGCTAGGAGTTTGGGAATTATTCTAAAAAGTGATCAAATATGATGTTTAATATTGATTATCAACATAATAAACCTCATAAGTCAATGTTCAAAGAGAAATATCATGCGATCAGTATTTTGGTTAGGGGTACAATAATGCTGTGGTGAAAGGTAGACTTACCATCCACTCTAGAACTACTAATATTACATTTTACTATGGATCCTCTCAATATTTTATATCTAAATAATTTTATAAGGGTATTAAAATACTACCTCAATGATTAGATGTTGAATTAGTTAGGAAAACCCCTAATAGCATGATGATCACATCACAAGCGTATGACACTTCCCCGATTAAAGTTTGTGGGAATTTGTTTCTATAAAATCTTTTTATTTTCTATATCGTTGAATTTGAGGTTAACTTTGTTATGGATTGGATTTATTCTACGAACCAAGCCGGGGTGCCATCCAAAACGACACCTGGCCCAATTCATGGCATGTCCCGAAGGGAACTCCTGATCCCCATGTACTAGAAACTAGTTCTTGGGTATCCAAAATATACTTTGGAAATGATTTCAATCATTTATATGGTATAAAAACAAAAAAATAATTAGAAACACAATAACTAATAAACATACCCAAAATAGGTGCAACAATTTTTCTGATTCAATGTTTACAACTTTAACCAAAAACCAAAATTATTAAATTGGAATGAGAATAAAAAAAACTATCCCAATAAACACCATGAAACAAGAGGGGAATCAACCGTATGTCGTACCCATCAACACCTAAAAGAAACAGAACAATAGAATCCAGATCCACCATGAAAACACATCTTTCCTTTAATTGGGTCATACATCAAAAAGTCTAAATACACCCAATGGTGTACATAGGGTGTGATCCAATGTTTAGTAGGATGCCACCAAAAATAAATATTCCATGATATAACATTATAAGACAAATAAACATGCATACTTACATAGTAATAATTGAAACATATCAAGAAAATAATTAAATGAAGAACATACTCAAGAAACACTTTTATGGAAAACATTTTTATCAAATAAGATTTCTTGAAATAAGAATATAGACAAGGTATATCATATAAAGATGCTTAGTACCACATCACATAACCATCATGTCATAAGAGAGATCCATGAGAAAGTACATATAGGAAACTTATACACGTGGGACACTATGAACCTCATACCTTGGTGATCAAAATCATTGAACTCAAATACCAACAACATCCCCATGCATGATCCACTAGAGCAGAACGTATCCCATGGTCCAATGGTCTCCCTAACATAATCCAATACCAATAGAATTCCTATGTATGGAAACTATAGGGGATCCCATCCTATGGTCTAGTGGTCTTTGATCATATTACATGTTTAGTTAGTGTTGTAATCATCAATCCTTCAAGATGAATTCAAGCCTCAACCTCTTCTGAATCAACTAGCGTACTTGCTCTAGTTCACCCACCTAGATACCATAGATTCCCTTTGGTATCAAATTCCATTTCACATATAACATAAATACTCATTTTTATATACACATTCCAATAATCATAAGAACACATTGAAATCACCACTTTTACCTTTTCTCATTGATCCAATGATCAAAACTCACATTGGAACTACCCCTTCCCATAAACAAAACGACATTCCATTTTCCAAGAATGAAAAATCCATTTGGAAATAAATTTCACACCACTTTCACAATTTATTAAACTCATTTGAAAACATAAAAATACGAACACATATGGAATCAAACCATTTCCATGGGAAAGGCCCCTTCCAAAATCATATTATTATAAAAACCATTTTTATAATATACATCACAATTAGAACGCACGTTTAAGGTGCACAACAAGGAATTCAACATGCAACAAAATCCATTTCACTTTGAAAATCTACATTCAACACATAAAATCTCTTTGAGAATACATTTTTCATCTTTCACACAAGGCATAAAACATACTCAATAAGAAATGAAAAGAATCACACTAGGAATATAACCAATTTCATTTAGAAATACAATTTTCATAACATGTGCATTTCAAAACCATTACAAAACTTTTCTTTGAACCACATACGAAATCTATAGAAAACATATAAATAATCAATAATTTATTCCAAACTCATCTAATAATGTAAAATCTTGGAACCACTTACCTCACACTTGGAAGCTTCTGGAAATCAGTGGAAAATCCCAACTACACCACCGAAATACCATATAAAAAAATATTGAACAATAATCATCATGATTTCACCCAAATTCACCAGAGAAGATCCTCATTTGGTAAAAAAAACCATTGTAAAATAGGAAATGAAGAAAGAGGGAAGATGAACCCTATAAAGTGGGATAAATATAGAAGAAAATGACATACTTAATGATTCTTTGAAGAACTGCAGTCAAAAACATGTTAGGATTCCGGCTCTAGAGGTCTAAAAAAGCTTGGAGGAGGATCCCATGGCTGAAAATTATAAATCAGGTAGAGGGGAGGCGTTTTAGTGTAAAAATTAAAGAGAGGAAAAAGGTAAATTTCCACTTTTTTATGTACTGGAGAGGTCTCATGGCTGGGCTACCGAGTTTTTAAAACTATGTGGAAACTATGCATCCCTCACTCTTTAAGAGGAACACACCTCATGGTTGGTCCACATGATTTTCCAAACCATGCCCTAATCATGCAATATCTATAGGATTGAAATATTTTGTAGATGCTCAATATACAAGGGGGGGGGGGTGAATTGTATACTATAAAAAATTCCTTTAGAAATTTTAAAGATGGTACACAACTTTCTATTGTTTAACAAAGTAAAAAAAGGTAAATTCACAAGACCTCTTTGTTCTACAAACTTGCTAGATTCCGAAAATATGGTTTCGAAAATCAAATTTAAGAAAAGTTTATAGGGAAAAATATTCTACCTTAAAGTGTATAAAATCTTACTAATCAGAGTATACAAGTACAAGAAATTATAAGATAGTTATACTTTAATTATTAATAAAAATGTAGCAGAAAAAAAAATTGAAACAATACAAGTAACAAGTATAAAATCTTTTAACCCAAAGAGTAGGGTATCCAACAACTTTGGATAAAGGTCCCTTGATTTATACTTTCAAGAAAGTCTGTCTTACCCACACCAAGGTAAGCCCTCGATAGGAATATTGGAGTCTGTCTTGCTATCCCCACAAGCCCTCAAACATTAAGGTAGTTTACACCTATGTCTACCTTATCGAAGAAGTCCTCAAACATTAAGTTAGTCAACACCTCTGTCTTCCTATCCCCTGAAGCCCTCGATTGGAAACAACAACAATCTGAGTTGCACGAAGCAATATGAACAAGATGTTCAGTACACACAATGCATGAGAGTCACTCTCTCTATAAATCACTTCAACATGTAATATCTAGAGTTGTAGAACCATCATCATAGTTCTGAGCTCATTCAAATGAGATCCTATTTATAGGCACATATCCAATGGTCGGATCCCTCCTCCAATTGTCATATTTTTCCTTGACTTTCAGAGGGACCAATACACGTGTCACTCAAACAACATTTGGTTATAAAAAGACTGCTCGAAATCATTTTAAAACAATAACAAGGGTAAGTAAAATAAGGTTGTTGAACCAAAATAATTTTTAGGAGTATAAGGAAAAATATAATTCTGAGACTAAGTGGAAAAAATTCAGAGTCTATATTACATGGATATTCAGATTCTGCTTTCCAAGGAATTTAGAATCAGAATTCTGTAGACTTTGGAGTCTAAATTCTAAGGAATTTGGAGTCCGAATTCTATGGAATTCAGAGTCTTTATTCAGAGGAATTTAGAGTCTTAATTCAGAAAAATTCAGAGTCTGAATTCTATGGAATTTTGTACCTGAATTCTAAGGAATTAAGAACCTGAATTATGAGGAATCCAGTGTCTAAATTCTGGGGAATTAGGAGTCTGAATTTTAGAGAATCCAGAGTCTGAATTTCAAGGAAATTAGAGTCTACATTTCAGAGAATTCAGAGTCTAAAATTTAGAGAATTTGGAGACTGAATTTTAGAAAATTCAGAGTCCTAATTTCAGAGAATTCAATGTCTGAATTTTAGAGAATTTGGAGTCTGAATTTCAGAGAATTCAGAGTATGAATTTTAGAGAATTCAGAGTCTGGATTTAAGAGAATTAAGTGTCTGAATTTCAGAGAATTCGATGTCTGAATTTCAGAGAATTTGGAACCTGAATTCAGATCCTAAAAATAGAATAATCTATATCTATGTATTTATAAAACTCCAAGGTTTCAGATGTGAAATATATTTTTTCACATAATATTTAAAAGAGTAGGATTTAGATAAACTAAAAGTAAGAACAATGAAAAACAGGTAAGGATAAATTTCCATAGGGAAGGAAAATCTTCCTTATTAAGGAAAAACATCTAGGAAATAATATTTTCCTTAAGATAGAGTGTTTGTGATTTTCAAAACATATAGGAATGGAAAATTCATAAGAAAACCTTATTTACTCAACATTCTCCACTGTCCAAAATGGAAATTGGGCTCATTCTTACCAGGAGGAGGGTGCACAGTTTCCCTTAACCACACCCCACCTGCTGTCAAGCCCAAAACCTCCATTTTGTCTAGAAAAACTCATGGTGGAACCCATGGATAATTATAATAATAAAAATGCATAGAATAATATCTCAAAAAAAAATCAAGGGTGTGATAATTTTTCCTAGCATGGAAACATTCCACCCCCAAAAGGTCAACTCGAAGATTGATCAGATAACAAAAAATAGATAATCTTCCTCAATTTAAGACTTCCACTACCACATCTCATGTTCATCACTATGATGATTCCAAGGACCTGGAACAATGTAATAGACTTCCCATGATGCAATATCGCCAAAGAATCCATAATCCACACCGACTGTTCATACATAGAAAAACCAGGCTTCAACTTCAACTCTCCTCGGTTCAACACATGATATAGATATGGGTTATACCTTTTTAGCTGAGAAACATGGAACAAATCATGAATTGATGTCAACTACAAGGTAAAACCATACATGTATGCCACCTTATCAACTCTCTCAGAAATCTAGAATGGTTTGATATAACTCAGTGTAAACTTCTCTTTCTTACCCAAATGACTATGAACCAAGCGAGGTGACACTTTCAAGAACATATGGTAACCAATAGAAAAATCCAAGGCTCATAATCTACGGGAATCATAAGACTTATAGTGACTCTGAGTTGTCAAAAAATACTACTTGATCATCATGAATTTATCAAAATTGTGATGCACATGGCTTGGTACAAGCAGCAAGGTCTCACCCAACATAGCCCAACATGAAGGGGATCGACACGACTGACCATAATGAACCTAAAAAGAAGCCATTCCAATTGGGGATTTGTAAATATTTTTATATGAAAGCTCTAAAAATCCCAAATGGATAACCCAAGAACCTTCAAAATCCAATACACATATCCTGATCACGTCTTCCAAAATCTGATTTTGACGCTCCGTTTGACCATCCATTTAAGGGTGGTATGCCGTACTTAACTTGACTTATGATTAAATTTCATTATAAAGGACTTCCTAAAGCCGTGATGTAAAATAAGTGTCCCTTTCAGAAACAATTTCAAGTGACACACCATGATTCCTTAAAACCTCCTAATCATACAACCAACCCAACTCATTAAATTTTCCTAAATCCCATATTGGAATGTAATGGGATAATTTAGGTAAATGCTCAATCACATCCCAAATCAAATTCCTACCCCAGGGTGTATGAGGTAATACAACAATAAAATATATTCGGATAATTTCCTACATTTAGTTAGAAAAGGTAGTAGATACAGAAAACTAGAGGGTCTGTGAAGATCTTCTTAAACACAGTGACACTTATAACATCGTGATACATTGTCAACTGCTTCTTGACTCATACCTGGAAACTAGAACTACCAACATAGATCATAGTACATATTGGTAGCACCAGGTTGAATGGCCCATTGAGACCGGTGGTTATAATATATCACCACCTTCCTCAATGATAAGAATAACAATAAGTGACCTTGGAATAAAAAAACACAATTAGGGGAAAATGACCATTCACAAGGCATATCAACTCTATTTATAAGATACAATGAATTCTGACACAAATAATCAATAGGATGCTATTTCCGAATCAACTCCAGAAGAGAAGGTGTTAGCTGAACACTAGAAAAGAGCAATCCTCCAATGTATTACATGGTATCAAGATGCATATGAGTGAAAAAAACCATCAATGTCCACTCATCACTAGACACTTTCTACTCTCTGACTATAAGTCTCATATTCAATGAATCCTCCACAATATTACCCTTTCCTAGGGTATAGAAAATATCAAATCAACCCCCAGAAGGTACTCAATCCAATGATGTTTCCTTTAATTAAAATCCATTGGGGAGAAAATGTAGGATATACTATAATGATTTCAATAAACTAAAAAATTATCCAAAGAAAGATAAAGGCTCCTCTTCTTTAAGGCATGCATCCCCACTTCTAACCCCATGTCATGGGTTGGGTAATTATTTTCATGTGGTTAGAGTTGGTGCAAACCATAATTCACCACATGGAAATTCTTAATCATAACACACCCAAGACTCAAACCTGACACATTACAATAGACCACATATCCTTTTCCGTACTTTGGAAAAATCAAAAAAAGGGGTTGTGTTCAACCACCATTTATGCTCCTCAAAGGATGACTTCTACTATGGGCTCCATTCAAATTTCACCAATATTCAAGTGAGTGTCTTCATGGACAATGTAAGCTGAGAGAAACCCCAAAAAACCTCATATAATAACTTACCATACTTAAATAGATTCTGATTTCAAACACGTTATTTTTTTTGTTCCCACAAAACCATTGCACTGATCTTCTCAGGGTCCACTAAAACAACTTTCTCCAAGATCACATGGCCCATAAAAATTACCTCCATAATGCAGAAGGTGAACATGGAAAATGTTTCATAAAGACAATGGTCTCGAAGGGTGACCAATACAATCTATATACACCACTCATGTTCCTCCTTAGTTTTGGAATAGACTAGGATGTCATCCAATAATACAATGAAAAATGATTCAAGGTACTGATGGAACACCCTGTTCATGAGTTGTGTGAAAATCACTGGAGAATTTTTCAACCCAAAAGGTATGAACAACTACTGAAAATGGTTGTACCTTATTTGGAAGGCTATTTTTGGAACATACTTTTATCTAACTCTATCTAGGTGATACCCAGAACACAAATAAATATTGGGGAACCACATTTCCCCCTTAAGATGATCGAAAAGGTCATAAGTATAGGGAATATGGTACTTGTTCTTGATCCCAACCTTATTCAGCTTCTAGTAATCAATGAACCATCAGAGAGATCCATTAGCCTTTTTGGAAATTAGAATTTGGGTGGTCAAATGTGAGATGCTTGGGTGAATGAATAATTTTGATTACAAATCATCCAGTTGTACTATTAATTCCCTCAACTCAGTGGAGTCCATATGGTACGAGGGAAGAGATATCATATATGTTCCAGAAACCAAATGAATTGATAACTACACATCCTGCTTCAGTGGAATAACCAAGAAATAGTTTGGAAAACTTATGGGAACACATACACTACATGAGGTGATCCAACCTCACGATCACCTTCTTCATTCTATAATATGTATAATGAAATATGAAAAGAAAGGTTTCCCAACTCTGGAAGTGGAGGTACAACTCATCCCGACCCAGGATCTCATTCCTATTGAAAACCCTGTGTACTTCCACCAGGTTCCACAAAACTCAATCATCGACTATAACAATTTTTGTGTGCCTGAAAACATACCATCCAATCCATATTGATGGTCACATAAATGAGGTACATCTTCAAAAATAGAGAATCTGATTCCAACTTGACCCCTTAATTTGTGTGTGTGCAAGGCATACACATGAAACCCTTTTCTCACTTATTACCAAGAAGTGTTACCAACTCTATCGCATACAGTGTCAGATAATTTGGAAACATTAACAAATCTTGAGGATGGGAAGAAATAAAATAAATTAAATCACCAATATCAAAGAGAACAACAGATTAAGATCATGCAGTAAGAATGGGTAATAGGGATAAATCAAACAATCATTCCCTCTATAATCTTGATGTTTTAAAAATGCCCAAAACTCATTTTTTCAAGCGAGTGTCATTAAGGTTACCTGTATTGGGTGGTGGGGTGTATAAAATAACAAGATGATATAAAATGTGTATTGTCACACATAAAACCAACAAAATTGTTCACACCAAACTAATAATTCCCACACCCACATTAGCCACTACATAATTAATACCACCGAGTAATATTTTTTCCATTACCATTCCCCAAACCATCCCCAAAAAATCACATAATAATTCATATCAACACTATAAATATCCCATTTCATCCAACATTACAATTTACATGATTTCCATTATCGAGCACATTTATATTATTAGCCATGTTTAATTTCAAACATTTAATAAACCACTTACCACTATAATACATCCATTAATCCTTAATCACATTTATTCTAGTCTTTAAAATTTATTTAACATGATTATTACAATCATTATCATTAATTATTTAACATCCCATTATTTATCAATTTTCTCCCATCATCGATTATCTATTTAATTTATTTAAACCATATTACTTGCCACTAGGAAACTATAACACCACCACACAATAATTAAATTGATCACCACATAAAATTCCACCCAACACATGCCAAAAAATACTATAACGGTCACACATCCACTTATTTTCTACTCGACCAGCCATACCACTAATACTATAACCACACAATAACCTATACATTATTATCTCATCAAAAAACACACAATATCCTTCTAGGTAACCATATAAATCACTTAGAAACCTTATAATAAAAGTAATAAATACCATATATATTGAAGTAGGAAACGAAAAAAGTATAATCAATTCACATTGAAAAACTCCCCCATAAATATTCTTTTATATTAAATCATAATTTCATGTTCAGGCACTAAAACATTAATTCTAGACTTCTATATAACCAATTCATAAACAATTTTAACTGATTAACCCATTATGAAATTTTATTCTAACATATTTATAGTAGTAAACAATATCATTCACAACATAAAACATATATCACTTAGAAATAACATCATCAAAATAATAAACGTATAAGTAATGTCAAGGAAATTCATACAGAACAAGTGAAACAACCTCATCCCTTTAATTTCCATTAATCAAATTCAATATTTTAGTTATTGTAATATGTTTCATATAACTAATGGATAAAAATATTAATAATTAAATAATTTACACATAATAAAGAAGGAAAAGTTTTGAAACCCCTTCCTTAACAAAAGATTTAACAATAACTCTATAATAATGGGAAAAATACCCCAATAAAACACCACCCAACACATGATAATCAACCACAAGGCCTATACATAATTTTTCCCTAAAAAATAAAAACGTAACAACAAAAAAACGAAACAATCAATGCATTCATAGCCTCCCCTTGATTAAATTACAATAAGAGAATCAAGAATATGCAAGGAGTAATTCAACATAGATATTAAAATGTTTGATCTATTGAAACCAAGGGAAAACCTATCAAATGGTAGATAAATATATTTAAAGATAAACCATTGGTCACCTATGGTTCAATGGATATCAGGTAAATAAGAAATAATTTAATTCAATTACTCTATTTATAACTAGTCTATAAAATTTAATGATAACCACATGATAAAGATCACTATGCCATAATAAAACACTAATCTAGAAACCATTGTATGTTATACCGCAAATATGTGGGTAAAATGACATTAAAACCAAAATTAATAATTAGGGTAACATTAGAACCATTAACTTAAAGTCGTTACACTATAAATCTCAGGTATCGCAGAAAAATCCTCAGTCACCTCCCTCCAACCTAATAAACAACAAACAAAACCACATCACAATGGAAAGAATTATAGAGAATGAGGTCTCAAATTGATAGAACCTAGAAACTAACTACCCAAGTCTCTATTTACTGGTGAGGAGAGTTACTCCACAATACCTCTCATAAAATATTAACCCAAAGGCCCATCTAAGATAAACCCAAAACACCTTAAGAAAATCCTGCTGCAATACCACCCCTCGCAATGAAGCTAAGAGTGTAACAACCCAAACTTTCATTAATGAAAATTCCTCTTGATCTAATTAAATGTATATTTATGGTTATATAAAATTTGAAATTCAATGGTTGTATGTTTTTGGATTTTAAAATATCGTTATTAATTGTGACCACTGCTAATATAGTTGTTGAACAGTGATCACATTATTAGTATAAATATAAGGATTTAACAAATTCAATTTACTTAGACAAAAAATGTGATGTCCTCATCTAGTATACTTTTCCCATATGAAGCCCATTTTTGGAGCTTGTAAAGTAGGTTCCATCATTAGTCTTCACTCTTGACCAAGACCAAGTCGAGCTTGAACATGTTAAGCTTGAGGGGAACCGACTACGAGAGAAATGGAAGTTAATACAGATTACAACCCGAGCGATGTTATCCGAGCCACCCCAAGAGTCGGTTAAAATCACGAACATTACCCTTTGGTATTATATGGGTTATGTAACAAGACCCTATCACTGCTAATATGTACATTATTTTTTTATAAAGAATGTGCATTCATTTTATTATTGTTACTTGGTAAATAGTTTTTAAATCCCAAATAGCATTTTTAGTTAATAATATACTATGAAATATATTTTTATGAATTAATGGATTTTTTAATTAAATAATACTTTAATAATAATATTATTAAATTAATTTTTATTAAATATAAATGATCATATAATTTTATTAATGCAATTGTAATTTTCATTATGGTTTGAAAGCTGTTTTTGTCAAAAACAAATGATTTTTCTGTATATGGAGGTTTTTATTTTAAAATTAAAAATTCACATATTTAGAAAATTATCTAGATAAAATGAATATTGTGTTTTGAATCAGGAAGTCAAAATTATCCAACAGTTATTTTTTCATAATTTTCTGAGACAGTCAAATTTTTGGGTAGAAATTGAATACCATTTTAATATATAATGTGTTTTATGACATCATAATGGCCAAAAAGTGATGTAATAAAATAATATAAACATTATGTTAGGCCAATATATGTTTTACCATTAATATAATGTGATTTTGGGTTTGTTTTATTTATTTTACAAAGCTTTAGTGGACCCTTCAAGGCTTATAAAACATTTTTTTCATTTTAAATTATTTTCTTTGAGAGTGTGACTCACATCCACATAAGAAACCCTATTATTTCTAAAAGTTTGGAAATTGGAATTATAAAATATTTTTTCCACTCCCAATTTCCTAAAACCATTGGTAAAAACCATGGTCTGGTTTGTGGTTTTGATTAGTTTAATATGAGGTGTCCCAAACCCAAATGATAAAGAATTATCTCTCCTTTCCTATATAAACCCACCCAAGCTCCCACTTCCTATTCACTCAAAGCCTTTGGAGTTCAACCAACACCTGCCATCCTCTCTCTATAATCCTCCCAAGGTTCCCCAATATCCCAATAAGTCTCTATCAAGCCTCTCCCAAGCTTTTGGGATCACACTTCCAAGAAAGGGATTTCTTCCTTTCTCATTTTTGTCCAATTTTATTTAAGTTGTTATGCCATTTTGTTTTCCATTAAAAAAGTTGGGGTATGTTTTTTCACCTCTCCCATACTGAACTCTTTATGTTTAAATGATGGTAGACCCCTTTCTATCTTATTAATTCCTCCCATGTATACCCGTTACCATGCCGAAATTCCATGAGTGATTTCTCTCTCCTCTTTTACATCCAAGTAATAATTTTTTATTATGCATCTAATTTCCATTATGTTTGTTCGTAAATGTATATATATGACCCCCTTACTATCCATTTAATGTACATATGATTATACACCCATTTATATCTCATCAAAAATTTTAATGAACCCTTATGTCATGTCATTATGCTGCTGAAATTGTAT
Organism: Viscum album; assembly: GCA_963277665.1. Taxonomy (NCBI): domain Eukaryota; kingdom Viridiplantae; phylum Streptophyta; class Magnoliopsida; order Santalales; family Viscaceae; genus Viscum; species Viscum album. The sequence continues at coordinate 460,173,163 of OY728126.1, forward strand.
TGCTTTTTTCCAAGCCAAGATCATTGTGTAGTGAATATCACACCCATGTCTCTATCACGGGTATTCACCTTTATGCACATATAAATATTGAATGGTACTTTCATGTACTTATTCCACATTACTTAATCATGAAATATCTTATGATGTTTATTGATTCCATGTTATATGATCCATTTGGCACACTTATGCATGAAATGAAATGTTTAAGAAAGGAGCGCCCTGATAGTGCTCCAATGCATTGGGTTAAGTTTAGTATCATGATACATCATGTGAAATGGGTGTTGAATCATGTTAATTAAAGTTAAAATATGTTCTACTCATGCTTCATGTGAAATTAGGGTTTACTCATGCTCCATGTGCAATGATCCTTGGCTCATGCCTCCTCCAATGGCCCTAAGGCCTTCATTTTTATCATGATCCATGTGCAATGAGCCTTCCCACATTTACATGTTATGATTATCATTATTTATCATACCTTTCTGTTTATGTTTCTCTAGTGCTCAATTGATATTCCTATCTACTAACATGTATTGTATTCCTCATGTCATTCCATATTTATTCCCTTACAGGGCTTAATAGCTCACCCTTTTCTTATGCATGTCCTCAGGTTATCCCATGCAATTCTATGTATGAGGGAATGTAGTGGTCATGTAAAGGATGTTTTGAATAAATATGTTTTATTTCATGTTTTAAGTTGTTATGTAATGATACTAATCCCCAAAGTCACTAGACCTCTTGATCTTCCATGTCATATCAAGTGAAGAGTTTATGTAATAAGTCAAGTTTAAGTGTGTAATAAAGAAATGGGTTGTCACAGTTGGTATCCGCGGATAGATTTAGTTCTTTTTGGGACGAGGATAAAAAAACCCTAGTTAAGTCTTGGATACAAGAATATGTATAATAAAATAATTACTTTGTATTGGTGAGTATTGAGTAATTTGTTTATCAAGAAAATAAATTCATGTCTAGATACGAGTAGGTAGAGGTGGCTCTAGCACAGATGTATCCTAGGGGTAAAACCTGAAAATACCACTTTGAGCAAGACTCGAACGGAAACTGGTGCATGAAAATGGGCCTTGATGCACTCTTGGTTACTACACTCCTAGAGGATATGCTTGGTATGTTCACAATCTTAGTATGAACCCTTATAAAGAGAATTAAAAAAATTACCCCTAAAATTATATGTTAGAAAGTAGATCATTAATAGCATAGATTGAAGACTATAGATTCATAAGTTAAGGAAATAAAAGTTATTTATAAGTTGTCTGTTTTTTCCTTGGATTACCCTCTATGTGTTACCCCTAACCTTCCTTTTATCCTGGCCACAGTCCAATAATAGGAGGACACATGCTAAAAACCGATGTGAAGATCAATGTGAGGAATGTGCTAATGTGATGCCCAATCAAATGGGAGAGGGAAGTGAAAACTTTTTCACTCTTCTCTCTCAGTTAACTCAAGCATTGAATAGAAACATGTATCAAGAGTATTTTTCAACCCCCCCCCCCCCACTCTAAGAAATAACAAGTCGTTATCGAGAGCTTCATGAGACGAAGGCTTCCTACATTTAATGGATCATCTCATACCTCAGTCACTGAACAATGGATCAAATCTATTGAAAATATATTCTCTATCCTTCAATGTTCTAAATAAGATAGGTTCTCCTAGATGCATATTGTATGATGGGTGAAGTAGATCAATGGTAGAATTTGATAAAAAATACGAAGCCTAAGGTGAAGATCGAGGTGTTGGAATGGAAGGATTTCTGAAAGATGTTTTGTTGATAAATATTTTCCACGCACCCTCTGACTTAAAATGGAAAGGGACTTCCTTGACCTGATGAAAAAAGATGACGAATCTATCGGAGCATACAAGGGAAATATCAAATGGTTTTCATGATACGCCTCCGGCTTTGTCGTTACCCTTGAATGAATGGTTTACCACTTATTTGGTGGGATGAAACCTAGCCTACAGAAAGCACTAACAATCTGTGACTTCGACAGCTATGAGGAAATTGTATGATGTGACCTCAAGGTTGAAATGGAGATCAGAGAATCTCAGTGGTATCATGGTAATAAGAAGCATAAGGTAGACTTCAATTATGGCTGTCTGATGGATTAATCCAACGGTGCTAAGAAGATCCATCACCCCACTTGCCAAAGGTGAAGGAAGAAGCACCCTGGAAATTTCCTTAAGAGGATGAGGAAAAGCTTTAGGTGTGGAAGAGAAGGGAACCTAGCTGTTAGTTACCAACAAGAAAAACTCACATCAATAACAGATGAGGTGAATTCTTTGTTTGAACCTCAACGCATTGTTCATTTCTACAACTGTAATGAACCATGGAATCTTGTGAATTGGTGACCTAAGCCAAGGTTTTTCAAAGGGAACCAACAACCTCCAAGGTAGAAAGGATGAGATTTTACCATCATTACTATCGATGTGTACCCCGAAAACAAAGTGGTGATAGGTACACTAGTTATTCATTTAATAATAGCAAACATACTTTTTGATTCTGGTTCTACGCAGTCATTTATATCCCAAACGTTTAGTAGAAAAATCTCAGAACCACCATAAATCATGTAAGTGAAGATGTTGGTGAGTACGGAAAATGGGTCAATCATTGCATCCCATGAATATAACTCTTCCCTAGTCATAATCTGTGGGTGGAATTTCCCGGTGAACCTCAGAATACTCCCTTTGGTAGAATTTGATGAAATTCTTGGCATGGATTGTATTTCCTTATATAAAGTCAACAAAAATTGTTGTGAGAGGGAAATCACTCTCCATGTAGATAATTGACCCCTGATTCTATATAAGTGCAAGGAGGAAGATGAATCTTCCTTAGCTTCGTCACCTCAAGCATGGATATTACAACCCTATTAGCATGCATATCTAGCTTAGATGATTGGGTCTAAGGAGGCAACCATCATTGAATACATTCCTATTGTGATGGAATTCGCTGAAGTGTTTCCCGAAAAATTGTCTGGTCTTCCTCCTAGAAGAGATGTTTAATTCTCAAATGATCTTATACCTGGGGCATTTCCAATATCCAAGATATCATATAAAATGGTTGTTGTGACACTTGAGGAGCTGAAGAAACAACTACAAGAGAATATAGATTAAGGGTTTATACGCCAAAGTGCTTTACCTTGGGGTTCACCAGTCCTCTTTGTCATGAAAAATGATGAGTCAATGCGCCTTTGCATCGATTATCATGAGATTAAAAAATCATGATAAAGAACAAGTATCCTCTACCATGAATTGATGACTTGTTAAATCAGTTGGGTAGAGAAAAATACTTCTCCAAGGTGTATTGGCAGTCAGGATATGATCAAGTAAGGGTGAGGAAGGAAGATATCCCCTAGACTGCTTTTCGTACTAGATACGTGCACTATGAATTCATAGTAATTCGTTTTAGACACACTAATGCTCTCGAAATATTCATGGACTTGATGAATATATTCTTTAGATATTGCCTCGACAAATTTTTGGTAGTCTTTATAGATGACATTCTAATATACTCCAATACCAAGGATGATATTGAGGAGCATCTAAGAACTGTACTAGGGACCTTGTGGAAGGAAAATCTATATGAAAAGTACAACTAGTGTGAGTTCTAGTTTAATGAGGTCACATTCTTGGGCCATATCATCACAAGCAATGATATATCTGTAGATCCCTCAAAAACAGATGCAATTGATAGATGGCTGTGACCAACATCAGTAAAGGATATCTATATCTTTTTGGGGTTAGCTGGATATTATCAATGATTTGTGAGAAATTTCTCACAATTTTCCAACCCGCTTACCAAGATAACATGGAAGGGAGTAAAGTTTTCTTGGAGTGATGAATGCGAAGAAATATTCAAGGAGTTGAAAAGGAGGCTTATCACTCTACCCATGCTCACTTTACCCCTAAGTAGATAACTTTTTGGGGTATTTAGTGATGCTTGGAAGAAGGTCATGGGCTGTGAGTTGATGTAAAATGACAAATTCAGGGCCTATGCTTCAAGGCGATTGAATGTTCATGAGAAGAATTATCCAACACATGATCTGGAGTTTGTTGTGATGATCTTTGCTTTAAAAATTTAGCATCATTATCTCTTTGGGGAGAAGTGTGAAATATATACGGACCACAAAATCCTCAATTATATATTCACAAATAAAGAGTTTAACTTGTGACAATGAAGATGGTTAGAGATGATCATAGACTATGACTGCTCAATCCATTACCACCTTGGGAAAGTGACCAAGGCGGAGGATTCTCTAAGTAGAAAAGAACCAGTGATTCTATCATTGATGAGAATTGAGAAGGATACGATCTTCTTAGACTTGATGAAGATGGGCATGGAAATCATAAAGAAGGGATTTCACATATTATTGCTCAACCGTGTCTTTTGGAAAGCTTAACGGATGCTCAAAAGGATGATATGGGAATTCCGAAAAAAGTGGAAGCTATCATAAAAGGAAAATTCTTGGAGTTCATTGTTAATGAAGAAGGAATTGTGAGATTTTGGAAAAGACTATGTGTTCCATCAAGTCCAAAGCTAAAGAAGGAACTTTTGGATGATGCACATAGTTCAAATTTCTCTATTCACCCAGGAAACACAAAAATGTATCGAGATCTCCAAGATCATTATTGGTGGGATAATACAAAGAAGGATATCGCTGAGTATACATCAATGTGCCATATGTGTAAGCAAGTGAAGGAAGAGAGGTAGAAGTTAAAGGGGATGATGCAACCATTTCCCATACTAGCATGGAAATGGGAGAACATCACCGTGGACTTTAACACTGGATTTCTGAAGACATCCAAAGGAAACAATGAAATTTTGGTTGTTGTGGATCATCTTACAAATTCTTCACACTTCATTGCAATTCGGGAGGATTTATCATTGGATCAACTAGCACAGATATACTTGAGGATTTTGTGGTCCGTATATATTTCACACTTCTCCCCAAAGAGATAATGCTGCAAAATTTTTAAAGCAAAGATCATCACAACAAACTCTAGATCATGTGTTGGATAATTATTCTCAGGAACATTCAATTTCCTTGAAGCATAGGCCCTGAATTTGTCATTTTGCATCAACACACAACCCATGACCTTCTTCGAAGTATTACTAAATACCCCAAAAAGTTATCTACTTGTGGGTAAAGTGAGCACGGGTAGAGTGATAAGCCTCCTTTTAAACTCCTTGAAGATTTCTTCGCGTTCATCACTCCAAGAAAACTTTACTCCCTTTTATGTTAACTTGGTAAGAGGGTTGGAAAATTGTGAGAAATTCCTCACAAATCATTGATAATATCAAGCTAACCCCAAAAAGATATAGATATCCTTTACCTATTTTGGTCACATCCATCTATCAATTGCATCTATTTTGGAGGGATCTACAGATATCCCATTGCTAGTGATGATATGGCCCAAGAATGAGACCTACTTCAACCAGAACTCACACTAGCTGTACTTTTCATATAGCTTCTCCTTCCACAAGGTCTCTAGTACAGTTCTTAGATGCTCCTTAAGATCATCCTTGGTATTGGAGTATATTAGAACATCATCTATAAAGACTACAAAAATTTTTTCGAGGAAATATCTAAAGAATATATTCATCAAGTCCATGAATATTTCTAGATCATTAGTGTTTCTAAAAGGAATTACTATGAATTCATAGTGCAGGTATCTAGTACGAAAAGAAGTCTAGGTGATATCTTCCTTCATCCCCCTTACTTGTTCATATCCTGACCGAAAATCCACCTTGGAGAAGTATTTTTCTCCACCCAGCTGATTGAATAAGTCATCAATTCGTGGGAGAGGATACTTGTTCTTTATCATGATTTTTTAAACTCAAGATAATGGATGCAAAGGCGCATTGACCCATCATTTTTCATGACAAAGAGGACTAGTGAACCCCAAGGTAATGAACTTTGGCGTATAAACCCTTAATCTATATTCTCTTTTCGTTGTTTCTTCAGCTCCTCAAGCTCCACAACAACCATTCTATACGATGTCTTGGATATTGGAAATGCCCTAGGTGTAAGATCATTTGAGAATTAAACACCTCTTCTAGGAGGAAGACCAGAGAATTTTTCGGGAAACACTTCAGCGAATTCCATCAAAATAGGAATGTCTTCAAGGATCGTAGCCTCCTTAGACCCAATCATCTAAGCTAGATACACATGCTAATAGTGCTGTAATATCCATGCTTGATGTGAAGAAGCTAAGGAAGATTCATCTTCCTCCTTTCACTTATATAGAATCAGGGGTCAATTATCCACATGGAGAGTGATTTCCCTCTCACAACAATTTATATTGACTTTATATAAGGAAATACAATCCATGCCATGAATTTCATAAAATTCCACCAGAGGGAGTATTATGAGGTTCCCCGGGAAATTCAACCCACAGATTATGACCAGGGAAGAGTTATATTCATGGTATGGAATGATTGCCCCATTTTCCGTACTCACATACATCTTCACTTCCTTCATTTGTGGTGGTTCTGGGATTGTTCTAGTAAAATTTTGGGATATAAATGACTGCGTAGAACCAGAATCAAAAAGTACATTTGCTATTATTGAATGAATAACTAGCATACCAATCACCACTTTTTTTCGGGGTACACTTAGGTAGTAATGATGGTAAAATCTCATCCTTTATACCTTGGAGGTTGTTGGTTCCCTTAGAAAAACCTTGGATTAGTGCACCAATTCCCAATATGCCATGGTTCATTCTAGTTGTAGTAATGAACAATGCGTTGATGTTCAAATAAAGCATTCACCTAATCTATTGTTGATGTGATTTTTTCTTGTTGGTAACTAATAGCTAGGTGCCCTTCTCTTCCACACCTAAAGAATTTTCTCATCCTCTTAAGGCAATTTCCAAGGTGCTTGTTTCTTCACCTTTGGAAAGTGGGGTGCTGGATCTTCTTATCACCATTGGATTAATCCATCAGACTGCCATAATTGAAGTATACCTTATGCTTCTTATCCCCATGATACCACTGAGATTCTCTGATCTCCATTTCAACCTTGAGGGCACATCAAACAATTTCCTCATAGCTGTCGAAGTCACGGATTGCCAGCGATTTCTGTAGGCTAGGTTTCATCCCACCAAAGAAGTGGTCAACCTTTCATTCAGGGGTAATGACAATGCCGGAGGCGTATCATGCCAACCATTGGATATTTTCCTTGTATACTCTGATAGATTCATCATCTTTTTTCATGAGGGAAAAGAAGTCCCTTTTCATCTTAAGTCAGAGGGTGCGTGGAAAATATTTATCAAAAAACATCTGCAAGAAATCCTTCCATTCCAACACCTTGATCTTCTACTTAGGATTTGTATTTGTTATCAAAGTCTTACATTGATCTTCTTCACCCTCCATACAATAAGCATATAGGAGAACCTTATATTGTTTAGAACATTGACAGATAGAGAAGATCTTTTCAATAGATTTGATCCATTGTTCAGTGACTGAGGTATCAGATGATCCATTAAATGTAGGAGGCCTTCGTCTCATGAAGCTCTCGATAACGACTTGTTATTTCTTAGAGTGGGGGGGGGGGGGTGAAAAATCCTCTTGACCCATGTTTCTATTCAATGCTTGAGTTAACTTAGAGAGAAGAGTGAAAAAGTTTTCAATTCCCTCTCCCATTAGATTGGGCATATCATTAGCACTGTCCTCACATTGATCTTTACATCGCTTTTTAGCATGATTCCTCCTATTATTGGACTTTGGGCAGGATAAAAGTAAAGTTAGGGGTAACACATAGAGGGTAATCCAAGAAAAAAAAACTGAAAAATTATAAATAACTTTTATTTCCTTAACCTATGAATATATAGTCTTAAATCTATGCTATTAATGACCTACTTTCTAACATTTAATCTTAGGGGAAATTTTTTTAATTCTCTTTATAAGGGTTCATACTAAGATTGTGAACATACCAAGCATATCCCCTAGGAGTGTAGTAACCAAGAGTGCATCAAGGCCCATTGTCATGGACCAGTTCATGTTCGAGTCTTGCTCAAAGCGGTATTTTCGGGTTTTACCCCTAGGATACATCTGTGCTAGAGCCGCCTCTACCTGCTCGTATCCAGACATGAATGTATTTTTTTGATAAACAAATTACTCAATACCCACCAATATAGAGTGATGTTTTTATTATAAATATTCTTGTCTCCATGTCTTAACTAGGGTCTTTGAATTCTCATTCAAAAAATAACTAAATCTATCCTCGGATACGAACTGTGACAACCCATTTCTTTATTACACACTTAAACATGACTTATTACATAAACTCTTCACTTGATATGACATGGAAGATCAAGAGGTCTGGTGTCTTTGGGGATTTGTATCATTACATAACAACATAAAACATGAAATAAAACATCTTTATTCAAAACATCCTTTACATGACCACTACATTCCCTCATACATAGCATTGCATGGGATAACCTGAGGACATGCATAAGAAAATGGTGAGCTATATAGCCCTGTAAGGGAATAAATATGGAATCACATAAGGAATACAATACATGTTAGTCTATTGGAATATCAATGGAACACTAGAGAAACATAAACAGAAAGGCATGATAAATAATGATAATCATTACATGGAAATGTGGCAAGGCTCATTGCACATGGAGCATGATAAAAATGAAGGCCTTAGGGCCATTGGAGGAGGCATGAGCCAAGGATCATTGCACATGGAGCAGGAGTAAACCCTAATTTCACATGAGGCATGAGTAAAACCTTTTTTCACTTGAATTAACACGATTCAACACCAATTTCACATGATGTATCATGAAACTAAACTTAACCCAATGCATTGGTGCACTATCAGGGTTCTCCCTTCTTAAACATTTCTTTCAGGCATAAGTGTGCCACATGGATCATATAACATGGAATCAATAAACATCATAAGTTATTACATGATTAAGTAATGTGGAATAAGTACATGAAATTACCATTCAATATTTATATGTGCATAAAGGTGAATACCCTTGATAGAGACATGGGTGTGGTATTCACTACACAATGATCTTGGCTTGGAAAAAAGCAGTACAATTTTGGCAGCATAATAACATGACATAAGGGTTCATTAAAATGGTTGATGAGATATAAAAGGGTGTATTATCATATGTACATGAAATGGATAGTAAGGGTGTCATATAGATACATTTCCAAATAAACATAATGGAATTTAGATGCATAATACAAAATTATTACTTGGATGTAAAAGAGGAGAGAGAAATCACTCATGGAATTTCAGAATGGTAACATGTATACATGGGAGGAATTAATAAGAGATAAAGGGGTCTACCATCATCCAAAAATAAATAGTTCAGTATGGGAGAGGTGAAAAATCATACCCCAACTTTCTTAATGTAAAACAAAAGGGCATAACAACTTAAATAAAATTGGACAAAAATGAGAAAGGAAGAAATCCCTTTCTTGGAAGTGTAATCCCAAAAGATTGGGAGAGGCTTGATAGAGACTTATTGGGAGCTTGGGGAACCTTGGGAAGATTATAGAGAGTGGATGTCAGGTGTTGTTCTATCTCCAAATGATTTGAGTGAATAGGAAGTGGGAGCTTGGGTGGGTTTATATAGGAAAGGAGAGAGAATTCTTTATCATTTAGGTTTGGGACACCTCATATTAAACTAATCAAAACCACAAACCTGACCATGGTTTTTACCAATGGTTTTAGGAAACTGGTAGTGGAAAAAATATTTTATAATTCCAATTTCCAAACTTCTAAAAAAATAGGGTTTCTAATGTGGATGTGAGACACACTCTCAAAGAAAATAATTTAAAAAGAAAAAATGTTTTATAAGCCTTGAAGGGTCCACTAAAGCTTTGTAAAATAAATCAAAAAAACCCAAAATAACATTATAATAATGGTAAAACGTATATTGGCCGAACATAATGTTTATAGTATTTTATTACATCACTTTTTGGTCATTATGATGTCATAAAACACATTATATATTAAAACAGTATTCAATTTTTACCCAAAAATTTGACTGTCTCAGAAAATTATGAAAAATTCACTGTTGGATAATTTGGACATCTTGATTAAAAACACAATATTCATTTTATCTAGATAATTTTTTAAATATGTGAATTTTTAATTTTAAAATAAAAACCTCCATATAATGAAAAATCATTTGTTTTTGACAAAAACTGCTTTCAAGCCATAATGAAAATTACAATTACATTCATAAAATTATATGATCATTTATATTGAATAAAAATTAATTTAATAATAATATTATTAAAATATTATTTAATTAAGAAATCCATTAATTCATCAAAATATATTTCTTATTAGAATATTAACTAAAAATACTATTTGTGATTTAAAAACTATTTACCAAGTAACAATAATAAAATGAATTCACATTCTTTATAAAAAAATAATGTACATATTAACAGTGATAGGGTCTTGTTAAATAATTCATATAATACTAAAGGGTAATGTTTGCGATGGTAACCCACTCTTGGGGTGGCTCGGATAACATCACTCAGGTTGTAATCTCTATTAACTTCCATTTCTTCCGTAGTCGGTTCCCCTCAAGCTTAATGTGTTCAAGATCGACTTGGGCTTGGTCAAGAGTGAAGACCATTGATGGAACCTACTTTACAAGATCCAACAAATGGGCTTTGTATTGGGAAAGTCTACTGGATGAGGACATCACATTTTTTGTCTGAGTAAATTGGATTTGTTAAATCCCTATATTTATTCTAATAATGTGATCACTATTCAACATCTATATTAGCAATGGTCACAATTAATAACGGTATTTTAAAATCCAAAAACATAAAACCAATGAAGTTCACATCTTATATAACCATAAATATACATTTAATTAGATCAAGAGGAATTTCCATTAATGAAAGTTTGGGTTGTTACAATCTTAGCTTCATTACGAGGGGTGGTATTGCAACATGATTTTCTTAAGGTCTTTTGGGTTTATCGTAGATGGGCCTTTGGGTTAATATTCCCTGAGAGGTATTGTGGGGTAACTATCCTCACCAGGAAATAGAGACTTGGGTTTTTAGTTTCTAGGTTCTATCAATTTGTGACCTCCTTCTCTATAATTCTTTCCATTGTGATGTGGTTTTGTTTGTTGTTTATCGGGTTAGAGGGTGGTGACTGAGGATTTGTCTTCGATACCTGAGATTTATAGTGTAACGACTTTAAGGTAATGGTTCTAACATTACCCTAATTATTAATTTTGTTTTTAATGTCATTTTACCCATATATTTTGGGTATAACACACAATGGTTTCTAGATCAGAGTTTTATTATAGTATAGTGACCTTTGTCATGTGGTTATCATTTAATTTTATAGACTAGTTATAAATAGAGGAATTGAATTAAATTATTTATTATTTACCTGATATCCATTGAACCTTAGGTGAACAATGGTTTATCTTTAAATATATTTATCTACCATTTGATAGGTTTTCCCTTGGTTTCAATAGATCAAACTTTTTAAGATCAAAGTTGAACTACTCCTTGCATATTCTTGATTCTCTTATTGTAATATAATCAAGGGGAAGCTATGAAAGCAATGATTGTTTAGTTTTTGTGTTGCTACGTTTTTTTATTTTAGGTAAAATTATTTATAGGCCTTGTGGTTGATTATCATGTGTTGGGTGGTGTTTTATTGGGGTATTTTTCCCATTATTATAGAGTTATTGTTAAATCTTTTGTTAAGGAAGGGGTTTCAAAACTTTTCCTACTTTATTATGTGTAAATTATTGAATTATTAAGATTTTTATCCATTAGGTATATGAAACATATTACAATAACTAAAATATTTAATTTGACTAATGGAAATTAAAGGGATGAGGTTGTTTCACTTGTTCTTTATGAATTTTCTTGACATTACTTATACGTTTATTATTTTGATGATGTTATTGCTAAGTGATATATGTTTATGTTTTGAATTATATTGTTTACTACTATTAATATGTTAGAATAAAATTTCATAATGGGTTAATCAGTTAAAATTGTTTATGAATTGGTTGTATGGAAGTCTAGAATTAATGTTTTAGTGCCTGAACATGAAATTATGATTTAATATAAATGAATATTTATGGGGGAGTTCTTCAGTGTGAATTGATGATAATTTTTTCTTTTCCTACTTCAATATATATAGTATTTATTAGTTTTATTATAAGGTTTATGAATGATTTATATGGTTACCTAGAAGGATATTGTGTGTTTGTTGATGAGATAATAATGTATAGGTTATTGTGTGGTTATAGTATTAGTGGTATGGCTGGTAGAGTAGAAAATAAGTGGCTGTGTGACTGTTATGGTATTTTTTGGCATGTGTTGAGTGGAATTTTATGTGGTGATCAATTTAATTATTGTGTGGTGGTGTTATAGTTTCCCAATGAAAAGTAATATGGTTTAAATAAATGAAATAGGTAATCAATGATAGGGAAAAACTGATAAATAATGGGATGTTAAATAATTAATGATAATGATTGGAATAATCATGTTAAATAAATTATAAAGACTAGAATAAATGTGATTAATGATAAATGGATGTATTATAGTGGTAAGTGGTTTATTAAATGTTTTAAATTAAACATGGCTAATAATATAAATGTGCCCGATAATGGAAATCATGGAAATTGTAATGTTGGATGAAATGGGATATTTATAGTGTTGATATGAATTATTATGTGATTTTTTGGGGATGGTTTGGGGCATGGTAATGGAAAAAATATTAGTGGGTGGTATTAATTATGTAGTGGAAAATGTGGGTGTGGGAATCATTAGTTTGCTGTGAACCATTTTGTTGGTTTTATGTGTGAAAATACACATTATATATCATCATGTTATTTCTTACACCCCACCACCCGATACAGGTAACCTTAATGACACTCGCTTGGAAAAAGGAGTTTTGGGCATTTTTGCAATATCAAGATTATAAAGGGAATGATTGTTTGATTTATCCCTATTACCCACCACCTTTAGATGTAGTATGAGATGTGATGGATCATGGTATGTTAATATATATGGGCTATATTGGATCAAGGTTTTGATATATATATATATATATATGTTGGGTAACCTGGTTTTGTGGTTATGGTGTGGTTACATTGTGGAGTTGTGCATGTTAGAAGGAGGGTACAAGGTTGATGTCCTTCATGTTCATGATATGCTTATATGACGAGGATATGATCTAAATTTTTGGTGTGGTTATATTTTGTGGTACATGGTTGTGATTTGTGGATGTGTGGATATGTTAACATGTGATTATATGGAAAGGGTTGAAGCATAGAGAAAAAGAAATTGTGGCTTGAGAGAAACCTAATTAGCGGGGAATTGGATATAGGGTGAATTTTTGGCATACATTATTTTGGTACTATGTTAATATACTTGGAAAAAATATTAGGCGAGTGAGCCTTGGTGAGGTTGGATAATAGATGGATGGATACAGGTGCATGTTTTTTCTACTATTTATTCAATAACGTATCAGTATGTTCCATCCATATTTTCATGAGTGGTTCTGAGGAGGATCCTACTTAGTATACTTTTATGATCACCCCAATATATTTAATCTATTTATAGGTATTTAAGAGGGTGTTGGTGATGAACTAAACATAACTAGCTAGAGGATTCAAGTTTCTTATGGAGACACTTTCAGAAGTGTTTTTTTATTTTATTTTAGAGAAATGTTTTATGTATAACATTTACATGTATTTTTTATTAGATTTTATTTTATATTTCATGGAGTTGATTGATGTTTTATCTTTTTATAAGGGGTTTACGAGGGAACTACATCCCATTAATTTTTTATACCCTCGGTGCTAGTCAGTAACCTATGGATTATTAGAGGTGGGTTTTGGGTGTCAAACTCATCTTGAATACTATCCCATGAGGGGGTTTATATTGGGGAAAGGTCATGAAAAAATGGTATTATAGGATTGGTTGAATGTTTAAATGACTTTGGGATTTAGGAACCAGTGAGTATTTCAAATGATAAACATGAAACAATATTACGAGATCTTATAATATGACATACAAGGGGATTATGGATTGTGAATAAATTATTAGTCCCCCTAGGATTCTATGAAAGGGCTGTGACCTTACCAAATATACTAGGAAAGATAATTATGTTTAAGGGATAGAGAAATATTAGTGGTAGATAAATCATGACTGATTATGATTGTGTTTGGATTGAGGTGATTCAATTAAGCTATATTGAATATAAATAAATGATATTTACTGAATTAAATGTTCTGAGGATTTGGAACTTTCTTTATTAAATAATAGAGATGGATAATGGTCATTGTTTTGTATGGTTTAGGTTGGAGAGATGTGTAAGGATGGACCTGTTGACCATCATAGGAATATGACATATGACAAGGAAAATACCTAAATAAAGACATGATGGGAGTTTCAAAAAAAATATTGGTGACATATAAGGGGATTTCCCCTGATTAGAATATGAAGTGCCAATTGAAGAAGTTGGAGATTTTTTTCATAATATATTCTATAAACAATCATTAGACCCTAATGAATATTAGTTGGTTGAGAAAAGAAATATGTCAATGGTGTGTTTTTTAGGCCTTTGTGTGAGAATTGTTTCTAGTTTTGTGTTGTGATTTATTAAGATAATTATTTAGAATATACACTTGTTGAGACCTGATAAAGTTAGTACATTATCACTAATGAATTTAAATTTTTTCCAATGGAAGTTGTTGATTGGTTTAAGTTAAATAGATGTTAGCTCAGATGATGTAAGATCACTAGAAGTCTACTTAGCTATATTTAGATATGGAAATGGAGGAGGATCATTTGAAATATTCACTTAAGGGGAAACCACATTCTAGAAGATGGAGTGACATTGAAAGAAGGTGTATTTTCTAGATTCATCATAAATACAATGATGGAAGTATATGTTAGAATAAATAGTGTTTGGGTGTGGATAAAGTGTTGGGACACAAAATAATTTTATAAGAGTAACTCTGAAGATACATAAGATTCCTCAAAGTGATATGTAATAGTAAAAACATATTTTTTTTATGTTTGTAGTATTCACTAGATGAACTATTTAAGGTAGTGATTTTCTTCCTACTGAGTGGAAGGGTGCATGTGATGTTCAGATCGAGGTGTAATTACCTTATTAAGATTGAATGGTGGTGCAACCAAAAGTTATTATTCAAAAAAATGAAGTTATTTTCTTTAAATATCATCTAGGAACATAAGTTCTATATTTCAAAATAAAAATTTCTAATTCAATATACAGTGGTAGATAATCATAAGGAAGTAGGAAGGTATTTTTCTTATAATTATGTGTGTGTTGGGGGGGGGACATTCCCCATAGAGAAACTACAGTGAGACTTAGTTGTTGGAAGAAAATGTTATAGTTTTTTGACTAATGTGTCTAAAATATAGCTTATATAAAGAGTCCATTATAACTTGGGCTTGGTTGGGTTATCAGAATATAGGTTTTCCCTTCCATATAGTTTCTCCCATAATGGAAATATTTTTTGTGTTCCCTCTTAGAGTTGTACTAACGCCTGAACCCTGATATTTTCAACTAGTACACTTCTTTTATCTATGACATGTGGTTTTTTATTTATTGTTTTATAATGAAGTTTCTATCTAGTTATTATAGTAGTGATCAAATTCCTTATCCTAGGTATGGCTTTACTTCTATGTTATGGTGCATTGAAATCATGGGTCCATTCCATTCTGTTAAGTTCTCAAATTTTTCTTTCGTTGTGTGTATGTTTTAGGGGTTGAATTTCATGATCATAAAGGTGTGTCAAACCTAAAAAGTTGTATCCAAGAATGGTTTTAGAGATTATGCACTGGAACCTTGTGATGGGGATGCATATCTTAGTTTATGTAACACCTTGAGTTTTTTTTTAAATATTTTCTTTCAAATATATAAATTTTCTTCAATATCTCATGTTACACACAATATAATGTTTTAAATAACTATAATATATTATTATTATTGTTATTTAAAATTTACCAACATAATATAGATATTAAAATTGGTGGAATTAATAATAACAACCACATTTTCAAAATCATATAAAATGATTTTATATAAATAAATAAAATTGATAAAAATAAGTACTCAATTTTCAGTAAAGTCAATAAATGTTTTGAAATTAATTTTTTGTCAAAAAAATTCTATTTATTTTTGGGAAAAAATAATTAAAGTGATTTTTTCCAATATTAAAAAATTTATTTAACAAAATAAAAATCAATTTTAAAACCCCTATTTCAATATTATCTTTTAGTGAATTTTTTAAAATGTTCTACACTGAATAATTTTTTAATGATTAATAAGAAAATACCCATTTTTATTAAAAGAGACTTTTCATTTAAATATATTACAAGTTACATTATATTTAAATATGAATTAAAAATAATATAGATCAGTTAGGTATTAATTAATCCAATTTAGGGCATTCTAATCAATTTCAAAATGTATTTTGATATTAAACCTTTCTATACTTATGAAAAGTTTCTCTTTGGAATGTTCTTTTCGTCAAGTCTACGAGTTTATTTTTAAAATAATATTTTCCAATTATATTATTGGAATTTTAAAAAAATTGATTCCATATTTTTAATCATAAAAATTAATACTATATAACAAAATCAACTAATTTTTTTTTTCAAATTGAATACAAAAAAAGTAAAAATTAAATATCTCAATTAAGGTTCAAAAGAGTTTATTGACAGTTAAACTAAATAGATAAGGGGTAAAATTTCCTACAAACTTGTAAAAATACCATTTTATGGATATATTTCAACCTTATCACTTCCATTTTTTTGATAATGAGACATTTGGGATCCTTTTTTCATGTTGAAAACAATGGTACACATTTTTCATTTCAAAAATTTCACCTGTGTGCACTCCCCCACTTATAAAAGGTCACTCTTCGCATATCCTATACACACATATAAAACCCTTTTATTTGGCCAATAAATAAAAAAATAGGTTCCATAATCCCTTCCTCTCATAATATAGGACTTTTTTAGTAGGAAACCCTCCTATTAAGGCTTTAGGTGTAAACATAAAGGAGTTCTCTAAAGAAGAGGTATATTCCTTAACCATACATTTTCATTTTATTTATTCCTATAACTCCTTGAAATATAATAAACCCATTATGATATAAAAACATAATTTTGTATATATAATTAGATGTTATTATGATAGAATAATTTCTGAAATATATTTCATATTCCATCAAGTGGGATATAAAACCATCAATCATGTGTACGGAGGACTACAGCCTCACAACCCGATGTAATTCATTTTAAATTATCTCCTATCATGGTTAGAGATAATGATGGATTTAATTTTGATATATTATATTCATAAAATTATTTTAATTCTGAATTTATAACATAAAATCTGTGTTCTTACCTTTCAATCTTTTGGGAAACGATATCATCGCTCATGCGTACTTGTGGACTACCACCTCCTCAAAGCGATGTGATCCATTTTTTATTTTATTTTGACTAGGATAGTAATAAGGATAGATTAAATGAATATATATATATACAGATCATACATATTATATAAAAATTATTCTATAGAGGTTATTTAACATATATTTTTCTTTTACTCAATCTGTCAGGAAAATGGAAACAACATTAATTCATACATATAACTGAACGTCTCCATGAATGGTGTAATTAAGTATCTATATCTAACTTTAATGGAATACTATAAATGAATTTATAATGAATATATATGATATTTATTTCATTATTACCACTATTTATATTATGTACCCATGATCAATGTACAAGGATTGGAAATATAGAACCAAAATGCATATGAAAAATGATGCAATTATTACCCGAAACATGATTTTAACAAGGAATTATTTCAAAAGAGGAGATAAAAGTTCATAAGTGAATCATATATGGTATAATATATATAATTATGGTTCTATAATATATTTATAATAAACTAATATTTATTATATAGTAGGTATGAACCTGTACAAAGGAATTCAAGACTTAATGTGGGGGATTTTCATCTAACTTTTATTTCCATAGGACACATGTCATATTCACCACATGTTTATTTTTTCTGGTGTATATACATTCCATTAATTAATTTTAGGTTTATTTTTATGATAATTATAGGATAAAAATATCCATATAATAATTTTTATTTCATGGGGATTACGATTTAAAATTTACAAAAGTGAAAAAACTTTTGTGTCACAATCTCATTGATTATTGGGATTGTTTATGATTATGACTCTAATTATTAGATATTATGATCTACAACTCAATAAAATCATGAATTTTCTTATACATTAGTTATTTATTTAAATTAAATTTTTTCATTTAATTTTACTCACTTTATATACTCATGGTTTCAAATTAATGTTTTATGGAAAAGACAATTCTACTTTTCCATTCGGCTAAAAATCCTTTTTCCATCCATGTACATGTTTTCTAAAAATATTTTAAGTAAATATATTAATATTATCTAATTATTATTTAATTAAATTTTTACCCATGTTTGACTATTTTTAAAATGGTTTAAAATTAATTTTATTATCATTTTTGAACAATAATCCCTTGAGTTTTTACCAAAAATGTGAAATAAATATTCTTTTTAACATATATAAAAAGAAACAAATTTTCCACCATCATGGAAGATCAATGATTTAAATCATCCATTAAAATTTTAGAAGATTATTTTAAAATATAAATTTATCCTTAATATCTGAGTAATATTTATATTTTTAAGAAATATTTTCAAAATGGAAATGAAATTTACTTCAATAATGTTTTACTAATCTTCTTATAGAATTTCTATTGATCAATAACAAACAACATTTGGTGCTACTTATATTTTTCAGAGAATATAAGCTAACTTCACTACCATTTTTCTTTTCTCATTATGGATATGATTATGTTGAAGAGATATTTATGAAACCCACCTTTTTCCAAGAGTTATGTTATGATGAATTGATGAAATGACTATGAAACCTGTTTTATTTTTATGGGTTATACTATGATGAAATATTTATAAAACCCATTTAATTTATATAGGTTATGATACGATTAATGTTTTATGATCATGTGCTACATAAATCTATGGATTATGTGATTGGTGAGACCTATATATCCCTACAATTTATTAGGTAATGATTAATATTCCACGGTATCAGAGGAAACATGAGAGGTTATCATAAGCCCAAAAAAGAGGGTACACATGAGGTTATCCAAAGACTAAAGTAGGTACACAAGTCGTTAGCCTAAGACTGACATGTTAAAAGTACTTTGGTGGAAATCCTTGAAATAATTCTTTTTATAATTATATATATACCAAAAATATATGTTTTATGATAATTTTATGATCTAATGGCTCATGTTATTTGATTCCTTTATGATTTATGTCTTATGAATTACCATGATTTATTCAATGACTCATGTTTAGGTTCTATTATATGCAAGGTATGTTTTTAAAATATTATTCTCATTTTTTCATACCCTTAGGATCATGTAATGTTAGCATTTACCTTTTTTACACTTACTAATCATCTAAGCTCACCCTTTCTTATGATTCCTTTCCACATGTTATAAAGAAATGTTTTTTGTATGATATGTATCGTAAGTCTTCTAATTGTGAATAACGTAGCGAGAGACTATATGGTTTACATATTAAGCAGTTGTTTATGCATCCATGTTTCCAAAGGATCTTGACACATATGATTCAGGCATTGATCCTTAATTTATGTAATGAATATTCATCTATTATGATGTGATATCCATATATCATAAGTTTGGTTCTCTATAGTTTGTTCTAAATAATGCTTTAGTTAACCATTGGATATTTATGAAGAGAAAACATTAGGGATATCCTTGAGGATATCCTGAAGGATAAGTCAATGGTTAATTAAAATTATAGGAAAATATCTCGAAATTTTGGTGAAGGGTAGAGTGGGTGTTCCCCAAGAATGTACATCCTTGGTTGGATATAACAACTGGATTTGGTTCTTGCAGAGTTATACATAAGAGTAAAAACTCTGAAAAGTATATATTGAGCTAGACTCAATCATCACCTGGGGAAAAACAATGAGCCTTATTGTACACTGGTTTGAAACTCTTGAGGGATATGCTTTGAAAATTCATAAAATATTTACGAACCATCATGAATGATTTGAATGATGACCATGAATGTCCTAGGTTAAGATGAAGGTGTCCTATATTTTAAAAGGAGTCATAATTTAGACATCCTAGAAATGATTTTTCCAAATTATGTGTTTTCTTACTATCATTATTATTACTCACACTATGATTTTTGGTTTCAGTTAATGGATGAAACACAAATGAACCATGTTAATGGTAAATATAATGAACAATGCACTGGTTTTACACATATGAAACCAAATTTTATGGGAGATGGAATATAAAATAATTTTCTTTGCTCAAAAAAATTTCTATATATTCGAATCATATTGAAATTAAAAATAAGAAAATAAGGGAACAATTTAATGTTTATTCCTTCATGAGGAAACACCCACCTTATTTTAGTGGTTCTAATGATCCACTAGTTTCAGAGCAAAGGATCAGTACCAAAGAAAAGATATTTTATATTCTCCAAAGTTTATAGCATGAAATATACATTTTTGATGTCTATTTGTTGGAAGGTGAAGTGGATCAATGGTGAACTATTATCAAGAATATGAGGCAATTGGAAGAAATGGACTCCATAGAGTGACATTATTTTAATATATTGTTTTTCAATATTTAATATCCTTTTATTAGTCATAAAAAAATGGATAAATAATTCCTTGCGCCAAAATAAATTAATAATGAATATGTGGGTACTTATGAGGAAACTTTTACAAGATTTATGGGGTAAACTTCTGTTATTATCATCTAATCTAAAATTAAGGTTGATAAATTTTTAGTGGATTGAAAGAAAGTCTCAAAATGGTGTAATCCATAAGGGACTTTATTAGCATTGAATTAATCATTTGATGTGCTATCATGATTGAAACAAGTATATGAGTTACCATAAATATCATTGTTTTGATATAAAATGAAACAGAGAATCAAAAAGATACTCTATAAACCATGGAGAGAAGAATATTATCTTCGATCAATTATTAAAGTGTATAAGGAAACATGTAGGATGATGTATTAAGGAAACAACTAAATGATTCAAGTGTGTAAAGGATGGTCATTAAGTTGCCTAATGTTGAAGTAATGGCAGGAAATTAGAAAATGATACAAATAAAGATAAAGTCCCATCGAATTAACCTCCCACATTTCCCTATTCCAATATCTAGGAGTTTGGGAATTATTATAAAAAGTTCTCAAATATGATGTTTAATATTGATTATCAACATAAAAAACCTCCTAAGTCACTGTTCAAAGAGAAATATAACATGATCACTATTTTGGTTAGGGGTACAGTAATGGTGTGGTGAAAGGTAGACTTACCATCCACTCTAGAACTACTAATATTACATTTTACTATAGATCCTCCCAATATTTTATATCGAAATAATTTTATAAGGGTAATAAAATACTACCTCAATTATTAGATGTTGAATTAGTTAGGAAAACCCCTAATAGCATGATGATCACATCACAAGTTTATGACACTTCCCCGATTAAATTTTGTGGGAATTTGTTTCTATAAAATCTTTTTATTTTCTATATCGTTGAATTTGAGGTTATCTTAGTTATGGATTGGATTTATTCTACGAACCAAGCCGAGGTGCCATCCAAAACGACACATGTCCCAATTCATGGCATGTCCTGAAGGGCACTTCTGATCACCATGTACTAGAAACCAGTTCTTTGGTATCCAAAATATACTTTGGGTATGATTTAAATAATTTATA
Organism: Viscum album; assembly: GCA_963277665.1. NCBI lineage: Eukaryota > Viridiplantae > Streptophyta > Magnoliopsida > Santalales > Viscaceae > Viscum > Viscum album. Next base: position 460,195,039 of record OY728126.1, read on the forward strand.
TGGTATAAAAACAAAAAAATAATGAGAAACACAATAACTAACAAACATACCCAAAATAGGTGCAACAATTTTTCTGATTCAATGTTTATAACTTTAACCAAAAACCAAAATTATTAAAACGAAATGAGAATAACAAAACTATCCCAAAAAACACCATGAAACAAGAGGGGAATCAACCATATGTCGTAACCATCAACACCTAAAAGAAACGAAACACTAGAATATAGATCCACTAGGAAAACACATCTTTCCTTTAATTGGGTCATACATCATAAAGTCTACCTACACCCAATGGTGTATGTAGGGTGTGATCCAATGTTTAGTAGGATGCCACCAAAAAGAAATATTCCATGATATAACATTATAAGACAAACAAACATGCATACTTCCATAGTAATAATTAAAACATATCAAGAAAATCGTTAAATGAAGAACATCCTAAAGAAACACTTTTTAAGGAAAACATTTTTATCAAATAAGATTTCTTGAAATAAGAATATAGACAAGGTCTATCATATGACGATGCCTAGTACCACATCACATAACCATCATGTCATAAGAGAGAACCATGAGAAAATATATATAATAAACTTGTACACGTGGGACACTATGATCCTCATACCTTGGTGATCAAAATCCTCCAACTCAAATACCAACAAAATCCCCATGCATGATCCACAAGAGCAGAACATATCCCATGGTCCAATGGTCTCCATAACATAAGCCAATACCAATATAATTCCTATGTATGGAAACTATAGGGGATCCAATCATATGGTCTAGTGGTCTTTGATCATATTAGATGTTTAGTTAGTGTTGTAATCATCAATCCTTCAAGATGAATTCAAGCCTTAACCTCTTCTGAATCAACTAGCGTACTAGCTCTAGTTCACCCACCTAGATACCATAGATTCCCTTTGGTATCAAATTCCATTCCACATATAACATAAATCCTTATTTTTATATACACATTACAATCATCATAAGAACACATTTTAATCACCACTTTTACCTTTTCTCATTGATCCAATGATCAAAACTCACATTGGAACTACCCCTTCCAATAAAAAAACCACATTCCATTTTCCAAGAATGAAAAATCCATTTGGAAATACATTTCACACCACTTTCACAATTTATAAAACTCATTATAAAACTTAAATATAAAAACACATATGGAATCAAACCATTTCCATGGGAAAGGCCCCTTCCAAAATCATATTATTATAAAAACCATTTTTATAATATACATCATAATTAGAAGGAGCATTTAAGGTGCACAACAAGGAATTCAACATGCAACAAAATCCATTTCACTTGGAAAATCTACATTCAACACATTTTCACCTTAAAATCTCTTTGAGAATACATTTTTCATCTTTCAGACAAGGCATAAAACATACTCAATAAGCACTCCAAAGAATCACTCTAGGAATATAACTAATTTCATTTAGAAATACAATTTTCATAATATGCGCATTTCAAAACCATTACAAAACATTTTTTTGTACCACATAAGAAATCTAAATTAAACATATAAATAATCAATAATGCATTCCAAACTCATCTAATAATGTATAATCTTGGAACCACTTACCTCACACTTGGAAAATTCTGGAAATCAGTGGAAAATCCCAACTGCACCACCAAAATACCCTATAAAGAAAATATTGAACAATAATCATCATGATTTCACCCAAATTCATAAGAGAAGATACTCATTAGATAAAAACCCCCCTGGAAAATAGGAAATGAAGAAAGAGGGAAGATGAACCCTAGAAAGTGGGATAAATATAGAGGAAAATGACATACTTAATGATTCCTTGAAGAACTGGAGTCAAAAAAATGTAAGGATTCAGGATCCAGAGGTCTAAAAAATCTTGTTGGAGGATCCCATGGATGAAAATTATAAATCAGGTAGAGGGGAGGCGTTTTAGTGTAAAAATTAAAGAGAGGAAAAAGGTACATTTCCACTTTTTTATCTACTAGAGAGGTCTCATGGCTGGGCTACAGAGTTTTTAAAACTATGTGGAAACTATGCATCCCTCACTCTATAAGAGGAACACACCTCATGGTTGGTCCACATGATTTTCCAAACCATGCACTAATCATGGAATCTCTATAGGATTGAAATATTTTGTAGATGCTCAATATACAAGGGGGGGGGGGGAGGGGGTGAATTGTATACTATAAAAAATTCCTTTGGAACTTTTAAAGATCGTATACAACTTTCTATTGTTTAGAAAATTAAAAAAAGGAAAATTCACAAGACCTCTTAGTTCTAGAAACTTGCTAGATTCCGAAAATATGGTTCTGGAAATGAAACTTAAGAAAAGTTTACGGGGAAAAATATTCTACCTTAAAGCATATAAAATCTTACTAATCAGAGTATACAAGTACAAGAAAGTATAAGATAGTAATACTTTAATTATTAATCAAAATGCAACAGAAAACAAACTTGAAACAATACAAGTTTCAAGTATGAAAACTTTTAACCCAAAGATTAGGGTATCCATCAACATTGGATAAAGGTCCCTTGATTTATACTTTCATGAAAGTTTGTCTTACCCACACCAAGGTAAGCCCTCGATAGGAATATCGCAGTCTGTCTTGATATCCCCAGAAGCCCTCAAACTTCAAGGTAGTTGACACCTATGTCTTCCTTATCAAAGAAGTCCTTGAACATTAAGGTATTCGACACCTCTGTCTTCCTATCCCCGAAAGCACTCGATTGGAAACAACAACAATCTGAGTTGCACGAAGCAATATGAACAAGATGTTCAGTACGCACAATGCATGAGAGTCACTCTCTCTATAAATCACTTTAACATGTAATATCTATAGTTGTAGAACCATCATCATAGTTCTGAGCTCATTCAAATGAGATCCTATTTATAGGCACATATTCAATGGTCGGCTCCCTCCTCCAATTGTCATATTTTTCCTTGAATTTCGGAGGGACCAGTACACGTGTCACTCAAACAACATTTGGTTAGAAACAGAATGCTCAACATCATTTTAAAATTATAACAAGGGTAAGTAAAATAAGGTTGTTGAACCAAATTATTTTTTAGGAGTCTAAGGAAAAATATAATTCCGAGTCTAAGTGGAAAACATTCAGAGTCTATATTACATGGATATTCAGATTTTGTTTTCCAAGGAATTCAGAATTAGAATTATGTAGACTTTGGAGTCTAAATTCTAAGGAATTCTGAGTCTGAATTATATGGAATTCTAAGTCTTTATTCATAGGAATTTAGAGTCTTAATTCAGAAAAATTCATAGTGTGAATTCTATGGAATTTTGAACCCGAATTTTAAGGAATTCAGAACTTGACTTATGAGGAATCCAGTTTCTAAATTCTACGGAATTCAGAGTCTGAATTTTAGAGAGTCCAGAGTCTGAATTTCAAGGAATTCAAAGTCTGAATTTTAGAGAATTTAGAGTCTAATTTTTTGATAATTTGGAGACAGAATTTTAGAAAATTCAGTGTCTTAATTTCAGAGAAATCAAAGTCTGAATTTCAGAGAATTTGGAGTCTGAATTTTAGAGAATTTAAAGTATGAATTTTATAGAATTCGGATCTTGTATTTTGGAGAATTAAGTGTCTATATTTCATAGAATTCGATGTCTGAATTTCAGAGAATTTGGAACATGAATTCGGATCCTGAAAACAGAATACTCTATATCTAAGTATTTATAGAACTCCGAGGTTTCAGATGTGAAATATAATTTTTCACATAGGATTTAAAAGAGTAGGATTTAGAGAAACTAAAAATAAGAACAATGAAAAATATGTATGGATAAATTTCCATAGGGAAGGAAAATATTCTTTATTAAGGAAAAACTCCAAGGAAATAAAATTTTCCTTAAGATAAAGTGTTTGTGATTTTCCAAACATAGAGTAATGGACAATTCATAAGGAAACCGTATTTACTCAACATTCTCCACTGTCCAAAATGAAAATTGGCCTCATTCTTACTAGGAGGTGGGTGCACAATTTCCCTTAACCACACCCCACCTGCTGCCAAGCCCAAAACCTCAAATTTTTCAAGAAAAACTCATGGGGAGCCATTGGATAATTATAATAATAAAAATACATAGAATAATATCTCAGAAAAATAAAGGGTGTGATAATTTTTCCTAGCATGGAAACTTTCCACCCCCAAAAGGTCAACTCGAAGATTGATCAGATAACAAAAAATAGATACTCTTCCTCAATTGAAGACTTCCACTACCACATATCATGTTCATCACTATGATGATTCCAAGGACTTGGAACAAAGGAATATACTTCCCATGATGCAATATCTCCAATGAATCCATAATCCACACCGGCTGTTCATACGTAAAAAAACTAGGATTCAACTTCAACTCTCCCCGCTTCAACACATGATATAGATATGGGTTATACATTTTCAGTTGGGAAACATGGAACGAATCATGAATTGATGTCAACTACAAGGAAAACACAAACTTGTATGCCACATTACCAACTCTCTCAGAAATCTAGAATGGTTTGATATAACTCAATGTAAACTTCTCTTTCTTACCCCCATGACTATGAACCAAGCGAGGTGACACTTTCAAGAAAATATGGTAACCTATAGAAAACTCCAAGGCTCAGAATCTATGGGAATCATAAGACTTATAGTGACTCTGAGTTGTCAAAAAATACTACTTGATCATCATGAATTTATCAAAATTGTGATGCACATGGCTTGGTCCTAGCAGCACGGTCTCACCCAACATAGCCTAACACGAAGGGGACCGACATGGATGATCATAATGAACCTCAAACAGAAGCCATTCCAATTGAGGATTTGTAACTATTTTTATATGAAAGCTCTACCAATCCCAAATGTCTAACCCAAGAACCTTCAAAATCCAATACACATACCCAGATCATGTCTTCCAAAATCTGATTTTGCCGCTCCGTTTGACCATCCATTTAAGGATGGTATGCCGTACTTAACATGACCTATGACTCAATTTCATTCTAAAGGACTTCCTAAAGTCGTTATGTAAAATAAGTTTCCCTTTCAGAAACAATTTCAAGTGACACACCATGATTCCTTAAAACCTCCTAATCATACAACCAACCCAACTCATTCAATTTGCCTAAATCCCATATTGGAATGTAATGGGATAATTTAGGTAAATGGTCAGTCACATCTCAAATCAAATTTTTACCCCGGGGTGTATGAGGTAAGCCAACAATAAAATATATTGTGATATTTTCCTACATTCACTTAGAAAAGGTAGTAGATAATGAAAACTAGAGGGCCTTTGGAGATCTTCTTAAACACACCGAAACTTATAACATCATGATACATTGTCAACTGCTTCTTGACTGATACCTGGCAAATAGAACTACCAACATAGATCATAGTACATATTGGTAACACTAGGTTGAATGGACCATTGAGACCGGTGGTTATATTATATCACCACCTTCTTCAATGATAAGAATACCAATAAGTGACCTTGGAATAAAAAAACACAATCAGGGGAAAATGACCATTCATAAGGCATATCACCTCTATTTATAAGATACAATGAATTCTGACACAAATCATCAATAAAATGCTATTTACGAATCATCTTCAGAGGAGAAGGCTTCAGCAGAACACTGGAAAAAAGCACACCTCCAATGTATTCCTTGGTATCAAGATGCATATGAGTGAAAAACCCATCAATGTCCACTCATCACTAGACACTTTCAACTCTTTCACTATAAGTCTCATATTCAATGAATCCTCCACAATACTACCCTTACCTAGGTTATAGACAATATCAAATCAACCCCCAGAAGGTACTCAATCCAATGATGTTTCCTTTAATTAAAATCCTTTGGGGAGAAAATGTAGGCTATACTCTAATGATTTAAATAAACTAAACAATTATCCAAAAAAAGATAAAGGATCCACTTATTTAAGGTATGCATCCCCACTTCTAACCCCATGTCATGGGTTGGGTAATTATTTTCATGTAGTTAGAGTTGGTGCAAACCATAATTCACCACATGGACATTCTTAATCATAACACACCCAGGACCCAAACCTGACACATTACAATAGACCACATATCCTTTTCCAGACTCTGGAATAATCAAAAAAAGGGGTTGTGTTCAACCACCATTTATGCTCCTCAAAGGATGACTTCTACTATGGGCTCCATTCAAACTTCTACAAATTTCAAGTGACTGTCGTCGTGGACAATGTAAGCTGAGAGAAACCCCAAAAAACCTTATATAATAAATTACCATACTTAAAGAGATTCCGATTTCAAACACGTTATTTTCTTGGTTCCCACAAAACCATTGCACTGATCTTCTCAGGGTCCACTAAAACCACTTTCTCCAAGATCACATAATTAACTCTATAATCCATAAGGTGAACATGGAAAACTTTTCATAGAGAAAATGGTCCTTAAGGGTGCCCAATACAATCTATATATACCACTCATGCTCTTTTTTAGTTTTGGAATAGACTAGGATGTCATCCAATAATACAATTACAAATGATTCAAGGTACTGATGGAACACCCTGTTCATGAGTTATGTGAAAATCATTGGAGCATTTGTCAACCCAAAAGGTATGAACAACTACTAAAAATGTTTGTACCTTATTTGGAAGGCTATTTTTGGAACATCCTCTTATCTAACTCTGTCTAGGTGATAACCAGGACAAAAATAAATCTTGGGGAACCACATTTCCCCCTTAAGATGATCGAAAATGTCATAAGTATACGGAAAATCATACTTGTTCTTGATCCCTACCTTATTCAGCTTCTAGTAATCAATGAACTACCAGAGAGATCCATTAGCCTCTTTGGAAATTCGAATTTGGGTGGTCAAATGTGAGATGATTGGGTGAATGAATAATTTTGATTACAAATCATCCAGTTGTACCTTTAATTACCTCAACTCAGTGGAGTCCATATGGTACGAGGGAAGAGATATCATCTATGTTCCAGGTACCAAATGAATTGATAACTACACATCCTACTTCAGTGGAATACCCAAGAAATAGTCTGGAAAACTTATGGTAACACATACACTACAGGAGGTGATCCAACCTCATGATCACCATCTTCACTCTATAATATATATAATGAAATATGAAAAAAAAGGTGTCCCAACTCTGGAAGTGGAGGTACAACTCATCCCGACCCAGGATCTCATTCACCTTGAAAACCCTACGTACTTCCACCAGTGGAGTCCATTTGTGCGCTTGAAAACATACCATCCAATCCATACTGATGGTCACATCAATGAAGTACATCTTTAAAAATAGAGAATCTGATTCCAACTCGACCCCTTAATTTGTGTGTGCGCAAGGCATACACATGAAACCTTTTTCTCACTTATTACCAAGCAGTGTTACCAACTCCATCGCATACAGTGTCAGATAATTTGGAAACATTAACATATCCTGAGAATGGGAAGAAATAAAATAAACCAAATCACTAGTATCATAGAGAACAACATATGAATATCATGCAATAAGAATGGTACCTCGAACTTTTGCATGCCCTACATCCGATTTCACTTGTTCTCAATCCACTGCATGATGTTACCTTATCTTAGCGTGATCCTGAGAACGACTAATAGCCTTGGGCTCTACCATGAACTAACTCTACCCAGAAGATGATCGAACCCTACTACTATGACCTCCAAAATGAGTACCCACTATCATAGATGGTTCTAAATAGGCTAACATCCCTTTAGAAGCTATATATCATACACCACTCTAATGTGGGCACAACACTTTGATAAATCATTACAAGTGACCAATAATCCCACACTAGTGTAAAGGCATGGGTGGAGAATAAAACAATAGTTGCATGTTCCCTCCTTTCCCACTCTAATGACATACAACTGACCCAACATCAGAATCCATAGATAATGAATTCCAAGAAGGATGGTCTGAATTACCACCTCTATTCTTCCCCTGCTTGTCCCACTTCATCTTCTTCTTAGAATAACTTCCACTACTCTCTGATAATACCAATCCATAGAAACTAGACTTGATTCCATGATCTATTTCTACCATAATGTAACGATTGGCCACTTCAACATAAGATCTTTTCTGGAATAAGAAAACATGAGATCAGATTTTTGGCTGTAATCCCATATCAAACATTGGAGCCTTCATCTTGTCATTCAAAACGATCTCAAGTGTGTACCAAACAAGCTCTAAAAATAGGTTAGCATATTACATCATAGACTTATATCCCTAGTAAATATCTAAAAACTCCTAGGACCAAGGAAAATAATAAATATCATGATAATACTAATAATTGAATATAGCCATGAAATCCATCTAGCTCATCTACTCATGCTTTCTAGCATATACCACTGATTCCCACCAATTTTGAATGGGACCCTCCAACATGAAAGAAAAAAATTTCAATATAACTACCTCAATAGTATTAATAAACTTGAACATCCTCTCTATATTCTCAATCCACTCTTCTTCTTCCAGAGGTTTCGTGCAATGTTGGAAGAAAAGAGGCTTATTTTTGTGGAACTCATGATCTTTTTCCTTCCTAGGACATGGTTTGGCCTGTATTACATGAGTAAGACTAGATCCCACTCCTTAAACCAAATCATGAATATCCCAAACCACTGATTCCACTAATATCTAATCGATCAGTGAGGGAGAACTATCTTTATCCTCCTCCCATGGCTGTATAGGAATTCTCCGAGGAATTTTTCTATAACATTCAATTACCACTATGAAAATCATCAATACAAACCATTTGAAAATTTTAAACAGTAATAAATATTTTCATTACATTGATAAATAAAAACAAAAAAAATTCCACCACAATAACATGCCAAACCAACTACTCAACCCACACCCAATGTCTATATACAATCTGTATCCTGGAGGTATCACCAGGAGGAGAAGTCAAATCAAATCCCAATATCCCATGCCGACTTGAGTCTTATCACAATGTGTGCTGGACAAAAATTCTATTCAAAACCAGAAACTCAATCCCAAACAATATTAACTATAGTATATCCAATCTCATCCGAAATAACTTGACCAAAAATGAGTTTGACCTACTTTGATACCATTTTTTCATTAACCAATCTATTGTTCCATCCAACCTGACACCCAACCCGATTCAAGGTATGGACAAAAGGGCACTCCCAATCCCCATAGGCTAGAAACTACTTCTTGGGTATCTGTAATATACATTGGGAATGATTTAATCCATTTATATGGTCACAAAAACCTAAAATAATGAGAAATTCAATAACTTATAAACATAACTAAATTATGAAAACCAAATTTTTTGATTCAATTTTTACTACTTTCACCAAAAATCAAAAAGTATTACAATGGAATAGAAATAAAAAAAACTTTCCCAAAAACCTCCATGAAATTAGAGGGGAATCACCATCAAGACACCACCATCAACATCAAAAATAATTAGAACACTAGAATCTAGATCCACCCCCCTTGACACATCTTGCCTTTACAGGGTTCATACATAACAAAGTCTACATACACAGAAAGATGTATATAGGTTGTGAGCTAAATCCCATAAGGATGCCACCCAAAACGAAGATACATGCTATAACATTAGAAGACCAATAAACATGAATATTTCCATAATAATATTTGTAACATATCCATAAAAACATTTTAAGAAAAGCTTCCTAAGAAAACACTTTTTAAGGAAAACATTTTTCTTAAATATTCTTTCCTAAAATAAGAATGTACATAATGTCTACCATATTATGAAGACTTTAACCACATCACATAAGCACTATGTCACAAGAGAGTGGCATGGTAAAATCCCAATATGTAACTAGCACATTTGGGACACTATACACCTTGTAACATGGTGATCAAATCCTCCAACTCGACTACCAACAACTTTCCCATAAATGAGCCACTAGAGGGGATCACATCCCAATGTCTAGTGGTCTCAAAACCATAAGACAATACCAATAGTGTTCCCATGACTAAGCCACTATAGGGGATCACATGACAAGGTCTAGTGGACTCTGATCATATCACATGTTTAGTTAGTGTTGTAATTGTCAATCCTACTATGTGAATCCAGGCCTCAACCCCTTTCGAATCAAATAATGTACTCATTCTAGTTCTCCCACCTAGATACCTAGGATACACTTTGTTCTCAAATTACATTTCATATATCACATAAATTATCATTTTCTCATATACATTCCAAGAATCATAATATCTTAATGAAATCACCACATTCACATTCTCAAATTAATTCAATTATCTAAAATAACATTGAAAACATCCCTTTCCATAAAAAATTACTTTCCACTTCCACAAACACCAAAAACATTTGGAAATAAATTTCACACCACCTAAAAAAACTATGAAACTAATTTTAAAACACAACAAGAATAACACCTATGGAATCCAACCAATTCCCTGGGAAAATCTACTTTCAAAATAATATTCTCATTAAAACCATTTTTATAACATGCTTCACAATTGAATGGAAAATTTAAGGTGGAAAATAAGGAATTTAACATGAAACCAAACCCATTTAACATGGAAAATCAAGTTTTAACACATTTTCACATTTAAATCTTTTTGAAATAACATTTCACACCTTTCAAATAAGGAATAAAAAATAATCCCGAAGGACCGCAATGAAGCACATCAGAAATATATTAAATTTCATTTCGAAAACACATTTTCATCACATATAAATATAAAAACCTTTCAAAAACATTTTTTCACCAAAAAAGTAATCCATAGAACACATTTAGATAATAAATTAAGAAATCCAAACGCATTTAATAATGTAAAATAATGGAACCACTTACCTCACACTCAGAAACTTCTGTAGTAGAGTGCATGGTTTCCCATAACCGTGTTTCAACCATGTGTCACATGTTCTCAAGACCAAAACCACATATTTTCTCAAAAAACTCAAGGGATAACCAAAGGATAATTATAAGAACAAAAATTAGTAGAATAATACATCAAAAAAATCACATGTGTGAAAATTTATCTATATAAATCCCACATTAATAGCCAAGGAAGGGAAGTCATGTTTGATTTTCTCAAAAAACCTATGATTATTTACCAATGTGATGAAAAATATGTAATTATAATGGAAATTTAATCTATTTTATGGGTCTTTATTCCTTTTCAAAAGGGGTGTTAATCTCACATGGTTAGGGAGAAACTAGATAATGATGATATACCTATTATGAATGAGTTTTTATGTACTTACATAATAGTTTCATAGTATTTAACCAAATTATGATGTTGAATTCTAAATATAACTCATAATTAGTTCCAAACCTATTTAAAATACTCCCAATAGAATATACTCGATTGCATTGAATGAATTAAAGAAGTAACTCTTGATGAATCATAACATGGTATTTATTTAGCCATGTGTGTCTCCTTGGGGTTAACCCTTCCTTTTTATATGAAAAAAGATTGATCGAGGAGAATATGCATTTATTATATGGAAATCAACAAGATCACAATAAATAATAAGTATCCTCTACCCTATATTGCTGATGTTTTGATCAATTTTTTGGTGCTCAATAATTTTCCAAGACTGACGATCATTCTGGATATCATCAATTGAGAGTTAAGAAAAATGCAATACCAATGAAAAAATTCCATAAAACTTATGGGAATTATGAATATATCATGATTTGATTTGGCCTTACTAAATCCCCCATTATATTCTTGGATTTCATAAATAGTGTCTTTATATATTAACTTTATCAATACATGGTAGTCTTTATAGAATATATTAATATATATTCCATGATCAAGGAATAGAATAAAGATCACTTGATAATGGTATTGGATACACTAAGGAAAGATAAAATGTATAACTGTTTTATAAAGTGTATATTTTGGCTACACAAGGTTTAATTTTTGGTCATATAATCTCAAGTGAGGTTATATTGATGGATCCATCAAAGATAGTGGCTATTTAACATTATCCCTGACTAACCACATTAACTATGATATGTTGTTTTTTTGGTTTGGATTGATATTATTAATGGTTTTTGGAAAATTTCTCAAGTCTCTCAAATCCACTAACCAAGATAACTCGAAAGGGAGAAATGTTCCTCTAAATTGATGAATGTGTGGAATATTACAAGTAATTGAAGATAAGATTAATCTGCACACCTATTATCACATTACTGTATAGTGGATAAGGGTGTGTACTCTAAAATGATGCATTAAAAAATTGATTGGGTTGAATTATTTTGAAACATGATATGGTGATGGCTTATGACACACAAAAATTGAAGGTTCTTTGGAAAAATTACCCAACTCATGATTTGGAGTTAGTTGCAGTAATTTTTTCATTAAAAATATGGTGGTATTATCTTTATTGATAAAAGTGTGATATATATAATGATCATAAAAGATTAAAGTATATATTCACATAGAACGATTTCAACATGAAATAGAGAAGTTTGTTGAATGTGATTAATGATTATGAATACTCAATATATTGCCACCATATGAATGTGAACAAGGTGGATGATTCTTTGAGTTAAAAGGATTATTCTAGAATATCTATCACAATGATAACAAAGATCCAATATTTATGGATTTCCATAGGATGTGTAACACCCCGAGATTTTATGAAAAATATTCTTTTTTTAATTTCATTAATGTCTTGCATTGTACGCTACACCAAAAGGAGCTTGCACAACACGCATCCTTGACTTGCCTTTCATTACACGCAATCACGACCTTCCTTGATAGCATGTGTAGTACGCAATACTGAGTTTCACTAAACAACGATATGCTATTAAAATATTATTAAAACTAGCCGTTATGAATAGTAATAACCACTTTTTGAAAATTTGTAAATTTTATTTTTTAAAATGGACTTCATTTTTGGATTCGGAATATCGGAATTAGCTTACGGTGAAATTTTGGTAATTTTCGGATAACTTTCATATTTTGATGAATAGTGGAAATTACTAAATTTCAATTAAAAACAACTTTTTCAATCGAAATAATTAATAGTGATAAATTATTAATTTTAGTTGTCTTAAAGTATATTTAGAATATATTTTTACAATTTAATACAATGTTGGTCATTGGATGTAATTTCACATTCAAACCAGTTATAAACAAGTGTCAATCTTTTGATAGTTATTATCTCTTAAAAACACGCTAATTGTTTTGACGACGGGAATTAATTTTTAAATTAATTAATGCAACTGATATGTTTTGAATTTGGTAAAATAGACATCATTTTTGAGTTCATAATATCAAATATATCTTAGGCCTAATTTTTGGTATTTTTCTGAAAACTTTCAATTTTTGATGAATAGTGAAACCACTAACTGGTAGTTAAAAAAATTGAATTGTTCATAAAAATTAATTTTACCACTTCTGTGAGTGGAATTTCAAAAATCCGAGAGACACGGTTGATGTCAGTATGTAAAATGTGGTTCAATGAGATGAAAATAATTTTTGGTGAATAGTAACTTTTTACTTTTTTTTACCACGGTTAAAAGTAAATAGGGTAATTAAGGGTACAAATGAAATTATTATTACCCTAACACATGTCCAAATTCTATTGGATAAGTTTAATTCGACCAAAAACAAGCTTAGGAATAAAATATGACCATTTAGGCCCACTTGGATTAGATTAGGACATTTATTATTATTTAATTCAAAGAAGAGTTAAAAGAGTTAAAATCAAAGTTTATTTACTAAAACATTTTTAATATAGGGATATACATAAGATAAATTCTATTGTAAATATTCATTAGAAATATAAAAAGAGTTCCTACATAATGGTATTTTATTTGTAATTTTTAGACATCAAATTATTTAATTTACTTATGACACAAAGATGATGCAATAATTATCTTATTAATGAAATATTGACATAATTGATGTTATAAATACCCAAATAGATCTAATTTGAGACTTTTTATGAATTAAACTAAATTTAAAGGTTAATATGACATGTTAGTATTGATTTAATTAACTCTTTTTGAACTTATCATTCTGTTATGATTTTCACAAAAATCAATTATTAAATAGTGTCAAAATTGACATAAAATAGTTTTTAAACCAAATATTATATTATTAATTGTTATTTTATTCCTAAAATATAAGGTTTGGAAAAATGACTTAGATAAGGTTATATATATTAATAATAAACAACTTGGGGTTCTTTTTGCTTCTTATAGTAAGTTTATTAACCTTATAGTGTAAGAACACAAGAAGACACGGTAAAAGTAAAATTATTTAACTTAATGTTAAATCTAAATGATAAGGTTAAAATAGGAACCTAAACTTGTATAAATTCTATTGGATGAGAGGATTTCGACCCACACCCACCTTATCCTAGAAATAAATCAATTTAGAGCTATTTAAAACCGAACATGACTTTATAATAAAATAATATTTTTAGTTATTCCAAAGGTGCCCCACTCCTCCCTTATAAAAGGGCACCTCCTCCCTCTCTTACTCACACAACTTTGAGCCTTCAAGCTCGGCCAACCCCTGCCAAAATCTCTTCTCCACTTCCCTAGTAGCATTATAGAGGTCCTGGTCTTCTTCAAAGACCATCCTTAGTTCTTTAAGTGGAGGTTAAGTGAAGGCGCATCAAAAAGAGGTAATATCCATTACCGATCTTTTTCAATTTATTTCTTCTTCAACTTCTTCTTATTTAGTTGTTTCATGATAAAGTAATAACATCAGTATTTATCATATAATGATATGTTATTATAAATATGAAACAACTCTAATTAACCTTCTATCCATCCTACGGAAAAAGGAAATCACCGCGCGTGTGTACGTACGGAATACCATCTCCACACCGTGGTGTAATCTTTTTTCCACCACCACCTTAATTGGATGGGTATAATGGTGTAATGAGTAACTATATATGATTATTATAAAGTGATATTGATACTGAAATAGTATACATACACTTCAACACAATTCCATGACCATGGGAACGATATCATCGCTCGTGCGTACGTACGGACTACCGTCTCCACGACGCGATGAGATTCATTCTCCACTTTAACAATTCATGAATGATTATAAAGTATATATAATAAGAAATCATGAAATATATGACATAATAATAATACTGGATTTATGTGTATATATATGAATGTCATCTACTTAATTCCGTTCAACTCAATAAGGAAACGAAAACAGCGTTCATGCGTACGTACGGCCTACCGTCTCCATGAACGGTGTATTTCCTTCCATTTACTGATTTATTATATATATGTATATTCTGAATATATATATATATATATATATATATATATATAAATCATGTTTTATATTCTGGAATTAAGTAATCATGATCCATGTAATCATATTAATAATTACAAGTTAAAAACACGAACGACAAATGAGACGATTTTACCCAAAACGCTACTTTAACATGAATTTACAAAAGAACGGGTAATATAAAGTCATAAGTGGACCATATATAATATAATAACAATGAATATGATTCTGGAATAAGTCAATAACATGATTTAAATCATTATACAGGAGGTTCGGACACTTACAAAGCAAGTCGGACCTAAGGTAAGGGAAATATCACAATCTCATTTTTATCCGAGATTGCTTATACTTTGGTATTTACTGGGGTGTATTTTATCATCCACATCCATGTTTCATCCATATGTAATGTTATTTCCATCCAACTAAAATTTTTTAAACCCTATTTTACCCTTTGGTGAGTTTTTAGTAAAATATATGAACGAAATATTTTGTCGTTTTTCGTACGAGGTACTTTTTGACTTTTCTGACAAAAGTACGAGATGAATGTTTTTTTAACTTATACGACATGAATGGATTTTTAAAACATTATTTCCAAGAATCTTACTTTACAAGTTTTCAAGTTTATTTTTAATCAACTTCTTTTAGTTTATAATTGTACAACATGTTAAGAAAGGAAAATTGTTTTTGAAGCAGAAAGGATATTTTCCTCAAGAATGGAGTTCAAGTGTTTTATCAAAATTATTTTCCATCTAAGATAATAAAGGGTTCTGTTTTTATCACTATTATTACATTTATTTGATTATGTTGTGATGGAATTATATTTTTATGAATTCTTTTATCTTATATGAATTGTTTTATGATGTCACGATGTTTAAGAATTCCATTTTTATTACATGGGTTATGCAATGATGTATGATTTATGATTTTTGTGGCACACATAAGAATGGTTTCAGTATGAGATGGGTGGTACCTATATCTCCCTCCAATGCATTGGGTAAAGATTTTATATCTCATGAGATAGACATGACTGGAACGGAAGGTTATTTCGGTTCAGTGATACATGACTGAAACGAGGAGTGAACTCGGTTCAGAAATGGATTTTGTCCACTAAGATAGTCTTGGCAATGAGTCTTGACTAACAAGAAATGATTCTCTATGATTATGTGTGTATGCCACAAAGTTTCATGTTTTAAGTTATGACATTTCACTACTATGATTTATCCCATGTTATGATATTATTATTTCTTTTGCAGGTTAAGATTTCCAAAATGTTATGTTCTTATGAATATGATGTGATTGATATGTGTTTTGTTTACCATTACTGGGCATTTGAGCTCACCCTTTTATGTTTTCTTTTCCACAGGATATAAATAAAGGTTTTAGGTAAGAAAAAAAAGGGGAAGATATTTATGGGAGATATTAAAGATCTTTTACCATGATTAGAAGATTACGTTCCGAGTTTCCAAAGACACTAAACTATTGCGATCCTTGTGTGTGTGTTTTTGTTATGTACTAAGTATTCCACAAATGTAGTGTAATGTCAATGTACGTCAAGCTTCGGGTCTCTACAGTTGGTATCAGAGGAAAGGTTTAGTCAACCTTTGGAAACTAGGATGTGAAAACGTTAGTGAGATCTCTAGATATATTTCTAAGGTGTGTCTAGGGATGTCTCTAAGGTTAAGTATACATATAGGTTATAGTCCTAGAATTGCGCTAAAGATCTTAGAATTTAACCTAAGATGTTAGATATTGAGGGTAATCCCCCTTTATTATGTTATTTCCCCTAGCATGATTTTTTCCTCTCACACTATTCTTTTTAGGTTTTAGACGATGGCTGGAACCCGAAGGTACCGTGTTGATCAATGCACTGGACAATGCAATGATTGTCCTCCTAAAAAAACAAATGTTATGGGAGATGGAGTGCAAAATCTTATTGCTATACTTACACAAGCTATGAATAATTCTGGACTTCCAAATTAGCAGAGAAGGGAACAATATTCTATTGTGTCCTTCATGAGGCAACGTCCACCTTCTTTCAGTGGGTCTTCTGATCCACTTGTTGCTGAACAATGGATCAGTACCACTAAAAAGATATTTTCAGTTCTTCAATGTTCTGAACATGATAAAGTCATATTAGCAGTGTATCGTTTGGAAGGTGATGCTGATCAATGGTGGAATCTTATTAAGAATACGAGGCAAAGGGATGAAATTGAGTCCATGGAATGGGACGAGTTCAAGAACTAATTTTTCAAAAAGTACTTCCCTCGTATTCTTCGAACAAAGATTGAGAAAGAGTTTCTTGAACTAAAGCAAAAGGATGATGAATCTGTTGGTATATACAAAGAGAATTTTACAAGACATGCAAGGTATGCATCTGGCATTATCATCCAACCTGAAAGTAAAGTTGATCGATTTTTCAGTGGCTTAAAACCAAGTCTTCGAAGGGCATTAGCTATAAGAGACTTCAGTAGCTATGAAGAAATTGTGCGTTGTGCTATCAAGGTAGAAATGGAAGTTGGTGTTACATATCCATCTCATGGTTTTGACAAGAAACGAAAGATGGAGTTCAAGGATAAATCTCAGAATAATGGTGAAAAGAAGATGAATGTTTCCTTATGCACAAAGTGTTGAAAGAAGCATGGTGGAAATTGTCTTAAAGGGACTAGAAAATGTTTTAAGTGTAGAAAAGAAGGTCATCGAGCAGCTGAGTGTCGAAGTAATGGAAAATGGGTTTCTAATGATGTGAATAAAGCAAACACTGCAGAGAACGCACCACCAACACTTCAATGCTTCAAGAGCAAGGAAATGGGGCATTATGCTAATAAATGCCCTAATCCAAGGGTTAGTGATGATCGACATGAGCAACCGCTTAAGGCAAAGGGCAAAGGGAAGTCACATGTGATCACTATTGGCGATGTTGAATATGACAACGATGTGGTGGAATGATTCAGTGTTTATGTAATGGGATTCCAAAATAATGTTGTATCATGGAGTATTGGAATATTTATGTATTGGTCTATTGTGGTTTTCAATAATTTTATGTTACTGGTAACCATGGAAAGTGATTGAGATATTTTTGGAAAAAAGATGGTATGTGCATAATGAAGGGAAAACGAGAAAATGAAATATTTGATAGTATTCATGAGCTCATGATTGATATAAGGACTAAGTGATATCATGGTTTGAGTATATAGAATTTTGAGGGTTTTGGTATGTGGAAAGTGTTAACTTTTAACTGCATTCATGTTTTCACTAAGGTTCAATGGGTATTCATTCTTCAAGAGAATACATGATTAAGGTATTCAAATGTTTGTAATTTTACCAACAAGATATATCTTATGATATATGGGGGATAAATGATGGCATTCACGTGATTATTTTGTGACATTTCAAGTAATCATTTTCTTTATACTATGAGCTTGGACCGAAGTATTTTAGATAAGCCTATAGATTGGAATGGATTATGTTGGACATAAGTTAGGATAAAACGTTTTTCGATATTATTTATGGGATGTTATAGTAATATAGCTTTAGAAAAAGGACAACCTGCAGGATGGGTGACAGCCCATCGCGTCGGACAAGGCTGTGGGAATCAAACCCACAACCGAAGTGCGACTGGCCTTTATCACCTACTACTGGCCTACAGGAAGTCCCTAGTTAGTAGAAACTAGTTTTATTTTATTAAGCAGCATGATATATGAAGTATAAGTTCATTTTTGGAACCGTATATGATTAACCATAAGATGGACTTATAACTTTTGCTAACCTTTTGTTTGAAAGAGATGGAATGACCCATCATTCTATCACATGATCTACTAACACATCACGAATGACAAATTCAACTTCATTTCTTTAAGAGATGAAGTGAAAATTGTCCAAAGAACGACAAACGGTGAGACTATACCAAAATCACGAAAGTATTTCTTCTAATTCAAATTTCATCAACTTTAGGGAAATGATCTTGAAAACCAAAAATGTTGTCTTAGTGCTCTTATATCTGATGAATTAGATGGTACCTTAGATTGTCACAAATTTATGTCTTTATGATTTCTAGCTTTTCCATAGCCATGTTCTCTACCACTCTCCATCAGAACATGATGGTTAGATTTTTCTTCCATATCCATATTTTCACCTATGTAGAAACCCAATGATTAGTTTATTTGGGTAACCGTTGCATTCCATACTTTTGTTTTTAAAGATTGGTTTTGGTATTCCTTTTTACGATGTGGGTTTATATTAAAGAAACTTTTGAGTAGTAAACCATTTATAACCCCGACGAATTTCGAGGGCGAAATTCATTTTAAGGGGGGTAGAATGTAACACCCCGAGATTTTATGAAAAATATTCTTTTTTTAATTTCATTAATGTCTTGCGTTGTACGCTACACCAAAAGGAGCTTGCACAAAATGCATCCTTGACTTGCCTTTCATTACACGCAATCACGACCTTCCTTGATAGCGTTTGTAGTACGCAATACCGAGTTTCACTAAACAACGATATGCTATTAAAATATTATTAAAACTAGCCGTTATGAATAGTAATAACCACTTTTTGAAATTTTGTAAATTTTATTTTTCAAAATGGACATCTTTTTTGGATTCGGAATATCGAAATTAGCTTAGGGTGAAATTTTGGTAATTTTCGGATAACTTTCATATTTTGATGAATAGTGGAAATTATTAAATTTTAATTAAAAACAACTTTTTCAATCGAAATAATTAATAGTGATAAATTATTAATTTTAGTGGTTTTAAAGTATATTTAGAATATATTTTTACAATTTAATACAATGTTGGTCATTGGATGTAATTTCACATTCAAACCAGTTATAAACAAGTGTCAATCTTTTGATAGTTATTATCTCTGAAAAACACGCTAATTGTTTTGACGACGGAAATTAATTTTTAAATTAATTAATGCAACTGATATGTTTTGAATTTGGTAAAATAGACATCATTTTGGAGTTCATAATATCAAATATAGCTTAGGCCTAATTTTTAGTATTTTTCTGAAAACTTTCAATTTTTGATTAATAGTGAAACCACTAAGTGGTAGTTAAAAAACTGAATTGTTCATAAAACTTAATTTTACCGCTTCTGTGAGTGGAATTTCAATAATCCTAGAGACACTTTTGATGTCAGTAAGTAAAATGTGGTTCAATGAGATGAAAATAATTTTTGGTGAATAATAACTTTTTACTTTTTTTTACCACGGTTAAAAGTAAATAGGGTAATTAAGTGTACAAATGATATTATTATTACCCTAACACATGTCCAAATTCTATTGGATAAGTGTAATTCGACCAAAAACAAGCTTAGGAAAAAAATATGACCATTTAGGCCCACTTGGATTAGATTAGGACATTTATTATTATTTAATTCAATGAAGAGTTAAAAGAGTTAAAATCAAAGTTTATTTACTAAAACATTTTTAATATAAGGTTATACATAAGATAAATTCGATTGTATATATTCATTAGAAATATAAAAATATTTCCTACATAATGGTATTTTATTTGTAATTTTTAGACATCAAATAATTTAATTTATTTATGACACAAAGATGATGCAGTAATTATCTTATTAATGAAATATTGACATAATTGATGTTATAAATCCTCAAATAGATCTAATTTGAGACTTTTTATGAATTCCACTAATTTTCTAGGTTAATATTACATGTTAGTATTGATTTAATTAACTTTTTTTGAACTTATCATTCTTTTATAATTTTCACATTAATCAATTACTAAATAGTGTCAAAATTGACATAAAATAGTTTTTTAAAAAATATTATATTATTAACTGTTATTTTATTCCTAAAAATCTAAGGTTCGGAAAAATGACTAAGATAAGGTTATATATGTTAATAATAAACAACTTGGGGTTCGTTTTTCTTCTTATAGTAAGTTTATTAACCTTATAGTGTAAGAACACAAGAAGACACGGTAAAAGTAAAATTATTTAACTTAATGTTAAATATAAATGATAAGGTTAAAATAGGAACCTAAACTTGATAAATTCTATTGGATGAGAGGATTTCGACCCATACCCACCTTATCCTCGAAATAAATCAATTTGGAGCTATTTTAAACCGAACTTGACTTTATAATCAAATAATAGTTTTAGTTATTCCAAAGGTTACCCTCTCCTCCCTTATAAAAGGGCACCTCCTCCCTCTCTTCCTCACACAACTTTGAGCCTTAAAGCTCGGCCAACCCCTACCAAAATCTCTTCTCCACTTCCCTAGTATCATTCTAGAGGTCCTGGTCTTCTTCAAAGACCATCCATAGTTCTTTAAGTGGAGGTTAAGTGAAGGCGCGTCAAAAAGAGGTAATATCCATTACCGATCTTTTTCAATTTCTTTCTTCTTCAACTTCTTCTTCTTTAGTTGTTTCATGATAAAGTAATAACATCAGTATTTCTTATATACTGATATGTTATTATAAATATGAAACAACTCTAATTAACCTTCTATCCATCCTACGGAAAAAGGAAATCACCGCTCGTGTGTACGTACGGAATACCATCTCCACGCCGTGGTGTAATCTATTTTCCACCACCACCTTAATTGGATGGGTATAATGGTGTAATGAGTAACTCTATATGATTATTATAAAGTGATATTGATACTGAAATAGTATACATACATTTCAACACAATTCCACGACCATGGGAACGATATCATCGCTCGTGCGTACGTACGGACTACCGTCTCCACGACGCGATGAGATTCATTTTCCACTTTAACAATTAATGAATGATTATAAAGTATATATAATAAGTAATCATGAAATATATTACATAATAATAATACTGGATTTATGTGTATATATATGAATGTCATCTACTTAATTCCGTTCAACTCAATAAGGAAACGAAAACAGCGTTCATGCGTACGTACGGCCTACCGTCTCCATGAACGGTGTATTTCATTCCATTTACTGATTTATTATATATATGTATATTCTGAATATATATATATATATAAACCATGTTTTATATTCTGGAATTAAGTAATCATGATCCAAGTAATCATATTAATAATTACAAGTTAAAAACACAAACAACAAATGAGACGATTTTATCCAAAACGCTACTTTAACATGAATTTACAAAAGAACGGGTAATATAAAGTCATAAGTGGACCATATATGATATAATAACAATGAATATGATTCTGGAATAAGTCAATAAGATGATTTAAATCATTATACAGGAGGTTCGGACACTTACAAAGCAAGTCGGACCTAAGGTAAGGGAAATATCACAATCTCATTTTTATCCGAGATTGCTTATACTTTGGTATTTACTGGGGTGTATTTTATCATCCACATCCATGTTTCCTCAATATGTAATGTTATTTCCATCCAACTACAATTTTTTAAACCCTATTTTACCCTTTGGTGAGTTTTTAGTAAAATATATGAAAGGAGTCTTTTGTCGTTTTTCGTACGAGGTACTTTTTGACTTTTCCGACAAAAGTACGAGATGAATGTTTTTTAACTTATACGGCATGAATGGATTTTTAAAACATTATTTCCAAGAATCTTCCTTTAAAAGTTTTCAAGTTTATTTTTAATCAACTTCTTTTAGTTTATAATTGTACGACATGTTAAGAAAGGAAAAGTGTTTTTGAAGCAGAAAGGATATTTTCCTCAAGAATGGAGTTCAAGTGTTTTATCAAAATTATTTTCCTTCTAAGATAATAAAGGGTTCTGTTTTTATCCCTATTATTACATTGATTTGATTATGTTGTGATGGAATTATATTTTTATGAATTCTTTTATCTTATATGAATTGTTTTATGATGTCACGATGTTTAAGAATTCCATTTTTTTACATGGGTTATGCAATGATGTATGATTTATGATTTTTGTGGCACACATAAGAATGGTTTCATTATGAGATGGGTGGGACCTATATCTCCCTCCAATGCATTGGGAAAAGATTTTATATCTCATGAGATAGACATGGCTGGAACGGAAGGTTATTTCGGTTCAGTGATACAGGACTGAAACGAGGAGTGAACTCGGTTCAGAAATGGACTTTGTCCACTAAGATAGTCTTGGAAATGAGTCTTGACTAACAAGAAATGATTCTATATGATTATGTGTGTATGCCACAAAGTTTCATGTTTTAAGTTATGACATTTCACTACTATGATTTATCCCATGTTATGATATTATGATCTCTTTTGCAGGTTAAGATTTCCAAAATGTTATGTTCTTACGAATATGATGTGATTGATATGTGTTTTGTTTACCCTTACTCGGCATTTGAGCTAACCCCTTTATGTTTTCTTTTCCCCAGGTTATAAAGAAAGGTTTTAGGTAAGAAAAAAAGGGGAAGATATTTATTGGAGATATTGAAGATCTTTCACCGTGATTAGAAGATTACGTTCCGAGTTTCCAAAGACACTAAACTATTACGATCCTTGTGTGTGTGTTTTTGTTATGTACTATGTATTCCACAAATGTAATGTAATGTCAATGTACGTCAATCTTCGGGTCTCTACAGGATGGGTCTTGAAATATTAATAGAAGGGTAGAAATGGTATCTCTCTCAAATAAGTGTTCAAATATCTATCCAAGTAAAGATTAAATAGGAACACAAGGAAAATATAGAGCTATAGAAGAATGTCAGAAATGTTCTTCAGTTTAACATTTATTATAAAAGAATGATAAGGTTCAAGAACCATATATATGTTCCATCCATACCATATTTTATTGAGAGATTAGAGGAGGCTCATAGTTCTTCACTCTCAATACATTCTGGATGTATAAAGATGTATAGAGACCTGAATAAGTGTTTCAGGTATGATGACATGACGAGAGATATTGAAAAATATGTATCTCTGTGCTTTGTATGTGAGTAATTTAAGGTTGGGAGAAAATATTCTAATGATGTGTTACAACAATTCCCCATACTCGAATAGAAATAGGAAATCATCACATTGGATTTTGTCACTGGACTCCCCAAAACATCCAAAGGGAATAATGCTACATGGGTTTTAATCAATCGCCTTAAAAAGTTAACACCATTTATCACTGTTAGAGAATAATTTCCTCTAGATCAGCTTGAAAGTATATAAATTAAAGAAGTGGTGATGTTTAATGAAGTACCACATTCAATTATATATGATCTGGATCCAAGGTTTACCTTAATGTTCTAGAAAAGTCTTTAGATAGATCTTGATACTGAGTTGAGTTTCTCCACTGCGTACCATCCTAAGATAAATGGTCAGTT
This sequence comes from Viscum album, assembly GCA_963277665.1. Lineage (NCBI taxonomy): Eukaryota > Viridiplantae > Streptophyta > Magnoliopsida > Santalales > Viscaceae > Viscum > Viscum album. The sequence goes on from OY728126.1 coordinate 460,219,553, forward strand.
TGATACAACAATTCAAACCCTAGATTATATATTAAGATCAAATTCTATGTATTTCAAAGGTGGTTGGGATCAACACGTTCCTCAGGATAAGTTTCAATACAACAATCCTTTCACATGAGAATTTAGATATCTCCTTATGAATCCCTCTATAGAAAGAAGTATAGAACTCAAACATACTGGGATGAAGTTGGAGAAAGAAATCTATTTGGACCTAAGCATGGTGAGAAAATGGGAAAGAAGGCTAGATTCATTCAATAGCACATTAAGGACGATCATGTTCAATTTAATGGTTATGATGACAATCATCAATGTGATCTGGAATTTGAAGCTGCTGATAAGGTGTTTCTAAGAATTTCTCCATTGCAGAAGGTAATGATATTTATAAATAATGAAAAACATAGCCCTTGGTATACTAGTCACTTTAATTTTTTTGATCTTATTGGGATCTTAGTTTATCAATTTTCACATCCACTAAAACTCTCTAAATTCCATAATGTGTTTCATGTATCTCTCCTCCAGAAGTATATACCAAATCCTTCAAAGATAATAAAATCATAGGTCTTAACATTAGAACATGAAATTTTATATTAACAATAATATATGGAGATTCTGAATCATAGAGAGAAAGTGATATGAAAAAAGACTATTCATATAGTCAATGATTTATGGTGAAACCACTAATTTGAAGAAGCTACATGGGAACTTGAGGATATGATAAGGTAGATGTATCCTCATTTGTTTTCACAAGAGTAATTAATTTCATGGTCAAAATTCATTTTAATGTGGGTAGAATGGAACAACCAAATTTTTTATGAAATATTTTTTTTCAAATAAATTAAATTTCTTTATTAGCTTGTGTTACATGAAATATCAAGTTTTAACGAAGAGGAATATACTATTAATATTATTATTTAAACATGAGCATTATAACATAGCCATTAAAATTATTATAATGAATAGGAATACCCACATTTTAAAATATTAAGTATAATGGTTTTATATAATGAATTCATATCGATTAAAAAAATACATAATTTTTAGTAAAGAATTTATATGTTTAGATAATACCACTTTCTCAAAAAATGTTTCTATTGATTTTTGTGCAAAAATAAAAAAGTAATTTTCCCACTTTTAGAAAATATATTTTACAAAATAAAAATTATTTTTGAAATCTTCATGTCAAAATTATAATTTAGTGAATTTTATAGATTTTTTTGAAAAGATTAATATTTCAATGAATAGTTAAAATACTAGTTTTTATTAGAAACTGCATTTTATTTTAAATAATTTAAAATCTATATTTTATTTTAATGTGGGTTTTGTTAGAAAACTTCTCTTAATGATCACTAAATCATGTTTGTTAGGTCATTATTGAGATTTATGTTTTATGAGAGCATTTTAAACTATAAAGAAGCTTAGAGAAATTTAGCTAAGTATGAATCACCATTGAGTTTGAGTCACTGATAAGGATATATCACTACCATGAAGGACTATCTTCTAAGAAATAATCACCATAAAATAACATCATACTATTGAGGAAAACTCACCGTCAATGTGGAAAAATGGAAAAGTGTTGGAAACAATCATGACCAATTATGAGTTGTCCCCGGAACAAAAATTTGTTAATGTATAGAATGAATCACCACCAGAGGAAAACTAAATATTGGAAACGGAATTTTACAATGTGTTGAACACACCAACCATCAGACCTGAGTCACTATTGAGGTGACCTTCTACCCGAATAGAAATTCAGTAATGTGTTGAGTCACCACTATATTGACTTACTGCCAGATCAGTCACCTCCAGACTTAGAAACTGCTAGCAAAACTAACTTATAGAATAGTTACCACTAGACACAGACACTACTAGACACTTTTCAACATTATAAAGACTCACCGAAACTTTTTTATTTATTTTCAATTAAAAAATTCTAAAGTCTATATTATCGAAGTTCATGATGAAACATATTTTAATGATTGTGTGTTAACTATTGTAGAATGGAATTATTGTTTCTTACAAAATTTTTAGTATGAGGAGAATAGGATCCAACTAATCCTATTTTCTTAATTTATATAAAATAGAAAGTATACTCCCTTGTGGGCATGTCTGGGAACATCTCTAAATGAAAAAAATACACATACACTTGAAGACAGATGAGTTTATGTGAAGTGTTCCCTACATAAAGCATTATTTCTAGTGATAACCTATAGACCAATAGAAGCACATTGAACATCTGAAAAACTTCTTATAGACTCACAAGCAGGAGTTTATAAAACACTGTTATATAACAGATTTCATAAAATCAACATGAGATTCATTTCAAACTACATTCAAGAGTCACAAGTTATAGAGCTTATCAAACATATCAACACTCTTATTTATACATTCTTACTTTATCTTTTTATTCATCTTTAGATTACAACAACTTTTTCTATAATCTATATTTTTTTGGATACGCTATCTCCTACTTTAAACTCCAAGATACATATACACTCCTCAAATACACTCTTTAATATTGTCTTCCATGATTAATGTGGAAGAGGTCCCTCTGTGGCCTGTTATATTTTGTTTTCCCATGATTACTATAGAAGAGGTCCCTGTGTGGCCCGTTATCTTTTTTAATCCCATGATTACTGTGGAAGAGGTCCCTATGTGGTCTGGATAGTTTTCAAATTATTGTATAATTGATCTAGGTTGTGGATAAATGATTATTTTTATATAAACTACTTGGCAGTAGGTTATTTCCAAATGGATATGACTATGTGTTAGCTTGGGGCTGAACCTCTTATATTCCTTTCCACTCTGTTTTTTGTTTGTTTCATTTCTATGATTTAAAAATAAATTTCTTTAAAACTACCAAAAACCACTACTTTGATAGTTAACCTTAACTTGTGTTTACATAAGTATTTGATTGGGTAAATTTATTTCAAAGGTTGATGTAATTTTATATATTGTTTTAACTGATCGATAATCAATATGTGATAATTCTTTTAACTGATCATGTCTTATATAAATCTGTCATTTGGTTAACTTGGATATATTTAAAATAATTGGGGGATTTTATTTTAACCAGTTTTTAATAGAATTTTTTTTGGGTACTCAATTCACCGCCTCTTAAAATACTCACTCCGACCAAAATTTGGTATCAATGTTTTTAAAAACATTTTTTACTGTGATTTTAGTTGTTCTTTAATGATCTTAAAATTATGTTAATTATAAATTTAATTGTATAGATGGAAAATAGACAAGATGGTTTTGTTAATACCAGAAATAAATTTTTTCGATGGAAATAATTTTTCTCAGTGGAATATCATAATAAAAATGCCTATTGAGATCATGGGTTTTAAGATTTTGTCTGCTACAAGGACAAGTATGGGTTACCTAAGAATTCTAGGAGTAATTGGGATGATGCTACAAAATTGGCCAATAATAATTGAAAATCAATTAATTCCTTTCATTATTCTATAGGTGATGTGGAATTTAATATAATTTATTCTAGTAAAACAACATTTGAAATATAAAACACATTAGATGTTTCCCATGAAGGAACAACCAACATAAAATAAATACATTTGAATATACATACAATTATGTATGATACATTTAAGAGAATATTGATAAATTAATCTCTGATATTTATCTCAAGTTCAACTTAATAGTGAGAACCATGATCTCTCTATGAAATCTAGTTTCTATCAAGGATCATATTACGAGACTACTCATATGTCTTCATGAAATATGGAGAGGAATATCATTTTCATTTAAAGGATCATTGAATATTAGAAAACTACCAATTAAGGAATTTATTGGTATGTTAATGATGTATGAAGAAGAACTGAAATTAAATAGAGAAGAGGATGACATGACAAAAATAAAATCAGTATCATTCAAGTATACAACATCAAAACAAAAAAGAAAAATAAAAAGAAAAGATACAAGTTGAAAGATCAAGTGATAATGTGTCAGCACCTAATAGTGATGAGGAAATGACCCATCTAGAAAGAAGATTCAAAAATCTCTATAAGAATAAGAAACTTTTAAGAAATACTTGCTATAAAGGAAAGTATGATAGAAAAGGAAACTAGAAGAAAGATTGGGGAAATGATGATAATACAAATGAGATAACATGCTATGAATGGATGTAGAAAGGACATGTTAAGGTAGACTATTCAAAATTAAAATAAAAAAAATAAAAAAGAGGAAAGGATAAAAAAATTAATGAAATCAATGGAAAAACTTGGAGTGAATATGAGGATAGCTGTAGTGACTTAGACTCTATTTCTAAAGAGAATCTTGACCGATAAAATAGGTGCTTCAAGACTCATGTCTCTGAGGTAGCTACTATCTCTAATTCTTTATCTTTCCTTAATTCTGATAACATTTAATGTGAAAAAAATGGATATGATATGTCACAAGAAGAAATGTTTCAATATTGTAATATGATTTCGGACACTTTTGATGAACTTAAAGATAAATACAAAGTTCTAAAATATAACATGCTTTATCTGCTAATACTAAATCTAACCATTTAGTAGTGAAAGAGAAAAATAATAATTTATTAATGGATAACGCTAAACTTAAATTTTCTAATGAACAACAAAATAATGATTTATAAATGACTACCAATAGAGGAGAAAAACATACTTAGATTCTAGTTACACATATTGCTCTAAAATATGTTACAAGTCTAGGATACTAACCTAAACATGGAAGAATAGTTATGATCACATTTGTACCTAAATATAATTATGAATTTTATACTATTACTGTTTTTTCTAATGGACCAAAAAAGTGTTTATTTATTAAATATTATAGTATATTTATAAGAGATCTATTAAAAAAAAGTGGGATCCTAAATCCAAGATTAATAACACATCTAGAGCCAAGAAAATATGGGTATGAGATGAATTTATTGAATAAATTTTGTTTTATAGGGAATATGCTTGAGGACCTGTGATAAAATTCTATGGTACCTGGACAATGGATATTCAAGTAATGTGGTTGGAGACTACTCAGGTTTCAAGTAAAAAATAAAAGGGTTATGGTGGTCATTTCACATTTGGAGACAATATTAAATGAAAAATCATCGACCTTAGATAAATTGGTTACATTAATTTTGTTTTATTTTTAAATGTACTATTTGTCGATGGTTTGAAGTACAATTTTCTTAAAATTTTACAATTATGTGATGAAGGGTTTTATGTTAAATTTAAAAATAATTCATGTAATTCTTTTGATTTTAAGGATGCTTTACTTTTAACATCTCTAAGGAATGAAAGTGTTTATGCTATTGATATTCTTTCTTTAATTTATCAAAAATTTTCCTACTTGAGTGAATTTTATAAAGAATCATGGATTTGGAATAAGATACAAGGTCACATCAATATTTAGTATCTTAGGAAGCTTACGAGTAATTTTCTAGTTGGGGATCTACCGAAACTTGAGTTCCCAAATGACATAGTCTACAACAACTCTCAAAATAAGTAGCAATACAAGATTTCTTTTAAATAAATGAAAGAAGTACAAATTTACCAACCTCTCAAGCTAGTTCAGATGGATTTATTTAAACCATCCAGAGTTTCTAATATATATGGGAATAATTATGTTTATGTACTAGTAGATTAATTTTCTAGGTATACTTGGGTATTTTATTTAGCTCACAAGAGTGAATCCTATTCTTATTTACCAAGTATTATTGATCTTTATAAAAGATAATTTTACTTAGAATTAAGGACTTATGAATTGACCATGGCTGCGAGTTCTAAAATCATTACTTTGAATATTTTTTCTCAAAAAATGAATATAGTCATAAATTTTATCCACCTAGGTCCGATCGAATGATTATAGTTATAGAAAGAAGAAATAGAACACTTAATGTGATTTGCACACAATATTATTAATGAATATGAATGTCCTATATAATTTTTTGGAAAACATATGTGAACATAACCTATAATATAATCAATAGATATTTAATTAGGCCTATCTTGAATAAGTCCCCTTATGAGTTTTGGAATTTTAGAAAGCCTAAGGCCAATTACTTTAGGTTTTTTGTTTCAAAGTATTTATTCTTAACACTAAGGATAATCTTTACAATTTTTCTACCAAAAGTGATGAAGGAATTTTTATAGGTTATTAAAACTCTAGTAAATATTATTGATTTTATAATAAAAGGACTATGATGGTGGAAAAGTATATTCTTGTATAATTTTATGAAAAATATACACATAATCCTAATAACCCATTGTAGAACCTTGAAGATTATTTATAACCATTGAACATAAATTCCAATTCTTCTGATTCTATAGTAAAATAGTTAGAAAATATCATCTAGTTTTGATGAACATCCATAACTTGACCCTGAACCTGTAGAGAACCCTAAAGTTACCAACCCCTCTTTTTTTAGAAATTTTAGAACCCTTAAACACCATCATTTATATATTATAGTTGGATAACTAGATAGATTTTCATAGACTAGAGATTCTGTATGAAATTGGTCGAACATAAAAAATTCATATCGCATATAGAACCTATGAATATCAATGATATTATTAATGATGAATTCTCAGTAATGGGCATGCATGAAGAACTAAATAAATTCGAATGAAATAAAGTATGAGAACTTTAGGACAGAACCATGGAATCCTTGACTATATGTACTAAATAGCTATTTAAAAACAATGTTTAGGAATCAAGAACACTAGTAAGAAATAATTCTAGACTTGTTGCACAAGGATATACTCAAGAATAAAGAATATACTATTAAGGTAACTTTTCACTAATAGCCAAACATGTATCTATTAGAATATTTCTTTCTTATGGATCATATTTATATTTTGACTTTTATCAAATAGATGCCAATAGTGTATTCATAAATGGGTTTATAGTTGAGGATGTTTTTGTTGATAAACCCCTTGGTTTTCAAAATCCAAATTTTCTAAATATCATATTCAAATTAAGAAAATATTTATATGGTTTGAAATAAGAAACTATGGCTTGGTATGATAGTATCAACACTTTTGTAATTTGAAAAGGTTTTTCAAAAGGTATAGATGATCATACCCTTTTATAAAATTAATTTCAAAAGATGTTTTAGTTGTAAAAATTTATTTAGTTGATATAGTTTTTTTATATAAAAAATATTATCTATGTACTGATTTTTCAAACATGATGAATAAGTAATTTGAAACAAGTTTAATGGGTAAAATAAAATTATTTTTTTATTTTTAGATTTTTTAAAATAAAGAATGAATTATTTTAAATCAATTTAAATATAATATGTATATATTATAATATTTTATCTTGGATAACACTATGAGTAAGGATACTTCTATGAGTACCACTTATAAGTTGGATCTTATTGAAATAGGGAAACTAGTTGATCAAACCAGTTACAAATGTATGATAGAAACTCTTCTATAACTAATTTTTAGCTATCCTAATATAATGTACAATGTGTTTTTGTGTGCTCGTTTTCAAGAAAATCCAAAATATTCACACTTGGTTTCTATAAAGAAATGTTCAAATACCTAAAATATACTTCCAATTTAGGATTTTTCTATACAAGAGGAAATTAATTTGAGTTTTTTAGTTTTTTAGTTTCTGATTTAGGTTGATATAATTTTAATAAAAAAGAACCCAACACATGACACCTTTTAGGAAAGTATCTAGTTTCTTGGTGTAGTAAGAAACCAAATTCCGTTCCTCTATCTTCTACTATAGATGAATACAAAGATTCATGTAGATGTTTTCCATAAATTGTGTGGATGAAACACACATTACTAGACTATGTATATCAATTCTAACATGAAACATTAAACTATGATAAGAAATGTTTTATTAACATTCCCAAAAATATATTATCACACTCTAGAATAAAAAATATTGATATAAGACATCACTTTTTGAGAAATAATATTCAAAAGAGTAACATCAATCTTTAATAAATTAGTACCAAACATCATATTTCTAATATCTTTGCCAGGAATTTAAATTTTTGGAGAATTAATTACATCAAACATGAGTTAGGTATGATTAATTTTGGTAAAGTTTAATTTTCTAGGACCCACTATTGAATATTTTTCACTATTATATATTTATCACTATTGAATATTTCTTGTAGTTGTAGATTTCTCACCATCGTTGATTTCTCACTGTTGAATATTTGTCACTAATTTAGATTACTCACCATTGAATATTTCTCACCATTTTAGATTTATCACTATTGTGATTTATCACTATTTCAATTTCTCACCATTGTGATTTATCACCATTTTGATTTCTCACCATTGTGATTTCTCACTATTGGAATTTCACCCCATTGAAATCTTATCACCATTGGTTTTTCTAAATGTTAGAAATACTCTCATGCCTTTTTCAATTTTCCATGTTTGTTAAACCACCAGTTATATTTTCTGTATTGTTTATTTAATTTTTAATTCAATTCATATTTTATTACTTGTTTCAATTTTCAAATGTTATTTCTATTAACATTTGTTTTAAATACCTAAATCCCAAATGATATAAAATGAGATGTTAGTCTAATTTCAATGCACTACTTCCTCAAACCTTTTCTGTCGTGACCTATTGTGATCCTTTCTCTCCTGACTATTTTCCATCGTTTTTCACTCGATCCTAAGGATCCATTATCCATGGACAAAATGAAGTGATCTTCTGAGTTTTCTCAAGACGATTCATGTCCCACAAAGAGAAAAAGTGGAGTTAATCCATTAAGCTATTGATTTAGTGTATTCAAATCCTGATATTTCAAAGAGGGTTGTAGAACCCAAGAAATAAGTTGAAGTAGAGTGGATGATTTTGAATAAGTCTTTAGTGCTTCAAGTCATTCAGAACCAAGGATTGGTGGATTGGTTCTCTTACAACCAATGACCATTATATCCCAGTTGGGTATATGATATTTACTCGTTATTTGAGTATGGATTTGAGGAAAATGAAGACTATATAAGAGTAAGATTGAATGGAAATCAAAATAGTTTTTTTTATCGAGAAAGTAGGCTGAAAGTCTTACAGTACCACAAGAGGGATTATCAACTGAATACCAAGGAATGATTCCAAATGATAGTGATGATTTAATTTATTAGGATTCCCTTGATTACTTGACATGATATGGTATTTTTTTAATATATGTTTCATCATAGGTTGGTGAACATTGTATGATGCGTTTCATGTTTATACAGCACATGTTTTGTCCTATAAAAGGGGAATTTTATACTTTGAGATACCAAGATGTCTACCTTATGTTATTTTTGATAATAATGGAGATGATTAATTTTTGAATAAATTTGATGCTTCATATGGTATAAGTAAGTAATCCTACCTCTAGATCTAATTGTTTAATATACCCTAAGAATATTTTAGCAATGTTAAATGCCAAAGGGTTAGTTAGTAAAGATGAAGAAAAAATAATATACTATGGTGGTTTTTGTATCACTGGGATAATATCTAGAATAATGAGAATAAGTCAGAATCCCTTAAAAAATGGGTGGTTACTGATGAAAAATTATATTTTTACTTCAATAATGTTGACCATATTTCAAGACCGAAAGTCCTTATTTATCCTATTTTGGAAGCAAAAAAAGTAGTTGAGTATTCTGATGAGGAGGAAAAGGCTATTTTTGGTTGAAATAAAGAGGATGAATTTCCAGTGAATGAAGGAAGTGACCCTGATTTGTCTTGAGAATACACTTCTATTACCTTTGGAGAACCTAGTATGCCAAAATATCCCGCTAAATGAGGGAAACTCTTGAAGGAAGAAAGTTAGGATGAGACTAAAGTTTCAAGTTAAGATAAAATTAAAAGAAATTACAAATTTTCTAAGGAAAATAGAAGTGGTCTGGATGAAAAATAAGAAGAATAAGATGATGATGATAATAGAAATGGTAATGGAGATGCTGATACTTCTGATGATAATTATGGGGAGATGAATGGAAGTGATGGTGGTGGAGGATCTATCCATGATGGATCCAGTGGTATAATTAGATATGAGGATGTGGAAATACCTCAGGATCTTGTCCTTTCTATTGGAGGATATATTTATAGATTAGATGAAAGACCTAGATTCGTTAGAGCAGTGGAACTAACTACCAGAGAAGAAAAAGATCAATTAGTTTATGGGGAGAAATACCTACATCTGGAGAGTCATCCATCTTACCCTGGTACTGGTGATGATCCTTCTATGTCTATAGAAAGTGTTCAGATGGTTGTTGAGAAGAATATTTCTGATCAATATTTTGATGTGTTGATTAAGGTTTCTTCTATTTTTACTTAGCTAGTTGTTGAGTAGTTAAGAGTTGACCCTACTCTTGATGAGCTACCTGGTGAAGTCCAAAGATCTGTTGAGGCCCCTATTTTTGTGAAAACTGTGGTTGTGTTCTATAGTATCAAAGCCTATAGTTGTTAAGATTAATGTTAAATCCTATAAAGGATGGTTGAGACCAATGTATGAAGAATGGGAAATGTTTCATGGGGGTCCAAAAAATAATGGTGGACATTATATTGGAGATGAAAGGGATCTCAAGGGATCTTTAGTTAATCGAATTGTTTTTTCCAGTATTTTAGATAGATTTTCTTCTAAGAGAGTGGCTTCATCGACTTTTCCACCTATTACGATGGATGGTGTCACTAGAAGTGACCTGTAATAATTTTTAGATAGGATGATATATAAATTTAGTTTGTTATTGAGAAATGAGATGCCTCATGTCACTAAGTTGAGTGAAAAAGATGCTTGATAATTTTTTGAGCTGGTGATTTAATGTATTCAGCCAAAAATGATGCATCATATCCAAGAAGTTGAAATAAAAAATAGAAAGTTGTAAAATGAATTGGAATCATTAAAATACACAATGTAGGATATTCTATATCCATTTGATTAGTCCTTGGATGAATTATTAGAAAGGATTGAAAAACATAATTCTATGACTTCTAGTTCCAATTATCATCCTCCTGTGTTTGATTTAGTGATGCTCATGTCAGTTGTAAGGGAAGAATGTAGAGATTCTTTTAGTTGTATTCTTGACTAACCTTAGTATAATTTAATCAAAATCATATATAATAGTGATAATTTACTAATGTTAGTTAAATATTATGTGAAGAAAATGAATTCTGATAGAGAGGCTATCCCAAGATATGTCAATTACTATCTTTCTAGAATTTAAACCAAACATGAGATAAATGCTCATTTCAAGTAGCTGGAAGAGAATTTGAGAAATCCTCTGGTGACCTAATATTATAACGAGAAATTCAACTAGTTAAAGTTCATGAATATTTTGTTAATGTTTTTTATGTAAGATATGAAATACCTCTTAAGTGCCATATATAGATTTGGGAACATAATTATGAAATTTTTCTAATTGTGGAAACCATTTTTTCATGTGCATGTAAATACTATTGTGTCAAATGATTCCATACTAGTTACAACCCATCTAACCCCTCCCCTATAAATCCATAGTTTTTGAGGTCTGGTGAGAGAAGATATTCTCTTGCACCCTTACTAGAAAGATTCCAAAATTTTTCACCTTCTCCGAGAGAATCCGTGAAGCACCTAAGACCAATCATCATCAGAGATCCTCATACTCTGACTGATGTTCATATAGATATTTATTATATCACCTCAACCTATGTTAAAACATATTATGCCTCAAAAAAGTAAAACGGGAAACCTCCTTTGATTCTTTCAGCCCAACCTGAGATGGATTAGTCTTTAGACTTTTGTCTTTGAGGGGACATTATTTTTTTGTGGATTATTTTTTAGTACTTTTTTGGTGAAACTTTTTTGGCATAATTTCAATGAATTTTATAAATGGGAATTATCTGATTAGTCTTATTAATTTTATTGATTTTCTATTTCTCTGCATTTATATTTAATTTATACTTCTTGATAATCTTAAATGGTAGAGAAGATTCTATGACATTTATTTCTATTTTTGTATTCCATTTATTATATAATGATATCCTTTGATATCTTAATTTTACATTGATATATTTTCCAGTATAATTATCTTTAAATACCTTGTGCTCTTTATTTACCATTGTTACCATAGGCATAAAATATATGGATTTAACTTTGATGCAATTAATATAGAATTCCATGATTTATAATCATAAAAATCGGGAGATTTTTGGAACCCTTTTTCAATGATCACCTGCTCCTATTTTTATCTAATTAATGAGATTTATGTTTTAAGATATAATTTTACATTATAAATCATATTGGAGTAATTTGGAAAAGTACGACTCACCGTTGAGGTTGATTCACAACTGAGGATGTCTCACCACCAAGAAAGTCTCACCACCAAGAAAGTATCATCATCAGAAAATGTTGCAGCATTGAGGAAAACTCACCATTAATGTAATAAAATATAAATATATTTCAAAATAATGTCTATTTATTATGAGTTACAACAAGGAAAAACATTTTGTAAATTATGGAATAACTCACCACTAGTGGAAAACACACCGTTGGAACATAAATTTGACAATGTTGAACAAACCAACCATTAGACCCAAGTCACCGTTGAGGTGAACTTCCACTAGAATGAAAATTTGGTAAGGTGTTGAGTCACTGTAAGCCTTAGTCACTACCAAATTAGTCACTTCCAGACTCAGACATCCCCTGTCTAACCCACCGATAGATCAGTCATCGATAGACTGAGACACCTCTAGCTTGAATCACTACCAGATTAGTCACCACTAGACTGAGACACTTCCAGATACTTTTCACTTTTCTAAAGACACACTCATATTATTTTATTTATTTTGAATTAAAAAATTCTAGTATCTATATTATTGAACATAATGCTGAAACATATTTTAATGATTGTACATTAACTATTACTGAATGGAATTAATGGTCATGTTAGAATTTTAGTACGAGGAGAATAGGATCTGGCTGATTATCTTTGATTGCATCCAATAAAAGAGGAAGTAGACTCTCTCATGTACTTGGCAAGGAATATATTTGAATGAAAAAATACATATACACTTGAAGAGTGTTGAGTTACTATGAACTATGCGTTATACAAAGCAGTCTTACTAGTGATCACCTATTGACTAAGTGAATAAAATTAAACATATATAATATTTTCTACATACTCATAAGAATAATTTTACAATAATCTTCCTATAGAAAATTTCATAAAAATTACTCAAGTCAAATAGAGAAACATTGTTATCTCTACATTCTTACTTTCTCTATTTGTTTATTTATCATTTCATTAAAAGTAGTGTATGTATTCTATATATTTCTACACACACTATATATCCTACATTAAACTATAAGATATAATGAAATATTCTCAAATACCCTATTTACTTTTGTCTCATATGATTACTATGTCGGAGGTCCCTGTGTGTCCTAGACTATTGTCATACTTTTGTACACCCGATCCAGGTTGTCGATCAAAGTTTATTTTCATATAAACTGCTTGGTAGTAGGTGATTTCCAAGTGGAAAAGACTAAGTCTCAACTTTATAATGAACCTCCTATATTCATTTTCATTGTGTGTTTTGTTTTTTTTTAATTTTTAATTTTTAAAAATTATTTTGTTTTAAACTGCAAACAAAAACCACTACTTCGATAGTTAACCATAATTACTATTTATGTAAGATTTTTGATAGAGTAAATAGATTTCAAAAGTTAAAGAAATAATATATATTATTTTAACTGATACCTAATCGATATTGGATAATTATTCCAAAAGATCATTTCTTATATCAATCAGGTGTTTTGGTTAACTAGGTTGTATTTAAACTAATTGGGGGATTTTATTTTAACCTCTTTTTAAAACATTTTCATTATTGGGTACTAAATTCAGCCCCTCACGAGATAATCACTTTTAACAATTTTTTTAAAAGTAAAATTAGTTCAATTATATATTTATTAATCCAATTTAGGTATTTGGAGTCAATTTTAACATGAATTTTGATATTAAAATATTATATATTTAGGGAACTTTTCTCTTCAGAAAACTGATTTTTCATCGCGTTTGTGGGTTTAATTTTAAATTAAAAATTTCCACTTCTATGAATGGAATTTTTAAATATAGATTATATATTTTTAATAATCATAATTAATATTATATAATGATTTAAGCACATATTTTTCGGCAAAATGAATAGTAAAAATAGGGAAAATTAATTACCGTGGTTAAGGTTAAACTGAGTTTACCGGGGTTTAAACTGAAAAAAGGGATAAAATGACCTAGAAACATATAAAAATAGAATTTAATGTACATATTTCAACCATATATCATATTTTTTTATAAAATAAGTCATTTTTTCCTTTTTTCATTGTAAAAACGTGGGAATACTTTTTTCTTTTCAAAATTTTAATTTATGTCATCTCCACTACTTATAAAAGGGAACCCACTCTCATCTCCTCTACACACTTCCAGAACAATTTAGTTGGGAAAATAACAACATAAATACATTATTTACTTTAATAAAAACAACCTATAAGATTTAGTTTTATTATGAAACCTTCTTAATGAGGATTTAGGTGTAAACCAAATGGAGTTCTCCGAAGAAGAGGTATAGTCCTTAACCACACACTTACATTTTAATTATCTCTCTCACTACTTAAAATATAATTCAACCATGATGATATAATAACATAAAATATACCATATAATTAGATTTTATTATTTTATAGTAATTACCAACATTTATATAATCTTCTATCAAGTGTTAAATGAAACCGTTGATCGTGTGTATGGTGTACAATCACATCGTGAACTCATGAAATTACTTTTCCATCACCACCTCTCATGGCAGAAAATAATGATGGATTTAATTTTCATATATTATATTAATTAAATTATTATATATATGAATTTATAATATAAAATATATCGTATTACCTTCTAATCTATTGATGAACGACAACATTTCTCATGCGTACATGTGGACTATCGCCTCCATGAATCGATATAATGTATTTTTCTTTTTATTTGTACTTATATTATAATAAGGATAGATTAAGTGAATATATATTAAACATACGGTAAAAAATTATTCTATAAAGTTGAATTATTATTTACTTTAATTTTATTCTATTCGTTAGGAAAATGGAAACAATATTTATGGGTACATACAACCTACAGTCTCCATGAAATTTGCAATTAATTTTATATATCTAAAAATAACGGATTACTCCAAATACATATATATTGAATATATATGATATTTATATAATGTCTAAATTTTTTAGATGATTTAATCACGATCAAAGTAAAAGGAATGAAAATACCAAACCAAAACTTACTTGAAAAACAAAGTAGTTATTACCTGACATGTGATATTAATAAGGAATTGTTAACAAATGGGCAGTAAAAGGTCATAGGTAAATAATATATGGTATGATATATATAATTATTATTTTTGGATAACATATCTAATAAAAATATATTTTTTTATATAGTAGGTTCAAATGTGTACAATCTAAGTTGAGACTTAAGGATAGGAATTTTTGAATTAGTTTTATTTCCATGGGACACATTCCATATTCACCACTTGTTTATTTTGTGTGGTATATACACTGAACATAAATTAATTTTATAATAATAATTATTATAATTATGGGATATACATATCCATCTAATTTTTGGTATTTCACGGGGATTGCAATTCAAAATATACCAAATTTGTAAACGTTTTCTGTTACAATCCTATTGTTTATCAAGATTGTTTAGAATTATTCTCCCAATAATGATATATTATAATAAACCTATAAATAAAATCAGGAATTTTATTCTTGTTTGGTTATTTCTTTAAATAACACATTTTCTCTTTATTTTCTTTTCTATTTATCTACTCAAGATTTCTAAATAATATTTTTTGACGAAAAACCAAATTTATTTTTTTCTATAGTTGAAAACCCTTTTTATTCCAAATATATGTTTTCCAAAAATGGTTTAAAGAAGGTTTTCTATGTTCCGTAATGACTGTTTAAAGAAAATTATAAAGATGTTTTAATATTTAAAAAGTGGTTTAAAAGTAATCTTATTATCATTTTATGAATAAGGATCTATTGTTGTTTTACTGAAAATGTGAAGAGAATAGTTATTTCAACATCTATGACATGAATGGTATTTCCCATAATTATAACTGATAATTTATTTAAATCTTACTTTAATTGTTTACAGGTTTTTTTTTGAAGGAAAATATTCTTTTTAATAATTGAGAAAATTTTAAATTTTTATTTTTTTTAAATGGAAAGGATATTTTCCTCAAGAATATTTTAATGATATTTTTATAGAATTTCTATTCATAAATTACAATAGTCTTTGGTTTTTCTTATGTTTTTTTGGAGATATGATCCAATTGTAAAATACTTATTTTTTATCCGATATTATTATAATTATTATGAAGATATGTTTAGGAAATACATCCCTTTTCTGTGGGTTATGATATAATTATTTGATGAGATGATTATGAAACCAATTTTCTTTTCTATGGTTTATGCTATGATTAAATGCTTACAAAAACTATTTTCTTTCCATGGGATATGATATTATTAATGTTTTAAGATCTTTTGGCACAAAAATGAATATATTATGTGATGGGTGATAAAAATATCTCCCTATAATGCAATGAGTAATGATTAATGTTCCAAGAGCTAAGAGGGTACCTGGGGGGGGGGGGTTATCCCATGCCAAAAAATGGGCTACACATGAGGTTATCCCAAGACCAAAAAAGAGGGTACGTTGTAGGTTATACAAAGCCCAATGTTGGTATACATGTGGTTAGCCCAAGATTAAAATTTTATAAATGAATTTATTGGTATCCATGATATATGGTTTTCTATATTAATATATATGCCACAAATATATATATTATTCCAATGTTATGATCTCATGAATCATGTTTTTTTGATTTATTTATGGTTAATATCTTATGAACAACCATGATTTATGCCATGAATCAGGTTTATGATATTTTATTAATTAGATATGGTTTGAATAAGTTATTCACAAGTTAGTATACCCTTTTTCCCAGGTTATGATGATTTCTACCTTGTTTACCCTTACTAATCATATAAGCTCACCCATTCTTATATTTCCTTTTTCTTAGTTATGAAGAATTGAATTATGTTTGATATGTCCAATAAGGGTGCTATTCAGGATGAAACAAGTGGGATATAATGTAGTTCACTTATGCACCAGTTCTTTATGTATCCATGTTTCTAAAGGCACTGTATCCATGCAATCCTAGTGTGGATAATTGTGTTATGTAATGAATATTCATCTGTTAATATTTGATATCCATGTATGAGAAGTGTGGGTCTATAGAGTTAAACAACATAATTAATCTATTTACTTTATATAAGCATTAAAAAATAGTATTTATCTATTCAATTTTAAAATCTATTATGAGTCCTTATTTCTAGAGGATGTTGTTATAATGGGTAAGGTTTATACTAATGTTAGGTGGTGGATGATTTGCAATTTTTTTTGATATTTGATTTCTACTCGTAGATAGTTTGTATGTTCTATTTAATGGTGATCCATTAATAAGTTAGGTTTTTAGAAGAATGGGAAATAATGATAAGAAAACACAAGGACATGTTTTAAAAGGTGTGTACAAGAGGAATGAAACATGATCCAAAAGGTGAAGAAGTTTGAAATTTAATTCATTTGAGACCATTTTTATGTTATTAGAGTATAATGAGAATAAGTTGAACACATTTTATCAATGCCCTTATTTTATATCTAGAATTTTAGATGGAAAAGGTAAATATTAGTACGACTACTGAGACATGGATTATAGTTCTAGAAAATTTATGTTCTGGAGGTTTTAAAAAAAATGTGTTCTAGAAGGGGTGTTGTTTGTTCTAATATGGTCTCACTATCCCACTTTGAGTAAGTATTTTTTCCTAGTATAACATCACATAAGTTTCTGGAAGGGGAGTTTGAAAATATTTCTAGAAGCTTTTCTTAGGATATACTCATAACTGGTTGAGAAATTGGTAAAGTAAGGAGTGTGACACAATCCAACACATTCAAAAGATATTATTTATGATTATATAAAGAAACAAAAAGATTTTTCAAAATGGGGATCATGGTTGTGGAAGTGTTTAAAAGTTTATTATTTCTATTTTAGAGAAGTATATTTCTATTATATGGAGTTTGGGGCATGAGAATCACAATCACAATGAAGTGAGAATTAATGGTGTCCCTATTCTGAAAGGAGAGATACTTTGAAATTGTAAGCTTGGATATTTTTAATTATTATCATTGGACAATGTATGATTTTTTACTTCATCAGTGAGATGACACAAGAGTGGAAGTTTTGTTTCCTCAAAAACATATATAATGTGTTTCTAAACCTTCTTCAATAAGAACCATGTGTTACAATTACATTATTATAGTAGTGGGGATTTAAGATCGATATAAAGGGGATGAGAGGTGGAGAGAATTGCGAGTTTTAGAATATATGTCGGTGGATTGGATTAAAATTTTATGTGAAAAAAACTGGAACATTGGAGAGTGTCATAGAGTGGATGATGCCTTTTTTTGGGGTAGTATATTCTTGAAATATTCTAGTTATAGAAGTTGGATAACTATTATTCTCTTATTTTAAAATTATTTTGGAAGTATAACAAGAGAAAGTTTATTCCAAAATAGAAAAGAAACCTATATTATGGGAATGATTTTTTTCAAAGAGAGGCAATGAATACTTTGATGTTTCTTTCTCTATGTATAACACTTTTAAAATTCCTTCAAATTAATATAAGGTACCTTTTAATGGGGGTAATATTTTGATGGTTCCAAGACAGAATCTAGACTATACTGGGAGAAAAAAACCAATCAATGTGTTAGTTATAATGATCAATTATGGTTGGAGGTTTCCAAAATATTTTAGTAGGAGTTCATCAATATTGATGGTTCCATACTTTATTGAAGTTAAACATTCTGGATGGAGTTTATTGCATCATTTATCTCTAGGATGTTTTTAAATCATGGTGGTAGAATATTCATAATCATAAGTTCTATAAATAGTTGGTCCATGAGAGTGATACATAAATAAGTCTTATTAATGGAATTTCTGAAAATTTTAGTGGAAGCTCATCCTATTTTTTTGGAGGAAATTCCATGGAGTCATTTAATTTTTTTCACAATTTCAATGGAATGAGTGATTATAGTATGGAAGAGTAGTGAAAATTTGACATGGTTGACCTAAAAAATCATGACCATGATGAGGAACCATTATTATACTACAAGGGGAGGAAGAATAGATATTGATTGTGTAGGACCCCATGACACCCTGAGAGGGGAGAGGTGAATCATGGTGTCAACTTTTTCTTCTTAAAGTTGTGGATCTTATTCCCACGTTGGTATGAACTACTTAAACTTGTATGATGGATATGATCAGCAATGAAACTTTCACATTCAAAGAGATAACACAACAATTTTACATGGTTCAACACTAAGGGATACGTCCAAGGAGCATACGCCGAAAAGTTTCCGGTCGTACCAAATTCCACTAATCTTCACTAGTTGTGGATTACAATGGTTCGAGAACAGTCACTCTGTTCCTGGATCACTGCCTTTACAAAAGTTCATGGATAGCTCACTATGTCCCTTGGGTCACTCCCATTGACTCCCCCTGGCTCACTGCCGTTGGTGAAATCACACTTAGTTTATAGACGTGAAGGTCTCTTAAATAGATAGACAAGAAGTTCTTTGTCTGCTGTTCAGCATCAGACTTTGTTTGCATCAGGGTTCATAGTTGATGCTCTTTTCAGTTCAATCCTTCTTCTTTAGTGCAATGACTGAATGCACTAGATCTGCTTTTCTTCGTTTGCCTGAATCACAATAAATTATGTGATTTCTAAATAAATGATGATCGACTTACTTGGAATTTTCTATATCAGTTCACCATGTATGCATGAAATCATGCATGTATTATTTATATTTCCTCTTCAATCTCACTTTGCACCGAATGTATCGGGAAATCTCTCGGCTTTCGTGCAGCTCCAAAAGGACCGAAGGGCTTCATCAGTACCTGGTGTGCTTCTCCACGCCTGGCGCACAAGTCTCAATATGGCACACAAGTCTTCGGTGTGTTGGTCCAAACGGGCATGCCAGTATCAATAAACCACCTTCGCAACACTGCCTTCCTCAACTTCTAACCTACGCGACTCACTTCCTTTCTCGTCCAAACCATCTTGGGTGCACAACCATCAACCGGCGCGTAAATTCAAATACTGGCGCACATGTCCACCTACGCGATGGGAGCCTTGATTTTTCTTAGTGTTGAACTCTATAGGAAATGAGTAGGGGTGGTCCTATATTTATAGGAAAACTAGTCAACCTGCGCGGCGGCGCGCAAGTCACCCCTCGGCGTGCAAGTCTCTGCATGCATCTCATCTCCCCTAGCCTCTGTTGCACAACCCACTTGCATGACCCAAACAATTCTTGCACAACCTTCTTTCCTTTGCCATATTTTGAATTTTTGATCTTGAGAAACAATAGGTGCGCAAGTTTCCCATCCTTCTAGGCATTGGCACCGAAGTTTCTTCACGGCGCGCAGGTCACTTACGCGACCAACCCAACACTAGCGCGACCTTCTTCCCTTGGCCATTTTTTCATGTTCTGATCTTGAAAAACACTAGGCACGCATGTTCCCTTTTCTTCATGTACACAACGCACAAGTCTCTTTTCCAAAAACAATTTTCTCCATTTGTCGATTTTCAGGCCCATAAATTTGGCAAACACTAGAAAACTGTGCCACCTCGTATCTGCTCTTTTTGTGCCACCTTCAGATCATCCATTCCTTTGTCGACATTCTTGAATCAAACATGGATCATTAACCACAGCCCTTGAACTTGAAATGCCACCATGGAATC
The DNA here is from genome assembly GCA_963277665.1 of Viscum album. Lineage (NCBI taxonomy): Eukaryota > Viridiplantae > Streptophyta > Magnoliopsida > Santalales > Viscaceae > Viscum > Viscum album. The sequence continues at coordinate 460,240,419 of OY728126.1, forward strand.
TCTTTTGTCAACAAATTTGTATGTCGTTTGATTGCTTTGTCAACAAGAACAATCACCTCAAAACCACTTATTCTCAGTGATTTGTATACTTCAACAACTATTATGCTTTCATCACAAACTCCACTATCATGATATGTATTCTTTGAAGGAACATCTTTAGAATCATCATCTTCTATGACAATGTGAAATGCATGGCCATCTCAGAGATCCAATCACTTTCACATTGTCTTCTTCTACAACTGTCATGATCTACTACATGCAAAACATATGATTCAGATCTTCAAGAAGTCTCTTACATGGTTATCATGCAATCATGTGGAATTGCATGGCCTTCATCAAAACCCATGGTTCTCATGCAATAATGAGGAATTTAATGGCATTCAACAAAAACCACATTCTTCTTTAATCATCCTAAGATGGATTACACCTCACATTCTTCATTGTTGTAAACAATGTGTCACCTTTGCACATGTTCTTTGAACTTATGATCATTACAACAATCGTCTGAATTTCCATTCATCCACTTCATTGGAGTATTTCTTGATCTCCTTCATTTTGACCTTCATTAACAACTATTGATAACAAATTCAACCTTATACACAAAGTGGTTCCAATAGATTGATGGGACATTGGTGAAATCCTGAAGATTTTTTTTAAAGTAGGAGATAGTTAGACATAACATGGGAAAACAATTCTCAACTAAGAGTTTGTTTGGCCTTGGTGTGATAACTATTTTATGGATAAGTTTTGGGGTTTTTGTGAAGTCCTATAAATATAAACTTAGTGAAATGGAACAAAATATTGTACAAAATCACCATGATAGTCAAAATTTTCATCAATAGAAGCAATTGAGTGGTTTTAGCTAAGTAGAAGTTAGGTCATTGAAGTCATATCAATGGATTTTATGCCAGTGATATAAGTAGTGGTAGAATATATGTTCACATAAAACCCGTGGAAATGTTTAAAAAAAATACTAAATGTTACTACCCATGTTAACAATATTCAACATTATTTTCGAGTGACTATAAGATTAAAACTCCATAGTTTAGAATGCTTATCCTAGAGTTGTGATGCGAACTATAAACTTTGTATATAAATATTATTTTCATTTAGATGAATGGTTAAAATATATAATATCCTGACACACCCTATAATCCTAATGTTTTAGTGTGCATGGATACAAGACACATAATCTTATAATTTAGGTACAACCTTAATTATCTCTCATAATGTTTTCATCATATTTTACCATTCTATAAATAAAATATTTTAAACCATTCTTCATAACTTAGTTAATAGAATCATAAGGATGGGTTAGTTTAGATACTAAGTTAGAGAAAAAATGTGATAGATCAGTCGGTGAACATTTGTATGTATATGATAAGAATAAGGGTATGTGATTATGATCATAAAATATAAATTTATTCCAAATCTTTCATAGATCATAAACATGCATCATGGAACACAACTTTATCATATCAAAAGAAATTAATCATAAGATTTTGGAATTATAATAAATAAATCATGAACCATGAGTTCAAATCATATGAATAAAAACATTTCATAAGAGTGTGGAACAATCAGAGGCATAAAAACATATCATTTATTGGGGTTAAATATAAATAAAATCAAATCATAGAGGAATAGAAATCAACACATGTTTCCCATATCATAACATATTAGGTATCACCACCCATTTCCTATATCATAGTGGACTAGGTATCACTACAAATTTCCCATAGTGGATCGAGCACATCAATTAATTTCCTAATATTATGACATGAGATATTAGGATTTACCCAATGCATTGGAGGGACTTAACTGAACCACCAATCACCTAATGAAAACCATAAACATGTGTTCCATATGATCATAAACCATTAATAATTTCTATACATCATATCCTATAGGAAAGAAATTGGGATCATATATATATCATCAATTCACCATAGCACAATCCATGAAAAATAAATGAGTTTCATAAAAGTATTCATCATAATAATAAACCATATAGAGAATGAATAATTATGATATCTATGGATAATATCCTCAAGAAATAATAATTAACATCCAATGATGTTATCATAAATGGAAAATGTATTTAAAATTTCACTAGAACATTTCATGAGAAAAATACCATATTTATTTTGGAATCAATTATTTAAAATAAAAATATTTAAAAATTTAAATGATTTTTTTAAAACAACCATATAAATATATAAATTAAGATTTAAATAATTAAGAGATCATGTTGGTGATAAATTCCATCCATGCCAAAATATTTAAAACAATGAATCTATTCATTCTTTTGGTAAAAAGATCCGTTTTTAGAGAATGAAAAGAAGATTTTTTTGAAAATATTTTTTCAAAATTAGAATATGGATAACATTGAATTATAAAAATAACTTTATGAATATTCCAAACATTATAAATGTTTTTTTTTTGAAAATATGGTTATGGAATAAAAAGTTTTTTTGGACCTAAAGAGGAGAAATAAGGTCGAATTTTCTTAAAAATGTTTTCTAAAAACTTTTGAGTACCAATGAGATAAAAATAATACTAAAATATAGAAATTATAAAAATAAATGGAGGACAAAAAAATTAAATGGGAGTATCAAATAAGGATCATATAATTTCTTTAATAGAAATTTAATCATAAATAATCCAGATTAAAATGTGATTGTAACATAAATACCTGACCTTAAATCTCATCTTTCTTTGTTTGTGTTAAATACTCATATAAAAGAAATATATATTTTATATATATTTTTATAACCATATTAATTTATATAATATCATATATGATTTACTTATAACATTTTATCTCCTTATTATTAAAAATTATTTATTAAAATCGCTCTTCTAGGTGATAACTGCTTCATCTTTCATACATATTTTTGTTTAGCAGTCATAATAATTTTACTTTGATCAAAGTTACATCATATATAGAATTTGAATCATTCCATTAGTATCATATGTAATAATTATATACACCATTTTAACAATTAATATAAATTAGTGATAAAAAATGAATTACCCCACTTCGTGGAAAAGATAGTTTGTACGTGTGCATGAGTGATGCTTCCATTTTTTTGATGGAAAAAATGAAAGGAAAATAATAATTCACCTTTAAAAAACATATTAAATTGTTTTAATATCATATACATTCATTAAATCCATCTTTATAGTTATGAATTTTAAGTGGTTATGAAAAATGAAATGCATTGTTTCAGAAAGGTGGTAGCCCACAAGTGCTCATGAGTGATACTATCATTTCTCATTTGATGGAAAATTGGTGAATAATGGTTATTCAATCATCATAATAAAGATTAAGTATATTAAAACTATTAATTAATTATTTTTTATGGATTCTAGATGTTTATAAGTAGTAAAATAAGAAATAAAGTCAAATTTACTCAGTTGAGAGTTATACCTCTTTAATCAGAATCCTCATTTGGATTACTTTTTAAGACATGAGAGGATTGTCTTTTAGAAATAATACAATCACTAGAATATGAAGAAGGAATATATTATGATATTAGGTTTGGTATTTTTTGATATAAATTCTACAAATTTTCTAATAAGGGTGGATAGGTTGTGTCCTTTTATAAGTTAGGGGAGGGGAACCCTTGGAACAACTTTAAGTATTATATATATATATATATTAATTTTTTAGTTCATGTTTCTCAAAATTTATATATTTGTAATATAATATAATAATAAGTCTATATAATCCCATAAAACAATATTTAGACAAGTTTAGGTGATTTTTAACCCTATTATCATATTGTAACCTCAAATTAACCCATTTGAGAATTACAGTGATATTAATGTTTTTTATTCTTTAAGGGTCAAGAATGTTACCATAAAGGTAAAAGTGACCCATAAGTGGATAGTTAGTGATATTTTCAACCATATCCTATCCAATTGGATGAATATAATATTTTTATTAATTTTAATTCTTTTTATAAAATACCATCTAACAGAAGATACCTTTAAAGTCATTTTCAGGACTATTCACATAGTTTTTCTTTAACAAAGACATGATTAAAATGGAATTTGAATCCAAAAATTTTAAAAATAAATATTTTTTTATATTTATATTAATAATTTTTGGAACAAAACAATTCAACCAATCCGTATTACTTTTATTATTTTTGAAATCATTTATTTGAGCTTTTACTATTTGAATGAATACCATGTCTACAATGCGTGGACATTTTAGGAATTTATTCCATCATTAAAAATTTGAAATAAAATTACTTACTAAAAAAATTAATTCAAATTTAAAATAAAATTTTTAATTGATATTAAACTATATTAAACTATTTTTATCATTATGAAAAATTATTAGAGATATTAAAGTTATGGGAGTGATATTTTGTATTTATCCTTTTGTTAAAATAATAAAAAAGGAATATTCAATGAGAAGTGGAACCAAGATAATATATTATAAAAAAAAGATGATATTTTTTGAAATATACTCTTGAAATAGGATAAAAAAAGTTTTATAAAAATATTAAAACCTCAACCAAGAGTTTGAACTATATTTTACCCGTTTTACCCTTAATGAGGTGAAAACAATTTTTCATGGTTACTATTCATAATGACCAAAAAATAAGTTTAACATATTAAATTATATTAAATATTATTATTAAAGATATGAAATACATTTTACAGGCTTATTTTTTTATATGCGGCAGAAATTTATTTTAAAATAAAAGTGAAAAACATGATGAAAACCAGTTTTTAGAGAAATACATGTTAAGAAAATAACTGGATTTATTCTTATTCCAGGCCTAGTAGAAACCATTTTGATTAATATTAAATCATTTTATTGAATATATAATATTTAAATTTCATTAAAATCATTCATCAATAGTGATTAATTTAACTAAGATAAAAATACATTACATGCATAATAATATTTTTTTTGAAGAACATATATTTTACTTTCAAATGATTTTATTTTCATTTCAAATCAATTGATAAATATTGAATTAATTTTATAAATATATAAACCATATTATTTTTATAAATTATTTATTTTTATTCATAACCTTCAATCTAATGTCTTGGTAGTAAAAATATTTCAATAATATATAACTGTTTTGGAAACTCTGTGTTGTGTGAAAAATAACCTATCAAAGAAGTCAAATTTATTTAAAGGTAACTACATAATAGAATATTAGGTTGTTAAATTATACCCCTTATAATAATTTCACCATAAAAAATAAATCACTCCAATATAAACAATTGAGTATACTTCTACCTCATCACATCATTGAGTTCCCAAGTAGCTTCCCCTAATTTATGATTACAACATTAAACATTTTCTAGGTTAGTGGCATTGTTTCAATGACATTTTTACATTGATAAAAAATTTCAATAGATTGTTCATCATAAGAGATATCTTTCCCTATCATTATGACCTTTGTTGTAACGTCCCAGTTCCGTGTGCCACTCAACAGGTGCCCCGAACCCGGTTCGCCACATGACCTCAAGCGCATTTCCCCAAATGCCAGAGGCTGCCGACTAGCAGCGAGGGCCCAGCTCTGATACTGGGGAAACTATGCCCTCATTTGTCAAAGTGTAGCACAAAGGAATACAAAATAAATCATTCAACATCGGAAGCAATAAACCATACTCCTTTTAAAAAAACTGCAGTAAAATATAACCAACCAAGTATGTAAATATGATGCAACATGTCTCAAGTTCTAAGAAAACAGCCAGAACATGTTACATAGCAATACAATACAATACAGAGTAAAAGAGGAACAAAACAGCCGGTAGCATCTTCAACCTAAGCTCAGTCCCATGCTCCCCTACTCCTTAGCATAAATCAAGTACCTGCATAGGGACTCTTTCCCCTATCCACACCTGCATAAATGTAATCTATTTGGGCCGAAAATCATGACCCAAACAGGGTGTGAGAAATATATCTCAGTAGGCACCAACCAAAGGCCCATGCCCAACTATGTGAAAGCATGCAACAACAGTGTGCAGTAGAAAAATGCAATAAACAAAGCAGTACTCAAAGGTAACTAACTTAATAGTTAAATTTCCATTTTGTTATTCAATCAATCCACTTAATATAAGATAACACCACAGTGCATTTCTAAGTAAACTGTCCACGTCCTCAGACATGAAAAAACTTACCCTCAGGTAAACATAATTCAACCCGTAGGTATTTCCCTCAGGTGTAATATATTTTGTCCTCAGGCATAGGTAGTGTCGCCCTCAAGCATAGAGTCTATTGTCCTCAGGCATCAAAGAAGTTTCCCTCAGGCTAGGTTAATAACTTCCCTCAGGCTAAGCAAAACAACGCCCATGGGATAAGTAAAACACTAACCTCAGGCGCAAGTAACTGGGCCATGCCCAACATGTAAATAAACAGTCACATTCAGTTCTTCTCAAGGCACAAGTAATGCATAATATAAACAAGGCATACCCTCGGGTATCCTGGCCAACTAGCTAAACAGAGGAACGCACCCCTGGGGTGGTCTTGGATCCAAGAACTAATCCCAAACAATAGTTTTACAATTTTATTAATTACCTATACAATTCTAGGTATTTAATATAGCCACGACCTCAGCCACATGACACCCCATATATGGGTTCATAGCTCAAAAACACATGAAACGCACAACAACTGGAAAACAAAAACCAAGACACCTACCTTATAATCCCTTGATCATTATACTCGAATGATGTTCCACAAATCGTACTAGAACGAGGTAGATTTGAGGTAAAAGAGATTTCATTAAACCTTAAATAATTTCCATTAGAGGATGAATTAGTAAGAAATACACAAGGAGAATAGAGGGATTACCCGCGCAGTTCCAACGAGATCGTCCGAGGAGGAAACGGATTCCCGACGTGCGCTCGGTGGATCTCCAAAGGTTCGGTTGTCCTCTCCCGAGCTCCCATCCTGGTCTAAGCCTTCCCTATGAACATGGGAGGTTGCTGCCCATTTTAAGTGAAAAAAACAAAGTACACGACATGTACTTCCCATTTTATACGGCTCCCCTGGAGGCTTCCCGCCAGCGTGGCACTGTTCACCTGCCGACATGACTACACAGCGTGTCTCCATGAGCACATGGTGTGTGCTACCCCACAACTAGCCCCCTCCTTTCTATTCGCCTGCCGACTGACTACACGGCGTGTAAAGGACCACTACACGGCGTGTAGTCAGTTCCTACACCCTGCATCACTGACATGGCCACACGCCTTGTGTACTCATCCCACACGGCCAGAAGTACACGGCTTGTGGAAAAATACACAGCGTGTACTTCCAAAATTTAGGATTTTCCCTATTTTCCTTTTATTCTCAAAAACACTTAAGGAAAAGAGAGATAAAGAAACCCATACCTCAAGAATAAGAACCAAGTTCTTACAAACATCCCCCCTTATAGCAATTCATCCACGAATTTCCCTTACAAGAGTGGAGAAGTTATAGACGTGAACAACTCCGACCACTGAGAACGTACGTCGGTCTCCCACTCCCAAGTTTTATCCTGCACCCGGCCATGCTGCCATAGCACTCATACGAGAGGAACTGACTGGCCTAGAATAACCTTCATGCTCCTGTCAACGATACGAATCAGATGCTTCTGAAAGGATGCATCCATCCGAAGCTTAACCTCCTTAGGCTGAAGGATGTGAGACGGGTCTGAATGATAGTGACGCAACTAAGACACAAGGAAAATATCGTGCACGGCTCAGTACCTCTGTGGTAACTACAACCAATAGGAAACTGGCCCGACTCTCTCCAGAATCTCAAATGGACCCACATATCTCGGTGAATGAGTAGCCCTATCTCTTGATCTGTCTGTGTCCCAGCCTCGGCGAAACATGCAAGAAAACCTGGTCCCCAACCACAAACTCCCATGTAGGTCTGCGGTGATCAACATAAGATTTTTGATGAGACTGCACAGTAGCCATCCGCTTCTGAATCAACTGGACCTACTCAGAAGTCTCCTGCATGAGACATGGTCCCAGGAAAGCTGCCTCACCTACCTCTAACCAACACAAAGGTGATCGACATGACCTACCATATAAATCCTCGTAAGGTTCCATCTCGATAGTCGCTTGAAAACTATTTTTATAGGAAAACTCGACTAGGGGTATATACTTCTCCCAAGAGCCCCCAACGTCTAGGAAGCATGCAAGCAGCATGTCCTCTAGCACCTGTATCGTACGCTCTGACAGACCATCTATCTGGGGGTGGTAAGTTGTTCTTAGAAGCACCTGTGTACCCAGTTCCCTCTGAAAACTCTGCTAGAAACGAGACTTAAAGCGGGTGTCCCTATCTGAAATGATAGAACGAGGGACCCCATGAAGACGGATGATCTCACGGATATAAAAACTTTCGAGATCGTCAACCCCGAAGGTCTCCTTGATCGGAAAAAAGTGAGCTACCTTCGTGAGTCTGTCCACAAAAACCCACATGGCATCATTGCCCCTAGGTGACCTCTGAATCCTGGTCATGAAGTCCATCATGACATCATCCCATTTCCACTTCGGGATGGGTCACTACGGTAACAGTCCAGCTGGCCTCTGGTGCTCCGCCTTCATCCGCTGATAGGTGGAACACCTCGTAACAAAACCAGCTATATCTCCCTCCATACCCAGCCACCAGTACTAAAGTCTCAAGTCATGGTACATCTTGGTAACCCTGGGATGAACTGCCCAGGCTGAAGCATGAAACTCCCGCATCAGCTCCTCACGTATATCCACTGGAACCCATACTTGTCCATGGAAACACATAATCTCATCATCGCTTATCACCCAATAGGGAGGAGGGTCATCAATTTCCACCGACTCCTATAGAACTAGGCCTTCTATATCAAATAGATGACTCATCCTCACTCTATTCAGGAGAGTAGAAGTCACAGCTAAAGGTGAAATATAAGTTTTCCCCTGACTGTCGTACACCTCCAAATGCAACTTAGAGAACAATGCCATGAGTTTCCACTCATCACTAGCCTCCTGCACTGCCTGTATCTGAGTCTTCCTGCTTAGTGCATCAGCTACTGCATTACCTTTACCTGGTGTATAAGCAAGCTCAAAATCAAATGACTATGGGCATTCGACCCACCTTCGCTGCCTCAGATTCAAGTCATGCTGGGTAAAGATATACTTGAGACTTTTGAGGTCGTTGAAAACCAAAAAAAAGTTATCCCAATAGATAATGTCTCTAACTGCACAACGCATGCACAACTACAGCCAACTCGAGATCATGCGTTGGGTAATTCCTCTAATGTGGCCCCAAATGCCGAGACTCGTACATAAAAACTCTATCGCCCTGTATCTACACTGATCCCAGACCAATATGTGATGAATCACAGTAAACTGTATAGCTCTTCCCATGCTCTGGGAGTATCAGGATCGGTGCTGATGTCAACCTTCCTTAAAGGTCCTGAAAGGCTATCTCGCAAGCTTCCGACCAAAAGAACATCACAACCTTCTTAGTCAGACCCGTAAATTGTGTTGTTAAGAGGAAGAAGTCCTGTATAAAGCATCTGTAGTAACCAGCCAGTCCTAAGAAACTCCGTATATCAAACACGTTCTTAGGATGCTCCCAGGAAACTACTGCTCTCACCTTCTCTGGGTAAACTGCAACTCCTGCCTCTGAGATAATATGACTCAAGAAGATAATCTGGTCCATCTAAAAGTGGCACTTTGAGAGCTTAGCATATAGACGATGCTCTCTCAGTGTACTAAATATGATCTAAAGATGGGTGGCATGGTCATCTCGAGTGGGAGAGTACACCAAGATGTCATCCATGAATACTACCACAAAAGAGTGAAGATACAGATAGAACTCATGATTCATCAGAGCCATGAAAACTGCTGGCGCGTTCCTGAGTCCGAACGACATCACCAAGTACTCATACAGACCATATCTTCTCTAAAAAGATGTAAGCTGTATATCCGACGGTCTCACGCACAGATGATGATATCCGGACCTTAATTCAATCTTCGAGAACACTCGTGCTCCATGAAGTTGATAAAAAATATCATCAATCCCAAGTAAAGGATACCGGTTCTTAATCATCAACTAGTTCAGCTTCCGATAATCTACACAGAGTCTGAGGGTACCCTCCGCCTTCTTCGCAAAGAGGACAGGAGAATCCCAAGGAGAAGTACTAGGTCGGATAAATACCTTTTCCTGTAACTCCTCTAACTACCTCTTGAGCTCTTGCAACTTAGGTGTGGACATCCTATAAGGAGGAATGAACACCAGTTCTGGTCCTGGAACGAGCTCAATAGAGAAATCCACCTCTCGCTCCGAAGGTAGACCTGAAAAGTCGTTCGGGAAAACTTCCCTAAAATGATCAACCATTGGAGGGAAATCCATCTAAAAAGTCCCTTGATCATCCAGGTATAAGCTATAAATATGGTTTGTGACTCCACCTCACCCATGATGCTCTGGTCCAACTCGACTCGCCTGAACATCTCATTCAACCTTGTATAGAAACTCTCCGCCCTATGGTGACGTGAAACGCACCCTGAGATGATAGCAGTCTACAAAGGCTCGAAAGGGAACCAAACTGTCCATCCCAAGAATGAAATCATAACTTGTCATCTCTAAGATAGAGAGGTCCCAAAGAAAGTGACACACACCAAACTCAATAGGGCACTCCCTGCACTGACGCACACCAGCTGTCTTAGTCCCCAACAAAGTGTCTAGCATCATGATATCCAAAGAAGTAGAAACACAGAGCCCAAGGCTCTCCACAGCGGCCACAGATATGAAACTATGTGTAACACCTATATAAAAAATTACTGAAGATAAGACAGAAGCTACTAAAATAGTACCTCTGACTGTAGAAGGTCCGAGATCCTCCTCCTGCTGGGTCTGTTGCACTGCATATGCCTACCCAGTGCCGCGGCCCTGCAACAAAGCATGGCTACCCTGAGTTGTCCCACCCTGTTGCCTCTAAGATCCTGGTGTCCGGCTACCACAACCACGACAACCATCTCTGCCTGCACGCCCTGACGTATTCTAGTTCTCTGACTTGTAAGAAGCCAATGTTCCCACTCTCGCATGTGGAGTCTTCACAAAGCCCCTCTCACTAGCCACTGGTGGAAACGCCCTACAAAAGCACTGAAGATGACCCATATTGTTGCAAGATCAGAACTCCACTGGATCACATGGACACTGCGGCCTCTTATGCCCCTCTTTACCACACTGGTAGCACCTGACCGGGGCACCTGAAGAAACTGCCTGGCTGGTACTTCCACCCTGAGAGAAGTCTATACGTCTCTTCCTCTTACCAGGAGAAATAGTACCAGTAACTGGTACCGGACCACCCTGGCCCACACCACTAGATTCCCACAGGTTCCTCTCTGTAATCAACAACTGATTCACTATAGCGTGTACTGAAGGCAACCTGAAAACATTTACCAGCACTTGGATGTCATAACAAAGACCATCCACAAAACGTCTGGCCCTCAATGTCTTGTCACCCACCAAAACGTGTGTAAAACGCTGAATCTCGGTAAAGCAAGTAGAATAGTCCATCACTGACATAGCGCCTTGCTGTAGATTCATGAAATATCGAGCTTGATCTTCCCTCAGCGTCTCTGGAAAAAGAAGTCATAGAGGACTGCCTGAAAATCTTCCCTTTTCATGGCTCTGTGATGCTCTAACTGGGTGGTAATATCCCACTATCTCTTGGCGGAATAACGTAGCATATAAGTCGCGAGCTTGACCCTCCGCCCTGGAGGCATCTCAAGAGGCTCGAAAATAGTATGCATCGATCCCAGCCAAGACTCCGCAGCCTATGGTCTGCCATCCCCTGAAAACGTAGGCGGCTGCTACTGCTGGAAGATACGTGTCAGCTTGGCCATAGATGTGGCAGCCTACGGTGCTCCTTGAAAGGTCTGCATGAACCGCATAAAGCCTTCACGGAACTGCGCCTCCATGCCTGTGTCTGGTATAATAGTGGGTGCCACATCTGGCTCTATTGGAAGATCTACTGGTAGCCCATGGCCCCCAATCTCTAGAGAATATTCATCGCTGCTCTCCTGGCGAACAACACATAGTCGTCTGGGCGACATGACACTACAAGGTCAAAAGCACGCCTTAGATCCAATATTATCAAGACTGAAAGCAAAAAAAACCATAAGGAAACAAGAAGAAGAAGGCATCTCAAGATTTGAAAAACAAGACTACATGGCATGTATACTGACTACACAGCGTGTACTTGACTTCTCTTCCCCTGCCCGGGTCCTTCAACATGGCTAAGCCACACGACTCCTATTGAAAATAAAGTACACGGCGTGTATAATATCTACACGGTGTGTATGGTGTTATTTTCCAACTGCCCATGTCGTTTTTGACATGGCCGACTACTCGGCTTGATACTAAATGGCGTGTTACACCCGCACACGGCATGTTTATCACCCCGTTTCCTTAGCCACACGGCTAAAACCACCACTACTAGAAAACTAACCTATACCAACGGTTTGGAACCGTTGGTATAGGCTTCCAAACTGTTGGTATAGCCTATACCAAAAGTTTGGAGAACCGTTACCAAGTAAGCCGTTGGGATAGGTCTATACCAATGGTTTTGGGAAAACCATTGGTATAGACCTATTCCAACGGTTTGAGAAACTGTTGGTATAAGTAATATGAAAATCTATACCAATGGTTTTGGAACTGTTGGTATATGTATTTCAAAAAAAAACATTCACTGGGATTTGATCCCAGGACACCTAGTTTATCATCGAACGACTTAACCAATAACCTAAAATGACTTTTTTGAACATAATTACATAAATATATATATGTATTCTCATAATTATTTTAAATTTTGATTTATATAATGTTCTCGGTAAGAAGATCTGATAAAAAATCAAAGGATATATACCAACCGTTGTCAAAACCGTTGGTATAGACCTATACCAACGGTTTTGACAACTGTTGGTATATATCCTGATTCTGCACCTTTCCCAACGGTTTGGAAAAACCGTTGGGATAGGTATATCCTTTCCCAATGGTTTGGCCAAACCGTTGGGAAAGGTGTCCACAAAGTGGACTAACCGTTCAGAAAGGTGGACACAAAGTGGACTTTTCACAATGGTTTGGCCAAAAAGTTGGGAAAAGGTGGTTTAAAAGTGGGCATTCCCAATAGTTTGGCCAAACCGTTGAGAAAAGGTGGCTTCAAAGTGGTCTTTCCCAATGGTTTGGACAAACCGTTGGGAAAGGGGACCTATACCAATGGTTTTTACAAACAATTGGTATAGAAGTGTTGGAAAAGGTCATATTTCCAGTAGTGCACACGATCTATCCTCGGACAGGAATACACGGTGTGTCCCATAGGTACACGGCGTGTTCAAGGAGAGGTGACACCGACCCCTGTTGTTAGTTACATGGCTGAGTCCCCATGTCACACTACACAGCATGTTCACCATTAACACAGTGTGTTATATAAAGGAGTTAACCGACCCATGTTGTTAGTTACACGATCATAATATAGGTCAACACTACATTGCGTGTACATTAGGTAAACGACGTGTTTTCCCCCAAGCCATTCCCTACACCGTGTCGCCGCCCACACAATTTGTGACACGAGAAAAGACTACAAGGCATGTATTCAGAGTACAGGGCGTGTACTTAAAAAGTTCATTTTTCTTTCCCGAAACGAAGTCCATACACAGCGTGTTTAATGATACTACACGACATGTATACTGGGATTCCGGACAGTATGCCTCAGAAACATCCCCGGAACCCAAAAAATAACAAAAAACAACACCTAAGTTTCAAATTATGACCAGTGAGGGTCTATACTCCCCACAAGTCAAAGTTTGACATCTTATCTGTGTTATAAAAAAAATAAACAAGTCAATGATCCACCAAATTCTGGTAAATGGGGGCCCATACTCCCCAAAGGCCAAAGTTTGGTGTCCATTCTATAAACCAGCTCATACAAAAATACCCTATCACATAGTAGGTATTTATCAAGAAGCTATCACAAAAGAATACTTTTCTAGCACAACAACTATCACAACAACATGCAATTTCTAATGCCCCTACAAGGCATGGAACTATGCATGGAATGTGATTTCTAGCATGTACCTAAATGATGCATGAGATAGCATACCCTCATCTAATCGGGTTGCAATGAAATAGAACCCACAGATAAAATATAAACAGCACAATCCAAGTGTGTCACCCAATGGTGAAATCAAATCAACTGTAAAATTTTTAAAATCAAGATAATTGCAACACAAGGTAAATTGTCTTTTCCCTGTACATGGGTTAGCTACACCCGAGCATAACTAATTACCAACTACCGTTCGTCATATCCCTGACTACGGCTTCAAATAGTAAGTCAAAGAAAAGAACCCCCTCTCATACCACTTTGTAACGTCCCGGTTCTGGGTGCCACTCAACGGGTGCCTTGAACCCAGTTTTCCACGTGACCCCAAGCGCATTTACCCAAACGCCAGAGGCTACCGACTAGCAGTGAGGGCCTAGGTCTGATAGTGGGGAAACTATGACCTCATTTTTCAAAATTTAGTGCAACGGAATACGAAATAAAACATACAACAATGGAATCTATAAAACATACACATTTTAAATAAAAACTGTAGTAAAAGATAACTAACCAGGTATATAAATATGATGCAACATGTCTCAAGTTCTAAGAAAATATCCAGAACATGTTACATAACAATACAATTCAATTTTCAGTAAAAGCAAAACAAAACATCTGGTAGCATCGTGAGACTAAGCTCGGTCCCATGCTCCCCTACTCCTCAACAGCAATCAAGTACCTGTATAGGGACTCTTTCCTCTATACACTCTTGCAGCAATGTAATCTGTTTGGGCTGAAAAGCATGACCCAAATAGGGTGTGAAAAATATATCTCAGTAGGCACCCACCAAAAGCCCGTTCCCAACTATGTGAAAGCATGAAACAACATTGTGCAGTAGTAAAATGCAATAAAATAAGCAGTAATCAAATGTAACTAACTTAACAGTTAAATTGCCATTTTATTATTCAATTAATCCATTTAATATAAGAAAACACCACAGTTCATTTCTATGTAAATAGTCCACGTCCTCAGACAAGAAAAACCTTACCCTCCAGTAAACAGAATCCAACCTGCAGGTATTTTCCTCAGGCATAACAGATTTTTTCCTCAGGTTTAGGTAGTGTCACCCTCAGGAACAGATTCCATTGCCCTTAAGCATGGAAGAAGTTTCCCTTATTCTAGGTTAACAAGTGCCCTCGGGCTAAGCAAAACAACACCCACGGGCTATGTAAAACACTTCCCTCAGGCGCAAGTAATCGGGCCACGCCCAACATGTAAATAAACATTTACATTCAATTCCTCTCAAGGCATACGTAATGAAGAATATAAACAAGGCTTACCCTCGGGTATCTTGGCCAAACATCTAAAGAGAGGAACGCACCCCTGGGGTGGTCCTGGATCTAAGAACTGATCCCAAACAACAGTTTTACAATTTTATTAATTACCTATACAATTATAGGTATTTAATATAGCCACGGACTCAGCCACATGACACCCCATATATGGGTTCATAGCTCAAAAACACACGAAACACAAAATAGTAGGAAAACAAACACCAATCCACCTACCTTATAAGCCCCTGATCAGTATACTCGAACGATGTTCCATGAATTGTCTTAGAATGAGGTAGATATGAGGTAAAAGATATTTCATTAAACCTTAAATAACTTCCATTAGAGTAATAATTGGTAAGAAATACACAAGGAGAAGGTAGGGCTTACCCGCACAGTTCCAACGAGATCATCCGAGGCGGAAACGGATTTCTGACGTGCGCTCAGCGGATCTCCAAAGGTTCAGTCGTCCTCTCCTAAGACCTCATCCCGTTCTTAGACTTCTCTATGAACAGGGGAGGATAATGCGCATTTTATGCAAAAAAACAAAGTACATGTTGTGTACTTCCCATTTTTAATCTGTTCCCCTGGCTGTTTCCCGCCAGCGTGGCACTGTTCACCAGCCGACATGACTACACGGCGTGTCTGCATGAGAACACGATGTGCTCTACCCCACAGCTGGACACTGCCTTACTATTCTCCTACCAACTGACTACAAGGCATGTAAAGGTCCACTACACGGCGTGTAGTCAGTTAATACACCCTTCATCACCAACATGGCCACACACCCCGTGTACTCATCCCACACGGCCAGAAGTACACAGCATGTGGAAAAGTACATGGCATGTACTTCCAAAATTTAGGATTTTCCCCATTTTACTTTTATTCTCAAAAAAAATTAATAAAAAGAGAAAGGAAGAAACCTGTACCTCAAGAATAAGAACCAGGTTCTTACATTTGTGTTAAGTACATGTTAAGAATCTTGTATATACTTCCTTAGGATAGACACATGTAACATATCATGTAGTTGAGAGAGATTTGGTGGATGTTACAAAGAATAATCTACCTTCATGATGTGGTCAAGATTCTAAAAGGGAAAAATATATCTAGGTCTATGGCTAAAATTATTTCCAAATATCATAGCCTTAATCCAAATAAGTTTTTCATTGAGATAACATATCACTGACTTTGAACTCTAGATCTCACCCAAGATTGTTAGAATGTATTTTTTGTTAACTCTAATCAGTCCTCATATATTACTGAATAACTCTAGCTTTCTCTTCCATTTCCTCCACTAGATCTCGTGACAATAGATTTCTTTCTCTAACTTCTTCCCAATGTGTCAGATTTTGGAACTTCTGGCCATATATGGCTTCATAATGAGTCATTTTAATTCTTGATTGAAATCTATTATTGTAAGAACATTTGAACATAGAAAGGTGTTGATCCCAACCACCTTTAAAATCAATAGAACATGATCTCAACATATCGTATAGGGTTTATGGTCCTCTTAGATTGACTATCTTTATAAGGATTATATGTTGTAATAAACCTCGACTCTATATCATGTTTGTACTGAAGATATCTCTAAAACACTGAGGTAAACCTCATATCCCTATCAATTACAATTAAGAGTTATACTATGCGCATTCTCCCCACTTTATTAATGTATATACTATAATGTGTATCAAGAGAAAAATATTATTTGATATAAATGAATTGAAATTAATTTTTAAGGTGATTGAATATAACCGAAATGGTATTGTTCCCTTTATTTGTTTTAGGAATCCAGCGATGAATGCCATGGTGATGTTTTCTTTTTTCCATTCTAGTATGGGTAATGCTTGTGAAATTATCTTATACTCTTGTCTCTCAATCATAACTTACTAATATAACAAAATTTAAGTCACAAACACTGAAATGTATTCTTCTATTTTGTACCACCAGAAATATTCTTTTAGATATCAATATATCTTTGCAATTATAGTATGAATAGAGATTTATGAACTATGAGATTTATCTAGTTGCTCCTTATTTTGATATGGTACTGATGAGAAATATGCGCAATTACTAAACATTATCATTCCAATATAATCATGGTTGAACTCTAGAATATTCCTTACCTTATTTCATAGCCCACCCCCCTTTCATGCCTCTTTAATCCTCACAATGAAGGATGGTTAACCATTCATATGAGAAAGATAGGATCTTTCCCCATTCTATAGCATTTCAAGTTCTATATTTTTAAAATCCATAATTATCAAATCTCCATCAACCCTCATCAAGGAGAAAATAACATGGTACTCCTCACTCAATGCATCAACCATTGTGATCGCTTTCCTAAGGAAGTAATATACTGAGCAGTCATAGTAATTATCATCAATAACCATCTTCTTAGGTATATATTCAACTTTTTTTGTTTGAATATTCACTAAAATATATTATAATCATTATATATATCACATATTTCACCATAGAGATAATTAATCTATATATTAAATTAAAAAATTAAAACTTCCATCTCTAAATATCGATTATGGTAATTTTGATTATCTATTTTAAATTGAATAGATGAATACACTATCGACATATCATTCTTTATGAGGGAACATCCATGTCCCCTATTTATGAGTCATTAAAGATCACAATCCCTTATCCACCAAAGGGTAGTGTTATTACAACAGGGCTAAGTAATCTTATTTTTCAACTCCTTGAATTTTTCCTCACATTTATGTATACAATGTAAATTGTCTCCCTTCTGAATCCACTTGGATATTATTTTTTATAGATGTGATAAATACCTCAACAGAAATAGATAGTAACCATATAACTCATGAAAACTATAGATATCAGTTACCTTGGTTGTTTTGGGAAATTATTCCATAACTTTTATCCTTAGAGATCCACTGATATACCGTCACATGATATTATATGACCCAATAATGATTTTTTTATAAACAATTTACACTTTGTAAATTTAATATAAAGATACTCATTCCTTAGGGTCTTCAACACAATCCTGAAATATTATTCATGCCCATTTTTTCTTTTTAATGTATAGGAAAATCATCTATAAAGACCACCAAAATATGATCAACGTGATATCTAAATACTCATTCCATTCAATTCATTAAAACTATTGGGGAATTATTATGTTCAAATGGTATCCGTAAAAATTAATAATATCCATACCTCATATGGAGGTTGTCTTGTGTATATTCTCCTTCTTAACCCTCAATTGATGATATCCAGAATGAAGTTAAATCTGGTAAAAATATTGATATCCTCATAACTGATCAAAAAAATCATTGATACGAGGTTGAGGATACTATTTCATGATAATGCTTCTATTAAGTTCTCGAGAATCTATGAAAATATACTTTGACAAATCTTTCTTCTTAAAAAAAGTATTGGCGAAACCATGTTTATTCACTCAAGAATATGAATAAATTTCCTATATTCTCATAGAGTTTCTTATTCAATTATAATAACTCAATTAGGGTTATTCTATATGGAGGTTTTGAAATAGGCATATCAATAGTTATGATTTTTATTGAAAAATATACTATGTGATACAGTGGAAGACTAGGAAACACTTCTCAAAAGACATACAAAACTACCATAAAATAGAAATATCCTCAATATTTAGTTTCAACCTAACCATACATGATAAATAAACTTTATAGATTTGAATGAATACCCATAAGATAGAAATAATTTTCATTGGATGTTCGTAATCATTGTTACACCCATAAATGATCATAGGTTTGTTTGTAATATAATATATTACATAAATTCCTCAATAATTGATATAGTATCTATGTAAATATATAAATTCCATGTTTAGAATTACATAAAATTAAACTAGAGGGTGAATCACAAAATTTAAAGGAAGCACATTCCCATAATCTTCAATTTTATATGAACTATAAACTTGGGATATGATCATAGAACCAACAAGAGTTTTCACTGATAAATCAACATCTAATTATTGAGGTGGTAAAGAAATTCCCTCTCAAAATTCATTAGATATAAATGGATGGGTAGAGATAGAATTAAATAATGCCTTAGCAGGTCTAGAGTGGATAATAAGAGAACATTTTTTCATGTCATTATTATAACCCACTTTGATAGTCATTATTCCATGAGATTTACATTTGTCTTTTGCATTAAGTGGTTATTGACACTGAAAATCATAAAATACCTTCATATTTGTACATTGACAGGAGAAATTAGCAAAGTCATTGCATTTAAATCATTAGAGTGTGGGTGTTTTATTAGTTATCATCCACCTTTCCTTCATTGTATTAGATAGTATATTAATCAGATTTAAAAATTCATGGGATTTATGACCATCCCTTATACATTTAAAGCCCCTCCTAGTTCCATTAATTAAATTACCTTGATATTTATTCCCACATTTTTGGAATATAGGTTACTGGAATTTCTTTCACCATGTGATTTATTTTAGTTTTCCTGAGAATCCATTTAACTTTTCATACCAAAACCATGACAAAGATGGTAATATCCGATCTATATTTAAACCTTGAGAGCCCAAAAAATAATTTATTCATATCTAATAAAGTCTCTTTTATCTAAATCCTTTTAGAGACCAGTTTTTAAGACACTAAAGAATCGATCAACTTTTCTTTAAGGGATGATGATTAATCCAATATAATACATTGAAAGTCTTTTAAAATATTCCAACTAGGTATCAATGGATTCATCATACATTTATTTAAGATCAATTAATTCCTTATTATTTTTTATGTAGAATATTAGGGATTTAATTACTGAAAAATATACTCTTAAACTCATCCCATTCTAGGGAGTCAATTTATTCCCTTTACCTCATATTCTGAATTGTATTCCACTATTTGTCTTCTTCTCTTTCTAAATGATAATCCACTAAGAAAAGTTAAATACCTGGATTTTTCCATGTAGTTTTTTTTAATTATATTGGAACATTACAAGTCTACAATAATTGACGGCATGTGATTCTGAGGCCTGAAGTTCCCAGAATGAATTTCAGAACATTTTTTCGGAACGTTCAGTAAACGTGTGAGCAGGTTTTTGTAACTTTTGAACCGGTCCTCAGAATTGAAATCTGAGGGCACCGATGAACTCGTACTACCAATATTCTCTTAAGGAGACCTTCACCTCGACTATATTAGGTTGAGGGTTAAAGTTAGTTTTTGTGATTTTCATGGGAGAAAATAAAATAAACTAGATTTATTTTATTTATGAAATTTAATCCTCCCATTTTTTTGGTGGTGGGGACCACCCAAGCTTGAAAACTCCCAATTTGAATTCAGTGGTGGGGACCACATTACCCTTGGACTCCCTCTATAATGAGGGAGGTGACTCTTGGTTTCTTTTCCAATTAATTTTTCCAACATCAAGTTAATTAATTTTCCATCTCTAAGTAAATTAAAAAACATAATTTAATAGGTTGGCTCCTCATTTTATGGAGTTTAAGTAAGTGTTGTCAAAAAGAGAATTAGGGAGAGCTTTAGAGAAATTATCCAAAAAAGGAAGTCCTCTAATGAAGAACGTCTTCTGAAAATGAAGAACGAGGAGCCGACCTTGGAGCATCTAGCTGGAGTGACAAACTCCGGTTGTTCAACAAATTTGTCTCCTTCCTCGTGCTACCTCCAACAGAAAATCGAGGTAGGGGTTTTATATATGTTGAATTTTATTCTATTGATTCTTCATATCTTAAATTCATGATAATGATAGCCTAACAGACATGGCCATCATCTTGTACATAAACATTTCTCCTCTTTCTTTTTATTCTTCATTCATTCTTCATGCGTTCTTCAACACCTAATATTTATTGATGCTATAAACGAGAAGTTTTTCTGAGCGCGATATATAGATGCAGAGCCCCCGAAACAAGGATCGCAAATATGTGATCGTTTAATTTTCTGGGCTTGGTACAAAGCTGCAATGGCTTGCGGAAGAAGGTGGCCAAATATTTATTGACGCTGGAAACACAGGGTTTTTCTGAGTGTGATATATGGACGTGGAGCCATTGACAAAAGGTTCGCGAATATGTGATCGTTTAATTTTTCGGGCTTGGAAAGAAGCCGCAATGGATCACAGAATAAATCGACGGCCGACACCTGGTCGACCGTGAGGAAGGTGGGGAAGCACGTGTTCATGATGCCGGTTGAGCAAGAGGCTGCGGCCCATCAGCCGCAGCAGAGCATGGTAACGGTCGGCATCCGGCTAGCCGTGTGGGTGAGCGGCAGCGCATGTCCGCACTACTGATGGAGCAAGAGGGCGTGGCCACTGGGCCGCGGCAAAGGCCAAAATCAGCCGACATGTAGCTAGCCATAGTGGAGCCACGACTCGTGACCATTCCGTTGAGAGGAAGACCGGTTGGCCTTCCGGCCGGCTACGCCATACTGGGCGGGACCCCCTGGCGGGTCCCACGTTCTAGTAGCCGAATGGTCCACAGAATGTTCGGGTAGACCAGGGGCACCTACCCCTGGGTGTTGGTCACGGCGAACCTCACTTTATCGGATTGCCAGTTGTATGGGCCACAACACAGTGGATCGCATCCTGTGGGCCACAGCGGGCCGCACCACCGGGTCGCTCCAATGGGTTAGACTGGGCCTGCCATGGCCCAGGCCATCCAGGCCAGACCCAAATTGGGCCGGGTTGTCCCAAACCTGTTTAGGCCAGCCCAAGGTGGGTCAACCCAAACCATTTGGGGTCGGGCGAGGTCGGTCAGACCGGGTCGGACCAGACCCGGGCCCATCTGGGCCCATTTAAGCCTTCATGACAATAACTTGTGAACCACGCATCCATTTGATGAACTGTCTGCAGAACTGAAATATTTGGATCGAGAATATCCTTTTTGTATACTGTACTTGAGTTTTGGATATGGTTGGGGTACGGCTGGTTTAGAACGGACCCTGAATCCAACTGGTACCTTGGAGCGGAAACACTAATAACTTACAGACCGAGCGTCCGATTGACACACCTTCTGTTGCGTTGGGTCCCTTATAACATGAAAAACATTTGGGATACTTCTTCATGGGACTTCAGGGTGGATGAGGTATGACCGATTCCTTGGTGAGTGTTTCTCCCAAGCGTTCTACGTGTGGAACCCTGTGACTAGCTGAAATCTGACGACTTCTGACCATTACGACTCGGAGTGACTTGACAGGCCTTGTGGGGAGCACCTCTGTGTTATGCGGTAGACCTACAGTGTTTAGCACCTCTATGTAATGCGGTAGAACCATTGTACTCAACATGAGGAGTACCTCAGCAAGCTACGAGGGGGAGCACCTCTATGTGACGCAGAAGACCCAAGGCGGGGAGTGCCTCTATGTGACACGACAGACCCACGATACTCGATAAGAGGAGTACCTCAGTAGTCTAGGAATAGTGGGAAGCACCTCTATGTGACATGGAAGGCCCACTGTACTCGATAGAAGAGGATTTCTCCAGCATCCAGGGCGTTTGACGATGTGACTGGGAATGTTACTTGTTACTACCCCTAGAATAAATCTGGGTGTGAGCTGTCTTTACTTTACGCTTGTTATTGAGGTTATTCTATGTGATACTTCACCTTCCTGGTGTTAAATTAGTGGTATACTTCCCACGTGTATGAGATAAGTATAGCTTGATAACTTAGGTATATGTATGGGCATATACCTAAGTAGAGTTGGGCTCTTACTTTTTGGTATTTCTTTTGTGGAACTCTAGGAGACCTACAGGGTATCGGGGTCCCTATTTAGTATCGTTATACTAACCCATGCACGGGCTACACCCGAACCATGTTGTGTTTGGTGTAGATGATAGACAAAGTTGACTGAGGATGAGGGTACTGGGACTAGAGGTCACTCGAAGGTGGACTTCAGACAAGGCTTACCGTAGAGACAATCATTCGAGAGCTGTACCTACCCTTCAGGTAGGATCCTTGGTGGGTGTTCACTGGAGTTGTTTTCATTTTTAATGTATTTTTCAGTTTCCTTGTACTTTAAATTTGGGCTAGTATTCTGGACCCTTTTACTTTCTGTACACACCCTGTTTACTATATAGTTTTTCTTTGAGCTTGTATCATGCTTTGTGCTTAGTTTTTGTGATTTTACAGGTTATATAAGAAATGGCTTTCCATTTTTAGAGAATACGCCTTTTGGTGCAATTCTCCATCCCCTGGCCTATGGAATGCGGGCTTGGGGTAGTCACGACACAGGCCCCAAGGGATGGGTCATGATAAATTGGTATCAAAGGAGTTCGATTCTACTGAAAAATTGGGAATTTTATCTTTTCTGTGAAGCAATAGTGTAAAGTGTTATTAGTGTGGTTTTCAGTTTGGGGAGTCCAGTGTTGGTGCGGCGGATAACGTATCCGTACACCAGGGGCCTAAATTTTTGATTTTCGACTCAGTACACGAAAACACTGATTGTGTGTGTTTTTGAAGAGTTTTTCATATGATTTCTTGAGTCATCTTACCAGGTTTAACATAATGACCATGGTGCACCTGTTCCTTACCAAGATTATTCCACGAAGATATCCACCTAGGTTTCCTAAGAGAGTTCACGATCACAGACCACCGAGTGATAAGGACTCAGTGTAGGGTCCCCTTACAGCATTGGCACCTTCGGGTGGTGTACCAGCAGCACCACTACATGATGGATAGCCATTTCCACCAGACCCACTAACAGAGGGTGAATGCTGATTGAGTGCATTTCATGAGTTCCAGCGGTGGAGGCCTCTGAGGTTCTGAGGTGAGACAGACCCACAGGCTTCTAAGGACTAGACGGAGGATGTGGCTAGAGTTTTCCACCCAGTTGAGACACTAGTAGAGCATATAGTGATATTAGATACTATTATTTTTCATTGAGTGGCCATGAGGATGGTTTGCATAGTGATTAGGCTTCAGTACGCGGACTATTTCCCGAGATAGTACCTTCAGGTAGTGTTCTAGCTATATCACTGCCCATTGGTTAGTAGTTACAATCGATAGTGCTGGTAGATGAAACATGTAAGCTTAGTTCCTTACATGTGTTTCAACATCAGATACCACTCAGTTTCCGAGGTGTGCCCAACTCACAGGAAGCTAAGGACTGGTTTGAGGAGGTAGCTAAGTTTCCATCTAGCCCGTTCACCATTCAATCAGATGGTGGTCTTAGTAGAGAGACTTCTTTGTGGATCAACAGGATGATGGATGGGCCTAGGTTACCCTGATTTTTCAAATAGGTGACTTTTCTATGGACAAGCTTGAGAACCTTCCTCAAAGAAGGGGAGTCTTTTTCCTTAATGAGCTAATGGATGAGAGTTCCCTAGCGCTTCTACATCTTCTACAGGATGACATATCGGTAGATGAGTATTCATCGAGGCGTACCAACCATACCAGGTACTCGATAAATACAGTATGATTAGTGCTTTAGGGATCAGACCCTTGAGAGAGGTGCATTTAGGGATATCTGAGCCATCACTTTCTCCACAATGCATTCCTACTTATGATAGGGTTCTAGAGAGATTCTTTGTGGTTGAATGTTCTTTGGCTAAGCTAATGTAGCTAGTGAGTGTTAACAGTGGGAAAACAGGAAACCAACGCCAATATCAAAGACCTGGACGTGTAAAAATGTTTCAGGAAGAAGAACTATTAAGGAAAGATGAATCTGCAGGGCTATAGATGTGGAATCAGAGCCAGGAGAGCATCCTGAGGTGGTGTACATTTTGACATGTTACAACCACCCCCCATTTTGGTCCCTACCAGGCTCAGGGAGCTGGAGGACAGAGGAAGGGATTAAATACATGCGGTCAAAGAGTGGGACCTAGGGGCTCTAAAAATGTTTTGATGAATGGTATGTGTCTACTACTAGATTCCATATTAGTAGACATAGGTACCGATCATTCCTTCTTTCCACAAATCTCGTGCAAGACCTAGAGTTTCTGGTTAATCCATTGACTGTACCCTCACATCTGGATATTTCTTTGGGTGGATACTCGATAATCACACTTACACCGATGGTGTGATCCGACCCTTGAGGAGAGGGTTTTAGTTGGAACCTCTTGGTGCCAGTGTCGAGGTCTTATAACATTATTTTGGGTATGGACTGGACATCCACAGTTCATACTCAGATTGACTGTATTAGGAAAAAGGTTGTGGTTTACCTACAATGTTGGAATTAGATTTTCCCTGGTTGGTGAAAAAAAAAATAAACCCAAGCAACACAGGATAAACCCATGCATAAGAGGGTGTAGCCGATCACTCTTGATACAGACAAACATACCCTTGTGGCAACAAGAGTTTTGAGTTTTCAATTCCCAAAAAAGTGGTAGGGTGCAGGGACATCCTTTCAAAAGATGTTTCTAGGATTACATCCCTAAAAGTAGGGGGACGTTTATTTGGACTGGGAACAACCACAGTTTTGTACCAGACTTCTCCAGGGTATTGGAACCCTTTTTATCTTTGACAAAGAAGGGGGAGCATTTCTTGTGGTCGAAGAGATGCCGGTGGAGTTTCCAGAAGCTAAGGTAGAGACTGACAAGCTCCCCCATCTTAATGCTACCAGAGGAGGGAGTTGGGTGCGTTATCTACTACAAAACATCAAGGATAGGCTTGGATGTGTCCAAATGTAGGATCGAGAAGTGATCACGTATGGTTATCAAAAATTGAGATAACATGAGAATAACTATGATACCCATGACCTGGAGTTAGAAGTGGTAGTCTTCACATTAAAGATGTGGCGACATTACTTGATGGATGAATGTTTTATAGTCTACTCTGATCACAAGAGTCTCAGCTATATCTTCTCTCAGAAGTACTGGAACCTGAGATAGTGGTTTTGGCTTGATCTCCTCTAGGACTATGACTTCAATATAGTCTACACTTCTGTGAAGGAGAATGTAGTAGTATATGCACTCAGTAGGAGATTTGGTGTATAGCTACTGAGTGAGGTGACAGAGGAGCTAGCCGCTTTGCGGATATCCTATGTGGATCAAGAAGGATCAGCTTATCTTTAGTCATTGATAGTCACTCCCCCACTCCATCAGTGAGTCAGGGAGGCGCATTCTGGGGACACTGACTACGAGGCTCAAAGTTCTCATATATCCACAGGATAGGCACTAGATGTATTTTCTGAAGGTAGGGAGTCCATCATCCTCTATATAGGGAGTACATTGGTACTAGTGATCATTAGAGAGAAAGTGATGAGGGAGTTCCATACATCCTCTATATCGGTACATCCAAGAGTGGTGAAGATATACCACGACCTTTGGTGCCAGCACTGGGGGCTGGGAATGAAGAAAGCAGTGGCAGAGTTTGTCTATCAGTGCCTCACTATTCTGAAAGTGAAGGCAGAGAATCAAGTTCCAGAAGGCTTAGTTCATCCATTAGAGGTGCCAGAGTGGAAGTGGGATGGAATTTCTATGGACTTCATGATGGGTCTTCCACGCACATCCAGGGGACATGATCCCATCTGGGTGATCATAGACCGACTCACCAAGTCGGTCCACTTCCTACATATCAAATAGAAGGGTTCAATAGAGGTCATGGGATGCCTCTACATGCAAGGGACTATACGGTTTCATGGAGTTCCAACTCCGACTGTCTCTGGTCATGATGCACAGTTTACTTCCCGGATATGGAAGGGGCTGCAGGATGCATTCAGAACATAGCTTCAGTTGAGTACCGCCTTCCATCCTTAGATAGATGGTCACACAGAGTAGACCATTTAGACCCTGATGATATTCTACGTGCATGCGTCCTTAATTTTGGCTGCAGCTAGGAGGATCACTTTCACTTATTGGAGTTTTCAAAAAACAACAGTTATCACTCCACTATCATTAGGACACCATTTGAGGAATTGTACGGACAACCTCGCAGATCACCTTTGTGTTGGACATACCCAGGGGAGTCCACACTCATGGGACCAGAGACGATGTGTGCTACCACAGAGAAGGTTCATACCATGTAGGAGTGGATGAAGACAACACATAGTAGAAGAAAATCCTATGCTGACTGGAGGCAAAGACCTCTGGAGTTTGAGGATGGTGACCATGTCTTTCTACAGGTCTCACCTCATTGAGGTTTATGGAGATTGGGCCAGGGCGAAAAGTTATCTTCGAGGTTCATCCGATATTTTCAGTTCCTCAACATAGTTGGAAAGGTGGCATACCTCTTAGCTCTTCCACCCTAGTTGCACTGGGGGCACGACATTTTTCACGTATCCCAGCTGTGGGGATACGTGCATGACCCATATCACGTCATTGAACACAGTGAGCTGGACATCGATGATGGCATGACATTTACAGAGGTTCCAGTAGAGATTGAGGATTGACATAAGAAGGTCATTCATGGGTAGTCGATACCTCTGGTGTGTGTTCGCTGGAAGCACAGGAACCTCTAGGAGAGCACATGGGAGTGGGAGGCTCAGATACATGCTCAGTACCCCAACTTGTTCCCTTAGTTGAGTTGTGGATTATGGGGATGCAAAGCCTGAGGTGGGGATAATGTAAAGACCCATATTTTTCCAAGTAAATTTTGTAAATTATATGGGAATATTAGGATTTCGCGAAAATTGACGACACATGATTATAAGGCCTGGAGTGCCTAGAATGAATTTCTGAACTTCTTTTGGTACGTTTAGTAAAGATGATAGCAGGTTTTTGTAACTTTTGAACCAGTGCTCGAAATTGAAATCTAATGGAACCATTGAACTCGCAGCGCTGATATTTGCTTAAGGATTCCTTCACATAGACCACAGTAGGTCGAGGGTGAAAGTTAGTTTTAGTGCTTTTCATGTGAGAAAATAAAATAAACTAGATTTATTTTATTTCTGAAATTTAATCCTCCCATTTTTTTGGTGGTGGGGACCACCCGAGCTTGAAAACACACGATTTGAATTCAGTGGTTGGGACCACCCGATCCTTGAACTTCCTCTTTAATGAGGGTGGTGAATCTTGGTTTCTTTTCCATTTCATTGTTCCAACATCAAATTAATTAATGCACCAACTCGAATTAAATTAATAAACATAATTTAATAGGTTGGGTCCTCATTTTCTTGATTTTGGGAATGTGTTGGAAAAAGGATAATTGGGGAGAGCTTTGGAGAACATTCTTTAAAAAGTAAGTCCTCCAATGAATAATGTCTTCTAGAAACGAAGAACAAGGACCCAACCTTGGAGAGTCTTGCAGGAGTGACGAACACCGACTCTTCAATGACATCGTCTACTTCCTCACGCCACCTCTAATAGGAAATTAAGGTAGGGGTTTTATATACGTTGAATTTTATTCTATTGATTATTCATATCCTAAATTCCCGATGATGATGGATAAACAAACATGGCCATCGTCCTGCACATAAACCTTTGTCCTCTTTCTTTTTATTATCCACGCATTCTTCGTGCATTCATCAACACCTAATATTTATTGACATTGGAAGCATCAAGTTTTGCTGAGAACGATATATGGACATGGAGCCCTCGACACAAGGATCACAAATAAGTGATCATTTAATTTGTTGGGCTTGGAACAAAGTCGCAATAGCTCATGGAAGGAGTTGGCCAAATATTTATTAATGCTGGAAACACAGAGTTTTGCTAAGCATGATATATGGATGTGGATCCCTTGATACAAGGATCATGAATATGAAATCGTTCAATTTTTCAGGCATGGAACAAAGCCGCAATGGCTCACGGAAAAAATAAGAGGCCAGTACCCAGTTGGCCGTGCGGAAGGTGGGGTGGTGCGTGTCCACACCACCAGTTGAGAAAGAGGCCACGAAACATCAGTCGGGCAGAGTAGGGTAGTGGTCGACATCTACCCGACCACGTGGCAGAGCGGCGATGCACGTCTGCGCTTCCAATGGAGCAAGAGGTCATGAACACTAGGCCGCAACAGAGTCCAACAGTAGCTGGCATCCGGCTAGCCGCAGTGGAGCAGTGGTTCGTGACCGTGCCACTAGGAGGAAGACCAGCTGGCCTTCCAGCCGACCGCTCCACACTAGGCGGGACCCCCGCGACGGGTCTCGCATTCTAGCAGCCGAATGGTTTCCAGACCTTTCGAGAAGACCAGGGGGCTCCAACCCCCGGGTGTCAGTCACTGACAACCCCTTCTCGGAAGACCGCCAGCCGAGCGGGCCACACCGTAGTGGGTCGCGCCGCCTTGTGGGCCGTGCCAACAGGTTGGGTCGGTCCATCCCCTTCACATCTCGGGCTACACCCTGGCCCAATGGGCTAGGTTTTCTAAGGACCAGGCCATCCAGGTGGGATTCAAATCAGACTGGGTCGACCCAAACCAGTTTGAGTAGGCCTAGGCTGGGTCGGGCTTGGTCGGTCTGACCAGGTCGGACAAGACCCAGGCCCATCTAGACGCATTTACGCCTTCATGGCCATAACTTGTGAACCTGACATCTGTCTAACGAACCTTCTATGACACCAGAATCTTTGGATCGAGAAATTCCTTTTGGAATACTCCACTTGAGTTTTGGATTTGGTTGGAGTATGACCGGGTTGGATCAGACCCTTAATCCAACATGGCCCTCGAAGCGGAAACGCTAATAACTTACCGACTGAGCGTTGGATTGACACGCCATATGTTGCATTGGGTCTCTTAAGACATGAAAAACCTTTGGAATTCTTCATAATGGGACTTCGAGGAATTTTAGGTATGACTGATGACTTGGGGAGCGGTTCTCCCAAGCACGCTACCGATGGAACCCTACAACTTGCTGAGATCTGATGACTGTTAACCATTACAACTCGGGGTGACTAGACAGGCCCATTGGGGAGCGCCTCTCTGTGACACGGAAGACTCATAGTGGGGAGAGCCTCTGTGTGATGTGTCAGACCCACGATACTTGACAAGAGATGTACCTCAATAGGCCACGAGGGGGATCGCCTTTGTGTGACGTGGCAAGCCAATGGTGGGGAGTGCCTCTGTGTGACGCGGAAGACCCACAATACTCGACAGGAGGAGTACCTTAGCAGTCCAAAAATTGTGGGAAGTTCCTCTTTGTGACATAGCAGGCCCACTGTACTCAATATAGGAGGAGTTTTCCAGTAGTGGAGGTGTTCGACAATGTGACTGGGGATGTTACTTGTTACTACCCATAGAATAAATCCTGGTGTGAGTTGTCTTTACTTAGTGCTTGTGATTGAGGTTATTATATGTGATACTTAAACTTTTTAGTGTTACCTTCATTGTATAATTCCCACATGTATGATATGAGTATAGCTTGATAACTTAGGTATATGTATGGGTATATAACTATGTAGAGTTGGGATCTTGATTTTTGGTATTTCCTTTGTGGAACTCTAAGCGACCTACCAGGTCTCAGGGTACCTACTGAGTATCATTATACTCACCCCTGAACGGGCTATGGCCACACCATGTTGTGTTTGGTGTAGATGATAGAAAGTTCTAACTGAGGATGAGGGTAGCAGGACTAGAGGTAGCTCGGAGGTGGACTTTAGAAGAGGCGTACCGCAGAGACGACCATTCAAGAGTTGTACCTACCCTTCAGGTAGGATCCTTGGGGGGTGTTCACAAGAGTTGTTTTTAGTTTTACTTGTACTTTTTAATTTACTTATACTTTACATTTGGGCTTGTATTCTAACCCCTTTTACTTTCTGCACACACCCTCTTTGCTATATAGTTTTACATTGATATTGTATCCTACATTGTCCTTAGTTGTCTAATTTTATAGGTATTAAAGGTAATGCATTCTAGTTTTTAGGGAATACACCTTTCGGTGATAGTCACTAGCCCCTAGCCTATGGAAGGTGGGCTTAGGGATGTTATGAAATAGGCCCTGAGGGGTGGGTAGTGACAAAAAATATTTTCATTTTCTAAGCACTGGAGAACAAAAAATATTTTCTAAATGGTACTGATCCATTGCTCAGCCACTAGTAGGCCATAATACCCTTAAAAAATAATGTGGTTGTCACCTCATGAACGCCTCAATAGTACTTTGTTCCCACATTTTACTGTTTAGAATCTCAGTATGATTCTTATCTTGAGAAATTTTCAAGAGTATATAAATAATATTTGTCATACCTTCTCCAATAGTATTTGTTTTCTCAATAGAGAATTCATTTCATTTTCTATCACAATAATTGTAAGAATGACCCCTTTTGGTTATAGACATTGAATAAAACAAAAAATAATAGCGTTACATCAAGATACCATAATTCGAGTAAGAAATCATATAATTATAAATAATAATTCAATGGTTTTATTGGTCTTTCCACCTTATTTTCAATCGATGAATCCTTAGGTTAAGTTAGGCAATCCATTTACATTATCTAATCAAATCATTTATAATGTATCACAACGAAAATGTGAATTAACCCAAGAATACCCCTCAATATTATCCATACTTGTTTTTACTCTTAGTCCCACTCAACATGCATGAGTGATGATCATGTTAATACCCAATCCTATCCTTTCATATTTTTTTAACCTTAGGTGCATCTATTCTATAGCCATATCCAATTTCATGTATGTAGACAGGAAATCATTTTCTAGGAAAACCATAGCACTTTATTTACCATAAGATAAGATATTCTCATATACTTAGGCATATCCCCATAGTTTTCACCAATGTTCTCAAATAATAACAAAAAAATAACAAAACCCTACTGTAAAACCAACTAAGGTGACCCAATAATTTCATACATAAATATTACATTCATTCAGTTGAATAATAAATATTTATAACACAATTACATTCCCTAAAACCATGATGTTCTCATGTACTTAGATACTCGACACATAAAAATTATATTTAGGTTCAACCTTCATCATCTCTCATAATGTTCTCCCATATTGTACCATTCTTGACATACCCTATTTAAAAACATTCTTCATAACCTAGGGAAAGAACCATAATAAAGGTTGATCGTATATCCTTAGTAAGGGAAAAAATGGGAGATATCGAATGATGATTATATGAAAGCACGTGATAAAAATAATGGTATGTTATCATGATGACAACTTAAAAAGTCCATACCCAATATGTTATATATCATAAATATTATTTATAGAAAAAATATTATCATATAAAAATTCATCAATCATAAGAGTGAGGAATCTTCATAAACAAATCATAACCATGAGTTGAAATCATAAGAATAAAAACATTTAATAAGAGTTCAGAACCATTATAGGCATAGAAACCATACCATTTTTCAAGGTTAACTATTAAGAACATCATATAATAGTGGATCAATAATCAAAACCCATTTAATATATCATGACATACCAGAAATCGCCACATGTTACCCATATTATAGTAGATTAGGATTCCCTACTTGTTTTTATAATTCTATCGAGAACATAAACTAATTTCACATAATTATGTCCTGATATATTTCATTATACACAATAAATTGGGGGGATTTAATTGGGGTTCCCATCAAATTAATAAATCCATACACATATGCACCAAAAGATCATAAATAATTAATCATTTCTACACAACATAACCCATGCGAAAGAAATGGGTATCATAAATATTTCATTAATTCATCAGGGAACAATCAACAAAAAATAAACAGGTTCTATAAAAATTTCATAATCATAATAAAAAATCATTGAGAGAATTAATAAGGATGGTATCATTATAATATATGCCTAGAAAATCATATGTAACATGAAAATATGTTATCATATATGAAGAATGTCTTTAAAAGAAAATTAGAACATTTCTTATGGAAAATACCAATTTCATTTTCAAATAACTTTTTTTAAAAATATACTTACAAAATATCAAGGAAATTATTTTCTTTGAAAATAAAAATGGAAAATTGTATATTAATTTTGAAATTAGTGAGTGGTCATGATGAAAAGAAATTTTATTCATATGTTTTTTGTTAAAATAATGATTTTTCACCCCTTTAGTAATAAGAATCTTGTTCATAAAATGGAAAAAGATTATTTTTAAACATTTTTGAAAAAATTAAGACGTTGATGAAATTTAATTTTAAATAATCATGGCATAATAGTTGAATTATTCTTGAAAACTTTTTAAATAATATGGCTATGGAAAAAATGGTTTTCCAATCGAAAGAGGAAAAATAAGGTCATATTTTATAAAAAATTATTTTTTGAACCATATTGATTACCAAAGAGAGACAAATGATACTAAAAAATAAAAAATCTAAAAATGATCTAATAAAAAAAATAAGGAAATAGGTTTATTAAATAATTAAAATATAACTTCTTTAATGAATATTTAATCCTAAATAACCTCGATTAAAATGGGATTGAAATATAAATCCCTTACATAAAGTCTTGTTTTACTACATTCATGTTTATAACTCTCATATAATAAATATATTTTTATTATAAATATAATCTATAACCACATTCATATATTTCATACCATATATTATTTTCTTATAACGTCGTATCAAATTTTTACTAATAATTCTTTAATAAAATAATTGTTCTAGGTGATACCTACTTTATTTTTCATGCATGTTTTAGTTTGGTGATCCGATTACTTATACATTGATCATTGTTAAATAATATCCAAAAATTTAATAAGGAAATGAGTATCATATATTCTATTTTTATACTCTTTTTAACTTTTAATATAAATATATGATGAAAAATGAGTTACAATACTATGTGGTGATGATAGTCGATGCACACACATGAGTGATGTTTCCATTTTTTGATGTAAAAAATGAAATATAAGTAAATAATAATTCACATTACCATAACCATAGTAAAATAATAAATATAATATATATTTATTAAATCAACAATTATATCCATCATTGTGAAGTGGTGATGAAAGACAAAATGCATCACTTCGGGGAGGTGGTAATCCACATGTATGTATAAAAAATTATTTCATTTACCATTTGAAGAAAAGTAGGTGAATAATGGTTTCTATATCATTATAATATCAATTAAATATATTTAATATAATTAATTTATTATTATGTAATATATATCATATTATCATAATTGGTAAAAGAAGAAATAAAATTTGAAGTACTCAGTTTATAGTTATACCTCTTCATTGAGAAACATCTTTTAACTGAGACATTAATCCTTGAAAGGATGGTATTTTGTAAAAATATAAGATATAGGAAATTTTTAATGAATATAGGACGATATTTCATTAGTTATTTTCTGATATATAATGTAGAAAATTTATGGATAAGGGATGAAAGGATATATCCTTTTATATATAAGAGGAGGGGCATCCTTGGAATTAATTAAAGTATTAAATTATTATAAATTAATCATCAGATTCAAGTGAATAAAAATTGATATATTTGGAATCTATGATGATTAAAATTATAAATACTCTCATACAATAATATTTATTAATGTTTGGGTGAGGTTTTAATCCTTATCTTTTAGTTTTATACCCCATTAACCCTTTTGAAAATTACAACGATATCAACATTTTTTACAGTTTAAGGGTCAAGAATGTTTATATAAAAGGAAAAGTGGGAAATAAGTGGAAAATGGATTAAATTTTAGACCATATCCAAATAACTAGGATGAAGATACTATTTTTATAAATTTTTACTCATTTTAGGAAATATTATATAACATAAGATACCATTAAAATCATTTTCTGAACTATTAGAAAAGTTGGACTGTAAAGAAAACCTGATAGAAATGAAATTTGAATAAAAACTTTTAAAACATTACTATTATGTTTTCTTTATCTTAAAAATAATTTACATTAATAATTCCTCCAACTTTTATTCGTTTAATATTTTTGAAAGAATTTATTTTATTTTTATACTAATTGAAAAAATACTATGTCATCATTTTATAAGAATTAAAGGAAATTATTACATCACTAAAAATAAAAAAAAGAATGAAAATGATAATATAAATTAATAAATATTTTAAATATAAATTTATCACAAAAATTAACATCTTTTTACCCTTCTGAAAAAATATTAGATATATTAAATTCGAGAGAGTGATATTTTTTATTTTCAATTTCTTAAAATAATATAAATGTCATAATGCAAGAAAAATGGCACCATGTTGCCATATTTTTGAAACATAGATGATATTAGAAGAAATAAACCCATTAAAAAGGATAATTTTATTTGTTATATAAATTTGGATGTCTTTCCCAAAGTTGTAACCTTATATTTCAAATTTTACCCTTATCGAGGTGAAAAATATCCAACAATGTTGTTATTCGAAATGGGATAAATTATTTAAAACCTATTATATTATTTTAATTATGGGAATTAAAAATATTTAATCCATTCTAAAATTATCAATTTCAATAAATGGTTCAAATTAATTGTAAAATAAACACACAAAATGCAATGAAAACATTTTTTTAGAAAGTTATTTTTGAATCATAAATCCTAATTTATTTATATACCATGCCTAGTAAAAACCATTAATTGGTTATTAAATTTTCTTATTTAAAATAAAATATTTTTATTTAATCAGAATATTTCATCAATAATTATTAATTTAATTAATATAAAAATAAATTGCTTGTAAAAAATTGTTTTTTAGAAAAACATCTCTTTTACTTTCAAATGAATTTATTTTCACTTCAGATAAATTGATAAAAATAATTTCATTTTATCCAATGTAAACTGTACATTTTAATAACTTATTTATTCTTATTAATACCTCACAATCAATTGATTAAATAATAATAATATTTCAATAGTATATCATAGTTCATTTAAACTTGGTGGTGCGTGTAAAGAAAGTTATCAAAGAAATCAAATTTATTTAAGGAGATCTATATAATAAAATATTTGGAGTTACAAGTAGTTATATGATGGGTGAAATTCATCGAAATTTCCTATGGTGTTTTTGAGTGATGATAAAACACACTAAAAGAACATGTTTTGTCTTATCGGGGTAGTCATTAGGTTGATAGGCAACCCTGGTGGGTAATAGCATGTTGTGTGTTTGGAAGGAAACCAAGGTATTACTTGATAAAAATTGAGAAAATCAATAGGTTCATGGACTAAGGAAGTTTATTGATGATATTTCATGTGATAAAATATATATATAAGATCACCTGATACATATAATTTAGGAGAAACTATATTTTATAGGATGGACTGATGCAAATGGAAGGATTATGTTCATTATGTGACAAAGATGTATTCAAGGAAGTGGATATAAAAAACAATGATATTTTTGTGAGGAAAATGAGTTGGGATGAGAAGGACTTGCATAAGAGTAACTATGAGAACACCTAAGAGTCATTAAAGAGATATGTAAATGTAAAATCATGGGGTTTCTGTAAGTAATTACTTTTCAATAGATAGAAAAATTTTAGTGGTGATTGCCTTTGACTAAGTGAAATTTTGACCATGATGATCCAATTAAAGTAGTAATCTCTCCAAAAATATCTAAATGTAGTGAAATCAGAAGTTAATGACCAATAGATATAGAGATCATATATAAAGATGGTATATGAACATATGTTTCACTTTCTTGAAGGATGAATTACTAATGGATGATATAGTTATAGATAATTAAAAATAAAGAGGATATTAATGAATCCATTCCCATTTAAGGATTTCCATCAATGTTCTTGATATGAGACTTCATCATCAGAAGGATTTTCTATGACTCATTTAATTGGGTTTTCATAAGATGTTTTCTTGATGGATTCACTTATAACTTAGGGTGCACATGGTTATTAGAATATTGGTTTCCATTGTACCTATGTTTTTCCCTTAATTGAAATATTTAGTGTTCTCCCTTATAGAGTAGGACTAACCTAAAAATCATTACATTTAGATGTGTTGTGTTTTTTCTTTTTACACCATGTGGGTTTTTTTATTTCTTATTCATTGTCTAAAAATATTCTTTTCTAGTTTTATTGGTGGTGATCTAATGCGGTGCCTTAGGTTCAGTTTGACTTCTATGTTTTGGTATGCCAGACTCATTGGTTGATTTTTGTTTGATTATTTCTAGAATTATATTCCATTATATAAAACATACAAGGTTTCAATACTTATATATTTGATGTCTTCTATACTCAATGAGGTTTTCTTACCTTTTGGTGTGTGAGGAGTTAGTAATTTTGTGGAATGATTTCTAGGATTACTTCCATGTTGATTTTCTATCTTTGATGATGAAGGAAACAAATTGATAGGAGTTACTTTCTATTTAGTATGAGAGCATGATAATTAGAGACACTGAGATTCATATCAAAAAACAACTCTATTTTCACTGAATATTTTCCATATAAGGATCCCAGAATGTAGTTTTTTAATAAAGAACTATGTCCCACAACCCAATATTGTTTTAACCCATTCAGGTTTTTTATGTGTTTAGATGTAAAATCTAGGGTAAATGTAATTGAGAGGATACTCGGTTTATTTAGTCATATCAACAGATAATTCGTTGATACTTATCAAGGAGTAGATTTATAGATGGGGGATCATATTTTGAGGTTAGTTGTGGTTTCAACTAATGGGGAGTTTTTCATAACATTATTCTTCATATTTCTTTTGAGATAGTAGTCTTAATTCCTTCATAGAGAGATCCATTTCGTTGTTCTTTTCATATAGAGGTTATTTTCATCAGTAATTTCATTTCACAACCATTTTCAATGGACAGAATGTGATAGGTAGTTAGTATTCAGTTTAACCTCAATATAAGTTATCTATGAGGAATTATTTTACCAGGGACAACATAATTTTTTTCATTAAAAAAGAGATAGTGTATAAAAAAGATATATCCATGACTGATATCATCTTTAAGGGTATAAATAAAATCATGTTCCTGGAGGTAGAGATTTGATGGACCAACAGGGCAGGGGATCAGGGCATAGTGAGTTGTATGTCATGAAGTTACCAATTTCAGGTGGGCCATATATAATTCATAGTTCCATATTCTTATCTTATACCTTTAATTTCACTTTGTTTAATTTTGGAGCCTCATATTCATTTAATAAACTCACCTTGTTCTACACATAGAGACTTATGATGGAGACTATTACTATGAAATTGGTTTAAACCATGGCACTTGAAGATCTATTTAGTTTAGATTATGTGTCTTGGTATTTTGAGTTGGTGTTGTGGAAACATCTATTTTGGATGAATTTATTTTGGTTAAAAATACAACTATATTATGTAATTCATAGAATCGAATAGTTGTAAATTATGTGTTTTCCTATCAATTTATTCTAGAGAACAATTATATTCCTATATGTGGATGTCCAACATATAGTGTTTGTTGGGGAGTTAGACAATCATATGTGACGCATGTGTTTGAATCCCATAGCTTCATAGTTTTTAGAGTTGATTTTGAACTTGGTATAGGTTCAAGAAGAAGTGTTTCCAAGGGGTTATGAGTAGTTTCTATAATTGTTTTCATAAATTTATTATGACACTACCACCATGATTAGATATATATTTATAGATAGAGTTGAATCTTAGTGTCTCTATACCTTTTAAGGATTATTATTTATATGGAACAATTTATGTTTTGGGAGGGGAGGATTAAAATTGATTTTTTGATACATAAGATTTTCATCTTACCTAGTGTGTCATCATGGGGTGCTACCACATTTTTCTCCAAGAAGGTGGATGGTAGTCTAAGGTTGTTGATGAACTATTAGTAGTTGAACAAGGTTATGGTCAAGATATGTAACCCTTTTCAAGAATAGATGATTTGTTTGAAAAGTTTAATATATCTAACTAGGTTTTGAAGATTGATCTATTGTCTAGATATTATTAAATGTAAGTGAATATGTTTTACATCATGAAGAATACTTTTAGGTGTCATTATGTGCACTTCAAGTATGTAGTTTTTTCATTGGATATCATGAATGACAAAAATATTTTCATGGGAATAATGAACTCTATATTTCATGAGTTCCAAGATCAGTAAATGTTAGATTTGATCCAAGAAATTTTTGTGTTCTCAATGTTGGAAGAGTATCATACTGAGTATCTGAGGACCATTTGGGATGTATTTAGTCCCCATCATCTCTTTGGTATGTTATCCATGATTATTTTTTGAATGTGAGATGTTTATTATCATAGGGATGTGGTGTCATGACAAAGAGTGGTTCTTGGTCCTTAAATATAGAGGTGTTTGTTTATTGGGAGACACCCAGAATGTGGTATATTGTCATAGATTCCATGGAATCATTAGCTATTATAGGAGGTTTCCATTTTACTTATCTTATATTGTATCCTATTTTACAGCCTATAACAAGACCAACGAATCCTTCTAATTGGTTTATTAGTGTTGGTAATATTTCTACTATATAAAGGAGATGTTGATCAATTCTTATTATTTGATTTTCAGTGGAAGAAGTAATGTTTAATAATTTTGGTGATGTTTTTTGTCTGATTTTAAGTTGTGTCTTGATGTATAATAGGGTGGTGATATCATATTGTTTTAGGATGTTAATTCCTGATTAGAAAAAATATGCCCCCATGATGTTGAGTTAGTAGTTACGGTGTTTTCCTAGAATCTATACAGACATTATATCATCAATGAAAACTTTTTGAACTTCAAAAATAAATAAAAATATATATATTTTATCATATGAATATGAATATTTATATGTGGTGGTGGATAAAGTTATTGAAAGAATATGAATTTAATATATTTTAAACCCAAGGAAAATAAAATGTATTCCATGCAACAATGAGTAGGAATTCATTGGGAGATACTATTCTAGAGCACGGAGAAGCATGGAGTGTGATGGAGGAGTTTGTAGTGAATCATCATGGTGTGAAAAAAGAATGCGGTAGAGTTTTCATATATCAAATGACATTTAAATATTCCTATTTTTGACAAGTGGAGGTGTCTCGGTGTGGATACATGGAGGTGGAGGTGTTTTGAGATCATGTATTTCGTGATGATGCTCTGAAGGTATGGTCAAAGGATGACTGAAACTAGGTCTTATTTTGAGGGAATTTATTTATTATTTTGGTTTTATAAGAGGTAGTTGTTTTTGAGTTTCATAGATCAGCCTTGGTGGCACATAATGGAATATCCATGATGTATTAATCCTTGAGGAGGCCGTTCTATTGGTAGGGGATGAAGATGTTTTTTGTGGAGTTCATGTCATGATTCTTGGTATATCAATAGGTGAAATCATAACATCATGTTCCAAGAGGTTTTTTACAAGCATTTAAAGTCCTATTGTGGAAGTGGTAGGACATTGAAATAGATTTCATCAATAATGTAACTCAATATTATGGAGTATATAATACATTTTGGGTGATTAGGGACCAGTTGATGATGATGCATAATTTTTTATCAATGGAAGATTCGAGATCCATGGAGGCATTGGTGAAGTGGTATAAAAATGAGGTAGTAAAACATTATAGGTTTCTTACGATGATCATCTATGTTAAATGTCCTCATTTACCACATTATTCTAGAGAGGATATGAGTGTGATTTTCGTAATCAGTTAAACCTTAACAATGCTTTTCATCCTCAAATGGATGATTAGACTAATAAGGTTATTCATACATTAGAGGAAATATTTCATGCATGTGTTATGAATTTTGGTGGATCATTTGTGAAACACCTACCTTTGGTTGAGTTTCATTATAATAATATATATCACCCTCTATTAGTATGGATCTTTTCAATGTGTTGTATGGGTGGCCTTGAAGATCTCTATCATGTTAGATTATGATTGGAGAATTACTGACCTTTAGAAAATATGTGGTGTATGGTAGGATCAGGAATGTTAAAATGATTCTAGAGTGGATAATGGTGGAACAAGATTTTTATAATTTTTATTCAGATCATAATAGAATAACTATAGAGTTTTAAGTTAAACATCATGTGTTCCTAAAGGTTTCCCCTCATTATGGGAAGTGGTTGTTTGAATAGTGCACTGATCTGTCACGTCATTTAATTAGCACTTTTAAGATGTTAGAGCTTGTTAGTGAGGTATTATATATGTTAACCCTTCATCTATAGATGGATTGAATCCATTATGTCTTTTATATTTTGAAGATTTTTTGATAACTTCATGATAAATACCATGTCATTGATTGAGGTAATTTGGATATATTGGATGAGATTACATTAATATAGTGACCAATTGTGGTTAAGAATATCTAGGAGAAGGTGCTTTATAGGTTCACCATTCCATGGTTTCATGTATTATAGAATAATGGTGGCATAGAGGAGTGTTCATGATAACACAAGTTGTAGATGCACGATCATTAGATTGTGTAAAAACCTTGAATCTAGTATCCTGGATCCGATGGTTGTTTTTTTACAATGGCACATATATCACAATTATAGAGGATCCAAAAATTAATAGCCTCCGGAAACTAGCTACATAACAAAGTACTGAATTAAATTGGAAATAAATACATAATTGAAAACATTAAAAACAATTTTATTATCCTTGAAAATGTATTTATCATACATATTACTCTTCATGGTTTGTTGGGAAAAAGGAAAAAAATAGAAAGGGTTGAGATCAAATGCTCAGTAAGGGTGTAATATAAAATGGAAACGTTTATAAATAAAAAATTGTGGAATTAATAAATATAATGAGTTATGCCTTATAAAATGAAAATTATAGCATTAATATTTTCATATCTAACATAATAATAAATAAATTCTTGGATAACAATAATTGAACATATAGTGATGAGAATTCATTATTCTAGACAATTTTACCACAATGTTAAGGCCTTGTGCTAAGAAATATTTCATAAAAGGTAAGGAAGCTCCTATTATCCTATCTTACATGTACCATGAGACGTAACAGTACACTGAGTGGCCATATAATTCTTATACCAAACCATAAAATCATAAAAAAAATTCTTACTATCATATATCAAATATTACTTGGAATAATTTTCATGTACATGCAAAACATAAATACTTAGAATCAATTTCTCAGTGAGACATATATTTTGTGACTCTTTCATATAGAAAAAAGAATTATTTGGTATGAAATTATTTTACAGAAATTAAAAAATCAAATAATAATTAATAATATTAAAATGGTTTGAGACCAATTTAATTAAAGATTTATCATTTAATATGGTTTGAAATTAGTATGTAGTTCATCCAATCATATCCCCTAGGAGTGTCAAACTAGGTGTACAGCAAGACCCATTATAGTTCACCAGTTGTCTATTGAGTCTAGACCAATGCAAAAATTTTAGGGTTATTACCCTTAGGAACAACTATTTTAGAGACACATACACCTATTTTCATCTATATACATATTTCTTTGCTCAGAAAACCACACAAACATTACTTCACCAAAATTTTAGGATGCCATGATTAAAGAAAATGGATAGTTCAAACATTATAATGGCTTAACAATGGATCTAGCGAGAGAGAATAAGTAATATATAAAAGATAATTTCTCAAAATTGATGAAAATATAATGTAATTAAAATATATTTTTATATAAAAAGATAATTTAAAAGACAATATAATAATGGAATTGAAAGCGAAACTTAAAGATATGGATTTGGGACCCTTACCTTGGAAGAGTTACATCCTAAAACATGAAAGTCACATATTTAGGAATTAAGGAAAACAATGAGAGACTATTTAAAAAATAAAATGGATTGAACATTGTTGATTATGAATTTATAGGGGATAGGAGTAGGGAATGAGTGATATTTATACTTGAGTATGGGTGGGTTTTAAAGGATTGAATATTGGTTATTTTACTATTAAGACAACCACTTGTGATCCAAATAAAATATATCCATTTTTATGTATTATTAATTAGTGGTATGTAGTTTTTTGAAATGAGAGGCCTTCCAAAACCTAGTTATACTTTTTATCCAACCCAACTATTACATATAATCCAAAAACAATTGTCTTAAAATTCCAACTTTTGGTTCCAAAAAGTATATTATAAATATATAATTTAAATTAAAAATTTTATGTTCATTTTTATAATTATTAAATATAAATTTTATTGAAAAAAATTTTCATAAATATTTACTCATGATGACATAATTACAATGTCATAAAATTTCAGTGATTTTTAAAGTTGAAATATTCACTTTTTCACCAAAAAGTAATTTTTTTCCAAAAATACAAAAAATAAACCTAAGATAATTTTTATATGTTGAGTAAAAAATGAAAAATATTTTATAAAATTAATTCAATAAATTTTATAATTTTATCGTTCAAGTTAAAATTTTTATTCCTTTAGAAATAATAGTTTTAATGAAATAAAGGACTTTCTGGCCATTATAAAAATACCATTACACATAATAAATTTATATTATAATGTAAAAGTATTTTATAAAATTATATGTTGAAAAAAATTATTTATAAATTATACTTTTATCATAATTGTTTTAGTAGAATATGTTTACAGTTTCTAAAAATAATAAAATTTTTATTATATCATTAAATAATCTTTATGATTGCTTAAATACATATACATAACCAATGATAATAAGGAAAAAATATTTTATTGAATAATTTTCATAATGATGATAAACAATATTACCTAAAATATTTAAAGGAATATGATCATATTTCCCTATAAATACACAACCATTCATACACTTCATCATTGACTTCAATTCCATCATGGTATAATATCATTTCTGAAATGAATATTGTATTACTAACTCTAGATTCCTAAATTATTGTGATGTTTGTGGGTGAAATGATTATAGGGTATTTAAGCAACCCAAATTTATACATTTCAATTTATTGGTCATCATTTTTTCCCATTGTAAAATTCGGTATGATATTGGGTTGTTGTTTTAGAATAAATGTCATATTCTTACTTAGTGAAATAACTTGTTGTTGTCTTCTAGTGTTCATATTATATTATACTATATCACTAATATCAACACGAGAATATATATTTAGAATAAATAAAAATTATGAGACCTTATATTCTTCCCCATTATGAAATTTTGTCCTCAAAATTTTAGATTTATAACTTATGTTGAAAACAAAAAGGGGTACTTCTTTGACATTACTTATTCGGG
This sequence comes from Viscum album, assembly GCA_963277665.1. Lineage (NCBI taxonomy): Eukaryota > Viridiplantae > Streptophyta > Magnoliopsida > Santalales > Viscaceae > Viscum > Viscum album. The sequence continues at coordinate 460,284,716 of OY728126.1, forward strand.
TTCCCGTATTTCCTAATATAACTTGTGACTTCTCTGAAACACATTCATGAGGTGTATAGTTTTTTCCTCAATACCTACTCCCTAGTTTCAATAATCGTGGAAGGATCCTCGTTATATGATAAATCAGGTTCCTGATCTATCTAATCTTTGGTTAGTACATGAGTTAGATCTAGCATGTATTTCATTAGCATCAAGTCATGGAAGAATTCATTAATTCTATAGAGTTTGGGCGGTAAGGCTATATTATAAGATAAAAATCTAATTTTTTATAGGATCACAAAATTCCCAATTTACCATGAAATTGACTTCCCTTTCTTCCCAAACTGTGTAACCCCTTCCACACTGATACTTTAAAAGAGACGTGATCACCTACCTGGAATTCCAAGTCCTTCCTCTAGTTATCAGCATAGTTTTTCTATATGTTATCATCTATTATAATTTAATTATTAATTGATCTTATCATTTTGTTGACTCCTCAACTATTTTTGGGCCATGTAACTTTATCTCTCCAACCTCATCCCAAAAATTTGAAGTATGACATATTTTACCATACAAGGCCTCATATTGTGCTATTTTTATGCTATAATGAAAATTATTATTTTAAGAAAATTCCACCAATGGTATTTATTTGTACCACATTACTTTTAAGTCATGTGAACATGAACTCAACATATATTCTTATGTTTGAATAGGCTTTTTTGAATTCCCATCAGTTTGAAAATGATATGTAGTACTCAAATGTGCCTCAATGTTCAATTATCTTTGAAGTCTCTTCCATAATTTGGATGTGAAGTAAGGATCATGATATTAAATAATTGATAAAGGTGAACCATGAAGTATCACAACTTCATTGAAATAAATATATGAAAGATTACCAAGGGGTATATCCTCCCTTATTTCTAGGATGTGAGCATACATGGTAAGACGATCAACAATGTCCCATATAGAATCATTATTCATTGATGTTTTAGGTAGTATAGGGATGGAGTATATTATGATATTGTGCCACTTATGCATTGGTATATGTATAGTCTACATGAATCCATTTAGAAATTTCCACTCATAATTAACATATTGGCATATCAAGCTTCTAGATACGTATTCATCAATTTTCTAATTCATGTTATCCCACAAGAAGTTCTATTTTAGATCCATATACATATTGGTACTAATATAGTTTATAGAGAAGTTTGAGCTATGAGATCCATATAGCAACTCCCACTTCATATCAGGTATTTACAATACACCCAATCTAATTTGTAAATTCAATGTTGCATCATCCAAGATAAACTCCATCAATTCCCAATATTTTATAGTTTTTTTCTAAATTCCCTTGTCATCATGCTAAGACATTTTTATCTTCTCTAGTAAATGCAGTTGGGTAATTAATCATAAATAAGTGATTTTACCCTTCTATAATAATTTCCTTATCCATCTTTACTAGGTCTTTAAATATAGGGTCTATGTTCATCCTCGTCATGGATATATAAACAAGATCCTTTCAACTAAATGCATCTGCCACATAGTTTTCCATATCAGGGTGGTATTATATTGCAAAATCATAGTCCTTGAGTAATTATTGCTATCTACTTTTCCTCATGATAATATATTTCTATTTGAATATATACTTTAATATTTTGTGATCAGTATATATATCCCATTTTTTCACCATAGAGATTGTGTCTCTATATTTTCAAAGAAAATATCACTTAATCTAACTCACAATTATGAGTTGAATAGATTTATTCATGAATTTTCAATTGTATTAATACATAATAAATTACTCTCTCATCTTTCTTAAGGATACACCCTATCCCATTTCATTGATGCATCACTAGATATAAAGAATCTTTTTATCCTGATGGTAATGTCAACACTGGTATACCGATCTGTTTTTCTTTTGTTCCCTGAAGCTTTCCCCAAATTATTTAGACCAAGAAAATTTAACACCTTTACATGATAACTTAGTTAAAAAAAATTTCTATGAAATAGAAATTTTCAATGAATAAAAGATATTAACCAGTTAATCTAAGGAAACAATGTATTTCAGTTATATTCATTGGTGTTGGTACACTTCCTAACTGCTTTTGTCTTAGTGGGGAGAACTGATATTCAATCTTTGGAGATAATATGATTGAGAAAAAATAATTTTTGAATCTAAAATTTACACTTACTAAATTTTTTTATAATTAATTTTCCCTTAGGGTCTTAAGGACGATTGTTAAATGATATTTATTCACATCATAAGAATTTGAATATATCAAGATGTCATCAATGAATACCCAAAAAATTTATCAGGATAATCCACGAATATTCAATTCATTATATTTGTGAACACATATGGTAAATTAGTTAATCTAAGTGAAATTATTATGTAATCATAATGTACATACCTTTTATGAAAATATGTATTTGGCATATCATCCTTCATGACCTTTAATTGATGATAACCAGAATAGAGATCAATCATTAAGAATTTTTGGGATCTATGAAGATGAAAAAATTGATCATTAATGTGTGGTAATAGATAATTGTTATTAATAGTGATAACATTGATTCCTTATTAGTCAATTCACAACTACATAGACCAATCCTTATTTTTCACCAACAAGATAGGTGCCCCAAGGAAACAAATTGGGGTGTAAAAACCCCTTTACAATTAACTGTTGTTGTTATTTTTGTAGATCCACTAACTCCACAAGATCCATATTTTTGGAGGATTAGATATGGGTTTTTCATCTGGTAAAAGATCAATAGAGAATTCAACTTCAGGACCAGGAGTGTATCCTAATAATTATTCTAGGAATATCAATATATTCCCTCACAATAGTTAAATGATCTATTATTATGAAATCCATCTCACCCATTGAACCATCTCCAAGATTTTCATTAAGATGCCCCACAGGATGGGGTTCCTAGTAAGACTTAGGTAATAAAATATCTCCAATAAGAAGTGATTCAATACCATCCCTAGAGGTTGTAACCTTCTTTTATCAGAAATAAATTGTTGTGTTATAATTTACAAGATAATGCATCCCAAGGATTATATCAAAGTATACCATATATATGATAATTAAATATGCGAATAGTGTACATTCATGTATTTTAATGGGGATTTCTTAGAATATCTTTATTACAATAAGATTTACACTAGGTTCCTAAATTGATAACTCCCTGATTAGGTTTCTAAGGAAATATAAAATGTTCTTTGTAAACATGATTGATATAAAAGAGTGTAAAAAACTATTATCAAATAAATAATTATCTATTATTGAAGATATGACCAAAGTACATGCAACCAAATCATTAGGAACTTCCACTTCTTAAATAATAATCACATAAGCTTGACATGCTCCCTATTCCTATTCTATGTCATATTCCCTTAACCCTTAGGGTATTGATTGGAATAATGACCCATCTTCTTAAAAATAAATCATTGGAAATTGGTGGATTCTACCTTAGTATGGAACTCATGATCTTAGTGGCCTTTATCTCCACACTTGTAGAAGATCCCATTACCTTCAACCATGTTACATGGTTCTTCTTTCCATAGTTATTTAATGTTGGGAATTCAATCCTTTATTTATTTTCCCTCTCTAAATTTCTTCCTTCATAGTGCTCAACCAACATATTATTCTCATGAACCCCCCCCCCCATTAAAATAGGATAATAGGATAATTTCTTTTTTGATCATGATATCACTAATCACAATTGTTCATATGAGGAGAATTTTTCGAACTTTTTCTTACCAAAGGTGGGGTTTTAATCCCTCAAAGAAACGATCAATGTTTTTCTCCATGTTTCAATAATAATTATTAGTGATCCATGATAAAATTATATAGTTATCTTCATACTTAGCCACAAATTCTTAGTCCTCTTGACATAGGTTTTAGAATTGTATTTCAATTTCTACTGATTGCTTGCGTGTGAAGTACTTTTTAAGTAATTTCTCTTCAAATGTATTTCATTCCAATTTGTTTATATCTTATCCCTCCTTGGGATTTTGAATAAAAACCACTCCTGGTCAACATATCCCATTAAACATTATATTTCCATGACAACCTTACCCTTCCCATTGTATCCCAAGACTAGGATACTTTCTCTAGGGGATTCATCTATTATTTAACCACTAATAGATTTGTGATCCCACTGAATGTTAGGGGTTATTTCCACTTGAATAAGTCCAATATTGATACACAATCTTGTATAAAAATAGTTCATCCCATAAATCAAAGGTTATTAGTCCTAACCTTTGTCAACTGACTTAATATAGTCATGATCTACACTAATCCAAGACCAGTCTCATTGGATTGCTTGGGAGGGAAGTCCCAATATTGATATATTGTGTTGACAAAGTTTCTCATTCCACTAGGCTCTATATCTAGAAAGTTTTATACTCTTAATTAGTGTATAAAAAATATTATTTTAATTTATGGAAACATTTAAAAAATATCTTAAGGGTTTCTCATAGGGTTCATGTTTTCTAGGAAGGTTCTTCTAAATCTAGTTCCTAGGGTTTTTATTAATATGTCCTCTGATTACATATGTAACCAACCTGAATCTAGCACCATGGATCTATTGGATATTTAGTAACAATGGTACATAGATCATATTTATGGAGGGTCTAATAGTTTAATAGTCTCAAAAAACTATATACATTAAAAAAAATTACATTATATTAGAAAAAAAATAAATCATTGAAAACATGAAAGAATAATTATTCTCCATGAAAACCCAATTATAATATGTATGACTCTTATATGTTTCCTTGAGAAAAGGATAAAAATATAAAGGGGTGAGATTATATTCTTAGTAATAGTGTAACATTCAATGGAAACATTTATAAATAAAGCATTTTGGGATGAATAAATATAATAATTTATACCATATCAAATGAAACTAAGAGAATAAATATATCCATGGATAACATAACAGAAAAAAATTCATGGATAATAACAATTAAACATATAGTTATGAGATTTCGTAATTCCTAAAATTTTAACCACACTATCAAGGTCCCATGCCAAGAAATCTTTTATAAAAGTTAATGACACTCCCCTTAACCTGTCTTAGTTTTATCATGATAAATACAAGTGCAGTAAGGGGATATATAATTATGAGGCCCATCCATCATAAAGAATTTTTATTAATTCCATAATACATAAAATAATACATGTAATAATGTTCAAGCATTTGAACAACATAAATAATTAGAACCAATTTTTCAATGAGGCATATCATACGTGACATTTCCATATATAATAAATAATTATATTATATGAATTTATTTTCCCCCAATCCAAGAATAAAATCTGGATGTATGATTTTACATAGTTTTGAGTCTAATTTAATTAAATATAAATCCTTTACTTTTTTTATAAGTAGTATACTATTCATCCAAGCATATCCCTTGGGAGTGTCAACCCAGGTGCGCTGCAATGCCCGTTGTCATGCACCGGGTGATGATTGAGTCTCACCCAATGCATTATTTTTTGGGTTACTAAACCTATGTACAACTATTCTAGAGCCACCTCCTTTTTTATATCTAGACATGGGTATATTTTCATTGAAAACCACACACAAAAAATTTCACCAAAATTTCAGGAGGCCCATTTTAAAGAAAATGTATAGTTTGAGAATAATTACGACTTATGAATGACTATGTTGAGAGGTAGTAAGTAATCTATCCTAGATAATACCGTAGAATCGATGAAAATAATATAGAATTAAAATATTTGGTGTATATAAAAATGAAATTTCAAAGGCAATATAATGAAGGAATTGAATGAAAAACTTAAAGAGAATAATTGGAGACCTAAATTTGGAAGAGTTGCTTCCTCAAATGTGAGAGTGGCACCTTAAAGAATTTAATAAAAATTTGAGGGCCCATTTAGAAAGTAATGTGGCTATAAATTCATCGATTATTAATTTGGAGTGGAAAGGAGTAAGGAATGGATGTTATTAATATATGGGGATGGGTGGGTTTTAAAGGATTAAATATTGTTTATTTTACTATTAGGCCAACCACTTGTGAGGCCAATCAATTCCAAACATTTTTGGTGATTATTAAATAGTGGTAGGTAGTGGTTTAAAATTCATGGCCTTTGAAAATCATATTATACCTTCCATCTAATCTAATTAACACACAAAATCCAAAAAATAATTTTTATAATTAGAATCCAATTTTTGGTTCAAAAAAGTAAACTATAAATTAATAATTTAAAATTATTATTTATGAATTTATTTTTATAACTATTTAATTTAATTTTTATTGAAAAAATGTGTCAAAAAATTGTATTCATACAGACATAATAATGATGTCATAAAATTATAGTGATTTTTAAGGCGACAATATTCACTTTTTTCATGAAAAATTTAACTTGTTGAATATATCCTAAAAAACCACCCTAAGATAATTCTGATGTTTAGAGTCAAAAAATTAAATTTCTCTTATCAAATTTATTATCCAAATATTTTAATTTTTTCTTTTAAATAAAAAAAAATTTCATTTAAAAATAATTGTTTTACAGAAATAAAGGACGTTCTTAATATTATAAAAATCTCATAGTACAAAATTAATTTATATTATCATCTAAAAGTGTTTAATAATATGATATAATTTAAATAAATGTTATATAAAACTTATACAATTATATATATATTTTTATTATAATATGTTTATAGTCATTATAAATAATAATTATTTGATTATATCATTAAATAATCCATAAAACCACTTAAATGAATCTAAATACCCAATGATAATAATGAAAAAAATGATTTATAGTATAACAGTTATAATTATAATTAACCTTCATAGGAAACATACATAAAGAAAGACAATCATATTTCCTTATAAATACACCTCCATTCTTACACTTCAATATTCACTTTGATTCCGTCAAGGTACAAAATCATTACCAAAATAAATATTGTATTAATAAATCTCTATTCTTATATTATAGTGATTTTCATGGGTGCAAGTATTATTGAGGATTGAAGCAGCCAAGATTTATACATTATTTTTTTATCCTTTATTTTTTACCATTGTAATATTCAGTATGATGTTTGGTGTTGTTTTAGGCAAAATGTAACATTATTACATAGTGAAATAATGTATTTGTTTATTCTAGTATGTATCTTATATTATACTATATTACAAATATAAATAAGAGAATATATACTCAGAAGAAATAAACATTTTAGGCCCTTAATTTTTTACCTTTTTTTATACTTTTTCCCATGTTTTGGATATATTTTATTATATTTTAAATTGATTGAGACCATTTATCTTATTCCTTTTCTGTGTTTTATTGAAAACACTATTTTTGATTGAGAGGTATCTCTTATGGATATTTATGTTTTGTGGAAAATATTTCTTTCCAGTGTAGTTTTGAATCACAAGAATGATTATCATTCAAGATGTATCTAATTTAATGACATAGATTTTCTAAATCAACTGGTTTAAATATTTTGGGTGATAGAGGTGTCGAGGGAAGTTTGGAGGAATGATGATGGAGTTAGAGTTGAAATTTTAGTTAGAATTAATGTGTTATGGAATGGATTAATGTGTTGAATCATGAAGATTTTGCTGAAAACAATGATTTTTCTATAGTTTGGTGTGCCACACCATAAAGTATTGGGATGTGGTATTGTTATTGTATTGAAACTTAGGGTGTGATATGTGCATTTTTGTGTCACACTATTTTTAATTGGATGTTTGGTTGCAATATAAAGTGGTTTGTGGGATGTCATAGACTAAATTAACACATAAGTAACCAAATCTAGTTTCCCACTTGTCCTCTAGAATTCCTCCAGTTATATTAAAGGATACCAACTAGAAGTGATGGTCTAAGATGGTATAATGAGGAGACTAAACCCTCTATATAATAGTGGAGAAGGATATTGTATAATAATCATAAAAAACCGAAAGAAACAATATAAAAATGAAAAAAAGTGGAAAGGTAAACTATCCAGGGAAAAATGTTAGACATAATAAATAGTCAATATCTTATACTAAAATATAATGTCATGATGCTATACAAAATGAGAATAAAAGTGATATACAGTAGTTGAAATACACAACATGATACAAAAAATTGAAAAAAATAAATAAAAAATCTATAACCAATAGAATCATGAGAATAAGCTTGGTACTCTTTTCCTATACATCATCCTAGTATAAAAATCAAGCATCTCTAGCTAGGACCTTCCTCTTGGGACAACCTACATCCAGGAAGTCTATTCGGGTAGCAATTAGTGGCCTAAAAACGGTGTGATAAAAAATCTATAGGCCACCACCAATAGTGTCTAGTACTATCTAGTTTGTGAATACATATATGAAGCATTTTGTGGGTAATAATAATAAAAGAAATAAACAAATAAAGAAAAACCCATATCGACTTGGGTTCCTCATGGGACACTCATCCAATATTACCTAATTCATACTAATTTGGAATTTCATTAAACAGTTTCTGCTTTTTAAATGAAAATGGAAATTATGTCTATTAAATAGTTAGTGTAAATATAGAATTCCATGTACCTTAATTACTAATAGTCAATGTGTAATGTTGTGTCCATTAATTAGGCATTGATAATATGGATCATTATGTCCATTAATTATAAGTAACCATTGTGGAATTTCATGTCCTTTGATTGCAAATAATTAACATGTAATATCATATCCATTTATCCAAATTAACAATAAGGAACATCATCTCCATAAATTCCAATTGAATAATAAGGAACATCATATAATTAAATTATAAATAAAAAAGTAAGGAACATCATTTCCAGTACAGAATATAAGCATGATGTAATCACATCCATGTAAAATTTCATTAATATTTAAAGAATATCACTTTTCCATTATTCAATTCATTGCATCATTTATACTGTAAAATTGAAAAGTATTAAGATGGGTCCAAAGTGCCTAATCCATTCCACTACATCATTTCATTAGGGAAATTATAAACACTCCTCTAGATAGTGCCACGAAAAACACACCTTAATGATGTTTTGGTAACTAGGGAAAGAGAATTCATTAACACATATAATTAAATCCACCCTAGGACTGGTTTTGGATGAGTTCATCATACTCCAAAAGGTTATCATGGTCTCATAACATGTTAATAACTTTATTACTACAATTAATTTAGGGGATTATTAATTTTAGGGAAAACATTAAGAAAGTATGACTTGCAGAAAAAAGGAAACATAATACAATCACGCAACATTTTCAAGAAAAATTATGAGACCACTAAAATTAGATGCGTGTAATACTCCTCATCTAGTTTCATCCTCTAATCAAGTATAAAATTGGAGGAATCAAAGAAACTTGATAAACACCCAGTAAATAGGGTATATTAGCACACATCGATTTAGAATTCAACACAAGATGTTAAATTTTGAAAAGATGTTAGTGGAATCATAGACCTATCATTGGATATCCAATGTGATGAACATATCTTGAATTAGTCGCCAGATGGAAGAGTTATTAGCAAGACTAGAGGAGATGGATAATGAGCTTCAAACTAGGTAAAACTATTATAACTTTTAGTAAAAGAAAGGGGGTTAATGTTTTAACAGCTAGAGGGGTAGAATTTTTTTTAACCAATTTTTATGGGGAGAAAGGTTTGTCTGCATTGTTGGCTAAAACACATTCCAACTACACACCACCATTGTCCATATGAAACAACCCCTTTCATGGTTTGTGCATGGTTTGAAAAACTATGCACATACCACGAGACTCAATTCTGCAATAAGTTTATAGAATTTTTTTTTATGGATGTTCAACAATACATGCATGGTTATACTAATAATGTGGGACCCATAATGGGCTACATGATTGTGGTTCATGGTTAGCACTAATCAAGTGATAACAATGAGCCTCACCATATCCTTCCAAAATTCATACCTAGGGTTCTGAATGAGCCTAAAATCCCTCAAAACAATCTAAATTTTCTTAGGCATTTATATTTTGATAAAATAATTGGTTTTAAAGAATTTAAAATATTTTTTACTTCTATAAAAACATGGGATATTAAAACTCCCATCCTTAAAAAAACTCACCTTGAGTTTCTCTTATAAGGGTGGTCAATCAGTATCTGAGAATAATTATGGCTACTGAGCATGTATACTGACCAATTTTTACTAGGTCTCATAGTGTTGACGAATTTACTTCCATAAAAACCATACTAGAGGAATAAACCTACCTTGAATAGATTTCATGATATAATCAACACTACACATAAGTTACGCCTCAAAATCTGCATCAATATACAACTCAACCTCATCAGGATGAAGAACATAAGATGAGTATGAATAGTAATGGTGTAACTGATAAATTTCAAAAACATCATGCAAAACCCTATATCGTTGAGGTAGTTCTATATGAAAATTCATTGTCTTGAACCTTTTTATAACCTCAAAAGTTCTGATGAATCTATGTTCAATCTTACATTTCCACCAAATCCTTTGATGCCCTATTCTAGGTGAAACACCCAAGAAGATACAATCCATAATATCAAAATCTATAGGTTATTGATAAAGGTTGGAATAATAACTCTTCATAGATATATCTGTAGCCATATTTTTTCTAATAATTTGTACCTAATATAAAAACCACTGAATAATATGAGGTCCTAGTAACACGGCCTCCCCCTCTCATTCCATAACATGGGTGAATGGAATGACCTACCATATAGGTCCTCCTAAGGAGACATATGGATCCTTGCTGGGTAACTTTTATTATCTGAAAAATTTCAATGTTCCAATTGGTTCTTTTAAGAACCACCAAAATCAAGGATTCATGCTCAAATCATGTCCTCTAATACCTTAATCGTATGCTCTAACCGACCATTGGCCTGTGGGTGATATGCTATACTCAACAGTACCTATGAACCCAATGCATTATGTAACCCCTGTAATAACTATAATGTGAATCAATCATCCTCATCTGATATGATGCAATGAAAACTCTATGAAGGCATATGATCTCCATATCACATAACCACCCTATTTAGTCCACTGAAAAGGTATCCCTAATTGGAATGAAATGAGTGACCTTCTTCAAACTATTTACAATCACCCATATGAAATCAATAATTCAATATGAAATAGGTAATCACATCATGAAATCCATAGTGATTCTATCCAATTTAAAATCCGGAATGGTAAATGACTAAAAAATCTCCGAAGGTCACTAATTTTCTTCTTTCACCTAATGATGCCAGCCTATAATGAGGCATGGACAAAATAAATTATATTTTTCTAGTGCAGCACAGTTTCTGACTAGGTTCGTCTCTCTAGAGGATCCTTCTAGTGTGGTTCAATTATTTTATATCACATAAACAATATCATTTTTTTGTTTTTATTATCTAATTAAAACAATGACAATGTTTTTGGATTTTTGATTATTTAAAAATATAAACTATCGTAAAAAACCAATAGAATGAGCAGACGAATAAAGAACCTAGTCTTGGGGTTTAGTCTTAGGTTCAATCATTATTCTCCTTTATATATTGATTTTTGTTTGATAATAAAGACATGAAATCTCACATTTGAATCCCTATTCTATTCGAGAATATAAATAGTTTATGTTACATGTCATTGGGGGCCATCACCACATTAGGGACATTCTCCCCACCAAATAATTCTACTCAAATCAACCAAAAACTTAAAATAAACATTAAAGAAAACTCATGAACTCCTTAACCTCCCCTTGGGCCAAGTATCTAGGTTAATCTCATATTTCTGAGGGTAAGTGATCATAATAGTGGATGGATGGGAGGAGAGAGAGTAAGAGAAGAGAGAGAGAGAGATATATGATGAATAAACAATTTGTAATGATTGTCACCATAATAATAATAATAATAATAATTAATAATATTATTATTATAATTAAGAAAATAGTTTTTGAAAAATGAGAGTGCGGAAAATAAAATAGTTCTAATATAAGAATACGATCATTATAAAAATAATAATAAGGATAACAATACTTATAATTAAAATAAGGCAATTGAGAAAAAAGAATTGTGGGATGGGGGGAGAAAAACAAATTCATTGATTAATAAAACAAAAATTGAAATTACAATTTATAATAAAACTAAAATAATAAAAGTAAAAATTGAAAAAGAATAAAATTGGAAGACTTGTGAATGGCCTCCCTTGGTGGATATCTCCTCCTTGGTGACTTGAATGAGATGGAGTGGAATGGGATGATTTGTGTGGTAGGAGCTCCTCTCCTTTAATAAAAAAATATTTTATCTAAAAGTTGTCACATTTTGACCCATTAAATGGATGGTTCACACATGGTACCCTTCATAAAAGTTGTTCCCCATTTTCATTCGCATATCATCTCAAAATTTCAATTCATATGTCAACTGTATGTAGGTTTTATGATTTTTTAATTGACTATTACTTTTTTTGGATAAAGGTTCTTAGAAGATTCTTTCAAAAGTATGACATCCAATGGAAATATTAATTACATCAAAACTACTTCAAATTAATTGGAAAAACACGCCTATGTGTCCTAGTTATATTCCATGTGTAATCACCACCATTTGAAGTGTGTAGCAAATTCAAACATCCGTTACAGAGGTTAGTTCCATGCTATCCACCAGGAAAATTTTCTAACTTCAATGATTATTTTGGTGCTCTAGATTCATGAATCTACCCATGGTTCAGAAGATAAAGATGAAGGAAATAAATAAATAATTGTACAAAAATAATCACTCAATTTTGAATTATATTTTTAACGAAATGATCAGAATACCCTTGACGAAAAAACTGTCAAAAATCACTAATTAATCATTTTTTCACAATTTAATCCTTTTTCATTCTATTATTTAAATTAACGTTAATTTTTGTAAAATAATCAAATAAATGGGTTTTATCATTGAAAAACATTATAAAATATTCATTCTTTGATTAAAACTATACACATAAATTTTCTTTTTCACCTACTGATAGGAGGAAAATCGAGTTATAAAACTCATGACCTCTGTTTTCATACCCATCCACCAATTCTAGTGTCATAAATCACGGTATATCTTGGTGATGATGGGATTCACTGCCCAAGAGGTGTAATGAGACTCTAAAATCAATTCATTTCATATGTATGTAGAAACATATACATGATGTAGAATATGGAAGATCTTATCCTTATCAATGACCTAATTTGGAAATTATTCCTCGCATGAAATACTCTCCCTTAGGACTATTCCCTTAAGATCTAAAAGCTATGTCATCGTCACTCTATATAGAAGAATATAGGTCACATATAATGATGTGAGTACATGTCATCCATGAAATTCTTTCACCTTCACGTGCATCTCACAAAATTAGGGCATCAACCACCATTCACTACTAGCCTCCCGAACAACTTGTGTACGATTCTTATTTTTATAATAATTTACCCCTATATTCCCTCCCAACACATATTATAATGTTAAAAATAAAACAAAAATTGTATACATTCAACATATCATTACTATCATAGTTTCATGTCACAATGAGTGAATATATATTTGAGACTTTTGTGGTATGTGTATATGAAGAATCACTCTCTCGGAAAATAATTTCTCAAAAAACGCAAGTAATGAACCCCAAATGCAAGCTCGAGGTTCCACATTGGATAATTTCACTCATTATTCCTCAACTAATGAGACCTGTATACCATGAATCACTCATCATACATAAAAACTACTCCTAGTCCGATGTCTGATGCATCAATATAAACAATATAACATCATCATGGCATTAGAATAATCAAGACCATCACTAAATTCAACATTCCTTTCAAATCCAAGAATAAATTATCACATGCTTCAAACCATACAAATTTTATTCCATTCTTGATCAATAAATGAATGATTCTTCTAGGAATTATAAATACTGAATAAAATTCCTATAATATCCATCATGACATAAGAAACATTGATTATCAAAATCATTATTTAGATACTCTAAAGAAACTATGTATCTCACCATCTATGAGTGTACAGACACTCCAGTATCATGGGTAATGTGAATCAAGAAGTGAACTTTTTAAATCTAGAAGTGACAGTTGTGGTATTTTAATACCACCTATTCTATCTTAACATAATCAATATAGTTTCATGATATTTTTAATGATAATGTATAGTATGTGAACAAATAAATATATATTTCCTAAAAACTACAAAAAAATTTCTAGGTACGGTTGGAAAACCTGATTCATCAGGGATATAAAAACCGATGACACATTCTCCAGATCTATAAGAACTGAGTTTCCACTTAGGTAAATATCCTTATAAATTCAGTATGATTCTTTATTTTGTACCCAATTTGGATTCAGAATGAGTTTATGGGTATCTCAGTGGTTTATATTGCTAGTTCAGAGCCTGAAGCATTGATTTTTTGGAGAAAAAGGCCTATTACATGATTAGTTGAAAATTTATGGGGGTAGATTCAGGGTTATTTGTAACCATGTGAGGCTGGATAATGGATCCCTATAGGCCACACTATTAGAAAAACAATTTGATTAGGGGTGTGTGTCCCTGAAAAAAATCTATAGACATGTTATATAAGTGATTTTCAAAGTTGGTTCACTTTTTGCATAATTGTGTGGCCTTAAGGGTGTAGCACCCAATAAGAGAAGAAGTAATATTGGTGCACAGTTTCACTAACCATGTAGAGAAACCATGTGACCATGGTTTTTTGGGTGATTTTAATATTTCACCTCAAGTTATTTTTTAAACATACCCTTTCTTATTTCTATTTCCATAGTAAACATAATTTTTTCTCCCTTTTGAATCATTAAAGTCATCTAAGATATCTTTTGATACCAATCTTCAATCTGTTGTCTAATTTGATAGTCGTTCTTTACGTTGGATTCATATCAGTGAGTACACAATTCTTTTGTTTTCCCATTTTTCATTTTTCTTTCTATCAATGATGGTATTTAGATATTGTCTCATATGCCCTATTTTCAAGGAATTGATTCTTCCTTCAGATCTATTTTAATATCAACCAAACATAAGGCTGATACTTAATGAGGAGATTCATATGAATACAAGGTATATTTTATATAGATCATCCCTAATGATTCATCATTTTATAAATTGTCGTTTGTGCATGCTAATTTCATTGGGCGTAATTTTCTAGTCAATGTGTCCTTCTTATTGTAATTAGAACCATATTTTAAGACTCTTACCAAATATTTTAACCATCCTTGGTGGTTGTGAGGTCTACGAAAACCACCCCATGTAGGGTGATTTCCATAATTGGGTTTTAAGGGTTGGTTATGACATTTTCTATAATGTTCATGTGTGTGGATTGACCCTACTAATGGTAAGCCACTTTAATTAGATGATTTGTAAATTGTTAAATGGCTATAACCATATTTTATTCAACTTGACCCATATAAGGTAAGTTCTTCAATTTAATAAACTCTTAAATGGTTATATTGGAATGTGTACTATATATATTTGTCCTAATTAAATTTAACTGATTAAATTAGTTTCATGTATGTAGCACAACATCCCATGTTAATGTAAGGCATTATAGTGAACCTATTGAATTTATTATAGCTTATATGAATTGATAAATGGTTTCATGTCTAGTAATATTTATCACACCAATGAAAGTAAAGTCTTGAACCAAATAAACTTATTATCAACAAGATTATTACATAGATTAATTAAATAAATGAATCAACTGTAAGGTTCCTACTTGTATATAGACCTTGAAATATTTATAAGAATGGTCATACTCGAGTTATCTTTTGGATTCCCAATGTAATGCCTTGAGATCTCATGGATTCCATTTCAACTCAGAGATGTCTATTGCCAAGGGTGATACCCACCTTCGAAGCCAATCATTGTCTATCAATGGATACCCAATGTGACACCATAAGATTCCTCATTTATTATTAAAGGATGATTTTCATAAACACCATGCACTCATCGTGACTACAATAGACATGAGGAACCTTAGATACACACATGGTCATAGTAACTACTTATCCTATTTTACCTTTGATGGTTCCCTTGGACTCGATTAGAATTACACTATTGTTGAATTCCTTGGATGAATCTCCTTTGATTACACTCTTACCCCTTATCAATGATGTAGTTACTACTATGTTGGGGACCCTTGAGGTCTAGGTTTCTTGGGTTATTACCTTAGAACCTCTTCATTTAGAATATATTCAGGATACATCTTTTACATAATGGGTTCTTCATTAAAATATCATGTTAGTTTTGGTATTAACTCACGTAAAATAATTATATAAACAGGAACTCAATTAATTAATGAACTTGTTACATGTTCAGACACTAGTTAAGGGTAGAATCAGGTACCTGGGTCTTTACTCTACTGTACTAATTAACTTTTATATATGGACTCTGGAACACTATTTGGTTTATATTACATGTACTGAATGTTATAAACACCGTTGGTGGTGGCCTACAAAGATTTATCTCACACCCTATTCAAGCCACTATTCATACACACAAATATTACATGTATGTAGGTGTTGATAAAGGGAAGCATACAACTTTTCAAAATCTAATTAATTTCTTGTTTATGATAGAGATGGTAATAAATGACTGATCTGGAGCTTAAGATGTTGGGGATAGTTTTTGGTTTCCTTTTTTCTATTTTTTCATACCATGTATTATCTGCTACTTTTTATCCATGTTTTCCAGCTTTCAAGACACATGACATATATCATCATTAGCTTTTGTATATGATTAATAGTTTCCTCAGTTATTTATTACACCAGTATGCTTATGTGGTGCCATATTTTTACTTAAAATGCTTCTCGTACATACCAATTTTTACTTCTATCCATTGTGATACTCTCTTTAAATGAGGGAATAGTCCCCCCATGAAAACACTTTATGGCCACTCTACTAGTGGGCAGATACTGACATTTGGGGATATGCGTTGGATGCCGTGTGTTTAACTATACCTGAGGAACCTTTGAGTGCCATCCATGTTCAAGACATTACAATGTGGTACTCGAATGGTTCTTTTATTTCTTGACTATTTGAAGACAATAGTCAAGAGACTAGGAACACTAAGAACTTAGTTATGAGCCATGCTTGTGTGTAGCAAACCCACGTTCAGGGTAAATGATGAGTTGAATAAATTATGACTTCTATTTTTCTTTTCCATATTACAGTTGATATAATTTCATCTTTGGGTGATGAACATGATGTGTTGTTGTTATTATTTTATTATGATTGAGGATTACATCTATCTTTGGCTTCATTATCTAAGGGAAAGGAGAATTATTACATGCATCATCGTAGGAACCTAGAATTCACATGCAATGAATATTTCCATTCTATATAGGTGAATTTCAATACTTGAATTGATTGATATGCCTGTGATTATTGGGTGATGTTTTTGTAGTTGTACTATGACCATGTTTTTCATTAGCTATGATTGAATGATTTGTTATTCAATTCATGATGTGTATGAGACATTGTGGGGTTGAATGAGTAATTTAACGAGTGAGGCCATTATGCAGAATTTAAATGGTTTTTTATCTTAGTGATAAGGAGTATGAGACCCAATTCACTGGGACATGAAACTCATTTTAAATGATCCTTGATATATGAATATAGGAAGATGAATATTGAAAAGTGATACTTGATTGATTAAAATTAAATAGTTGTGAGTAAATGGTGAGGCAATGTTCTATTAAACCCACATCTACTGGAACCCCGGTTACTTATAATAGATAACTTACCAATACCTTTCCTTATAACTGGGTAGTTTGGGTCGTATACCATGGGTAATGATCCCTTTACTTACATTCAGTATTTTATTTTTCTATCGATATGCTGAAAAGCCTATTTTGAGGCATGTAATTGGAATATGTAGACCAGAGCTGGCGTGATGCCCTCGTGTCGTGCACCAAGAGGGTGGAGAGTACCATTCTCTAGAAGTAGTAGGACCTAAACAACTAATCTTACTGCAATGAGTGCACTTGAGTCCCCAACTACTGTACATGATATGGGAACTGACACTCATCTTCATGATATTTTCTTATGTATTATGTTTTCTATGAAAGGTGCTCCCTGACCTACATGTATGATGGCTGATCTGACCCATGATTTCAAGTGGTTCCATCCTCCCACATTTTTGGTGGATGATGGACCACTTGCTATTGAGTGTTGGATAGAGATGAATCTGTGAATATTTGAGAATCAAGATATTTCTCTAGAGCGAAGGGTCATTATTTCTACTTACATGTTGCATGATTCAGCAAAACACTGGTGGGATTTAATTACCTAGGATGGTCGCAACTAGGTCATGGTATGGGCTGATTTCCAGACCACTTTTAAGAGTAGTTATTTTCTCAAATACATAGAGTTGAGAAATTCTAAGTGTTTATGCATCTTGAGTAGGTTTCTATGTCAATTATGGAGTATTCAAATTGTTTCACTGAGTTATAGTGTGTTACGATGCTTCTAACCAGTGATGAGGTTTCCTGTGGTAGAATCTTTGAAAACGGGATCTTGTATTCCATCCATACTAAGGTGAATGAATTTCACCCACCTAAAATCTCTAAAATAGTCATTTGGGATCTTATCCCCAAGCACAAAATGTGGGAAATTGATTGAACCATGAATAGAGGATCATGGCCAACGTATGACAATTGTTCTTCTTCTTGTAGGAAATGTTCCCTAGAGGATTATCATTAGGGAAGTGGTAGTCAAAGTACCCATACATGTAGCTCTATAGTGTTCCATTAGTATGGAAAATAGGGGCATCTGAAACCTCATTGTGACAGAAACCCTCCCGAGTGATGACATTTTGGTCGTATGGGGAATCATCAAAGATTCTAGTGCACTTTTCTATCAAATTCTAGTGGTTGAGGATCTGCACCAACTCTAACTTCTGGATCTAGTTTTCTTATGCTGAAACAGGTGGGGAGTTGGAGTAGCACAAGTAGGACTTGTCGAGGTGGATGTCACAACTGTGGTAGCTAGACTCTTGATCATCATAAATTCCAACAAAGTGTTCTTGATTAGGGTATTCTAGTTAATGGTCAGGGCCATGTATCACCTCAGTTTCATTCACTAAAGTCTATACCCATGGATCAGGTAGGAGGAAAATCTATTACATGAGGTACTACTCTAGTAGCCTTCACTATAGTATCTACTTTGTTTATTATAGGTGTATAACACTCCTTTATCTCTTTATCTATAATGGAATTTCATAAGATGGAAATTAAAATTTAATATGATGTAATGACCCTTGATACATAATTGGGAGTATGGTTAGAGTGAATACACCAATTCAAGGAATGCCCCTTGAGGTAGGCAGTTATCCGTTCTTATGGAACCTATTTGTTTTTGAGATGACAGAAATCAATTTCACTCTCCAAATATATTTTCTGGTTCCATATCACAACTTTTTCTATTGTTATCAACGTCGTGTGTCTTCTATATCACTAGAGGGAAACAGTTATCTACCCAAGGGTGAGTGAAATGTCCAATTTGGTATGGATAGACCGGGGCATCATGGTCTAGGTGGAGTGACCACCCAGATTTATAACATCTTCATGGAGGACCAAGGATTACATTAGGTTGAGTTCCCTTCAGTTATAGATCTTTTCAGTGATGTTTATCATGATAAATTTTTCTGAACTACATCCTAAGAAAGAGGTAGAGCTTATGATTGAGCTTATTCTAGGAGTATCTCCAGTGTCCATTCCTCTATAAATGATGACAACTACTAAACTCTAAGAGTAAAAGCGGTGGTTGGAGGACTTAGATGACATAGTTTTTATATGGCCCAATATTTCTTCATGGGGTTTTCTCATGATTTTGCTAAGAAGGAAGATTGAACCCTTCATCCATGTGCTGATAAAATATTGTTGAAGAAGCTTATATTAAAGAACTAGTATCCACTACCTCAAATAGATGATCTCTTAGACTATATCCGAGGATCAAGGGAATATCCTAAGATTATCCACAGATTGGGAAATCATTAGGTGTTAGTCAGGTCATCATACATAACACATAAATCCTTTTTTAGTAGGTATGGTCTGTATGAGTATCTCGTTATGCGGTTCAGTCTTATGTATGTGACTATCATTTTCATTGTTTTGATGAATAGGGTGTTCCACCCATATATGGATTGTTTTGTTATCATCTTTGTGGAAAACATCTTGACATATTCTCACACTCATCACAAACATTCTAAACATATTGAGGTCATTCTGCATACACTAATAGAGCATCATCTTTATGTTAATCATTCTAATTTCCAGTTTTGGATAAACAATTTTCACTTATTTGGTTATATTATTTCAGAATTTGAAGTCTATGTTGGCCCAAATATGATTATTATTGTGGTTTCTTGGGAGATTTCCAAGAATGTGTTTGACATAAAGAGTTTCTTGGGATTGGATGGGTATTAAAGGAATTTCATTCCAGACATATCAGGATTTAATACACCTTCCACAAGTCTTATAAATAAGGTTGTTAAGTTCTTGTGTTCTGAAGAGTTCAAGAAATCCTTTCAAGTGATAAAAGGAAGATATGTGTCATCACCTATTATATTTCTTCTGAAGCCTAGAAGAGGGTATATCAAATACTTTGATGCATCACACATTTTACTAGGAGCATTGATGATATTGGAAGACTGAGTAATTGCCTACATATATCATATGATGAGGCCTTATAAGAAAAAATACTTGACACATCACCATGATCTTGCATTAGTTTTCCATGCCTTACATTGTAAGAGACACTATATAATGGGTGAGTGATTTGTGGTGTATAGAGAACACAAGATCCTTAAATATATCTTTAAACATTAACAATTTGATAAAAAAAATTGAGATGGGTTGAATATCTTCAATCCTTAGTTTTTTAACTTTCCTATATGCCTCGAAAAGGCAATGCAGTAGTGGATGCACTCAGTCGAAAAAATCACCTGCAAGACATACATGAAGACAATGAAGAATAAAAATTAATTATCCTCTTAATTGATATGAATATGGAGTTTAATGATAGTCATGATAATTCATATATCCCAGCCTTGATAGTTACCTCTTCCATCCATGAGAAGGTGAAGAGAATGTAGATTTCATATCATGAAGGATTGTATCTCTATGAGAGTATTTCAGGAGATGATCTGACTTCAGATTGGTCTATGGACAGAGATGAAATTCTGTGTATAAATGGAAGTGTTTGGGTTCTTACATATATGATAAAAGTGTTGATGCATTATTACCATTATTCTAAGTGGTTTTCCATCTAGGAATCTAAAAAATGTATCGAGATATACGATTCAAGTATTGGTGTTTTTGGGATGAAACATCAGACTATAGGTTTTATCACTCGGTGTTTCACCTATATATAGGTGAAGGTAGAGCACCCATGACCTTCAGGTTTTTTATATTTACTTTTAGTCCGAGAATGGGAATATTAATATCATGATATTGATTTTTTATCGAGCTTACCGAGGTCACCTAGAGGTAGAAAAACCTTATGGGTGGTTGTCGACTGACTGAAGAAAGTATCCCACTTCCTTACTATCTTGGATAATTTCTCAGTTGATGAACTAGTAAGATTCTATATATTTGATATATTATAACTACATGGTGTCCCTCATACTATCATTTCATATAGGGACACTTATTCCATGTCATGGTTCTGGAAGGGGTTGTAGAAAGATATGAGTATATTGTTTTTTATGAGCACAACCTTTCACCCCCAGACTGATGGACACTTGGAACAGACAATACATGTTCTATATGTCATGCTCTAAGAATGTTTCCGTAACTTTAGTTTTTATTTGGAGAATTATATCAATCTCATTGAGTTATCCTATGACAATAGAATCCAAGAGACGATTCAGATGGGTCCTTTTTAGGCCTTTTATAAAAGGCCATGACAATCACCCCTGTACTAGGTAGTGGAAATATTAGAATCCCTACTAGGTCCTAAACTTGTGAATGAGACTAAAAAGTAGGTTCAAATGATTAGATAAAATATTTATACTCATTATAGATATAAATCATATGTCGGTCACCATTGGAGAGCTTTAGAGTTCACGGTCAGGGATTGTGTTTTCCTGCGAGTATCAACTAGGATGGGGAATAGATTGATACAAAGGAATGGGAAGAAATTTCCTCATTATATAGGGTTTATTGAGATTTTTGATGGAGTTGGGATGGTAGAATATTGATTTCTAATTCCTCATAGGTACTTCTCCAGGCATGGCATCTTTTACATTTCCTAGAATCACCGGTATCATGCCGACCCGTATCATACTTTTGATCCTAAAGAAGTTGAGTTAAAAGATGAAGAATAATTTGAAAATAATATATGCATCATTAACCAGAGAATTATTCCTCTTCGAGGATAGTTTTCCCCATTATTATCGGTTCTCTAGAAGCAAAATGGTGTACCGGAAGAGAAATGTGAGAGGGAGGCTGACGTATGTGCCATGTTGCCAGAGTTATTCGCAAAGAGTGTTCCTCCAACATTGGAAGGTGAACTCAGTGAGGTGTTCCTTTAAGAGGGAATGTGGTAAGAAACTAGTTTTCAATAAAGCATGGATGCTATTAATTTTTTTAATTCTTTATTCTGAACCTAAGATGGATTCCTAATGAGTTAACGGGTGTATCGGGGTTGTCAGGGTCTGATTTAGATCCCAGATCATGGATTTTTTAGAGAAAAAGTATTATTGAATTGTTAATAGAAACAACGTGGGGTAGGCTTCATGGTT
Organism: Viscum album; assembly: GCA_963277665.1. Classification (NCBI taxonomy): domain Eukaryota; kingdom Viridiplantae; phylum Streptophyta; class Magnoliopsida; order Santalales; family Viscaceae; genus Viscum; species Viscum album. Next base: position 460,307,459 of record OY728126.1, read on the forward strand.
AGTTTTAACCATAAAAAGATGGAAAATAGAGTCCTACATACCGCATAATTAGGAAAGATGTACGATTTTAGGTGCATGACCATGTCAAAAACTCCATACATGTTGTAAAGGTTATTTTCACAGTTGGCACATGATTTTCCTATCTATGTGGCCTAACATTGTGGGTTCCCCTCCCTATAGTATAAGAAGAATAGTTTCCCCACATTTTCCTTAATTGTGCTGCCAAACTGTGCTACACAGGGTTTTAGGTGATTTTACGATTTTAACCTAAAGTTATGTTTTTAACACAACCATTATCCTTTTTGTTTCTCTAATAAACAGAACCTTTTATTTTATCCCTTTTAAGACTAAAATCCATATAATCTATCTTTTTATCCCGATCTCTTATTTGGTGTTTGATTTGATTATCATTCATCACATTGGATGTGTGTTGGAGATTACTTGATTCCATTTTATCCATTATTTGTTCTTCTATCTAAAATTGAATCTATTTAGATATAGGCTCATATACTCATTTTTTAGGGAATTCTTCTATTCATTAGATATATTCTAATTCAGGTGAAACTAGAGGCTGATACTGGATAATGAGATTCTTAAGAGTACATGGTAGGTGGTCTAGAACTCAACTATCAAGATTCATCATTTTCTAAATTTTCATGCGTGCATACAAATTTCATCTCGGATTGCCTATTTAAGTAAATGTGGAATTATTATAGTTATCAGAACCATATTCTAATAATCTCATTAAATATGTTATCCATTATTTGAGGTTGTGACCTCAATGAAAAAAAACACCATGTTGGGTGATTTCAAAAACTGGGTTTTAATGGTTGGTTATGAGTTTTTCTCTACTGTTCGGGAAAGTGGATTGACCCTGCTAATGGTAAGCCCCTTGAATTAGATGATTTTTTATTTTTTAAATGGCTAGTAACATGTTTTATTCAACTAGACCCTTCTAAGGTAATTGGTTTGATTTAATAAATGCTTAAATAGTAATATTGGAATGTGTATTATATATATGAAACTTGCCCAAATTAACTGTAATTTAAGAACACAATTGCATGTACATAGAAAACCTTTCCATGTTTATGCAAGGAATTGGAGTGAACATAATAAATTGATTATGGATTATACAAACTGATAAATGGTTTCATTCCTTTATATAATTATCACACTAATGAAAGGAAAATATTCAACCAAATGAACTTATTATCGACATGATTATTACATGTATTAACTAGGTAAATGAATCAATTGTAAGGTTCCTACTTTTATATAGACCTTGACATCATTATAAGAATGAATATACTTGAGGTATCTAGGATTACTGAGAGAATTCCATGAACATTTGTGGACACCATTCTGATTCATAGATTCTAGTTTCCAATGGTGAGACCCTCCTTAGAACCAAATATTTGTCTTTTAGTGGATTCTCAGAATGACACTGTAGGATCCCTCATTTATTATTAAAAGATGACTTGGATACACTACTTGGATCCATCATTACTTCTCTGGGCCTGGGGTTCCTTGTATTCACACATGGTCCTAGTCATGGCTTATCACATTTTACCTAGGATTCCTTATTGGACTCTATTATAATTACACTATTATGTAATTACTTGGATAATGATCCTTGGATTACACTCTTACCCCTTAGCCAAGATGCAATTACTATTTCATTGGAACCCCTTGAAGTCTAGGATTTCTTGGTTATTACTTTGGAACCTCTTCATTAACAATATCATTGGGATGCCTCATTATATCTCAGGTACTTCTTTATTTTATCATGTGAGTGATGGTATTACCTAATGTGACATAATTATATAAATTGGTACTCAATTAATTAAAGAATAGTTTATATTTTTAGACACCACTTGATGGATAAAGTAGGTAAATGGGTATTTACATTACCATACTACTTCAATTTATTGATTAATTCCTACACAAAATTTAGTTTATATTATAAGGACTTGATATTATAGATTTCATTGGTGGTGGCCTACTGAGATTTATCTCACACCCTATCCAGGAAACCATTGTTACCTTGGAAGATTACATGTATGGAGGCATTTTTAATGAACAACATACCACTTTACACAGTTAATTTCTTACTTGTTTAGGACGGAGAAGGTAGTAGATGACCGAGTAAAAGCTCAGAATGATGGGGATAGTTTTTGGATCCCTTTTGGATACTTTTTTATAACATGTATTGTTTTTTAAATTGTATCTTTGTTTTCCATATTTCTAGAAACATGGAACATATGATCATCGGATTTTTCATATGTTTATTAGTTTCTTTAGTCATATATTATTATTGTATTATTATTTCCATCCATCAACTTACTTATAAATATTCATCTATTTACCTATTATTACTTATATACACTCTGCTACAATCTAGTAATGAGGACATAGCCCCCCCATGAACACACCTTAGACCTTATATGCTAGTCTGTATCCTATGGTATTTGAGGAGATGTGTTTGAGTTTGTGTGGCCAACCAGGCTTGGAGAACTTTCGAGTGGCATCCGGGTTTGGGATGTCACAAGATATAATTAAATTAAAAATACTTGTTCAAGAGAAATATATTATCTAATTTTTTACATAGTATATCTTAGGTAATAATACACAAATAATAATAGACTGACCTCAAACCAATCTTTGAGAAAATCGTACCTCCTGAGAGATGATAAATAAGGTAGTATATATGAGTAAATGGAAGCTTATTCTTAATCATAATCTGATTCAATAACTGGTAATCCATAAAAATAATAGGGGAACCATCCCCATTCATTTAAAAAATGATAGGTGAACACCACTAGGAAGTATAGGTTTGCATACAACCCTTGGATTCCAGGTCCCCTAACAACCTTTTGAGTTCCCAAAGCTTAGTAAAATCCACCATGTAAGGATAAATAAATTATTTTGTTCCTCCTAGATCAATCTAATAGTGAAATCCAACTCTCTCTCAAGAGTAAACCTGAAAAATTCATCAGGTAAAATGTCACTAAAAAGATCCACTATAGGAGGGAAACATTTTTTATGTGCTCCCTAATCATCTCATAAAAGGTTATTAATCATGGATAATACTGCACCAAACCCATGATAATCCATTCCTCATCAAGAGGCATGAACATACCATTCCCCTTATGGGATATAATTACGTCACTAAAGTGGTGAGAGGGACACCCTAAAATGATAATAGTAAATTTGATCATGATAAGTTACTAACTAGTCCAAAATTAGAATGATGTTAAAACCTTTCATCTTAAAGGTTATAAGGTTACATATGAAATTATAACCACCTATCTCAAGAGGGAATTCCTTACATCAGTGAACAGTCAATGATTGAATTCCAAATGAAGTGTAGAAAGTCATAACTCTACCTAAATACTAAATTATGAGTGAAATAATCCCTATAAAAGAAACAAATATGAAGGTGTGTGACTTAACCATATGAAATAAGGCAGTTACTAATGTAGAGGGTACTAAAAGTGTACCTTAAACTATATATGTCTGGAAACTCTTCTCCTCAAAATTAGGTTTTACTATATATATCTAGCTCAATCCATAAACCTAAGAAACAACTTGACTACACTATGTAGGTCTTACTTAGAAGAATTTCACATTATAAGCCTAAATCACTTGGCTATAACCACCTCCTTGGCCTAAATGGCTGACAATACTTTAACTACTTTCCTGGTGAGGGGATACTAACCATTCTCCTAAACATTGTGTAAGTGTAGATCCTCTATCATTAGGCACTGAAGGGTGGGTTATAAAAAACTAATGAATATGACCCACTCTATTATAAACTCGGGACCCAATGGAGTCTCATTATTACTCAGGCTTCATGTGACCTAGATTTCCACATTGATAGAATAACACCTAGGTACCAGTGTAAATACTTTTACTACCACCACCATGATGTGGAATTTTAATTTAATTCTTCCTAGTAATAGAAGAAGTAATTCTCAATATAGTGCTAAATTACCCTGGAACACGCAGTCATTTGCTTTTATATTTCACTTGGTAATGCATTCTTGGTTCAAAATCTCAAAAATGGTAGTCAACCTAAATTCATTCAACTATGATTAGATTTCATAAATAATCATGTCCTCAAACCGCCTAGCTCTGGATATCTCATCACCTAGAAGAATTGGTGTGAAACACTATGTCTCAATAAAGATATCTGAATAGTCCATAAAATACCCAATGCCTTGTTGTAGTAGAATAAACACCCCAGCTTGATCATATCTCAATGACTTGAGATACATGTGATCATAAAAGGGCATCTATAAATACCACCAGAACATAACCAGATATTGGTATACCTACAAGATAATGTTCCAAAATATCATTACAGATCCATGAAAATTTATATAGTAAGCTTCACTCTCCTCTCAATGGGTGTCTCAAGATGCTCTAAAAAAAGATAGCATGGCCTCCATCCCTAATTTAACATCACAGGGGCTGCCTTCCTCTAAATTGTTTAGAGGGTTCTACAACTAGAACTCCCTAGTGAATTATGGAATAGATGGGACAAGTTATGGATCTCCCTATACATACTGCACTAGTTACAAGAATCCCTCTCAAAAATGATCCTTGTTGGAGTAATAAATAATAAGATCAGGTGTCGTAAGCGGCCCAATTATATATAATACTAGTGGCTCAAGGCCCACTACTTCCGAATAATGGACATCACCACCTTCCTAGTGTATGACCTAAGGCCATAATGGTGGAATGTTTCTATAATTCTAGACACAAACCTCAGAACATGATTTTGATAACATAATAGATCATAGATAAAATAATAGGACATGTATATAGCCAACCTACATAAGAGTCAATACACATAATTCATTTATCCTAAAGCCAATTCTAGGTGACATAAAAGGCCCTAAGATGAGAGGTTATGGTAGCCACCATCAAGACCAGGCACAATGCAGCTTGTACGGGGCAATGCTAGTCGATCGACAATGCAAGGTGGGCAGATAAGGAGATCAATGATTCAAGATGCCGGGGAGGGGCATTTCTAGTGGGCTGGGCCTACGGGTCATGTAATGGGCATGGTATGCCTCTGGGCCTTTGGGTCATGTATTACGGGTCATGCTGGGCTTGTGACTTGGGCCTACGGGTCATGTACGGGTTCACCTTCAACCCTTAAAATGGGGATTATCTATAATAAAATAAAAAATAATGCCTTCGGGCCATTCAGGCATGGGAGACACTCCTAACTACCCACCACTAAGGTTAGTTCAGGGTCAAGGTCTCATAAATTAATCATCGAGGTTCCATTATATGGAATGTGAATTACAAGTTATATTTGAAAACACCCTTTAAGTTGTAATTGTAATCCCTAATTAATGGAAACCATTCCATTTAAAAATTATAATTCAAATATATATATATATATATATATCATGGTTTAGTTAGATTCCTCTGCCATTCCCATGTTATAAATTCCTTTACATTATAAGTTTTAATTGGTATTTTATGTTACTACAACCAGAATTGTTTCAATGGTTTATGTATATGTATCAACATTACCAGATTATATAGTCCTAAAAAATTTATAAATTTGAATTGGAACCCATTGAATTTCAACCACTTACATTTCACCCCATGAAACCAATAGTTTACGGCTCAAACATGTAATAATTGGTTAGTTGAGGTGTTACCATCAAGATATGTGATAAAAAACTATTTAGGCTAATGAAGAAACATTAATTAACCAATAATTTATTTCCCACAATAAACATTAACATAATTAAAAAATATAAAAATCAATGAAAATAAGATATTGTATTGGAAATTCAAAGAATAAAGTAAAAATGGCATGAGATATTCAGGACACATTATCCTCAGGTGCTTATAATGACGCATGAACAATGATTCAATTCCACAATAGGCAAGGGTAAAAGAAAATACATATTTATAAGAAACCCCCAAATAACATGCACCACCCAATGGTGAAATCAATGAAAAAGTAATAGGAGAAAACCATAAAAGCAAATCCTTTCCTTGGAAACTTATCTATTTCCCTATACATGGGATAACTAATCCTAGACACATTATCATTACAAAATATGGACATTTTCTCATCTATTTTATACCATCTGAAAAATAATAAGGTAATGAAAAAGCATATGATGCCACTTTGTGACATCCTAGACTGAGTTCACACATAATTAACCGAACCTAGATGGAATATTACTCACAGGAATGCCAACCCTTATACTCAAGGCTACCGAATATTAGTGAGGGTCTAAGGTGGTATAATGGGGATATTATTCCCACAATGATTGAGTGGAGCACAATAGTGTATAATAATCAAAGAAAATAATGGAAACAATATAATAATGAATAAACAATGAAAATCTAAACCATACATGAAAAAAATGATAGAAATAATAAATACTCAGTGTCTTATACAAAAATTATGTCATGATGCTAGAAAAAAAATATATATAAGGGGTAAAGAGAAGAAATCATATACAACATGCTATACCAAAAATGAAAAAATATATCTCAAATATGATCACGAGCAAAAGTTCAGTCCTCTATGCCAATATTTAATCATAGTGTAAAAAATAAAGCATCCATAGCTGGGCACTTCCCCTATACGCAACCAACATCCATGGAGTTTATCTCTATACTAATTGGTAGCCAAATTAGGGTGAAAAAAACTTTTTAGGCCCCACCAAAGGTGTCTAGTAATATTTAGTTTGTGAAAACATATGCAAATAAGTGTGAAGATAATATTAAAAAAAGTAAATGAATCATGTAAAACTCTTTTCGACTTAATTTCCTCACGACACACCTATATGACACTGCTTGCTTTGGAATAATCCAAAATTTCTAGGAAAACTCACTACTTTGTAAATAAAAATGAAAATTATGTCCATTAATTTTGCATAGTCAATATGGAATTCCATTTCCCTTAATTACTAATAGAACATGAAGAATTTCATATCCATTAATTAGTCACAGACAACATGGATCATCATATAAATTAATTATAAATAACCATTAATTAATTTCATGTCCATTGGTTTAAAATCATTAATATGAAATGAATGTCCATTAATCCAAATTCAAAATAAGCAGCATCATTCCCATAAATTCCAAGTGGCCAATGAGGTTCATTTACATAAGAGTGAAGCGAGCCCAAGATGTCATTTTTTGGTTGTAGTGTGAAGGTATCAGGTTATTTGAATATAGGTTAGTTCCTTTATTAATATAAAATGATCCCTTTTTATTTTATCCTTTTTTTATATTAGTTAAACTATTATGTTTGGTATAGTGGTACAATGGTTATAAGGTGTTTTGGGTTCATATTACAAGATAATTTGGGTTAATCATCCTTTAGGGGTATTATGGTTTGACTCTACATATTTTTTTTAGTGACCAAGGTGTTCAATTTATAGGTTTTTTCTATTTGAAATATATTTTTACATAGTTCCTTCCCATACACCATTGTTTTGTTTGAGGTTTTCCAACATGAAGGGAGGAGTAATGGATCACACCATGAACCTCAAGAGTTAATGTATTATGACATGGTGATATTGGGTTTTCCTAGAATGTTATCATTATTATATGTATTAATGTAGTCTAACCCTTTATATTTATGTTATAATGTGATGTGGTTTTTTGATTGGAGTGGTATTGTGGCATGGTGACCTTTTCCACACTACGATCCTTTAATTTTCCATAATGGTTATAAATTCAGGCCTTGTCTCAACTTTTTTATTATCTCCACAACTTTACTCAAACCCTAGGTGACAAGTGGTTTGTTTTTAGAGTCTGTTATGCACTATTTCATTAGTTTTATCCCTTTTCTTCAAGAGATTGACCTCTTTGACACATACATTAAATTCCACTTCTATTATTTCATTTTCTTCTTAGAGGGGATATTATAGTAGTGATAATTTGGTTTTGATGTTATTGTGTTGTGGTATTGATAGGGAATGGTTTTTTATAGTCATTGCAGATGATCCTCATATGTGGGGTAGTTTTTGATTGATGTCCTTTTTTCATTCGTGCAAAAAAAATTTAATCATCAATTATGTTAGTGGATTTAAAATTCCACTTCTTTTTAGGGGTGAATTTTAGAATTATCAGGTTTTTTATTTACATTGGGTTGATGGTAAGGATTATCCTAAATAATAAAATGAACTAGACTTAGGGAAATTAATTATAATAGGGTATACCACATGTGATTTATGATGTTCCGTGATAGTTCTTAAAAATTAATGATTTTATTGACATTGTTGTTAGGTGATTTTTTCTCCCTATTATGAAATACATTGATTTATTCTATTGATATGTTATATTTATATTTTATAATTTTCTTATAACATATAGTTTGAAATGAATTTGTTGTGAAAAATACAGAATTAATGTGCTAGTGTTTGAACCCTTAATTCTATTATAATATTACAAAAAAATTAATGGAATTTTATTTAGATTGAGCTGCATCCATGTTTTCCACTGATTTGTATTGTGTATGGGGTCTTTCTCATTGTAATTAGAATGGTTTTGGCTGATTGATGTGTTTTTTGGGAGGATTTTGTGTAGTTATTGATGTGTAGTGATGAATTGATTAATTTGTGGTTATAATAGTGGTGGTATGTCTAGTTGTGAAGAAAAATTAAATTTTTGTTTCTTATTGTATGTTGGCTTGTGTTGAGTAGAGGTTTATGCGGTGATGGTTTTGGGTATTTTTTATTGGTGTTATAGTTTTCTACTACAATTAAATATGGTTGGAATAAATGAAATTATTAATGGGAGATGAGGCGGAATTGATAAGTGATGGGTGGTTCAATGACTAATAATAATAGTTAGAATATATTTGATTGATTAATGGTAAAATATAGAATAATATTAAATAATGATTAATTAATGGATTGAAATTGGAAGGTAAATAGATTGACCCATGGAGTGACCTAGGTCAGTTCCTATTGGGTAAATTATTATATATTAAATATGTAGACATGATTGGATGCTCAGTTGGCATTGGTTGGCTCACCCCATCTATACGTGAGACATGAAAACCTAGAATATTGAGATAATTTTATGATAATGAATTATACACTGGATAGGTTTCACACTAGATAGTGGGCCATCACTTGGGGATATATTGTGTTTTATTACTATGGGATTTCCCCTCGGTCTGTCTTGAGTTAGGGTGGTCGGGAGTATTGAGGGATCGTTGATTTCATTATGTGAGGCATGCTTTAGGTGAAGGGTCTCATGTATTAGTATGTTATGGATTATTCATGATATCCTATGTTCACCCATGTCTATTATCACATAGCTGCTTGCAGTGATGAATGAGATACTTGGTAACAATTGTGTGTTTATTTCTATTTCCCTTATTATGTAGTGATTATAGTATTCTTATAGGTGGTAATTTTCATGGAAGGTTATGACTTTTATTCTACTATTTTTTGAAAAATGTTTATAAAGACAAATATTTTTGTAGTCTATTGTTCTATTTGAAAAATAAAGTATCACTTTACCATGAAATGTTATTGTGTTGTTATTGGTAATGAACCAAGTTTTGAAATGAATTTAGAAAATGAACCATAGATTTTTTAGTAAAAATTATTGTAGAATCATAATTCAATATATTGTATTTCAAACATGATTTTGATGTTTTTATCATAAAGTATGTGAATTGGGAATATATTATTCGGGCTAGCCTGTAGAGTTTTAATAATCATGCATGTAGATATTTTTTATTTTTAGCCTTTGGTTAAGGTTTCAACTTGAGTTTTATCATTTTGGGTGATGGTTGATCTTTTTGATGGAGAGTGACCCATTGGTTCACATGGATATCATGTAGTCATCTTGATCCGTTGGATTTATCATATAACTACTGTATGATTCCGCATTATATAGTAGATGTTCTATTTGGTATTATCTATGAATTGGGATGTTTAGTTTGTTTCCACTATTCTGTTTATTTATTTATTAATTGGGAGAAATTCTTCCTTTAACGTACTCTGTTGATGATCGGTACTAGTATCCAGCCCATGGGGATCAGGAATGCCCTTTAGGACATGCCATGGATCACATCAGTTGACTGATTTGAGTTTAATTTGGGTTGGTTTGTAACATGGTGAAAAATTATTGATCATAAAAGTGATAAAAGAAGATACTTTTGATGATATATGAAATAATTATATATGTAAGGATGTAACTCAAATAGAGTTCATGATAATGTGGGAACTGAAGGATTGATTTTCAAATATTTCAATTGTGGATAAGGAAAAAATCTGAATAATGTTTTCCAATATTCAATAAATAATTAAATATTACATGTGTAAAATGATTAAATGTTGATGAATGGTATTGATATATTGAAGAATTTTCTGATAGAATATAAGAAGTTGAATGTTTCTACGGAAATTAAGTCTAAATAAGAGGATAAATAGATTGAAATTAACCAATAATAAATTATAAAAGTAGTGAAAAAACTTAACAATCTCAAACCAAGATTTTTCAACCCTATTAAATAGTTTGACAAAAGATAAAAAAAGTGGTTGAAGTGGTTAATGAAAATATATGGGTGGATAAATTTGAGTTTCTGAGAAAACAACCCCTAAAAACATGAAAATTTTAGAATCTTTGTTTTGAAAGGAAATTAATGAAAAATGGTGATAAAAATATTTAAAAATGAATATTATAATGAATAATAATGTTTTGGGAGTCTATAATATTTTTGGTTTAATAATAAATATTTATAAAATCCAAGAGGATATGGTTGGAAAATTGTGAGGGGAATTCAATCCCCTCAAAAAAATTAAATTCACAAACAATTTAGAAATTATAAATTAGAGGTGAAAAAATGATTAATGATTAGAAAAAGATTATAGAATATGAAAAAAATGTGTCCCTTCATTAAGTATTATCTCAAATTTATTCCACCCTAACTAATTTCAAATCATTATAGAGAAAATTATAGGTACAATAAAAAGAAAGGAATGGATATGGCAATAATTGTTAAAGTGGAATCAAATAATCTCAAAAATAATATCCAAGGATCTTGGAGATGGATGATCTTCATATATAAATAAATATTTGGAGCTTCTAAATGATATTTATAAGTTAATAGAAATATAAGTGACCTTTTGTAATGATGGGTCACATAAGATAAAAGGATTTTAGTCATCAATCATTGGGGAGAACAAGATGAAGTTTAGGAACAACCTATTAACTGATGGATTGAAACATAATTTTTTAAGCATTTATGAGTTTTTTTATGAATTCAATGAATTTATTTTTCATAATAATTATTGTTTTTTAATGTGGATAAAGGATGGATGTTTTTTCAAAAAAGGAAAATGAACATAAGGAAAATTGTATTTGATTGGTGATGCTAAAAATTCATGCTATTTAATCATGAAAAAATAAAATTAGTGGAGGAATTCAAGACATGGATACATTTTTTAAATAAATTTTCGTAATATTACCCATGGAAGGAAAGTTTGAGATGTTCTAATGGTGAATACATAAGATAATTAGATGTTATCTTCACACTAAAATAAGAATATTACCAATTATTCACACATGAAAATGGATATTTAAAGATCTCACCCATTAAGGGTCATTCATTTATATGTTTTTATCGATAATGTAATGTAAGTATTTTATGTCATTTATTAGGCACATGGAATGTATTAAATTATCTATATTTATGAAAGGAAAATTTTATTCCATGAGTATTTTTAATTTTTTTAAAATAAATATAGAGAAACGTTTTGGTTTCTCCTTAAAGATGTTGTAGATGGAAAGTAATGATATATATTCATATGGAATGTTTGAAAAATTTATTGGAAAGAAAAAATTTCTATTTAACTTTTAATAAAATATACCACACAATAAATTTTTTTTTTGCAGAAAAGATAAGAACTTAGTGGAAATGGCTCATGGTATGTTGTCGGAGCATAATACTTATGATTTTTTTTATAGAGGCAAGCTATTAGTATAGAGGTTCAGATTAAATTTTTTTTATTATGTTAACTGAATTCAAATTTTATTCCTTATGATATGTATTAAAATAATATCCTAAGATTAAAATAATTTAAGGAATTCTAAAACCCTGGTATAGTCAAAATGAAAGGATATAATCTAGGGAAGTTTGAGAAAAGAGGTGTTGAAGTTATATTACTTGTTAATCCTACATATAAAATATGATATCATTAATAAAAAAAGATAAATAGAATATTTTTTATATAGTGATAATGTGAAGGTGATGAAACACTTAAATAATAAGGCCACACATGAAGAAGAAATTTATATAAGTAAATATGATAAAGTATAATTTCTTGAAAAATAAGGGGGAGTTTCGAGAAATGAGGGGAGTTAAGAAAACAAATATTTTGGAGATGACAATTCAATATTTTTGGAGATAAATAACACCATTTTTGAAACCATCCATGGATTAGAAATTAAGTTCAAGTCCAAAATATTATTTAATATTAAGAAAAACAAATTTAATCTAGGAGAAATTTGGGGACCCGGATACATACCTCATTGTTTTTTAGGTTACACCAATAAATGTGAAATAATATTTTCAGCACCAAGAGTGGATTAATACTATACATTAGAAGTTAGATCAGATTTAGAAGAATGATACTTGAAATTTGCTTCCCAAGCCACAAAATAAGAATGTTATTGGAACAAAGTGGGTGTTCTGTAACAAGTTGAATGATAAAGGATAGGTGATGAAAAACTAGGAAAGTCATATGTGCCTAGGATAAATATTGGTGTGAAAAATTACTTTTGATTAGAATTTACCCCCATTTTATAGGGTAAATACCATTAGTAAATTTCATTCTATCACCACCAAAAGATGACACAAGATACTATAAATCAATTTCATGTCATATTTCTTTAATGTATTGTTAGAATAGGATGTTTATATTGAGTAACTTGAGGAATATTTGATTAGAGAATATGAAATATAATTTAAAATTTTAAATAAGGATTTATATTTGCTAAAACAAACCAAAATAGCATGGAATTCCAAGATAGATACATTCGTGAAGTCTTTGAAAATTGGGAAAGGAAGAGTGGATAATGATCATTTAATCAAAGAGGATAAATAGATATCTTTAATTATTTTTATACATGTAAGAGATATTATCTTTTTTTAAATAGTTTATATATTTGTGAGTATTTTTCTTTAGATATTAATAATTTTTTTGCGTTTTCTATGTTCATAGAGATGAATTTTTTGTGTGTGTGCAAATTTATCAAGAGAAGGATTATATTTTCCTTTCAAAAGCGATTTGTGCCTAAGAAGTTATGAATAAATTCTAATGTTTTGAATAGAGAATTGAAATTATGTATTTACCCTTGTTTTAGTGGGATCTAATACCTAAAATGGTAAAGATATAAAGTAATTTTATTCAATAGAGTTAAGAAAAATTACTAGACGTGACTATTTCAGGAAAATATCTTAGGCATGTTGTTACACTTTTTTCTATATATCAATCTATTTTTAATGAATCACATCTTATTTTTATAAAGATAAATATTATATATATAAAAGGTATGATTAATTATGTGATAACATATAACATCAAAAAAATTCTTTATCTCTTTTGATAAGTATATTTTGATTGGTATGGAAATATGGATGATTGAAGTTAAATATCTAGTGATTTTTACCTTCCTGGAGGGAGGTGTGTGGGATGAACCATAAATAAAAAATGTTTTAAAACTAAGGAAGAAGATTCTTTTATAACTCATGTGAAAAACTAATTAATATGGATGAAATGTTATTAGAATTTCACAATGTGTATGTGATGTTTTCAATGACCATGGTGTGTGATTATTAAAGACCCATAAATTTATCGTGAAATAAAATTAAATATTATTGATCTAAGAACATTTACATCCAATACCAAATTATTAAAGAGTTGGTGGGGCACGAAGTTTGGAAGATGGAGTTTATTCCAACGAAGGAGAAAATAAAATATGTGTTCACTAAGAGTCTATCAAATGACTCATTATAGGAAATGATTTTTATGATGGTAGATCAACCACAATTCATCCAATAGAAAGGTTTTGTGACCCCTAACTTATCTTATTAGGACTTATATTGTCAAATGGGGTGTAAAAAAACTATTATTTAAATAATATGTAATTATTTTAGGAGAGAACATATTTATGGCGAGTTTTTAAAAGGGGAAAGTTAGTAAGTCAACCACTATGTGCGAGTGAGTTAGTGAAATGTGAACTATTACAATTCTTCTTATTGATAATTTTTATAGGAACATTACATTAAAAAAATACAATAAATGTTTTAAAGAAAGGAGATGAAATTAGAATTTAGGTTATGGGAGATGTTGTGGGAAAAATATTTTAGTACCCTATTGAAAAAATTCAATATTTTTATTCATATTTATTGTTTTCCAAACTATGTTCAATCATATAATCTTATAGCAATAGAATAATGATTCAATACTAAGTTAAAATAGTTATCTATGATCAATGATTGAAAGTAATAATAATTTGAATTTAATAGATGGTTATATGACAGCAAAATACAATTGGAGGGGGGTGGGGTTAGGACTTATATGATAGAGTTTGTTAGGACTAGAGTATTGGTGGAGTTTTTTATAGTTAAAAATAATGATTCAAAAAACATTTAAGTGATTATTGTGAAAGTAGGAGTTTGTTAGAGTTTATGTGATGTGAATATAGTTAATGACTCTTGATTTGAATTTTTTTAAAATGAATTCATAATTTTATGAACCATATTCAATTGATTCATGATGTTTCATCTTTAGTGAAGGTGTTTTGGAATCTTAGAAGATAATGGAAAGTGTTTATAATTGAAAAGAGAGAGTTTTGGAGAAGTTATATTGTTGAATATATTAATCTTGACACACTTTTGATAAACACATCAAAGTTTATGTTTTGTAAGATCAAAATATTCATAATTAAGATTAAATAACATCATAACTAAATATTCCCCATCGTGATTGGAGAATAAATAATGTCATGTTTTGAATTTATCTTCATGTCAAGTAAATTAAACTACAATGACAATTCATTTTGTTGTGAATTCAATACTAGTTCCAAAAATGAGAAAACATTGATAAATAAATTCACCTATATATTTTAGGAACTTGATATCCGGGATGTAATGGAGTAGATCACACAAAAATAAATTTAAATGGAGATTACAGGTAGAACAAGTATGAGGATGTTGCATCATAAATGAGGTGATTGTTTTTAAACTTATGTCACATAAGATAAATACAATAGTACGTAATAATAATATATTGTATTGTTATTATATATTCCATGAATGAAGATACCACATTGTTACTAGTCTTTTTTAGGAGTAAATCACTTGATTTATAAGTGTGAGTTCTTGAGAATCACATTACAATGATTAGGATATTATAATTTGGTATATATGATGAGTTGAAAGAGTGTATTATCATGTTTTAGTGATGATTTCAATTCGATATAGGAATATATGGCTTTCTAGTGGTTTAAAAAAACTGGTTAGTCACACTATGAAACTATTGAATGCACTATGAAAGTGATGGTCATAACACAATTATATGTTTCACACCAGGATAAATTCAAATTCTTGAATTCATGTTTTTTATGGGGCCCACTTACTACAATTTTTTCTTCAAATTAAACCTTTGTGATCATCTGTCTTAGCCAATTATGGATAGAAGGTTTGGATAGATCTGATGGATGAAAAATAAGTATGAATTATTAAAGAAGAGGTTATGACCTAAAATTGTGAGGGGAATTTAGATTTGTGATGATAGAGGAGAGAATATTCTACAATGAAATATTATATAATTAGAGTGACCGAATGGCCCGAAGGCCTTCATTTTTATTGATTTTTGATAACCCCCCTACCAAGGGATGAGGGGGAACCCTTACAAGGCCCATATTCTTATATATTACATGGCCCCTAGGCTTAAGATATTACATGACCCAAAGGTCTTATGGAATTCAACTAGACGATCTTCAAGGAAATGCCCCTCCCTAGCATCTGCATCATGATAGTAGCTCTCCACCTTCACATAGCCGTCTGGATAGGATTCCCGTGGAAGCACAGGCTGGTCCCAATGGCATAGCCATACCCTCTCATTCTGACAAATCCATTTGCCTCTTCTCTGGTGAGTACGCCTCCTTTGAATCCTCTTCTCGGGCTACTAGTTTTTTGTAGTCTGTCTGGGGCAACTGCATGTGGACCGAAGGCCTTGAGGTGGCCCGATGGCCTTAAAGGTGGCCCGAAGGCCCTACTGACTCGAAGGAAAGGGTGGCCTGAAAGCCTTAAGGACTCCAAGCCTAAACCGGTGGCCCAAGGTGAATATTTCCCACTGCTACAATATCGAATAGTACCTACTATAGAAACTATTATGATGTACAGTTCCGTTACAGTCCCGCACAGTGTACAGTCTGCTACATTACCCGCACAAAGTACAGTGCCTGCTATAGTTCTGCTACAGTTCCCAAAAATATGCCTCTGCTTGGTTTTGAACCTATGTCTTGTGGATTTAATTAAGGAAACCTCACCAACAGGACTGAAGCTCATGTTCTATAAATAGAGTGGAAAGATGGAGAACAAGATGAAGAATAGGATAAAGGGGAATATGTTGATGTGCATGAAGGAGTAAAAAAAAACAAGATTGAATTCTATATCAATTTCAAAATTTCTTGTTGTTACAATTTCAGATTATATATATTTGTTTTTATGGTATCACATTAAAATATTTAGGGGATGCATTTTGTATCATAGGTCCAAGTACAATTGCAACTATTTTTTAATAAACATGATGAATCGAGTGAATTATGTGAATTTGGGTTTTATTGTATCATAACATAGATGTGACTACTCATTTTGAATAAAAAACCTTGTAAAAATCTATAATGTCAATTTTTTGGTGGCTTAGAGATTGTTTTGTTTGAGTGTTATGATATTTTCATACATCTTAATAGGTTTTGAAGTCTATATAAATGATATACATAAAATGAAGTGAATTCATTGATATGACCCCACCTAGTCAATTCACACTGTTCGCATGGGACCTTATTTTGAAATTTTAAATATTTTGTTACTAAACATGGTTTATGGATTGTCCATAAATAAATTAACTTCAAAAATACATATTTATTTCAATTTGAATACCTTCATATTATAATTTACAAGGTACTTAAAATAAAATCTATCATATTCAAAACATGAGATTCTTATGAAAACCTTTATAAATCAAATAAACATTTCATATACTAAATATCACATATTTCACTTTCTACAAGAAAAAAAAATCAATATAAACACTTCAATATTTCACACTATAAACCTTTATAAAAAAAATTCATTTTTATGTGTTAATTAAATTTATAAATAAATCGTTTCAATATAATCATTTTACATTCCAATTTATGATTAATTTTTAAATCAATATAAACACTTCAATATTTCACACTATATTATAATTTATAAACACTTTATAAAATATTTTCTATATAAAAACGCTTTGAACATATATAAAATATATTAAAATGGTTTTAGTACTATTAATATCCTTCATTCGGGTTCATGAATTATTAAAGATGGTTTTTGTGATTCTTACGAAAAACAATTTTTATATTAAAAAGTAAAACCATCTATAATTTTCAATGAATCCATGATGGGGTATATCATGGGTGACAACACTTGCCTAATGGAAAAGAAGGATTGTTTTTCATGTAATCCATGATGTGGTTTATCATTCATGACAAATCCTTTTAATAAAAACCCATTGGAATTTTTCATTAGGATATGGAGATTTGATACGAGCACCCACAAATATCTCTTCTATAACCATGATGTGGTTTGTCTAGTTTTCTTTGATTAAAACAGAAATCATTAATGAAGACAATCAGCAGAAGTATAGGTAAAAAGCCAAGAAGGGAAATTTTCCATCTAGAGATGGATGGAGTCAAAAGGTCCTAATGCCTCCAGCTGATGGGCTGCATTGTTTTCATCCCTTTTTGTAAAGGACAAGGTGCAAGAAGAGAAGCACTGGCCATGTGAGATAATTCTCCGAATGATGATGCCAAAAGGCTGGAGCCCACCATCATTGTGGTCAATAGTATCAATAATGGTAAGGCAGTCAGACTCAACAATAATATCGCTCCATCCAAATTCCAAAGCGAGAAACAACCCAGCAAGGATGGCCATGGCCTCAGAGACCGCCAGTTCCTATAAATCCTAATGTTTATCATATTTTGCAGCAAGGATTTTCCCCAGATGATTATGGGCCAGAAGGCTGAGGGAAAAAAGCCTGTCCTTTTAGAGAGACGCGTCCACGTTAATTTTAATAATCCCTTCTTTGAGATATTCCAATGAGAGGGGGTGAGGGTAGATCTTGGAATAAACTGATCTTTATGGTCTTTCCAACCCTCAATCCAAGAAGAAGCCTTTTCAATACATAATTCAAGAGGTTTGTGAGCTTGATGAAAAATGTAATCATTGAACCGGACCCAAATAATCTAGGCCAAAGTGCAAAGAGAACATGAGACAGCCGAGGAAAGAGAGGAGCACCAACTTGTCAGAAGATTGGCAAGGTCAAAGGCCAAATCCAATGAATTGGTGGAGGTCGGTCCCCATTTACTACAATCTTTCTTAGCTCCCAGGCAGTGAATAATAGAGTGAAAAGATGTTTCAATAGTGCTCGGGCAGAAAGGGAAGAAAGAAGAACTGGCCATATGCCGGTAAGTGAAAAGGATCATGGTTGGGAGAGTACCCATGCAAACCTGCAACCAAAAATAGAGAATTTTAGGGGGAATGTTGAGTGCCCAGATTGATTTCCAAGGTCCCTCATCCCGGCTGACTGGGTGATTTCCAAGGGCCAGTCTATAGGCGGAACTCATAGTGTATTCTCCCATGATTTCATTGGTCCAGAAAAGATGGTCGGGGCCTACGTCAGGGATCTAAGGGATGCTAAGTATGATTATGTGGTCCCTTTAGTTAAACCAATCAAGGATCATTTCCATACACCACCATTGTCCCTGGTTGGAAAGGAGGCAGTTGAAAGTGGATTTTTCAAGACCTAGTTGGACGGGGTATGAAGGCCACATACCATCCTTATTGATATGACAAGGATCAGTCCAGATATTTACCGATGAGCCAAACCCTATCCTCTAGCCCAGTCTGTTATCCATAAGCTTTTTATCCCCCCAAATGATTCACCAGAGGAAACTGGGGTGAGGAACGAGAGAGGATGCATGGAATTATGTGTGGGGAAAGTACTTAGCTCGGAGAAATTGTGCACAGAGAGAAGAAGGATGGTTAATCAGGCACCATACTTTCTTGGCCAACAATGCATCATTGAAAAGAAGAAGATTCCAGAAACCCATGCCTCCCATTGATTTGGGTTTGTAGAGTTTCTCCCAGGACATCCAGTGGGGTCTATTCATTATATTATTCCTACCCCACTAGCAATTGGAAATGTGTGTGTGGATCTGGTTGAAAATGAATGATGGGAGCTTAAACAGGGACATAAAATAGCAGGGGATGGACTAGATGACAGCTTTGATGAGGGTCTCTTTTCCAGCTTTAGAAATTCCTTTAGGGGACCATCCAAGAATTTTTTGCTCGATCCTGTCAATTATAGATATGAAGATTTCTTTTTTGGATCGTCCAACCACCGTGGGAAGCCCAATATATTTCTGATTCTTCACTTCCATATGAATCCCAGCTGACGCACATAGCTCATCCCTCTTAGAAAAAGGAACCCCTACACTGAAAGAAATTTCTGATTTTCCATGGATGATTGACTATCCAGACTCCCTCTCATACTGGTGGATTGCTTGGAAAATCACTTGACATTCGTTAATTGTGGCTCTGGAAAAAAGGAGATAGTCATTGGTGAAGAAAAGATGCGACACTGGTGGGCCAACACGGCTGACATTTTCCCCATGAATAGAATTAGAGGATTCAGCCCTAGAAATAAGATTAGAAAACACTTCAGCCACCGGAATGAACAGAAAATGGGAGAAGGGATCTCCTTGGTGGAGGCCTCAAGATGGGGAGAATCCTCTGGTGAGCTCCCCATTGACATTGATTTTGAAGGAAACAGTCGAGATACAGTCCGTGACCAAATCTTTCCATTTAGCGCAGAAACCCATTTTCAGCATAACGACTCGTAGGAAGTGCCATTCCACTCTATCATAGGCCTTGGTCATATCCAATTTCTAGGCAATGGTTCCTCATTTCATGTTAGAGTGTGACTTCATAGAATGGAACACTTCATGGGCCACAATCACATTATCAGTGATCAGTCTCTTAACCATGAAAATGATCTGATTTACAGAGATAATATCAGGTATCCAAGGTCGCAGCTTATTGACAAGGATCTTTGAGAAGATCTCGTAAGAGACATTGCAGAGGCTGATAGGTCTAAAATCAGAGATCTCCAGGGGTTTTTTAATTTTGGGGATGCGGACAAGGACTGTTTCATTGATGGCAGCTGTAGAGACCCAAATCGTGACGTACATGGACATTACATTACTTTTTCGGAATACTTAATACATAACAAAAACAGACACACAAGGACCATAAAAGTTTAGTCTTTGGAAACTCGGAACATAATCTTCTAATCGTGGTGAAAGATCTTCAACATCTCCAATAAAGATCTTCCCCTTTTGGTTTTATTACATAAAAACATTCTTTAAATCCTGGGGAAAAAAATATAAAGGGTGAGCTCAAATGCTCAGTAAGGGTAATCATAGAGAACATAAAACAATCCATAAACATTTGAATGAAAAAACATGAACATAAAATCTAAACATCAAAATATTGAGAAAAGACATAAATCTTGGAAGTACGTAAGGAATATATCATAAAGGAAGATCAATCATGATAAAATGGTATGGGAATAAAACATGTAATTGTGGCATCCATTAAGCACATGTCATTATTTCCATAGTAGCCAAGGCATTGCTGCCTAGACCATCTTAGTGGACAAAGTCTCTTTCTGAATCGAGTTCACTCCTCATTCCAGTCATGTAACACTGAAATAGATTAACATATCGTTCCATCCATGTCTATCTCAAGAGATATAAATCATTACCCAATTCATTAGTGGGAGATATAGGTCCCACCCATCTCATAATGAAATCATTCTTTTGTGTTCCACAAAATCATAAATCATACATCATAGCATAACCCATGTAATATAATGGGATTCTTACACATCATGCCATGATAACATAATCCGTATAAAAAAATGGATATAATTTCATCATAAGAAGAATCAAACCATGTAAATAATGGATAAATTATACTTGAAACATAAAAATATTAAATAATGTCATTTTAGATGGAAAATATTTTTGATAAAACACTTGAAATGAAATCTTGAGGAAAATATCCTTTCTTCTTCAAAATCATTTTCTTTTCACAAAATGACATGCAATTTTAAAATAAAAGGGTTTTGTTGAAAATAATCATTCAATCTTGTATAGTAATCTTCATGAAAATGAGGCGTTATGAAACCGTAAAAATCCATTCACGCCGTATAAGTTAAAAAAACATTCTTCTCGTACTTTTGCCAAAAAGTCAAAAAAGTATCTCGTACGACAAAAGATTCCTTACATACCATGTAGTAAAAGTAAAAATGGATGAAAAGGACATTAAACATACATGAAAAAATTTCTAGAAAACATGTACATGGATGATATCAATAACATCAGTAAATATTTATGAATAAACAATCTCAGATAAGAGTGAGATTAGAATAGTTATCCCTTACCTTAGGTCTGATATGCTTCGTTCATATCCGAACCTCCTGTATAATGATTTAAATAATGTCATTGACTTATTAAAGAATCATATTCATTGTTATGATATCTTATATGGTTCACTTATGACTTTATATTACCCATTATTTTGTAAGTTCTATGTTGAAGTAGCGTTTTGGGTAAAATCGTTTTATTTATCGTACATGTTTGGACTTGTTGTTCTTGATATTATTACTTATATCCTGATTTACTTAATTCCAGAATATAAAACATGATTTATATGTAATATATATTCATCCTATACATACATATATATATATATATATATGATAGATCGATAAATGGAATGGAATACACCGTTCATGGAGATGGTAGACCGTACGTACGCATGAACGCTATTTTCGTTTCCTTATTGAATTGAATGGATTTAAGTAGATGACATACATATATATATATACATAAATCCAGTATCATTATTATGTCATATATTTCATGATTACTTATTATATATACTTTATAATCATTCATGAATCGTTAACATGGAGAATGAATCACATCGCGTCGTGGAGACGGTAGTCCGTACGTATGCACAAGCAATGATATCATTCCCATGATCGTGGAATTGTATTGAAGTGTATGTATAATATTTCAGAATAAATATCAAATTAAAATAATCATATATAGTTATTTATTTACACCACTATACCCATATAAGTAAGGTGGTGGTCGAAAACAGATTACACCACGGCGTGGTGACGGTATTCCGTACGTACGCACGTGCGGTGATTTCATTTTCCATAGGATGGATAGAAGGTGAAATAGGGTTGTTTCATATTTATAATAACATATCAGTATATAATTAATACTGATGTTATTACTTTATAATGATACAACTAAATAAGAAGAAGTAGAAGAAGAAAGAAACATGAGAGAATCGGAAAAAGAGATTACCTCTTCTTCGACGCACCTCCTTTAAGCTTCCTCTTAAGGATGTAGAGTTGGTCTTCTAAGAAGAAAAAAACCTCCAGAATGTTTCTAAGGAAGTGGAGAAGAGAAATGGGAAGGGGTTGGCCGAGATTCAAGGCTCAAAAGGGTGTGAAGAGAAGAGGGAAGGGGTGCCCTTTTTATAAGGGGGGAGAGGGGCACCTTTGGAAAAACTTAAAATATTATATTATAATAAAGTCATATTAGGTTTTTAATAGCTCCAAAATAATTTATT
Organism: Viscum album; assembly: GCA_963277665.1. Classification (NCBI taxonomy): domain Eukaryota; kingdom Viridiplantae; phylum Streptophyta; class Magnoliopsida; order Santalales; family Viscaceae; genus Viscum; species Viscum album. The sequence goes on from OY728126.1 coordinate 460,330,461, forward strand.
TAGAAGCTAAGTTGGGGATGGGCCGAAATCTTCTCAACCAATAGATTTTATTCAGGTTTGTGTCATTATATTAACCTTATCGTTTAGTTTTAACTCTTAGTTAATTAGATTGATATTTACCATGTAACTTTGTATTTTTATATTATATAGTTAATAAACATACCATATACATCCAAGAAACCCACCAGGGCTCCATTAATGATACACATATCAAGATATAAGTATCTTGGACGAACCATAGATTTTTACTAATATAATAACAATTAATAATATAATATTTGTTTTAAAAACTATTTTTTGTCCATTTTGACACTATTTGGTAATGGATTTTTCTGAAAATCATAAAAGAATGATTAGTTCGAAAAAAGTTAATTAATTTAATAATAACATGTCATATTAACCTATAAAATTAGTTTAATTCATAAAAAGTCTCAAATTACATTTATTTCGGTATTTATAACATCAATTATTTTAATATTTCATTATTTAGGTAATTACTGCATCACCATTGTGTCATAAAAAACATAAATTATTTAATGTCTAAAAATTAGAAATAAAATACCATTAGGTAGGAAATTTTTTTATATTTCTAATGAATATTTATATTTGAATTTATCTTATGTATAACCTTATATTAAAAATGATTTAGTTATTAATCGTTGATTTTATCTATTTTAACCCTTCTTTAAATAAATTAATAATAAATGTCCTCATCTAATCCAAGTGGACCTAAATGGTCATATTTTATTCCTAAGGTTTTATTTGGTCGAATTACACTTATCCAATAGAATTATGACATGTGTTAGGGTAATAATAATATCATTTTTACCCTTAATTACCCTATTTACTTTTATCTGTGGTAAATAAAAGCAAAAAGTTACTATTCACCAAGAATTATTTTCATATCATTGAACCACATTTTAGTCCTTGATATTAACCGTGTCTCTAGAATTTTCTAAATTCCACTCACATAAGCGGTAAAATTAGGTTTTATATAAATTTTCAAACTCTCCTAGGAGGTGGGTAAAAGACGGTGAAAAGTTCAATAAAATTTTATATATCTAAAATTATTATAAAATGACTCCAATGAATTAAATTGTACTTATATAAGTATTATGTATCAATTTTTACCAAAAATAAATTTAAATAAAATAAATAATTATTTCAATAAAAAGTCGGTTTTTAAATAGTATCCCAGTGTTTTCACTATTCATCAAAAATTTAATGTTTTCAGAAAAATACCAAAATTTTACCCTAGGCTAATTTCGATTTTCTAAATCCAAAAATGAAGTCCATTTTTAAAGATAAAATTTATAAAATTTCAAAAAAGTGGGTATTACTATTCATAACTACTAGTTTTAAAAATATTTTAATAGCATATCGTTGTTTAGTGAAACTCAGTATTGTGTACAACGCAACCTATCAAGGAAGGTCGTGATTGCATGTAAAGAAAGCTAAGATAGTGTTGTGTGAAGTGAAAGATTCATTTGATGATTTATATAACATAAAAACAAAATATTTCTCATAAAAATCTACGGTGTTACATTCTACCCCCTTAAAAAGAATTCCGTCCTTGAAATTCGCCACTTTGTGACAAACAAATGAGGATACCTCTCCCTCATCATATCCTCAAGCTCCCATGTAGCTTCTTCTAATTGGTGGTTCCTCCATAAAACTTTCACCAAGCAAGTGGTCTTGTTTTGTAAGACTTTTTTACTACGATCGAGAATCTCTATTGGTTGTTCTTCATAAGAAAGATTTTGCTCCAGCGGTACAACTTCTGAGTTGAGTACATGTGAAGGATCGGGTACGTACTTTCTCAGGAGAGATACATGGAACACATCGTGAACTTGAGAGAGATTCGGTGGAAGTGCCAATCGGTAAGCTACGTTCCCAACATGATCCAATATTTCGAAAGGACCGATATACCTAGGGCCCAGCTTTCCCTTCTTTCCAAATCTCATTATTCTCTTCCTAGGAGATATTTGTAAGACAACTTTATCACCCACTTCAAACTCAAGGTCTTTTATTCGGTTATCAGCATAACTTTTTTGTTGACTCTGAGCTTCTCTTGTGTGTTGTTGAATAGATCAGACCTTTTCTGCCATCTCATCAACAAGATCAAGTCCTAATAGCTTTTTTCCCCCAACTTCATCCCAGTAAATTGGAGTCCTGCATTTCTTTCCATAGAGAGATTTATAAGGAGCCATCTGAATACTGGAGTGAAAACTATTATTATATGAATATTCATCCGAAGGTAGGTGTTGATACTAACCACCTTTGAAATCCCTAGAGAATGCTCTTAACATATCTTCTAGAGATTGAATTGTTCCCTCAGACTGACCATCTATCTGAGGATTATAAGCAGTGCTAAAACTCGACTCTGTATCCAGAGCATGCTGAAGACTTCACCAGAACTTTGAGGTAAACCTTGGATCCCGATCAGATATAATGGAAAGTGGTACTCCATGTAATCTTACCACTTCCTTCACATATATCCTGGAAAGCTTATCCAGAGAGAAATACTCTCTAATACCAATGAAGTGTGAAGACTTTTTAAGACGATCAACTATGACCCAGATAGCATGTTACGACCCGTCCTCAGGGCTCGTGCCATGACTACCCCAAGCCCGCCTTCCATAGGCCTGGGGATGGCGACTAGCACCAAGGCGTAAATCCCGGTAAAAAGGGAAGGCATTGCCTTTGTAAAGTAAACAAACACCACAGGGCAAGCAAGCAGTAGAAGTAAACACTAAGTAAAAACTGAGTACAACAGCAAGTGCGGAAAAGTAAGTGGGCCAGAATACAAACCAAAACTGAAAGTAAAGTACAACTCGAAAGGGAAAACATCAACTGAAAAGTAAAGCCGCAGCGTCGAGCCATCTACTGGAAGTCCCACCTGAAGGGTGAGTACAGATAGCCTCCACAGCTCCTCGGGTCCAGCCGTCCGCTCCAAGTACGTCTCGCCCAGTGGTCCACCTCTAGGTACCGTCTTGCTCCGCAAGCCTCAACCACGATCAGCGTTGTCCGTTGTCTGCAACCAACACAACGTAGTGTGGGCATAGCCCATGCAGGGGTGAGTATAAGCTACTCAGTAGGGACCCTGAGACCCCCAATGGTCTCCCAGAATCCCCAAAGGAAAGATAGAATCACGAAGTAACATCCGACACTGCTTAGGTATATGCCCATACATATACCTAAGTCACCAATTCCAGTTCACTCCAACCTCCGATCCCATGTACAACCCAGTACACACAGGAAAAACACAACCCAATCCACACAGGAAAGAAAAACCTAATCCACAAAGGATAGCACAACACAATCCACAAGGAAAGAAAAACAGGATTCAAATCACATAGGTATACTTCTTCGTATGACGATAGAGATGATCATATGTAGCCACTGATTCATCTATGTCGTCGGACCCACAAAGGATCGATAGGTACTAACCCCCGCAAGACCCACACAGGATCGATAGGTAACTAACCCCCACAAAGACCAACACAGGATCGGACCCACACAAGATCTGTAGGCGATGGCTCACACAGAACTGCTGAGCACTGACCCACACAGGATCGGACCCACATAGTATCGGTAGCACTGATCCACGTAGGATTGATGAGTGTTGTAGTCGTCGCCGTCGAATCCACTGAGGATCCTTGTACAGTCGTCATCGTCGTCACAGTCGTAAACGTAGCCAGCTCTAGGGTTCCCGCACACAGCAAGCTCGTTCAGGAGGGTCCGCTCCATGAGCCGAGAGGCTGATACATCAACTAACACAAAGTCTGGATTTGATGTATTAAAAAGTTCCGTATCGTCAATAGGAACTCAGCGTCACAGATGGCGCGTCAATCAGACGCCCGATCTGGAAGTTATTGGCTTTTTCATCCTAGGGGACCAGTTGGTTTTTATGTCAAAACCAACCTGACCGTACTCCACCTACGTCCAAACCTTGGGTGGAGTAAGCCAAAATATTCGTCTCACTAAGAGGAATCCAACAAAGTCGATGGCAGGTCAATCGGACGTCCAAAGCTCAAGTTATGAGTGTTTCCGCTCCGAGGGCCCGGTTGGTTTCGTGTACGAACCAACTCGGCCGAACCAAAATATTCTGAAACCTTGATTGCGATATATCAAAATGACCGTCTCGATCCAAGGATCGCATCACAACTGACGGTGCATCGATCGGAGGCCCATAGCTCATGTTATGGGTGACCGACCAGAAGAGGTTCGGTATTAAGGGGTTCGGGCCCGGTCCGACCCGGCCCGATACCCCAGGGTCAGCCCGAACTGGGTCGACCCAAACCGCGTCTGGGTCCGACCCACTTGGGCGTGGCCCGGCCTGGGTGCGGCCTGGCCTGCGCACGGCGCGCTGGCCAGGCGCTCGGCCTTGTAACTGCGGCCCCCATTATGGGGGGCCGCTTGAGCAGGCCACCGGGGGTTTGTAACCCCCGACCTTCCCTTGTCCGGCCATCCCGCTCTGGCCGGCCAGCTTCTGCCGCAACGGACCAGCGATGGCCGGTCCCCCCTTGTTCCAACGCCGGCGGCCTTGAACCGGCCGCCAGCCTCCCTACTCCGCCGCGGCCCGGAACCGTCCGTGACCTTCGTTCGTCCGGCGCGGCGTGACAATGTCTTGCCCCTACGCCGCGACCCCGCTCTGGCCGCGGTGTCTTCGGGTTTTTCTGGCACGGCGCGACAGTGTCGCGGTTTGGTTCAACTTTCAAATTCATGGCTCGACGCCGCCGCACATCCTTGTCGCTCGTCCTTGCGCGGTGCAATGACACCGCATCACTTCCCTTCAAACCGCAATCACAAATATTAAAAAGGGAGTAGGTTCGGCCGTGTTTTTGCGGTCCGGCCCCCTCCCGTTAAATGATATCAACTGGTTTCAAAGAACGAAGATAGATGATGAAGAAAACGACGGTAGTAATCACGAAATAAAATCGCATAAAACCCCTACCTCGTCGAACTAGTTGGGTGTGGATTCGTCGTGGAGATAACCGTCGCGGGAAGAGGTGTCACGGAAGGAGACGTCGCAGAAGGAGATGTCGACCTCGGAGGAATCCGGCGTTCTTCGCGTTCTTCACGTTCTTCGTGTTCTTCGACGAAGAGGATGAAGAAACTCAAGTCTCCCTTAGCTTTTCTCCCAAATCTCTCAATCAACAAGCCTCCAACCCAACATTAAATAAGTCCCTTACTTATTTTATTAACACAACTTAAGGTTTGAAATTCAAAAGTTTGATTTAATCCACATAATTAATTATCACAAGTTGTCAAATTTAATGAAAGGTTATGGAAGGTTAGAGAAGGTGAAGGGGTAGGGTTCGTGTGGGCTCCACTACCCTCATAACCTCAAAATGGAAGTTGGGTGGTTTTCCCCAACTTCCACCCCAAGATTAAAACCACTTAGAGTAAAATAGAAATTGTAGTTAAATTTTATTTTAACTTCCACAATTTTTGTCAACTTCTCTCGTGAAAACGCAACTCCGGAAAAGGTTCTCCTAAGCAATTACCAGTGCTGCGAATCCATCGGTGCCCTCAGAATTCGATTCTGAGCATCAGTTCAAAAGTTAGAAATTTCTGCTCATTCGTTCACTGAACGTACCCAAGCTAAACTTCGGATAGAAATTCCGGGCACACTGGGCCTCAGAATCAAGTGCCGTCAGAAACTGCGTTCTTGTAAAATCCCAAAGAAAATTAAGAAAAAATTTTCCTTGAATTTTACGGGTCTTTATATTACTCCCACCATAGGGATTTACGTCCCCGTAAAGATACATCATAAGCTAGGGAAACAAATGTGGGTACTGAGCATGCATCTGAGCTTCCCGCTCCCAAGTGCTCTCCTGGAGATACCCATGCTGCCATCTGATTCGCACTAGAGGAATCGACCGTCCACAAAGGACCCGCTCCTGTCGATCCTCGATCTCCACTGGGACCTCCGTAAAAGTCACCCCATCATCAATGACTATCTCCCCATGGTCAATGATATGCATCAGGTCACGTACGTATCTCCTCAGCTGAGATACGTGGAAGATGTCGTGCACCCGGTGTAACTGAGGTGGTAGAGCTAGGCAATAAGCCACCTCACCAATCCTGCTGAGGACCTGGAACGGTCCGATGAAGCGTGGAGACAACTTTTCGCCTCGACCAAATCTCTGTAATCCACGTCGAGGTGAGACCCGCAAGAAGACGTGGTCGCCATCCTCGAACTCCAGTGGCCTCCGCCTCCTATCAGCATAAGACTTCTGCCAGCTCTGAGCTGTCCTCATCCGCTCTTGGATGATCTGGACCTTCACTGTCGTGGCCTGGACCATCTCTGGTCCCACAAGTGCTGACTCCCCAGGGTCTGTCTAGCACAAAGGAGATCTGCAAGGTCGGTCATACAATGCCTCGTATGGTGCCATCCCGATGGTGGAGTGGTAGCTGTTTTTGTACGAAAACTCCACCAAGGGTAGGTGGTCCTACCAGTTGCGACAAAAGTCGAGGACACATGCGCGGAGCATGTCCTCGAGAGTCTGAATGGTCCTCTCCGTCTGACCATCCGTCTGAGGGTGAAAGGCGGTGCTCAGACGTAGCTGCGTCCCGAACGCCTCCCGCAACCCCTTCCAAAGCCGGGAAGTAAAGTGAGCATCTCGATCAGAGACTATAGATGATGGAACACCGTGAAGTTGTACAATCTCCTGAAAGTAGAGACATCCCAAGCTCTCCACTGAGCCCTGCTCCCTAATGGGTAAGAAGTGAGCCGAATTGGTGAGTCGGTCGACAATCACCCAAATGGAGTCATGACCTCTGGAAGTGCATGGAAGTCCAGTCACGAAGTCCATAGATATCCCGTCCCACTTCCACTTTGGGACCTACAAGGGCTGTTCCAAGCCTGCAGGTACCTGATTCTCTGCCTTCACCTGCTGGTAGGTGAGGCATCGAGAAACGAACTCCGACACAGCCTTCTTCATGCCCAGCCACCGGTGCTATTGTCTGAGATCCTAGTACATCTTCACCACTCCAGGATGTACCGGCAAAGGAGAAGTGTGAAACTCTCTCAGCACCTCCTCCCGTAAAGCAACTGGTACCAAGGTACGTCCTCTGAAAAGGACGCCGTACTCTGCTCCAAAGGAGCAACCATCAGTTGCCTGACCAGAGGATATTTGTGCACGCCGCGTCTCACAGTCAGCGTCCCCACACTGTGCCTCTCTGACCCGTTACAGTAGTGGAGGGGTGACTGTGAGAGACTGAAAGAAGGAGGCTCTATCTCTATCCATGAAGGATATTTGCAAGGCGGCTAGCTGCTCTGTCGCCTCCTCAAGTAGCTGAATGCCTGTTCTCCTGCCGAGAGCATCGGCTACTACTTTCCCCTTTCTAGGAGTATAGACTATCTCAAAGTCATATTCCTGGAGGAACTCGAGCCATCACCGCTGTCTCAGGTTCAGGTCATTCTGGGAGAAGATGTACCTAAGACTTTGATGGTCAGAAAAGACTGTAAATCGCTCGCCCATCAGATAATGTTGCCATGTCTTCAGAGCGAAGACCACTACTTCTAACTCTAGGTCATGGGTAGCGTAGTTCTTCTCATGCGGCCTCAAATAATGTGATCCATAAGCGATCACTGCCCGCTCCTGCATCAGGACACATCCGAGTCCGGGCCCTGATGCATCGTAGTAGACTACGTACCCTACTCCCTCCTCAGGCAACCTCAAGATAGGGGCGCTGGTCAATCTTTTTCTTAGCTCCTGGAATCTCTGCTGACATCTGTCTGACCACACAAAGGGTTTCCCCTTATTTGTTAAAGCTGAGAGTGGTGCCAAAACTCTGGAGAAGTCTGGCACAAATCTCCAGTAGTATCCAGCTAGTCCCATGAAACTCTTCACCTCTGTCACGCTCCTGGGTGGCTCCCAAGCTAGCACTGCCTCGATCAAAAGGGCCCGCTCCAGTACTCCTGCCTGGGTCGGAATGCTGAGGGAGATCAGCGATGCCTTGATCTCATGCCTCAATCCCTGCTCAAGGGTCCGGGCCCGGATGAATGGGTCTCGTACCATGTCTGTCGAGTAGCGCGAGAGATCGGTAAATCTCGCTGAGTACTGGGCGACTGTCAAGCTGCCCTGCCGCAGTTGAAGAAGCTCCTAGATGCGCACCGCACGGAGGGTGGCTGGGACGAATTCCAAGCAGAAAAGGCTCTCAAAGTCCGTCCAGAGGAGAGATGCCTCGTTGTGCACCTAGAGCATCAAGATCCACCATATGTATGCTGCCGCGTGCAGTAAGCTCGCTGCGAGGATCACCATGAGGTCTGCTGGTGTCCTCACTAACCTGAAAACCCATACCACTGCCTCCAGCCAGTCCTCGGCTCCCTGGGGGTCCGTCTCCCAGTGGAACCTGGGCAGTCGCTGGCGCTGGAACTCGTGCAGTGCACTAAGGCGACGTGCATCGTCAGTGGCTGGGGTTGGTAGCATCGGTGGCTCGGCGGGTAGAGGTACCGTCGGTGCCTCTGCTGTCAAAGGGCCCTGCACCGAGGGCTCGTCGCTCGGTGGGCTGTCATCACGCACAACTCTCTGAACCCTAGCTGGCTGCCATCGTGGGGAAATCCTGAAAAGAAACAGGTGTGCCACGGTCAAACAGTACACCTGGTGAGCTGACATAAACTAATCACAAAGAAAACTTGAAACACACATGCAATCAATGTTTTCGTGCATTAAGTCGGAAATAAAAAGTCAGGGTCATGATGTATGGATACGTCAGCCGCCGCACCAGCACTGGACTCCCTAGACTGATTAACCACACCCAATACTCTTAAAACTATTGCTTCACTTAGAAAAAGATCAGAGTCCAGAGTTCTGTGGTAGAACCGAACTCCTCTGATACCAATTTCTCATGACCCGTCCTCGGGGCTCGTGCCGTGACTACCCCAAGCCCGCCTTCCATAGGCCAGGGGCTGGCGACTAGCACCAAGGCATAAATCCCAGTAAAAAGGGAAGGCATTGCCTTTCTAAAGTAAACAAACACCATAGAGAAAGCAAGCAGTAGAAGTAAACACTAAGTAAAAACTGAGTACAACAGTAAGTGCGGAAAAGTAAGTGGGCCAGAATACAAACCCTAACTGAAAGTAAAGTACAACTCGAAAGGGAAAACAACAACTGAAAAGTAAAGTCGTAGCGTCGAGCCATCCACTGGAAGTCCCACCTGAAGGGTGAGTACAGATAGCCTTTACAACTCCTCGGGTCCAGTCGTCTGTTCCGAGTACGTCTCGCCCAGTGGTCCACCTCCATGTACCGTCCTGCTCCGCAAGCCTCAACCACGATCAACGCTGTCCGTCGTCTGCAACCAACACAACGTAGTGCGGGCATAGCCCATGTAGGGGTGAGTATAAGCTACTCAGTAGGGACCCTGAGACCCCCGATGGTCTCCCAGAATCCACAAAGGAAAGATACAATCACGAAGTAACATCTGAAACTGCTTAGGTATATGCCCATACATATACCTAAGTCACTAATTCCAGTTCGCTCCAACCTCCAAGCACAAGTACAACCCAGTCCACACAGGAAAAACACAACCCAATCCACACAGGAAAGAAAAACATAATCCACACAGGATATCACAACACAATCCACAAGGAAAGTAAAACAGGATTCAGCTCAGACATGTATACTTATTCGTATGACGATAGAGATGATCAGATGTATCCACTGATTCATCTAAGCCGTTGGACCCACAAAGGATCGATAGGTACTAACCCCTGCAAGACCCACACGGGATCGATAGGTAACTAACCCCCGCAAAGACCCACACAGGATCGGACCCACATAGGATCTGTAGGCGCTGGCTCACATAGAACCGCTGAGCGCTGACCCACATAGGATTGGACCCACACAGGATCGGTAGCACTGATCCATGTAGGATCGATGAGGGCTGTAGCCATAATCGTCGAATCCACTGAGGATCTCTGTACAGTCATCATCGTCGTCACAGTCGCAAATGCAGCCAGCTCTAGGGTTCCCGCACACAGCAAGCTCATTCTGGAGGGTCCGCTCCACGAGCCGAGAGGCTGATACATCAACTGACACAAAGTCCGGATTTGATGTTTCCAAAAGTTTTGTATCGTCAACATGAACTCAGCGTCACAAACGGCGTGTCAATCGGACGCTCGGTCTGGAAGTAATTGGCTTTTTCGTCCCAGGGGCCCGGTTGGTTTTTAAGTCAAAACCAACCCGACCGTACTCCACCTACATCCAAACCTCATGCGGAGTAAGCCAAAATATCCATCTCACTAAGAGGAATCAAACAAAGTCAACGACACGTCAATCGGACGTCCGGAGCTCAAGTTATGAGTGTTTCCGCTCCGAGGGCCCGGTTGGTTTCGTGTACGAACCAACTCGGCTGAACCAAAGTATTCCGAAACCTTGATTTCGATATACAGAAACAACCGTCTCGATCCAAGGATCACATCGCAACTGACGGAGTGTCGATCGGAGGCCCATAGCTCATGTTATAGGCGACCGACCAGAAGAGGTTCGGTATTAAGGGGTTCGGGCCCGTTCCGACCCGGCCCGATACCCCCAGGGTCGGCCCGAACCGGGTCCAGGTCCGGCCTGCTTGGGCGAAGCCCGGCTCGGCCTGGGCGCAGCTCAGCCCGGCCTGGGCGCGGCGTGCTGGGCGCGCTGGCCAGGCGCTCATCCAAACTGTCGAGCCGTTTGAAGGGGGGGGGGCACCTGCCCCTGGCTTTTGTAACCGCGACCCCCATTATGGGGGGCCGCTTGAGCTGGCCACCGTGGGTTTGTGACCCCTGGCCTTCCCTTGTCCGGCCAGCCCACTCTGGTCGGCCGGCTTCTACCGCCATGGACCGACGATGGTTGGTCCCCCCTTGTTCCGACGCCGGCAGCCCAGAACCGGCAGCCGGTCTCCCTGCTCCGCCACGGCCTGAACCGGCCGCGGCCTAGGTTCGTCCGGCGCGGCGCGACGGTATCGCGCCCCTCTGCCGAGGCCCCGCTCTAGCTGCGGTGTCTTCGGGTTTTTCTGGCGCGGCATGACGGCACCGTGACTTGGTTCAACTTTCAAATGTGCGGCATGACGGCGCCGCACATCCTTGTAGCTCGTCCCTGCGCGGTGCAACGGCACCGTGTCACTTCCCTTCGAACCGCAACCACAAATATTAAAAAGGGAGGAGGGTCGGCCGTGTTTTTGCTGTCATGCCCCCTCCCATTAAATGATATCAAGTGGTTTCAAAGAACGAAGATAGATGATGAAGAAACCGACGGTAGTAATCACGAAATAAAATCGCATAAAACCCCTACCTCATCGAAGTAGTTGGGTGAGGATTCGTCGCAGAGATAACCGTCGCGGGAAGAGGCATCACGGAAGGAGACGTCGCGGAAGGAGGCGTCGCCCTCTGAGGAATCCGACATTCTTCGCGTTCTTTGCATTCTTATATGAAGAGGATGAAGAAACTCAAGTCTCCCTTAGCTTTTCTCCGAAATCTCTCAAGCAACAAGCCTCCAACCCAACATAAAATAAGTCCTTTACTTATTTTATTAACACAACTTAAGGTTTGAAATTCAAAAGTTTGAATTAATCCACATAATTAATTATCACAAGTTTTCAAATTTAATGAAAGGTTATAGAATGTTAGAGAAGGTTAAGGGGTAGGGTTCGTGTGGGTCCCACTACCCTCATAACCTCCAAATGGAAGTTGGGTGGTTTCCCCCAACTTCCACCCCAATCTTTAAACCACTTAGAGTAAAATAAAAATTGTAGTTAAATTTTATTTTAACTTCCACAATTTTTATCAACTTCTCTCATGAAAATGCAACTCCAGAAAAGGTGTTCCTAAGCAATTACCGGTGCTGCGAATCCATCAGTTCCCTCGGAATTCTATTCTGAGCACCGGTTCAAAAGTTATAAATTTCCGCTCGTTCGTTCACTGACCGTACCTGAGCTAAACTTCGGATAGAAATTCCGGGCACACTGGGCCTCGGAATCAAGTGCCCTCAAAGACCGCATTCTTGTAAAATCCCAACGAAAAATAAGAAAAAGTTTTCCTTAAATTTTACGGGTTTTTACATAGCATTATTGCCTTTGGATGTTTTAGGAAATCCGGTGACAAAGTACATAATGATGTTTTCCCATTTCCATTCGGGTATGGGTAATGGTTGTAACATCCCCTTAAACTTCTGTCTCTCAGCTTTAACTTACAGACAAACCAAGCATCGAGAGACAAATTCAGCAACATCTATTTTTATGCCATCCCACTAGAATTACTCTTTCAGGTCCCTATACATCTTCGTGCTTCCAGGATGAATTGAGAATGAAGAACTATGAGCCTCATCCAGCAGATGCTTCTTTAATTCGGGGATGGGAGGAACACAAACCCTATTCCTGAACATTATTATCCCATCATAATCAAGGTTGAATTCAGGAACATTTATCACCTTCTTTGGTAACTCTACATCTTCTTTCTATGCCTCTTTAATCTTCACACGTATAGATGGTTGAACATTCATTTGAGAAAGATAAGATTTTTCCCCTTCCATTATAATTCCAAGACCCATCCTTTGTAAATCCATAAATATTGGATCTTTTATGATCCTCATCATGGATAAGCTAGCATGGTCTTGTCAACTTAATGCATCTGCCACCTTTTTTTCTTTCCCAGGGTGGTAATGAATTGAGTAGTCTTAATCCTTAATCAACTCCAACCACATTCTTTGGTGCATATTGATCTCCTTTTGTGTGAAAATATAATTTAAACCTTTATGATCAGTATAAATATCACACCTTTCACCAATAAGATAATGCCTCCAAATATTTATTGCAAATATTAACGCAGATAACTCCAAATCATGAGTTGGGTAATTTTGCTCATGGATTTTTAACTATCATGAGGCATAAGCTATAACTATATCATTTTTCATGAGAACACACCATAGCCCCTTCTTGGATGCATCACTGTAGATCACAAACATTTCTCCACTATAAGGTAGTGTGAGTACAGGTGCACTGGATAAACTTCTTTTCAACTCCTTGAAATTCTCTTCACATTCCTCCGTCCACACGAACTTAACTCTTTTTCGAGTCAACCTTGTGAGTGGATTAGATAATCATGAAAAATCTTTCACAAAATGTCGATAATATCCAGCCAAACCAAGAAAACTTCAGATCTCAGTTACTATTGTTGGTCTCGACCATCTTTTGATAACCTCTATTTTTGTTGGATCCATAGATATCCCATCTTTTGAGATTATGTGACCCAAAAATGCAACTTTTTGAAGCCAAAATTCACACTTGGTAAATTTGCCATAAATCTTCTCCTTTCTCAGGGTCTTCAATATATTTCTCAAGTGATCTACATTTTCTTCCTTGCTCTTTGAATAGACAAGAATATCATTTATAAAGACTACCAAAAACTGATCAATATAGTCCTTAAAGACTCTATTCATCAGATCTATGAAGATTGCTGGAGAATTTGTAAGACCAAATGGCATCACTATAAATTCATAGTGTCCATACCTTGTACGGAAAGTCGTATTTGGTATATACTCCCTTTTGACCATTAATTAATGATTCCCTGAATGAAGATCAATCTTGGAAAAGTATTGAGCTTCACGTAGTTGGTCAAATAAGTCATCAATGCATGTGAGCGGATATTTGTTCTTGATAGTGATCTTGTTAAGTTCTCGATAATCAATGCAGAGTCTCAATGATCCATCTTTCTTCTTAACAAACAGAATAGGTGCTCTCCAAGGTGATGCACTAGAGCGTATGAATGTCTTATCAAGATTCTCTTGGAGTTTCTTCTTCAATTCCTACAACTGAATTGCGGCAATTCTATAAGGTGTCTTTCAAATAGGCAAAGCACCCGGTACTAGTTCTATTGAAAACCCAATGTCACGATTTGGTGGAAGAACCAGAAATTCATCCAGAAAGACATTACCAAACTCCCATACAATGGGCATATTCTTAATCGTGAGTTTCTCACCAACCATTTGTGATGAATAGCCTTCATTTAGTGGAATCCCGACCCATAAGATAGAATAAATTTCCACTGGAAGGTTATGTTAATCCTTGCATTGATAGACGATCAAATATTGATCTGGAATATGGAATGTGGCTTCCCTTCTTTGGAAATTGATATGAGACCCATATAATGAAAGCCAATCCATTCCAAGAATCACATCAAATTCCACTATAGGAAGGATCACATGATTTGCAGGAAGCACTTTCCCACAAACTTCAATTGAAGAAGAATTATAAACTTTTGATGCAACTATTTTAACATTAAGGGTTGTCACAGATAACTCAACATCTAATTGTTGAGGTAATATGGCGATACCCTTAGAAAATTATTCAGAAATAAAAGAGTGGGTGGATCCAGAATCAAATAAAACATTTTCTACTTTAGAGTGGATGGTAAGTGTACCTTTCACCACTTCGTTATCGTACTCCACATAGCTGATAGAAATTGCATGTGAATTTCCTTTATCTTTATCCTTAAGAGTTTGTTGATGTCAATCATCATCAACAACCCTTGTATTAGGCCATTGATTAGCATAATGCACCATTTCCTTGCACTTGTAACATTGAAGTGTAGGAGGTGCACTCTGTGTAGCCTTTTCTTTGTTCGCATCACTAGACATCTTCTTCCCATCATTGCGGCATTCAAATGCCCGATGACCTTCCTTTCCACATTTGAAACATTTACTTGTCCCTTTAAGAAAACTCCCTCCATGTTTCTTTCCACACTTTGAGCATAAGAGAAAACTCATCTTATTTTCAGTGTGCTCTTTAGATTTTCCTTTGAATTCCATTTTACTCTTCTTATCAAACACATATGACTGATGGGTTACTCCAATCTCCATCTCAACCTTGAGAGCACATCGAATAATTTCCTCATAGATATTGAAGTCCCTTATGGCTAACTCCCTTCGAAGACTTGGTTTTAAACCACTAAATAATCGATCGATCTTACTCTCAGGTTGGATAATAATACCAGAAGCGTACCTTGCAAGTCTTGTAAAATTTGCTTCGTAGGTACCAACATATTCATCATCCTTTTACTTAAGCTCAAGGAACTACTTTTCCATATTTGCTTCGAAGAATACGGGGTAAGTACTTACTAAAAAACAAGTTCTTGAACTCGACCCATTCCATGGATTCAATTTCATCTTGGGGACTTTTATTCTTAATTAGAGTCCACCACTGGTCTGATTCACCTTCTAAACGATAAAAAACTTGAATGACTTTATCATTTTCCGAACAGCAAAGTATGGAAAATATCTTTTCAATGGTACTGATCCATTGTTTAGAAAGAAGTGGATTAGAAGACCCATTGAAAGAAGGTGGGTGTTGCCTCATGAAGGACTCAATATAATATTGTTCCTTTCTCTGCTCATTTGGAAGTCCAGAATGATTCATAGCTTGCATAAGTATATCAATAAGATTTTTCACTCCATATCCCATAACATTGGTTTGTTCAGGAGGACAATCATTGCATTGTACATTACATTGATCAACACAGTTCTTTCGGGATCCATCCATCATCTAAAATCCAAAAAGAATAGTTTGAGAGACAAAAATCATGCTAGGGAAAAAACATAATAAAGGAGGAGTACCTTCAATATCTTACATCTTAGGTTTAATTCTAATATGATTACCCTAATTCTAGGAATATAACATATACTTATACTTATCCTTAGGGACATCCCTAGACATACCTTAGAAATATCTCTAGGGATCTCACTAAAGTTTTCTCATCCTAGTTTCCAAAGGTTAACTAAACTTTTCCTCTAATACCAACTGTAGAGACCCGAATATTGATGTACATGGACATTACATTACTTTTGTAGAATATTTAATACATAACAAAAACAAACACATAGGGACCGTAAAAGTTTAGTGTCTTTGGAAACTCGGAACGTAATCTTCTAATTGTGGTGAAAGATTTTCAACATCTCCTATAAAGATCTTCACCTTTTGGTTTTCTTACCTAAAAACTTTCTTCAAATCCTGGGGAAAAACATATAAAGGGTGAGCGCAAGTGCTCTGTAAGGGCAAGAATAGAGAACATAAAACAATCCATAAACATTTGAATGAAAAAACATGAACATAAAATCTAAACATCAAAATCTTGAGCAAAGACATAAATCTTGGAAGTACGTAAGGCATATATCATAAAGGAATTTCAATCATGATAAAATAGTATGGGAATAAAACATGTAATTATGGAATCCATTAATCATGTTATGATTTCCACAGTATCCAAGGCATTGCTTCCATGACCATCTTAGTGGACAAAGTCCCTTTCTGAATCGAGTTCACTCCTCGTTCCAGTCCTGTAACACTGAACCAGATTAACTTACCGTTCTAGCCATGTCTATCTCATGAGATATAAATCTTTACCCAATGAATTGGGCGGAGATATAGGTCCCACCCATCTCATAATGAAATCATTCTTTCGTGTTCCACAAAATCATAAATCATACATCATAGCATAACCCATGTAATAGAATGGGATTCTTAAACATCATGGCATCATAACATAATCCATATAAAAAAATGGATATCATTTCATCATGAGAAGAATAAAACCATGTAAATAATGGAGACATTATACTTGAAACATAAACATATTAAATAATGTCATTTTAGATGGAAAATATTTTTGATAAAACACTTGAAATGAAATCTTGAGGAAAATATCCTTTCTTCTTCAAAATCATTTTCTTTTCACAAAATGACATGAAATTTTAAAAGAAACATTTTTTTCTGAAAATAATCATGCAATATTGTATAGGAAGCTTCATGAAAATGAGGTGTTTTGAAACCGCAAAAATTAGTTCACGCCGTATAAGTTAAAAAAGCATTCTTCTCATACTTTTTCCAGAAAGTAAAAAAAGTATCTCATACGACAAAAGATTCCTTACTTACCATGTAGTAAAAGTCAAAATGGATGAAAAGGACAATAAAAATACATAAAAACATTTCTAGAAAACATGGACATGGATGATAACAATAACCCCAGTAAATACTTTCGAATAAATAATCTCGGATATGAGCGATATTGGAATAGTTATCCCTTACCTTAGGCCCGATATGCTTCGTACATATCTGAACCTCCTGTATAATGATTTAAATAATGTCATTGAATTATTACAGAATCATATTCATTGGTATGATATCTTATATGGTTCACTTATGACTTTATATTACCCGTTCTTTTGTAAGTTCTATGTTAAAGTAGCGTTTTGGGTAAAATCGTTTTATTTATCGTACATGTTTGGACTTGTTGTTCTTGATATTATTACTTATATCCTAATTTACTTAATTCCAGAATGTAAAACATGATTTATATGTAATATATATTCAGAATATACATATTTATATATATGATAGATCGATAAATGGAATGAAATACACCATTCATGGAGACGGTAGGCCATACGTACGCATGAACACAGTTTTCGTTTCCTTATTGAATTGAATGGAATTAAGTAGATGACATACATATATATATACATAAATCCAGTATCATTATTATGTAATATATTTCATTATTAATTATTATATATATTTTATAATCATTCATGGATCGTTAACATGGAGAATTAATCACATCGCGTCGTGGAGACGGTAGTCCGTATGTACGCACAAGCGATGATATCATTCCCATGATCGTGGAATTGTATTGAAGTGTTTGTATAATATTTCAGAATCAATATAACTTTACATTAATCATATATAGTTATTTATTTACAGCATTATACCCATCCATGTAAGTTGGTGGTCAAAAACAGATTACACCATGGCGTGGAGACAGTATTCCGTACGTACGCACGCACAGTGATTTCATTTTCCGTAGGATGGATAGAAGGTGAAATAGGGTTGTTCCATGTTTATAATAACATATCTGTATATAATTAATACTTATGTTTTTAATTTATAATTATACAAATAAATAAGAAGAAATAGAAGAAGAAAGAAACTTGAGAGAATCGGAAGAAGAGATTACCTCTTCTTCGACACACCTCCTTTAAGCTTCCTCTTAAGGAAGTAGAGTTAGTATTTTGAGAAGACCAGAACCGTCAGAATGTTTCTAGGGAAGTGGAGAAGAGAAATGGGCAGGGATTGGCCGAGCTTCAAGTCTCAAAAGCATGTTAAGAGAATAGGTAAGGGGTTCCCTTTTTATAAGGGAGGAGAGGGGCACCTTTGACAAAACATAAAATATTATTTTATAATAAATTCATATTCTGTTTTTAATAGCTAAAAATTGATTTATTTTGAAGATAAGGTGGGGATGGGTAGAAATACTCTCATCTAGTAGATTTTAAATAGGTTTGGGTCATTATATTAACCATATCTTTTAGTTTTAACTCTTAGTTAATTAGATTGACATTTACCATGTCACTTTGTATTTTTATAGAATATAGTTAATAAACATACCATATATATCCAAGAGACCCCCAAGTGGTCAATTAATGATACACCTATCATTATATAAGTATCTTGGATGAACCTTAGATTTTTAGGAATATAATAACAATTAATAATATAATATTTGTTTTAAAAACTATTTTATGTCAATTTTGACACTATTTGATAATGGATTTTTATGAAAATCATAACAGCTTTATTTTTTAGAATAAAGTTAATTAATTCAATACTAACATGTCATATTAACCTATAAAATTAGTTTAATTCATAAAAAGTCTCAAATTACATTTATTTGGGTATTTATAACATCAATTATTTTAATATTTCATTATTTAGGTAATTACTGCATCACCATTGTGTCATAAATAACATAAATTATTTAATGTATAAAAATTATAAATAAAATACCATTAGGTAGGAAATTTTTTTATATTTCTAATGAATATTTATAGTAGAATTTATCTTATGTATAACCTTATATTAAAAATGATTTAGTTATTAAACATTGATTTTAACTATTTTAACCCTTCTTTAAATAAATTAATAATAAATGTCCTCATCTAATCCAAGTGGACCTAAATGGTCATATTTTATTGTTAAGGTTGTTTTTGGTCTAATTAAACTTATCCAATAGAATTAGGACATGTGTTAGGGTAATAATAATAGCATTTTTACCCTTAATTACCATATTTACTTTTAACCGTGGTAAATAAAAGTAAAAAGTTACTATTCACCAAAAGTTATTTTCATATCATTGAGCCACATTTTAGTCCTTGATATTAACCGTGTCTCTTGGATTTTTAAAATTCCACTCACAGAAGCGGTATAATTAAGTTTCATATAAATTTTTAAACTCTCCTAGGAGGTGGGTAAAAGATGGTGAAACGTTCAATAAAATTTTATATATCTAAAATTATTATAAAATGACTCCAATGAATTACGTTGAACATATATAGGCAATATATATCAATTTTCAACAAAAATAAATTTAAATAAAATAAATAATTGTTTCAATAAAAAGATGGTTTTTAAATAGTAACCCAGTGTTTTCACTATTCATCAAAAATTGAAAGTTTTCAGAAAAATACCAAAATTTCACCCTAGTCTAATTTCGATATTCCAAATCCAAAAATGAAGTCGATTTTGAAATATAAAATTTATAAAATTTCAAAAAAGTGGGTATTACTATTCATAACTGCTAATTTTAATAATATTTTAATAGCATATCACTGTTTAGTGAAACTCAGTATTGCGTATAATGAAACCTATCAAGGAAGGTCGCGATTACGTGTAAAGCAAGCTACGATAGTGTTGTGTGTAGTGAAAGTTTCCTTTGATGATGTATATAACATAAAAACAAAATATTTCTCATAAAAATCTCAGGTGTTACAACAACAATGCTCGTATTCCTGGTCCAGATATTTTTTATCATGTTGCAGATGTCGGGACCAATAATGTGCCAGTTTTGTTTAAAAATAGTGCATGGAACCCGTCCAGTCCCAGGGCCTTAGTGGAATGAAGATGTTTCAGGGCCAGCCATATCTCGTCATCTGTCATATCTTTGATGAGATGCCTATTGATCTCATCAGTGATCACAGGTCAGATACAATCTTCCACCTCAGTGGACATGAAAGGGGTTCCTACAGTGAAGATGTTCTGAAAATAGTAAATCAAGGCCTCGTGGATACCATTGGAATCAGAAAAGTTGCATCCATCGGGTTGTAAGATGAAAGTAATAGAGTTTTTCCGACACCTGGCCGAAGATTTCTGGTAAAAAAATAGGGTATTAGCTCCCCCTCTTTAATGTGGTTTTCTCATGCCCGCATAGCCCAAAATCTTTCCTTGATATGCAGGGCTGTATCCAAATCTCTTTCTATGGCTCCAATCTTATAGAGAATGAAATTAGATGTGGGTTGTTTGAGGAGGTTGTTCAGTCTCTTTTCAAGGACCTCACAGTGCCGGTCGGGGTGGCGGAATATCTTATTGCTCCATGACCTCAGCTCAGACGCGACCGGTTAGAGATTACGACGAACATCCACATGAGTTCTTTTCCAGCATGATCAGATCACCTCTTCGCATTCCTGGTCTTTTGTCCAGAAGCTCTCAAACCAGAAGGTTCTGCTCAGTTGTCTGTTTCATTCTCCTCACATATAATCAATGATAATTGGACAATGGTCCGAACAGTTAAGGGCCATGTGGCTGATATGAAACATGCTAAATAGGTTAATCTAATAAGAGGAACCCAGAAGTCTATCAAGACTCTCTGTGATGCGGTTGCCTTCAGTATTGTCATGGAACCACATAAAAGGATTAATTGTGTACCCCAGATCGACCAGGTCCGCCCTAGAGACCGCAGCCATAATGTTTGACATCTAAGCTAAGGGTCGGATGATTCTGCCCCTCTTTTCCTTATGGAACATAATCTCATTGAAATATCCTCTGAAGAGGATAGGGCTCGGTAGATCTTGTTGTAGATTGAAAAGAAGATCCCATGACTTCACCTTATCATTATGGGATGGCTAGCCATAAAATCCCACAAAAGTCCAGGATGGGTGAGAGTCTGTCTGAATAGTTGCTGCCACATGGAGCGAGGAAAAAGAAGAACTTTTGACGTCGATATTTTCCTTCCAAAGGAGAAAGAGGACCCCCCCAAGTGGCCTTGTCTAGGAACTGGAAAAAAGCCTTGGAAGCCACACTTCAAAGCAATACCATTGGTGTCTTTGTTTCCCAGTATGGTCTCAGACGTGAAAACCATATTGGTGCGACTTTGAGCGCAATTGCGCTGAAGCATGCGAACCGTTCATGGGTTTCCAAGCCCACGACCATTCCAACATAAAGAAATCATTTCTCTAGGTGGGGATAGGTCTCACCCGCCGCCACCTTTGGTTCCACTATACTTGCTTCTTCATTTTACTTTTTCCATATTTTGGTGGGATTCCTCCATGATTGACATGTTTCGTATTTTCTTTTCCTAACCCTGGGTTTTCGGTCTTCCGCGTACCCATCACTATCACATCGTTTCACCCTTTTCCACGTTCAATGGGTTATTGGGCCCTGTATTGGAGATCCCAACATTCCATGGCCCTCCATTGTTAGAATTCCTGATGTTGTTGATTGTGGGTCAGGATCTAGATCTGGTGGTTCGACGTGCATCCGCATTGGCGTTGAGCAATGTGATGGTGATTCTTTCTGCAACATCGCCAACTTTATCGAGTTATGTCTTGTTTATGTTATGGAAATTAATTTTTTATACTAACCACATTCATTCTACAAGTAAAATAGGACCAAATTATATCATTTATGATAATCAGTTTTTAGTGAAACTTGTTGAATTTTTTTTCATAAATAATGGAATAGTTTAATAACATTTCTAATTTTTATCTCAAATATGTTATGGTATGGAAATTTTAATGAACAATGAATGTTATTCTAAAAAAACTTCTTAGTTTTATAATATTACATTTCCTATTTTTTCATCTTTTAAAAAACAAAATTAAATTGATTTACAAGTTACTTTGATACATCATTTTTCTTTTGGAGGGAAGAACACTTATTTAACCAAATGGCCCGAAGCCCTTCATTTTTATTGATTTTTCATAAACCCCATTTCATGGGATGAAGGGAACCCATACAAGGCCCATAGGGTTTTTGAGATTAAATGGATTTTAGAATTTAAGAGATTACATTACCCTAAGGTCTTAGGGAATTCAACCAGACTTTAACTACATGGAATTTCCCCTCCCCAACATATACATCGTGATGGTAGCTCTACACCTTCGCATTGCTGCCAGGATTGGCATCCCATGCAAGCATAGGCTTGTCCTGATGGTGTAGACATACCCTCCCATTCTTCCCAATAAATTAGGTTCGGCTCTGGTGAATACACTTTCTCTGAATCCTTATATAGGGCTCCTCATATTTTGTAGAGTCTTTCTGGGGTAACTACACTGATCACGTAGCTCGAAGGCACTGAGGGGGCCCGAAGGCCTTAAAGATGGCCCAAAATCTGTACTGACCTGATGGCCTAGGTGGCCCAAAGGTCTTAAGGACTCCAAGCCCAAACCAGTGGCCCATGGAAAATAGTTATGGATGCTACAATAATTGTAACATTAACTGCTACAATACCTGCTACAGTACCGCATAGTACCCTCATAGTACCCTCATAGTACCCACATAATACCCACACAGTACCTGCATAATACCAGCACAGTACCCACATAGTTCTCATAAAGTACTCCTATAGTACCCCTAGAAATATGCCTCATCCTAGTTTCGAACCTTGGTCTTGTGGATGCACTTAAGGAGCCCTCACAAACTGGGATGAGGCTCATGTGCAGAACACATAATGAAAAAATATAAAATATTAAATAAAACCAATTATTCTAAATTATATCTTAATATATTTTAAATGAATAAATTAAATAAATTATGATTCATCATATTATATATTGGTTCGATCAATCCAATCTCCTTGTAGATGAGCTTGATAAGGATCACTGAGAAGTATAAAATGGAGTCATTCCTCATATAGAAATGATGAAATAAGAAAACATCCAAAATCATGGGAAGGAAACTCATATATATACACATTTCAAGTGCCATTAGATTAATATATCAAGATAAATAATAGCTAAATATGTATATAACCTTTCTGTTTCTATGAATGAATTTATGTTGCACTTCTATCTCATAGTATTGTCACTCATTTTATAAGAATTGAGGACACTCCTAGATGATCCAAATATTTCATAATGTTTTATAATAATGATTAATGTAGAAAACCATTCATAAACATTGACCATAAATAATTAAATGAATAACTACTTAAATTATTAATATTCCATCATTAAAAATTACTTTGAATCATTATATCATGATATTCAACTGATATATAAAATCTGAATCTGATAAACATCAAAGTTGATCGATATCATATAGTACATTCATTTTCATACACTAAACAATGACATGGTTACCCTCCCAATGTCATAGTTTTCAAAAGTTCAAAAGCTAAAATTATTTAATCCATTATTTCATTGTTTGATCATTAGATCATATTTCCAAACCCCCTCTCAATTAATCTCATCATAAATATAATCAATTGGTTCCTCAACAATTGGTATCTGAGTGAGGTTAACTTAGAATGTTATTTCATATTTGTTAAAGTTTGAAGTATAATGTTTGAATAAGAGTTGGGTTATAGATTTGATATGTTAAATTAATTGCATTAATTTAGTGAAAAAAAAATTTATTCCCATATTTAACATGATAAATTACACAACATCCAAATAAGTAATGTTTTTATGGTCGTTTTTATTGAATATTTATATGGTTAATATTGTTGCTAATGGATAGACTATAGTTGTTGAAGATGTTATGATAATATTTATTTATATAATGAATCGTGATAATGATGTTTGTGTAAAGATTATTTTCATATCCTAATTTTTAAATAATGAATTGATTAAATTTTTAATGATTAATATTGGATTTTTTTTAGAAAAGTTGAATAATATCTATGATGGAAATGTAAAAATAATAGAATAGAAATGAAAAATATAGGTTTCCAAATTAGATTATATTCATATGTTTTATGGTGAAATATATAATTGATTCTTTATTATAGTCAACAAAGGGTTGAGATCTTTGATTTTTTTTCAGAATTTCTAAAAAATCCATGGGTTTCAAGAGGATTATATTTATCTTTCCGGATAAATTATACACCAATGTCTCATTGAATGAAAATAATTATTTAAATATTTTCTAATTAGTACAATTTCATTTTTATTGATATCATTTCATATAAAGAAAGGTTACTTTTAAAAAATATGAATATAGATAATAAAAAATTAATGTAAAGCCGTAAATCATGATAAATTGTTAAAATTAAGTCAATATTGAAGAAGTAAATTCACTCTATAATGGATTCACTAAGATAAATTTTGATGAACTCATGTCACTTATCTCAAGGCATGTTCAATAATATAGTGAAAAATAGGATTATTTGTTTTTATTGAATTTTTTTAATTTGAGTAGATGTGAACTATGCCTATATATTTCCAAATATAGAAGAGGATAAAATTGATGATAAGGGTGATTGTAATAACATGTATCCAATTTTCAAAAAAAATGCTTTTTTGATTTAATTTTGGTAGTTGAAGGCTATATATAAATAGATATTTTATTTTATTTTACTGATTTTGATTAAGGTAGTGATAATTATTTAGGTTCTAGGATATTTAAATAGGGTATTTAGTGATGTTAAGATGATTTAAAAAACATGTAAGTGAAATTTGTGTCATTTAGAACATTAAAATTTCAAGGAGGTTCCTGTTAATGTAAAAAAATAACTTGTTAATCTATCTTGTGGGGTTGTCCCAACTGAATTTTCATCGGGTGATTGGTGAAGCCTATTTATATTTTTTTTAAACGAAGGAAAAAATATTCATTTTTTAAAATTTCTTTTTTAACCCATGTTTGGGTCCACTCATCCTCATCGCACTCCAGACATCGAAATGAGTGTTATTTTAACTCTTTTCCATTTATTTTTTGTCCCTTAAATCCCACTTCATCTAGATATTTTTTGATTGATTTAACAAAACAATTCAAGGAATGTTATCTTCTTTATTCATAATCTACTAATCTAATATCCTCTTATTTGATTTATATTTTATGGGTTGGGGATTTAAGACTAAAATTTTACCAAGTTATATTGAAATCACCATAAGGTAAATGTATTTATTATATGAGAGTTAAATAATGTTATTAAAGGGTGATTCCTTTCCATTAGTCACTGTTTTGACATCAATGAATTTCTTATAAAATTATTTTTGTAATTTTTTTTAGGGTTGAAATTTAGAAATATTTAGAATATATATAATAGGTATTTTTTATATTGGGATCTTAGGACTTTATTCGGAGTTATCTGTAAAATTTTATATTTGTTTTTGAGTCCATATATCATTAGTGTTTGGATAGTTGAGTTGAATTTGTTATGTAATATCATGAATTGATTTTATGAATCTTATTAGTGATTAGTTGATTATCATGAGCTTGTTTATGGATTACTTTGGTGGATGGTCTCAACCCCCCTTAGGTTCTCATGTCAGGAACATTGTTTTAAAACATTGATGAATCCATTTATTATTTTAGAAATATAATATAGTGGTTTTGATAAGTTTATTATGATTACATATATTTAATTTTAATCATGTATATTATTCATGATATTATAATTGTTTCATTCCATTCAATTTTTCTTTATAACATATTAATACATTTATTAGGCATTTATAATTATGATTATTCTTCATGACCAACGTTTTTAATGAAATAATTGAATATTAATTTTTATATAAAAATTAATGTTGGTTGAGTATATTTACTTATATATTAACATGAATACCTATTATTGTTTATGTTATACCTGACATGAACAATGATTACTTCTTGATTTTTGTTTTTATTAATATGTTGTTTATGGTTGAAAATTACCCAATATTTTTCTAAAATTTGAAAAAATAAATCATTTCTATATATACAATATGAATTAATTATATGTAAATAAAAAACGTAACCATCCCTTACAAGGATTGATAAGTGGTAATATATTCTATTGGTTTTCCAAATTAATCCTTATTTTATATTAATTATGAATCTTGTCAAGCCATTGTTTGTTAAGTGAGGGTAACTTAGTAAATCACATACCAGTCGTGAAAAAGTTGTCTTACATGGTGAATTATAATAACCATTAAAATATACTCTAGGAGATATGAATTAATTTCAAGATAAATTCATTTTTTTTATTCCTTATCATTTATTTACTCAGTATGTATTTCATACCTTTCCATTCTTTTGTGATTAGTCATTGAAATTATTCCATGGAATCTTATGTAATTTTGTGTTAGTTCTCTCTCATTATAATTTATTAGATATATTTGTGTGCTAGGATAGTTCAATTTTTTTATTATATGGAATAATGATTATAATGCTGTGGTAATTAGATAATTGGATAGTTGATATTGGTGAATTTGTGAATGGGTTTTTTCTAGGTAGCAGTTTGATAGAGAGTGTGACTTTGGTTGTGTGTTGAGATTAAGGAATGTGAGTGGGTTTGTATTTTGAGATATATCCAGTAACATTATAGGGATTTGTGAGGATAATAACATGTGGTATCTTATGGTGTCTATTTAGGATATTGATCACAATGAAAATTAGGTTTTAGGATTTGGTGTTATTAATTTTTAGAGATACTTGAAGTAATACATGTTCAGTGAACTTATATAGTCTGATTGGAGGATATATTTTGGTATTTGAGAAGTATGATATAATGAGTTTTGAAATGGGTTATTTAATGTTGGTTATACCAATGTGGGTGTACCATCATTTTATAGGAATATTCTATAATTATTTCTTTTTTTGAACTTATACGGTTATACTAAATTATAATAATGACCTAGATTATTGTGGGGGTATATCTACCTTTGGTAGTGATCCATACCAATTATGGTTTAACATAAAATATTTTTTACAGGGGAAATTTATTTAGATATTATTAATATTGTAATTATACCATGGATAATGTGGTTTATTTCCCTAAAATTGGTACATTTATGTAATATTATTGATGGCTTATGTGGTATCCTCTAGCTATTGATAGTTGTGATGAAATATATATATGATTTTATTATTTACTATGAAAAGATAATCCTACTAAATAATAATGGACATATATATATATATATTTCAATATCTCTCCCTCCCACTCTTAGTCTGTTTATGTAAACATAGTTACATTCACTCTTATAGAGGATGATCAGTTCTTACCATTTTTGGATTCGGAGTTTGGTTTCAAGGAAAGTGTGGATCTTCCTGGGGGTATAAGAGTATTCTAGTTTTATTTAATATTTATAAATTATGAAATTTGGAATATTTATATATTTTAATATTTTTTTTCTATTTAGATTATAAATTAACTGGATACGTGTACATGCATCACCTGATTATTTAAAATTATACGTTTTGATATCTCTTAGTGGTGACTAATGAGTCTTTGTACTCACACCCTGTTTGTTCACCTGAGTGTAAATATATCTTCATTAGTTTTAATTCAAATAAGAAGATAGTTTCTTGGATTATTTTTATGTGTAAGGGAATTTGTGTTTCACTATAAGTGTATATTTCATTTAGGTAAAATATTGAGGCATGATATCATTAACAGAAGGTTTCACTGACTTATCAGTATATTGTTTAGTTTTATTATATTAGAGTTGTCTATATGTTATATTATCATTATTCATGTGTTTTTTCTCTGATGTTTGGTTTTTAATATTTATACATATTAATGGTATAATTTTATATAATTATATAATTATTATAGGTACCCCTAGTTTATGAATATTGCTTTGGGAATGTATGGTATATAAATGAATCATGTTAAGTTTTTATTATATTCCTAAATTAACCCAACTAAGAATTTTAAGAGGTAAAATAATTCCTAAATGATTGAATTATACCTCAACCCCAGTCACCGATCCTTAGTGATTAGGGAATGTGATTATGGTACATGATAGTTAAAAATATATCACTAGAAATTTTCAGTCTTTTCATTCAAGTCATATTAGAGAAATATCGAGTATTTGGAATAGTGGCCTATATGATATATGAAATCAAAGACTCATTAAGTAATACATATATATTCATAATAATCATAAATATGATGGAATGTTGAGTTTATATGAAGATTTTAGTTTTGGAACATTATGAATAACATAACACTTGATTTGGATATTCCATGTACAATAAATAGTAATATGGACAAATTCAAATGGTTCCATCGATAGTCAGATTTGTGGTTGATCATATATCATCAATTGGAAACTATAAAAAAATATGTTATTATGAGTATTATGTGAATTTTTATAGATTATGACTAAAATCACTATAATACTTATACTAATTAAAACTCAAACAAAAATAGATAGTGTATTCCAACTTATTTATTGGCGAAAAAATATATTAATATAGGTATTTATGTGATTACTTTATCATTGTTTTTATGATTAAATATTTTTTTCTTACAATGGGAAAATGTTTTTCTATAATGATTTTCTTTATGACTAACATTTTATAATAGATGATAAATAAGAACTAAATCATTTCTGGTTTGCTAAAATCTAGCATTCTAAAAGTTGTTTTTGTTAAAAATTGTAAATTTAGAATTTTAATTTTATAGAACGAGTTTTTTATTATCATCTATATTTTGAGTTGATTTGGGTTTGATTGGTTTTTTATGTATAAATCAAATAAATTTTAAAATTTAGTGGCAAGGAAAAACTGGTTATTTTTAGGCGATTCCTATGGTGGGGAACGTCCTAAGGTTAATCCTGGTTTGATTTTCAATATTTAGGAATAACATGTATATTGGTAAGTTATTTTTTTATTTATATTATTTAATTTATTAGTGTATTTGGGTATTAATATATTAAAATTAGAATAATAAATATAATTTTTGGAAATTATTTAGATTTATATGGTGAATTGGTGACCATGATTGGTTTAAATATTTGAATGAGTGATCAATTTGTATTTTCAAGTAAGAAACACATTCTGACGGTGAGTTTGTAATAACCTGTATCCTCATTTATTTTAACAAAAGTCAATATTTTGGATTTAATTTGGATTATTTAATGTGAAAAAACCTGTAATCTTTGAATTTTTTTGAATTTTGAACAAGGACATGATCATTTTTAGTGTTTTAGGATGTTTAATGTGAGCATTTAGAGATGAAAAGATGAATTGAAATACCCTAAAGTGATATTTGATGTTTTTAAAACATTAAATGTTGATGGAGGTGGATATATGTGGCCATAAAGTAATTGATAGCCTATCAATGAGTACTTAGTATTCAATCATTGAGGATGTCCACATTAAGCTGCAACTTAGTGGCTAGTTGTCTACCACTAGGTACTCCGCAGTGCCTAGGTTCATTTTTTTAAAAATAAGGGTTGATTTTTTATTTATCTTTTTTCGTTTTTAATACATTTTTTCCGATTCCATTAATTTTATATCACTCAATCCATCTAAATGAGTGGAATTTCCAATTTTTTGCCCTCTCTTTTCCTCACATAACACCTCCTTAATCCACAACTTATTGGGTGAACATGGATTTCTAAACCAAGTCATATTATCTTCTTTATTCCTCCTATCCTCTACATCATACTTCTTAATTCATTCTTCTAGTATGATTCTAGGATTTAGGATTGAGATTTAACCATATTATGGTGAAATCACCCCATGGTATATAGGGTTATTTTTCATTAGTTAGAGAAGGTTATTAAATGTAAATTCCATTCTATTACCAAAAGCTTGGATGTTAATTAGTTTTATAGAAAATTTTTCTAGAAATATATTTGGTTAAGTTTAAATTTTATATTATTTTAAATATATATTTTGGGGATTTTTCATATTTTTTACTAATGAGTTATTTATGATTTATTTTGGGATATTCAACATAATTTTTTCGGCAATTTATTATAAAAGTTGGGATATTCCAGTTAATTTATTATTGAATTTGGTTAATTAACTCTAAGAAATTATTTGGTTATCATTTTATTATAACAATATTTCCTATGGATTTTTCAGGTAGGTGGTCTCAACCATTCTCAGGATTATTTTGGAATTACCTTTATTTCTCCTTCCAATTTGTTTTCATAATATAAATAAATTTAATTGATGACATTAGAAATATAAATGAGAGGGTTTTTATATTTTTCCATTAAATTATAACCCATATTTTAGTTATAGTGATATTGTTAATAATTTTATGGTTGTTGGTATGTTTATTGTTTCATTCCATGTGGTTTTATTTTGAAGCATGTTAAACCACTGAATAATCGTACACGATTATGTTTATTATACATGATCAATGTTTTTAATTAAATATTTAATAGTTTATTTTGATATAAAAAGGACTGTTGGATGATCATGTTTATGTATATATTACCATGAACACCTCTAGTTATTTGTGACTTACCTAACATGGAACATGACTACTTATTGAGTTGAATTTTAATTGATATTTTGTTTATGGTAAATATTATATCAAATTTTTTTATGAAATTTATAAATAATAAATAATTCTCTTCATATAAAACTTCAATGAATTATAATTCAATAAAGAACACTTAACCTTCAGTTAATATTTCACATCACTAGTGAAGTAATAGTTAGGTTATATGGATAGATGATAAATGTCAAACAACTTTTTAAAAAAGGATTTTTTTAAATAATCTATAGTTTAGATTAATTATCTAGAATGGAAAACCATTATTATATATATTTGTGAAACTAAGTAAATTAGGTATGAGTTTTATATAAGTAATCATACTTTATGGTTTAAGATAACCAATCTTATAATATTATTTTTGTTATATGAATTTCTCTCAAGTTACTTCATTTACTATTCTTCATTCTATTTTGTTTACTTGTTAGGTCTCCCATGCCTTAGGATTACCTTATGATAATAATGAGAAATTAATAATGTGAATATTATTCTATTTGGGATTGTTTGATCTCATTAGGTTTTCTTATAGATCTTTATCCACTCGGTTTGTTCCATTTTTTCTTTTATTATAACACCTCATGATTCTACTTTCTATTTTTTCCATTAAATAATTACTTTATTGAATAAATTATTTCTCACATAACAGCAAACTAAAATGAACAAAAATAAATTTTTCTGGGGGAAAATATTATAATGTGAGATAGAAATTAATACATTAAAAATATGAAATAGGAAGCATCTTTATTAAAATTAAAAGAGGAATAAAAGTACGTGAAAATAATAAAACAACAAATATAAAATCTTTATTATTGAGGTCTTTTATTAAAGATAAAAACCCAAATTGAGACTATGAAAATAAAGAAAATAATTAAAAATATAACATGCATGATGATAAAGAATTAAATTAATTAGATAAAAGATTCTAATAAAATATCAAGTATTCTATATATGAGTAAAATATAACCATCATATATATGGTCATTGGATATATGATTGTTCGGTTTTAATATATACAATATGTATATTTATGTGATGTAATTTTTAGTAAAAAATTGAAAATAATATGATTATATAATTAAATAAAAATATAGTATTTAATTTAAATTATTTATTATAAAAATATATTATTCAGGTGTTACATATTATTATTATTATTATTATATTATTTTTTTAATTAAGGAATGATTTTATTATTATTGAATAATTATTTTATGTATTTATTAAAAAAATATTTTAATTCCCATGGATTTGTAAAATTAAATGGTTTTAAGATGAATAATAAATTTTATTAGGATTTGGTTGTAATTATTTGATTTAAAAAATGATATTTTACAATGAAAATATTTTTATGTATTATGTTTGGTTATTATAATAAATTAAATTGATCAATTTTGAATGATGAATAAAATGTAATGTTTCAATTTATAAAGAACATATTAACACTCAATTAAATAATTATTGATATGAAATAGGTTTAACAGAACATAATGTTTTAAATGTAAATTTTCTATAAAAATTATATATATATATATATTATGATTTTTTTTGAAATGTAAAATTATCATTTTCTAAATAAAATTTGTTTAAATGGAGTCCAAAATTTGAATAAACATTTGAAATTGGGAAATATTGGTCATTTTATTTGTTAGTAAAATAATAATTACCTTATTAAATAATTAAAAAAGGTAAAATGGGGTAAAAAGAGATAAATTATCATGGTTTTAATTTTTAATTGATATGATATTGATGAATTCTTTAAGTGATTTTAAGATGTGGGAGGCAAATCTATCTTTCTCAATAAAATTTTATTACCTAACTAAACTGACTCACCGATGAATCCATCATTACCCTTCAAATAAATTAATTTTCAAAATAATTATCCCACATTTTTACATATAAAAGATGTTCTCTTTCACCCACTTGAAACCACCTATATACTTCAAATTAATCTAAAATATATGAAACTTTTCCTGCTCTAAAATGTTTTTTACCTAAATTAATTTTCTAAACTATTATCCCACATTTTTACCTATAAAAGAAGTTCTATTTAACCCACATGAAACCACTTATATTGTTCAAAATAATTCAAAATACTAGAAAAATTTCCCTCTCTAAATTATTTATTATATGTTTAGTTGCTTGTTATTCCAAGAAAGAAGCCTAAATCCTTCATTCTGAAGCATCCCATAGTGGGAGGGAGAGAATTAGTCAAATTAAGTACCAAGTTATTAACTATATTTTTTTAATTTTTATTTTCTAAAGTATTTATGAACATCATTCTATACAATATTTATGTTATATTAAAATCATTATTTTTTTAAGAAATTGATATTAATATTATATATCTCTATACTCTTACTCTTTAATTAGTATACCATGTTCTTGTTTGGGTGATCATAAAATCCTCCACAAACGATTTTATAATATCATCACTATTTACAATATGAATGAGTTTTAGAAATTAAGGAGTAATTTTTTTCATTAATATGGTCTTGGATGTATAACCAAAAAAATAATGGTCAAATTGGAACTAAATAAATCCTTGAAGCATAATTATTACACAAACATGGATAATTTTGGAATTTTTAACTTGTAATCTAGGAAGAAGGATGAAAATCACCATTATGAAACATATATGATACAATCCAAATAATTAACACTTGATGATGAAAATAGGAAACATAAAACTAACATATGTCTAGTAAATGATTAAAATTTAAGAGTATAAGTGATTAATATGATTTTATTTATTATTTAGGAAGATAAATTTATTTTGAAGAATTCAATAGTAAAGGTAAGGGTTTCTTTTTTATCTCATTTTCATGTCAAGATCCTATATGAATTAATTTAAAACTATGGATGTTATATATTATTTCTCAATAAACCCCTATCTATTTTCTAATCATGTGGTTATTTCTAGGGGTTTTTTATATTATTACAATTTAACCTCTCTTGGGTCCATCATTCTAAAATGACCAACAAGATCAGTAATATAACTAATGGAGGGGGTGGATCCATGATTATGAGTTCATTTTTAAGATTTTTCTTAAAAAACCTAATGTATTTGTTAATATGTTATTTATATTCACTATCAACATAACCAAAAACTAAAACAAAAAGTAATATTTGATTTAAAACCTTCACATTTCAATATGGAAGGCAAATCCTCTACATGATCTAGGTTTCACCGAGACCTTACAACCCACTAACATCATCATTTAGGTACAAATATATATAGAATATGATTCTAAACATAATACTTGTTTATAAACTGTACTTGAGTGGTTCCCACAATATTATAATGATATCTAATTATATTTCAACCATAATAATTCCTTTAATTGAACATGACTTCCATAGTGTTTTCTCAGTGTTGTTTTGTCTTCTTCCATTTAAAACTATAATATCATTGGTTTTGTTTATTATTTCTATGATAACTACAAAAAATCTTATAAATAATATTTATCCTTATAATATTCTCAACAAATTTAGTTGAGATCACACTCTTCTCTCTGTTCTCTTATTCAAATCGTTGTCTAACACCTCATGCATGCACAATAAAATATATTTCATACACTATCATAAAGTCCCATTTTAGTTTGAAATTAAAATTAAAGTTGAAATAATAAACCAATTATAAAATAATTATCATATATTTATCTTTTTATTAATTATTTTTTCTTCTTATATTCTATTCTAGGTCACTGGAGAATATCAATAAAGGATACATCAAGACTGAGCAGTGACACTATAACTGCTTCTTCTTCCTTCATGTAAACTCTTTCTTCAACTTGTAATCCTTTTTATCCTTTCACATGGATAGAAAATAATTTTGTGATATTTAAGAATTGATTATTTTTTTTGAATTATCCCACATAATTTTATTTTACCTAAATAGTTATGAAAATTTAAATTTAAATTCGAAAAAACACTTAGTTTTTTAAAAACATTTTAATCGTATCCAAGTGCAGATTAATCAAGAAAAACAATAGAATCACACAAAAATATAGTAAATTGACTCTCACACTTATATATATGATTAATAAACTAGTCGAAATGACTTATAAACGTTCCAAAAAGACTCATACACAAATCCAAGTACTCATTCAGATCTCAAAAAAATAGTCATATGCAAGCTAAGAATGAATCATATGGTCTCAAATGATGACATAAAAACACACCTCAGACTAATCCCATTTATATATTAACTATAAATTCTATAAAATATAAAAATACATATAGATTTGTTAAAAATTCTTATAAAAAAATTCCAATCATCATTAGACACCCTATAATCATTAGAATGAACTTCATATCAAATTAATCCTCATACATCACCAGAGTTTGAACAAGATTTATCTATTCAGAACAAAATTCAACACAACAACAACATAAAAATTAACCTTATATAATATTTATTCTATAGATAAACATCTTCAATGAACATGGGTATTCCACAATATACATAAATGATAAACAACATCCAAGTAGTTTTTGGACTCAAAAATCTCCCCCTCTAGATTTTTTTGATAACCAAGGATTAAAAATCACATTAAAACTCAAACCTCATATTAATGGTTCATCAATAAATAATTAAATGTATTATTGAGTGATCTTGGTGTAAGAAACATGAACATTGATAAATAATATAATTATATCCATGAAATAGAGACCTATATTCAAACCATAATATTCTTTGATTCTCTTAAAAAAAATTGAGAAATATAAAAATTTCTCATCCTTTGATACATATTGAAAATTCATATGCGAATTGATCACTTGTTCATCAATCTATATTTCATCATTTCATGATTGATATGAGAGTTTACAAATTCTTCTTCCATCAATATATTATCATCATTTTATATTTTTTCCCATCTTAAAAAATTTATCTATAGAATATGTAACAAAAAAATTCCTTCATATACTTTAATAAACTATTAGAAAACACCACTCATGCACAATTCAGAATTTATAAGTTACCCATTTTAATAACTCTCTCTTATAATATACCCCCACAATAGATCACTCCCATAATTTTTAATGTGTTGGATTTTATGTGTATTATTTTTAAATATTATATGGAATTATTATAAGACCAATATCGGAGATGACATGACATTCTGAGGCCCGGTGAGCCCGGAATGGTGGTTTAAACTTTTTATGTTAAGTGAGTCGATGTGTGTGAGAGGTTGTGGTATTTTGAAAATAGTTACTCAGATTAAAAATTTGAGGGTACCATTGCATATGAGATGATGAATTTACCTAATAAAGGGCCTAACCTTGATTGAAACAGGTTAAGGTAAAAAGTTAATTTTCAGACCCTTCAATAAAAATAAAATATAATAAAAAAATTTAAAGGATTATTTTATTTTATTTTCAAACGTTCATTTCAGTGCAATGACGAGGAATCTATTTTGATAATTAATGACACAATATAATGAATCTAAAACAAGAACTCTGAATCATTAATTCCACAGTGTAACAGAACTCTGAAACATATTCCCTCCTTTTAATAGGTTAAATGAAAGTTGATCGTTAGAAAAAATATGAGAGAATATCTGGGAAATTCTTGGAGCCTTGGAGAGAACTCTCGACAACGAACAATGAAGAATCAATAGCACGAATTGCAACACCATCAGAGTTGATATATATTAGCAGTGATGACAGCGTGATTCCTTTGTCAGTAATTGATCCCTTCTCATGGTAGGGGTTATGTTCAATGTTTTTTTATTCCCCATTCATTGAATTTAATGATGAACGCAGATCAACCCATGAACCGGTTGACCCACACATCATTGTTCTTCCGTGAGGGATTTATTGGGTTTTTCCTGGGTGATTTATTGTCAAATTTTTATGTTTTTAAATTTCCCCATTTAAACCTTCTAACAGGAGAGGATTAACACTGTGATGAATGATGGTCGGGGTTCGTTCCTTTTGATAGACTTTTTATTCTTCCTCCACCATGCGTTCTTCGCATCCTTTGTGGGTTGATTAACAACTGATCATTGTGCATCCATTTCACAATTCAATGATCCCATGTTGGAGATCCAACATCACGATGAACTTCAGTTGCTGCGACGATGATGGCATATGATGAATCAGCTCAGATCAGGAGAGATTGTTCTTCAATAATTCTTCACGTAGGTGGATTGA
The DNA here is from genome assembly GCA_963277665.1 of Viscum album. Taxonomy (NCBI): domain Eukaryota; kingdom Viridiplantae; phylum Streptophyta; class Magnoliopsida; order Santalales; family Viscaceae; genus Viscum; species Viscum album. Next base: position 460,367,089 of record OY728126.1, read on the forward strand.
TATGTGTTTTAGTGCTAATTGGAAGCTTGAAAATAATAGTGATGACATCCGGACATCGGGGCGACTATAACTTTCGAGTTTCGGGAAAAACTGATCGTTGGATCAAATATCAGAGCATCACTGGGGCACGTTGGAGTATGCTTGTGTTCTTGGAAATTTCCCGATGACACAGTGGGTATCCTGAAGAATAGGTTGTGTGGTACCAATAGTAGCGAAGAGGGTTTTCAAACTACACATGAGGAAGAACATGGTGTGCCTCTAGGGAGACACGACATCTGGGCCCCACCCATTAGAGGCTAGAGTTATGGGCATTGTGAAACACAAACACGGCATGTGACCATTGTCACATGACATGTGGGTCCTTACAAAAACATTGAATGTATCTTGTATGATAAATGGACATGGGGTGGGTATAAGGTCGTGTAATCCACCACATAGCTAGACCAGGTTGGATACATGGGCTAACCCATGTACCGATTACACAAGATGACACGCACGGGTTGAAACCATGTATGATCACACAACCGCGTACAGGAAGGGAACCATGACTACTCAGACATGGCATGTGATCCTCACTACACTTCATGTATTTAATTTTCTACACATAATGTTCTTCTGACTTGGGTCATTTTACATGGGTTATACCCAGAGTCGATAGACACGACGTGTGACCCTTATACACGCATTGTATATCCTAGAGCATGGATTGAAACTCTTGTCCACCGTATCTTGGACATGTTTTGTTTGGGATAATTCCCCTTTTCTAGTTCCCATAAAGGTCATGTATCATTCCCATCTATAGGAGTATGATTCCTTCAGCAGGACTTCTCGAGATAGAGTCATGTATCCCTCTAAGAGGCCCAAAGAGATATCATCTATCTATTCTTGAGTCTAGGTAGTGTCAGGTATCGATGGGAATACTGTTACATGATCTTGATCCTCTACTTATCTGGTGAATTCGAATAAATTGTGGTACCCTCCAAGAACATGGAAGTGATCCTCGTCATTGTATCGTGACCTTTCCCCAATTAGGAGGGTGTTCTACAGGAATGAGTGTATCTATCCCTCGTGACCTTTCCTGATGAACAATACATCTTGGATGGACGTCATCCGAACCATCAGACTCATAGGGTGAGTTCTAATAGATGAGTGCTTCATGGATCCTTTAAAATAAATCCCTAGCGACAGTATGTAGTTGTGTGACTTGTCTATAGACTATGGGTCTGAATTTGGAGTATATATGGATTGTGTATCTATTATTATATGTCAAGTAGAAATATTCTATGTAGAGATGACTATACTTTTACTTTGTGCATTGATTTGTGGTTTTCGGGGTCCTCGACTGAGTATTGTTATACTCACCCTTGAACAGGCTATTACTGAACATGTCATGTCTTGTGCAGATGAGTGAACTTTTGACGGAGTTCGTGATAGACCAGGACCATACCAAGCTTTCTATGTTCCCTATAGGGCGAGGTGTTCCTATAGCTACAAGAAGCAATACCATTACCTCTTTGTGCTTACTGGTTGGAATTTATAGATTGTAGAATCTTTTTTTGGTGGGATTGTATTCTGGCCCAATTTACATTCAGTACATTACTTTCCATCATACTTTGTTGATTGGGTTTAGTTGAATGCATGCATTCTGTTCATTAGTGGTTTTTTTTCATTTCATCATTTTTGGGCTTGGAGGTGTGGGCATGTGTACAGGTACATAGGAAATTCCTCCCATGTTAGTGATATTCCTACTCAGTGCTAGTCACCAGCCAATGGCATATTGGAGGCTGGCTTCAGGAGTCATGGTACGGGCCCCGCCGGGACATGTCATGACAGTGTGGTATCAGAGTACATGTTTTGGTCATTTATCTTGGACTTTAGTTATAATTGAGAGGACCACATACGAATGGTGGAGTTTGTATACAATAACATTTACCACTCCATGATTAGAATGAAATTGTTTGAGGATTTATATGGGAGACCCTATCAGTCCCCGATTTTCTAGACCAACCCCTATGAGTCAGGACTCATGGGTCCAGAGTTGGTGTGAGCTACCCCCGAAATGGTGAAGATCATCCAGGTGCAGATGAAGACTGCCCATAGCCGGCAGAAGTGTTATGCTGATAGGTGATAGATACCCCTATAGTTCTAGGAGGGAAACCATGTCTTCCTTTGGGTCTCACTTTGACAAGGATTGCAGAGATTTGGCTGGGGCGAAAAGCTATCTCCTAGGTTCATCAGACCTTTCCAGATATTTTTCAAAGTTTGCAAGGTGGTTTACCACCTAGCTCTACCACCATAGTTGCACCGATTACATGATTTCTTTCACTTCTCGCATATGAGGAGGTACGTGCATGACCCATCACACGTCATCAACTAGGGAGAGCTGGACATTGGGGATTGTGCGACCATTGTAGAGTACCCAGTATAGATCGGGGATAAGAAGAAGATGATACTTCGTGGGTGATCGATTCCCATGGTGAACATCCAGTGGTAGCATGATAATTTTTAGGAGAGCACGTGGGAGCGAGAGGCTCAGATCCAGGCCCAGTACCCACATCTTCTTGAGTAGCCCTTGTATTGGATTTTCGTGGATGAAAATCCCCAAGGTGGGGAGATTATAATGTATCTAATTTTCCATGTATTATTATTAAATATTATATTGAATTATTATGTGACCAATCTTAGTGACAACATGTCTTTATAAACGGTGAGGCTGGAATGGTTGTTTCTACTTTTTTTGTTATGTGAGTCGGCGCGTGTGTGTGGTTGTGGCATTTTCTAAACAGATGCCCTGATTAAAAATCTGAGGGCACCATTGCATCCAGGATGACTAATTTACCTAAGAATGAGCCTAATCTCAATCTTCATGGGTCGAGGTAAAAAGATAGTTTTTGGAACTTTTATGAAATATAATATAAAATAAAATAATTTGAAATGTTTATTATATTTTATTTGGAAATGTTCACCGCAACACAATGACGTGGAAAATATTTTGATAATTAATGACATAACCTAAAGAATCTGAAACAACAATGCTGAATCATTAATGCCACATCGTAACAGAATGGTAAAACATGATCCCACCTTTTAATAGGTTAAATGGATGTTGATCGTTGGAAAAAAGTTGAGAGAAAATCTCGGGAATTATTAAGCATGAGAGAGAAATATCGACAATTAAAGATGACGAATCGAAGGCACAAATCACTACGCCAACTGAGTTGAAGGATCTCAGCCGAGACAACATCGTGATTCCTTTGTCAGCAATCGATCCCTTCTCAAGGTAAGGGTTATGTTTTAATTTTATTTTCTTCCCCGTTCATTGAATATAATGATGAACGCAGATCAACCCACAAAATGGTTGACCCACACATCTCCCTATTTGTAGGAGGGATTTATTGGGTTCATTCCAGGGAGTTTAATTTTCATGGTTTGATGTTTTTAAATTTCCTTGTTTAAATCTTCTAATAGGAGAGGATTAACGCCGTGATGAATGATGACAGGGGTTCATTCCATATAGATGATTTTTTCTTCATCTTCCACCCTGAGTTCTTTATGTCCTTCATGGGGTGATGAACAATGGACCATTGCTCATCCATTTCATAATGAAATGATCCCATATTGAAGATTCGACATCATAACGACCTAGTGGAGGTGTGATGACGATGGCAGATGATGAATTGTCTCGGATTAGGAGAGGCTATTCTTCAAGATTTCTTCACATGGGTAGATCAAAACACGTTTTAGGGCTGATCGGAGGCCCAAAAACAATAGAGACAACTTCAGGATGTTGGGAGTGACCTCAATATTTGAGTTTCATAGAAAACAGATTGTCGGATCGAAGATTAGAGCATCACCGTGGCGTGTCGTAGAAGATTCATGTTTTTAGAAATTTCCAGAACACAAGGCATGTATCATGAAGAACACACCGCATATTTCCAATGGTGGCAGTTGGAGTTTTCAGGATGCACATGATTATGAACATAGTGTGCTTTCAGTGAGACACAATGTGTGGGCCTCACCCAATGGCGGCTGGGGTTCTGAGTGAAGGGAAGCACCAACATGGCATGTGACCATTTTCACATGATGTGTGACCATTTTCACATAGCCTGTGGGTCCTTACACAAACTCAATGTGTATCTCATAAGATACATGGACACGGGGTGGGTACACGGTCGTGTACTGCACCACACGGCTAGACCTAGCTAGTTTCACGGGCTATACCTTTTGCTGGATACATGAGATGGCAGACACAGGTTAAACCTATGTATGGGTATATGACCGCGTACATGAAGGGAACCTCGGTTACTCAAAAACGACGTGTAGTTAACACTACACGCCGTGTACTTAATTTTCTACATGACATATTATTCTGAACTGGCCGTTTTAAATGGGTAGTACCGAGATTCAAGAGACATAGCGTGTGGCACTTATACATGCCATGTATATCAAGGAACATGGCTTGAACCTCTTGTCCACCATATATTGGACATGTTTAGTTTTTTTTAGTGTCTATTTTCTCATTCCCCTAAAGTTCAGGTATCATTTCCATCCACTAGAGTATGATTCCTTCAATAGGATTTCCAGAAATAGAGTCAGGTATCCCTCTAAGTGGCTTTGAGTGGGATCCTCTATCCATTATTTACCAAAGGTAGAGTCAGGTATCAACGTGACTACTCTTATAGGATGTTGACTCTCTACTTTACAGGTGAAACCAAATGAGTCTCAGTATCCGCCAAGTCCCTGGCAGGGATCCTCATCTATGAATCGTGATCTTTCCCAACTAAGGGGTGTGTAATCCCAGAATGAGTGTATCTATCTCTCATTACCTTCCTGGCAGACAGTACTTCTTACACAGACGTCATCATAATCATCAAACTTGTAGAGTGAGTTATCCCAATCCTGTGCTTTGTAAAACATTCAAACTTAAACCCTAGTGGCGGTATGTGGTTGTGTGCCTTTTTTCTAGACTACGGGTCTGAGTTTTGAGTATATCCAGATTGTGCATCTCTTTTTATATGTTTTGTATACATGTACAGTGTAGAGCTGACTGTACCTTTACATTGTGTATTCTTTTTGTGGTTATTGGGGTCCTCTACCGAGTATTGTTATACTCACTCCTTCATGGGCATTTCCTGCACGTTTTGTGTCTTTTGAAAATGAGTGGCCTTTCGACGGAGTCCAAGTTGTTCCCAGACTGGACCAAGCTTTCTACGTTCCCTAAAGGACAAGGTTTTCCTACAGATTAGAGGAGTATCCCGAGTACCTATTTTTGCTTATAGGTTGCACTTTGTAGTTTGCAGACTCTTGTTTTTTGTGGGATTGAATTATGGCTTAGTTTTCTTTCTGTACATTACTTTCCTTTGTACTCTGTTGGTTGGGTTTAGTTGTATGCATTCATTTTGTTCCATAGTGGTTTTTTACATTTCATCATTTGTGGTATTGGAGTTGTGTGCGTGTGTACATGTACTTAGGAAATGCCTCCCATATTAGTGACATGCTTACTCGATGCTAGTCACTAGCCCCTAGCATATTGGAGGCGGGCTTGGGGAGTCTTGGCATGGTCCCCATTGGGATGGGTCAGGAAAAAATTGTTAATCTCATATCAATGGAAAACTTCCCCTGTATTGATGTTTTCTCCCATCTAAAACACATTTGGATATAAATATAAGAAAATATTAATCTTTCCTTTTTCTGTCATTTTTTTAACAAAATCCAATGAGAAGATGAGAGATATGTACAAATCACTATCACCTAGGCTTGAGAAAAATGAGGCTGAACTCCTATCATCAACCTCAAAATATGAAAAGAATACGTCGAAAATGATTTTTTGAATACAACAATCACTTTCTCCTCTTTCAAAACAAATTCATCCTTTGAAACATTCTTGTCCATAATCTCTATGGTAAAATAATATTTTATATCAATGTGGTTTGACAATGAGTTTTGGAATATCTTTCTTGAAATATCAATATAACTTTTATTATAACATACCATGATAATTGGGGAATTCATCATCACTTTAATATCTTCCAACTAAATTTCCATCCACAAAAGTTGAGTTTTAGATTTTAGTGGTTGTTGTATACTCTAAATCAATAGTACTAAGATTCATGTATTTTTTATTATATGTGTTTCAATAAACACACCTCTCTCCATGGAAGAGATATAATCCTAATTCCAATATTTTATCATCGACACAATCATCTCATTCTGCATATTTATATTTGAATAGATAATTCTTTCATTTGGTATCATATTTTAATCCCATTCATATTGTGCCTCTAATATTCCTAATAATCCTTTTTAATTCACTAAAAGGGGATTATTTTGGTCAACTTTTATTCTTGACATCAAAATAAGGATATAAGATATATCGGGTCTTGAATCATTCAAGTATGAAAAACATCTAATAAGATTCCATAATTTTGTTAGACCCACTTCATTTCCTTTCATATCATTTGAAAAAAAAGTTCCCACTAAAATGGGAGTGTAAATAGACATTAAATCCTCTATGAAAAACTTTTTTATAAGACATTAATTATACTTATATTGAGAAATAAACATTTTATCTTCTTCTTGAGAAATTTTAAACCTTGAAAGTATTTCATCTCACCAAGAATTAAAAATTAAAATAATTTTTTTATCCCATCTGAAAACATTTCAAAATATCTTTCTTCATTTCCATAAAATATAATATCATCTACATAAACAGTAATAATGTTATACACCCCCTTTTCATCATTAATGTGGAGGTTATTGTCTACTTTTCCCTTTTAAACATAATTTCTTCAAACATACTTGTAGATTATAATTCCAATCTATTAAATTTTTTAACCCATATGAGGCCTTCTTTTACGAAAAATATAATTCTATTCATCACTATGAACGAATCTATAATATTTTTGAATATATACTTATTCTTCCAATTTAGAATTGTAGAAGGTAGACTTGAAATATATTTGGAATATTTTTTAGTTCCATTGGGATATAATAGAAATAAATATCTTTATGGTTTTAGGACTAACCACTGTGGAAAAGGTCTCTTCAAAATTGATTCCTTCCACTTGATAATTCATTTTACACATAAGTTTTCCTTTGTTTCTCAAAACATCACCCTTTTTCATTCAATGAGTTCCAGAATACCCATTTAGTTCCAATAACATTTTTTTATAGATTGGTTATGAACTCCCAAGTTTCAATCGTTTTTAGTTGATGTAACTATTAATTTATATAATTAAACTACTTTTGGTTCCCCAATCTATTTTCAAAATCATTGGGTTCTACCTATGATAGATGTTAAGTGTGTGTTGTTGTACTCATAATTCTTCTAGTTTGAACTTTTTATCATTGATATACAATGATTATTTGAACCACCATATATCTTTTTTGCCTTGTATGTGAAAAATTAGGCTGTTATTCATCACTTGAATTAGATGAATCTAATTCTTAATCCTCTACATATTTTATAATTTCATTAATTTTGTATGTTTTTTTAGTATTCTATAAAAAATAGATTTTTGATAACTCGTATAACTTATTCATGGGTATCTTATTTATTTTTAAGTTCATAAATTTTCACATCACTAGTTTCGACAATATGCTATGTGAATGTTTTCATCACACTAGAATCCTATTCTATTTAATGGATTACCAATGAAGATTCCATCGACACATTTATTCTAAAATTTATTAAGATTTTATTTTTTAACATTGTTTACAAAATTTCATAAAACACCCTCATATAACAAGACATAAAAAATTATTATAATAAATATATAATATGGAAATATCTGAATTTTTTCTATAAAAATATTGATTTTTAATGTGAATCACTGCACAAATATATGAACCCCCCCAAACACCGAATGGTATCAAGCTCAATCAATATAGTTCAATCCAGCTCCAAAAAGATTTTTTATTGCATTCAACTACCAAATTCTATTGATGTGTGTATGACACACTTGGTTTATATTGAATACCATTATTCTAAAGATAATCTTCAAATCATCTACTTGTGTACTCAACACCATTATATTTCATAAACATAATACAAGAAATCAAATTAAAATAATAAATAAATGAAATAAAATAAAAATCATCATTTTTTATTGCATCCTCTTAGGCACAAAAATATATGAATAAACGAGCTCCAGTTGATGATTAGATTGAATTACTCCCTTCATGTGTGGATAATTAACAATAATTCCATTTTAGTATGTTGATAACATCAGTTTCCTTTATCCTTTTAGAATTGGAACATTATAAAAATTTTATAATTGAGTGGGATTACTCATATTATTTTATCAAGAATGAAATTTCTTTTATTCGATAAATAATTTTATTCTTTTATTCTTAAGTAGCATAAATTTATAGCATCACATAATTGAAATATATTTCTACATGTTCATTGACCACTTATCAAAATTCACCCATTGGAAAAATATTCAAAAATTATAATTTTTGAAATATCACTTCATTTTTCTTCGTCACATGATTTATAATCACTATAAAGATTGTGTTTTAATCCTTCAAAAAATTATGTTTTATTTTATTTTTTTGGATTTTTCTTAATCACAGTTGACCCTACACCTTTGATCCTGAGTAACCCATCATTTCCAAAGGTCACTAAAATTTATATTCAATTTTCAACACATTTTTTTAAAACTAATTTCATTTAAAAGAAATATCCACTCTCCAGAATCCATAGATTTTCAAATATTTATAATTTAAATTCAAATTTCACAAAGAAATATTTCTCCTTAACTTTAATATCCATATTCTATGGATTATGGTTATTTTCAATCATATTATTCTAGGTATTTAGAAGGATGATAAAATTATATTCATTGTGACTAGGCTCATCCCATCATCCATATACTTCTAGAAGAACATCATGACTATTATAAGATTTCAATATAAAATTACCACTCAGTTTTGGAATACATTTTTTTTGAAGGGGATGAATCCCCATTAAAATTTAACTCAAAAACCTCATAATATCATTATTATATTATATATTAAAAACAAATATATATTTCATATTCCTGAAGCCACAAAATTATTAAAAAAATCTATAGAAAATATGTTTTTTTAACCACCATATAATCCAGAATTTGATGCTTGTCTAGAAACCTTATTTAAGTCATCAAAACTGTATCCTTTTTGTGGACCAAAATTATTTTTTACAATTTATATATTATTTATTTTATTAATAATACTACAATAATTTTTGGAGTCACGAGGTGTATAAGTTTTTGTATCATGTTAGAATTCTTATATTTTTGAGATTCAATATATTTTCCAAAATCATGGTATTTTTCTTATTTACTTTTGACCAATATTTTTAGGATTTTTTTCACTCTTATAGAGTTATTTTTGTTAATATTAAAAAGCCTAATTATTTTTTGAATATACTACGACCACTAAAATAAATTTTAATAAAATAGATTTAGAATTTCTTAATTCTTCTTCCACCTTAACCAATTTATATTGAATATGGTTAACCTATTACTCTTTCTCACATAATTTTTTATCAATCATGAATTTCAAATTCTTCTCATCATAAATATGGTTCTTCATATCATAAATTTATTTTACAAACTTTTATTATTCATTAATATAAATAGATTCCTTTTTAGAAGATGTTTGGTTATCTTTCTATTGAATTTTGATATCTTTATACAACATTTAAATCTTTGAATGTCACATATTCAATTCACTCTACAAAATAAATTACATTTTAGTTTATTCTTTTACATTTTTATAAATGATAATTTCACCAAAATTGATTTATTTCTCATTAACATTAATAATTATACGATTCTCCTTAACATAATTTGATGTTTCAACTTACTCATCTTCATTATTTCTTTCATTGTCATAACCATTGGATGAAAATTTTATCTTCTTATATTTAGTGATATTTTTTCACATTTACATTGTCGAAAACATTTAATTTTCTATATTTGTTTCCTTCCTTTTGAAAGTTCTTATTAGTTTTTCTTCTTCATATTCCCCAACCTCTTCTTCTTTGAATCTTGGAAAATTAATTGTAAAATATATCATGTCTCTGGACTTGAAACATGTCAATATAAGATTGACCTTTAACATTGAATTACCTACTCTCAAATTTATATAGATAAGAGATATAATTTTATAAAACATCATATCAACATATGAATCTAAATCTAAATATACATCTTTAACTTTTTCTGCCACCTACTTATACTTATCTATATTTGAGGATTTAAAATAGTTATCATTTTCATATTTAAAATTATTTTTAATTTAATTATTTTTTAACTTATAGGTAATTTATATTATGCCGATTTCATTAGGACGTAGTGTTTTCTTGATATTTATCCTCCAATGCTGGGGAAGTTACATCAAAATTGTTATGTAGGATTCAGAAGATATTTTCTTCCACTATAGAATCTTATAACTTCTATCTAAAGCCTCTAATTGTGATCACAATCTAATTAACCCTTGTAAAGAATCTATACATAGTTTAAACATCATACATCTTGATATCTTCACACATAAACCTATAATTCTTTTTCTTTTCCTATTTTAATTTGGTTTTACCTTCATATATGTTCTCACGATTTTCCCACATGAATTTTTCTATTTTAATTCTAATTTATTTCCAAAAATTAATTCTCTAAAAGGGAAGGCCAAATTGAATTCCTAGAACATCCATAATTCTCTAGATTCTTCTTATCCACTACTATCATACTTTCACCTTCAAAATGAGTGATGAATCCAATAAATGTAATTTATGAGACATAATAATAGATATATAAAAACATAGAAACATTATCTTGTTGCTGATATTGTATCCTTTTTTTCAAATGTTTGAATTATTTTACTATTAATTGAGTTCAATTATCTATTGTATAAATTAGAAATAAGTGAGAAACTCTTCAAACAAAGATAAAATATTATATTCTAAACTCAAAATAAAATATCACTAATGAAGGGAAAATTGTTTTCATACCACTTGAAAATACACATAAGATTATTGGAATCAATGAGATTGGGGGGGGGATAAATGATTATTAGTTCCTTTTTATATTTATTAATGAAAAAAATCACCATATGTTATGTTGTTATTTATGTTCATCATCAACACACCCAAAAACCTATAAAAATTGGATTTTTAATGTTTACTTCTGTAATGAAAGACTAATCCATAGTATGATTTAGATTTTTTGAGACTATATTACCACCTAGTATCAATATGTAGTTTTAAATGAGAATATAATATCCTATTAAATATGATACATATATTCAAAAATTGATTTATTTCATCCTAAATTATTATAATGAAACATTATTATCTCTAAAAATAGGAATGTATTCAATAGAATTGAACTTCTTTATAACTTTAGTGTTGAATTTTTACCATCCTCTTGGAACTTTATCGATATAGGTTTATTTTCTTCTTACTATGTAATCTAGATAAAATTGTCTACTTACTATTTATATAAAAATATCCATTACTAATTTTTTATTTCAAACAGTTTTCATTTTTTTTCTCGTGAAAATAACTCTCCAATACTATATGAATTAAAATTTTAACATATATTATGCACAATGAAAAAAAACCCAGTTGAGTTTAAATTTTAAATTCAAATTCAAATGAATAACTTCTTCACAATCGATTATCAAATTATTTTTTTTTTCATACTTATTTATTATCCGTTTATAAAATGTTAGGTTAATGAAGCATTAAAAAGTCTATAGAATAAATGAACAGTTAAACTACAACTACTCTACCTTCGTTTATACATACTCTTTCTTCAAAGTGTAAACATTATTCAACATTTTCATGAATCACATATTCAATTTTTATATGTTTAAAATTTTATCAAATAAATTTAAAATAATCACAAATAATATTATTTTCTATAAATAGTTTTTGAATCTTGTAATTTTATTCAGTTGAAATAATCAATTTTAACAAAGTGTTGACTAACATGAAACTATTTATTACTCAAATGCAATAGAAAATTCACTCATTCATAGAGTTAATTAACTCATACACAGAAATAAATGACTCATAAAATGATTGAAATAACTCATATATAACTGATAATGACTCCTATAAAGAACCAATTAATCCATTGAAATTAAAAAATTACTCATACATAAGTCATTAATAACTCATATAGTCTTCCATTATGAAACATACACAACTCAGACCTATCTAATTTATAGATTAACTCTAAATTATAAAAAAAATTGAAAATTTATCCATAATTTTTGAAATATCTTAAAAAGTAATTAGAATCAACATAAAACACTTCATAAATATTAGGATAAGCTTCATATCAAATAAATCATCAAACATCACATGAGTTTAAACATTACTTATGTGTTGAAAAAAAAATCAACACATGAATTACATTTACTTCATCATTATCTGGTATTCATTCTCTTGAATAATACCACAATCTATAAAAACTTATATAATCAACTCAATATTTAAAAAATCTACCTAAATAATAAAAAGAAAACATAAAACTATTGGAATTAATAAATTTATGTAAAAGGTTTCTTATTAGAGGGACCGACCATATCTTTTCTTTTAAGTTAGAAATGTTTTTTCTTCATTTTTATATTAATTATATAATTTTTTGGTTACCATTTTTTAATCATGTATTATATTATATGAAAATCCTTATTCATTGAATCAATATTTATGATCTATGTGTTTTATTATTATTCTCTTTTAATTTATCCATGTACATTGTTTATTTTCTCATACCCACATGAAAAAACATTTCTCTACTATATTATTTTATTAATATTTTTCATTATTACCATTGATAAACATATTTTAGCACGAAATTCTTATGTTTCTATTCACTAGGTTATGAATAAGAGTGTAATATATGACATTCCATGAAGGGGATTTAGTTTGGTGAAACTATGGAAAAATATTCAAAGTGCTATAAAATAAGTTGTTTTTTAATCTAATTTCCTAATACACTAAACCTTTTTGTTTTGTACTATTGTGTGAATTTTTTAGTCTTAATGTTTAAATTAATAAAATAATGAAAAATATATGTTTTTATGCTTGGTTCGTCTCACTTGGTATCAAAGTAGATATGTGAAATTTTTCTTATCACTAGATCTGGGATTGCGAGTATGGGGAATCTGAGTTGGTATCAGAGTGGTGATTAGATATTTTTTTGGGGATCAGAATATTAATAATAAGAGGATAAAATATAATAAAATCAGTGATTAACAAAAAGTGATATAATATTAACCTCATATGTCTTAGGTTGATATGAAGGTGTCATAAATTAAGACATTTTATTATTGATTTTCAATATCATATGATTGGTTAGTATGATTATTGTTCATTGATATTCACACTAACATTTTTGTTTTTAGTCAATGGTTAGAAACAGGAGAAATCATGTTAAAAATGAGTATGATGGATAGTGAAACTATTATCCAAATGAGTTACCAATTGACATTATATAAGGGCTAAAAAACATTACAAAAATGATATCTCAAGATATAAACAACAACCTAAATCTTTTTGAGCTTTTGAATGCACTAAAAATAGATAAACATGTAATTTAGTATTTCATGTTTCAACATACATCATCATTTAATGGGTCTTTTAATCAACAACTTATTGAGTACTGGATCAATAAAACATAAAATATTTTTTCCATTCTCTAGTTCTCAAAGAAAAATTGTTTGTTTTTCCACTTATCATTTGGAGTGCGAGTTAGATCAATGGTGGAATCTAATTTAGAATACATGGTCAAAATAAGAAGTTGAATAAATAGAATTGGAGGGGGGAGTTCAAGAAAATATTTTTCATGAAATATTTCTAATAAACTCTTCATGTATAAATTGAATGGTATTCTATGAGTTAAAGAAAAAGATGAATATGTTGATTGGTCTATATGATTAAAGTATTAGAAAACTAACATGGTATGGATGTTGTCTTATAATTTACCACAATTTAAATATTGACCACTTATTTAGTAACCTAACACAAGTTCATCCAATGAAATTATCAATATGGTACTTTCTTAGCTATGATAAATTTTTTTGATGTGTACATAAGCTGGAAATGGAAACTGTAGAAGCTTATTTTTTTATTATATTTTGTGACATGAAAAGAAAAATAAAGATTCATGGAAACTAAAATGATAAGTCACCTGATGGAATAAAAATCCACCTTCCAAGATTCTAAAAACATGGGAAAAAGTGCCTAGAGAATTTCAAAATGGGATCATGAAAATTTATCTTGTGCGGAAGTCTTGGTCATTAATATTATGAATATCTAAGAGTGATAAAGGTGATTTAAAATAAAATCGAGGGTTTGTTTTTTCCCAAATAATTAACAACCCACACTTACATTATTTAATCATAATAATTTTTTTATTATTAAAATCGATGCCACAATCCTAGGGATAATTGGGATAATAAACATGATCCACCTCCAAGACTATCACAAACCAACCTGAGCACCCTAGTAACCCGATAAATGAGCTAATCTAGACATAGCTCGAAGGGTGTTCATGATCCATATGGGTTAGAAACTAGTACGTGACATCATACAAACTGAATGTGGGAAGGGTTTTCCAAAAAAAAGAAGTAAATGAAATAAGACAATATACATAACAAAAGAAAATCCACTGGGAGTAATGTAATAGAATTCAAACAGACATTAAAGAGAAAAGTGTTACAACTAAATTACCAAAATAAGAAAAACATCCTAAGACCCAAAGGAAACAACTCACCAAGTCTACGGTTTAATAGTAGGATCTACCTCCAGGAGATCTGTTCTCCCTTCTCAACCTAGAAGGAGATAATACAAAAACACTCAAAGGTACAAGTAGGGTTAGATCCAAATCCTAGAAGGATTTCACACAAAGATTCAATAGTAGATTCCAATATCAAATTAACAAAGTATTATAATTTTAATTTATAAAAACATGTTTGTAATTTTAAAAAAATATTTAAACAAATCATTATTATATTTAAAAATATGAAAATACTTCAGAAAATCCTGATTCATAATTCATATGACGAAAATACTTTTCAAATGATAAAATAAACATTAAACTAACTGTGCATTACACAAATGGTGTTTTTAAAAAATTGATTAAATAAAAGATTTTATACAATACAGTTTATCAAAATTCACAAGGCATGTAAAATACTTTTCAATAATAAAATATTTTAATTTAAAATAAAAAAAGCAAGCAACATAATCATAAACCAAATAGGTATGATAGTTCTGGGAGTTAGGGACCTTACATAGTGTAATAGAAAAATCTGTATACACACGTCCCTCTGAACTCAAGCCAAATATGACTCATCACCATCACATAAGATATTTTATGTGCTAATATGAAATTTTAGAACATTTTAAGTCTTTATGTGTTTACCAAAAACAACTCACTAAATACCAATGTATTTCATCTCATCAAGTAAAAACTAATGCTGGGAAATTTATTCTAAGACTACTTAAAATAAAATCGCATCCCATTCTCCATTTCAAACATTCCAATTTTCCCTTAAAAGACCATAATGGGGTTTTAATAAAAAAACATGCATTTTCATGATAATAAAACCATATGGTTTATATCAAAACCATTTAATCCATTTTTACAAATAGTTATTTAAAACTAATTCACCATTTCCATTCGCAATCCAATTTCATAATAAATTCAAAAATTTTATTTTTCAATGAGATCAAACAACTTCATAAAAAAACCTCCAATTTAATAGAATTAGATTGTTTTCACAATTTTTCATATAGAAAATTTTAAAAAATTAAGTTGAACAATTAAATTGAATCAATTTCCGTCAAAACCTGAATTTAAATAAACAATTTAAATTTACAAAAATTTCCATAATCACACCCTAATTAAATGTAATTAGTGGATTTCCAATTTCATGCCAATAAACCATTTTTTAAAACCCCAATTTGATGAAATTGGGTTTAAAAAAACCCATTAAAAGTAATTTAATAAAAATCTAACAGTTTCACTTAATTCAAAAAATTGAAAATATACAAAGAAATTTTGGGTTAATAAGATTTGGGCATCGTAATGAAACCACATACCTTGGTGTTTCTACATCTAGAAGCGCAAAACACTAATCAGGATTTTCTAAGGAAGAATGAAAACAATGGTATTCCAGGAAATGAGTTTCAAACATATTTTTATAAACCCAAAATAGTGTGTATTAGTTCCACAATTAATAAAAAGGATCCACAGAACCCTAAAGGGAAAGATGGAGATCGTGGGAGATCTAGAACCAGTGAAGGGAAGTAAAAAGAAGAGGACCAACCTCCATTTTCCTAGCATTGGATCACCTTTGAGAGGGGTATGAGGGGCCAAGAATCCTCATTGGGTGTTCTGAGTAATGGAGAATCGTGTTTGGGTCAAAGGTGGTCCGTCGAGAACCTTAAAATATGGTTGGATAAAAATTTTTTAGTATTTGAAATAAAGAAAACCCCCTCTACATGGTTTCCAAGGAATAGACTCATGGTTTAGACAAATCATTCTATGGTTGTATGACTTTGATAAGTGGGACACATATTTCTTCATGAGAGGGTGCATAGTCTATAAATCGTGTGAAATCTGTGCAAATCCCACTGTCCAAATTTCCACTTTTTTCCTTGAGAGGGCGCTTTGTTTTACAAACCATGAGCCAACCATGTACCAACCATGCACCATCCTATAATTATTTTAAAACATTAAAATTTCCCCCAAAATAACACAAAAAAAAACCTAATCAATGAATGTTCAAATAGAATTGTTTAAGAATACCTAAAAATAGGAATGATATGTTACTACCTCCCCACCATAGAAGTATTTTATCACCAGAATGCCTACAAAAAGGCTTCCAAGAAAAAAAAGATGAGTCCAATAATCTCTTAGTAGTGTCTTCCTCTCCCATATCTCCTAGGAATAATAATTTTTATGCCGTTGAAAAAAAACCAAAGCTCTCATCCTCCCATGAAGTAGCTTGGTTTCATAATCAAGTATCCTGACTGGTTGTTCAGTCATGAGTAAATCATGTTCAATCTCAAGATCACTCTAGATCAGAACTTGAGATGGATCAAATACATACTTTTATGGATGAGAAACACAGAACATGTCATGTATCGATGACATATAGAGTGGTAGTGTCAAATGGTACACAACATTCCCAACCTGCTCAATAACCTCGAAAGGTACCAAAAATGAGGAGCAAGATTCCTCGCCTCCCAAGCCATCGATGACCCAACTAGTGTGAAAGTTTCAAGAACACCTGATCCCCAACCAAAAATACAAATGGTCTATAATGAAAATCAACATAAGACTAATATTGGATCTATTCCATAAATATTATTGGATGAGTCAACTAATTATTTATTGTCATCTCTTGGACCATACTCAGTCCAACCAAATAACATTCCCCAATATCCAACCTACACAATAAATATTTACAAGACTGACCATGAAAGGCCTCAAAAAAAGCCATACTAACATTGGATAGGTAACTGTTGTTATAATAAAACTCAATAATCCCCAAATGATCTTCTCAATCTCCACAAAAGTTGAGAATAGAAGCACAAATCATATCCTTAGGAATCTATATAGATCTTTTTTTCTATCCATCGGACTGTAGATGGTATGTAACACTCAAATGGATGTGATATCCTAGTTTCTCTTAAAGGTCTCTCCAAAAATCAAGAAGTGAAATGAGGATATCTATCAAAAACTATATAATACTGAACTCTATACAAACAAACAATTTTGTGGACATGGAGATTTACCAACTCCTTAACATTATTTATGTTCTGAATGGGTTACAAGTGTTCCAATTTATTCATATCATAGATCACAACCCATATAGAATTATTCTTCCTCTGGGTAGGTGGAAACTCAACCACAATGTCCATAGATATCTCATGCCACTTCCATGTAAGAACTGGAAGTGGTTGATGAAAACCCAATGGTTTTTAGAGCTTGGACTTCACTATTGGCATGTATAATAGTGATAAACAATTTTAACAATGCCTCTTATCATATCTATCCACTAAAACTACCTCCACATTTCATAGAACAACATTAAAGATCCCGGTTTCACTGACCAAGGGGAACTATGAAAATCCCCCAACACAACATTCCTCACTGAAGATGGTGTCAAAAAATGATTCTAAAAGACTAAAATTCTATCACAAGAGATCAAACACTAGGAAAAAACCTCACCACCACAAAGAGAGTCTATGATTCTTTGGAACTTATCAACAATATATAGATCATGAAAAATCAATTCACAAACAATAGTTGTCAACTGAAAAATGGACAAGGAACCCTCATCCCATTTCCCCTAAACTCTAACATGAAATTTTGTAAAGAGATCCATAAAATTACACTCTTCTAACGATTATTTCAGTTCTTTAGTCAAAATATTCCTATTAAAATCAGCATCAAGAATATTCTCTTTTCCCATGGTATAGGTGATGTTGAAGTCAAAATACAGTGGGTATTCCACTGAATGCGTCAGGTGAATATTCAAAATTTTTTTGAGGGAAGATATAACTCAAGATCTTGTGGTTAGAAAACATGTTAAACCTTTCTATATAAAGATAATGGTACCAACTCTTATGAGAATGCATCACGACTGAAATTTGGATATCATATGATGAGATTCATAAGAAATGACACGATCACCATGAATAATAATGCATCCCAAGCCTAAACTCGATGCATCACAAAAAGAAAATATAACCCTGATCTTCCTTTGAAAGAGTCAACATTGATGCCATAGTCAAATTATTGGTATCATGATCAATGAATTATAAAAATTCTCATCACAAAAAAAACCATAATCCCTTACGATTGAGTGCATTCATCAGATATGAAAACTTCAAGAAGTCCTTTGTGAACCTAAATTAGTATCCGATCAAGCCTAAGAAGATCCGAATCTCAATGAAATTTTTTAGTTTCTTCTATGTCATAAAAAATATCACTTTAACAGAATCAATTGATATTCCTTGTTATGACACCATGTGTCACAATAATATTCCCTTCCAGAATCTGGAAATAAAATTTCTAAAGCTTCGTATAAATTCAGTGATATCTCAGCAAACACAATATTGTTCTCAAATGATGCACGTGATCCTCCTAGGACATATAGTAAATGAGGATGTCAACCATAAATATTGACATGAAGGTAGCAATATATTCATGGAAAATAATATTCCTTAAATTAATAAATGTTTTAGGGGAATTGGTTAGAGAAAAGGGAATAAAAATATACTTATAATGACCATACATTATCTAAAAGGCATTTTTCTGAATGTTAGATTCTTTTATCCACAACAAATGGTAACCAAAGTGAAGATCAGCTATCAGGAACCAATTTTCACCCTTCAACTAGTAAAACAGATCGTCTATACACGGAAATAAAAACACGTTCTTTAACATCAATCGATTTAGATTTTAGTAATCAACATATATGTGATGTGAAACGCCATATTTCTTAGCAAATAGTACCAGTTCCACCCATTTTTGCATGCTTAGGAATATAAATCCTTTCTCAAGAAGATCATCCAACAAGGACTGCATCTCATTCAGTTCAACTAGTTCCATACAGTAAGTGGGAATATAAATTTTTTGATTACTAGGAATCATGTAAATGTGTTACTCAACCTCCCATACAAGTTGAAAATCAGATAAATAATAAGGGAAACCATATGGAAACGCTAAGAACACTGGTGGGAGATCACAACTCAAATATTACTACTCTCGATCAATGTATAAAATAGATATCACTTTCCCCAAATCTGGATAAGAATGTCCAAATCTTCTCGACCACATGTCCAATTCTCCAAGTAAGACAAGGTAAACACCACTCGTTGTAGTTTATGATACCCTTAAAAGATAAAAATAAACATAAGATAAATTATAAATGATCTTATCTATCGCAAATATGTTGTCAATAGTTTTCATCTTGATAATAGAAAACTCCACGCAAGATCAACATATGACCGAGATAAAACACAAGAGGGATTATAGAGACTCTGATCTCTCTTCTTATAAAGGGGTGTATTAATAACCATTGGACAAGATAAATTATACATAGTAATGTTAAAGGGATTTAAAATACAGGTTGAATAAAATGAATGAGATGCACCAGTATGAAATAGAGAAATCACTAATGATGAAGCTATTGTAATGGTACCTCCCATGGTTGTTGGACATGTATCATCTTTATCTAGAGACTGTTCCACTACATGAAGAATATTTGTTTTTATGTTTATGGTTGGAATCATTTTTCTTTTAAAATATAATATTTTTTCATAGATTTAGAATGTTTGGATGATCTCATGCCACTATATGGAGTGGAATAAACATGGAAGAACCTATATGAGTGACTGGAACATCTGTTGGAGCCACTATTATTGGGTGCCACATTGAAATCCCTCTTTAAATACACCGAATTTTCACACTGGTACCAAACTAAATGACATGTTCCATGCACTATTGGAGGTTTTTAAAACCTTTCCATTGATAACCACCATGAGAATAATCATTCCAACACTTTTCTTTAGAGTAATGAACACTACCACAAGGAGATAGAGAAACTCCCGATCACCCTAAATTTCTTCCTAGTCTATATCAACCATTAATCCTTTCTTCAATAAATCAGCATATGAAGAATGATTCAGAAAGAAATAATGATAATGAATATCATGATGAAGTACCAACTCTACCCTATGGTTCATCATCTTCTCATTCGATACAATCTCAGGTGAGAAGTGTTTGTTCTAAAAAAAGGATTTCATATGGTTTCACATTCATGTGAGCTTGTTCAAGCATGAAAAACAATTTAGACTTGGCTAAAAAAATTGACTCTCAATAGAACTAGTTAGTGAAAGGAAAAATGATTTCTTTCCACTCTAACACCTATTGTATATTTTTTATACCATAATGTTCCATCATCTTCTTCTTAGTTCTTCTAGAAAAAATGTGTCACACATCAAATTTATTTCATAAAATGTTTCCATGAACCCAAAATAACTCTATATCATGTTTGGCCACTCCTTAGCTTCTTGAGTATAATTTCAGCCTCTAAATAGTAGAGGATTCTAGTGAAGGAACTCTTGAGAGCTAACATTTAGAATGACCATCTATAGTTCCACATCTAGATTCTGAACTAGAGATGGAGGTGGTGATTCTATAAAATCTTGGGCAGTCCTTATGATCACCTCTAACATATTTGGGTCCACCTGAGGATTCGCTCACTAAGGTTCCACAAAAACTTCCTCCAAGATTTGATTCATACATCTTCTCTAAAGAATGATGCTACACAACATTAGTAGACAAAAAGGAAGACATCATGTTACACTAAAATAGAGAAACAAGAGAAAATAATCCCAATAGGTAGAATAACTAATATTTCGATTTCAACACATCCAAATCAAAATAGCGAAAAGACTAGAACTAACCCCAAAACATATTTCCCTAACCACCCATGGTGAATTAACTTTCATTGTTGTGATATTTGGATATGAACTCAATTGCAACTACCTCGTAAGTCCCAAAAATATTTCACAATGGATAATGACATCCAGAAAAAAGATCAACATGGACATATGATACCAATTTTTCACAAAACGACCGAGGTACTCGGGTAACCTGATAATTGAGATGGCCTGATATAGCCTGATGGGAATTCCTGATCACCACGTGTCAGCAACTATCACCTGGATCATGAAAACTGATTGTGTGAAAGGTTTTTCCATAAAAATTATAGAATTAAAAAAATACAAGATAGTATACATAAAGAAATAAACTCCACTTGGATTAATGTACTAGAATTCATAAAGGAAATTTAGCCCAAATTTTTACAAACAAAGTTCCCAAATGAGGAAAACAACTGAATCACCAAGGGACAAACTCACCAAATCCAAGGTTCACCAGCTAGACCCACCTCTAAGAGATCCTTTTCCCTTTCTCGAACTTGGAAAGAAATAATCTACCATCACCCGAAGCCATAAGTTGGGTGTGGTCCAAAGGCCAGTAGGATTTTACCCAATGATTCCATAACAGATTCAAATATCAAATTAACCATGTAAAGTGATTTCAATTTACAAAAAAATTGGTCTATAATTTCTAAATATTATTTAAACAAATCATTATTATATTTAAAAATATTGATTTACTTTATAAAATCAAGATTCACATTTCATAGCATTGAAAAACATTTCAAATGATGGAAAAAAATTGAAGAAGATATTTGTTACACAAATTGAACTTTTCACAAATGTCTAAAGTAAACAGTTATATATAAAACAATTTATATAAATTCTCAAGGCATGTGAAATAGTTTTAAAAAATTGAATATATTCATTTAAAATACCAGAAAGAGAGAAACACGGTTATGCAATGAATTTGTACGATAGTTCTAGCATATAGTGACCCGACACTATGAAACAGGAAATTGTGTATACACATGCCCCTTTGAAATAAGGCCAATGAGGACTCATCACTATCTCTTAAGGAATGTGATGTGATGATATGATGTTTTAGAATGTTGTTGGTCTTTAAGTGCTGTCCAAAATCACTAACTCACTACCCAAGTCTTGCGTTTTATCAAGTATAAAAAAATGATGTGAAATATATTTTAAGACTTCATAAAATACAGTTAAATACCATTATCCATTTCAAAAATTATAATTTTTGCTTTTAAAAACCATAACATTTTTTAATCAAAAACTTTCCTTTCAACATGATAAAACCCTGTGGTTTATATCAAAACCATTTTAATTCATTTTAAAAAATATTTATTTAAATATAATTACCCATTAAATTTTACAATCCAATTTCATATCTAAATACAACAATTTAATTTTTATATAATTACATCGATTTCCTCACAAACCCCTAATTTAGTGGAATTGGGTTGTTTTCAAAATTTTTCATCAAGAAAATTTTCCAAAAATAAATTAAATAATTAAATTGAATCAATTTCCATCAAGATTATAATTTATATAAATCAATTTTAATTTCTGTCAATTTACATAAATACACCCTAATTCAATGGAATTGTGAGTTTTCAAATTTCATGCCAAAACCCAATTTTTTTAAAACCCCAATTCAATGGAATTGGATTTTTCCAAAAATCCATATAATAAAAATTAAATAGTTTTTTTCTTCCATAAATTGAAATTAAACAAAGAAATTTTTATTTAATATTATTTGGCCATTATAACCGACCCACCTTCCTCAGAGTCTCTCAATCTAGAATCCTCAAACCCTAATCGGGATTTTTCGAGGAAGAAAAAAATAATATAATATAGGGAAATAAGGATAAAACCTAGGTTTATAACCCCAAAATAGTGGTTATTATATCAAAAATTAAACATAAGTATCTCTTGTACCTGATGATAAAAGAGTGATATTGTGGGAGATCAAGAATGTGAGGAGGAAACTAACTGGAAGAGGATCGACCATCATTTTCCGAGCTTCATACCACCTTTGGGAGTGGTCTGAGGGGCCAAGAATCATACTTGGGATATTTAAGGAAGGGGTAAATAAATTCTGGTCAAAGGAGGTCTGGTGAGGACCTAAATAGAGGGATTGAGAAATTTCAATTAAAATTATGATTAAGGAAAATAATGTCCACGTGGTTTCTCGGTAACAACATAAAGATTTAGGCAAACAGATCATCGGTTGTACACCATTGATAAATGGGCCTCATGGTTCTCCTTGAGAGGGTTCATGGTATGTCAAAACATGGTCATGTTGTGTGAATCCCAATATCTAAATTTTCTCCTTTTGTCTTTAGAGGGCACACGGTTTTTTGAACCGTGTACCAACCTTATACTAGCACAAAAATTTCCAAATACATTAAAATTTCTCCTGAAGCAATCCGAAATGAAACCCAACTAATGAAAGGTAAAATATATGGGTTTAGGAATACATGTAAATAGTAATGTGTTTTCATAAATACTAATATAACATGAAATACCATATCAAATCATTACTACTAATGTGGATCACGATAATTAATTAGTGGATGGGACACTTATTTTTTACTCTCTATAAAAAAAATTATATTGGATTATGAATTTTTACATTATTTTATATCATATAGTTTTTCTAATTATTTTTATTCACCTCCTTGGTTAAATAATATTTAATTTTTACTAGTCAATTGATGGTGAGATGATTGTGTCAAAGGTATGCAAATCTTCTCTAATTGCAATCCAAGGGAAGTTATTTCCAAGGGTTCATGTTCTTTTTCCATTAGTAGAATTTTATGTGATATTTTTCATGGATTATCTATATATAGATAGATATCATATAAATTTTTGTTGTTGGGTAATATTAGTTAACATTCCCAATCACCCCTGATCAAATACTGATGAAACTATGATGATGTACTTCTATGGGAAATAAATCACTTAATATTGGTCTTGATACCCAATTATGAGTCATAACAACACTAAATTATTGGGGATGAACTCAATACCAAATATGTAATTAGTTCATGAGAATATCTTGTTGTATTTTCCAATGAATTACCTAGTTTTACCCTATAATATGAGTTTGTGTTTTCAATTGAACTCATACCGGGTTAAATTAATATATGGATGAGCACTTATTGAACATTACCCATTAAATTGGAGGAATTGATGAATTTTTTTATAGAATCTTGAAAAGGTAATTATAGGACCCTGTTCTTTATCATGGGATTTATGAGTTATATTTTTTAAAAGGAGGGATAGATCAATGTTCCTTTGTATTGATTATCATAAACATTACAAAATCATGATCAAGAACTATTGTCCTCTTAATCACATTGATGATTAGTTTAATCAACTTAGAGGATATGAATACATCATAAATATTTTTCATTGATTTGGATATCATAAATTTAGGTTAATAATGAAGGATATATCCAATATAAACATTTATATAATATATGGACACTATGAACTCATAGTTATCCAATTTTAAATTACAAATTCCCCCTTCATCATTATTGATATGATGAATAGAATCTTTATAGATTACCCTAAAAACATTTTGGAATTATTTAGAGATGATATTGTTAAATATCTCAAGAGAAATGAAGAGAATAAAAATTATTTTAGGATTATTATATGATCCATGAAAAGGTATAAATGTTATAACAAATTTTCAATGTGTGAATTATGGCTATAGAAAATAACATTACTGGGTCCTATAATAATGAGAAAGGTTATATACATAGATACATTAAATATTTATGTTATTAAATAATGGTATATTCAATACAATATAATAAATATCCATAGTTTTATTGGATTTTTTAGTTACTATATATTCTTTGAAATAAAATTCCCATGATAGATTAATCCAATAATCAAGTTAACATGGAAGGGAATTAAGTTCCCTTGGACATATGAATGTGAATAAAAATTCAAGGATCATAATAGAAGGTTAGTAGATGATTCTGTAGTGAAATTATTATATAGTGTATAAGGATTTTTGATATACAGTGATGCATCAAAGAAGGTATTGGTATGTGTCCTCATATATAACGACATGTTGTATTCTTAGGCCTCATATCAATTAAATATTCATGAGAAAAATTTTATTATGCGTGTTCTAGAGATAATAGGGGTCATATTTTCATTAATTATATAGTGACAGTATATTAATAGTGAAAAGAGAGAAATATATTCTATTCACAATATCTTAAATTATATATTCACTCAAAATTAGTTAAATATGAATCAAAGAAGATGACTGAAGTTAATCAAAGACATTGACTACTCGATAAATTACCACCCTAGGAAGGAAAAATATGTGCAAGATTCTTTGAGTACGAAGTATAATTGAACCTTATCAACGATAAGAATTTGAATAACCCCAATGCCCAGGTATTTTCATAAGATAGAACTGAAAATCATGTGGGAATAAGAGAAATCCTATCCTAAAAAAAGTTTACTCACCTATCCATCAATGTAATGATCAGGAATTAAAAAAAGAAGGATATAAAGCTATAAAATATGGTATGGAATATTCCATAGATCATCTTTGAAAATGAAGAAATCATAATATTTTAGAAATGAATATTTATTCCATAAAAACTATAATAGATGATGGAGTCCTTATATAATGAAAAAAAACTCATTGTTCTCTATCAACAATGGATGAAAAAAAGATGAATAGACATCAGAAGATTAATTTTTAGTGTAAATAATGAAGTGTGAGGATTAAAATTATATATGTAGATGCTTGGTATAGAATTCATTTAATGATAAATGATAGATGTCTAAGGGCATGATGAAACCATTAACCATAGCTATATGAAAATGGTAGAGTGTCACCATAGAATTTATTATGGTTCATCCAAATATGTCTAAAGGATCTAATTCCAATTGGGTTTTTGGGGATTTCCTTTTTAAGCCATCACATTTAATTAATATTTGAGTGGATTTAGCACTCGATTAACTTGTTAGGATATATATAAATGAATTTGTAAGGATTTATTGAGTTACACTCTCAATTTTATCTAATTGATATCTAAGGGTTACATCATTGTTTTGAAAACATATTCAATAATAATTGGACATGTAGCTTTGATTTAACAGTTTTTATCATCCTCACAATTATGTTCAATACAAAAGGACCATTAAAATTCTTGATGATATTCTAATATCTGGTTCAATGGATTTCAAATGAGGTTGGGATAAAAAAATTTCCCCTAGAAGAGTTATCATATAAAAACAAATTCTATTTCAGAATTCAAATGGAATCATACGAGGCTTAAAATGGGGAACTGATCATAACTTTAACTTTTTGGGATGAAGTTAGAGAGTTTAAGATAATTTGATTAGATCTTTCTCAAGTAGTGTTAAAGAGGATTCAAACCATTCTACCAAAAATTAAAACTATAAAAAGTTGAAATAAGAGATACATTAATAATTGTTAGGCAGATTTGGAGTTTAAATTTGGTGATAAGGTATTCCTTCCAATATCACCATGGAAGAGGTTTATATGATTCAGGGAAAATGATTTTTTTCTCTAAATAAAATTTGTATTTTTAAATCCTCTATTATGTAGGGATTGTAACATATTATATTTCTCTTCCACTAAACATATCTCATGTTCATGATGTAATCAATGTATCACTTTTGATGAAGTAAATAATTGACCCTAAAAATTTACTAAAAATAGAGGAATTAAAACTGGAACATGACCTCACTTACAAGGAATATGTTTTAGAAAATTTATATCATATAGACAATGTAAAATAAATTAATACCACTCACTTGGTTAAAGTAATTTAAAAGAATATTAAGTTAGAGGAATAAACCTGGGACCCCAAATATGTAATTAGTTATATGTACTATAATATTTTTATTATATTATTGATATTATTAGAGAGAAATTATTTTAATGGGGTATAATGTAATACCCTATGATTTTATAATGAATTTTTCCTTTAGACAAATATTGTATTTAATACCTCATTTTGTATGAAACAATGTACAAAAAATGAACCAAAAATAAGTTTTATTGAGATAAAATATTACAATGTGATGTACATATTAATACATTATGAAAATATAATATACAACATAATTAATAAAATTACAGGATGGATAAATTCACAAGTAAATTAAACTACCATGAACATAAAAGTTTTATCATCAGGGTTTTACATGAAGATCAAAACACTGATTCAACCTATAAAAATAAGTTAGTTATTAGAAATATAAAAGGAATATTTATAGAGAATAAAATGAATATGATTAATGATTCTAATAACGTCTTTACGATTATTTAAAGGAATGAAATATGACTACCATATATGGTCATTGGATATATGGTCATTTGAAATATAATAATTGGGTATATGGTCATTGGTTATGCATGTATCGAATTTGTATATTGTGGTTTCAAAATTTTTAGTAATAAATTTTAAAAAATATAATAATGGAATGAATTAGAAACATAAAAATAAATTTAAATGTTTTATTATTAAATAATATGTTTTATGTGTTACATATTATTATTATTATTATCAATTTATCTAATGTATTTATAAAATTTAATGAAATAATTTAATACTAATTTATTAATAAAATTAAATGTTTAGAATATCAACAACTACTTTTAATAGAATGTTATTAAACTTGTTTAATATTAAAAAATGATATTTTTCAAAGTGCTATTTTTTTATAATTTTTAATTTTTATATTAATAAATAAAATTTATTAATTTTAAATGATTGATATAAATTATATTTTCAATATATAAAAAAATACAATCACACTCATTTAATTAGTAAATAATATGAAATAATATTATAAAAATAATTAATTTTTTAAAAGTTATTTTTCTATAAAAATAGTTATATATATATATTATGTTTTTTTAAAAGTTATATTTATTATTTTTATTAATTAAATTAGTTAAAATGGATTGAATTTTGGAAACATCATATTGAAATTAGGTAATAAATTAATTTTGATATTTTTAGTAAAACAATTTTTGACATATTAAAAAAATAAACAAGGAAAAAATGGAATAAAAGTGTTGAATTATAATGGATCAAATTTTTATTAATTAATATGATATTATGTATTTGTTAGTTAGGTTTTAATGTCAAACCTAAATGAATCACTAATGTTACCTTACCTAAATCATGTAACTCTAAAGTGATTTTATCAGTAACCTTCACCTAACTAATGTTTTCAATTAAATATCCCCCACTTTCTTCTATAAATACTGGTATCTTGATCCCACTCCATACCACTTATATATTTTTAATTTATATTTAATACCCCCCAATTTTACCTCACCCAAATCATTCACATATTTTTATTTACCTCTTGTTCCTTGAAGGAATCCAAAATCCATCATTCTGAAAGAACCCTTATCGAGAATTAGAGAATTCATCAAAGTGAGTACCCAGTTATTCACCATCATTTTCAGTTACCAATTCATATATTATATTTAAAAACTAATTATCCAATATATTAATGTCATTTTAACATCATCATGCTTTTGAAGTAATTATATTACTATTATATAACTCTAAACCCATACTTATTCATTAGTATAACATGTTCTTGTATAGGCTGGTTCAACCACCTACATGAAAGTTGCTACACAATCATAAATATTTCCAACATGAATGAGTATCATGAAATTAATATAGTTATTATATTATATTTTTGAGTAAATTACATAATTAATATTGTTCTGTAAGTATAACACACATAAAAGAATAGTCATTAGAATGTAACTTGTTTTTATCAGAAATTCATTAAATATTCTCATCATGGATTATGTTATTACAAACCATATCAATACCATCCATCAAATAAACATGGAAATTCATAAATAATTCAATAAAAATGATTTTAATACATTTAATAATATAGGATTATGAAATCAGTATAAAAAAAATAAGAATCTATATTTTTATTATGAAACTTGTACGAAACAATCAAAATTACTAACACCTAATGATGAAAATAAACAAAAAATTACTAATGAATGACTATAATTGATCATTATAAATTGTAATAAATATTAATAAGGTCATAAATAAATGAATAATATGATTAGTCTTATTATATAATAAATTAAATAACTTTCAAGAAATTTGGGAGTAAAGTTATTTGTTTCTTTCCAGTCTCATTTTGAAGCCGAGATTATTTATGATTTAATTTATAACTTGGTTAATTGTAAGATATTTCTATCTAAAAAACCAAATATTGTATTATATTCTAAATTTTTAGATTTTTTTCATGTATTCTTACCATTTTACCACTCTGTGGTTGATAATTCAAAAGAATAGTGTCTTCTAAGAGGGACCGACCTTATCTCTTCTCGTTAGCCATGAATCTTTTTCCACATTGACTATATTTTTTATACGGTTTATAGATGCCATTTTTTATAATTTAATGATTTTTTATGATCATTTTATACTATCTTTGAAATTATTTTATATATTTTAAGGAAATATTCTTATCATTTTCTATATTGTACATTCTATTGACTTTACCCACTAATTAAAAGTGTGAATGGAAATTTTTTTTTCAATTTTTTCCATGTGAATGTATTTTCCTGGAAATATAGGTAATTTTTATGAATATTACCACATAATATTTCAAGTTTTTATGAATTAATTGTTATTCTCATTATTTTAAAAAACATTTTTCATATAAAATAAATTTTATAATTCTCTTATAAAATATTTTAATTTGTGAATAAATATTAAAATAAATATTTTTCTTCATGGGGGATACAATATAAAGATATCATGCCCCTTATTTGTTTAAAAGTATTATTATCGTGTTTTGAAAAACATTTTATACAACCCATTTTTTCACATGTGTTAATTAAGATATTATGAAATTATAAATTTTTTCAAGTTATTATGGAATATATATATATATATGGTTAATCACTATATGGTAGGTGGATCTGTCATAACCCTCCAATGTATTAGGTAAATTTTTATCTCTCATGAGATTATGTAGTTTGTGGACATGATTTTGGGGAGATTTGTTTAAAAGATTGTGCAGGGACATGATTAAAAATATATTTAATAGCTTGATTATTCATGAAAATGATAGAGGATATTTTTTTTTCAATATTATTAATGGACATGATTAAATATTGTTTTTCACAATATTGTATGTGGACATGATTTGAGGTATATTTTTTCTCAAGATTGTTCACAGACATGATTTCATGATAGCCTTGTTCATAGTATTATGATTTTATATTCTAATGTTTTTATCATATTATTATGACAACCTTGCATTTGATGATTATTATCTTTTTCTTTGACACTATAATTTTTCATTTATTATATTATTATAAACTTTTTAAGTTCTATTTGATGATTTATGATCAACTTTTTATTTGTTATGACTCTTTCTTTTATATCTATACACCTTTTTCATACCAACATGATAATATTATACACACTTATGATCTTTTATTGTTATCTATTATGTTTACACATACTTTTCATCTGAGATCAAAACTTTTTATGCTCCATTTCCTATGATATGAATAAGAATGTAACCGATGATATGTATAAAAGGGGTTCTAGTGTGGTACGACTTTGGAGACATATTTACAAAACTGTAAATTAATTTTTTATATATATAATATTTAGAGTCACTAAACACTTGGGTTCTAGGATTATGGGTGAATTTTTTATATGTAATGTTTAAATTATGAAAATAAAGTAAATTATATGTGTGTTATACTTGGTTCATCTATGTTGGTATCAAAGAATATCTGTAAAGTGTTTTGTTAGCACCAGATTCAATAGTGTGGGCCTAGGGTCTCTTAGTTTGTATTAGAGCGGGATTTAATAATTTTTAGGTATTTATGTATTTATAATATAGTAATAAAACCTAAATCAACAATGATTAACATAAAGTGATATATGATTAACTAAAAATGTTCCATGATGAGATAGGGATTCAATAATTTTGGATATATTAGGAATGATTTTATTTATAATATAATTATTTACTCTGATTATTGTTTCTTGATACGCAAAATAAACTTTTTGTTTTTATTAAATGGTTTTAAACATGAGGAATCATATTAAAAAGAAGTGTAATGGATAGTGCAATGCTTATCCGATCTAGAAACTGAATGGGATTGTATGAGGAGTGAAAGCCATCATGGAAATGATATCTTAGATTATAGATAATAACATGAACCATGTTGTGTTCTAGAATGAGCCAAAGAATGAGTTTAAAATATTGAGTCTTTTATGCCTCAAATGTTTTCCTCATTTAGTTTTTCTTATGATCCAAAAATTTTCTAGTAGAGGATTGACCAAACAAAAAACATATTTTTCATTTTTTAGTGCTCATAGGAAGTTAATATTAATTTTTCCATTTATAATTTTGAAGGTCAGGAAAATCAGTGGTGGACCCTTATTAAGAAAATAAGGTTAAAGGAAGAATTTGACTCTATGTAATGGGATTAGTTTATGTAATTATTATTCACCAATCATTTTACCCATACTCTTTTAAGTAAAACAGTGTATGAATTTTTCAATTTAAAGAAAAATGATGTTGAATCAATCGATTAATATGAATAAAAAAATCATGAAACTCACAATGTACACCTCTAGTTTTATTATTAACCCTAAAAGAAATATCAATTATTTCATTATTAATTTAAAAATATTCCTTAAAATGTCATAAAAATAATGGACATTGATAGGTATGAAAAAATTCGTTCGTTTTCAATAAAGATGGAAATTGAAATTTAATACTCTCATAATTCTCATGGATTCTATGGTAAGAAAATCAAAATGGATTTTCATTGAATCTTGGATGATAATTGACAAGAAGAAAGTAAAATTCAATAACCTACATTATCAAAGTTTGTGAAGAAGAATGTTGTAAATGTCTATAATGGTGTAGGAAAATGTTTCACATGTGAAATGATTGGCCATTGATCTCATGACTATTAAAGAGATATAAAGAGATAGCCCAATACAATATATGGTATATAAGGATTCTGATTCGTAATAAATCATCACTTAAACATTAATTATTCCATTATAATTAATTTCGATTTTATATAAATTTAAACACTAATCTATGGGATAACAAGGATAATAAAAATCAATAAACTCAAAGACCAAGTAGATATAGAAGAGCTTACGAAATCAGTACAACAAATGTGGATTAAGATAAAATGTGGTGAAAGACATAATTTTTACCCAATCTTGATATGAAAATATCTTATTCAATTTTTATTATTGAAATTAATTCATATTATATATTTTTAATATAAATATTAATTCACCACCTAGAGTATTGGATGTTGAATTATTATAAAATATATCGTATTGTGCGATTATTACATCAATGGTATATAAATATTCTCAAATTGAGATACATGGGATAGAATTTAAATAAGACATAATTATTTTTACCTTGTCATAATTTGATATGATTTTGGGAATGGATTGGACTACACATATAGGGACCATATCAATTGTTTGGATAGGGAAATTTAATTGCATGTCTTATGTCACTAAATGATTAAATATAAATACATGTATGATAAAGGAATAAATTTAAAAAAAATAATAATATGATTATTAATACACAATAATGAGGGGCACAAAGATAAAATTACAAGGGAGGAAATAAATATGAAAGATTCTATTACTGTGTAGGGATATGTGTATGCATTTTCTAATAAATTACAAGGTCTTACCCTTAAAACTGAGGTTAATTTTTTAATTAAACTCATACCAAGTTCAATTCCAATATCAATGTCTCCCAATAAAATTTAACCCATTGAATTAAAGGAATTAAAGACGAAGCTTCAAAATAATTTGGAAAGGATTTTTTAATTCCAAGTACTTCATCATGGGATAAACTTGTTATATTTTTCATGAAAAAATATGGATCAATGGACCATTGTATTGATTATAGTGAACTCAATAAATCACGATCAAGAACATGTATCCTCTACCACACATTGATGAGTTTTTTATCAACTCAAAGGAGATAGATATTCATTGAAGATTAATTTTTGATCTAGATATCATCTATTAAGGTTAAAAGGGAGTATACACCCAAGACATCATTTCTTATAGTATATAGACACAATAAATCTAAAGTGATGGAATTTAGGATTAAAAATTTCTTATCCATCTTTATGGTTATGATGAATAGAGTATTTATTGATTAACACTTTAAATATTTGGTTTACTTCATAGGTGATATCGGTAAATATACTAAACCATATGCCTCTCTTGTACGCATGTCTCAACAATGTTATTATTCACACCTATGTGTTATTCCCTCAGAACCCAAATGATATCATTCCATTAAATCATCCTTGATTATTTCTATTTACTCACCCAAATCCTCTCGACAACCCTGAATCTGGTACTCCATCCCTACCTCTTCCTCTTCCTCCTTCTCCCAATCCTCCTCCCCTCATACTCCCCATCCCTACTTCTTTTTCATGTCCACCCCCTCTTATATGACTCATAGTGATTTTCATCACCTCATCCTCCTCTATCTACATCCTCTCCCATATTATTCCTAACCCTAAACCCCATAATGATATATATTATATCTCATTAGTGATTCACCAAACCCTAGCATCTAATACACTCTCCACTTTTTCAACACCACCACCCCCACGACACTCATACTCTCTTCTCCTCCCTACCTCCTCTATTTTCCATTTTTAGTTTCTTACCTCTTTCCCATCCCCCAGAAGCCATCAAAATGTGCTCAATAATAACTCCCACTATGATGAAATCACCATATCTTCAAAATTAAGAAATTATGACACTAGTATTGAATATCATCTCCATGATGCTTTTAATAAGTGAAGAAGGTAAACCGAATGCTAATCTTGGGGATCTCATTGCCTATATGTTCCTACAATTAGTCAAACCCCTTTAGGTTCTCCCCCAAAACCATTTAGATTTTTTATTTAACGTTTTTTATTGAATTATGGTTTCCATGGTTCAGGATATTTGTTGGGGGTGATATTTTTTCTTGTACTACTGTTTTAACATTATCAGTGAAACGACTTATGATTATCTAAGAATACAAAAATCGTATATGATTCTTGGTTTAGGATTTCTGTATTTGATACAATATATTCTATTTATTTAAATATTTACCACATAAAATATTTCATTCTTCTACATTTATGGATAAATGTATCATTATTTATTGTTAAAGATTACGTGAATGAAAAAACTAAACAAGACAAGGATACTTTTGACTTCATAGCCACACAACTTCAAAATTTTATGTATTAGAAGAATAATTATGTGAAATATATAATGTCTTAAGGGAAATTAAGTGAACATATCTAGAAATATAACTTTCAGTGGTGAATATATTTGTGAAAATTACAATTTTATCTAATTTTTGGTCATTGGTATTAATTAAAAACAATTTTATTTCATCTTAAATAGTATGCGATGTGATCTATTGTAAACAATTTCTACTATAGTTTCTATGTTCATTAGATAAACATGGTTGGCCTGAGTTGCTTAATATTTTTCATAAAATTCATCCTATTTTCAAGTGAATTTGTTAACTTCTTTTAAATTATTATCATTCCTTATCTCAATGTGAAAATGGTGTGAACTCCAATTCATTTTCTCAATATTTTTTAACATTATAATTCAATATTTTTATGATTTATTTTTCTTAATAATTATAATATTTTCCACGTAATTTTTTATTCAATTTTATTTCTATTATTTTATATATAATGTTCACTATTATGAAATGTATATCTTTTTGTCACCAGAAACAGTTGGAGAATATACAGTAATACATTATATTGGTTTCTTTTTTTATAAATGTACTATTTCAAACAAATTTGTAAGTTTTCATTGTTGATGGTCAGAAAGGGGCAGTTTGTGGGACTTCTCTACTCTCTAGAACTCATATAAATTTTAACATAGGTATGTGTGTACAAATTTTGTCATAATTATTTCTATTTTAATTTTTTTTTTCAATTACGTATCTTTTTCAATTCAAGAATTCTTATAAAAAATATAGGTATAAGTGATTTTTGATTTCCTTATAATATGTGTTAAAATTGGGTGACAACTAAATTATCTATAGTTATATTTTATTTTTTGGTTTGGGTATATCCATTCCATATTGTTTAGTATATTACATATTAGTTCCCATTATTCATTTTCTTAAATTATTTTCTTATTTAAATTTGATATATTGGTCCTAGAAACTGTGTTATGGCTATTGAGGATGGTGAAAATAATCCCACATGTGGTAAAACAATTTATCCTAGTGAATATTATAATGAACATAAACTATTAACCTTTTTTTATTGTTCAATTTTCTAATGAATATTATTAAAAAATATTCCACACCATATTTGATCAATTATTTCATTTAGCCCATCTATATCTTTTTGAAATTGTAGTCTCTTAGTTTGAATATTTTCTTTAATTTTTTTCTATATTTTTTACTCTATTGGTGTACTATAAGATGTTCATATTTTGTTTACTTAATGTGTTGTTATTAAAATGTAGTTGAAACTCATTATTATATTTTTATTATTAAATTTATTAATCATGATTGTTATATTTGTTAAATATTATACAATGAGATGTATATGTTTTTAATTATTGTGATGTTATTAAAATACAACTTGAACACATGGTTATTGTTTAATTATGTTGTTTTTTATACACAATTTTTAGATTTTGTTAAATCTAGGGCATGCACAGATGTTGTGAATTATTCTCTTTTTCCAATTAGTCTACTATCTCTTACAATATAATTAGTCTACTATATCTTACAATATTCATATCTTTCGAGAACATATTTGTTGTGTTGAAAATCTAGTTTTCTTATGTTTTTTTTCTATTCCTATTTTTGATTTTTTTAGACATGAAAGATTGTGTCTACATGAAAATTTTGACCTTGAAAGGAATGCCAGCCACAAATGAATATTGTTTTCTCAAATGGTCTCTTACATAAAAAAATTCAATAATTCATATTCTTATAAATTTATCCCAATGTTCTTCACAACTCCATATAAGATAATTCAAAATTATTACAACCATCATTAAATAAAAAAACTACAATTCTATTTAATTTCATTTTAATTAATTGTCCCTTATTAAATAACATAGTTAGAATAAAATATAATTTTTAATTTTTTTAATTTTATGAATTTTAGTTTAACTTCCTATTTAATTTCTAAATTTTCTTAGTTAGAATCATTTAATGATCATGTTCACATTCTATGTGAATAGGATATAATCCTTTGCTATTGTCTCAAAATAAGCATCTTTATAATCATGGTATTATGAAAAATATACTATAACTCCCTCTAACATATCATCATTTTCCTCATCTGTAAATGAATGTAAGTGATCTACAATTTAGAGCTCAATTAAATTTTCTAATTCATCACAACATCCTTATTCAACTGATTTTACTCCCTGAACATTTTTTTGTAGTAGTTGAAATGAATTCTTCGAAGAAATGAAATTTTATATGGGAAAAATCATTCAAAAAACATTACTATATTCTTAGGAAGTGTTTGTAATATGTGTTATGGTATGTGTAGAAATATGGTATCTATTATTATACTATGAATTTATTAATTTATCTTGTCCTATTACATCTATACTAATCAATATTTATTGGCATAGGCTTCCTATATACTGAACAAAAATGATGAATAATGATGTATTATTGTAACTTAATATGACTAATTTAGTTTTTTTAATTAAATTTATTTTTATTTTATTAATATAATTTACCTTTATCCACTCCATACATCTAAAAACATAAAAAAATCAAACATACCCACTTACCTTTTTCATATTTTTTCATTTCATTTTGTTTATTCTCCCTTAGATTACGGAAGTACTCCCTAGAAACCCTAATTGTTTGAAATATATGATGAAAAAGATATAATCAGATTCAGTACACAACAACTATTTTAAATAATGTAGGGTTTTATATATTTTTGACACCACAAGGGAATAAACCCAATATTATGTTTTTAATTATACTATAACTATTTTAAAAATCACCCATGCATTAGTAATAAGTGGTTATAAATGGACATTGTATTATATATTTTAATTTTAGGGTGACTTGTGTGATTATTTTGGTTTAATGTTGGATGATAATGCTTTAAATGATTTAATTGTGAAATGAATTTGGAAAATAATGAAACTATTTTACTCTTTTTAATCTTATATGGTTTTTTTCCATAGAAATTTAATGGTTATTGATTTTACTTAAACATATTTCATTCTCTTCAATGATAATAATGTTAATAGATACATGAACATTCAAATGAGGCTATCAAAATCATTATTTTAAAGGTTTGTACTATAATACATATTTGGCCCTATATTTTTCAAATCATTTATCCTTTATCTATATTGTTCTCGTCATTTACCCTATAGATTAAATATGAATTATTATTTTTTAATCTAAACTATTGGGTATGCTATTTTTTTCTCAATGATAAATATAGTGACATCTCATACTAATTATGTTGTTTTTCTTATCTAAAAAATGTTACATAGAACACATTTAATTTTATTTTATGTCAGAATTATTTTCAATATATACATTCCCCATATTCATGTTTTGTTATTTTTTTATATTCCTACAATAATATTCATTCATTTAATCTGTAGATTTACTTGAATTAGCTTCAATACTTCCATAAAACACCATATATGCAGACATATTTCCATCACCCCTCTATGTTACACAATTAAAAATTACAGTTCATTAAATAACATCCAAAACAAGAGAAATATTTGTTTACATTGAGACATATATAAAATATTGTTTGGAATAAAGTTTTCAATTCCATTTCCTATTTTTATGGACTTATCTGTGTAAATTCTATACGTACTAAAATATTTTGAATCATTTTTTTTGTAATTTTTATACATGCACATATATGAATATAATATATTCCAAACTTTATTAAGATTCATTAATCCAATTCAACAAATAAAGTCCAAGAATGGGAAACTAAATAACACTTAAATGAAACTATTAGATACATAGTTGAGTGTTTTTGGATTATAAAAACTAAAGTAGATGAAATGAAAAATCACTAGGTGGTGTAGGATTTTATTTTCAAATAATTGTTATGATTTACTCAATAAAAAAATTAACTATTTTAAAAAGTATACTCCATTTAAGGCCTAAATTACTCTTTTCCCTATATTTGTACTATATTTATTCCATGACAATACTTAAACTACACCATTATTAATTCCTCTATATGCATACTCTATTCATTTATTTTGTGTTTATAAAACCTCCACAAAATTTAATACTCTTTAATGAAACAATATGTAGATGATTGGTATAAAACATATATAATTATATAAATCTATATCCATTTAATATGAATCTACTATTTGAAATTAAATAAACATTATATCTCATTTTTAGAGTGTTTTTTTAATATTAATTCTCTTTAAACAATTATTTTTATTTGATACATTTCTATTTTTTTCAATTATATATGTAACATTGAGACCATATGTAAATAAATAAATATATATTTTTGACATGAACTAGTCAAATTGTCATTGATATAATCAGATTATCACATTCTTATATTTTTATTCGTATTCAATGATAATTTATTCCTCTTTAATATATATTTGTTGTTTAGAGTTTGAATATGTACCTTATTTTCAACCTTTTATTCAGATATCTAAAATCATTATTAATGTTTTTTAATATAAATTATCAAGTTAATTTCTTATTGGATATCCTTTTTTCACTAAATATAAACTTAGTTTACATTTTTTTTAATTTTTTTGGTTTACATCAATCATCTTGAACTAGAAACACTATTACATATGTTTAATGCTGATAAATTCATTACAATTAATGTTCTGGTTGTTCAATTGAATCAATATAAATTTCATTAACCCATTAAAAAATCATGATATGATTTTCAATTTTTTATTTTTATATCATCTTTATGATCTCAAATTAAACTTTCTACTCCCTCGACTGTTTCAATGAAACTGTATCCAAATAAATTATGCATACATATGATACTACTTGCCTTTAATTTTACTTAATATTTACTATATAATATTCATTATATATACTAAATGGAGTTCCTCCACTTATATTATTTCTTTCATTTTACTATCTATACTTTTAGTAACTTGTCAAAAATATAATCATTGTAGAGATTGTTAGAACATGATTTTGATTAAGAGAGGTTTTGTAAAAGAGAACAAGTTCAAACTAATTTCACCGATAACACTTCAACAACATATGAAATGAAAAATAAATTCAATATAAATCAATGAAAATTTAAAATAAAATTTTAACTGACAATAGTTTTCTTGAAAAGTAATATTTCACTAATTATTGATACATTTTGATGATTAACTGAAACTCACTGATTTTTGTTTCATTTTATATACTAACTGATAATTTCCCTTAAATTTGTTTTGACTTTCGATATTTATTTTTTCTATTAGTTCCTGACTTAATGTGGAGCTCTTAGGTGCATTTTAAGTATGAACCCCTTAGCATCATTTGAGAAACGAATTTCACTGTAGTGCAGTTGGTTTAAACTTTTTTATTCACTATATTATTGATGTTGAAATCGGGACTATCTTTCTTTTCAATTATTTTAGTTCAATTTTTTTATAGAAATTTTTATATTACATTTTAATCCCCTTTATTTATGATGGTTTAATGTTTTTTAAAGTAATTGTAACATTTTATTTCCATTTAATAAATCTAAATTAGGATCATGTTAAATGGGTATGTCGGTAAAATGAACGATTAGGGTACTAGTTATTATATATTCCAAGGAAGATAATGAAGATAAGTTTATGATTTTTCTATGGTACCAGAGAAAAATGATATTGTATAATAAATTAATAAACTATGAATTTTGGATATAAAAGTATTATTCATGTCCCATGTAATCAAAAGTGATGGTATATCCATGGATCAATCAATGATAGAGTCTATTGAAGAATGAACCAGACCAACCAATTTAATAGATATATGTAGTTAAATTATATGGGATAGATACTATTTTTTTGTTGTGAAATTTCTTAGGACTAACAAATCCACCAACCAAGTTAATATAGAATATAGTTATGTTTAATTAGATAAGCAAATGTAAATAAAATGTCAATTATTTTAGGAGAAGGTTGGTCACTACACCTATATATATACTATCATAAAGTGGTATTGGATTTGTGGTATCTGTGATGCATCAAATAAGTGATTAGTGTGTTTCATGAAACAAAATAATTTTTTGATACTTTATGCCTCTAATTAATTAAATATTATTAAGAATAATTTCATGACACATGATTTTCATTGAGTAGAGATAATTTTTACATTGAAGATATAGAGGAATTATTTCTTTGGTGAAAAGTGTGAAACATATACAAATAACAAAATCTTAATGTAAATATTCACATAGCGGTAGATGAACATGAACCAATGGATTTGACAATAGTTTATCAAATAAAATTATTTTTTCATATATAACCACCATGTGAAAGATTTCATGGTGTCTAAAGATACCACATCCATTATGATAATTAAATGGGACACAATACTCTTGGATTTAAAAATGAAGGACCACTAAATCATGATGGAAGAAGGAAAATCATATCATTACAAAGTTTTGAAGATGTCGTAGGTCATCACAGCCCTTAGAATGAAATTTATTACTCCTACCCTAGTACATCAGTGTAGGGTTGATCCACAGAGAAGGCAGATGAGAATTCTAGGTTTTAAAAATCAAAACCTCACTATTGTCAGTAGTGAGGTTGGAATCTTTTTTACTTTTTATTTTTTTATATTTTCTTCTTTTTAAAAAAGCAGTATGAAACAAAGTTAAAAGTTCCCTTTTACCTATGATGTAAAATGATACAATAAAAATGAAACAGTGTAAACTAAAATAACTAAGAAGGAAACAAGAGGGCTGAGGGTTAATCAAAAGTTTGCTCAAGATATTTGAACTTTACTAGCTTAAAAGAATGATCCTCATTTGATTAAATTCACACCATAAAAATTAGTTGTTAATCCTTCCCCGCCAGAAGAATCAACACTTTGTATTATAGCTCTTGAAGTTCACCACTTCAACAACCACATACAACAATTTGATTTTACGATGACAGCCAAAAGCTATCTCGCCGAAAGTTTCTAAAGTTTGAATTAGAATGTTTGATGAAATGTCTCGATGATAGATCTCTCCAAAATATCATCAGTTTAGAATTATGATATTAAAGGTGTTAATTCAATTTTTATGTTCAAGAACCTGATTCAATCTCACTGAAAGAATCAGATTCTCATTTGAAGAAATTAGTTTAAGATAGAACTTTCAACCAATAAGTCGCCAGAATATCGAGCAAAAGAAATTAAGCTAAGATCATTGAAAAAAAATTAGTAGCTAGTAAAATGTAAAACATATAAAAACAAAGGAAGATAGATCGTCCCTCTGAGAATGAAGATCGTGTACTGCTGCTTTGCTCCTGCAACTCCAAGTCTCCAGTATCGCACTTGGTGTCTCCTGGGAGTTCTTCTCTCGAATTGTCTAGCGTGGAATGCTGAATGAGAGTCCTTTTCAAATTCTACTACTTTCTCTGGTTAAAATACCATCTGTCATCTGATACACGTCACTGCATCCTTCCACAGACTTCAAAAAGTCCTTCACTTTAGCACTACACATGTGTGTTTTATCCGTGACAGGCACGTCGTGCTAGTTTTGCCCCCATAACTAACTTCCGTTGAGTTAGTTGCATGAACATGGATGGGGTTTCAGAAAATGAATGAACTAGAAAATTTAGATAAGAAAAATAAATAAAAACAAACAAAAAGAATGAAAAATTGTTATTTTTTTAAAGTTAAGAGTTATCTTTACTCGTTAATAGTTAACTAAAATTAATTGATATTTATTTAATTTTATATTATTTATACAATTATTAACTATGATAAACATAAATCTATTAAAAGGTTATTAATTTAAATTATGTTTATAGATATAATTATTAAGTTACTAATTTTAACACTTTAAACTAAGTTATTAAAATTACAATATAAGTAAAGTAGTAATTAAAAATTTATAACTTAGAATGTAATAGTTATTTTCAATTACTGCATTAATTATAATTATTGAAATTACTATTTAAGAAATAAATTTATTCCATTAATCTAATAATTAGTTTAATTTAATTTAGTAATTAAAATTAATACTTAAGTTTCAAATACCATTAAATTAATTAGAATATTTTATAGTTTATTTATAAATATTAT
The DNA here is from genome assembly GCA_963277665.1 of Viscum album. Lineage (NCBI taxonomy): Eukaryota > Viridiplantae > Streptophyta > Magnoliopsida > Santalales > Viscaceae > Viscum > Viscum album. The sequence continues at coordinate 460,409,936 of OY728126.1, forward strand.
TAATTACATAACTATACTAATAATAGTATATTAATTAATTGTTAATAATTATTATTAATTTAGTTATATATTTTAGTTTATGATTTATCGATATATTAAAATAATAATTGTTTTAAAACATTTATAAATTCTACTTTATAGTTTTGACTTATTAAAGTTAACCCAAAATTTAACCTTAATTTATTTTTTGTCATCTTATTTTTACTTTACATTATTATACTTTTATTATTATATATTTTTATTGATTTATTATTATTATTATTATTATTTTATCTATCTTTTTCTTCCCCCTTTCTTCACGACGCAGCAAGAGAGGGAGGTCTTCTTCTCCAAACAGGGCAGCGGCGCATGCAGCATCTCCGGACGGAGGACAGCAGCGGCTTCCCCCGGCTCCAGCGCAGCAGCGAAGGGGTGTCACGGCATTAGCGGGTTCTTCTTCAGATTCCACGGTGTCGCGGTAGCGTTCTACAATGTTCAGCTCCTTGCAGCGGCAGCTCTCGGCTCCTCTAGTGCGTGGCGCGATGTGGTCTTCCTCTGCTCAGTGTCGACTCTCAGTCTAGCTACAACAGCATCCAGTAATAGCCTCACCTTTTCATGCGGCGGAACAGCTCGACTCGGCCTCCAGCTTCAGCATAGTCTATCTCCACCTAGCAGCGCAACATCACCTTCAGCAACCTAGCAGTGGCGCGGCTCCCTCTTTGGCAGCAGCGCTCACGGGATCCCCTGACGGCAGACAGCACTTCAGCTTCACCTCCTTTAAACAGGGCATCGGGTAGCAGCATGGCTACAGGAAGAGTGAAAGGTAGGTGTAAACAGTGAGTGGTAAATTAGTGTGGAGAAGTAACGGTGAGGTAAAAGGAAAAGCGACGCAAAGGTCACTGGCACTCTAACAGTGAGGTGCAGCGTATAAAATCTATTGGTGAGGAAAAGGCTATCAGTGAGGTAGAGGCTACGGGTAGAAGGGGGTGACACCGATGCGAGGACGTATCAGTGAGAATAAAATATCAGTGAGGGGGTCACTAATAGAAATGTGTTTGTGGGAGATATCAGTGAGGAAGGAAGAAAAATTATTCTATGGGTGAGGTGGAAATGACTATGAGGCTGAGCTACCAGTAGCTGCAAAAGGAGTGCGTACAGGATAATGGTGAGGTGGAAAAAAAACAAAGGTAGTATGGTAGGGTGAAAAAGGGATAATAGTGAGGTTTGGGAATAAGGCTATCCGTGAGAGAGCTACTGATAGAGGAAAATAAAAAGGAGCACCACGGGGCAAGGTCACCGATAGAACGAAGGCATACCTCACCGATAGTTTTAAACGATAAAGGTCACTGTTACACGACATTAAGAGTCACTATTAGAACTAAAATAAATAACTACCATGACCTCCAAAAATTATTTTTCACTAAAAATTAAAACTTAAGCAATATAAATATAAAGATTGTAAATAATTAATTAAAAGAAACTAAGAATCACAAAATCAAAACAGAATTTTTAAAAACCTTTATATCATTGAAATTATAATAAAAAGTATTTATTGATAACAATTATATTATTAAACTAGATAATTGATGAGCCACAATAATTAAAAGCTTAAATTAAAACAACTATATAAATTAATTAAATTCAAAGTTGTAAAGACCCGTAAAATTCAAGGGAAATTTTTTCTTAATTTTCTTTGGAATTTTACAAGAGCGCGGTTTCTGACGGCACCTGATTCCAAGGCCCGGTGTGCCCGAAATCAATTTCCGAAGTTTATCTCGGGTACGTTCAGTGAACGAATGAGCGCGAATTTTCTAACTTTTGAACCGGTGCCCGGAATCGAATTTCGAGGACACCGATGGAACCGTAGCGCCGGTAAACGCTTAGGAACTCCTGTTCTGGAGTTGCGTTCATACGAGTGTTGATAATAAAAATTGTGGATGTTTACTTTGTAATTACACTACAATTTTTATTATTTTACTCTAAGTGTTATCTCTTGTTGGAAGTTGGGTAACCACCCAACCTCCCTTGGGAGGTTATGAGGGTGGTGGGGCCCACACGAACCCCACCTCTTCATATCCTCTAAAACCCCTCAACTCCCTCATAAGTTATGATATCTTAAGTTATAACTTTAGACTTAAATAAGGTGAGTTGTGTGTGTGTTTTGAATTTCAAACTCTTGAAATTCTAGTGTGTTGTTGTGTTAATAAAATAAGATAGAGTCTTATTTTGTTTTTGGTTTAGTTTTGTCTCCTTGAGAGAGTTGGGAAGGTTCTTCTTGTTTCTTCATCTTCTTCAACCTCGACGAAATACACGAAGAACTTCTTCGCCGAAGAACACGGTTCTTCCGCGACGCCATATCTGCGACGTGACAAACACATCGGTCTCCGACGAAGAACGTCGAGTTCTCGGAAACCGATTACGCGATGCCGTGTACCGTGACGCCGACGCGACTTCCTCCTTCCGCGATGTCTCTTTCCATGACGGTTTTCCACGACGAATCCTTGTTCGACGAACCTCCGTTCAAGCTCGCACAAGGTAGGGGTTGTTGATTTATTGTTTAATTATTTCATTCTTGATCGTGGATCTAGCATGTCTAACGTGAGACAATTGAATATTTTAAGTTGTGTTATTATTTAACGTGAGGGGGGCCGGACCGCATGAACACGGCCCAACCCCCTCCATCGTTCATGTTGTTTTATCTTGCGGGTGGAAGCAAGGTGGCGTGGTGCTGTCGCACCATGCGGATAATTATATGTTTATCTTGCGCGACGCCGTCGCGCGCACGCGCCATGGAAGAATCTTCAAGAACGTGACGCCGCCGCGCCGCATCAAGGGGAATCGAAGGCGTGGCGGAGGGGCGCGGTGTCGTCGCACCGCGCCGGACGACGAACACCGCGGCCGGTTCCGGGTCGCGGCGGATTGAGAAGACCGGCGGCCGGGCCGCCGGCGTCGGAAGCCGAAGAGGGGACCGGATTTTCCGGTCCCGTTGGAGAAAACCGGCCGGCCAGCTGGCCGGCCGGATGGTAATAAACTGGGGGAAATTAATCCCCCGGCTAGCTCTAAAAACCCCCCTCATAAAGAGGGGGGCGGTTTCCATGAAGGGGGGGGGGGGCAGCAGCCCCCCGGTTTTTCCTCAAGCCGGCCCCCATGTGGGGGCCGTTTTTTTTTTTTGCAAAGGGCGCGGCTATATGCCGCGCCGCCCCTTCCAATCAGAGGGGGAATTGATTTCCCCCGCGCTGCCTCCGTGCGGCGCCAGGCCACCGCGGCCGCCGCGCCGCCGGCCGGCCGGCCGGCTGGGCCGGTCGGACCCGGGTCGGGCCGGACCCGGACCCCCCGTTTTGGATCAGATTCGGTCTTTTGGCCATAACTTGAGCCACAGACCTCCGATTGACGAACCGTCTGCGGCAACACGATCCTTGGATCGAGGCGGTCGTTTTGGTATATCGAACTCAAGGTTTCGGATTACTTTGAGTTCGGCCGGGTTGGTTCGTTCACGAAACCAACCGGGCCTTCGGAGCGGAAACACTCATATCTTGAGCTACGGACGTCCGATTGACGTGCCGTCAGCTGTGTTGTGTTCCTCTTAGTGAGACGGATCTTTTGGCATACTCCGCCCGAGGTTTGGACGCAGGTGGAGTACGGTCGGGTTGGTTTTGCCTTAAAAACCAACTGGGCCCCGGGGACGAAAATGCCAATAACTCTCAGACCGGGCGTCCGATCGACGCGCCGTCTGTTGCGTTGAGTTCCTGTTGACGATGCGGAACTTTTGAATACATCAACTCTGGACATTGTGTCAGTTGATGTATCAGCCTCTCGGCTTGTGGAGCGGACCCTCCGAACGAGCTTGCTGTGTGCGGGAACCCTAGTGCTGGCTGCGACTGTTACTGTGACTTCTACTGCTACTGTGACTGCGACGACGACAGTACAGAGATCCTGTGTGGATTCGACGATGACGACTACAGCACTCAGTGATCCTACGTGGATCAGTGCTACAGGTCCTGTGTGGGCCCGATCCTGTGTGGGTCTTGCGGTGACTATCTACAGGTCCTGTGTGGGCCCGATCCTGTGTGGGTCTTGCGGTGACTATCTACAGGTCCTGTGTGGGCCCGATCCTGTGTGGGTCTTTGAGGTGCTTATCTACAGGTCCTACGTGGGCCCGATCCTGTGTGGGTCTTTTGCGGGGGTTAGTTACCTATCGATCCTTTGTGGGTCCGACGACATAGATGGAACAGTGATCATCTTTATCGTCCTTTGAGGATGTATACCTGTGTGAGCTGAATCTGTTGTTTTCCTGTGTGGATTGTGTTGTGCAATCCTGTGTGGATTACGTCTTGCTTTCCTGTGTGTAATATGTTTACTTTCCTGTGTGGACTGAGTTGTACTTGGGCTCGGAGGTTGGAGCGTATTTGAAATTGATGACTTAGGTATATGTATGGGCATATACCTAAGCAGTGTCGGCTATTACTTCGTGATTGTTCCTTTCTTCTTGGTTTATACTTTGTGGATTTGAGAGACCTTCAGGGGTCTCGAGGTCCCTACTGAGTAGCTTATACTCACCCATGCACGGGCTTTTCCCGCACTACGTTGTGTTGGTTGCAGACGACGGACAGCGTTGATCTTAGTTGAGGCTTGCAGAGCGGGACGGTACCCGGAGGTGGACCACTGGGCGGGACGTGCTCGGAGCGGACGGCGGGACCCGTGGAGCAGAGGAGCTATCTGTACCCACCCTTCAGGTGGGATTTCCAGTGGACAGCTCGGTGTAGCGGCTTTTACCTTTCAGTTGCTGTTTTTCCCTTTCGAGTTGTACTTTACTTTCAGTTTGGGTTTGTATACTGACCCATTTACTTTCCGCACTTACTGTTGTACTCATTTTTTACTTAGTGTTTACTTCTTTCGCTTGTACTCTGTGGTGCTTGTTTTCTTTTATAAAGGCAATGCCTTCCCAGTTATCGGGATTTTACGCCTTTGGTGCTAGTCGCCAGCCCCTGGCCTATGGAAGGCGGGCTTGGGGTAGTCACGGCACGGGCCCCGAGGACGGGTCGTGACAAATTGGTATCAGAGGAGTTCGGTTCTACCGCGAACTCTGATCTTTTCTATGTGAAGCAATAATGTTTAGCGTATTGAGTGTGGTTATCAGTCCAGGGAGTCCAGTGTTGGTGCGGCGGCCGACGTATCCGTACACCAGGACCTTGACTTCTGATTTCCGACTTAATGCACGAAAACATTGATTGCATGTGTGTTTCAAGTTTTCTATGTGATTACTTAATATATCATCTCACCAGGTATACTGTTTGACCGTGGCACACCTGTTTCCTATTCAGGATGGCCCCACGACGGCAGCCAGCTAGGGTTCCGAGAGTCGAGTGTGACGACAGCCCACAGAGCGACGAGGCTTCGATACAGGGCCCTCTTGCAGTTGAGGCACCAATGGAGGCACCAGCGATACTACCATACGTTGGGCCATCGATGCCATCAGCCCCAGCAGTAGGCGATGTACGCCACTTGAGTGCGCTGCACGAGTTCCAGCGCCAGAGGCCACCCAGGTTCCGGGGAGAGACGGACCCGCAGGCGGCTGAGGATTGGCTGGAGGCTATGGTGGGAGTCTTCAGGCTAGTGGGGACGCCGGCAGACTTCATGGTGATCTTTGTGGCCAGCCTCCTTCAGGCAGCAACAGGCAGGTGGTGGAACCACTTGTTCCAGTTTTGCGACGGGATGACCTTCGCATGGGAAGACTTCGAGACCTTCTTCAGGGTGGAGTTTGTGCCTGTAGCTCTACACCCCGAGCGTGTACAGGAGCTTCTGCCTTTGCCGCGTGTTTTTGAGTCATCTGTGGGCAGTAGATAGATGATGCAGAGGTCCAGGAGGACCAAACTAGCAGTTGGACGATCTCGGGTTTTAGGACCGGTGGTGCGGGGCACCCGAGGTGGGGTCAGAGCCAGGCGTGCCAGAAACGGACAATGTTACTCCTGCGGCGGGAAGGGTCGCCTGGCACGTGACTGTCCGACTCCTCGTACGTTTGATCAGCAGGTGTTAGAGGAGCAACTGAGACAGAAGCAGCGGCGAGTGCTTGAGCAACAGCCGAGTAGTGGGCAAGGCAGTAGAGCTCCGAGAGCAGGTGGACAGGAGAGGAACTAGTGGATACGTCCCTTGTACTTCTAGTTCCATTTTGCTATTGTGTTCGTGTCTTGTACTATGAGCTGTAATAATAAGAGACACTTATCTTTGTTTTCTTTACTGTCCTTTTGTTTGATTGATACTGAGTGGTCCCGATTAAACTGTTGACATGACCCTCACTTCGAGATTTCAACTGGAGGAGACCCAGTAACCTCACACTGATGCCGACAGTGTGACTCGACCCTTGGAGGTGAGAGTGACAGTTGGATCTTTTGGTAGCAGCGTCGAGGCCTTACGACGTCATCCATGTCATAAATTAACTAATCATGACGGGATTGATTGTATTAGGCAAGGAACGTGGTTCATCCAGGGGATGAGACCAGATTTCACTTTTCGGCAAAGGAGAAATCTTTGCAGCTAGCCTCTTTGCAGATATCCTTCATGGATAGTAATGGATCAGCCTTCCTCCAGTCTCTCACAGTCACCCCTCCTCTACTGCAGCGGGTCAGAGAGGCACAACGTGAGGACGCTGACTGTGAGACACGGCATGCACAGATATCCTCGGGACAGGCACCTGATGGTTTCTCCCTTGGAGCAGAGCACGACATCCTTTTTAGAGGACGTACCATGGTACCAGTCGCTTTGCGAGAGGAGGTGCTGAGAGAGTTTCACACTTCTCCTTTGGTGGTACATCCTGGAGTGGCGAAGATGTACCAGGACCTCAGACGACAGCACTGGTGGCCGGGCATGAAGAAGGCAGTAGCAGAGTTCGTTTCTCGATGCCTCACCTGCCAGCAGGTGAAGGCAGAGCATCAGGTACCATCAGGCTTGGTACAGCCCTTGGAGGTTCCGGAGTGGAAGTGGGACGGCATATCTATGGACTTCGTGACTGGACATCCACGTACTTCCAGAGGTCATGACTCCATCTGGGTGATTGTTGACCGACTCACCAAGTCGGCACACTTCTTACCCATCAGAGAGTAGGGCTCAGTAGAGAGCTTGGGACGTCTCTACGTTCAGGAGATTGTGCGGCTCCACGGCGTGCCATCATCTATCGTCTCCGATCGAGATGCTCGCTTTACTTTTCGGCTTTGGAAGGGGTTACAGGAGGCGTTTGGGACGCAGCTACGTCTGAGCACAGCCTTTCACCCTCAGACGGATGGTTAGACAGAGAGGACCATTCAGACTCTCGAGGACATGCTCCGCGCATGTTTCCTCAACTTTGGTCGTAGCTGGGAGGACCACCTACCCTTGGCGGAGTTTGCATAGAACAACAGATACCACTTCACCATCGGGATGGCACCGTACGAGGCGTTGTACGGCCGACCTTGTAGATCTCCTTTGTGTTGGACAGACCCTGGGGAGTCAGCACTTGAGGGACCGGAGATGGTCCAGGCCACGACAGAGAAGGTCCAGGTCATCCAGGAGCGGATGAGGACAGCCCAGAGCCGGCAGAAGTCATATGCTGACAGGAGGCGGAGGCCACTAGAGTTCGAGGATGGAGACCACGTCTTCTTGCGGGTCTCACCTCGACGTGGTATTTGGAGATTTGGCCGAGGTGGCAAGTTATCTCCGCGCTTCATCGGACCCTTCCAGATTCTCAGCAGGATTGGTGAGGTGGCTTATCGCCTGGCTCTACCACCTCAGTTGCACCGGGTGCACGACGTCTTCCACGTATCCTAGCTGAGGAGATACGTGCACGACCCGACGCACATCATTGACCATGGGGAGCTTGACGTTGACGATGGGGCGACTTTTACGGAGGTCCCGGTGGAGATAGAGGATCGACAGGAGCGGGTCCTGCGTGGGCGATCGATTCCTCTTGTGCGCATCAGATGGCAGCACGAGAATCTCCAGGAGAACACATGGGAGCGGGAGGCTCAGATGCGTGCTCAGTACCCTCATTTGTTTCCCTAGTTTTTGATGTATCTTTACGGGGACGTAAAGCCCTGAGGTGGGAGTAATGTAAAGACCCGTAAAATTCAAGGGAATTTTTTTCTTAATTTTCTTTGGAATTTTACAAGAGCGCGGTTTCTGACGTCACCTGATTCCGAGGCCCGGTGTGCCCGAAATCAATTTCCGAAGTTTAGCTCGGGTACGTTCAGTGAACGAACGAGCGGGAATTTTCTAACTTTTGAACCGGTGCCCGGAATCGAATTCCGAGGGCACCGATGGAACTGTAGCACCGGTAAACGCTTAGGAACTCCTGTTCTGGAGTTGCGTTCATACGAGTGTTGATAATAAAAATTGTGGATGTTTACTTTGTAATTACACTACAATTTTTATTATTTTACTTTAAGTGTTATCTCTTGTTGGAAGTTGGGTAACCACCCAACCTCCCTTGGGAGGTTATGAGGGTGGTGGGGCCCACACGAACACCACCTCTTCATATCCTCTAAAACCCCTCAACTCCCTCATAAGTTATGATATCTTAAGTTATAACTTTAGACTTAAATAAGGTGAGTTGTGTGTGTGTTTTGAATTTCAAACTCTTGAAATTCTAGTGTGTTGTTGTGTTAATAAAATAAGATAGAGTCTTATTTTGTTTTTGGTTTAGTTTTGTCTCCTTGAGAGAGTTGGGAAGGTTCTTCTTGTTTCTTCATCTTCTTCAACCTCGACGAAATACACGAAGAACTTCTTCGCCGAAGAACACGGTTCTTCCGCGATGCCATATCCGCGACGTGACAAACACATCGGTCTCCGACGAAGAACGCCGAGTTCTCAGAAACCGATTACGCGATGCCGTGTACCGTGACGCCGACACGACTTCCTCCTTCCGCGATGTCTCTTTCCATGACGGGTTTTCCACGACGAATCCTTGTTCGACGAACCTCCGTTCAAGCTCGCACAAGGTAGGGGTTGTTGATTTATTGTTTAATTATTTCATTCGTGATCGTGGATCTAGCATGTCTAACGTGAGACAATTGAATATTTTAAGTTGTGTTATTATTTAATGTGAGGGGGGCCGGACCGCATGAACACGGCCGAACCCCCTCCATCGTTCATGTTGTTTTATCTTGCGGGTGGAAGCAAGGTGGCGTGGTGCCGTCGCACCATGCGGATAATTATATGTTTATCTTGCGCGACGCCGTCGCGCGCGCGCGCCATGGAAGAATCTTCAAGAACGTGACGTCGCCGCGCCGCATCAAGGGGAATCGAAGGCGCGGCGGAGGGGCGCGGTGCCGTCGCACCGCGCCGGATGACAAACACCGCGGCCGGTTCCGGGCCGCGGCGGATTGAGAAGACCGGCGGCCGGGCCGCCGGCGTCGGAAGCCGAAGAGGGGACCGGATTTTCCGGTCCCGTTGGAGAAAACCGGCCGGCCAGCTGGCCGGCCGGATGGTAATAAACCGGGGGAAATTAATCCCCCGGCCAGCTCTAAAAACCCCCCTCATAAAGAGGGGGGCGGTTTCCATGAAGGGGGGGGGGGGGGCAGCAGCCCCCCGGTTTTTCCTCAAGCCGGCCCCCACGTGGGGGCCGTTTTTTTTTTTTGCAAAGGGCGCGGCTATATGCCACGCCGCCCCTTCCAATCAGCGGGGGAATTGATTTCCACCGCACTGCCTCCGTGCGGCGCCAGGCCGCCGCGGCCGCCGCGCCGCCGCGCCGCTGGCCGGCCGGCCGGCCGGGCCGGGTCGACCCGGTGCGGGCCGACCCAGGGGGGGTCGGGCCGGGTCGGCCCGGACCCGGACCCCCCGTTTCAGATCAGATTTGGTCTTTTGGCCATAACTTGAGCCACGGACCTCCGATTGACGAACCATCTGCGGAAACACGATCCTTGGATTGAGGCGGTCGTTTCGGTATATCGCACTCAAGGTTTCGGATTACTTTGAGTTCGGCCGGGTTGGTTCGTTCACAAAACCAACCGGGCCTTCGGAGCAGAAACGCTCATATCTTGAGCTACGGACGTCCGATTGATGTGCCGTCAGCTGTGTTGTGTTCCTCTTAGTGAGACGGATCTTTTGGCATACTCCGACCGAGGTTTGGACGCAGGTGGAGTACGGTCGGGTTGGTTTTGCCTTAAAAACCAACTGGGCCCCGGGGACGAAAATGCCAATAACTCTCAGACCGGGCGTTCGATCGACGCGCCGTCTGTTGCGTTGAGTTCCTGTTGACAATGCGGAACTTTTGAATACATCAACTCTGGACATTGTGTCAGTTGATGTATCAGCCTCTCGGCTCGTGGAGCGGACCCTCCGAACGAGCTTGCTGTGTGCGGGAACCCTAGTGCTGGCTGCGACTGTTACTGTGACTTCTACTGCTACTGTGACTGCGACGACGACAGTACAGAGATCCTGTGTGGATTCGACGACGACGACTACAGCACTCAGCGATCCTACGTGGATCAGTGCTACAGGTCCTGTGTGGGCCCGATCCTGTGTGGGTCTTGCGGTGACTATCTACAGGTCCTGTGTGGGCCCGATCCTGTGTGGGTCTTTGCGGTGCTTATCTACAGGTCCTACGTGGGCCCGATCCTGTGTGGGTCTTTTGCGGGGGTTAGTTACCTATCGATCCTTCGTGGGTCCGACGACTTAGATGGAACAGTGATCATCTTTATCGTCCTTTGAAGATGTATACCTGTGTGAGCTAAATTTGTTGTTTTCCTGTGTGGATTGTGTTGTGCAATCCTGTGTGGATTACGTCTTGCTTTCCTGTGTGGAATACGTTTACTTTCCTGTGTGGACTGAGTTGTACTTGGGCTCGGAAGTTGGAGCGTATTTGAAATTGATGACTTAGGTATATGTATGGGCATATACCTAAGCAGTGTCGGTTATTACTTCGTGATTGTTCCTTTCTTCGTGGTTTATCCTTTGTGGATTTGAGAGACCTTCAGGGGTCTCGGGGTCCCTATTGAGTAACTTATACTCACCCCTGCATGGGCTTTGCCCGGACTATGTTATGTTGGTTGCAGACGACGGACATCGTTGATCTAAGTTGAGGCTTGCAGAGCAGGACGGTACCCGGAGGTGGACCACTAGGCGGGACGTGCTCGGAGCGGACGACGGGACCCGTGGAGCAGAGGAGCTATCTGTACCCACCCTTCAGGTGGGATTTCCAGTGGATAGCTCGGTGTAGCAGCTTTTACCTTTCAGTTGCTGTTTTTCCCTTTCGAGTTGTACTTTACTTTCAGTTTGGGTTTGTATACTGACCCATTTACTTTCCGCACTTACTGTTGTACTCAGTTTTTACTTAGTGTTTACTTCTTCCGCTTGTACTCTGTGGTGCTTGTTTTCTTTTATAAAGGCAATGCCTTCCCAGTTATTGGGATTTTACGCCTTTGGTGCTAGTCGCCAACCCCTGGCCTATGGAAGGCGGGCTTGGGGTAGTCACGGCACGGGCCCCGAGGACGGGTTGTGACAAAAGTAGCAGGGAAATAAAAATAAAAACATCAGTGACCCAATTAAGTCACAACAAGCTCTTAATTACCTCACTGGTAGACTAAAATAATTATAAAATGAATTAAAAATCAATTTTCATACATAAAATAATATAATTAATGTTTAAAACTATTAATTAAATAATTAAATAACTAATTGAACACATATAATTAAGGGCGAACTATTTAAATTAATTTAAAACACAAGTTACATAATTAAATGATGAGAAGGACGTCTAAACAAATTAATTAATATTATTAACATATTCTAATGTAACTAAGAAAAAAGATTAATTTTTGAAAAATAATGACTAAGTTAATTAAATAGAATTAAATTGATTAAATAATTGTTTAAAATAAAAATTAATTTATTAAAAATTCAAGTAGAAATAATTTATACAAACTAAATACTCACTGTTGTTGATAAAACTAAAGGGATCACCGGTAGAAATTAAAGGCAACCATTATAGTTAAAAATATGATATACCAGTAGGAAAGAGTAATGGTGACAAAGGTCACCGATACATCTAAAAATAGGCAACTGGTAGGCAAAAAAGAAAGCAGGTCACCAATAGACAGTACTGGTAACCAGGCTACCAGTAGAGCAAATGTAACCCTGCTATCGGTAGCTAAGCTACCGGTAGTCTGGCCAGCGGTAATTAAGTTACCGATTGAGTAAACTTTTAAAATTAAAAGTAAATTATTTAGAAAACTCAGTAATTGTTAACAATGAAAAATAAAATAAAATAAACAAATATAGGTTAAATAAACAAATTTAGAATTAATTATATTAAAAAAGCAAAGAAGGAATTAATCAACAATTTAAGGGTCCATAATTACATAAAATGTTATAAAAAATGAATATTTGACAAATTTAATTATAAAAATACTAAATTACAAATATTTATCATAAATTGATTAAATAATTAATTAAATCATTAAAAATTAAGTAAAAAGATGTGGTAAAACTATGCAAAAATAGAGCCACATCAATTCCTAAATAACTACTCAACCATCCATCCATGAAAATGTCATGTAGACACTGAATTAGGATAATTACATACATAATAAGGTAGAGAATGTTATAATTTTCAACATTGAAAATGATGGAATTATAAGATTCATGAAGGGAATCAGTGTTCCATCAATAAAAGAATTAAGAAAAAGGATCCTTTGGATATTGTACAAAGCTCATTATTTATTGAACCATTATAGATGATGTTGTATTTGTGGAAAATATTTGTTTGATTGGAATAGTTTTTTGATATGATCTTTAAGGTTAGTTAATTGTTGATCAAATAAGACACACTGTATGAAATATATTTGAAGTTCTAAGTCCTTTTCAATGAGTTTTGAGTGGTAGATATTCCTTGGTGATGAATCAAATATGTAATAATTTGAGTTGAATTATCTCTAAAATTTTAGACCATGATATCAATTTTTTAAAATGGAAATGATTGTATGCAGAGATATATCAGTAATTCATAAGTTAATTTTTGAGAATAATTATTTAAAGAAGATGAAAATTAAGAAAAAAATAATCATATACATAAGATATTTTTTAATGTGTAATAAATTTAAGTTAGACGAATGGTGTTTTTAGTTTAAAAAATTTGACAATGAAAATCATCATACACAACACATTTTTTCAACACATTGAATATTTATGATATGCATATGGGAATTCTGTTATGCATAGAAGATTTGAGTTAACTATGTTTTAGAAAATTATGAACTCATAGAAATTTGTAAAGCATGTATAATATTTCTAGAAGCATATATGATATTTTAGTTAGTCGTAAGACATTTGGTCACATAGGATGTTTCAGTTTTCCAAATTTGAAAAAGGAATGAGTTTTGTAGGATATTTTAAAACCATGTATGAAATTTTTATAGCTACAAGGTAATTTAGATCTTCATATGATATTTTACATTAAATAAATTATATTATTTACAAAGTAGTTTAAAAGGATAAAATGGATAATTTTTCTAGATTTTGGAGATTAAGAAGAACAAAAAATATGTCAGCAAGATTACACTATTATACATGTATATAAAATCATGATCACGCATGGATCATGATTCAAGTCAAGATAAAAGGATGATAGGCTAAGGAGGATTCATGAATATTGAGATAAGTTTCATGATAAAAGAAGAGGAGCTACATCACCAATACATGAGTTCATTCCCATTTTATGAGAAATGTGAGAAGATTTAAAAAGGAGTATTTATATGGGAAGAGTAAGACCATAATATTTCCAAATATTATGTGGAATTAAATGATACTGGTCCTTCATGAACATCAATGAAAATTGATATACAAAATTGAAAGGAAAATTGAGGAGACTATGTTTGAATAGCCATAATTCTTGGAGAATTAATGTTTAAGAATATAGAAATATCAAATAACATTTTTTATAGAGTATGTTAATAAAAAATCATAAAAATGAGTAAAATAAAGTGATTTAAAAGTTGATAGATTAACCAAGAAATGAAAACAACTGCAAAAGACTGCTGTAATGAGAAGATGAAGAATATCATTATTTATAGAATATATATATAGGAATAAATTTTCAATGATGATTATTCTTTAATTAGATTAATTATTTACTATTTATGTGAGATTTTATATGGTTGAAGCCCTCCTATGTATTTATTTCAAGTTCACACCCATGTTTGAGTGACTTTTGATAATAAAGAGGGATTATTATGTGATGGAACCAAGTCACACTAGGGATGTAGTCATCCAAAAAAGAGGAGATACCCATTAGATAATTAGTTGTGTTGACTAATTTTCCTTATCCGTGAGTATATTGGGATAAAAGGGTTCAGTAATCATGAGAGTACACAATGGGTTTTAAAAACTATACACACCAATTCACCCCCTCTCAGTGTGTATTTCCCTTTTATGTGGTCCTATAATTTGCACCAGATCCTAGCCAAATCCATGGTTTTTCTTTTAAGGTCATGATACGGATAAACAAAATAACATGAATAGTAAATAAATCCCTATATTAGAGAGAAATGGGTTTCATTCTTAAAAATATATACTGGAACCTTACATTCCTTCTATGGGGATTGATGTTATTTACTAAATTCAATAGATTCACTATGAAAAATAAATCCTCATCACGATCTCTAGTTGAAAATGGATCATTGAAAATTATATAAAGGCTAGTAATTCTATATTATCTTATTTACAATAAAAACATATGACAAATTTTGTAGTTTTGGGAATAAATAATTATATTTGTAATAAGCTTAAAATCATTTATGAAGGACACATGAAGGTAAAATAATCAAATATACAAATAAGTTAAAAGTTATTGGACATTCAAATGTAGGAAGATAAAATTGTTTATGAGTTACTTACCATGGTAATTCTATTATTTAAAAAAATTAAAGGGTTTAGAGAAAGCCTTGATTAATAAAATATGTTAAAAATGATGATGAGAGTTATTCCAGATAAACTTGATTCCCATATCTTGGCTTTAAATGATAGATATCTTGATGAATAAACTATTGATGAAATCCAAATAATTCTCATCAATTATGAAATGAGAAGTAAAACTACACCAAAACAGAAATGTAAAATATGATAAGAAATTTATTTTAATTCCTTTTAAATTATGAAGTTTAAAGTAAATAAATATTTCTCAGATGAAGGAGAATAAACTTAATATTATGTTTGAACTCTTTTTCATATGTAAATATATTTCACAAGAGAAGGAAGTGGATATATAGGTAAAATCCCATTAAAATGTTTTAATTTTGGAATGGTTGTCCATTTATCTACCAATTATACCTTGTAAATTATAGAAGAATATTAGGATAAGGAAGTTACTATGAGGACCACTAATTAGGGAGATTTCCCAAATGTTCAGTTAAATAGAAAAAAGAAGATTTCACATAGTTCCTTTAGAAGGAAATTTTTTCGATTTAGGAAGGTGATTATAATGGAAAAGAAAGTGGGAAATATTATGATAAATAATTTTTATGTATCTCTCAAAGAGTTCTTAGGGAGTATTTTGAAAATTAAGTAAACACGTTATATGATCAGTCAAAGTGAAATATTGAGGATGTTGTAGAAATAGGAGAGACTCTAAAATTAAATACAATGAGAATATACATCCAAATTAATTTAAAATATGTAAGAATTTTGAGAGAAGAAAACACATAGAAAATAGAGTTTTATACAATTAAATGAAACTATTGGTTGAAAAATATAGTCTAGTCAGTCAAATTTATATGTGAAAGCATGATATTACTAAAAATGGAAAAATCATTTAGGTGATTTCTTCTATATCTATCCTTATAAATAGGAAAATTGATATAATGAAGAATAAAATGGTGAATACTGAAAAGCGTGATGAAAAAATTAAATACGACATAAAAAAGTTTATTGAACAGAATGGTGACTACTCCAAGAAATATGTAAAAAATATCTAATATAAAAAAGATACAAGATTTTAAAAGGGAATGTATACTGAAGTTACAGTATAGAATGAATATAATTATTTTAATGAATAAAATGGAAGAATAATATATATATAAACTGAAATTACAATAGAAAATATGTAATATGCATAAATATGGAAAAAAAATTTATAAAATGGGACTGAAATTATAAAAACAATTCGAGGAACAATCCCATAAAAAGTCTCAGAAAGATGTACTGATTTATGTACTAATACTATAATAATATAGAAACCAATCTAGTGTTATTGGTTTTTAGAAAAATAGAATATTTTGCGGTTCTATTGGTGTGGTGGTAAGTTTCTCTATAATAACTACAAACTTTTCATATAATATTACTCTACCTAGAAAGAGAAGTGAGAAAATTCATGGGGGGGGGGGGAAACCACATATGATAATTCAATCATATACCTAATACATCCAGAAGAAATTTTAATTAAGAAACTATTTTTATAGATTTAACAAGGTATGCATAATATGTGATAAAGAATAAAGCAATTCAGATGTGTATATATATATTATTTAATATTAGCTGAGTATTTTTCATAGGTTTTATAAATTATAAAAATAAAAGTTGTATTGTAAGAAGACTAATGTAGTTGATGTTTCTTACAAAGAATGAAAATTTGGAAATCACTAGAATATGGAAAATGGTTGTTAATCTCACATGGCATGCGATCGGAACAACCTATCAAATATATAGAAGTTTTATGTATGAGTTGTGATATTTTCCAATTATAAATTTTAAAAAACATAGTGTATTGGAACAAAAAATATTGAAGGGATTTAAATCTTCTCAAATTGTGTTTTGTTTGTTTATAGAATAAAGTAGTTTTTTTTGAGTATATCTCTACTTTATAATGTTATAAATTAGGTTATATTTTGAAAAAACATTGGTACAATAAAAATAGATGGGGTTGTTATAACAGTGTGATTGATAACCCTCATAAATTTATTTCTCAAATTGGAGAACCATGTTATCAGAACTACTTTATTCAACATTAAAAAATAATTTATGCAATAGAATACAATCACCTTAGCAAAAATAATATAAAAATGTTGATTAGTGGATATGTTATAATAAATATACCCATTTACAAATATGATAATACCAATATTTAAAAAAAATAAAAATGGAAAATGGTGAAAAACATATAACATAAAATATATTTAATTAAATAATTGTTTTGATATAGTACAACCTAATATGTATCGACCAATGTCAAAGAAATTGAAAAGTGGAGAATGATAATTTATCAATTTAATTGATGAAGTTACAATAATTAAATGACCCATTTTCATGTTATAAATATCTTGGTCCATGGATAAATTCAAAATCATTAAGAGACTAGTAGAAAAACAAAAAAGCTTGTGCTTGGAGAGATTGAGTTTAAATAATGGAAATGAATATGTCAAGAAATATTTATGTAAATATCTTAACAAATATATAATTAAACCTAAATTCAGTGATCTATATAATCTACCCAAATGGATTGGCTTAAAGGAATAATAAGTGTCTAGTTTATATGACTATAATAATGTTTGAAGAGTATTACACCATAAGGATTTACTAGTTATAATATTTCAAAATAGATGGAATTATCCAAAATAGGTTTCCCTTGAAGACAAATTCAAACACGAATCATTATGAGATGTGGTTTAAAAAGAATAAAAATGTTCAATATTTCAGGGTAATTGGTAATCCATGTCTAATGAATAAAAATGATAGAAGTGGAGGAGTGTTTGAAAAGAAGGTTGGTGATGAAATTTTATTAGGCTTCACACCAAATACATGTTCTTATAGGTTCTATAATAAAAAACATGAAAGGTTTTTTAAAATTATAATATAGTAGTTCTTTAAAATGAAGAAGGAATGATTAATTTTAACATTGTATATGATGAGTATAATTTACCACATTATTATTAGTTGATAATTCTCCATGGAATTTGTATTTTTGATAATATAGAGGTATATTTTGATATTTGTTTACTCATAATAAGAATCTTATAATTTAGATGTCCATAAAAGGTGTGATTAGATGTTGTTTGAGGTACTGTTGGTGGTAGAGGTGCTCATGTGGGTGTTGGGGAAGAGTTGGGTAGCTCAAGATATTTCATTTCAGTATCTCGTATCCAATCACACTGTGAACAATGGTTCACACTATGAATGGGGATGGACCAAGGAATAATCCCAACATGCAAGTATTTTATTTCATAAACTAAGGTCTATTCTGTGAAAGTATCATGTTGGGATTCGGGCTCGTATGGTTAGATGTTTTTACACCACAACCTAGAGGGTTATATTTTGAACTCATGCTAAGCTTATTTTTTAAAAGGCGGTTCAACCACATTCATTCATGGTTACCAAGGAATGAAACCGAGGGATTGATTGAACAAATACACCATTCCTTTGACCCCATTTATATAAGGTTTCTATTAGTTTGGTTTTTAGAAATTATAGGTAATTATCGCCCTTCAGGATCCTTTATTTTTTGTTTCAATTTTATTTCCCTAATTTGGTCTGATTTTGGTAAGTGTTTGGCCCCAATCACCCTGATGTATGGTTGAATTTGGAAAAATCTTTGGGGTTTTCATGTGTGGAAATTATACGTGGACTTGATATGATATTTACAGACCATTGTAAGGAGTTTAGTTAAAGGTATATCATATGGAATATTTATTTAGTTTTTTCCAAAATTTTATGATTTTAATGATTAATTAGGTATCATGTTATAGGGATTTTGGTGGAGATGGTATCAAGGGTGTGATAAAGACCTCTAATGAATGATTGGTTATGGTTAAGGTGAATTAAGAACACCCACTTATAATTTTAGTGACTATGAATATTTGGAATTTAATAAATTAATTAATCAAAAGATTTTATAATTTATTATTTATGTTGTATTGCAAGATACATTAGCACATGTGGTAATACGATCTTGGAAGATGCCTGGGCAGTCTTGAATGAGCTTATATACATCATTTATTGGGTGGTAAAACCTTAATGGAGGTTGTTGGTCCCTTTAAAACAAACATATATTCATGTTATGTATGATTTACAATTTTATGTATGTTTTATGGGATTTAGTAGAGATACAACAACTATGGTGGCCTTCGGTAGAAGATAAAAGATATATTTAGGCATTATATGCACAGTATATGTGGCCTTAAACACTTGGATTGTTTGGAATCACGTTTCAAACATGTAAAAAGGGTTAAGGGAATTTTTTGAGCTATTAAGAGACATCTAGGAGGTCATTTTATGTCATATGTTTTGAGGGTAGCCTAGGATGGTTTCCCTATGCTAGTTGAGAATTTTCAAGGGGCATATATCTAGTGATGACTGATTTGATGATCAAATTTCTTTGTATAGGTGGGAGAAATCAACCTAAGGGTTGATAATTCTTTGTGATAATTTTGAGTAGGATGAGTCCTCCAAGATGAGATGAGGTGTGTAATATATGTGTTTCCTTCTAGTGATTGGTGGAGAGGTATCCCCTATTATACAAAAGACAAGAAAATATTCCAATTCAAGGATTTGGATATGGATTTGTCAAGGGATATCAAAGTGGTTTTGGATGAGAGACTTTGGGATGGTCTACAAGGAATCAAGATCAGGGTTGTTTTAAAATCTGGTTGAGGATTGAAGCCCATATCTTGAGGATGGGGTTTAGATTGGCCACCATGTTGTGGAGTCATCGTAAGGTGATGGGGATGATCTGGTGTTTATGAGTATTGGTTGTGATAATTTTGAAGGACCCTGGTGGACACCTTTATGGGAAGGATGGGAACATCATAAGGATTGAAATGTTGTGCATGGATAGTGTTGTGTATTGATTTGAGGGGCTAGGTTATATAAGACTAACTCTTTGAGATCATTTGGTGAGTTGTGGAATGAGATTTTGTCTATAAATTTTGCTTTATATGTGTGTTTTTTTCTCATCACAGTTGACATATTATAGTTTGGGTGATGTATACCAAGGCATTGAATCATAATGAGCAAGACAATGATGGATGAAGTACTATGAGTGATATGGATTCCTCCTTGTGCTTGATTTATTAGGAAAATATGAGTGAGATGGTATGAATTTAGTCCATTGGTATCATTTTGAGTAATATAAGAATCACATACCCTACTAAGAGTGAAATAGTATTGTTCAGAGCACCATGAGTTAGAGAGATTTTTTAATGTAATGTAAAAAAATGAAAGAGAGAACTACTATGTGTGAGATGGAATCAAATATTTTTAATGAAACACGACAAGGTATTAGGACAGTCATAAGTGAGGTAGGGTCTTAGTTGGTGTATGAAAGGATGAATTAAACATGTATGTAAAACTACAAATTTAATGTGTGAATGTGCGTGTAATTGTTGAGATAAACTATTTTGTTGTGTTGGTAAATTATGTGTGTGAAAAAATTGTTTAGAAAATATAAAATGGAATTTATATATATAATTTAATATAATATGACTAAAATATATTGGTATAAATATTAACATAATTAGGGAGGTGATTTATTCATTATGGATAGAAATGAGAATGTTGTTTTTCATTATTCTTCCACATACCGGGTTCCCTCCTGAAAGATTAGAATTGACTAATCAATATGTCATTTATATAAAAAATAGAATTGTTTGATGATAGCAATATTTATTAAAGGTATAATAATTTAAAATTGTTTTCAATAATTACACTTTTGGTATTTAATTTGGAATCAAATAGTTTTTTATTTCCTGGTATCATTTCTTTAAAAAAAATATAAAATTGGTAAATATGTAATCATCAATGATGATTGATTCATCGATGGAAAAAAATTTAAATAGGGAGATTATTGAGAATATTTTTCATCATTTTGATGAAATGGGGATAAATAAAAGTTTAGGATGCTTAAAAAAAGGATATTGTTATATAAAAGAAATTATTTTTATCATGAGAACATAGACTACTTTGAATGTCTTTTATTTTCAATAATAATTTCATTTGAAAGACGATAATGAGTTGATTTAAAGTATTGGTTCCCATTTCATAGAAGTTATATGAATAACTGGAGTTGGTTTTAAGTGAAGATGGATGAGAGTAGTAATTTTTGTGTGTTCTAGGTAAAACTAAGTAATAATAATGTAAAACACATCACAGTTGATATATGATTTTTTATAGATGATTGTTCATCATACAAACACATCAGGGTGTTGATGAAGATATTCCAAAAATTAATGAATTCATTTGATGCATACAGGGATTGTGTCATACTATATAATATAGATATGTTGTATCTTATGGAATATGTAAACCACAATCATATCATATTCTTTGGGTTAGGCATATCCTGTCGGAATAACCTGAAGGCCTTCAATTTATTATTATTTTTTTAATCCCCCTTTTATTGGTTAAAGGGGAACCCATACATTGACTGTAGGCATTAGTAACACATCACATGACTCGAAGGCCTTATAGAAATTCATCCCAAACTAACTACATAAAACCGCACCTCTCTAGAATATATCATGATGTTAGCTCTCCACCTTCAAAAGGCTTATAAGATAGCTATCTTGTATAGATATGAACATGCTCAATACTGATGAAAATGTCACACCCTCTCATTCATCCAATTCCAGTTATCTATGCTTTGGTGAATGTGCCTTTTAGGAATCCTCATCTAGAGACTATTTTCTTTGAAATATGTCTGGTTGCAACTTAATTTCATGTGGCCCAAAGGCCTTGAGGTGGCCTAAAAGCCTTAATGTCTGGAATGCATTAGGTGTCCTGAAGGCCTTGGAGGACTCAAGGACCAAACTTGTTAAATAGATGTATAGTTTCGGCTACTACAGTACAAAATAGTACCTTTTACAATATCTTATATAGTTCTTCTATTGTAACCCATACATATGCCTTCGCTCGAACATGATCCCAGGTCTCTTGCATGAACATGAAGAGTCCTCACCAACCAGGCTTAGGGTCATTTGAAAAATGTGGGTTTCTAACACTAACTCCCAATGAGAGGGCCCTAACAATGCCTAAGTGCACACCACTTTCCCCAACTAAGCAACGAATTTGAATCTCCCTATGCGTAATATGCATGGTGACCGAGTTTGGTGGGACTCGAGTATGCGCCACATCACATGGAGAGTGAGGGGTAAAACCAGTGGGTACCGCTCTATTAAAACCCCATGGGCCTTGGTTTAGGCATATCATAGGGGTCAATATGAGATATTTATCTACTATCTAAGCCATATTGTATTATACAATATGATGATATCAATGGTTGTTATTAATATAAAACATAATGTATGACTTATTGGGTAACCAAATGGTTTGACATTCAGGAATCTTCCACAGATAACTATTATTTGTTATAGTTGTTTCATAAGTTGAAATAAATGGGAAAATCAACAGTGCATTTAGATAAATGCGTGAATTACCAAATTATTAATCATACTTTATGTAATGTATTAGTAAATATATTTGAAACATCATATGTGTCCCCAATACTGTATAAATAGGATATTCCATAGAATTTGTGTTTGTATGGGTGGATTCTCTATTTTAAAAAACTCTCTTCCTCTTTCTACCTATATCTCAAGAGGTATTAGAAAATTATGGTGTCACATATAGTCATTTATTGTTATTGGGTCATTTAGTCATCCAATTAATGCACCATGAAGGGGAGAATAATTTTTTTCCTTAAGTCTATTAATTAAACCATTGTGATTGAATATTATTATTGTAAGAAACTACATTAAAATAAACATGTTATTCATTTTTCCAGACACGATTTTTGATTTTATCACATGGTGATATTGGGATTTTAGGTTTCTTTTTTCTTTCCCTATGTTGAAAAAGTTTTGTTAAATCCTTAGAAACCCTTCAATGGTATTAAAACATCACATTGCTTCCTAATTTATTAAATTATTTTTGGAAATGAATATTTTTTATATAGTATTGTATATCATATTTCTATTCATTTAAAATGGTTATTTGGATATATGATATGAGATATTATAATCCATGATATAGTCAGCCCCTATGAGATAAGACATCAAAGAGGGTGACTTAGTTGTAATTATTTATTTTTTATATAACATGTCATACATTAAAGGGAATCATAATAAGTGATAACATCAATATTAGTTTTCAAAAATCATATCATGTTATGAACCAAACAGATTACCCTAGTACTCTGATTCATGGTCCAACACTAACATAACTGAATGGGAATTACTAATCCCCATGATTTGGAAACTAGCAATTGGCATCATACTATAACAAATAGGGAAATATTTTTTCCACAAAAAAAAGAAGAAGATAAACAAGATACAATTCAATATATCAACACTTATCGGGGAGAAAAATTAAAAAAGGTCAAACAAGAAAAAATTACCCTCTAAAATCGATAAACATCTCAATAAAACATCATCCCAATTTCCTATCAACCAAAAAAGGTATTCAAAGACTATGTAACAAGCAGACAACATCTCTTATGGACACCATCATCACTTTATGGTTGCAAGGATCTAGAACATCCACCACCTCCAAGTGGTTCATTGCATTTCCATATACCTGGAATATGAAAATATAGAAAAATTTTGAAGGGAAAGGTTGTGGGTGAACTATAAATCTCAATATTTTTTCATCATGTTTTCCATAAAATATTACATAAAAATAAACCAATCATCATTTCAATTTAAATAAGACAAGGCATGGAATAACATATCATTTTGATATTTAAAACAAAACATGATTACCTTTCAATAGATGGAAAAAATTTGGACATGTATTAAATAAACATTTGGTTAAAATCATTTGGCTTGAGTATATAAAATTTATAAACAATGGAACATATAATCAAGTCAAATAAAAAATGTACAATGATTATCTAGCCTAAAGTACATTAGTTTCGGTCTATATGATCCTCCAACTTCCCTGATCAATGCTTACCAATAATCGGGTGTTCACACTTCCCTTAGGCTCAGAATGAATATGACTCGTCAACATCCCATTGGAGATAATAATTCCAAAGATCGTTTTTTTATATTTTTCATCATTAATCCATTTCTAAGGGATCGATATCTTAGCGTGATTGTCCAAAATAACATACTAACTAACCATGTGTATATGAGCTCAATTTGTCTAAAAATAATGTTAAAATCATATCATTTAAAATCAAACACCATTTATAATTCAATTTTCCAATTTTTTAGTTTCAACATGACCATTAAATTTCAAAACCAAAATGTGGGTTTTTCATCACTTCTTACATGTTAAATCCAAAAACAATAATGATTTTCATCATTTTTGTTTTGATAAATTTTCACAAAATAAATCTCAAATAATTTATTCAATTCTATCTTGAAATCATTTTATCAAAAATCAAACCCAAATTTTTTAAAAAATTTCAACTATTTTATCCTCAAATCATTTTCTCAAAAATAAAAGCATATTTATTTAATATTCATCCCATAATTCAGATTCTATTGGAATCAGAGGGATTTCCCAAAATCCATCTAATTTTTTAATTAAAATCCAATAATTTAAAATAAAACATTCATTTATCAATGGAAATTTATTTCAAACAAAGAAGGAAAATTATGTTTTCAATTTCATGGGAAATATAAAATGGAACCACCTACCTTTAATCATGAAGTCAAACTATTTACCCCTACAACAAGAGAAAAAATGATGATTGATGTCTAAGAAGATCTATGAATCAAATCTAGAATCATGATCTATCAAGAAAAGGATTAGATGCATCAATCGTTGCTTAAGTGCATCAAGTACCTGATGATGTAGTAAACTATAAGGAGAATAGAAAGGGATATTAAAAGAAAACATACAAGACGAGATCTATATATCAGAGAGGGATCCAATCATTTATCAGCACATTTATTTTCCAAAGGAGGAGGTTGGATAAGAAAAAAGTTCTTCTTGAGAGCCTCCAAGGATGAATTGTTTTATTTAGGGATGAACGAGGGTGATTATAATATAAAATTAGGGGTTCATGATTTTTAAAATTAAATAAAGAGGAATTAAAAACTCCATGCCTAGTTTCCTGATTTGAGATATATGGTTATATAGACTGTGTTCCCTAACAATGTGCCCCTAATGGACATATAGACAAGGTTCACGCTATAAAAATATAATTTGATTCAATATTCTTCAATTATAAATACCCTCACCATCCGAGGGTTCATAGTTTGAAGGGATTGGACACACGGTTAAACAAACCATGCATTCACTTCTAGTAGATAACAACAAGGTGCATGGTTTGCTGGTAAAAAATGATTGGTTTAATGATACCAACCACATGGTTCACCATAACCATGCACCAACAATGTATAGCCTAAAGGTCTTCCAAGTTTTTCCAAATTATACCCAAAAAACCACGTGAAAAGATGAAACCAAATGGATATCAAAACAATGTTCAATGAAAAACTAAATATTGGTAACATGATGTTACAATATCCCCATAATAATAAATTTTTTCCCTAGAAGTATTGCCAATAAAAACATATCAAATATATTAGGGAATAACTCACACATCGGTTGCACATGCTCCTATGATGCTTGTGAATAAAAAACATGCTTCCATAGCACACAAACCAAAGGTATTATCCTCCCATGAGGAACCTTTTTCTCAGAATCAACAATTTTATTTGGACACTCCGTCATGGATAAATCAATATAAATATCATGATACTCCCATATAAAGACTTCATATAGTTCATAATTGTTATTCTGAAGCTACGATAAATCGAAAATGTTTTGGATCGATGTAAACTATGGTGGATGCTATGAACTATAAGACACTTTCTAGGCCTACTCAATAATCAAGAAAGGACTAAAAAACCTTAGTGAAAGATTTATGTATTTCCTATGATTTTAGTGACCAAGGAGAGGTGAAACACTCAATAACACCCAATCACCATCCAAAAACTGTAAAAATCATTGATGATGGTTAGTATGATATCTATTTTAGCAATTTTCTATCATCATTCTTTGATTAATCAACTAAATCCTAGCCATCATCTCCTAGACCAAACATGGTCCAACCAATAAAGCTTCACCAATCTCTGACCCACATGACAAAGATTTACATTGGTGTCTATACATGGCCTTAAAGGAATCCATTCGAATAGATGAATGAAATTTTTTGTTAAAATAAAACTTAAGCAGTCCCAAGTGGTTATCCATATCTTCACCAAAATCAATGATGCAAGAAAAGGTCATATATTCTAAAATATGTATAGCCCATTATTAAGGAACTTCAATATTTTGATGATATTACATGATCAAGTTCACATAAGATCCCATTTCCTCCGGGAGAACATTTAAAAAAAATTAAAAGTGAACGGGAAATCCCTATCAAATACTATCACATATGGAACTACAAGAAATATGAAAACCTCCTGTATGTGCAGGCTTCCCAAGAAATCAACATTGGTAGTATCATATTTGGGTATAAAGTGTGAGGATTTGGTTAGTTGATCAATCAAAAACCATATCTTATTATTCTTGTATGGGGTATGAGGATAACCCACCACTAATTCTATAAAAATCCCATTCCACTTCCAAGTTGGAACTTGAAGGGGTTGGAGAAATCCTATAGGTTTATAGTGCATAGACATGTACTGTTGGAAAGTGTAGCAGTGGGAAACGAAGTCAAAATTGTCCCATCTCATACATAGACCATAATCATCTTTTTATATCATATAAAATCTTCTCGGTACCCAGGTACACATCCCTCTAAGAACTATAAAAGTCTCCCATCACAACCATCTTCTTTGAAGAAGGCACAACATACATATTCCAAAAAATATAGAATACAATATGGGTTCAATTACCACTCAGTGATGATTTCCCCATCATTAAGAGACTATCTAACAACGTAGAAATATTTATCATGAATATGATCCCAAAGAATCATCTTTATACGAGAGGTGGTCATCTAAACACTAGTAAAAATAGCATTAGACTCATTGTTCGAACTCATAAGTTCAACTGAGCAAAGAGTTCTATATGGTTCAACTCCTTATATGATTTTTTTAGGGCCTGGGTCAGAGGATTCCTACTCAAAGCATTATAAATGTCATTTCCCATCCTTGGGGTGTATGAAAATGTTGATGTAAAAAGTATATAGGTACTGCACCCAACACTTAAGAATGAGGTTCAAATCATTTTGAGATAATTCATAACTCAAACATTTTTTGTTAGAATAAATGGTAACCCTTTCTACGAAAAGGTATATCACATTTCATTAAGAGGATTCATCATGGATACAAGTTCAAAAGTATGGGTTGGATAATTCTTTTCATCAAGCCTAATATTCTTAGATCTATAGGCAACAACATTATTACTCTTCAGATGAAAAAAACCCAAACATAAACCTAATTAATCATATTATACCACATAGATCTACTTGTCCTCTAAAAGTGTCATCCCTGACAGAGAATTCAAAAGATTTTTTAGATCAATGAATTTACTCTGAAACTTATCATCCAAGAAAAACATCCCACCTTTATGAGTAAGAGTGTTTATTTGGGATTCCAAATTTGAGAAATCCTTGAAAAATAAGTGGTAATTCCCCTCCAAAAACAAGAATATCTAAATCTCAAAACATTTTACAGTTGTTAACATGCAATAAAATATTCAACCATCTCAATAAAAACTAATATACCTTGTTCCGATTTCATGTTTCCCAATAATTCCACTTCCAAAATCTAGAAACAACATTTTGAGATCTTGGAATAACATCGATGATATTTCAAAATTACAAATAGTATTCTTAAATAACATGCATGATCCTCCTCAGATTTAGAGTGTAATAGGTTGTCATCCATAGAAACAACAATGAATGTGTTGCGGTACTCATGGAATATTCTGGTCATAAACACCATGAAAAATATTAAAGCATTGGTTAGACCAAAAGGAATAAAAATATACCAATAAAGGCCATAACTACTCCTAAAGGTGGTATTCAGGATATCATATTTTTTAATTTTAAATTGGTGGTAGACATACCAAATATCAATCTTCAAGAACTACTTATCCCCTTCTAATTGTTAAAAATACCATTTATCTGAGAAAAGGGTTACTTGTTCTTTACCGTAACTCAGTTGAGCTTCTATTAATAAGCACATAGATGATGTTCACTATCAGATTTGTTTTCAAATTAAACAGGTGTCTCCCAAGGTGACCCACATAGGCATATAAATACATTCTATAAAAACTAATTTAACTAATTCTTTAACTCTTTAAACTCTACTAGTTCCATATGATTCTAAGTAATAAAAACCAGTTGAGTAATAGGTAATAAATCGATTGGAAAATATATCTCTCTAACTAATGGTAAGCTAGCGAAATCATATGGAAAAACATCATGAAACTTTAAGACTAATAATGCTAGATCCTTAATAAAAAATTCTCACTCCAAGTCAAAATCAAACACTAATATTACCTCATCCAACTCTATAAATATGGTTTATCTCTACTTGATCATGGGCCTCATTCTCCAAAAAAGACAAGGAACCCAATGCGGAATATTAATGTAGACCCACTAATGATAACAGTCCATCTGATCCATATTAGAGATTAGCCAATCTATCACAAGAATGATGTTAGGATATTTCATATTGAGAAGAAGAAATGTATATGTATGAGCATTCATTGATAAATATAAAACAAAAGGACACTAAATACCTTACTCATTCTTCTTTTTAATGGGTGTAGTAATGTCCATCACATAAGATAAAAGATTTTTAGGAATGGTTAGAAAATAAACAACATGATTTTATATGAAAATGTGAGATTTACCGATATAAAAAAAAGTCAGTAATAATGAATATATAGTGATGGTACAACTCCCTATCACTAGATCCATGTCCACTTCATCAAGTAAATCCTCTATTGGGTGAAGAAGCTTCATTCCCAATTATTTTGACTAGAACCACTGTGTTCTTAAAGAATCAGATTTCACCATAGTAATTTTATGTGACGATGATCCAGTTAAACTACTTAGGGTAGAAGAGATATAACTAAATTTTTTCAAGTGTCTTGAGTATCCATAAGAACTATAGATCTTGGGTGCATCAATGCAAAATTGTTTTGAATGCCCAACCTTTCAACATAAAAAGAATGTCAAGGGAACTATACTGGGAACTAAATAATGTCTAGAAGAACCACTACATTGAGATCCTCCAAAAGTATAATCACAGTACCTCTTTTCTTTTAAAGGAATCCAAAATCTTACACATAGAGAGATATGAACTCTTGTTAACCCTGACTTACTTTCTTGGTTAGGTTTAGGCATCAACACTCTATCTAGTACATCAACACAAGAATTCAGATTTTGTATGAACACTTGGAATTTATAATCATCTCTAATTAATATATAAAATATTCATACATTCTAGTTATCATTAGTCATAATCTTAGTAGAAAAATATATTATCCCAACAATTAGTTTTCATAGTGAGTCACAATCTTGTTACTTTGTCGGAGATTAAGAAACTCCATTGTCTTTGATAAAACCATAGACTCTAGATTAAAATGGTTAGTGAAAATGACCTTTATGTATTTCCACTCCAATCCTTCATGATTATTCACTATCACCAATGAATCACACTACCTTTTTCTAGGCTCCTAAAATTGAAGGAAACACATTTCACATTAATAAAACCATTCATTTCCACAAACTCAAAGAACTTATCAATTTATTCTAGGAAATCCTATGCCTCTTGAGGATCATTGAAGACTTTGAAATATGTTGGCTTCTAGTAAAGAAACTCTTGAACATAGTCAACAGTGTCATGCCTTTTAGGTTCAATGACTAATGCCAAAATGGGAATGGGTGCATCTACCATTCTTAGAGCTTGGAAAACAAACTACAATATCTTAATGAGATTATGGTTAATTGAAGGGTTCTCTTTTTAGGATTAATTGAAATATCTATCATTAGGTTTATTCAAATATATTCATGGAGGTATGATGATACACCACATCAATAGAACAAAAAAATGTTAATAGAGACACTCAGATCACCAACTCAAATAGGAGTACATATGTTTTAATTCCATCAAACAGAGTTCAACAGTGTGGGGTTTTTCTGAACACTCATATAAAATAGGGAAAATACTATAAAAATAAAAAAATTATCATTAAATACACTTTTCCCCTCCACCCATGGAGACTTTAGCCTCGTTATGATTAGATTTATCTGGAAACTCAGTTGTAACTACATCCAAATTCCCATCAATCCGAATTCCTATCTACGAGGACAACCCATTCCAGAAACTAACATCAAGAGAAGATGACCATCCTATACCTCTAATGCCTATTTTTCATGAACCATTGTTAATACCCAGTTACATTGATACCTATGCAGATACTCACATATCCCAAATGGTGTTCCTAATCCCTATGGGTTGGCTACTAGATCCCCACATCATGTAAGAAAAATTGGAAATGATTTTTCAACAAAATAGTAAAATATAAACAACAAACAAGTCAGTAAATAAACACAATATAGGGTTAAAGATTCCTAAAGATAGCTAGTTTAAACAATAATAGTTTATATAGATAAAAAACTCAGTAAAACCTCAACCCAAATTTAAATCAACTAACAAAAGTCTCAAAATCTTACGTAATAAGGTGAAATTTTCTCAAATGGTCACCATCATCACTCTATGGTCCCAAGGATAAAAAACATACACCACATCCAAGTAGAAATTTTACTTTCCTTAGACCTTTCATAATAAAATATACAAATGTTTACAAGTAAAGGTAGAGTCTGATTTATATATCCCAATAAGGTCTCACCAAGTATACGATAATTGATGACGTAATAAGAAACAAATCACAATTTCAATTTAAATAAAAAATGGAATGGAATAACATATCATTTTAATGATTGTTACAAAACATAATTTCTTTAAATAGATGGAAATCATTTCAAACATGTCTTAAAAAACCATTTTATGTAAAATCATTTATATAAATCAATTTTCATGAGTAAAATAGTTCTATTAACAATGAAACAAGCTATTAAATAAAAAAACAAGTTGTATAGTCAAATTACATGTTGTATGTTAGTTTTGGCTATAGTATCATCATAATTATAAAATATTGGATCATTTATTATAACAAAAAATGATTTTTTGAAATAAATTTTATCTTTTTGTTTCAAAATTATTTAATCTTTTTGATATTTTACATTTCACATAGCACAAAAAATAGTTTTTTATATTAAGGAAGTAAATTTGATATGAATTATACACAAAACCTATTTATTCATGAACTAAATGAAAAATAATGTTTATATTTCTCTATACGGAACACTAAGGCCAGGTTATGTTATACACAAGACTTACTTTCCCCGATGGCTTGCGTAACACACAATACCAAGTTTTACCGATAAATAATATATTAAAAATATTGTTATACAATTAAATAAGATATTAAATAGTCATTATGTTAGTTTTTATGAATAGTATTAACTATTTAATGAAAATTCAGGGTTTAATTCATTAGTTATAAGTTAATTAGAAATTAATATAAGAACAAACTGAATATTAAGGGAATATACTTATAAAAACTACTTATGATCATAAAGAAATTTTATCCAAATATAATTAATTAATTATTATTTTTGAGTGTTATTAATGAAATATTTATTTTATATAAAACAATAACATATATTTTTTCATTCATATAATATATTTTATAGTCCTAATATAGGAGAAAACCCAATATTATTCATAAACCCAATATTTTTATAAAAGAAGTATTACTACGTTTTAATGGTGAACATATTTATAATATAAATATTATATCTATTAAAAATTTTATATGTCAAAATAGGCTTCATTTTCTAAATAAAATAAAAATTGGTTTAGGGTGATGTTTTTATATTTTTACGTGAAGTTTCATTTTTGGATGAATAGTGAAAATACTGAAATTTAATTCATAACTAATTTTTTGTCTAATTTATATATAAGTATAAATTATAAAATTTATTAAATATATAGTTTAATTAGATTAAACATATATCAATTATTCTAATTTAGTTCATTTAAATCAATTTCACATTGAAATTAGATATAAAAACATACCAAACTTTTGAAAAATTTTACTTCAAAAACCCGTTTAGTCATCCGATATATGGGATTAAGTTTAATTTAATATATCTAAATTATGTGATTGTAATTTTAAAAATAGGATTCCATATTTTCAATAAGAATAAATTTTAATTTCTAGTAATATTAACTTAGTCATTGGAAAAAAATTTTTTGAACGCAATGAAAATTAATTACAACAATTAAGGGGGAAATTAACTTAATAAATAACTAAAACATAAACGTATTAGCCCAAACGACCTAGAAACATTTAAAAATATATTTAATGAGAATATTATGACCCTATAATAACTTTTATTGAATTCAGTTCATTATTAGTGCCAAATTTCATTTGATAAACATGGGTGGAATTCCATTTCAAAAAATTTATTAGAATGGCACGCCTCCTCCACTATAAAAAGGAAAAACCCCAATCCACTTATTCACACTCATCAAGAACTTTTTATCATACAAAATATTCTCAAATAATATACCAAAATAACTCCATTCCTCATTGAATACTACTTTTGGGCAGAAATCCATCCAAAGAAGCCCTTTTGTGCAATGAAAATGAGTTACCCAAAGAAGTGGTAACATCCTTCCTCAAGCCGCATTCTTTTATTTTATTTCTCCATAACCTGAAATATTATTATTCCTTAATTATATAATAACATTTGTATAATAAATATAATTATATTTTATTATTATAAAGTTATACCTACACATACACACACTTCTATCCAATGGTTAAAAAACTTACAATTTTGGTGTACGACGAACTGTCGCCTCATAAAATGATGTTGTTTGTTTTTCCATTACCAGTTTTCATGGTTGGGAGTTATGATTAGAACAACATTATTATAAGATATATATTATATTTACTATTTATTTCTAATTATGTAGTTATTATATAATTCCCACCTTCATTATTTCCATTTATTCAAATGAGATAACTTTGTTTCTCGAAGTGTAAACTACCACCTCCTCAAAGCGATGTGATTTTTTCACACATTACATGGAATTTATTATGGATGGGTTCAATAAATTTATATGATATACATGAAATAATAATTTTAAGGGAATGATATTATATATTTATATATACATATATGTCATTTACTATTTTTCTTTCAATACGGCAATAAATTAGAAGTTGTGTTCATGAGTATGTACAACTTACCAAATCCATGAACAATGTATTTTGTTTAATATTTCTATATTTTAAGGATTAATATAAAAATTTAAAATTATGATGATATATTATATATTAATTTTTTTTAATTTTTTTAAAATAATTAAATATTGATCTATGTGAGGGGATCAAGAATAAAAAGTCAAAACATGTACGATAAATAAAGCAATTATTACCCGAAACATTACTTTAATGTGGAATTGTTAATAAATGGGTAGTATAATGTAACAAGTGAATAATATAAAAAATTATTTATAATAATATGGTTCTTATGGTGATTTATAGTTTACCTGTTTTTATTATACTGAATCTTTGAATGTGTACAAAGAAATTCAAGACTAAAAGTAAGGGAATTTCGATTCACTTTTTTATTTCCTTGAGATACATGTATTATTCACCATTCATTTGTTTTATTTGATGTTTATACTGACCAAGGATGTATTATATGATAATTATATTTATATTTATTTTTAATAACATATCCATTTATTATCATTATTTCACTGGGTTTGTGTTTCAAAATTTACTAAATCAGTAAAGTAGTTTTGTCTCAATTTGCCTTTATTGAGACACACGCCA
This sequence comes from Viscum album, assembly GCA_963277665.1. Taxonomy (NCBI): domain Eukaryota; kingdom Viridiplantae; phylum Streptophyta; class Magnoliopsida; order Santalales; family Viscaceae; genus Viscum; species Viscum album. The sequence goes on from OY728126.1 coordinate 460,443,755, forward strand.
TGTTATGCACCTTTGTTATTTTATGAGGTGTATCTAATACCTTTGAAATGTTATATCATGAATATAATTATTTTAATTATATTTTAATCTTTATCTAATATTATTCTTTTTATTTTATTATGATTCAATGTTACTAAAGTGGTAACATTTTATTGCTACAATCTCATAATTTATCGATATTGCTTAATATTATGCTTCCATTAATGACATATTATGATAAATATATTCATAAATCTCATGAATTATATTACCCCATTTTTATTCATGTTATAAATAGTTAACATTAACATTTTTTCACTCTTTGGTACTAAAGATAATTAATAAAATGTTTTTATGAAAATCTGTGTTTTTTAAAAACATGCTTTCTAATTTTTTCACAAAAATGTTTTCAATTTTTTTAAATGTTATCCTATTATGTTTAAAATAAATTTTTACCGATGTATTACATTTTTAAAAAACTTTTTTAAAAGGAATATTCCTTTAATTTTCCGATCAAGGAAATTTTGTAAACATTAAATGTGAAAAATTAATGTTTGGAATCTATAGACATACCCACCATCATGACCCTAAATTCCAGGATAATTTCTTTGTATCTTTTCAATGTTTTTTAAGGAATTTTTTTTCATAATATTATGGAACTTTTTTGATTTTATAATGGGTTCTAAATAAAAAGTGTTTAAAAAAGATTCATGTTTATAAAGTGTTTAAAATGTTTTGAAGTTTATTTTATAAGCATTCAAAGCAATTTTAAAGAAACTTGTTTTTAAAATGATTCATGCTTTAAAAATAATTTTTCTAATAGAATATCTTATTTTCCCCATGAAATATTTTAAATTAAATTGTAAAAATTTCATTATAAGAAATGGATTTTCGAAAAGGTGGTTTGAGATTTATTTTCAAACGAAGTATATTTTCATTAATAAATGTTTTAAGTGATACTCAAATATCCTTATCCATATTTTATGTCATTATTTTTCATAGTAAATTCTTTATTGGGGAAATTATCCAAGAATATGATTAATATTTTTCTTTACGGTTTTATGTCTTAATATCATGATGTTTATGACAAAAGTTTCTTCCCCACGTGTTATATACATTTGAAACCCACTTCATTCCATGGGTTATGAGTTGAAGAAATGATATTGAAACCAATTTATTTTATATATTTTATGATGTTATTGAGTATTTATGATACACATTTCATTCCAAGGGCTATGATAGGATTTATAGGAATACCAACCCTTTTTATGGGTTATGATATGATAAAAGTTTTATTATCTTAGAGAACAAGTATGAATGATTTTATAATGTAAAATATGTTCCCTATAAATCCCTCAAATTTATTTGGTAATGAGTTATATATCTTGAGAAAATGATGGGAATAATGTTTATGGGATAAATGCACTATGGGAAGATGAGGAAACCCGACAGCTCACAATGAAGTGATTGTGACTTTTGATGGTGGCGTGTCATGCCTAGTAGGTTTATTCCCCATGAATAAGGGATGTTGGGGAAACCCGATCCATAATAGGAAGATTTGGAAACCCTATCCTTTATAAGGAATGTACTGTGATAGAGTATGGTCTTGCACCCCACCCAGTAGGTGTAATCCCAATGAAGATGGGAAGATGGGAAAAATCGATCCACTATGGGAAGAGGGGTAAGCATGATCCCTTATAAGGAAAGTACTATGACTGGATATGGTGGTGTGTACCACCCAGTAAGTGTATTACCAATAGAAATTGAAATAAGTTGAAAACAATACAGTATGAAAAGTTGTGGAAACATGATCCCTTTCAAGAAAGGGCTATGACTGAGGATGGCGGTGTGTCACACATAGTTTGTGTAATCCACATGAAGTGCATTGATAAGTTCCAGTAAAGTGTCTGGACTTTTCGGGGTTGACATTAACTTTTTATGTGTATTCCACAATTCCTTCTGTTACTCCAATATTATGATTTCATGTATTGTGATCATAAATTCCTTATGATTCATTCCTTATGAACCACTAACATATATTCTATGATACAATTTATAAAATTTGATATGATGGGTATGATCTTCTAATGTTATGATCAAATTTTCATACCCATATTCTCATGTTTATTCTTACAAATCTCCCTTTTTTACCCTCACTGAGAAAATTAGTTTATCTATTTTTACATCCCCATGTTAAGAAGATATATTTTATATATGATATTTAGAAGAGAGGTTAGAGTCTTTCAGAACCTTTTGGGAGATCATTTAGCTCACTCATGTACCAATGTTTACATTTCCATGTTTCCAATGGCATTAAAATAATATGGTCTTTGGGAATCTGTTCATGTAATTTTTTATGTTTTCCATGAAGATGATGTAATTTTTATGTATTTTAAGACATTAATTCTATAGTTGGTATCTGAGCAAAGGATTATTCAACCACTGGATACTAAGATGAAAAAAACCAAGTGATAACTCTAAGACATGTATAAGGATAAGTATAAGGATAAGTAAAAGTATAAGAAAATGTCATGTAATATTTAAAATGGATGTGTTGAGTGGTTTTATATAAATAAATTCCTATATGGATACTATAAGTGGATGTGTTTATGAAACATATTTATTAGGAGTAAAAACTCCGACAAGGTTCAGCAGGTCTGACTTGAGCATATCTTAGTACATTATAATGTGCCTTATTGTATTTCTAGTTTGATACTCTTGGGGGATATGATTTGGTAATTAAAAAACACTTCACTAATCATCATGAACTATTTAAAAATAAGTTGTCTATGAATTACCCATGATAAACCTATGGTGTACTAGAATAAGTAAGGTTTCATGATTTAGACATCATATAAGTAATTCATTTTCATAATTTGGTGTTTTTATTCTATGATAATTAATGTCCACAATCGGATCTCTTGATTTATTCAATCCAAGAAACCCAAAGGAACTCGATTAACATTGAATGTGATGGAAAATTTTCTAATGAGCAATCAAATGGAATGACCACTGGAATGATAGATTTTGTGATAATGCCTAATCATTTTTTACAAAACATGATTAAAAATGTGTACCTTAACATACTCTTGGACTTACCAAGGAAGTACTTAACTAAGTGTTTGGGTAATGGAGACCATATAGTAAAGAATATTGAGTTTCCTTTATGTCAAGAATGAGGAAACAATCACCTAATTAAAGGTATTATAGGAACAAGAATATGTTTTTACTGTGGAAATGAGGGACACAATGCAAGTAAATGCAAATGACAAAGGGGGGGGGGGTTAAGTTAACACAATGGATGGGAATATTGGCCTCTATTGGACATGATCAAAGGTTAAATGATTTTAATGTGGAATGATTTTTCATTACTCAAATTGATGTACCAAGTGGAAATATATAGAATAGAATCAACATGATGGTATGCGTAATGGTAATATAACAGCTTATAATGAGACTAGAGATGAAATATGGAAGGAAAGGGGTATTAAGTAATATGATGAGGTAGTATTATTATGGAATAAGGATGAACTAGAATAATTGTAGTGTTTATGTTATTGAATTAAATAAACATGTTATATGAATGGTCAAAAATATAGGTATTGATCATTTTATGTTTTTTTCTAAGGATTTACAAGAATACATTGAATGGTTCTGATGGACCAGAAAAGTGATTTAATAGATAAGTGATGACCATAGAAGAAATATGATTAAGGTAAAGATATCCATTAATATGTACCTTATGTTGTGATAATGTATTTTAGATAATGATATGACAGATATGAATAAGTAAATTGGATGGTACTGATTACCTTGTAATTTATAGATTATTTGTTGAAAAGATTGGTCTATATTATAATGGATAACGTTTAAAACTTCTTGGATTCAAGAAATATGTCATGTAATCATTAGAATAAGGAATAATTCGTTATTTCTAAAAGTATTTAATACAATTCAGGTTATTAAAACGTTTCAAGAGAATATATGATAAGGGTACTCACATAAGTTGAATTTGAGAACCAATAAATACTTTGTGATATATGGGGGATAAATGCTAACTTGATTTGAAGAAAATCATTCAATAGTTTTGAATTTTAATCATTCCTAAGGGTTATAAGGTTATCCGTTTATGGAATGGTTTATGTTAAACTTTGGATAATGTATTAAAGATTAATGTATCATCTCATCATATGTGTATTTATGCATATTTTATAACTGGTGATAACATTTTTTCTGGTGAAAGATGTATTGAAATCATTCAATTAATGGATCTCATGATATTATAATGGTTTGGGAATGAATAATTATCCATAATTTCATAAAATAAAAGATGAAGTGGAAATTGATCAAGACATAACAAAGGGTGATATTTTACAAAATAAAGTAAGTATATCTTCTAATGGAAAATTTTCATCCTTAGTAAAAATTATCATGAAAAAAATTTATCCAATTATATTAATTTTTGATGAATCAAACAACCCCTTAGATCATCATAGAATCATGGATTTGTGATTGATAACTTTCACCTGACCATGTTCTCTATCACTCTATATCATAACAAGATAGCTATATTTTTTGTTATTTTCTATGTTTTCACTTCCCACCTATGTTCTGCTTTTGGTAAATCTAGTTATATATTACCTTGGGTAATAGTTATGTTTCCAATGTCCATTATTTAAGGATGTTTTAGTATTCATTTTTACATTGTGGGTTTCTATAAGTGGAACTGTTAGGTATTAAAACTTTGATAACCTAGATGAATTCGGATGGAAAAAAACATTTTAAGGGAGTTAGAATGTAACACCATGAGATTTTGTGATTTTTTCTTTTTTTTAATTCATTTAATCTATTTTATTTTTTACATTTCACTCAACATTGAAAGTTTTAATATATTGAATCAGTAAGTTTATCTTGTCTTATATGAAACACTATGTTAATCATGAAATACACACAACATAATGTCTATCTTGCTCAATATGAAACTATGGGGTAATCTTACATTACACGTAATACTTACTTTCCTTGATGGATTGTGTAACATGCCAGACCAGGTTTTACTTAGAAATAATATATTAAAAACAATATTATTTAATACAATAAGATATAACCAAGCCTTTATGTTGATAATTATGGAAATTATTAACTAAATATTTTAGTGTAAGGCTTTTTTATCACATGTTTATATAGATATGTTCCATGAACTACATAGATATTTAATGAGTTTAACAAAACCTCTAAAATTGTTGTAAAATTAATGATGATCAAGATGTATTTTGTATATGATATTATATATAGGTTCTTATGTATGGTTTTAATTAGTATTATTAAATGAATTTATGAATATAAAATTTTATCGTTCTACACAATATGTTGTATCAACGTTATCATTCCTTAATTTTGGATGAAAATATGTTTATATTATTATAGATTTCATGAAGTGAAATGATAATTTATCTCTAAAGGTTTGAAATTACGTTATACAAAACATATATTTATCATGTATTATTGCTGTTTATTATAAAATGATATTGTGAGTGTGAGTAGGATTTTGTATTGGGATACATAATTTTATTATGAGATATAAAATGGGTTTTTTATACTAAATGATCAATATAGTATACCGCATGGAGTGTTATACAATATCCATTGGTATACTGGGAGAGAATGCTTAATATCTAGAGTCCCCATTATATAAGTCAAGTGTAGAACCTATCCTGATAACCTTCATACATTAATACCTTTTGTGAAATCCTTTTGGTTTAGCTAGTCAGGGGATGGTTGGGTATGTTGTTGATCATGTTGCCCATTATGGATTATCAAAAATGATATTTTTTCTCTAATATGAAGAGTATTCCATAAGGTCCCTTGATTTAGATAGACTATGGAAGTGTACAACCATAACATTATTATACTTATAATGTTCTTAACTATTCGAGTGATGGATATGTCATGTGATCGACCAAAAAGATGAATGAAAAATGATGTATTTGTCGACTTGGTCAATCTATACATGAATAATTTCAATTTTATGTGTTGGATATACTGGATTGACATATATTGTGCTCAATTTTAACTTGAGGTCTTAAATGAAGGGATAATTAAAAAAAAATTCCAGAATATGATGTGGCTAGTGGAAACAGGTATAATGATACATGTGTTTAATAGAGATCATTCAATATCCCTTTGTACCTTGAGTTGAAATAATGATTTGATATAGACTACTATTTTAATAAATTTACAAATCTAGTGATGTATATTTTTGTATGCTAAAATGGCCCATGGTGTAATACTATTTGGTTGACTAAATGAGAATTCATTTCCACTCTAGGTGTTACTCAAAAAATGATTTATAGTTTGTCTAAAAGACTTTTTTATGGGAATTTACATAGCATTGCACATGATGTGATATATGGTGATGTTAATGATATAATTTCACAACTATTTTGGAAGATATATAAAAGAATTTTTGGATATGGTCTCACAAGTTATTTGATATGATATAATATAATGTTAAATTGAACAATATTTATGAGGCTTTAGCGCAAGAGGGATATTGAATGATAGATTCTCTAAATAAATTATTAATGTGAAGCATTTGGACACATTGGAAGGTAATGATATATGATATAATGAATTTATCCCATGAAATTAATATTATATAATTAATAGTTAATCATATGGTGTGATTCATTTTACTGGGCTATGATACCTCAAGGAAACCAAGCGTTAACTGTTACTATTTTTATTACCTTCAATGATGGATATCAATTTTATCATAAGGGAAAAATTGTTTTACATTCATGAAAGAAAATATTAATTTAATAGGTTACTAGTTGTTGTAACATAAGTATATTTACTCCTGTGTCATTTAATTCATGAGTAAATGAATATGGTTGGGGTGTATCCTTGAATCTTATATATATTGGTCAAATTCCACAAAATAGTGGTAGAACGCCTATCAATTCTCCTAGTGAATCTATATTACTATTCTTCCCTTAAACTATAAAAGGAACATGCATTCTATGGGTTTCAAGAGGTTAAATAATGAGCATTAGGGATTCATTATGATGCATGGATACACTGAATATGTGGGGTGTAACATGAATGCCGATTCTAATCAAGATCACAACTATATAATGAATATAGTTTCTACTATAATCCATTACATGAGGAAAATTTGATCTTCATTTTAATGTACATATATTCTGGTAATCTCAAATGGAATTATTGGGATTGAGTTTGTTAATTAGTTTCCACTACTTTGTTTAATATTTAAACTATACTAAGAAATCTAGGAATAGATACATGTGTCTGATAGAGGTCAAACCAAATCCCATTGTAGTAGGAGTTTCATTAATACTTTTCTACACGCCTCTCTTTTCATATATTTAAGGATTAAATAAAATTAAATTATTTTCAATGATATAAAAGAACGTTGTGGTTTTCTAAATTGGGATTGACTTTTAGAAAATAAAATAATTGATTTAAAAGTGTTTTAGAGTTATTCTAAAAAGGGATTTGGATAGATGTTCACAAGGCATTGAATATAATGTGATGCATGTTGAAATTGATAATAGCCTTTCAAAAATAATTTAAAAATATACAAAAGGTGTTTTGGATATTTTTTCACAAGTAATTATATATGATAATATATAATTTGAAATGGAACATTACCTATTAGGTTTCAGTCGAAGTAGGACATTGATGGGCATATTCTCTAAATACATGAAGTCATATATTATATAAATGTTCTCTATTATTTTATAAAAAATAAATATTTTGTATAGTATGACATGAGTAAATAATGGATACACCGTCTTATTTGGTTTATTCAATTGAAAGGGTTGATATAGTATATCACTCCATTGCGTTATCCATTTTATATTATATGATTTGAAGATATCATAAAATATGATGTGTATAAAATGTCATGTATGATAGAAAATTCCATTCTATGATTTAATGCTTTTGAATATTCCAAAAATGATATGATCAATTATAGATATTTCATAAGCTAAAATTCATAGAATAATCAAGGGTGAATTTGGATAAATATATAAATGAATGAATTATTACACAAATATTATGTAACATAATATTAAATTCTTGAGAGGGATCAAGAGTGTCCCAATGACTGTATAAATAGTTGAAGATAATGAGTTGGTGTTTTAATGATTGTATTGTCCATGTTTGAGAGCTTCCTCCTCCTTATTCATTTAAAATAAGAGATATTAGAATATTGTGGTGTGAAAGAGGGTTCTTCTCAATTGTTCGGGGATTCAGTAGGCCTATGGATACACCATTGAGGGAGAAAACCATTAGTTTCTATTATGTATCTTCATTAAGCCACTATTATTGATTATTGTTTCAATATCCAATAAAAATGAATGTTACATGTTCTTCATTTGTTTTTACAGAGTTTCCATTTTCATAGAATGGTGATATTTGTATTTTAATTATTTACTATCTTCTATTGTGTTAAAAAAGTGTTTTTTGGTCCATATAAACCCTTTAGGTATAATTCAAAATGTTATATTTTAGAAGATATGAATTGATGGTATTCAAAATAGTCAAAGTAACGAAGAAAACAAGTAATTATAATATGAAATGGTCTTAGAAGTACTTCTTTAGAATAACATTTCATGACCCATCCCAATCCGGGGCTCGAGATACAACTGCCCAATGCCCACCTCTATAGGTCATGGTTTGGCGAACATTACTAAAGGCATAAATAACACATGGAAGAATTGTCATATTTACCTATATACACACACGTCAATCTCAATGAAAATGTATAAAGGAAGTAAAAGTAAAATAAGCAGAAATCACATGGAATAACCATGCATGAAAAACCACTAGGCAGTACATGAGTACCATAGTGTAAAATGAAAATTAAATGGAGAAAAATACATGCCCAACTAGAAAATATGTCCAAACCTGATAGAACTGAAAAATTAAATTGTTGAGAGATCCCAACACCTGATATCTAAGATGTGACCATCGTATGTGGTCCAAAGTAATAGGTATCTCTAAACTCATCTAAAGTCACCACATACCTGTCTATCATAAGCATAAAACACAACATGTATAAGAAATACCATGTAGCAGTGAGTATATAGATAAACATTAGGATGCCCTAAATATATAAGGGGGATCTATAAGAGATACAATAGAAATAGAAAGATTACAGATATCACAAAATGCAGAATGCACCGAATGTGAAAAGCTAAACAAAAACCATGACATAGTAACCTCATCCAAATATAATGGGATCAACATGATGCGAAAATGAACTACTCATCGAGTCATTTCCACATATAGAAAGATATTAGAATCATCCTACCATGAGAATCTAAACATGAAAAGAATGTGGCATTCCCCATGCATCTTCTAATCTCATGTAAAGAGAGAAACCATATCCAAAGGTACGGATATATAAGTATATATATATATATTAGTCAAAAGAAAACCAATTTAGAGATAGTAGGGTATTTCAACATCACATCTCAAAAATAGAAGAAGAGTCACTAATAGTTCCCCAAATTCCATCAATGATGCCCAATATCTCAAACATCTTCCCAGAAGTAACTATCCAAGACAAACCACACCTCATCACCATGTCACAATATTGAGGAGGACAAAATATATATAGAAGACATGCCACCTAGTGCGTCAGGGGGGGTCCACATTGTAAGTATATATAGAGGACCCACAACAGTTCTAATTAGGTGTTCTACTCTATAAATATCCTTAGAGGACCTACACCCATACTGAAGGGGGATTTCACTATATAAGAATTGAGAGAGGACCCATGACCATGCTGATGGGGGTTCCACTCTTATTTCATGAGGATCCACACCATATACGATAAGGGGTTCCACTCAGATGAAAGAGGACATGTGCCCAAGATAATGGGGGGGGGGGGGGTCCACTAAATAGGTTGAGGACCCATGCCCTTGTGTGATAGGGGGTTCCAGTGTGGACATCGAGGACTCGCACCCTATCTGATAGGGTATTTACACTCTGAAAAAATCTATAGAGGAACCACATCTATGATGATGGGTGCTTCTACTCTAGTGGTTAAGGTCCCACACCCCGGTGAGACATAGGGATTAAAATATGGTTATTTAGGACTTGTTACCTATCCAATAAGGGGTTCTACTCAAAAATAAGTTGTAAAGGACCTGTGTACTTATTTATTTGTGGTTCCACTCTACAAGATGTCTCTGAGGATCCTATCTGATCACTACCATTGTCGAGTGTTTCATTACCATGTTTAGTGCCTATAAAATATCACATATTATCTCAAAGTCCACAATTGATGGCACCATCACATTATACGTGGAAACATTCTCAGTATATGCAACTCACATGCCAAAATCTAAGTTCAAATGATGGAGATATGGGACCATGAATTTTCCTAAAAAGTAAACAAGGGGTACACAACATGTGAGGGGACCGACACGATGTGGGGTCCCACTCCATCACTTGGTAATGTCCCTATCTAGCACATGGATCTCAGTCAATGTAGGTGTATAAATAGTGAAATTGTACTAAAAAATGTGTCCATGATATTCAAGATTATTTAGTGTGCTCTAGTCATGTCCATGTACTCAAGTTGTGTATGTGTAGTTTGGTACTTGACATATGGCTTTACACAGGGTGCCGCCTGTGTGCTCTGGCCATGTTTGTATACTAGGTACATGTAATGTTCCAAACCATGTTCCCCATCACATGGCATAACAACATGGATATGGTGGTACACGGAATGTAGTGAAACTACTTGGCATTCAATCCTTATAAACTTTTCAATCCCTAGGTACCATAGAAAAGGGGCTACATGCCATGAGTTCATCTTTGTACATGATGTGTAGTTAGGTTTTTCAAATAACTCTAGATTTGTGATTCGTTCTTTGAATCAGTATATTCTTCATTATATCCCACCTTGTTTCCTCCAAAAACATTTTATGTATCTATGGTTCATTATTTTCATCTTTCATTCTTCAAAAATCAGATTTCTTTGACCATCAGGGGTTTCACCACACATCATGCACACCTTGGGCTCTTTGGTTATTGATGAATTGATCACCTATTATTGAAATGATCATCCATAGCCTGAAAAAATCCCATATCTACCAATGCTTCATTGATCCATCTTTATTTTGTGAAATAATTGTGATTACAGGGGTCTGAATGGGCTCGACACTACCTAATAATGCCAAACTGAGACTGTGGGGTCCCTCCATTAATAAAGGTGTAGACATTGAGGAGTAAAAGAAATTTTTTAAATGATTTTTTCCATTTATTCATTTCAAAATATAATGATTGGGGTACCCGAGGTTAGATAATAATGAAAATCAATTTAGATTTCAATAAATGGGTGAATGCAAAGGCTGAAATTGGTGTAGATCCAGGAAAGGGATTTATTTTCTCAATAAATTTAATCTATGTGTGTGTTGAAAACAAATTTTAATGTCCTGATCAGATATTTTATCATTCTTAATCTATGAAAGTGACTTCCAAATATCAAAGGAAGTCATTGGGTTTGCTACACTCCAATATGCTTTGATTTGGTTTTTCATCATTATCAGTGAGATCCACCAAGAGAAGGAGAACAGAGAAGCTCTTTGAAGATACCAGTATTGTGAGGAAAACCCTAGGAACATATCCATGGTAGTATTATTATTGAATTTCAATTTAGGTTAATATGAATGAATGAATGAATTAATCAATTGAATGTACTGTCAATGGGTGAGATATTTGAACACCTCATTCTGAACTATTTTAGGTCTCACCAAAGGTAAAAACTATATTATGGACTCAACTATGGTCTTAGTTTTATAATATTAGATTTTGTTTAAGAAATGTCACATTTTCATTATAAAACTTTGCACATAATATTAAATATATAAAATATTTTTATAAAATTAATTATGGGCACACCGGGCCACATAATCTCACACTATCTTTCATCCAAGCTTGGGAAATATATATAATTTTTTTTTGTATTAAAAGTAAAAAATTGGGTCTCTACATCATTACCTCCTTAAATATTTTTCCCCAAAAATAAAAACTAAACAAAAAACTTGGGATACTGAGCCGGTAATCGGCTCTCCCACTCCCAGGAACTCTCATGCATGTTTTTGTGCTACCACAACACATGAACCGAGGCAATGGTCTATGCACATTGGGGCATATCCTATCAAATTGTGATTGCCACCAGGTTCTCCACAAAGGTGGATCCATCCTCGATGTCTAGCTCTCCCCCATTGATGATGTGTGTGGGGTCATGTACATATCTCCTCTACTAAGACATGTGGATGACATTGTGCACCCACTCTAGTTGTGGGGATATGGAGAGTTAGTAAAAATCCTCACCAACAAACTTCAGGACATCAAATGGCCTATTGATCCATGGGGATAACATGACCCTCCCAATGAGCCTCCATGATCCTCTTCATGGGAAGAATCTCAGAAAAATGTGCCCTCCCTACTCAAACTCCAAGGGCCTAGGATATATATTTGCGTAACATTGTTATCTTCTATAGGTCGTCCTCATCAAATCATAGATGACTTGGAGCTTCTCCATCACATCTTTCCCTAACTCTAGCAGGAGATATATCTCTCCAATCTCTATCCAACACATATGTGAACTTTATGGTCTCTGATATAGGGCCTCAAAATGTTTCATGATAATGATAAAGGGGCATTTTTTTATATAAAAAATATACCAAAAATTTATCCACCTAGATCCAAACAAAGTCTAACATGAAAGCCCTAAATATATCCTCAGACACCTAGATAGTGTGCTCAGTCCACCCATCAGCCTAGGGGAAAAAGGTTTTACTCATCGTCATTTGGGTCCTGAATGAATCCTTTAGGCCTCCCCATAATCATGATGTAAAAAATTGTCATGATTAGAGATAATCATTCACAGAACCCCATGAGGGCAAAAAATATCCCATAAAAATAACAACCTCAAAATTTCTAATGAAATATACAACTTAATTATAAGGAAGTGTGACAAATTGATGAGTCAGTCAACTATCACCTAGATATAATGATGTCCTTTTTTTGTGATCAAAATTCATTTCACAATGTCCATTGATATCTTATCCTATTTCCAATCTTTAATCTCAAGGGGCTTCAGCAAACTTTATGGAATGTAGTGTTTAGGATTAAACATATAATAGGCGAGGCACTGATAGATGAACTCAGCTATTCCCCATATCATGTCGGACCACCAATATTTCCACTAAAGATATATTTACATCTTCCCAAAATGAGATTTATATCTTGGGAAGAAGTGTGGAAGTATCATACAACCTCCTCTTACATCATGACTAAAACCATCATCAATCCATGAGAAAATATTACATGATTAGCTCTTTAAAAATATCAATCTTGGGTAACCCCTATGGTTATCTAGTCACATAATTAATCACATTAGATGTCACTAAGATGGGACTCTCTCACCCTCTCAAGTAGCAGAAGAGTCAACACTATAAACTACTAAAAATTTGTATTTTCCTCCTCCATCGGGGTAAGCTACAGGGAAGAAAACTACTCAAAATCCTCATTCACCAAGAGAGCATGGGATTTACAGCTAAGGGAATCTTATACTACATTTCCCTTACCTAGAGTATCGACTATATCAATGAAATATTCTTTTATGAACACTAACCATTTCCATTGTCTCAGGTTCAAATCTCTCTATGTAAAGATATACCTGAGACTCTGAGGATCTGAGTAAACCACAAATCACTCTCCTAGAAGGCAGTGTGTCCACATACTCTGGTGATAGACTACCACTACATTCTCTAGGTTGTTATTCACTTAATATTTCTCATGGTTTCTCAACTATCTCAACTTTTATGCGATGACTACATATTACTGTCACTAACCAAGCTGGGGTGTCATCCAACCTAACATACATCCCGATCCATGTCATGGGAAAATGGGCGTTCTCAATCCCCATAAGCTAGAAACTAGTGTTTGTAAATCAAAAATATAATTTTGAAATGATTTCACCCATTTATATAATCATAAAAACCCACAAGAGAAACATCAGAATAATTGATAACCATAACCAAACAAGACATAACAATTTTCATATTCAAATTTTTATACTCGTAACCAAAACCAAAAGTTACAAAAATAAAATGTGAATAAAAGGATATCCCAAAAAACCTCCATGAGATATGAGGGGAATCAATCTAAATCCATGACCATCAACACCTACATGAATTTGATCACTAGAAACCAGATCCACCATCACTACCACAACACATCTTTCCTTTACCTGGGTCATACATAACAAAGTCAACATACACCCAATTGTGTATGCATTGTGTGATAAAAAACCTAGTAGGATTCATCCCAAAATAAAATATTCCATGCTATAAAAATTGAATAAAAATTAACATCTACATTTTCATAAGATACATTGAATCATTTTAAGAAACATTTTAAGGAAAAAATCTCAAGAATCATTTTTATGGAAATTTTTCTTTCAACAATTATATTACCTATAATAAAAATATAAAAAATGTCTACTATATACCGATGTCTATAACCATTTCACATATTCATCATGTCACAAGAGAGAACCATGGGAAAATACTTATAGGTAACTTGCACAAGTGGGATACTATGAACATCATAACTCGGAGATCAAAATCCTCCAACTCAACTACCAATAGTGTCCACATGATTAACCCCTAGAGAAGACGTCATCCAATGTTCTTGTGGTTTATTATCATATCACATGTTATGTTATTAATGAAATCATCAATCCTACTAGATTAACACGAGCCTCATACACTTCTAAATAAACTAGCCTACTAGTTCTGGTCTGACCTCGGAGATACCCAGGATTACTTTAATTCTTAAATTAGGTTTCACATATCACATAAATCAACAATTTCACATAAACATTCCATGAATCACAAGAACACATGAAAATAACCACTTTTACATTTTCACAGTTCAACATTTTCATATTGATCCATTGATAAAAAGATAACTGGGAAACCATCAGTTTCTATAAAAAAACCACTTTTCAATTCACATAGACACATCAAAATCATTAGGAAATATATTTCTCACCACTTTCACAATTTATGAAATCCGTTAGGAAACACTGTTAAAAGAAGACACATTGGATCAATCCATTTTCCATGGGAAAAGAACCTTTCAAAATAATATTCCTGTCTAAACCATTTTTATAATATGATTCATAATTCAAAGATGTATTTAAAGTGAAGAACAAAGAATAAAACATGCAAAAAAGCCATTTTAATTTTGAAAACACACATCCTCCACATTTTCAAATTCAAATATATTTGAAAATACATTTATCACCTCTCACACGAGGCATAAAATATATTCAAGAAACACTATAATGAAGAACACATGCAAAAAAACCAATTTCATTTCAAAACACAACTTCCATCACATATTAATGACCAAAAATTTCCAAAATATGTTTTTCACGAAAAATATAATCCATATAACACATTTAAATAAACCAATCAGACATATTAAAATCATCTAATAATGTAAAATCGTGGAACCTCTAACCTCATAATTGATAACTTTTGGAAATCGGTGAGAAACCACAACTGCACCACTACAAGTCCCTATAAAGAAATTAATAAAAATTAATCATCATGAGTTTACCCAACATCAAAAGATCAGAACTCCTCAGGCCAAAAAATATACTAGAAAATACTAAATCAAGAATAACAGTGGATAAACCCTTAAAAGAGGGAGAAATCATGAAAAAATGACTTACTTGATGATTCATTGAAGAAACGGGGTCAAACCCTCAAATGGATTGAGTTTTAAATACTTTAATAATTTTGGGAGAATGCTCCAATAGCTAAAAATCAGGAATATAGAAGATGGGAGGGGTTTTAGGGTTGCAATTGAAGAGTGAAGAACAATTTTTTTCACTTTTTAATGACTTAGAATAGTTTCATGGTTTGTGACACATCCTGCAAAACTATAAAACAACCATGCATCCTAAATATCTAAGAGGAAAAAACACTTAGTTTTTTTGCATAGTTTGAAAAAATGTTCATCAACTCTGTGGTCACCAATGTCCAAAAATTTAATTTTCCACATGGATTCATGGGAAAGGGAAATAAATTTCTTCTGATAGTGCTCCATTCGTGCACCACCTACTTCGAATCCCCAAAATATACAGTTTTATACCAAAAAACTCAAATGGAAACTATGAAATAAACAACAGACTAAAAATAAACAAAATATTACCTCAAAACAACAACACGGAAGTGAAAATTATCCCCACCATGAATACCTTCCACCATAAAAAAATCAACATGATGCATGATCAGAGAACAAAAATTATATTCTTCTTCAACCCATGAATTATGCTCCCATGTCTCATGTTCATAACTACCATACTGCCATGGAACCTGAACCAACATAATAAAAATCCCCTAAAGAACTTTCATATGAGAATGCACAATCTGCATTGATTGTTCAAACACAGAAAAATCAGGATACAATTCATATTATTCCAAATCCAAAACATGAGTTGGATCTGGGTTATAATATTTCAACTAAGAGACATGAGACACGTCATGAATTGATGTCAAATAATAAGGAAAGGCTAAACCTATATCCCACCTTACCATATCGCTCAGTAATTTGGAAGGGTCCAACATAACTTGGTGTTAGCATCCATGTTCCTTCAAGAAATGAGGATAACCTTGTTTGTTTTATGGTTTAAACATTCTAATCAGTTTCTAACGGGTTTATTTGTAGAACCAGATACATCAAATGATTGTATATCCATTTGTTCCTACTTTCCTAAGGTAGGTTCCCATAAGTTGTAGACAGATGAAGCTTAAGAATTTTCATTGGTCGAGAGAATGGGAGTTCATACTCATCACCCCTTTTTGTGGGAATTATTTTCCACTCCAGGACTCTCTTATAGATTTAAGTTATGTTCATCAATCCTTATTAATTTACCAAGAATGAAAATGAGTTTTTCCTTTAGATATTGCAATCAGTGATTAATATGTAAGGAATTTAGAGAGTCTTTTATATGTATTTGAGGTTCTTCATCAATAGAGAATCATCCAAATGTATTAGAGATTCTTAGTCAATGGTATCCTTCAATACATTATATATAAATATCTTGGTCATTATGATGACCATACTAGTATTAAATCCACTCAGTGGAGAACTTCATGTTTATTTTTATTCAAAAATATAAGATTATTTCAATGTTGGGATCTTACCCGCAGATGGGCTACCTCTATATCCTTATTTAAAAGAAAGGAATTAGAAACCACATTGTTTGATAAAAAGAATGTAGTTTATTTTCATATGGGACAGAAAAAAATTAATGAAAGATGGGATTGAACCTTAGAAAGGATTCCTATGTACTCTACTTTTAATAAAGATATCAAAGTCCACGTAGTTCGGGTGAAGAAGTATGATGTTTATGCATGATTAATGGCCCAAAAAGACATGTCGTAATTACTTTTACACTCTAAGCTCACGTGATTCATGCTCAGTGTGAGAAACAATATGTATCAGTAAAACTGATGATTATTCCACGAAAGATGCAATCATAAAAAGTGATGTGGGGATTACATATGTATGACTACACAAGAGCAGGGTCCATAAAGGTATTTGTACTTTATGGAGATTTGGGATTTTAACCTGGGACTTACTCCTAAAAAGGAAGACCAAATCAAAATAAATTAAGGATGTGACTTACTCCTAAGAAGGTGGCCGAATTAAGGGAAATTATTATAGGGACTTAATCATGAGAAGGATTCCCATACGAATTACTCTCAGATAAGAAATCCAATGCAGAAACCATGCCATATATGGATTTGAAGAGGGTTTTTAAGTCCATATCTTGATGATGAGAGGCGGATTTGAGGAAAATAGGTGACTAGGAATGAGGCGTACAAGTATTGTTCTGGCATGCAAGTCCTTTTCACACAGGTATACTTTCACGACATGATTCACCTTGAGCGACGAAGAATCCATAGGGTAATACTTGGGTGACTTTGATCTCAAGCCCTTAGTATCATCCCTCCAAAAGGGTGGCGCGCAAGTTCCCTTGAGAGGGAATGGTGGCGAACAAGTGTCTTCACTTCCCTCAAGGGATGGACACTTAAGCGTACAAGAATTGATGTGTTATAATACTTAGGACTTATTATTATTCTTTAGACATTCCATTCATGGTAAAGAATTACCTTAGAAGTGTTTGGAAGATGTTAGAAAAAGACTTGGGCGACCAGATCTTGAATCTAAGCATTCGGAAAAATTTCCTTGAAATGGGGGGGCCCACAGGGGATATTTATAGGCCACTGGGAACCTTGGAAAAAATATAAAATAGCATGCACAAGTGACTTGCATGACCCATATGTGGCGCTGAAGTGACTTGCGTGGCCAGAAGGAAACTTGTGCAGCCTCTTCTTAAAGGGTTCCTTGTTCATGCCTTTGTCAATTTTTAATGTTCTTAAAATGATGACTCTTATTGTGCTTAAGTTATTCCCCTATTCCATTCATTAGACTCTGTGATGGAAAGTAGAGTCAACAAAAGTACCCCCTCAGAGTTGGATCTGAAAAGGAAAGAGGATTTGACTCTGAGAAAAATGAGAAACAAGTGTTCGGCGGCGCGCAGGCGGTAGGCGCGCATGTTCTGGTACGTAGGTTCCGGCGTGCAGGGTTGTGGGATTGCCTATATATATGGGTGTTACTTCACACTTCTCATCCCTCATTTCTAGTTTTTCAGCTCTCGTTGCGCAAGTGTCGGCATCTCTTCGGTCACTCGCTTTTTTCCTGTGTCGCGCGGCTCTAGTATGATTTTGAATTGCATGACAGTACTTGTGTGACCACACTAGCACGACCACACTTGAGCACCTTAATGAATTAGCCATTTTTTTGTTTTCTTCAAAAGTATTTCATAAAAACAGACTTATTTAAAAGTTAACTGTTATATCTTTGTGAAGATTCAATGGCTCCCAAAAGAATTGGATTGGCTATTGAGTTGGCTAGAAAGAGAATTGATGATATGATGATCATCGTTGGTCATGACTATTATGATATCTGTGATAGTACTCTCTTAGATATGGCCAAGTACTTGATGAAATATCATGTGAATTTCCCATAGAGTATTTACTTGCCTTTATATGGCCATGCTAATCTATAAGTATTCAACATTCCAGATGCAAATAACTATATTCCTCATTCCTATTTTCAGACTTACACCAATTGGCTTCAGAAAATGTCTTAATTGTAGGATCATTTGTTAATGCTGGAATAGTGGAGAAGGCATACATAATGCATCATAACCCATGTACTCCAGATCTGAAACCTCACAAGTATGAGCTACAACCGCATTCCTATCCCTCCATTTTCTGAAATTCTCAAATAGATCAATCCAAGTGATGGAAAAAGAGGTTGGATTTCCATCCCGGAGGAGGTGTGAAGCTGAGTTGGTTGTGGGAATATTGGTTGTGACATACCTGTCCAGAGTTTGTCGAGGATCTAAATGGAGCTACAATATATGAAGTTGTCTGGGCTGGGCAAACATATGTCTACAGGAATGATAATTTTATGCCGAAGATAATCACCTGTTGGAGCCCAGAAACCAATTCTTTCCATCTGAATGACGGAGACGTAGGCATCAGTTTGTGGGATGTCTACAAGATCTCGAGGGCTCCAATTTTGGGCGATACGTATAATGAATTCATTCCCCCCAAGGTGACTTGGAATGATTTTGATAAGACTCCATCTTTGGCTCGAGAGTTATTGAATATTTTCCACAATCTCAAGATTTCAAAGTCCCCAAAAACTCATTTTTGAAAGGATATTCATCCAGAGGAATGGATGGATATGTTTCTTATCAAGAAAAAAGAGAATGTGCCCACCTATACTCGTCCTACCAGCTTCCCTAGAATAGAGAAGAGGGGTGCTCTTGGCACATTCTGGCCAACTCTGGAAGTGGAAAAGTTTGAAAAATTGGGGCATAAAGTGGATCAAATAATGCCAGAGAAGACCCATATGGAGGGCTTTTTAGCTTTCTGGCTCAGTGTTTATCAATGGACAGTTAGGGATTTGAAGGGAGGGGTCAGGCCAGAGACCTTATTTGTTGTAGCCAAGTTGGCTGATAGGAAAATGGTTGGGTTGGCCACCCCGATTTTTGCGAAGATTCAAAGGAGATTAAACCATGTCTATATGGGTAAGTCTCCTTTGAGAATAGTGGGACCATTCCATGTTTTGTGTGGATGGATCGCCACTCACTTCAAGACTTATGTTGTACAGAGTATAGAGCAGGTTTCTGGAAGTTCTTTTAGGCCATCAGTGCAGGCCTTTTCTGGGATTTCTCCTTTTTCCCTCAATCCTTATGATCTGTAGGTGAGGCTGAGCGTGTTAAAACAATTTCATTTCTTTCCATATATAAACCTACCAACTAGGTAGTTTTTTGATGATGGAACAACTATCCTAGAATTGAGGTCGTATATGCTGGCTTGCCGAGATGGTGTATGGGTCACCAGAATTGACAGAGAGATTATATGTGTGTTCTAGGCTCCATATAGATTTTCATGCCAATTCATGTGTCTGCAGCAGATTGTTGTATCCCATCCTGTGCATGTCAGTTCAGAGCATAATTCAATGGTTTCTTGAAATCTATGGTTTCTAACAGCTATGGAGAAGACCGGGGCAGTGTTTGATTGACCAGTTGCTGGAGCGGCAAGTCAATTGAATACATGGTATGCTGAGAACTGGGTAGCATCATACCCTGAAGGGGTACTGAATCATCTGGTTCCTCAGGTGGGGAAAAACAAATGAACTATTAGGAACGAAACCCTTCGTCTAGAAGGTGACTCTTTCTCACCCAGAGCTAATTCACTGGGTTCCTCACTCGGGGCTGATTCACCAGATTCCTAGGATGGGGATGATGTGGCATGACATGCTTCAAAGTGGCCTCATGCCAGAGACAATCCTCCTGCCAATATCAAGAGACCTACTCCATCGACTCTAGGTGAGTTATAACATTGAGGCAATTTAGTCGCCATTATTTTATAGAGAAAAAAGTTTCATCTTCTTATCCTTTATATGTGATTGCAGGAGCTCGGAAGAAGTTCAAGTCCCAGATTGTAGGACCCTCCTCGCGACCTTCTGGTGCACATGCTGAATATTTAGGACCAGAAGCCATCCAGACATGGTGGAGTTTATATTGTGATGATGAAACCACTTGGATGGACTTATGTGAAGGGCTACATATCCCTGGAGTGGGGAATCTCCATGCATCTACTGATATCCACCTCGAGGATAACCCCGATGAAGTGTAGTCTTGCATCAGAGAGCTAGAAATGCTCATATATGCCACTAATGATTCCATTCTTATTACCAAGAAGGTGAAGGAGATGATGAATTGTGTTACCAATGATGGGATTGGTGCTTCAGTAGATGAAGAGTGGCACGATTACGTGGCTCCTCAAGATGTAAGTTTCTTTCCTTATTTTCTTTGAAACTTGATTTCAGTTAAATCTTTATTACTCAAGGAAATTACATTCTTCATCCTGTAGATTGTTAAGAAAGGAACTACTGAGGTCCCTCCACCATAGTATAGCTCTGGTGGCACCACTATTCGAGCCACGAAATCTCCTCGTGAGCCGTGCGAGGTATCTCCAGGCCGGCAAGCCATGGATAAGGAGTTAGAAAGGGATTTTCACTCTCCAATTCCTATATTTGGAGGTGATGATATCAACAAACCCAAAAAGTCAAAGAAGCAAAGGCATCGAAGGAATAATTCAATAGCTAAATGCTTCATCAGTAGTGGTAAGTACTTCAGATAGTCATGGATCCTAACTCATGAAAATATTTCTCATACTTCTTTGGATTGTAGGGGCTTATTAAATTTCTCCTCTAAGGGAGAGGACTAACCCTCCTATGAGGACGATGGAGGGTTCTGGTGAACAGTTGAAAATTCATGCTGACCTAGATGCTCCTGAAGAAACAGTGATAGAGGAAGAGCTAGCGTATGTTCCCAGTACAACTCCTATTGCGGCAGCAAGGGGAGAAGATCCTGCTTCTGGTAAATAAATAATATTTCATAGAACGTTGAGTGAAAACATCTACTAACTTCCATTCTGTGATGCTTTAGTTCATACATTTGCTCCAGAACAATTGGAGGCCACTGCAACTGACTCTAAAATTTTCTCTGAGGAAGCTATTCAGGGTTGGAGGTCGCAAGAGGAGGGTCGACAAGAAGAGACATCAAATGCTCCCACTAGTGAGACTAACCAGAAATCTGAGATATCACTAGCTGAAATGATGAAACTATGCACGTATTTTGAAGAAATTTTAGATCATGTGAAATTACCATGTAATTTAAAAGATTTTAGACATGAGTGTTATCATTAGTCATGTTAAAAATTTCATATTACATATCTGACCATGATTGGTTGAAATGTATAGTTCTGTCTGAGCAAGTTGCTGATCTGCCGATGCCTGAAGGGGGTAAAGAGAACCCTATCATTGCAGAGATGCTAGCTCAAGTTGAGCATAACCTGACCAAGCTTCCAGAAATCCATCATGAAAATCCGGTTGAATATAGGAAAGACGGGGAGGAGAATTCTCATGCTGCTGATCTACCATTGGGTAAAATATGATAATATCTATGGATGTACTTATTTTTCAAGATAACTAAACAACTTTTTTTATCCTTTATAACTAAACAAATATTTCAATTGACTATGTAGGGCCGTCAATTTTAGTATCTAAATCCGGATGTGAAGCCTCAGCCTCTGCCCCAACGTGAGTAGAAAGTGAAGTACCAATGGTAGGGGGGAGGAGTAGAACATGGCACTTCTTTAAGTGCATTAATCCCAAACTCTATTCCCCCCCTGTGATAGTGATGTTGAGTTAGACCCAGAGGTGCAGAAGGCGCTCCAATTCTCACATCGCAAGGCATGGTAGAATATATGGAAGATCATATCTGAAGTTCATCTTGAAATACTATTTTCAAAGATCCCTCGACTGTCATCCTTGTTTGTAATGTTAGGACTTGGTGGTTTTGGATATCAAGAGATCCATTATGTGGTGAAAAAAGTCATCTTAAGGAGGGAGCCGGAGCAAAAGTACCATCAAGATATGACCGATGCGAGGCTGTTGACCAGTATTGGAAAATTTGAGGCTGTGGTGTCCCGAGTTGAGGCCGATCATGCTGCAAAGTTAAAGGATCTGAAGCATAAGATCAAGGAGAAAGTTTTCTAGAAGATGCACCTTAAGAAACAATTAGATGTCATTACTGGGTAACTTTACCAGCATAACAATTCACAAGAAGGAGTCCAAATGAATGGTATGAAAGCCATCACAGATGCCAAGAAATCACTCCATCAAGATGAAAAGAGTGAAGCTAGTCGAGTGAATGAACTTCAAGTGGCTACTGATGAAGCTCAGGATGATGTAAATCAAGTGAAGAGTTATGTTGAAAGCCTATTGTAATTATTAAAAAATAGAAGATAATCCGATCTGTGGGTGTTCTTCTAATTTTGTGCATCAATGAAAAAGGCATTTCATCTTTAGTCATTTGTACCTTCATTCTCTTGCTAATTACATATATGTATTTTTTACCTAATCCAATGGGCCTAGTAAAATCATAGTTTGATTTGTGCTTGGATTATACAAACAACCCCAAAAACATTACCTCTTTTATTTCTCAATATTTTCTAAATCATACAATATGTACATTTAGCGAGCTAGCACTTGACTTTTGTTCATACTTCCTTTTACAGGTTCCCAATTTAATTAGTGCCCTATCTCTTATTGGTAGTTTAATGTCATGCATGTCCGACATAAAAAGGCTAGTGTTTAAGGTCAAATAGCTTTGAACAAATGGATTAAAATTGACTCAATTCCTTGATAATTTGATTGAAAATGTATTACCACATTCAAGTATGGGGTCAAAAATGTAAACTATGACTTAAGAAATATTGAATCTGAGGGATGATATGAAAAAAGGGCTAAAAAATTAGAGGAATTATTTTCTTAGAGTGAATTTACCACTATTTAACAAACCCGTTAGGGGGTTGAATTATGCAGGTCCACTTAAGGGCATTGGCAGAATAGTCAAATAATAGCATTTTTGGCTGATAGGTCTGTTATGCAGACTACTTATGCAAGGCCACCTAGGGGCACGTGCTACATAGTCAGGAAAATAAACTCTCAAGAATTTTACTTTTCTATTTCTAAAAGCCAGTGAAAGATTATGGAGATTCAAATTTTTCAAAGAATAGATTTTTCTATATGGGGAGAGGTACTGGAATATGGAGAGGATATTCCTAATCAATATTGTCAAAGAATTGGATAAATGTCACTCCTACAAAGGTCTGACCCAAACGTAGGGAAGGGAAATATAAACCATAGACTTGAATACTTTCAGATCCTAAAAAGAGTATGGGACAAATATGTTGAGGATTGATATTTTGGCGGATCCCTACATACTGTCCTTATGACCAATAAGGAAAAAAGAGGTTTTCCCCCCAAGAATGAAGTTACCATTATTTGACAAACCCATTATGGGGTTTGAATTATGCAGGGCCACTTAAGGGCATTTGCATAATAGTCAAATAATAGAATCATTTGGCTAACGGGTCCATTATGTAGACTAATTATGCAAGGCCGCTAAAGGGCACGTGCTGCACAGTCAGGCAAAATAATTCCTAGGTATCATACATTTTGTGACCAGAAGTCATGAAAAGGGTTCTGGAGATCTGGAAATATTTAAGGATATGAGTATGACACATGAAAATGGTTATTATCCAATGCATGAAAGAGATACATAGACCAATGCTGGCCATAATCATGTTGTGGCTGGATCAAGAATTGAGATGTTGGACTTCACTACATATTTTATTTGGATGAGAATCAAGCCATAAATAGTTCTTGAAATATAGTTTAACGTCATGTGGGATGAGAGCATAGGAGATCTTAGTTTAGGGTCGTAGATTTCGGACTATAATGAGAGAGGCACATTGTGTGTTTGTTATAAACCTGATGTGAATAGAGACCAGGGTTTTCATACCACATTCATGTGATCATAGGGGTACTTTTCAGCAAAGGGACTAAAAGTGGAATTTGGGGTTTGGCCCAAAGACATGGGGCTGGGTTCGAGGGATGCTCGAATGTTCCAATATATCCCATAAGGACGGGAATCAAGCCATACGTAGTTCTTGAAATACCCTCTGTATAGATTTGGTTCGTACATGTGAAGGGTGAAAGGGGACGTTAGTGCAATGATGGTTGGATCCAAGATTAATGGTTTGGGCATTGCCATGTATACACGTAGTCTTTGGAATATAACATGATTGGAAATCAATGTCAATAATGATTCCCGCTCAGGTGAGGGTTTCAAAGAATGTTGAAGTTTTATTTTCATACAAGACAAAAGTACAAATAGTTTATGGTCATATGCATGGACCGGTGCTGCACAGTTTAGTGTCATACAGCTAGGACATTTGGCTATGTAGTTTAATGTCTTACAGTGAGGACAATGGGGGACTATAAAGTTAAATTTCATATAGCAAGGATTCCGGTGAACAAATGCGAAGATATTGGTTTTGGGCTTGAACCTCAGGAGGTTGCCTATGTACCCATCATAGAAGCAAAGGATCAAAGTCCGCGTAGTTCGATTGAAGAATGAATTGGTGATCAAGTTGTACCTGAGGAAAATGACCTAACGATGGTGTTGGGACTTACGTGTGGTTAGAGGCCCAGAGAGGGTTTTGTAGAATGTTGTAGTTTATTTTCATACAAGACAAAAGTGAAAATAGTTTGAGTTCATATTCATGGACAAGTGATGTATAGTTTAGAGTCATGTACCTAGGATGTATGGCTTTGCAGTTTAATGTATTGAAGTGAGGACAATGGAGGGAGCTATGCAGTTTAATGTCATGCAGAAAGGAAAAAAGGGACCATGCAGTTTAAAGTCTTGTAGTAAAGACTAGGGGGTGTATTTGTGTTACACAAAAAATTTCTTCAGAAATATGGCATTGGTTGGAGTCATGATGAGTTCTCCATCCACTGAAATTAAAGAATAAGCTCTATTGGAGTAGACCTTGTGTATTGAATAAGGTCCTTCCCACTTTGAATCAAGCTTTGGAGGTTTCTTTCTTGGTATCATTGGAGTTCTAAGGAAAAATACCAATTCTCATTTAATGAATAAAAGAAGACAATTTTTTGTTGTTGAAATCCAGTGATATTTGATTCTGATAGAATTCCAAGTGGTGTAGGGTGCATAATATTTTTCATCTAATCATTCCAATTCATCCAATCACTTTTGAGATTTTTCATCTATAGATGACTGATAAAAAATGGCTACTCTGAGCGAAGGTAAATGAACCTCAATGGGCAAGACTTATTCTGTTCCATATACCAATGAATATGGATTTGACCGCGTAGCAGTGCGGGTGGTGGTACGAATAGCCCATAAATCATGAAAAAGATTATCAGGCATTGATTTCTTATCTTTATCCACCATATTTTGTAGTATGTTTGAAAGATTTTTATTAAAGGCTTCTATTTGGCCATTGGCCACTGCATGATACTGAGATGAATGGTTAGATTTGATGTTGTATTCTTGATACAACATTCTTATCACAGATGAACAAAAGTTAGTGCCATTGTCTATCAATATGGTATGAGGGACACCAAATCTGGTAATGATGTTAGACTTGATGATGCTAACAATTCCTTTAGAACTAACTTCATTGAGAGGTATTTCCTCTACCCATTTGTAAAAGAAGTTAGTAGCAGTAAGAATATACTTAAACTGCTTGGATGTATCCAGAGGATAAGGTTATACTACATCCATTCCCCATGTGGAAAATGGCCATGAGTATTTAGTTGTTTGAAGAAACTCTGGGTTTTGATGAATGAAATTGGCATATACATGGCATGAATGACACTTCTTAGTGAAATCAACACAATATTGTATCATTGGAAGCCAGAAGTATCCAAGCCTTAGAATTTGATCAGATAGTCTATGTCCAGACTAGTGGGCACCACAAACTCCTACATGTCCTTCATTCATGATATCAGTTGTCTCTTCACCATCAATACATCTGAAAATAATTACATCAAAACCTCGCTTGTAGAGAATTGTTTGGCGATCTGGGCTATCATAAAGAGTAAAATTTACCACACGTCACCGGACTTGTTCTTTCCCGGCTCTATCAGCCGGGGGTGTTCCATTTTGAAGGTATTTCACTGATAGGTGTCATCAATCCTGTAGTATGACCATATGGTTCTAAAATGGGACTGATTTCATTGATTTCCTCCATTCTGATTTGAACATAAGGTGAAATTGTATGATGGTGGGCAATACTGATGATTGTTTCATCCCGGTTTGGATCTACCATGGCTGTGGCTACATTAACCAGTGCATCAGCTTGGGATTTTTGTGATCGCGGGACATAAGAAAATGTCAGTTCCGAAGGAAATTCTGTCATTAACCCTCTGACTTAATCACACTAAGGGATTAACTCTTCTTTTCTAATGGCATAGTCCCCATTGATTTGTTTGATTACCAAATCTAAATCACCATTTACCTTTATGTGATTCACCTGTTCCTGAAGCGCCAACTCCAATCCTGCGATGAGAGCATGATATTTTTGCTTCATTGTTTGTACCACCTTCCCACAATAAGAAAGAATAGGGTAGCACTGTCTTTTCTGTGGAAATAAGAACAAATCCTAACCCAACTTTGATGAATTTAGGATCTTCCATTTTCTTCCCTATTGGACTTCTGGAAGCACCATCAAGGTATATTTCCCACGTTTGAGGACTATCATGAATAGATAAGACTTCCTCATCAGGAATTTCAATATCTAAAGATGTATCTTCTGTTGTAGGGTGTTCAGCAAGGAAATCAGCTAGAGCGTGAACCTTTATTGCCTTTTGAGACACATAATGGATATCAAACTACTGCAAAATAACTACCCACCTTGCCAGATGTCCTGTAATCATTGGACGACTAAGGATAAATTCAAGTGGGTTATTGCAAGATACCAATTGAACCTCATGATGTTGGAGGTAGTGTCAAAATTTATGAACTGCAAAGATTAATGCTAGGAAACACTTTTCAATACTTGAATATCGAGTTTCTACCTCAAGCATAGTATGAATAAGATAGTAAAGTATGTTTTCATTCCCAGCATCATTCATTTGGGAAACGAAGTCACCCAATGATCGCTCTAAATCTGTTACATTGAGAATAAGTGGTCTTCCTTCAAAGGGTGGCATTAATACTTATCAACTCAAGAGATATTTCTTGAGAATATTGATTGCTTCTTAACATCCTTCAGTCCACTGGTAAGTGACTACCTTCTTCATTAATTTGGTAAAGGGTAAACATTTGCCTGCCAGATTGGCGATGAAATGCCGAATATAGGCCAAGTGTCCTTGTATTCCTCTTAATTCATTAAAATTTTGAGGAGGTGACATACCAAGGATTGATTTTTTCTTCTCAGGATCAACTTTGATACCACGATGACGTATAAAAATGCCGAGAAATTTTTCTGAGGTTACCCCAAAAGCACATTTCAAGGGGTTCATCTTCAAATTATGTTGTCGAAGTTTGTGGAATATGATTTCTTGATCGGCCAAGTGATCATAATGTTGACTGCATTTAACCACCAAATCATCCAAATAACATTGAACAAATTTCCCTAAAAATGGTTTAAAAATATGGTGCATGGCACGTTGATATGTTGCACCTGCATTTTTCCGGCCAAAGTTCATTACCCAATAAAAAAAACACACCTTGAGGGGCACAAAAAGTTGTAGACTCCTCATCCCATGGGGCCATTTGTATTTTATTGTACCTAGAATAACCATCCATGAAGGAACGAGCTTCGTAGCCAGCTATTGCATCAATTAAGTGTTCTGTAATCAGAACTAGAAAACCATCCTTGAGACAATGCCTATTATGATCTCTGATGTCAATGAAAACTCTATTTTGTCCATTCTTATTTTTTATAGGGACAATATTGGCCAGCCATTTGGGATATTGAAATTTTATTATGAAGTTAGCCTTGATAAGCTTATCCACTTCAGCTTCAATTTTGGAGGCATAAGTTGGGTGTGTTCTTCTTGCGGCTTTCTTAAATCCTTGACATTCTTCTGGAAAAACCAAACAATGTGTAGCAACATTAGGATCAATCCCTATCATTTCTGTTTAATTCCATGAAAATACATCTCTATTTTTTTTATAAACGAAATATACATTTATTTCTCTTCAAGAGTCATGTTCGCACTAAGTAAAGTAGGGTGTGGATCTTCTTTTGTACCCATATTTATTTATCTGATTTCATCCACAGTGGTAGAGATACCCTCTTCAAATGCTGGAGGAGCATACCTAAGATATTCCTCTTCTTCTTCAATAGGTGTTACATCTTTTGTTTCTACTTGCATTGTAGATGACGAAGCAGAATTTTCATGACCAGGGGAGAGGTTAAAATTTGATCATCTTGAAGAAGAGACTACCATTTCTGACCCTATTGATGATGAAGGTACTTCCTTGGGTAATAAAGAGGAGATGATGGATTGAGAATCGATATCATTGTTCACCTCTGAAATTGCTATAACTTCTTCTACCCAGGCTGATGAAGTATATAATAGCTGGATTTCAGTAGATGAAATGAATACATCTCTACTTAATCTTTCATCATTTCTCAGTGAATCAACAATTTATCCCATGAGGTCTAGATCAATTTCCGTAATTAACATTATGGAAGTTTCCATAAGAGTGTTTGGATTTGGGTTTATCCTGTCAATTTGACTAATAGGCTACACATAATCTGTACTCACATGTATGGATGGGTTTTTTGGAATCTTTTCCAAACCATTTGGAGCATTAATTTTGGTAACCTACTTATTTGTGGATTTCTCCTCTCCCTCCATGTGATAGAATTTGGCCTCAATATATTGAGATTCACATGTTTTAAATGGGGCTTTATCACCATAAAATGTCCTAATTTGACAATTGAAACAATATTTGAGACATTGATGGTATGATGAAGGTATAGACACATGTTGATGTAACCAAGGTCTTCCAAGAAAAATGTCGAAGGATGTGTCATGACGAACAAAAATGAAATCTTTATTATACACAAGGTCTCCAAAATGAGTTTTGAGTGTAATCTCACCCATATGTTCTAGTTTATTTTTATCATATCCTTGCAACATCAATGTAGAAGGAGATAAATCAGATTCCGTGAGACCCAATCGACGAAGTATATGAATACAGATGAGGTTGACTCCTGAACCATTATAAATGAAAGATTGTCGGATGTCTACATCATTGACCTTTCCAGATAAATACAAAGGTCAAAAATGGCCATGTAAAACATCATCTTCATCTTTATTTGTAAAACATATCACTGCATGGCATTCTGTAGTATCATTCTCTATATGGTAGACCTCAGTCGCAACAATTTCAATTTCGAATTCCTGAGGACTTGAAAAAGCCTCAATAAGCATCTCCAAAAGATCTTATGATAGATTAAAGGCATCCAGAATTGATAACTTTTCCGGTACGTGGAACAAATGTTTCAAGACATCATACATTTGATCCAAAGGTCTTGTTTCCCAATAGGAAACCGTGGTTTTTCAGGTGCCTTAGAAGTTGATGCTTTGGAAGTAGATGAATTTTGTATCAGGGTAGGAGTTGAAAATACTCTTTTCATCGGTAGATTCGACCGAGTAGGTCTATTTATTTGTTAGAGGAAGAAGGTGTAACCTCTAACCGATCCTCCAAAATAACCGTGTTAGTACTGAATCTACCATGTTTGGAAGAACTTTCTTGTTCCTATTGAGCCCGCAGAAGGGATTTTCGAGGAGTTTTTGCCTCATATACAGTTCTAGTAGTGGTAGGATTGAAATAGTGTCTTTTGGAATATCCATATCTTCCCCTTTATAATAAAACTTTATCTCTTCCTCAAATTCCTCTGTTTGATACAGGGAAATCAGGCTCATCAAGATCGAAACTGTGTCTGGAATAAGGACCTGTTAAGTGAATCATGTTAATAGAACCAAAGATCAACTCTTCATCTGATGAAGATTTTGCCTGATTAGCCCGCTCAGGCTGTGCCGTTTGATTGGGTGGTGCTCGTGCTTTTGAAGTAGATGGCATAAAATCTGCTAGAGTCAACGATAATTTAGGCTTTGACACGAACTCATCTTCTTCTAACTGCTCTTCTTTCTTCGAATTATCCCTCCTCTTTGAGAATTTTCCTTATGATGAAGGGGGTTTTTTGTGGCACTCATAGCAGAAAACACAATTGGTTGATTCCATTGTGTTCGTAAAATGGCATGAGTTCAGTTCATCATTTTCCTGACCATCCAATCATTATATTTTTGTGCATTTTTACTTTTCACATCATGCCACCTGCCTTTTTCTTCTGGATCAATAGAAGTAACACATGATACCTGGGCTGAAGAACCTTTCAGTTTTACGTGTCCAGAGTCCACACTATTTTTCATGATGTATTTGAAGACAAAACACACCTGAATGTGATTCCTCAACATATCATGAAATGGGAAATAATTGGGGAGGTCTTTATCTCCTTCCTTGTTCAGCCTTTTGAGCCTTGGAAACTGAACTAGATTGTTTTCCAAAGCCGAGATGAAGTAGCCAGGAACTTCCTCATTCCGGAAAGAATAAACATTATTCTTCAAATCTTCAAACTATTTCCACCTTTTATCTCTTTGATCAGCTTGATGAGGTGGCCTTTGTTTTTGATGATCAGGATGTGTAGACCATCGATATGATAAACATTTTTAAGTGGAAGTAGGTATAGTTTCTTATTTAAGTGTAATTGTAGCAATCTCTTCTTTCCCCAGTCTCCTTCCTGGAACTGATGGAATTACATGATTTTTAGCCATAGTCTTTAGAAGGGAGTTTTTGATCTGTTGAGCGATTGAAGTTAGGTCTCAAAACCCTTCTTTTTATTTCACAGGAACCAAAGGTGTGCGTAATTCATCACATAGATTTTCTACACAGATTGGAAACAATTATTCTTGAGGGAGTGCTAAATTTATGTAATATGTTAATCCCTTCCATCAAGAAATGAAATATGAAACTCTTTCATCTTCCCTTTTCATACAATTGGTAAGATCAAAAATTGTCGTCATTGGAAATATTGATCTAAATTGAAGAAGAAATCGTTGACAGAGATCTTCCCACCCAGTAATTGACTGAGATTGCAAACTTGTATACCAGACAAAAGCAGGACCTTGTAATGGCTGCACAAAACACTAGAGATTAACTACTTCTTATTGTTGAAAAGTTCCCATCATAGGATCACACAGAGAAACATAATGTGTTTTGTGTTGTTATTGATCTCCCGAACCATTATAAATTGGGAATTTGTTATTCAAAAAATTTTATGGGGGAGAAATTGCATCAACCCATTCACGGTAAGCATTCTTTTCTCAGTGAACTTGTGAACCTTTTCCCTCTATAGATTCCAATCGACCTGTTAATGACTCAATGGTGGTTATTAATTTTTGAGAAACATCTGGTTGAGCTTGGACTTGAGCAGGTGCAATAATTGGAGTTTGGATGGGTGTCGTGACTGGTACTACAACTGATGGTAGTACTACAGGTTGTTGTCGCACATGACCCATAGGATTGGACTTGTGAGGGTGTACTTGTAAAGGAGGATATTCTTGATCCATCCTAATAGCTGCAACAAATTACCTTGACCGACTAACTCCATCATGCTTAGGAGGAAGCCTACCTTGAAGTAGTTCTACATTTAACCTCCTTAACTCCTTCATTTCTTATTCCTGCTGTGCGAACCATTCCTCTAATGAGTGTGATTGGCCTTCTATAGAGGTAGGGTGGGATGTAACCTGACATTTACCCTTTTCCTTGGCATGTGCCTTTCTGATGTATGGAAGGGAATTACCCGAAGTAATATATTTCCTCTGGGAAGCCCTCTGTATTCTGGTATGCACACCTTCTTCATTGATTTTTGTGTGTAGAGCCTCTTGAAGAATAAATTATTCATCTTATTCCTTTGAGTGAACCTCATGTTTCAGGGGATCAGTGACAATGAAATTGATGACATTTATCAATGCATAATTCATTTCATCCCTTCAGTTGGCATTTCTATGATACTGTCCTCTTCCATGTCCTTGATGAGACATTGCCTTTTTTTTGGTTGATCCCTCGGGAACTTCTTGATGAACCGTAATTTGGAGGGAATCTCCTGATAATTCGGATCTGCATTCCTCTTGTGGCTTCTTCTCTAATCGAGAGAAGATTGACTTTTGCTGAGGAAGAGATTGATAATTTTAAAAAGTCCCCAGTCTGGTAGACTGGGGCTGTTCCTGCTATTCCTACTCAACTCCTCAAATCCTATCTATTGATCCCGAGAGTTGGATTAAAAGATTCCCCGTCTAGAAATCTGAGGTGTCTCTTGAGCTACTACATCTGAAACATTCTTAAAATCTCTCCTGGTTTTGTAGAATTTAGTCCAAAAATTAGCCGGATGCATCATCCGACATCCACTCAAATCACCTGGCTCAGATGACCATTGGATTATTTCTGTCACTTCTGTCACTGGATGATGTGCATGCTCTAAACGAGAAGCATGTTCGATATTCTCATTTAATTGATGAAAGAGTAATTCGACAGCTTTTTCATTATATGCCTGACTTTGGGAAGAACTAGTTGAGGCCTGCTTTTGGGAATGCCTTTGATTATGCACAAAACCAGCTAGATGTGGCCAGCCATGGGAAATAACACTGCATGAGACCACCTTTGGCGGGATTTGTTGACTGGAGAGTACAGTGAAATGCAGTGCTCCATGAATACCTCATCCCCTGATATGAATACCAGATGGGGAATTGGTAATAAACTGGCGCAACCTTTTTAACGTGCCAAGGCATGAATGCTGAAGGGCTCTCTGCTATTTTTCTTACTTTGGATGTCGAGAAACTGAGAGAGATTCCAAATCAATTTGTTATTGTAACCCTTCTATTATCTTGACATGATTTTCATATTCATCATAAGATAATATTTTCTATTTTATGTGACAAAGAGTTTTCCACATGTTGAGACGAATATCGTGAACACAATCTTCAGTCAACATTTTTGGAATATCATACTGAGAGTTAGCTAAAGGCCAAAACATGCATGGTACATCACCTTTCACCAGTGGTTTTCTCATATTCAACACTTCCACCTTATCATTCGATGAAGATTCTTCTACATGATTAGACCAAATTTGGGGTTTCTTTTTTTCTTCATCAGATTCAACGAGATTGGTAGAGAATTCATTTATCAAATTAGAAGATGAAGGACCCCGGGGTGGTTTGGAGAATGACATACACCCTGGGAAATCTTCTAATTTAGAAAGTATTTCACCTGCTAGCAGTAAAGAATCATACATGAATGGCTTCACATTTTCATGTTCCTCAAGATAAGAGGGCTTTCTAATTACTACATTGTCTATTGAAGAATTTTCCAAGCAATGCGAATTATTACTGCAGAGAGGAATTTCGCGGCTAAATTCATCATCAGGAGGGGACCACCATGGTGGGTTATAGAAAAAGATGAAACCTCTTTCTCCTTGGTCTTCTGGCCACGCAGAGGGTTATTGTGGCTCTCATATAAGGATGATACTTCGAGATCAACCAAATTGTCATGAAGAAAACGTTCATGAGGAAATTCTAGATGAAGACCTTAGGAATTGTTGTTATTACTTCTGGAATCTGGAAATGAGAGAGTATAATCTTGAGTTGCAATATATAATTATCTGAGGGATTTAAGAACTCCAGCATCGAGCAAGGCCTTATTGTAGACTAGTTCTTGATTTCTTGATTGTGCTGGACGATTATTTTTCTTAGTCGCCTTCTTACTCACTTTGGAAAACACTTGTTGATGCAAGTGGTTATTATGGGAAGGTGTATGTGCCTTCTTAGAAAAAATGGTCAGGTTAGGCTGATTATCTCTTTTCAAATTGGGTGTATGGGCCTGACTTGATTGTTCGTATGACATGGGGGAGTATGCCCCAAAACCCTCTTGGACTGAGACAGAGGTGTGTATCTGTTTCAGAGTGATATGTTGATGAGTCACTCCACTGATAGGGATAGATTTAGGATTATTTCCCTGTGATGCTACTGATGTTTTTATAATATTCTGATAGGCATCCAGAATATGGGCAAGGATTTGTTTCTGCTCTTTCACCATTGTCAAAATGTGCTTGGTGACTTTAGCTATCAGAACGGGAATATAAATCCATTCCGTGTCTGGAGTAGGTGTAAGTTCCTACTCTTTTACTGATTTTCTTGTCAATGAATTCTGACAGTACTCATATGTGGGGGTAGAAAATTGTCTCTGCCTCCTGCTTGTCATTGGAGCTTTCCAACTAACATCTCTCGGTGCTACCAAACACGACTATTGGTTAGCCTGATGAATTGAAGGTGTATGTTCCTGATGATTGTTCTCCACCATATGTAATTTGCGAGTTTCTTTGGTTTTAGTCAGACTATCCTATTGACTAGATTACGAATTATAAACAGGTGTATATGCCTGTCTATAATACTCTGCTGGAATTCCCTGGTGGGATTGGCGTGTTACTGCCAGACGAGTCTGCTGGGAAGTAAAATCAGGACGGATGGGTGTTGATTAGCCAATAAAAACACATATTTTTATTACATTTTAAGGGTATTAAATATTCATTTTTTGTCTTATGGGCCGGAGTTAGTGAATTTTAATTTTTAACATCCATTCTCATCATTTGTGCACTTCATGCCTAATATACACCAATTTAGGCCCAATGTTTCATCTAATTTTTAAGAATTTAATTATCCATATTTTAATTTTATATTTTGGTAAATAGATATAAACATATATATGAACATTTTTTATTTAGGGATCAATGGAGGATTCATAAAGGATGAGAGAGATATTTGGCGATGAAAGGAAACAATTCTTGAGAAGGTAGATTGGATATCAACCCACAGATCGGACATTGGGGCCCACAATACAGGCCCAATGAAGCCCAAAACTCATGGGATGCTAGAAAAAATATACAGGAACAAATACTTCTGCTGGTTCCAGTGCTAATTCGTCCTAAATGGTGGTGATTAATGCCGACCAAGTTGAAGATTTAATTCTGAGCCAGATTCTGCAGCCCAGAAACACATCCCACTATTTATATCATATCCCTATAACGGCTTATTATTTTTGGCTGATATTTTACAGGATATTGGGGGACGTCAGGGGTTTAATTAAATTATTCTAGGGAACACTGAAATTCGGCCTTCTATAAGGTCTTTTAGGCGCATCTTTCCAGTGCATGCAAGCTGGCTGCAACTTCGAGGCAACAAGTGGAAAAGTCTCTCTACATAATGGTCCACCCACCTTTCCGCAACACAATTAATTAAAGGCACATGGGATGTTGGGGGATCGGCCAAGGCTTCATTTTTTCCTATTTAAGGCATTAGTGGTTGAGTATTTAGGGATCTTGGAGCTTTGTTTTGATTGTAATGTCATTATGCCAAACTCTCTTTGTAGTGTTTTTCTTTCCCATTTAAGTTGTTCGAATCACCTTAGTTTTTAATAAAAGTTCATCTATTATCTTGTTCTATTATTATTCATATCACCTTGATACCATTGCCTCAAGGTGAGAACTTTTTCGGACTGAACCATGTGATTTTTTTCACATAATGGTGGAGTGATCGTGATTTTTATGGTTTTTACTTCTTCAATTCCTCCCTCATAAGTCTACATTCCGCTTCTGTAGATAACTTGTCATCAATGGAGGGATATCTCTTTTATGGGTTGATCCAAGGGAGTATCAAGGGGCTGGATTGAATGTTATTTCTCACTCTTTAAATGATATTAATTTCTTGTAATTGAGTTTCATTCATTCAATGATTTTTATTCTTCTTCTTCCTTATTGAATTTATTCACCCCACTTTCATGTGATAATTATATCCTTTACCTTGGAGTGCTCATGAAAATGATTCTACAAGTGTATTGGTGATTAGAATGTGTTGATAAGGTGTTTAAGTAGTATGTGATGATGTTAGTTTGAATTCATTTCATGAATCCTTCTCAAGTTAATGAAATTAACATCGTAAAAAAAGGAATTCATTCAATCCACCTCAAGCAACAACCTAGGATCAACTCATTTTCTCATAATTTGAATTCACATAGATCGTTTAATGATATTTTAAAATCATCTAAAATCAACCCATTTTTTCCACTTCATATCAAAAAATCCATCCCTTTTTATTGAGTGTCTAAAGGTTCATTCTTAGGTCTTTGAGGATTCGACAACCCAAACAACACTGCAAGTGACCGCTTGACCCTTAAAACTTGGGTAAATTTGGGTGAAACCAAATTTGGGCACCGTTTATGGGGACCGAGTATGTTCCTTAGACAAAAAACTTCTTTCCTCACCCCCATTCTACTATTCTCACCCAAGATCTCTTATCTTTTCACATTCTCACTTTTTTTTGGCGCATGTCCACCTACACCCGTGATAACTCAAACAGATTAGTTAGGGTGGAAAGTCATAGGATAAGGGAGTCAAGTACACCATTGGATCCTAATATTACTAATAACCCAGAGTTAAAGATTGTGTTAATTTAAATGGAGGGTCTTCAATGAAGCCAACTAATAAACCCGGGTGGGAACCAAAATGGAAATCCGAATGAGGCAGCCCCAAATTTGGGGAATGCAGTCGATCAAACCATGAATGACTACCTTACACCTACCTGGACCAATTCACCCTCTTTCATTAGGCATGCTTCTCTAGGATAAGCCCACTATGTCTTTAAACCTCATTTCCTAAACCACCTTCCAACCTTCCATGGTATGGAGTTAAAAATGCCTTACCTTCATGTCAATGAGTTTAATGACATTGTTGAAACCATGTGCTCACCACATCAAATTGAGTCAGCTAATATGAGGATCTTTCCTTTCTCACTTAAGGATTGAGCAAATAACTGGTTAAATAATATGACACCTTCATCAATCCACACTTAGAACCAACTGCAAAGAGAAGTTTACAAAAGATACTTCCCCCATCACAAAACCATTGCACTAAAAAAGAGCATCCATAACTTTTTTGAAAAAGAGGGTGAGTCATTTTATAAAACATGGGAGAGGTTCAAAGACACCCTAAACATGGTTCCACACCATGTTTTTCTATTCCTGAACAAGTAAGAATTTTCTATAAAGATTTGGGCCTGGGGAACAAACAATTCATTGACATGATGTGTAATGGGACCTTTAAAAACAAATCCCCAAATGATGCTTAAG
Organism: Viscum album; assembly: GCA_963277665.1. Taxonomy (NCBI): domain Eukaryota; kingdom Viridiplantae; phylum Streptophyta; class Magnoliopsida; order Santalales; family Viscaceae; genus Viscum; species Viscum album. The sequence goes on from OY728126.1 coordinate 460,482,081, forward strand.
AGTATCTAGAAATCCTTTCTAAACAAAACCAAACATGGGGAACATAACCTTATTCTGAAAAGCCTCAAAGAACTTCTATAATTCATACACTTAGAGAAGAGGAAATCCTTAGGGAAAAACTTGCAGCACTCTCTAAGAAGGTTAAAGAGAAAGACCATAGGAAAATCCATTAAATCCAAACTGTAGACCCCGTTTGCACAATCTGTGACAAACATGACCACAAAACAGACAACTGCCCAACCATTCAATCCATCAAGGATGTTATTTTAGGAGGACCACCTGCGGAAGTCAATTACCTAAACTTTCAAAATCCCCAATACCCAAACACATTCAACCTGAGGTATAATGACCACCCTGGATTCCAATGGAAAGATAACCAACAACCCAGCCAACCACAAGGACCAAAACCCTACCCTAAACAAAATTTTCAAAACCATAACCAATTCCAACATCCTCCAATCCAATACCAACAACCAATGTATCCCTCTGGGATAACCCAACCAACACAAGCCCCTTCCCAATCCGTCCCTCTCCCAATCCTTGAACAGCTGTGGAAAAAAATGGAAAGGGTGAACTCAAAAGTCTCTTCCCTGAAACAAGAACATCAAACCATCAAAACTGGAAATGCACCCATGCCCACACATGCCATTCCACAAAAAAAATCAAGGGGAGAGACAAGTTTTACTCAAACAACTCATGAACAACTAAAGTCGGTGACTGTTTTGAGAAGTGAGAAATCAATTGAGAAAACTAAACAAATAGTTCAATACCCACCTGAAGATTCAACTCTAATGAAAATTCAAATGAAACACATGAACAAATTGAATATACTAATAAAAATGTGAAAGAAACAACTCTTCAAAAAACAACCCCACAACCTGCCCCATTTCCTCAACGCATGTGGGGGAAAACCAAGCCTGAATTGAGTGAAACATTGAGGGAAATATTCTCACAATTCAAGTTGAACATTCCACTCCTCGATGCAATTCAAACCATTCCTACATACTCAAAATACCTTAAGGACCTCTGCACATTTAACCATGAATTCTCACATAATAACCAAGTCCTTCTGGCAGCAAATGTTAGCACAACAATCCATGGAACCCTTCCTCCAAAGATGAAAGACCCAGGATTCCCTTACATAAACATTGAATTAAGAGAAAAAAAAGTTGTCAAAGCCTTGTGTGATCTAGGAGCTAGTGTGAACCTCATTCCTTATTCTATGTATTATTAGTTAGGACTCGAAGAACTCCAACCCACATCTATCACTCTTTAACTTGCTGATTGTAGTATTCGAGTTCCAAAGGGGATCTTAAAGGATGTTTTGGTGAAAGTTGAAATTTTCAATTGCCCAACTGACTTCATTTTTCTAGACAATCACCCAAGCTTAGGTACTAAGGAGAAAACCCCAATTATCCTTGTTCATCCCTTCCTTTCAACAATCAACTCTGTTATCCGACTCTGAAATGGGAACATGACCATGACCTTTGGAAACGTGAGTCTAGACTTGAACATCTACAATGATAAATCTCAAATTGGGGATGATGAAGAGATCCATGAGGTTAATTGGATAGGTAGTGTTGATAGTGAAATCAAGGAACATCAAGGAATTACTGAAGGATGTTTAATTCAAGAAGAGATTGATTTTCTTTGTTCACATGATAAAAATTTGTCTACTTGGATTGAATCTCTTTCAAATAGCTCTATTGATGATTTTTTTAGAATCACCAATCAATAATACCCTGGGTGAAATCAATAACATCGAGTCCATACCCATTCATGAAACTACTCTAGCTAATTTAGTGGATGAAAATTATTTGCACAAGGAACCAGTTTTGTCAAGAAATCTGACCAAAGAAACCAAGTTCAATACAAAGTCTCACCCTTTCTTGGAAAGTGATAACTGCTCTGATCTTGAATTTAATGTTTTACCTTCATCACTCAAGTATGCATTCTTAGGGGACAATCAATCCTCTCCTATTGTCATTTATTCCTCTCGTGAAGCCGATCATGAGAGGATGCTTTTAGATGTCCGTAGGAGACACAAAAAATCCATTCGATGGACCATATCTGATATTCCTGGGATTATCCCACTTATCGGGACTCATAGAATTGTTCTAGAAAATGATTCAAAGCCATGTCGTCAACCTCAGCGGTGAATCAATCCTAATATCATGGAAGTAGTGAGAAAAGAACTTTTGAAATTGTTAAAAGCTGGTATCATCTATCCTATAGCTGAGAGGGAGTGGGTTAGACCAATCCATGTGGTTCCAAAGAAGGATGGAATCACAGTAATAACCAATAAGGATGGAGAGATGCTTTAAACAAGGGTTAGTAGTAGATGAATAGTTTGTATTGACTATATGAAGCTCAACTCTTGTACCAAGAAAGACCATTTCCCCTTTCCCTTTACAGATCAAGTCCTCGAGCGAGTGGCGGGTCATCAATTCTACTGCTTCATAAATGGATTCTCAGGGTAAAATCAAATCGAAGTCTCCTTAGAGGATCAAGGAAAACCAACCTTCAGTTGTCCATTCAGCACTTTTTCCTCCAAGCGCATGCCCTTTGGGTTATGTAATGCCCATGGTACCTTCCAGTGGTGCATGATGGGAATCTTCTCGGACATGGTGGGGGATTATTTAGAGGTCATCATTGATGATTTATCCATCTTTGGGGATACTTTTGAGGGATGCCCTCTAAATGTTGAAAAGGATTTTTCAAGGTGTGAGGATAAGAATTTCATACTAAATTAGGAAAAATGCCATTTCATGGTAAGGGAAGGACATGTTATAGGTCATCTGGTATCTGGTAGAGGGATTGAAGTTGATAAAGATAAGTTTGACATCATTTGTTACCTTCCCTCTCCTAAAACTGTTAAGGAAGTGAGGTCCTTCTTAGGACATGCTGGTTTTTATAGAAGGTTCATTAGTAATTTCAGCTCTATTTATCGACCACTTTGTGCTCTATTGGTATAATATGCTCCATTTTTATGGACAGAAAGCTGTGAGGAATCATTTTCTACACTCAAGTCAACTCTTATATCACCACCTATCATGAAATCTAAAAATTGGAAACTTCCTTTTGAGCTCATGTGTGATGTAAGTGACTTTTCTGTAGGAGTAGTGTTAGGACAACGGTGTGAGAAAACTCCATGTGTCATTGCTTATGCAAGAAAATATTTAAATGATGCACAAATAAACTACACCACCACCGAGAAAGAGTTGATTACTATTGTCTTTGCCTTAGTGAAATTAAGGTCTTATCTCTTAGTATCACCCATCATTGTCTTCACTGAACATTCAGCCCTAAAATACCTTTTTCAAAAACAAGATACCAAGGCTAGGTTGATTAGGTGGGTCCTTCTTCATGAAGAGTTAGATTTAACCATTAAGTATAAAAAGGGTGTTGAAAATGTTGTAGTTGATCACCTCTTTAGGATGTAATTCAACGACAACTCACACCACCTCTCTGTGTCTGATTCATTTCCCGATGAGCACCTCTATTCAGTGAGTGATTTCCCTTGGTATGCTGACATAGAAAACCATTTGGTGATGGGTGACATTCCAAAATTCATGGGGACCCAAGCTAAGAGGAAATTCTTTTCTGATGTCAAACACTATGTGTTTGATGATCCTTACCTCTTCAAGTTCTATCCTGATCAAATCATCAAGAGATGTGTTCCTGAGTCTGAACAAGAGTACATTCTAAAAATTTTTCATGGAGAGGCATGTGGGACCCACTTTTATACAAATAAAACCACTACAAAGGTCCTCCAAAGTGGTTTCTACTGGCTGAACCTCACTAAGGATTCCTTCCAATTCTTCAAAAGTTGTCCTCAATGTCAGCACTTAGGATCCATTTCCAAAAGGAATCAAATGCCCCTCACTCCCATTCTAGTCATTGAAATCTTTTATTGTTGGGGAATTGATTTAATGGGACCCTTTCCAAACTCTAAGGGATACCTCTACATCCTCTTAGCTATTGATTATGTCTCAAAATGGGTTGAAGCCATTCCCACCAAGTCCAATTACCATCATGTTGTGATCCGATTTCTGAAAGAGCATATATTTTCTCGATTTGGAATTCCTAAGTATATAATCAGTGATTGAGGAACCCATTTCTGTAATAACCCATTCTCTTCACTCATGTCTAAGTATGGAATTTCTTATAATGTTTCCACTGCCTACAATCCTCAAACCAATTGTCAAGCTGAGTTTGCAAATAGAGAGATTAATAAAATTCTTGAAAAAACTGTCAACCCCTCTAGGAAAGATTGGTCTGAGAAACTCTTGGATGCTATTTGGGCATATCATACAGCATTCAAAACCATCCTATGAATGTAACCATGTAGTTTGGTTTATGGAAAAGCTTTCCATTTACCTATTGAAATTGAGCATAAGGCATTTTGGGAAATCAAAAAAAATGAATTTTGACATTTATTTAGCCGAAGAAAAGAGGAAATTAGATCTTAATGAACTTGAGGAACTTAGGACGGAGGCTTATGAAAATTCAAGGATAAATAAAACTAGAGTTCAAGCCTACCAATCTAGGAATATCAAAGTCAAACAATTAAAACTGGGAAAACATGTGCGCTTGTATAGTTAAAAATTCATTTATGCCCGGGAAAGTTAAGGTCTAGATGGTCAGGTCCATTCATAGTGCATCATGTGTACCCCCATGGGGTAGAAGAAATTCAGGATCCCACAAGTGGTAACATTTTTAAGGTCAATGGTCATAGGTTAAAACCATTCATTGAATCATTGAATAAACAGAAAATAGAGGCTGAGTTAACAGAGCCAACCTATGAACCAGGAAAAAATTGATAGATTTAGGATCCATGTCGGGCTAAAGACGTTAAACAAAATCGTTGCACGGAAGGCAACCCATGGTTTTCATGTTTCTAATCTTTTTGAATCATCTTTTGTTTCCTTATTCTTCATTTTGTTATTTTTTTTAAAAAATATAGGCTATTGACCTATTCTTCTTTTATGTGTAAGGATGGGTATGAAAGGGGAGCACCGTATTCATCCGTGTCACGCAGTGTGATCCCTGAGTAATACCTTACCCAGAAAATATAAAGAAGACAATGTATCATCAGTTTATTTTTATTTAATGTTTTTTAGCTATTTAAAAAAATATATTGTTGACCTGTTCTTCTTTTATGAGTAAGGATTGGTATAAAAGGGGAGCACTGTATTCACCCATGTCACATGGTGTGATCCCTGAGTAATACCTTACACAAAAATTTAAGAGAAGACAATGTATCATCAGTTTATGTTATTTGTACGTTTTTAGGTTAAAAAAATACAATGAAATATATATATTAAAAAAAATTTAAAGTCATGTCATAGGTCATTTTGAAAATCTGGTTACAACCGTCCATGCCATTGGGAGACAAACCAGAACTGAAGGGAGACATGGGAATGTATTTTCAACATCAACCACCAGGTGACTTCATTCCATAATTTTCATTTTCAATGTCTTCGTGGATCTTCTATCCTACCCCTTCTATGATTCAATTCTTTAAACACTGGGGACAATGTTATTCTAATTTGGGGGGAGATGAAAATATGTGGAAGGAAAAATGTCATTAACCTTGAAAATGATAACACACAATCCAAACTCTAAAATTGGATATGAAATATTTTTTCAGGCATTGATTCTGATTTTAATGCAAGTTTATGTTCATGTGATAGGTATTGGAAAGTGCGGTTGTTTGATGTAATTTTTAACTATTTATATTTTCATCCAATTATATAAAAAAACACAATGCACATCCTCTAGATTGTGGGGTTTTAGTTTGATTTCTTGGGGACCCATAATAAATAGCATAGTATTGGCGATCATTTTAATTTTAACATGAGTATTAAAAAAAAATCAATTGCGCGTAGAGCAATGAATTGACTTAATGTGTGGCTTTCAGCACTTGGGGATCGTGACTCCATAGTTTTTTGGCCTAGAGTTGGGAATTTTATCTATATTTGTGGTAATTTGAAATTGTTTTTGATTGAGTTAACTCAAGATGATGCCCGAGTATGTGAGCTTCACTTGGTGCCCTAAGGTCTTTGAGCCTGGGAGTCATCGGCAAAGTCTTGCTACATGAGTTGACTTGATTGGGTTCAATTTCAATTACCATGGAAAAATTGAAAAAAAAATCAAAAAAATAATAATTAAATGAGTACTTATCTTATTATTAAAATTTTATTTCTCCTAGAGGTTCCATCTTTTATCCCTCGAATTAAAATGAACCCCCATGTCTATTGTGACACACAACACTTCATCCTGCTTAATTGAATTTGGATGAAATAAGGCGATGAATTTGAACAAAGGATTGGGCTTGGGCTTGATATATGCCTATGTACATAGCTTGTTTTAAATGATTTTTATGGGTTTCATAATTATTTGGTATGAGATCTTTGGGTGAGAAATGTGTATTAAAATGTTTTTTGAAAAGGTCATTCAAATTTCATTTTTGTGAGATATATTTTTCTCGGGACTAGAAAAACTCAAGATGGGGGGTGTGATTAGCCAATAAAAACACATATTTTGATTACATTTTTAAGGGTAGTAAATGTTCATTTTTGATCATATGGTCTTAAGTTAGTGGATTTTAATTTTGAACATTCATTCTCATCATTTGTGCACTTCATGCCAAATATACACAAATTTAGGTCTAATGTTTCCTCTGATTTTTAAGAATGTAATTATCCATATTTTAATTTGATATTTTGGGAAATGGATATAAACATAAATATGAACATTTTTTATTCAGGGATTAATGGAGGATTCATAAAGGATGATGGGGTTACTTGGCGATGAAAGGGAACAATTCTGGAGAAGGTAGATTGGATATCATCCCACTGATCGGACTATGGGGATGACAATACAGGCCTAATGATGCCAAAAATTCATTGGAGGATAGAAGACATATAGAGGAACAAATAAAGATTCTGGATCTAGTGCTAATGCATCCTAAATGGTGGTGATTAATGCGGCCCAAGTTGAATATTCAATTCGGGGCCAGATTCTGCGTCCCAGAAAAACAGCTCACTATTTATATAATAACTCTCGAACGGATTATTATTTTGGGCTGCAATTTTATAGGCTTTTAGGAGAAATTCATAGATACATTTAAGTATACTGGGGAACACTCAAATTCTGCCTTCTATAAGGTCCTTTCGGCGCGTCTTTCCTGTGGATGCAAGATGGCTGCAACTTCGGGGCAAGAAGGGGAAAAGTCTCTCTACATTAATGTTCCACCCACATTTCCCCAACACAATTAATTAAAGGCACATGGGATGTTGGGGTCTTGGAAAAGGATTAATTTTTTCCTATTTAAGGCCGTAGTGGTGGAGTATTTAGGGATCATGGAGCTTTGTTTTGATTGTAATGTCATTATGCCAAATTGTCTTTGTAACATTTTTCTTTCCCATGTAAGTTGTTCGAATCACCTTAGTTTTTAATAAAAGTTCTTATATTCTCTTGTTATATTCTTATTCATATCACCTTGATACCGTTTCCTCAAGGTGTGAACTTTTTCGCACCAAACCTTGTAATTTTTTTCTCACAACGGTGGAGTGATAGTGATTTTGTTGTTTTTACTTCTTCAATTCTACCCTCGTAAGTCTACATTCCACTTCTGTTGAGAACTTTTCATCAATGGAGGGATATCTCTTTTATGGGTTGATCCATGGGAGTAGCAAGGGGCTGGATTGAATTTTATTTCTCACTCTTTAAATGTTAATATTTTCTTTTAATTGAGTTTCATTCTTTCAATGATTTTTATTCTTCCTCTTCCTTATTGAATTTATTCACCCCACTTTCATGTGATAATTATATTATTTACCTTGGAGTGCTCATGAAAATGATTCTACAAGTGTATTGGTGATTATCATGTGTTGTAAAGGTGTTTAATCAGTAGGTGATGAGGTTAGTTTGAATTCATTGCATGAATCCTTCTCGAGTTTATGAAATTAACATCGTAAAAGAAAGGAATTCATTCAATCCACCCCGAGCAACAACCTAGGATCAACTCATTTTCTCATAATTTGAATTCACATAGATCTTTTAGTGCTCTTTTAAAACCATCTAAAATCAACCCACGTTTTCCAATTCATAGCCAAAAATTCATCTCTTTTTATTGAGTGTCTAAAGGTTCGTCTTAGGTCTCTGAGGAATCGACAACTCAAGATACACTACAAGCGACCGCTTGACCCTAAAAACTTTGGTAAATTTGGGCGAAACCTGGTGTATATGCCCGATAGTTGCTTTCCATCAAGTTAGCTTGCTGGGCTTCTCCAGAGGGGGCAGAAGTATGAACCCGATCCCTGTTGTCTGAATTTCGCCTCTGGCGGTTCGTCTTGTGTGCTCGGGTTTGAGGAACCTGAGCCGAACCCCTAAAGGTGAATCCCTCATCATGTTGAGGGTACACTACCACACGATTATGGAGGTGAATGTCGATGGGAGTCCTCATAAAGGACTCCTGTCTTCTTGAATTGAGGCCTTGGGTGACCTCTTCATTCACCTACCTATAATATGGGAGAGACTGGTGATTGCGTTCTGGGGATAACGACCAGAAATAGTTGGAGACGGTGGTTGGAACCACCTGATTATTGACCACTAGCTGTCACTATCCGGACAACTAGGGTGAGTTATTAAATTGGATGGCTTTTTGTGAGGCCTCCAGAGTCAGGATGATACTATGTTTATGGTATTCCATCACCAATGCATTTGAGACCCAGCATTGAAGATGCTGAGTAGGTGATGTCATCCTCAGAGCGGATGAGGATCCAGTCAGAGTAGCAGCTAAGGCATTCACAGGTGTGAAATTCAAAGAATCCATTTTTTGTATTGTAGAGAGATATTTGGAAAAGAGTGCATGTTTGATATAATATAAATAATCCTGATAATCTTGGCTAGACTACATTATTTGGATGAACACATATGTTATTGATTGCTTTGATGGACCTCACATTGAGTTAAATAGGGGCCTAACAAATAAGTAAAACATCATTTAACTTGGTTAAGGATTCACAACGGGTTTACCATTTGTTGTTCCTTATGGAAATGGGGATGACCTTGTTTGTTTTAAAGTTCAATCATTCCAATTAGTTTCTAACGGGTTTATTTGTAGAACCAAAAACATCAAATGATTCTATATCCATTTTGACCAACATTCCAAAGGTAGGTACCCATTAGTTGTGGACTGATGAGGCTTAAGAATTTTCATTGGTCGAGAGAATTGTAGTTCAGACTCATCACACCTTTTTTGGGGGAATTATTGTCTACTCCGGTTCTCTCTTATAGATTTAAGTTTTGTTCATGAATCCTTAATAATTTACCAAGCATGAAAATGAGTTTTTCCTTTAGATATTGCAATAAATTATTGATATGTAGGGAATTTAGAGAGTCTTTTAAATGTATTTTAGGTTCTTCATCAATATAGATTCATCCATATGAATTAGAGATTATTAGTCAACGGTATCCTTCCATACATTATATAGAAATCTCTTGGACATTATGATGACCATACTGGTTTTAAAGCCACTCAGTGGGGCACGTGAAGTTTATTATCATTCAGAAAGACGTGATTATTTCAGAGTTGGGATCATACCCGCAGATGGGATAACTATGTATCATTATTTAAAAGAAAGGAATCAGAACCCAAGTAGTTTAATAAGAAGGATATAGTTTAATGTCATATGGGATGGAAAATAATTAATGAAAGATGGGCTTGAACCTTAGAAAGGCTCCATACATACTCTACTTTTAAGGAAGAGATCAAAGTCCACATAGTTCATATAAAGAAGTATGATGTTTATGCATGATTAGTGGCCCATATAGAGATGTCTTAATTACATTTACACTCTAAGCTCATGTGAGCCTTTCTCGGTGTGAGAAACAAGAGGAATCAGTAAAACTGACAATTGTTCCATGAAAGATGCAATCATAAGAAATGATGTGGGGATTAACTATATATAACTGCCCAAGAGCAGGTTCAATAAAGGTATTTTTACTTTATAGAGATTTTGGATTTTAACTCAGGTCTTACTCCAGAAAAGGAGACCCAAATCAAAAGAAATTAAGGTTGGGGATTACTTTTATGAAGTGGGCCCAATTAAGAGAAATTATGATTGGGACTTACTCCTGAGATGGAGGCCCATATGAATTCTTCTTAGATAAGGAATCCAACGAAGTCACCATTCCATAAATGGCTTTGAAGTGGGTTTTGAAGGCCATATCTTGAAGAAGAGAGGTGGATTTGAGGAAATAAGGTGACTAGGAAGGAGGCGCACAAGTATTATTCTGGCATTCAAGTCCTAGTCGCACAAGTATACTTGCGTGAATTGAGTCACCTTGATCAAAAAAGAATCCATAAGGTAGTACTTGGGTCACTTTGAACTCAATCACTTAGTATCATCCCTAGAGGCTTCCAGAAGGGTGGCACGTAAGTTCCCTTGATAGGGAAAGGCGGCATGAAAGTGTCTTTATTTCTCTTAAGGGCTGGACACTTAGGCGCACAAGAATTGATGAGTTCTAATACTTAGTCCTTATTCTTCCTCATTAAAGCTTCCATTATATGTAAAGGATTACATTAGAAGTTTTTGGAAGATGTCAGAAAAATTATTGGGTAACCAGAGCTTGAATCTGAGTGTTGGAAAAAATCCCTTGAAATGGGGGCTCACAGGGGATATTTATAGGCCACTGGGGACCTTGGGAAAAAAATGGAACAGGGCATGCAAGTGACTTGCATGACTCATATGTGGCATGAAAGTGACTTGTGTGACCACAAGGAAACTTTCACGACATCTTCTTAAAGGGTTCCTTGTTAATGCCTTTGTAAATTTTTAATGTTCTTCAAAGGATGCATCTTCTTGTGCTTAGTCTATTACCCTTTTCCATTTGTTAGACTCTGTGACAGAAAGGAGCATAAAAAATCCCTTACCCAAATGATGATGACCCAAGGAAGGTGCCACATTTAGTAAAATCCAGTAACCCAAACAAAATCTATATCTTAGTACCTTTAAGCATCATAAGACTTATAGTGACTCTGAGCCATTATCTATCATTGTTTAATCAACTTGAATTTCTCAGATGTCTCTTGGAAAATGCTTGGTCCCAACAATGAGGTCTTACACACCTCATCCTAACGCAATGGTTACTCACACGGATGACCATAAAGCAGCTGAAAAAGTTCTTTTATAATATAGGACTAGTAACTATTATTATATGTAAACTCTACCAATCATAAATCTTTATCCCATGAACCACTGAAATCCAAAACACATTCCCAATGAATTTCTTCCAAAATCTTATTATCCTACCTCATATAACCATCGTTTTGTGGGTGGTATGTCATATTAAACCTAACTTGTGATGCCATCACATTCTAAAGGCATTCCCAAAACCTCAAGGTAAAACATTGGGTACTGTCCAAAACAATTTATAATGGCACACCATGAATACTCACAACCTATAGAACGTACAACTGTCCCAACTTATCCACTTTTGATAAATCAATTATTGAACTAAAATGGGATGATTTCTTCCAATTTTCAATCACTACCAAAATAAAATTCCTCCTGTAGGGTGTACAAGGTAATATCACAAATAAAATCTATGTCGATCTCATACCAAATCATGGTAGGAATATGTAGCATCTAAAGCCAACTGGAGGGTCGTTGGTACTCCACTTTAACCTATTGACATGTATAACACCACTATACAAAGTCAGCTACATCTCACCTCATTGTTGGACACTAAAATTGTTGATGCATGTCATAGTACATCTTGGTAGCACCATGATGAATGAGACCCTAATACTGGTGGATATTCTACATCACCACCTTCCTAAAAGAAAACATAACCATAAAGAAACCCTTGAAGCAGAAAAATTCATCACGAGACAATGACCAATCATAGGGTGTGTCCCCAACATTTATAAACTACATATACTACTGAAAAAACTCATCCCTAAGCTTACAATGTGGAATCTACTCTAGAAAAGAAGGTTTCAGCTACACACTAGACAACACACACCTCCACTGTGCTCCTTGATCTAAAGATGCATCTATTCGGAAAGTCCCATCAAGGTCCACTCATCACTAAACTCTTTCAATGCTTTCACTAGAACTTTTATACTCAAAGAACCTTCAACCACATTACCCATACTTATTGTATAGACTATATCAAATTCAAACCCCATAATGTACTTGAACCATCGATGCTACATTTGATTTATATATTTATGAAATAAAATTTTTACCAAAAACTTATGATTCAAATAAAGTAAAAATGTCTCCACAAAAAGACAATGGTTACGTGTCATTAATTAATGAATCACTATCGCTAACTCTATGTCATGGGTTGGGTAATTACTCTCATGTGGTAAGAGTTGGAGAGAACAATATGCCACCACATGGTTATCCTACATCAGTACACACCCAAGATCTATACCAGAAGCACCACAATAGAACTAATATCACATTCCAAACTCCAGAAAATTCAAAAAAAGTTCTATGTTAAACCACACATTATGATCCTAATAGTATACTTGACACTATAGATTCTATTCATACTTCAACACTTTTTTCATGTGACTGTAATCATGGATGAAGAAAGCTGAGAGAAATCCCAAACATACCACATGTGATACACCACCATGCCTAAAAAGCTTCTGATTTTGAACAGATTCTCCAACTGTTCCCATGAAATCACTGCACTGATCTTCTCAAGGTCCACCAAATCCACTTTGTCTAAGATCACATTTCCTCGAAATGTCACATCTTAACTATAGAAAGTGAATTTAGAAATATTTTCATATAGATGATGGTCCCAAATGGTGCTCAACATTATCCTCAAATGCCTCTCATTCTCCTCATTGGTTCCAAAATGGACCAGGTTGTCATTCAAAAGTACCCTGAAAAAAAAGTCTGGATACTAATGAAACACCGTATTTATAAGTTCGATCAAGTATGATAATGTATTTTTTAACCCAAACAGCATAATCAAGTACTATAAATGGTCGTACCTGCTTCATAAATTTGTTTTCAGAATAGTTGACTCTCTAACTCTGACTTGATGATTCCCAAAAACAATCACAGGGAGAATAATTTACCCCATAAAATTATTATAAAGGTAATAAATTTGGGTAAAATAGTACTTTTTCTTGATCATCAACTCAATTTGCATCCGATAATCAAGGGACAACCAAAGAGATCCATCATCCTTTTTGGAAAATAGAACTTGGGAGGCCCACGTTTATATACTCAGACAAATGAATCCTTTAGATTCCAAATCATCATGCTTCAAATCTAATTATCTCACCTATGTTGGGTCCATACAGATCAAGGGAAGACATATTGGTTCTGTTCCTAGTACAATGTCAATGGTGAACTCCACATCCGGCTTCGATGGTGAACCTATAAAATAAATATGTAATACCTTTATGAACTCATCCACCAAAGGAGGAAATACACCATCATAAAAACCATCATCATCATCTGACATGAGATATGATATCTAAGAAATAGGATTTCCCATCTATATAAGTGGATGTCTAGCACATCCCAACCGAGGATCCAATTCTCCATGAATAACCTGGTTACTTCCATCAGGTTCCACGAAACTCAGTCCCTACCTATATAAACTGATGTGAACCTAAAAACACACCATCTGTAGGGACACGAAGCTTAATGTACATAGATATTAAATTACTTTTTCGGAATACTTAGTACATAACAAAACACACACACAAGGACCGTAATAGTTTAGTGTCTTTGGAAACTCGGAATAACATCTTCTAATCGTGGTGAAAGATCTTCAATATCTCCCATAAAGGTCTTTTTTTTCTAAAACCTTTCTTTATATCCTGGGGAAAAGAAAACATAAAAGGGTGAGCTCAAATGCTCAGTAAGGGTAAACAAAAGAAATATCAATCACATCATATACATAAGAATATAGCTTTTGGAAATCTTAACCTGCAAAAGAGCTTATAATATCATAACATGGGATAAATCATAGAAGTGAAATGTAATCCCAATAATCACAACTTAAAACATGAAACTTTGTGGCATACACACATAATCATCATTTCTTGTTAGTCAAGACTCATTTCCAAGACTATCTTAGAGGACAAAGTCCCTTTCTGAACCGAGTCACCCTCGTTTCAGTCCTGTTTCACTGAACCGGTATAACCTACCATTCCAGCCATGTCTATCTCATGAGATATAAAATCTTTACCCAATGCATTGGAGGGAGATATAGGTCCCTCCCATCTCATAATGATACCATTCTTATGTGTGTGCCACAAAATCATAAATCATACATCATTACATAACCCATGTAATAAAAATGGGATTCTTAAACAACATGACATCATAAAACAATTCATATAAGATAAAGGAATTCATAAAAATAATTCCATCACAACATAATCAAATCAATGTAATAATTGGGATAGAAACAGAACCCTATATTAGCTTATATGTAAAATAATTTTGATAAAACACTTGAACCCCATTCTTGAGGAAAATATCCTTTCTACTTTAAAACCCTTTTTCCTTTCTTAACATGTCATAAAATTTTAAACTAAAAGAATTTGATTAAAAATAAACTTGAAAAATTGTAAAAGAAGCTTCTTGGAAATAATGTTTTAAAAATCCATTCATGCCGTATACGTTAAAAAAACATTCTTCGTTCTTTTGTCGGAAAAGTCAAAAAGTACCTCGTACGAAAAACGACAAAAGATTCCTTTCATATCTTTTACTAAAAACTCACCGAAGGGTAAAATTGGATTTAAACAATTGTAGGTGGATGGAAATAACATTACATATTGAGGAAACATGGATATGGATGATAAAATACACCCCATTACATACTTACGAATAAGCAATCTCGGATAAAAATGATATAGTGATATTTCCCTTACCTTAGGTCCGACTTGCTTTGTAAGTGTCCGAACCTCCTGTATAATGATTTAAATCATGTTATTGACTTATTACAGAATCATATTCATTGTTATTATATCATATATGGTCCACTTATGACTTTATATTACCCATTCTTTTGTAAATTCATGTTAAAGTACCGTTTTGGGTAAAATCGTCTGATTTGTCGTTCGTGTTTTTAAATTGTAATTATTCATATGATTACTTAGATCATGATTAATTAATTCCAGAATATAAAAAAATGATATATATATATATATTCAGAATATACATTTATAATACATCAGTAAATGGAAAGAAATACACCTTTCATGGAGACGGTAGTCCGTACGTACGCATGAACGCTGTTTTCGTTTCCTTATTGAATTGAATGGAATTAAGTAGATGACATACATATAAATAAAAATAATTACAGTATCATTATTAGGTCATATATTTCATTAGTACTTATTATATATACTTTATAATCATTCATGAATGGTTAATCATTGAGAATGAATCTCATCGCGTCGTGGAGACGGTAGTCCGTACGTATGCACGAGCGATGATATCGTTCCCATGGTCGTGGAATTGTGTTGAAGTGTATGTATACTATTTCAGTACCAATATAACTTTATAATAATCATATGTAGTTACTCATTACACCATTATACCCATCCAATTAAGGTTGTGACAGAAAATAGATTACACCACGGCGTGGAGATGGTATTCCGTACGTACGCACGCGCGGTGATTTCCTTTCTCCGTAGGATGGATAGAAGGTTAATTAGAGTTGTTTCATATTTATAATAACATATAAGTATATAATAAATACTTATGTTATTACTTTATCATGAAACAACTGAAGAAGAAGAAGTTGAAGAAGAAAGAAATTGAAAAAGATCAGTAATGGATATTACCTCTTTTTGCCACGCCTTCACTTATCCTCCACTTAAAGAACTAAGGATGGTCTTTGAAGAAGACCAGGACCTCTAGGATGATACTAGGGAAGTGGAGAAGAGATTTTGGCAGGGGTTGGACGAGCTTTAATGCTCAAATTGGTGTGAGGAGGAGAGGGAGGAGGTTCCCTTTTATAAGGGAGGAGAGGGGCATCTTAGGAAAATCTCAAAATATTATTTTATATTAAGGTCAAATTCGGTTTAAAATGGTTCCAAATGGTCTTATTTCAAAGATAAAGTGGGGATGGGTCGCAATCCTCTCATCCAATATGATTTATACAGTTTTAGGTTATTATTTTAACCTTATCAATTAGATTTATCTCTAAGTTAAATAATTTAACTTTTACCATGTCTTTTTGTTTTCTTACACTATATGGTTAATAAACTTACTATATCAAGCCAAACGAACCCCAAGTTGTTTATTATTAATATATCTATCCTTATCTAAGTCATTTGGCCGATCTTTAGATTTTTAGGAATTAAATAACAATTAATAATATAATATTTGTTTTATAAACTAATTTATGTCAATTTTGACACTATTTGTTAAATGATTTTTATGAAATTTCTAACAGAATGATAAGTTCGAACCAAGTTACTTAAATCAACAATAACATGTCATATTAACCTAGAAAATTAGTGTAAGTCATAAAAAGTCTTAAATTGCATTTATTTGGGCATTTATAACATCAATTATGTTAATATTTTCTTAAAAAGGTAATTACTGCATCATCGTTGTCTCATAAATATATTAAATTATTTAAAGTATAAAAATTACAAATAAAATACCATTATGTAGAAAATCGTTTTAGCTTTCTAATGAACATTTATAGTCGAAATTATATTATGTATAACCCATTATTAAAAATGTTTTAGTAAATAAACTTTGATTTTAACTCTTTTAACTTTTCTTTGAATTAAATAATAATAAATGTCCTAATCTAATCCAAGTGGGCCTAAATGATAATAGTTTACACTTAAGGTTGTTTTTGGTCGATATACACTTGTCCAATAGGATTAGGACATGTGTTAGGGTAATATTAATATCATTTTTACCCTTAATTACCCTATTTACTTTTAACCGTGGTAAATAAAAGTAAAAAGTTACTATTCACAAAAAATTATTTTCATCTCATTGAACCACATTCTACTTACTGACATCAACTGTGAATCTCATATTTTTGAAATTCCATTCACAGAAGAGGTAAAATTAAGATTTATGACAAAATTAATTTTTTTAACTACCACTTAGTAGTTTCACTATTCATCAAAATTTGAAGTTTTTTCAGAAAAATGCCAAAATTTCACCCTAAGTAATAATTGATATTCCAAATTCAAAAATGATTTCTATTTTACAAAATTCCCAACATATAAGTTGCATTAATTAATTTTATAATTATTTTCCACTGTCACAACAAATAGCGTGTTTTTAAGAGATAATAACTATCAAAAGATTAACACTTGTTTATGTCTGGTGTAAATGTGAAATTACATCCAATGACCAACATTGTATTGAATTGTAAAAATATATTATAAATATACTTTAAAACCAATCAAATTAATAATTTATCACTATTAATTATTTCTATTAAAAAAGTTGTTTTTAATTAAAATTTAGTAATTTTCACTATTCATCAGAAAATAAAAGTTATCCGAAAAGTACCAAAATTTCACCCTAAGCTAATTTCGATATTACGAATCCAAAAATAAAGTCCATTTTGAAAAATAAAATTTACAAAATTTCAAAAATTGGTTATTACTATTCATAATGGCTAGTTTTAATAATATTTTAATTGCATATTGCTGTTTAGTGAAACTCGTTATTGCGTACTACACACACTATCGAGGAAGGTCGTGATTGCGTGTAATGCAAGGCAAGTCAAGGATGCGTGTTGTGAAAGCTCCTTTTAGTGTAGTGTACAACACAAGACATTAGTGAAATTTAAAAGAATATTTTCCATAAAATCTTGGGCTGTTACATTCTACCCCCCTTAAAATGAATTTCGCCCTCAAAATTCGTCGGGGTTATAAATGGTTTACTATTCGAAAGTTTCTTTAATAGAAACGCACATCGTAAAAAGGAATGCCAAAACCAATCTTTAAAAACGAAAGTATGAAACGTAACGGTTACCCAAATAAACTAATCACTGGGTTTCCACATAGGTGAAAATATGGATATGGAAGAAAACTCTAACCATCATGTTCTGATTGAGAGTGGTAGAGAACATGGCTATGGAAAAGCTAGCAATCACAAAGCCATAAATTTGTGACGATCTAAGGTACCATCTGATTAATCAGATATAAGAGCACTAGGACAACATTTTTGGTTTTCAAGATCGTTTCCCTAAAGTTAAAGAATTTGAATTAGAATAAATACTTACTTTATTTTGGTACAATCTCACTGTTGTTTGTCCCTTGAACAATTTCCACTTCATCTCTTAAATAAATTAAGTTGAATTTGTTATTCGTGAAGTGTTAACAGATCATGTGATAGAATGACGGGTCATTCCATCTGTCTCAAACAAAAGGTTAGCAAAAATTATATACATAAGTCGATCTATAGTGAGATTAATCATATATGGTTCCTAAAATGGACTTATACTTCATATATCATACTGGTTAATATAATAAAACTAGTTTTTACTAAACAGGGACTTCCTGTAGGCCAGTGGTAGGTGATAAAGGCCAGTCGCACTTCGGTTGTGGGTTCGATTCCCACAGCCTTGTCCGACGCGATGGGTTATTGCCCGTCCTGCAGGTTGTCCTTTTTCTAAAACTACATTACTATAACATCCCATCAATAATATCGAAAAAAGAACTTCTATCCTTAAACAATACTAATTTATGTCCAACATAATCCATTCTAGTCTTTAGGCTTATCCATAATACTGCAGTCTATTGTCATAATATAGTGAAAATGATTACCAGATATTTAATACCATCTTTGATCCCCATATATCATAAGATATGTCTTGTTGGTCACATTACAAACATTCAAAGGCCTTAATCATGTATTCTCTTGAATTCACATTGAACCTTAGTGAAAACATGAATGCAGTTAAAAGTTAACACTTTCCACATACCAAAATCCTCAAAATTCTATATACTCAAACCCTGATATCACTTAGTCCTTATATCAATCATGAGCTCATGAATACTGTTAAACATTTCATTTTCTCGTTTTTCCTTCATTATGCACATAATATCTCAATCACTTTGAATACCACATTAGACCAATACATAAATATTCCAATACTCCATGATACAACATTATTTTGGAATCCCATTACATAAACACTTAATCATTCCACCACATCGTTGTCATATTCAACATTGCCAATAGTGATCGCATGTGACTTCCCTTTGTCCTTTGCCTTAAGCGGTTGCTCATGTCAATCATCACTAACCCTTGGATTAGGGCATTTATTAGCATAATGCCCCATTTCCTTGCACTTGAAGCATTGAAGTGTTGGTTGTGCATTCTCTGCAGTGTTTGCTTTATTCAAATCATTAGAATCCCTTTTTCCATTACTTCAACACTCAGCTGCTCGATGACCTTCTTTTCCACACTTAAAACATTTTCTAGTCCCTTTAAGACAATCTCCACCATGCTTCTTTCCACACTTTGTGCATAAGGAAACATTCATATTCTTTTCACCATTATTTTGAGATTTCTCCTTGAACTCCATCTTTCGTTTCTTGTCAAAACCATGAGATGGATATGTAACACCAACTTCCATTTCTACCTTGATAGCACAACGCACAATTTCTTCATAGCTACTGAAGTCTCTTATAGCTAATGCCCTTCGAAGACTTTGTTTTAAGCCACTGAAAAATCGATCAACTTTACTTTCAGGTTGGATGATAATGCCAGATGCATACATTGCAAGTCTTGTAAAATTTGCTTCGTATATACCAACAGATTCATCATCCTTCTGCTTCAGCTCAAGAAACTCCTTTTCCACCTTTGTTCGAAGAATACAAGGGAAGTACTTACTAAAAAACAAGTTCTTGAACTCGTCCCATTCCATGAACTCAATTTCATCTCGTGGACTCGTATTCTTGATAAGATTCCACCATTGATCAGCTTCACCTTCCAAACGATATACTGCTAAGATGACTTTATCATGTTCAGAACATTGAAGAACTGAAAATATCTTTTCAGTGGTACTGATCCATTGTTCAGCAACAAGTGGATCGGAAGTCCCACTGAAAGAAGGTGGACGTTGCCTCATGAAGGACTCAATAGAATATTGTTCCCTTCTCTGCTCATTTGGAAGTCCAGAATGATTCATAGCTTGTGTAAGGATAGCAATAAGATTTTTCACTCCATCTCCCATAACATTTGTTTGTTCAGGAGGACAATCATTGCATTGTCCATTGCATTGATCAACACGGTTCCTTCGGGTTCCATCCATCGTCTAAAACCCAAAAAGAATAGTGTGAGAGGCAAAAATCATGCTAGGGAAAACAACATAATAAAGGTGGAGTATCCTCAATATCTAACATCTTAGGTTAAATTCTATGATCGTTACCGTAGTTCTAGGACTGTATCCTATACGTATACTTATCCTTAGGGACATCCCTAGACATACCTTATAAATATCTCTAGGGATCTCACTAAAGTTCTCGCATCCTAGTTTCCAAAGGTTGACTAAACCTTTCCTCTGATACCAACTGTAGAGACCCGAAGCTTAACGTACATAGATATTACATTACTTTTGCAGAATACTTAGTACATAACAAAACACACACACAAAGACCGTAATAGTTTAGTGTCTTTGGAAACTTGGAATAACATCTTCTCATCGTGGTGAAAGATCTTCAACATCTCCCATAAAGGTCTTCTTTTTTTTCCTAAAACCTTTCTTTATATCCTGGGGAAAAGAAAACATAAAAGGGTGAGCTCAAATGCTCAGTAAGGGTAAACAAAAGAAATATCAATCACATCATATACATAAGAATATAGCTTTTGGAAATCTTAACCTGCAAAAGAGATCATAATATCATAACATGGGATAAATCATAGAAGTGAAATGTAATCCCAATAATCACAACTTAAAACATGAAACTTTGTGGAATACACACATAATCATCATTTCTTGTTTGTCAAGACTCATTTCCAAGACTATCTTAGTGGACAAAGTCCCTTTCTGAACCGAGTCACCCTCGTTTCAGTCCTGTTTCACTGAACCGGTATAACCTACCATTCCATCCATGTCTATCTCATGAGATATAAAATTTTTACCCAATGCATTGGAGGGAGATATAGGTCCCACCCATCTCATAATGATACCATTCTTATGTGTGCCACAAAATCATAAATCATACATCATTACATAACCCATGTAATAAAAATGGGATTCTTAAACAACATGACATCATAAAACAATTCAAATAAGATAAAGGAATTCATAAAAATAATTCCATCACAAAATAATCAAATCAATGTAATAATTGGGATTGAAACAGAACCCTATATTAGCTTAGATGGAAAATAATTTTGATAAAACACTTGAACTCCATTGTTGAGGAAAATATCCTTTCTACTTTAAAACCATTTTTCCTTTCTTAACATGTCATAAAATTTTAAACTAAAAGAATTTGATTAAAAATAAACTTAAAAACTTGTAAAGGAAGCTTCTTGGAAATAATTTTTTAAAAATCCATTCGTGCCGTATAAGTTAAAAAAAACATTCTTCGTACTTTTGTCGGAAAAGTCAAAAAGTACCTCGTACGAAAAACGACAAAAGATTCCTTTCATATCTTTTACTAAAAACTCACCGAAGGGTAAAATTGGATTTAAACAATTGTAGGTGGATGGAAATAACATTACATATTGAGGAAACATGGATGTGGATGATAAAATACACCCCATTAAATACATACGAATAAGCAATCTCGGATAAAAATGAGATTGTGATATTTCCCTTACCTTAGGTCCGACTTGCTTTGTAAGTGTCTGAACCTCGTGTATAATGATTTAAATCATGTTATTGACTTATTCCAGAATCATATTCATTTTTATTATATCATATATGGTCCACTTATGACTTTATATTACCCGTTCTTTTGTAAATTCATGTTAAAGTAGCGTTTTGGGTAAAATCGTCTCATTTGTCGTTCGTGTTTTTAACTTGTAATTATTCATATGATTACTTAGATCATGATTAATTAATTCCAGAATATAAAAAAATGATTTATATATATATTCAGAATATACATATATAATAAATCATTAAATGGATAGAAATACACCGTTCATGGAGACAGTAGTCCGTACGTATGCATGAACGCTGTTTTCGTTTCCTTATTGAATTGAATGGAATTAAGTAGATGACATACATATAAATATAAATAATTCCAATATCATTATTAGGTCATATATTTCATTAGTACTTATTATATATACTTTATAATCATTCAAGAATGGTTAATCATTGAGAATGAATCTCATCGCATCGTGGAGACGGTAGTCCGTACGTATGCACGAGCGATGATTACGTTCCCATGGTCATGGAATTGTGTTGAAGTGTATGTATACTATTTCAGTATCAATATCACTTTATAATAATCATATATAGTTACTCATTACACCATTATACCCATCCAATTAAGGTGGTTACGGAAAATAGATTACACCACGGCGTGGAGACGGTATTCCGTACGTACGCACGCGCGGTGATTTCCTTTCTCCGTAGGATGGATAGAAGGTTAATTAGAATTGTTTCATATTTATAATAACATATCAGTATATAATAAATACTGATGTTATTACTTTATCATGAAACAACTAAAGAAGAAGAAGTTTAAGAAGAAAGAAATTGAAAAAGATCGGTAATGGATATTACCTCTTTTTGACGCGCCTTCACTTATCCTCAACTTAAAGAACTAAGGATGGTCTTTGAAGAAGACCAGGACCTCTAGGATGATACTAGGGAAGTGTAGAAGAGATTTTGTCAGGGGTTGGCCGAGCTTTAATGCTCAAATTGGTGTGAGGAGGAGAGGGAGGAGGTTCCCTTTTATAAGGGGGGAGAGGGGCATCTTAGGAAAATCTCAAAATATTACTTTATATTAAGGTCAAATTCGGTTTATAATGGTTCTAAATGGTCTTATTTCGAAGATAAAGTAGGGATGGGTCGAAATCCTCTCATCCAATAGGATTTAGACAAGTTTAGGTTATTATTTTAACCTTATCAATTAGATTTAACTCTAAGTTAAATAATTTAACTTTTACCGTGTCTTTTTTTTCTTACACTATATGGTTAATAAACTTACTATATCAAGTCAAACGAACCCCAAGATGTTAATTATTAATATATCTATCCTTATCTAAGTCATTTGACTGAACCTTAGATTTTTAGGAATTAAATATCAATTAATAATATAATATTTGTTTTAAAAACTAATTTATGTCAATTTTAAAACTATTTGGTACATGATTTTTATGAAATTTCTAACAGAATGATAAGTTCGAACCAAGTTACTTATATCAACAATAACATGTCATATTAACCTAGAAAATTAGTGTAAGTCATAAAAAGTCTCAAATTGCATTTATTTGGGCATTTATAACATCAATTATGTTAATATTTTCTTAAAAATGTAATTACTGCATCATCGTTGTGTCATAAATAAATTAAAGTATTTAAAGTATAAAAATTAAAAATAAACTACCATTATGTAGGAAAGATTTTTATATTTCTAATGAATATTTATAGTCGAAATTATATTATGTATAACCCTATATTAAAAATGTTTTAGTAAATAAACTTTGATTTTAACTCTTTTAACTCTTCTTTGAATTAAATAATAATAAATGTCCTAATCTAATCCAAGTGGGCCTAAATGATAATATTTTACACTTAAGGTTGTTTTTGGTCGAGATACACTTGTCCAATAGGATTAGTACATGTGTTAGGGTAATATTAATATCATTTTTACCCTTAATTACCCTATTTACTTTTAACCGTGGTAAATAAAAGTAAAAAGTTACTATTCACCAAAAATTATTTTCATCTCATTGAACCACATTTAATTACTGACATCAACTGTGTCTCTCGGATTTTTGAAATTCCATTCACAGAAACGGTAAAATTAAGATTTATGAAAAAATTAATTTTTTTAATTACCACTTAGTAGTTTCACTATTCATCAAAAATTGAAGTTTTTCAGAAAAATGCCAAAATTTAACGCTAAGTTATAATTGATATTCCGAATTCAAAAATGATTTCTATTTTACAAAATTCCCAACATATAAGTTGCATTAATTAATTTTATAATTAATTTCCGCTGTCACAACAAATAGCGTGTTTTTAAGAGATAATAACTATCAAAAGATTAACACTTGTTTATGTCTGGTGTAAATGTGAAATTACATCCAATGACCAACATTGTATTGAATTGTAAAAATTTATTCTAAATATACTTTAAAACCACTCAAATTAATAATTTATCACTATTAATTATTTCTATTAAAAAAGTTGTTTTTAATTAAAATTTAGTAATTTTCACTATTCATCAGAAAATAAAAGTTATCCGAAAAGTACCAAAATTTCACCCTAAGCTAATTTCGATATTAGGAATCCAAAAATAAAGTCCATTTTGAAAAATAAAATTTACAAAATTTCAAAAAGTGGTTATTACTATTCATAACGGCTAGTTTTAATAATATTTTAATAGCATAATGCTGTTTAGTGAAACTCGTTATTGCGTACTACACGCGCTATCGAGGAAGGTCGCGATTGCGTGTAATGCAAGGCAAGTCAAGCATGCGTGTTGTGAAAGCTCCTTTTAGTGTAGCGTACAACACAAGACATTAGTGAAATTAAAAAGAATATTTTTCATAAAATATTGGGTTGTTACACCATCCAATCCATACCAAGGATCATGAAAAATATTTGAATCTCCAAAACTAGAAAATACCATTACTACTCGACCCCCACATAGTGAGTGCACATAATGGACAACCAAAACCCAAATCTTGCTTCATACCATGTGGCATTACCAACTCAATTTCATATGGAATAAACTCAATTGGACACATTAACACACCAACAAAGAAGGCATAAATAAAATTAATCAAAGCGCCAGTATCTATAAAAACAATAGCTAAAGATGATTCAATAAGAATGGTACCTCAAAATGTCACATTCTCTATATCTGATTCCCATTGATCTCGATCCACCACATGGAGTTTCCTCATCTCAACCTAACACTTTGAACAACCAATAGCCTATGGTTCTACCTTAAATTGAATAATCCTAGATGATGATCGTGCCCAGCTACCAAAACCATCAAACTAAGAACACACTGTCCTAGATGGTTTTGACCAGGCTATCATCCCTTTGGAAGCCATAGAACTTTCACCACTTGGATATGGGCATACCATACAATAAAAATGATGAAAATTCACGATTACTCTACACTGATTTCAAGTTATAGGAGGAGAAGAAAATGCAGTTCACATGTTCTCTACCTTATCACCCTGATGGAACATGACTTACCCAGTATCAGAAGCCACATACAAAGAAAAATGGGAAGGATGGCCTAAACAATGACCTCCCTTATTCCTCTACTCATCCTTCATCCTCTTCTTCTTAGATGAACTACCACTTCCCACTACTTATACTGCTCTAGAGAATCTCAGAGTTCTTTAATGACCAATTTTTACCATCATGGAACTATCAAATACCTCAAAATAAATTTTCTTCATGAATAAGAATTTTTTTATCAAATTTCTGGATGCAACCCCATCTCAAACTTTTTATCCGTAATCTTATCATTTAAAATAATGTTCAGAATGTACCGAATTAGCTCTACAAATTGGTTAGAATATTCCATCACATACCGATCTCCCTGAAAAATATTCCAAAACTCCCAAGACCTTGTGAATTACAAATTCTCAAGAAAATACAAGTCATTAAAGATAGCCTTGAAATCATTCCAACTCCTCTGCTCATGCTTCCCAACCTACATCACCAAGTCCCACCAATTTCGATTGGTACCTTCCAACATGAATGAAGAACACTTTACTGTAATTTCCTCAGGGGGGAAAACCTGAAAATCCTCTACATCTTCTCAAGCCACTCAATCATTTAGGTTCTCTGTAACCTTAGAAATTAGTAGTGTTGTTCCTGAGGAACTCTTGATCATTTTCATTAATAGGACCTAGTTCGATATCTCTATCATGGTGAGGAATAAAGCTTAATACTTTTACCAAATATTTGATGTACCAAACCAAAACATTTTCTAACCTATGATCAATTGGTGAAGGGTAAATCTCTCCAGCCTCTTCCCACAATTCCAATGGAATTCACAGAGGATCCATTTTATTGCAACACGCTACAACTATAATAAAGAACAACCAACACATGTTCTTCAAATTTTATGCAAAAAAAATCTCAAACACTTCTATAAATAAAAGTATTAAAAAATACAACAGAATAATAAAGAAAAAAACCACTCCACCCCCTCCCAGTGTACATATAAAGTCTACAACCTATATTTCTCACCTGCAGGAGAACTAAAACCAAATCCCAATTTCTCATGGTGTCTTTAATTCTATCACGGGGTGTGTTGTCTAGAAACCCAACTTGAAACCATAACATCAAGCCTCAGAAATCATAGATCTAGTATATCTCGACTATTTTTCAAATAACATGACCCAAAATGAGTGAGTCTTGCTGTAATATTATTTTAACAAGAACCCATCTAGGGTTCCATCCAACATGACACTCGACCTAGTATGTGATATGTTCTGAAGGGCATTCATGATCCCCACAGGCTAAAAACTAGTGTCTGGGTATTAAAAATATACTTTGGTAATGATTTCACCAATTTATATAATCATAAACAACCATAAGAATTAACGTCATAATAACTGATTATAATAACCAAACATGATAAAATAATTTTCAGATTCAACATTTTACAAATTGAACCTAGACAAAAAATGTACTAGAAAAGAATGGGAACAAAAAGACTATCCCAAAAACCTCTATGAAAAAATAGGGGCATGTCCCTCAATAAACATCAATTAACACCCATAGGATGTTGAACCCTAGAAACCAGATCCTCCATCACCACCATGACACATATTTTCTTTACCTAGGACATCCATAACAAAGTCTACATACGCCCAAAGGTGTATGTAGGGCGTGGTCCAAATCCCATAAGGATTCCACAAAAAATAAAATATTTTATTATATACCTCTAAAAGAAAAATTAGCAAGAAAATTTTCATAAAAACATTTGATACTTTTTAATGGGAACATTTTAAGGATACTTTCTCAATAATCGCTTTTTACGGAAAACCATTTTCACATATAATTGTTTTTTTAAGAAAAATTTACAAAATCTACATCATATTTCAATGGGTAGAACCATATCACATAAGAATCATGTCATAATAGGTTACCATAGGAAAATCCCAATAAATAAATATCACATGTTGAACACTATTACCCTGAAACCTCGGTGATCAAAATCCTCCATCTCAACTATGAAAAATGTTCTTAGGCATAAGCCACTAGAGAGTATCTCGTCCAAAGTCCTAGTGTTCCAATAGTGTCATCATGAAGGATCCACTAAATAGAATATCATATAAAATTCTAGTGCTCTATAATTATATCATATGACCAGTTAGTGTTGCAATGATCATTCCTTCAAGATGAATCCAGGCCTCAACCACATCAAAATAAACTAGAATACTTGTTCTAATTCACCCACCTAGATACCCATAATTTCCTTTGTGTTCAAATTATGTATCACATATCTCCAAAATTAACACTTTAAAATTTAAATTATTATAAAAAATAACATAAAGAAGTCACTACATTCACATTTTTATAATTCAACATTTTCATATTGATCTAATGATCAATTGATCACCTGGAAACCATCAAATTCCATAAAAAAATATTTTACAGTTCACACGCACACCAAAAAAATTGGAAATACATTTCACACCACTTGCATAATTTTGGAAATCCATTTGGATACACCATAATAAAAACACACATGGGATCCAGCCATTCTCCATGTGAAAACACCTTTCAAAATTGTATTCACATCAAAACCATTTTAATAACATGATTCACAATTCAATGATGCATTTATTATGCACACAAAAGAAGAAAACATTCATGAAAACCCATTTCATCATGGAAAACACACTTTCATCACATTTTAACATTTAAATATCCTTGAAAATACATTTCCCACCTTTCATGTGAGGCATAAAATATATTTACAAAACACCACAATGATGAAATGAAATAAAAATATTTTTTTTTCAAAAGTCATCTTGCATCACATATTTAGGGAAAACCATTTACAAAACATGTTTTTCACCACAAAAAATATTTCATAGAATACATTTTAGAAACCATAAAAGTATATAAAAATCATCTAATAATGTAAAATCATAGAACTTCCTACATAAAAAATGAAAACTTTTTGAAATCAGTGAAAAACCACAACTTCACCACCAAAAGACACTAAAAAAGCAATATTTACCATTAATCAACATTGTCTCACCCAACATCACAAGATCATATCCTCCTTTGGTCATATAATCACTATAAAATAAGAACCCAATACATAGGTAGGTGAAACCCCAAAAAGATGAACAAATCTGGAGAAAAAGGAATTACTTGATGAATCTACAAAGAACCAAGGTCAAAACCAGCTATGGATTGAGGTTCAATGGCATAAAGAAATCTGGTAGAAGTCTCCCACGGCTAAAAATCATGAACACGATGGATGGGAGGTGTTTCATGGTTAAAATTTATGAGCGAACAAAGGTAATTTTATATAGTTTAATGACATATATATGTCAAATGGTTTTCCCACATGGTTTTCCAAACTGTGCGAAAACTGTATGTCCCTCACTGTCCAATAGGAAAAAGAAGAATGGTTTTACCACACAATTTGATAAACCATGCACCATCCTTGCGGTCAACTCTATCCAAAAATGAAATTGGACACACGGTTTCCTGGGAATGGGTACACAGTATCCCTAAACCGTGAAAAAAAATTGAACCACCTGCTACCAAGAGAAAAATATCTATTTCCACAAAAAAATCAATGGGATTATATTGGATGAACAATATAAGAAAATAAAAAAAATATTACCACAAAACTAAAACAAGGATGTGATAGCCACTGCATCAACACACAACCAATCCTCTCTCCAAAGGCATCACAAGACACTAATTACACCACACCCTGATCTGATAATCTCATCATAGGAGCACTCTCTATCCTCAAACATAAATCCTCAAATTCCCCATGGAACTCCTTAGACAAGGTAAAAAACTTCAATTTCTATGTCAAGGTGGTCAAATAGGATACTATACAAGAGAAGTCTACCACAGACCTCTTATAGTACCCAACCAAGAGAAGAAATATCCACACCACTCACACACCCTTAGGTAGCTCAAAATAAATCACTATGTCAATCATTAATATTTTAATGGACAAACCACACTCAAAAGTGAAATTCCCCATAAAATGATAATCATGAACCCAAAAATCAAACATCAAGAGTTTCCCATGAAACAATTTGTCTCAAAAAAATCTATAACCATCTTCATTTATGTGTAATATTCTTACTATGATGCCAATTAGATGACTATCTCGTCGATGAAGTGTATGAAAAAACGGTCCATGTAAGACTGGAAGTGATGGTTCAACAAATCCATAAACACTAAGGGGACATTCTTCACATTAAAGGGCATGACTAGGAACTCATAATGTCTCTACTGACATCTGAATGAAATCTTTGGAATATCCACCTTGAGAATCCTCAAACAATTGTAGATGCCCCTAAGATCAATCTTCTAGAAACAAATCATACCTAAAAATGTTAAAATCTGTCATCAATGCTTGGAAAGGGTTAAATTATCTTTATTATTGAATATTTCAAGAGATGATAATCCATGAAATCCCCAAGATCTCATCCACCTCTTTCATGGAAAAACACTTGAGTAGCCCAGGAAGACACACTGGGCCTATTAAAACTATTATCTTAAAGGTCCTCCAACTACAACCTTAATACCTAGAGCTCAGTGGGGATCATCAGTATTCCACAGAAACTATCAGAGCCGTTCAATAATGCATGTCGATGAAAAAATCCACCTCCCGCCTCAGACGTAGTCCTAGAATATCCTCATGGAAGAAATCAATATAATCCTCTAAAACTAAAGGAATATAGATTTGTGAAAATATTTCTACCCCAAGGGATACAATCTCTAACTTGTGGGCGATGGTTTATAGCCTTGGGAAAATATAACCCACTCATCCCACTGTGAGATCTATCTTCCCATAAAGGTGAATCTCATCCCATCAGTGCGTAGGAATATGAATCATCTATGATGAAGGTCCATATTGGCTCGGACTATGAAAAACAAATCCATTCCCAATAATATGTCATAGGGTTCAACAATGATAAAAAAAGGTACAATGTGAACCTCTCACCACAAAGAGATTTCTTGCACTATTGTTAGAAAAAAGATATGGAATTAGTGTTCCCTGTAGGAACCTCAAGACGATATTGTCGGCATAATGCTTTAACATGGAATTATGTTTCACACACCCAGAGTATAGAGATGAATGAATGAATTCTATTTGTGCTTAATAATACTAAATCATGAGTAAAATAAACACAAATAGTAAGTCTAACCATATCATGCACTGTGGGGTAATAGGCCTGCAAATCTTTCAGATGTCCCTGACCCTGGCCACCAGCACCCTAAGCCTGATGTGGGGTCCTAGGTGGTGGTTTTGGAAGGATCACATTACATTATCCCTCACCTATATCTCATGATACTACTTTTATAACTACACCACCATGGATACCACTCAACCCATGCCTGGGAGATCCATGATCATGGCACTACCTCTATCATGGAAATACATCATCAATCTGCCTACATGCCTCTTCACATCTGGTCATAATTCTCACACTATGTGATCTAACTTATGATAAGAATATATCTTTACCACTATAGTCTTATCTGTCCCTCTTTCATATCCCTGACCACATGCCTAAGACTAATCATGGGTTGATCTCATGAGTCGATGTCCAGGCACATGGAATCTGCTTGAAGAAGTAGATGACTCATCTTTGTCACACCCACTGCCATCTCTTGCATTCCGGGAACCCTTTGATAGAAATGTATCAATAGTACTATCTCCAGCACCCCAAAATGGGAGGGGATGTACATGGGAACCATGCTGAAATAGACCTCCCTATGGAGCCCCTACTCAAATTTTCATTCTCAGTAATATCCATCTCGGATCATGTTAGGGAAGTACCAGGTAAAGTTTGTGAATAAAATATGTACTCATCCACTTTAATACCTCACTAATACAGCTCTAGAATATCCAAAATCTCAAAATATCACATATAGGATGGGTAGTACATCTCACAGAATAGCTAATTGAAGTCAGGCCACAAGAGTGTCGAATCATTGTGCGTCTCTGTAATAAGGCCCCACCATCACCCAGATCCACCATATAATAGTCTATCTACATGTGAAAACACCAGATATATTGGGTTCCAAATATTCCTAAATAGATAGACCACTGACTATAGAAAATCCTATAATTCCTGAAGAGTTGGTTCGCCATGAATCCTTAATGTGTTCTGGCGATAGAACACACAGATCATGCTAAACCTATGTGAATCCTCAACTTACTAAGTTGGTATGATCTGCAACATGAATAGTGTAATTTCTACAACATACCAACCTTGAGGAATGATTTCATGGGATATACCCTGAACAGACACCTCATCGGCCATCATATCATCACCATGATTTGGAACTAGAATCAATAATGGTTGTCATCATGAAGGTATCCTAAAATTTATCAAGACATACCATGATCAGATAAGAATGTATATATATATATATAATTGGGATATGACTCAAGAAGAATAGTAAATGACTCAATCCAATATGATGCATGTAGCATTGATCCTTGTAACTAATGTATCGATATGCCGATTCAATAATATGGTAGTCAAGGTCCAGGTAAATGGATATGTCGGCCGCCCACACCATCACTAAATTATCTGGTCTGAGAGTCTCTCTGGAGAAAATATGACAACAGTTCTCAAATCTAGACCAAAATTCTCTTAAGGGGACTACTCTAAATACCTTCCCATTGATCAAACCACATTTGATACCAATCTGTCTTGACCTGGACCGAGCTGGGGCTTGAGATACAACTAACCCAAGCCCGCCTCCACAGGCCTTGGGCTGGAGACCAGTGTTGAAGGCATAAATAACATGGGGATTTCCATTTATATGTACTTTTATGTACCCACATATCCATCTTGATGAATAAGTGTAGAGGGAGTAAAAGTAAAATAATTACACCGATAAGGGAACAACCATGCATACAAAACCTCTAGACAGTACAAGAGTACAATATTGTAATGTGAAAATTAAAAGGGTAAAATAAATTCCTAACTAAAAACAATGTCCCAAACTAACAACATTGGAAAAGTAAATTACTAAGAGTTTCCATCTCTTTATCACCAAACTGAGACCACCTTACACATTCCAAAATATATGGTATCCCTAAGCTCCTCTGATGTCTCAAATGACCTATCCATCATCATTATAAGAAACGAAACGTGTGGAAAAATACCATTCAAGGGTGAATATATTCATATCCATTTGGGATCCATCAAATATGGAGGATTAGTAAGAGACATAATAGTAATAGGAAGATAGTATATAATACAAGATGTAGAAAGAAGTGAAACATAACAACTCACCCAAAACCATGAGGGAGTAACCTTATCCAAATACAAGGGGCTCAATATGTTGTGTATATGAACTATATGTCATGTCTTTTCCACCTATATTAAGAGATTATACTCATCCAACAACAAGAATCTAAACATGGAAATCACAGAGCATGCCCTATGTGTCTTCGCACCTCATGGATGAGAGTAACCAAATTCAATGGTTTGGATACCGAGGTATATATAAATATTTTCAGTCAAAAGAAACCTAAAAAAACATTTATGGGATATAAATATCCCAAATCAACCCAA
Source organism: Viscum album (assembly GCA_963277665.1). Classification (NCBI taxonomy): domain Eukaryota; kingdom Viridiplantae; phylum Streptophyta; class Magnoliopsida; order Santalales; family Viscaceae; genus Viscum; species Viscum album. Next base: position 460,515,041 of record OY728126.1, read on the forward strand.
TAATAAGAGATTCCAACATTTCCAAATTTCCATCAATGATGCCCATCATCTCACGCATCTTCCCAGAACTAATCACCCAATTCAAACCTGGTCTTGTCACTGTGATTCAAAGTCGAGGGGGCACAACTCTAAGTAGAGGACACACTCCCTAGTCCCTCAAGGGGGTTCCACTATGTATGTACCAATTGAGTATTTATTCCAATGATGATGGTGTGTTCCACTATGTATGTATCTGTAGATGACCAGTACCCATGTTGATGGGGGGTTCCACTCTATATGTATCCGTAGAGGACCCGCACCCATTCAGATTGGGGGTTCCACTCTGGTGTCATGAGCACCCATGACCTCTCTGATAGGGGGTTCCTTTTAGTAGATAGGGAAGTTTCCAGCAATATGATGGGGTTCTCCATTGTGTAGGTCAAGGAACCGCATTGTGATGTGATAGGGGGTTAAACTCTTATCATTGAGGACCCACTCCCTTTCTGATAGGGGGTACAATCAGAAAGACGTTTTATATGGAATGTTTCCATACTGATGGGGAGTTCAACTATAGTGGTCGAGGATCCTTTCCCTTGTGGGATAGGGGGTTCCACTCTTGTAATCAATGAGCCACGTTCCTATCCCATAGGGGGTTCCACTTGACAAGAAGCTGTAGAGGATCTATGCCAGTGCTGATGGGGGTTCCAATATACAAGAAGTATCTCATGATCCTTCTTGATCACTATCATATTCAGGAATCTCCTAACCAAGAGTCATACTTGTAATATTTCACATCATATCATGAAATCCAAAATAGAGGTCACCATCATGTTATACAAGGAAAATACTATGGATTGGCCACTCTTAGTCAAAAATTCATGTTCAAACAAATGAAATTTGAAACCTTGAAGTTTCATCAAAAGGAACAAAGTGGTACATGATGTGTGAGAAGTCCCACACAACATGTGGTCCAACTCGATTGTGTATCTATGTACCTGGCTATCACACAACTCCCAATCCATTTTAGAGTACATGCCTTACTGGTTGACTACATGGTATGTCCCAGTTCTCTGAGGCTAGGATGTGTGATCTTGTCATGTATATGTACAGAAGTCGTGTCTGTGTACTTTGGTAAATTGTGTGTTACATTACATGGGGTTCCACCCATGGTCGGTGGCCTTGTTTGTGTATATGGTACATGGTGTGTGCCTAGCCGTGTTGTCTCTCACATCAATCAGCCACATAGAGAAGATGGTACATAATGTGTAGGGAAACAAAACATAATCCATCCTTATAAACTTTTGAAACCCTATCCTCCACAGATAAGGGGATACATGTAGTGTGTTTTTTCTTTAACATGTTGTGTTTTTAGTTTTTTCATGGAATTATAGATCCATGATCCGTGCCTTGAATTAGTTCATTCCACTGTAGATCCTATCTCATTTCCACCCGAAATCAAAGGATCTAGATGTGGTTCATCATTTACAGAAGTTGTTTGCTGAAAATTAGATTGCATTGTTTTTTGGGGGCTTCATAGCATGTCTCACATTCCTATGGCTCTTTTGGTATTAATATTTTTATCATCGATCATTGAAATGATAATCCCCAACCTGCAATACTCCACGATTTATCCCTAATTCTTCAATCAGCCCATCCTTTAGGAAACCATTTCAATTATGAGGGTCTGATTATGCTTGGTGCTACCCAAAAATGTCGAACTAGGACCACAAGTTTTAATTGATAACAAAATAAATTAAATATAGTGGGAATGAAAATGACTTTTGTTAATGATCTCAACCAAGCATTCTTAGAGAACTATTAATAATGGGGAATCTGGGGGTATAAAACAAGAATAATCAATTTACATTTCAATAAAGAGGCCCATGAAAAGGTTGAAATTGATAAATATATGATAAATGGATCTAGATACTCAATAAATTTAAACTATGTAAGAATAAACCACAAATTTATGAGTCATACATAGATATTGGATCATTGTTTATCAAAGTACACACCTTCTAATGATCGAAATAATTCCTTGTGATTACTGCACATTGATCTTCTCTGATCTGCTCATTCATCATCACTGATGTGATCCATTAACAAATGGAGGAAGGATAAGCTCTTGGTAGATCCCAATATTATGAGTCTAACCCAAGGATAATTACCATGGACGTATTATTACTGAATTTAATTTTATGATAAAATGAATGAATGAATTATTCTACCAAACGTACCACCAATGGGTGAGATGTAAAAAATCCCCACACTAACAAATTTTAGGTCACACATATGATAAATAACACATTTTGAAATCAATAGTTTTCTTGTTTTTCTAATAAGAAGTTCACTTGAAGAGTTATCTTGTTTTCTTTAGGAACTATGTGCAAATAATATAAAATATATAAAATATTTTAATATAATTAAATTATGGCACACCGGGAATAAGAATCACAGGTTATCACATCACCTAGATCTGGAAATTTTTATATAAATATTTTGAATACTTACAATAAAATACTCGAGTCTCTACATAACATGACGTGGAGGTAAAATGTCATGGTCTATATCATGTTATTTAGGATGGTTTTAACTGATTGGAAGGAATTGGAAAACATGTTATGAACTATTCCATTTCAGAGAAAGAGTTTATACATATTCGATGTTATGAAGGTAATATGTCTGGTTACTTTTAATTTAGAAACAATATTAAGTGAATTTCAGAATAAATCATTACAACTAAATTAAAAAAACACAATTTTGAATGTCAATAAACTATATTTTTTTGAAAAAACTAAAAAAATAATCTTTTCTAAAATGTACTGTTTAAAACATTACCATAGGTTTTAGGAGATTAATAGTAGTTGAGGATAATTTAAAAATTTGGAAGAGAGAAGGGGGAAGAGAATATTCTAGGGAGAAAAATCATTTAAACATTTCTTAATGGAAAATAACATCAACATTATGATTGATATTTCACTTTGATGTTAGTGAAGTCTGTCTTGGTCAGTGTATTTTTTATTAATTATCATTATTTTATATCTATACTAAGTTAGCTTAAAGTTTAATATTTAATATTTTTATTTGGTGTTTATATGTATACACTAATTGAAAGTGTACAATTTTAGTGATAATAAGAAGAGTTTGGAGATGATAGTATTTTCTATCAGATTTTATCATATCATTGTAAATGAATGAGAGAACTTAATGTAGTAATGAATATAATAATATATTATTCTCAATTGTATTCACTATATTTTATTAGTAGATAATATGAATATACATGATTCCATGTCATTACAAGGATATATCCATTTTTTATTAGAATACCTTGTAAAAGATAATGTGTTGCACATATATTTTTCCTAACAATCAACACTAAAAATATTTATGAACATTTTTACTTAATATAATAGATTAAGAAAGATTGAATATAGGTTTATAAAAGAAATTTATTAAAATTTCATTCACAGATTCACCCCATCTTATAGAGACTTGGTGTAGATTTATTGAATGGGGGATTTATTATTATGTATCTCCTTATTCCGATAATAATCCTATATAATATAGATTTATTTTAGAATATAATTATATTGAAATAAATTATATTGATGATTAATTATTTTCATTTCTATGATTTTAGATTTTCAATCTGGATTCAATATGGAGAGGTGGGATTCTATTAGAGTGTTTGTTATAAAAATTTACCATCTTATTATGCCTCTTCCTATAAAATTATTTATAATACTAATATATGGTCACCAGATTCCTCTCATATTATATGCGACTTTCAATGATGGCCTTTTTTTCTTTGGGGTTAGCTAAATGGGAAGGAAAATGAATGTCTTAATATAATCAACTATCAAAATTTACAATAATCTAATTAGTGGATTAAAGAATGATAAATTCATCAATGGCTTATTACATTGGTTGTGGATGATGTTGTGGTTATGAAAAAGAGTGTTGAACAAGATACAATGAATGTTATTATAATGTGTGAACCAATCGGGAAAATTATTCTACTACAATTACACGTATTACTCTATAGTGAAAAATATTGCACCTTTCTCCTAGGATCCCACTAAGACACAAATTCACTACACTTTTCAAGGAAGCTGAACACCTTCAGAATTTTTTTAAAAATATAATAAGTTAAATAATTTATTTTTAAAAATAAAAATAGTTGCATTAAATTTTTTTATGTAATTTTAAGGGAATGAATTGTGGGAATCTCCCCTGTGAAGTTTAAATAATTTTGGTTCATTATAACATTGGTTTTGGATCTGACAAATGATGTTAGGGGATATATAGATAATGGTGAAGTAACTATAGCACATAAATTTTGGTCCCTTGTATCATAGGGTGATCCATAAATTGAACAGTTAATATGTTCATTTATGGAAATACAAAGACATAGTGAATATATCTATGTCATGGTCCTCCCATATCATTTTATATAACATTAAATGATACACGATATCATTTGAAAGATCCTCCCATTATTTTAACAACAAATATTTTACCAATTTAATTTTTTTAATGATATGTAGGTTTTTTATTAATTGTTATAGGAATTTAGAATTTATAAATGAATGAGTTTACTATCATTAGGGGTTACACCATATTAATAATAATGGTTTACCATTTCATATATAATGAAATGTTTGAACATCAAGAGGTTTCATTATTTAATTAATGAGGCCTATAAAGTGATGTTTTGGGTATCTCATTCAAGATTGTGGGATTCCTTCTCTTGAAAAAATCTCTCTAAATCTCTCTTATATCCATTTTCATATCATAAGGAGGTGCAAACACAATATTGTGATTGAGTGGTATAATGAAAGAATTCAATGATTTCAGTGTCCATTGTATACCATTAGTGGTAAGACTAGTTTGTTATTGCTGAGTAAACAAGATCAAACATACTTCCAATGAAGATTTAAAAAGTAAATATTGAAGTATTTTCATTGTATAGCTTTCATTATTCATTTTATTAAATCAAATTTGGGTTGATCTCCACATGAGTGCCAATTTTACATCCACAAAATTGGAAATTTTGATATCCCACAAACCCCGTCATTGATATTGGAGAATGGTTTTGATAATGAATCAGAAAGATGATATTAGGTTTATAAATAATAAAATGGATTTTTCCTAGAATCTTTATTGTGGTCTCTCAACAATTTTGTGTCCACATTGAAATTGTGGCATAGTCTCTTAACTATATTTTGGACTATGTTAAGTCTCCAAGAAAAACTGCTTGGTCTATTGTTCATTCATATTTATATTCTAATTAAAAAAATGAGCATAATTTGTTATGACCACAATACCATGGTAACCTACATATTTATCATGGTATGTTCTACTATGATGTCAAAAAATCATTAGACTATATTTGTGTTCTCAATTAGACCAAAGAACCAAAACAAAATAAATATTATTTTGATGTCATGTTTATAGATGAGATCAAATAAATAAAATTATTGAAAAAAACATCTATATAAAATATTGGTATTTGTTGGGATCGAAGGATTAAATAAAAAATGGAACTATAATATCTTGTGGTACTGATGTGACTCATATAATAAAACATCATCCAAAATGGTTTTGGACTTTTCTTTGATCATTGGTGTGACAAAAATAACTAAATAACATTGGTAACATCTTTATGGCATTGTTCGAAGTGGTTTCATTGGAGCCTGAAATGATATAGATGATATCACCAAACTGTTGGGGAAATCATTATCTATAAAAATTGTAATTTATTTTATTTTTTTAAAAAAATTGCGTGAGAAAGTGAATCTATATGATCATAGAACATATCAAATTTGGTTTGGATTATAATGACTTCATAATGTTGTTAGATATCTTGTTAGAAAAATTAATTTTTTTTTCATTTATGTTATTTCAATTTAAATATTTATATACACAAATTATATATATATGGTTTTAATATTTTATGATTTATTTTAAATTATTGAAACTACTTCTTACAAACTGTTATAACATTATTTACATGATATGTAATACACAATTTAATTTAGTCTTCTTCAACCCGAAATTGAATTTGTTATAGATTTATGAATTTGAATTTACAGGTTAACTATTTTGTATTCATATTATGTGCTAGAATTATGATGGAATTGAGACATATCTGGAGTAAAGAACTATTGGTAGAGGGTAATTGGGTTTCACATCTCAATGTAATGGAGGCTTATTCCTTATTTATAAAAGTAGAGGTTGAATACATGTCTCTTCATTTTTACTCTCATCGAGTTATTGATTTCATATGATTCTAAATATTTGTATGAAATTGTTTAATGTACCATATTGAGGTGTCTAATACTCTCTACTTTTTTCACATACTTTTTGGGGGAATACTGTGTATTTAATGCTTTATGTGACATTAAATTATTTAATTATATCTTTTTGTTAAATTTATAGTCGTTTCAGCAAATTAATAATTTTTATAATAACAATTTTTGGTTTAATTTTTAATTTATCAATTTTTCATTCTGGAAATTATTTATTAATATGTTTTTTATTTATCAATTATTTAATAGCCATTTTTTATCATTTCATTGTTTATTATTTATTTCTATGTTCTATGTAGTGATTATTTGTTTCCTTTTTTATTAATAATATAAATAATAAATTGATTTTTTATTTATAATTTTATATCAATAAACAATTTAACTATTTTTTCATTCAATTTTTATTTCAATTCTTTTAGTTTTTATATTAACTTTTTTATGTTGTATAAATAATTAGTAAATTGAATATTAATTTGGAATATAATTTTTTGACTTTAAGAATATAATAATTTCTATGTTAAATTTAAAATTGAATTGTTTTATAATTTTTATCATCTCTTTATTCATTTAATTATTTAATTAGTGAATAATATTTTTAAAGATTTTTTATTTTAATTTAAAATTAATAAATTTTAAATAAAAATAATATTTAGTTTGAAATAGTTTTATTTAAATAATTTGTTTTTTATTGATAATTTACAAATTTTATCTTTGATGAATTTTTTAATTAAGTAATTTTTATTTTCTTTTGGATGTCGTAGTGATGTATCCAAATTTATTATGTTTCCCATATAGCTGAATTTGATGTTCTTCCCATGTATCCATTTTTTGGAAGCAATGACATAGGTGATTTGATGATGGAAATCATATAACCAATATTGGGGCAGGGGCATGTAGCCAGTTACTTAAATTAACCATTTGTATGATAATTCAACTATATGAATTCACATGGCCCCTTTTCTCTGCTACCCAAGTGAACCCATTCCAAGATGACGAGTTAAGGATGAAGATGTAGCTTTTGTGGGAAGTAATTTTCCATGTAACCAGAATATGAATCAATATGACGTTGGTCTTGCGAGAGAAGATAAATGAATGTCAACAAATCTTCTTAAGTTATTTTCATCGAACCCAGTGTATTGTGATGTCATCAAGTTTGAATAGTTTGTTGAATTTTTGATGAATGAGGGTTGAACCATCTTTGAGAAGATAATGATGATCTGGATCTTATTTGACTCAACTTCATGAAGATAAATCACAATGATTTTTTTTTATTTTTGATATCTTCAAAAAATCCTAGACCTTCTGAATCTTCCTAGAAGAAGATGAATATGATGGTTTTGGTGGATATTGATGGAAGCATCAGATCTCATTCTTTATTTAGATGATAAAGAGTTCTTTAAAGTATGTGATGCCCAATGATGATTTTGAGGATGAATGTTGACCTCCATGAATCACACGACCAACTATGTTGGAGGCATGAGTGAGGATAAAGTGAAATTTTAACTATGATCCAAAAATATGTGAAAAGTGTTTGTCCTTACATAAGATTTGACAATGAATTGATCTCTACAAGGAGAATATTATTTGAATATTGAAACATAGATCATGATTTTTCATTGTTGGATTTCATGATTCTATTTTTTTGTTCTAATCAATGAAAAAGTTGGGGCCTCAACCTTTCCCAGTGAACTGATTGTGAGGTCTATGAGATCTGTTCTCACGGTGTACAATAATTTCCATCAGTGAAGTAGTGGGGTGAAATAGTTTTTCCCAAATAATGAATACAAACATTTTTTAAATAATTTATGGATTAACCTCTCGTGATGTGTGTGATGAATTAATTTGTTAACCCTTGTTTGTACTAGAGTAAGGCATCAATGTTTAGTAGGTTGTTGTGGGCTATTTCATGGAATTTATTTAAATGAATTTATAATAAAAAATATGAATATTGAATGAGGATAGAGTTTCTTATTCTATATTGACCTGGATCATGTGCGGAATTTAATTTTTTGTCAGGGAAAATAGTTATTTCAATGCTTTTTATGAGTTAGGTGCCGAATGAAATCCTGAAATTTCCATCTTGACATAATCCTATGAAATTTAGTATTTTGATATATATATATTGGATTAAAAAATAAAGTGATTTGTGGAAGAAATTTTACATAATTTATAGAGAGAGAGAGGACACTATAGAAGTATAACAGAACAAAGACAATAAATCAGTGGAGGTCAAGATGGAGGGGGAATCAAATTTGATAGAGAAAAGTTATTATTTTATCTCTCATTTTTTGGGTTATTAGATTATAATGCAATGAAAATTTTCATTTTCTCAACTCTTTTCATCACTTTTATTCAATTTCAATTCCTTCTAGTGATATAATTTTCATTCTTAGTGAGAATTTTTTTACACTACTCTGCATACGATGGGTGAAAATTGTGGATAATTTAACTCTCTTTACCAACCTATGTACCAAAAATTGGGAAAGGATGATGGTAATCTTGTGAATTTAATAACGAATAATATCCTAAATTTTTAGTGAAAAACTATTAAAAAGATATTTCATTAGTCTGTGATGAAAATTTAACAATGGTTAGTTCCTTAACACACATTATCAACAACAGTAACATAAAAATGATAGCTTATAGTTAGAGTAGCAGATTACTTTAATCAATTTACTGTATTATGATTCTGTAATCTCATCTATTTCATGTAGCTATTTATTTTATTCTTACGTTATACATCAAAATCTCACCTCTATAGTTTTAGTTTGATTTATTTTAATTTTTTTATTTTGTTTTTGTCACACACAATTTTCCTTCCATTTGGTAATATACTCTTACCCACTACTTAACAAGTAGTTTTCAGGTTTTAAAATAATTAAACTTTACACGTTCTAAATGAATATGTTGTCAAATTTTGGAGCCATTTCTGTCATAAGATCAAGTGTCAAATAAAAAAACTAAAAAAATTCAAACTATTTATTAAAAATATAAAAAAAATTCTGAAAATTTTTCTTCTTTATTCACATATGTGTTCTTTTCTTGACTGGTTCAATATAAAATCTTATGCAGACTAGAAAAAACACTAAATATAAACTTTATCCTTTAATACATTATAATGATAAACATAGTCTATCCCTTAATAGTAAGAAAAATAATCTAAAATTGATGATCAAAATAAAAATATGATAGTTTAGAGAACTAGTTTAGAAAATCAAAATATGACCCTCCTCATCCTAGGAATTAGTTTTGTGGGAGACCGAGAATTAGGGATTTCCAACATCCTACTGTTCCAAATATTTTTTTCATGTATATGGTTATCCCTATAGACTAGGAATTATGTAATGAAGCAATCATACATCTCAATGTATCCCACCTTTAATGGACAACCTAATATGGACTCATTTGTGGTCAATAGAGATTTTTATGGTATAATTCAACAATTATCGCTACATGGGATTTCCAAGAAGGATATTAGGTTAACATCCATCCCTTTCTGTTTGAATAGTAATGCTAAGATTTGGATCCATAACATTGAGGATGAGATATTTGACACTTTGGAGTAGCTATTCAATTAATTTATGAATAAGTTATATTATAGGGATATGACCACTATGGGGAGGCATAAAATCATGATATTTGTCCATGATTATGGAGATATATTTCAAAAACCTAGGATAGAATTAAAGAGATTCTTACATAAAGTCCTAACCATTTTCTCACTCCCCATATCTTAATGGGAAATTTTTAAAATGGTCTCTCACCATACTACATGAATGTACTTGACTAGTTTTCTGCTGGTGAATTTTATAATAAAAACTCAGAGGATTTGAAGAAAATATTCAATAAGATGGATCAAATCTCTCAGCATAAGAGAACTAAGAAAAGAACTATTCTTAAGAGGATAACCTCTATCAATATCTAGTAGTTTATAAAAATACTCTTAGATAGAAATTCCTACACCACTATATGTTTGGGAATAGTTGTAGTTTCTACGCAAACATTGGTTTACCCATTCAACAGGATGAGTATGCTCATATAGATTACTATATAACTTGTAATCTAATAAATAATTACCCTTTTTATCCAAAAAAAATCTAGATATAAAAAATACCCAAAAAATTCATGGAGAGAGAAATGAGTGATCAAAAAACCTACTACCCCTACTAATCCAAAAAAATATCAAAAATATTTCAAAAATTAGTATGGGGATAAATATTCTAATTATCAAAGGGAGTTGAAGTATTTGTTTCAAGGTGGTTTGGGTGAAATTGGACCACTTAATAAAGACATTGATACCCATATCCATATACTATAAATCCAATTGGGTCGAATGACTTGGGATACAGGTGCAAGAGACATGGAAAAGTTGGATACCACAAATGAGAAAAATACTTGATAGAATTTGATGGTTTCCACTACTATATTAGGTGTGAGAACACAAGAAATATTTATTGAACAAAAAAGAAAAGTGGAACCAATTTTTTTTAATAATATAAAAATTAAATTTTAGAAAACTCTAAATTTAAAAATCTGGACAAAAATGTCTAAATTTAATTGTTTTTTGAAAACTCAACTAAAAAATACCAATAAAAAGGTAAAATGATTAGGGAAATAGTAAAAAAAGGTAAGAAGAAAGTAATTTTTTGGGTGAGGAGAATAATATATCATTACAAGAAAATTATACTTCTCCCATCCCTTTTACACAAATTATTAAAATAAATAATGGACAAGATTTCCTATAATTTATTCAGAAGTTTAAGGGATTTAATATAAACATTATTTTCTTGGAAGCCTTCAATAAGATCCCATCATATATAAAATTTATGGCATTATTTTTGAATGACAGTAAATATTGGGTAAAGATGCCTACAATTAATCTTAATGAGGAGTGTAGTTCCATCCATCAAAAAAATATTCCTCTCAAACTAGAAGACCATGGATCCTTTTTAATATCTTATTGAATAGGTGATATTGATTATACTAGGTTCTTTTTTGACTAAGGTGAGATCTATATCCTTATTAATTACTGCTTATATAAAAAATTATGTTTTAGGGAAGTGAAACCAACATCTGTTCTATTGGAACTTACTAGAAGTTCACATTCCTATCTTTATGGGAGGGTGGATGACAAATTAGATGATGTAGGAAAACTATCTTTTCCCACTGAATACCTTACTTGTGAAATAGAATTTGATAAAAATGTTCCAATAATTTTAGTAAGGCCATCTTTAGCTAAAATAGGAGATATTGAAAAAAATCAAAGGTAAAATTGGCCCTTAAAACTATTATGGATCATGAACAGTTCAATGTTTTTGGAGATCCTCCACCTATGGTAAGCTTAAAACTTACTGTTATGGCTAAATAAGTATCTAGAGTAGGGGTAAGGAAGTTTACTCATCACCCCTACGATAATTTAATCTAAGAGATGACTATTAAAAATTTTCAACAAAATTGTGTTGACACTAAGCCCAAAATTGTGTTAGAATGTTTGTTTAGGATTGAGAAACAAATTTGGAAGTAAATTTTTCTGGTCTATGAAATTATCTATCCATTCTGAGTACATCATGTTAAAAGGTTTTCTCATATTGATGATCAAGGTTCACAACACTCTATTGCTCCAAACCAATTCTCTACTTCCTTTCTTTTAGAACCTAAGAAGTGTGAGTATATTAAATTTTTTTCTTTAGAAAAAAATAGAGAGTTATAAAGTAGTCTATTATTCTAAAAATGGTGTTGAAGTTGAGGATTCCCAAATTGTTAAGAGTTACTTATAATGGTTTCTAGATGTTTTACAAGATGTGGAAAACAATTCTATCCAGGATTTATTGCATTATTTAAATAATGAATATTCGATCTATGAATTTGATAAATTATTAGATGAATATGTGGAATTTTTCCCCAAATCACCCAATAAAGTTGTTTCAGTGAGTCAATCATAGATTTATTTTGAGCAGTTTGTAGCAACTACTACATAAATTTCTTAATTTTTAAATGAATCAAGTGTGGGGGAGAGTGTGGGTAAGAATGTTAGTAGTGAGGATTGTAATTTTCTACATAGTATTGAGATTAATTATAATCTTCCTGGTTTTATGAATGAATGTTTAGTTCTTATGGGTATGGTTGAAATATTATTACACCTATAATTTTTAATTTTTGGGGAGTGTTTTTAGGATACTGAATTACATGCATTATTTAGAGAACTTATAGAAAATTTCAAACATAATAGCAAGGAATAAATTAGTAATAATTCATACTCATTTAATGATAACTTTTAAAACCCATTATGGGAAAATTTTTGGCATGATACTTAAAATTTATCATTCAATAGAAGGATACCCATGATTTTCTTTTATTTTATTTTTCTATTGTGTTTGAATTAATTTATCTCGCTCAATTGTTTTCCAATATCATACTCTCACAAAAATCCCATTGTATTATTGAAATAATTTTGATGAAATTGCAAGAATGGAATTAAATATCTTAGTTTTTATTGTTTTTTACTTCTTTAGAAGATTTTGAGTGTGAATCAATCATAAAGTATATTCTTTTTGGATGAATATTGGATAAAAATTTCATTTTTCATCTCTATGATTTTTTACATTAAATTATGGAAAATTATTTTTATCTTTTTTTTTATTTTTAAAGGATCACAATTTGCTATAATATATGACATACTAAAAGTGAAAAAAGGGATGTTTATTTTTATTAAATTCAATTGTTAACTCTCTATTCCAGGGTTGTGAAAATAAAAATTCTTCTACTTTAGTTATGTTTTTATTTTAAATACCAACTTGTTACTCCATACGGGGTTATAAATGAATATAGACTTCATAATGAAGTGATTAGGAATGTTAAATTCATTAATATTTCTTTCTGTTTTATTAATTATGAATTTATTTCTTTTTATGGTCTTTTTCATGGTTTAATAATGTTTCAAAAATCATAATAATAGAATGAATCTTCGATAACTTTTTTATTGTGATTGACTTATTAAGTGGTAATCAGTAGGTTTTATTTTTTTATTAGAATGATTCTTTGTTGGGTGATAATTTTGTAACTTTTTTATGACACTTTAAATGAATTTTATCTTTTGAATTGAAAATATTTTTGAATCTGTAAATAAAATTATTTCTACCAACTTAGTTATAAACAATTGGGAAATTTAAGGGTTTAAAGTGTGTGGTAGGGGTATTTAAATGTTAAAAACTATAATTCAATTATATCACATAAAAACCAATTAATTTTTTTGTGAAAATTAATTTTTTAAAACATAACTTAGTAATTTTCAATGGGTGAGATGTTTTATCGAATTTGAAGGCTGTGAAGCCACATTTAAGAGGTTAGTCTTTAATACATCTTAGATTTTATTGGTTAAATATTTTCTCTTTCCCTCTTGGAAAAATTGACTTTGGTAAACATTTTGGGATAATGTCATCCTATTATTAGTTACATATGACTTTTTAATTTGAATTTATCTCATAATATATACAAATAAATGGATTATGAAATGAAAATCATAATATCAGATAGACTCACTCTTTCATTATTTTCATTCTTTATCAATCAACTGCTGGATGAGTTATTTATTACCCCAATAAAATTTCATTCCACAACATCCAATGGAATGTCTATTTATTATAACTTATTCAATTATGTGTGTTTATTCACCAAGAGGTGATGATATTTTTTTAATTTCATTTGGATTAAAATTAACATCTGTCAAATTCTCTTTAAAATATCCATTCTAAATATTTGTGGTAAAATGGTAACTGATTTTTTTAAAAAATGGATAATTTTATTAGTTTGACTCATAGAATAAAACAACATACATAATTGTTTTAGAAATTTTTGTAATCCTTAGTGAGAATAAAATAACAAAATGACATGTGTGACTTTATTATGGAATTGTTTAAAGGCATGTCGTTGAAATCTAAAATAGATTAGATGATATAACCACAGTATTTTGGAAAACATTATCTATTAAATCTGTATTTTTTTATATTCTTAATAAAACCTTCACAAGTGTGGGAGAATCCATATGAGCTTAAATCATATCAATATTGTATTAGATTCTAATGGTTGGTTAATGTTGATAGATCTCATGTTAAAGATATGAATTTTTCTTGTATTTAGGTTATATATATTTAAATATTTGTTTAAAAAATCATTTATATGATGTAATATTATACTATTTAGTATAAATTATTTTGAAGCACTTCTTATAAATTATTATAAAATTCAACACATGATAGTTAAGAAAGCATATTATTTAGTTTTCTTCTACATTGACTTCAGTTTTTTGTAGAGATATTAGCTTGAATATAGAGGTTACTTATTGTTAATATATACGATGCATTAGTATTATGATGGAATTAAGGAATATCTAGAGTAATGAACAATTGTTAGAGAGACACTGGTTGGAATTCTCATTGGATCAGAGGCTTATTTATTGTTTAGAAAAGTAGGGAATGGCTATATGTTTCTTCATTCTTACTCTCATGGAGTTATTAATTTCATGTGACTGAAATTAGTTATATTAAATATTTTTATTTAAAATATTAATAATATACAATTGGGTATGTGTGATTATATTTGGATTTAATTTTTTTAGGAAAAAAATTCAGTGTTGTATGAAGAGTTACACATTAATGTGGTTTGAAAAATTATTTTTTGGAAGGAATAAATTTTAAAAAATTATATTTTTAGATGTGCGAATAAATATAGGACTATAAATGAGATAATAAAAATTTAATGATAAAAAATAAATAAATATTTAATATTAATGTGGTGTATATTATATTGGTATAAAAACCCCTCAAGTATTAAGTGAAAAATTCCTTCTCAATCCAATACCACTCAATACCATGATAATTCAATGATGTTGGTTCATGCCAACAAAATGTACCCAAGGAATATACTATGTAGGTAAAAGTTGATATGAATAACCCTAATAGATATATTGAAATATCTTATTATAATCCTTAGGAGACACATGGATGGGAAACTCAAGTGTTGAGATACTATAGTAATAGAGTTAATTTTTTTTCATATGATGGATTTTTCCAAAGGGTTTGTCCATTAAACTATCCAAGAGTCTTTTTTAATATTATTGACATAATGAGTTACCTAAATTGATAAATATATTTAGTTTATGACTAATCCAGTTCATTACTTAGTAAAATAAGGCTCTTGGATCCTAAAGTCAATATGATGTTTGGGATCATCATTTTAGTGGGAGTACAATCATTAAAACTGCATAATAAAAAATATAAAACATGATATTGACCCATATATATATGAACATTTTTTAGAATTTGGTATGCACTATTATTATAATGTAAGACTTCAAATAACTATGACATATAATATAATTAAAGATTGGTATCTAAGGTTGAGAGATGTTATTTGACAGAACAATTATGGGAATAAGAATGTGAATATTATAAAAATCAATATCCTTATTTCATTATAGGTATTGTAAAGGAGGTTTTCATCACACATTTTTTTAGTATACATAGACATAGAGATATGTGATAATTCATGAATGGTGAGGTATATCTAAAAGTAGGAAATGCGGAATGTGTTACTACATTAAGTGTTTTTCATATAATCTAACTATATATAATGGATTACATCTAATATTAGAAAAATATTATTAGTTTCTTATTATATGAAAATTATTGGTATCTAGTTTTCATAAAAACAGTTTTTTTCATTATTAAGAAAAATAGTTGTTCGATATATATTAACAAAATGTTTTATAACACGGGGAATATTTTTAATGGTTTATAAATTATGGACATTGAAAATAAAATATATAACATTCATGAGAAGATGTTAAAAGTTAATTTTAACACCACATATCGTTAATATTGTCTCCTTGAGCACATAAATGAGAAAAAAAATCCAAAGACCCATTAGAGAGGAATTGTTGGAATCATTTGATTATGAATCAGTTGATAACTAAAAATATTGTTCATTACCAAAAAGGATAAAAGATATTTTTTTGTGGAAAAGGTGATATGGATAGTGGAATATTGAATCTTATGAATAGTTATGTACGTGGAAAATTGAGTACATAAGTAGTTGATGGGTATGGTTACGTTGTAAATTTTACTAATGTTTTCAATCAGTATAGTTATATGTTCCACATGAGGCATAAGTTTGAAACCTTTTAAAACATTATTGTTTTTAAAATTGTAGTGTATAGTCAAAATTTCAAATTTATTAATATTTCATGATTACATTAGAGTGGTGAATACATGATTTAGAAATTTACTGATTTTCTAAGAGGTTAAATAATTATTTTTGAACTCACTTCTACTAGAAATCCAAAGGGGAATAATTTTTTTGGGAGGAGGAACTATAACCTATTAGACAAGGTTCAATAAATGATGAGATTGTGTGGCCTTCTTGTATCTTCTAGTGGATATGATCATGAAAATACTGCATTCCTACATAACTTCATTCGATCTATTATTTTCATAAAAACACTATATGATATACTAGGTGGAAAATATCCTGATTCATGTTCTGTGAAGATTTGGGGTTGGAAAGAACACATATAATTTTTAGTTCATGAAAACTTAACCCAAAATCAGAGAAATGGTTATTTTTTTTAATCCAAAAGATATTATGTGATATTTTTTCATTAGTCCAATGGAGCCCAAAGTTTTTGTGGTTCAAACTACTATATTCCTTGTGAAGTAATATATAAATCAAGGAATCAAGGGGACTAAAATTAAACTCGGGGAATTTCAATACAAATGAATTTAAATTGAACATAATGTGGTAGATGATCCATTTCTATAATGGGTTATGGAAGAAGAACCAACTCAAGTTACATAGTAATGTTGATGGTCTATAAGGATTCATCAATAGCTTGAGGGATATAGATTTATAATGTAAAGTGATAATGAATAAATGTTTTATTGATAATAAAACTACTACAAATAAAGAAACCTTTGAGAGTTTTGATTCTAGGAAATGAGAAAAGGGAATGTAATTTTAGATGGACTCTATGTACACAAAGCATGTTTATGATATTTTATGTTCATATTAAGGGGTAAGGAATATAGGATATAAGTTGTTTTTATGTAATAAAACTGACTTATTTGGTGGAGTGTCTATCTATAAAGATTTATTTGTGGAAAAAGGTTACAAAAAAATCACAGGATTCAATATGAAGAAACCCTTTCACCTATTGTAATGATAAATATGATTTGGAAATTTATTTACATAGGATCTTATTATGATTATGGGATATATAAATTGGAGGTGAAAACTACTTTACATTAAAATATTTTATTCAAGGATTCATATATGATACAACCCAACAAATTTAAAGTTCCAAATGATAATGATAATTTTTGACAGTTTTAATGGCCCACTTATGGATTAAATCATGATTATTATATTTATAACAATTGATTTCAAGAATTAGTTAAAACGTTTCATTTCATTAAAAAAAATATGATTCTAATATGTACAACAATGTTTGTTGGAGTGATGTGGTATTATTTAAATTTTATATGGATGACATACTACTTTTTTATAATTTTTCCCAGGATTATAATTTTTAAAATGTGCTTACCAATTGCCTTTTAAAAAAATTGTAAATTTTTATATATACTAGGCTTAAGGATTTGTAGAGATAGATCCAACTTGTTTCTTCGTCATGGTCAAAATACATATATCGGAAAAGTCATAAAGATTTTTTTAATAGATAATTCTAATATAGGGTCATTAATAGTGATTAATTATAAAAATATTAGGTTAACAATGAATATGAATTGATGCCTCTATTTTTCCAATATTGTAATGTTGTAGGGAATTTAATCTCCAAAAGCAGAGTGGTACAAAAAGACCAAATAAAGACACATGCTTTGTAGGAAAGGAAAGACGGTGAAGTAAAGAGGAAGGATGAAATTATTGAATCTTCTAATAAGGAAATAATATATCAGATAACATTAAATTAGGTATAGGGAAGGAGTAAAAGGAAATTACAGAGTAACATCATAGTGGATAAAGATAAATGAAATTATGCAGCTCTGAAGGTAGTGGGTGATGAAGGGCCTAAGAAATATCGGGCATCCAAGGAGTATAAATCTAAAATATAGATGATGGATTTGTCTACAACAACTCTAACTATTCTAATAAGGGAACTAGAAATAAGGTGATGAAACAACATCATTGATGTAACCTATTGGTAATAAGAAAAAAATGAAGTTAGAGTTTCCTTAGGAGGAAGAATCAGAGGCTTGTTACCTCTGATTAAGAGGCTCAAAATAGTCTTGAGAATCTAGATAATGAAAAATATTATTTAGTTCAATCTTTGTAAAATGATATTTTTATAAAAAAATTATTAATTTATAATGTATCTTCTTCGAAAAAATCCAAACTCATGTGGGGGGAGAAAAAAAATGAAAACTAGAAAAACAATTAACGCCTTATTTGTAAACATCTATGGTATACATCACTCTTTAACAACTAGTTCACTATCTCAATTGATTAAGAATAATAATCCTCTTATTATTGGAATTATATAGACTATAAATTAATTAGACTCTATTTTATGAATGAAATTTCATAAATATGGATATAGGATAATTCATTATTGTTCTAGGGTCCCAAATATGGAAGTGCAATGGGTCTCGATTTTCAATAGGGTCATAAATATTTCAGTGTACCATGCCTGCCAAAAAAAAAACAGTAATAGGAAAATTTACATTTGATGATAAATCAATGTGTTTATCCTTAGTCCATTATATTAATAGAAATACAGAAATAATATCTTTTTTGGGTGAAGTATATTTTATGATGCATCATTTTAATGATCCATATTTAATCACTAGGGACTTCAATGAAATTATATATCTACATGAAAATATTGTGTTGAATTTATTATCTAGTAATTATGATGGGTTTAAATCATGTATTGATAGAAATTATTTTATTTAGGCCAACTTTATTGATGGAAAATATATTTATTACAGAAAAGTTCGTAACATGATAACTACTAGAAAGCTGGATAAATATTTTATTAATTCTTGTGCTATTGATTTTAGTGATGTAATATCTTACATGACACTCCCTATGATTAATTTTTATCAGAATCCCATTAATATTAATTTATATATGAATATTAAAAAAATAAAAAAATCCTTTTATATTTTTCAATTCATGCTTCTCTAATGATCAATATAAAAAGGTTATTAAAGATAATTGGCATGACATTAATTATAGTAGTCATATGTTTTCTTACTTTAATAGGTTAACGATTATGAAATCTATGATTCAATATAGGATAATAGCTAATTTTTATGTAATTAATGTTGAGATATATGAAATTGAATAAGAGTTTTAGTATCTTCAAATATCCCACTCCTTTGTAGATTTTAATGGAACTGTCCTTGAGAGATAGAGAGAGACAATTATTCAACTACTATGTTCAATAATTTGATGAGATCTAATAGGATGATCATGAAAAAATTTATTATGTTAAGTGGTTAATTTATGGTGATGAGAAAGTATTAATTTTTCAAAATGCATAAAAAATACAGGAAGTTGAACAAGCCATCCACATGTATTAATTAAGATAATATAATTCTTTCTGAGATGGTTGATATTTTCACCAATGTAGTTAGATATTGTAATCATATTTTCAATGGAATAATTTATATAATCATCTTAATATAGATGATTTCATCACTAGAAAAGTTAACACTCAAGATAATTTCACATTGAATTCCTTGCCCAATGATGAGGAAATAATGGATGTTGTGTTTTCTATTAATCTTGATTGTATGCCTGGTCATGAAGGTTTCTCTAATGGGTTATTTCAAGAATACTAGTATACTGATCCTAGAGAAGTTTAATTAATAGTGAAATATTTTTTAGAAATAATATATTATTATATTGTCAACACTCTTAGATTCTTTTCCATAATCTGAATGAAAACCTTGAGGATGATATTTCAAAATTCAGGCCTATTTCCATATTCAATTCTGTTTACAAGATTATCAATAAACCTATAGACCTTAGGCACACTAGTATGATTTATTTTTTTTCAACAAATCAATTTGACTATTTCCATGGATGGAAGGTCCAAAATTACCACATAGCAGCCTTTTCTGCCAAATAGTTTTTTTTTGAATTTTCAAATGACACTTTTAAAAGGAAAGTATGAAACCTAAGAACTTCAAAAAATAAAAATATTAAAATAAAGTCATCTAAGATAGAAACTATAGGAACTTTCCCTCTCTAGTGACTACATTGTTATGTCAAGACTCTAACTTCGCATGACCCCTCGGCTAGATTCCCCGGGAAGGAATGTATAGGCCTTATACCGATGGACAAAGCTGAACCCTATCCTTCAACCAAATCTAGACGGCTAAACACCTGTGAATAATTCATTCTCTCTCTCTACTCATCAGGATGGACGAGCTCTGTCTCCCCACTATTTGATGGAATAATACTTTAATTATTTATATTTTTAATGACATTGATCCCATTAGGTGATATTTCATCTTTCAAGATTTTAATAAATTTTAGTTCAATGATCATTTTATTATATTAGCTAAGGGTTTCTTTGAATCATTCAAAATTTTTATTTTAATTATTGGTTCTCTAGAAGGATTTTTATCTTTATATATAGGTATTTGATAAGAAAATATGTCATCTTTTATTCCCTTTGTTACTGTAAGGATTATATTAGTAGAATAATCTTAAAGAAAATTTTAGAAGGGATTATTAAACCCAAAAAAATTACAGGGTTCTAAGAATTCCATTCCATTTAATATATGTTTGTGAAAAAATTTTATTATTCTAGTGAGGAGAGAAGTACCTCCAATTTATTAGAAACTCTTTTGAGTGGTATTAATCTATCGTTGGACAATGTATTGACTGAAGTAAATAATATATATTTGTTGCGAAATGAATAGTTTTAATTTTTAAGAATCAACTCTTCAATCCCATAGGAATCAAAGAATTAAAAATTCATTTAATATATCTTAGGGACCCCATGTTCTATGGAAAACCAAAGGCCATTAATTTTATGATATTTTTTAGAAGGTCAACTGGTAGTTTTTAACATTAAAGTGAAATTCCATTTTCGATTGTTGGTAAGGATTTCCTTTTTTACTCTACAATTATTTCATGTATTTCATATTTTTCCACGTTTTACAAATAGTTTCTTAATATTACTAAAATACTAAAGCATAAATTGAGAAATCTTTTGTAGAGTGTTAGTGTACATGAAAATACGTTTTTCATAGTGTAATGGTCATCTTAATTTAAACCTATTGAGGCTAGTGCCATGGGTATTAAAATCATGACGCACCTTATTATATATCTTTATAATCATTATATGTAATGTTTAGAAGAATATTGTGTTTATTCTACAATTTTATCTTGGATATATTTCTCAAAAAGATCAACATGGGATTCTTTCATTGATTTGACTCATATATTTTGTCTTCTTTAAAGTATATTTATAAATCTAGTATGGAAGATGGTTTCTACCAAAGATTATACCCTTACATTTTAGAAATCTAATTGGATTGGCACTGATCATATTGATTTTATTCCTCACAATTTTTAAATCCATTAAATTGATATCTAAATCAATGATATGTTATAAAATTCATTCAATTCCCACCCTAGATTCTTAAAGGAATACATTAATGTTTATTAGTTTTGGAATATTAGGGAATCCATGGTATTGTAACCTATGAAAAAGAGTGTTTAACTTGTAAATATTATTATATTTATTTATTATAATTTCTACTAAAACTGGTATGAATTTGAAAAGGTTACATAACCAATGGTTTCCCCAATAATTTTACTTGATTATCTAGAGTCATTTTTATCGGTGAATCCCTATTGACACTAATATAGAACCTGTTGTAATTTAAATTTCCACTGTTTTCCATTAATTTAAGTCCAAGGAAGAAATTGTGGATCACAATTTTGTTCAATGTGAATTTGAAAAATCTCTTTGGAACTTCATATTTTATATTTAAAATTATATTATTTTAATGACCATTTCATTCTGGACTACATTTTCTACAAGGTAAATTTCTAGTTTTGTCATCTGATGAGTAATTTAATTCTACTTTCACTTTCAGATGATCTGAAAAATATTTAGAGTAACCACATCCTTGTTAATAAATAGGTTCAAGTGGTCCCCCTTACTGATTTAGGGTCATGCATTCTACTTATAGTGAGAGGGTATTACATGCTTTTAGAAGTTTTATTTTTCTAACATAGTGTCTGAACTATCGGTTACCCAAAACTTGGGTATTCCCATGATATTTTACACATACAAGAGTATGTTTTTTTCTCTTGGTAGCCTCCCATTATATGTTTTTGGAAGAAAAATACAATTGGTACTGCTAAGGATACATCATGACATGTTGTATGCTGAACCCTTTTCCCAAATGAATGTGTATCTATGGTTAAGAGATTTAACAAGAGCCATGGAAGTGCAGAAGATCTTGAGGTAGAGCTCAAGGTTTTTCTAATGGATATCCCCATGTCCATGATGGAAGGATGGTGGTAATTCTATATTGATCAAGATTCTATTGATATGGTTCACCTTGTAAAACATATATTCCCAATAAATCCAAGGAGAATCATGGGGAAGTGGGGAGAGTGATTAATTTATGATAGTATTATAAATTAGTTCATTTTAAATGTCAATTGAGAGTACAATAAAATAAAGGATTATCTAATGAAAAATATAGCGGTTGAAAAAAGGTTGGTCAATCATAGTGCGCTTTCTATTATGCTATTTAGACTTTTTTGTCTTGTATAGGACTAGAACCCCAATACCCAGTGTTCTTTGATTTATTTTATTTTTCGGGAGTTTGTATTTTTAAAAAATAAGGGATTTTTAAAAAAAAACATCAATCCAAAGAGTTATATAGGATGTATAAGGGTTTTTTATGAATCCAATAGAGAATCTATCATGTATTTTTTGTTTTTTACACAACCCAATTGTTATTATTCTTCGATCATAACATGTAAATACCATTACAATCATAGTGAGAGTAATAAGATTAAATTTAATAATATCCTTATGTACTTGAAATGATGGGTATGTTCTTCATATTTAGAGTCCATGATTATATCATTATATCTGGTTTCATTAGTAATATTATTTAAATAAATAATGATATTATGATATCTCAATATAGTTTTGGATTTTTAATCAAGGAAGAGCTATCTGTAAAAAGGGTTCCAAACAAGACACCATGGAGGACTCGATAATATAGGTATGATACATCATTGTGTCAGATAATGATAAAGAATCTGTTGGTATTAGAATCTAATCATTTAACATAGGGTGTTTCCCAAAGGTGTAATTGATATTTACTATGACAAAAATGGTGTTATTTCTCAAATCAAGGAACCCTGGTCTCACCAACGGGCCAAACATATCATTTGTAATTACCAACTTATTCAGAAGGCAATTGATTTGGGTGATATAGAGATCTGTTGGGTGTCTTTAGAAGAGAATGTATTATATCCCTTTGAAACAACATTAATGCTTCAAATGTATAATGGTTATATTGAATCTCATGGTATTAGATACATGAGATATTGGATGTAATAGTTACACAAATTTTAAATTTTTCTAATGAAGGGAATATTTTTTTATAATATTTAATTTGGGATCCATGTATTATAAGAATTATAAGATAATAAAATGCCTTCAAAGAATTAATTATATTTTTCCTGAACTGATGATCATCATGGGATATGATGGATTTTTATGTTATATTAAGATTAACATTCTTTGAAAAGTGTATATGATATAGAGTAAACTCATGATATTTTAAGTGGATACTTATAATCTTGACCGAGATGGTAAATTATGTCACATAAAATGTCTTATGGATTTTGATATAATTAAGTGTCTTTGCCTAAAATTAATCCCCGTTGAATGAACTATGTAAGATACTTAGAATGTGAACCTTCATGATTTGATACCTCTCTTATGCTATCCTTGATTTCGGACTAGTCAGGGTTGTTTGGGAATGTTACTAAGAAATTAATTTGTGGAGTTTATCTAATATAGGATTTGTCTTATAGTATGATGAGTATAAAATATGGGGCCATGATTGAATTTTACTTTAGCAATTCATGGCCTTTCCCAGTTGAGTGATGTGTCATGTGCTCATATACATGGATGAATTAAATGTTGTGTATCCCTTTATACATTCCAAACCATTTTTGTGAAGAATTAATGTATGAGAAAATGTATACTATATTGAAAAATGCTATGCCTAATCAACAGTTGATGTATTGGATAATGGTATTATATATGCATTGATACAATATACAGAGAAACATGTTTTAGTGGATGTGTTCATATAGAGATATGAGAGTGTTTGATTTGGATCATTGTATACCCATTTATAGCTTGTGGAGTAATGGCATTTTACTAGAGCATAATATTTTATTATAATTAGGTATTTGGGAATTCAAAGTTGTTTTAAAATAAATAAAGTCACACATGATCACACATATGGTTATGGAATGATGATTAATTTTTATATAAAGTATTATTCCAAAATTTGAGAGAGATTAGGATAGCCATGTTTAATTTAATTTTTATGGAACTAAAAAATGTTGGGATGTTTTTTATAACGTATATAAGGATTTAGTAAAAGTGAGATATTGTTGTAATGTGAACTTAAGCATATAGAATGACATGGTGAAAGTCATTATACCTTATTACTATCATATTATTTTATGTGATGATACATTATATATTATATCACTAAAATAAATATCCCATTATTTTTATAACATATATTTCTCCATTTACACATCATGCAATGATTTTTTAGGTTTGTTAGTAATCATTAAAAACATTTAACAATTATACATGAACGAGGTTATGATTATAAGTGGTTTCAATTGATGAAATCTAATGATTTTATATTTCATATGTAGTGAAAAATTGAAACATCAATATTCTTATTCAATTAAAGTATCCATATAAATTTATGTTTCAGGAAACCCATTCAAGACATGGGATTCTTCCTCTTGGCCAAAGCTCAATTATTATCTCTTATCTATATTTTCATTCAGGGGGAGGTTCTATTAAAATCTTTTTCATTTAATTTCATTATAAATAGTCAATATTATTTTCCATGAAACTATTATTCTCCACTTATGAGTTTTATATAACTAGAGGGGGGCTCTTTTACAACTCCTAACCCATATTCCATGGTTAAACAATCATTTGGGAATAGTTCATTCCAAAAAAAATTCACTTATACTTCAAATATTGGGAAATTAATATTTAAAGAACATTAATCCTTTATTTGAGACGTCTTCCATGAAAAAACTTATTGATTTATATGGATTCAACCTTATTCATAAGGGTGGTACATAACCTCTAAATGAATATTGTTTATTTCAAATAACCATGGTTTTATGCTCTACTAGTAATGGTGATTCCATCCATTTAACTATGTAGATAATTTAATGAATTAACCATTAAATATAGAAATAATAATATATTCAGGTTCAAGTATTTATTAATATTACTAGGGAAGAAAAATATAAAATAATTAGTGGATTATAATTCCTCATTAATCTCATAATAAAAAAAATTAATGAATACCCAACAACATGCCATTTAAACAAATTATTGTTTGAAAAAATAACTTCTAAATAATAAATTAATGCTTAGGATAATTTGGTAACATTTTTTAAATGGGTAATTAAAATGATATCATTATAAAAAGGTAAACAAATATTTGAATATATTAAGTGAAATTTATTTGAATTTCATTTAATTATTTTTGAGAATTTAATATTTGACCTTATGTTTGTTGAAGAGAAATGTGATTATGTTTGTGATGTTCTATTTATTTGGGTGTGGTGATTTGGATCAAATAGTAGCCTAAGAATGTGTGTTTTTCATTCTGGAGTTCATAGGGTTTTCAATATAGGTTGAGATTTTTTTATGG
This sequence comes from Viscum album, assembly GCA_963277665.1. NCBI lineage: Eukaryota > Viridiplantae > Streptophyta > Magnoliopsida > Santalales > Viscaceae > Viscum > Viscum album. The sequence continues at coordinate 460,541,325 of OY728126.1, forward strand.
AAGTCATCCTAGGCTTAGAGAATAAATTATATAGCAATAAAAAATATGCTCCATAAAAAAAGAATTGGTGTGTAACGAGTCAGAATGCAATGTTAAATTCACGAGTTAGAAATTTGACAAAAAATATCTAAGAGAACTGTAGCATGGAATGTGGTCACATAATTGTAAAAAAAATCATGTGTATGAAATATTTATTTGGTTGAATGTTGATCACCCAAGAATACAAGGGAATTGTGTTGTTAATCATATTTGAGGGGAGTGTTGGGCCGTATTTAGTGTGTTTCACTATGAATGGTGGTTGGGAGATGTATTTTTAAAATAAAGGGTAGGATCATGCTACATCGTGATGCAATTTATTAGAGTTGGGGTGTATTACATCCAAATTAATCAGTGTTTCATCATAGAGAGTCCCTATTGGTAAGGATTAAAATCCTATATCAACAATTTCTAGTATTGTCAATATGGTGGAGATATTCATCTAATGTATTCAATTTTGGGATGTTTCTGTGGGTTTTTATTTCTTCCCCATTGATTTGAATCAAACAATGATATTCAAAAAGAAATATCCTTCAAGTATTATTTAGGCTGTTCCTAGATATTTTCTTTATTAGAAAATGTTTATGTATCATTTGATTTCTGAGCATGGGAAGGGTGGTGTGTATGACCAGAAATGGATCCATAAGAATGTACTACATAGAGATGTATTCAACACTAGTGGTGAAATATTATTTATTAATTATTTATTAATTTAAAACCATTTATCAATTTCTCTATTTACCATTATAATGGTTTCGATGAAAAGAATCACTTTTTCTCTCTTCCACGCCATTGATTGTTCATGAGAATCATTCAAACACACACAGACATAGAGGAAAATGATTTTCATGGTTATCTACTAAAAAAGTAGATAATCCATTGTGAAAATGGTAAAATCCCATTATCATATGACCCACTAGTAATATAAATGGGAGCTATACTAAGAAAATAGTATCTATAAAGTTGAATTTTACTATAGTATCCCTACAGTGCATCGTCATCCTATTAGGTATTTATACTTCCTCCTAATAGATATACAATAAGTGTATGAGAATAAGGTGAACTCACATAAATAATGAATCTATCTATTCATCGATGAACTACTTTTTCATTTTTCATCCTATTCTATTTCATGAACAACAACATTAAAGTACATATTTATTCCCTCTATACTTTCATGAATGAAATTAATTCTTTTCCTTCTTCCACCTATTCCACTTTCATAGGGGAAAACTTCTCATCAAGTTTTATTCATAATTGTGGACACATATCCTATTACTTATTCACAGTAGAAAATTAGATATCTAATTCATCATTTTATTTCTATATAATAGAACCACACAAAAATTTTATTCTCATCCATCTTTATATTCAACATTTTCTTTGTTCAGTGAAGATATAATACACCGGTTCATTTTGTTCTTCCATTCATAAGAACTCAAACTTAATATTCTAACAAATTTATTCTTCTTCAGTGAAAAATATTTGTATTGGTTTCCTTATTTTTTGAAAAACTTAACATATAGAATAAGTGCAGTGTCATATCTTCCTCTTCTCCTCAACTTCTAGAGGATTTGTATATGGTATTCAAGACATCAACACTATTTACTCTATAGACAGAAGAATTTTTTTTAATAAAATTTTCAATCCTTCACTTGATTCCTTATTTAATCTATAAAGACTACTTATTGAGGTTGCAGTTTCTTTAGAATCATTAAAATACTAGTTTTATAACATGTTATCATCAGATCTCCATGAATCTCGACATTTCAAATCTCTGAAATCACACTCATTCAAAACTTAAAATAATTGATACTCATTATCAAAAAATGTTTTTTATGATATTTAAGACTCAATATTTTAAATATATTTTTCTTTTAAATTCCATAAATCATTCACTAGTATCTATTATTGAGAATTACCCCCCCCATTTTTATTTAAAAAACCAGTAAAATTATTCCATATGGAATCACCTAGAGAAAAGAAATACCAAAACAAACTAACATAGTGTTTTATAACATGAAATAAATAATTCCCACCAAAATAGATATAAAAAGTTGAAAAAACATTTATCCTTGATCATTAAAACAAACATAAAACCATACAATTAAATTAAATAAAATAATAATGAGAACTTTAGTTTTATATGTTTTGGACTAAATGTCCTATATTAATGTGAGAAACACTACAACATTCCACTTATGAAATGAAAATATTACAAATTATGGCTATTGATTCCATTCGATGACTAAAATATGTAATAAAGAATTCAACTTTGTTCATACATACAAGAGGTTCCCCCAAACACTTATTTCTAGAGAGTATCATCCAATCATCTGATTTCACTGATCGCCATGAGGTGTGGGATTTCATATGTTACATTGTTCTCAATATCGATATCCTATAGAAAACATCAATTTAACCCCCACCTCATTTGAATTAGTAACTTAAACAAAGAAAACTGAAAAATATTCAAAATTTAGGAAGAAATAGCTAAAATTATTGATCAAAACCATGTTGTGCTGAAGAACATCAGAATAACACCTTTTAGAACCGAACTCATTCAATAAACCTCCTTACCTAAATACTAAATGTAAAACTATGGTAGCCAAAACGTCAATGAACTATAGATATTCCATAAACACTCATTCAGATCGAATGAATTCAATTAACTACAATATACTTCATGAAATCCCAAAAATCTCTCACTTGAATACTATTTTAGTTAAATCCATCAAATCACCTTCAACACATTAAAATTCTATACACTTATATTGTTCATAGTTCTTCTCCACCTCCATTTATTCACCCCAGCCATAATATGGATTTATTTTCCCTTAATAATTCTAGTCCTAAACACTTGGAAAACATATCTTCTAGATTTTATTTTTTAGTTTTCTTATAAAAATCCAACTTGCGATCTTCCATTATCATTTAGATATAATGGTACTTTATATCAATAAGTTTATTTCAATAATAAAATAGTGAATTCTTAGAAAAATTCTTTTCACTTTTACTATAATAGTACAGAAACCCTTTCCACTATATATATATATATGTTATTCAATTAAAATAATTAACCAAAAAATATAATTTATTTATTCTATAATAGGAACAAACTCTACTTTTGTTATAGAAAGTGAAAGAAATTATTGTAACCATACATCCGAATGACTTACATTCCATAGATTGAATAAATATATCAAGTTGTTATCATCTATGGATTTGAATCACCCCCATTGTCTATATCCACAAACACATTTAATATATCAAAATATATGAAATAAATATTTATACCTTTTATTCCTTTTAGATAATGAATAATCATCTTTAGAACTTCCCAATGATATTTCCCTGAATTTTCTGTGAACCAACGAACCGGTCCTACAACATGATCAATATTTGGATGAGTGAATACCATATCATAAAAAAATCAAATTGTTGAATAATAAAATACTTCAACCACGTACTTATTTTAATCTTTTATCTGTAGTGCTTTTTGTTTGGTATGTTTAAAGTGACCAACAATAGAGGTGGAAATCAGTTTACATCCACTCATTCTGAATCTCTTAACAATTTTATAGATTTGATATCTCTTTGATAAAACCAAGATTCTTATTTTCTTATTATATTCAATAATAAAGCACAATATCTTCATTTCTTCTCCAAGATCATTCATATCAAGATTTCTAGACAAGTCCTCCTTCAAATTCTGAATTAACAGAATATTTAGACCCACCAGTATCAAAACATATACATACAATATTAATATGATGAAGTCATTTTTAATAAAATAATTTTGTTAACAACAATGATCAGAGTTAATCTATATAAATCAGTTCTCTTTCATGTAGGAATCATACGTGTAGTTCCACGACCATGGATATTATTTCAAACCATAAAGACTCTATTTATATATACACACCAAGGCAGGATCTTAATTGCCCATGAAATCAACTAGTTTCTTTTGATAAATTTATTTCTCTCAATCGACATTAAGAAAATTCATTTTCATATCTATTTATTCAAGGCACAAGTTTTTTAAGTTACTAAACTAAAAAAAGTTCATATGATTCAATATTTAACAACATAAGAGAATATATTAAAAAGTTTAATACCATCCTTCTACTAGAATTCCATCTTAATGAGCCTATCTTTATTTCTATTCCCATCATCGACAACTTATTTTTTCTAGATTACCAACATTCCCTCATGTTCTTTCTCTCCAAGTGGTAGTTATATTATATCTTGGGTGTTATTATCTCATAGTGAATCCAACTCCTCTTGCATTTATAACACCCACTTTTGGGCATCACCTAGACTGGGTTCTATAAATATATAATTTGGTACTCCAATATTAGTTACAATTACTAAATTAAGATAAACTCTATTCCTCTACACTGTCAATATGATACTTGAATATATCTTCTAATTATCCTATGATTGAGCTTAATATAGAAATATTTCTACCAAAACATCTTTTTAAAGAAATATTGAATAATCTTCCTTAAACTACAAGCTTTCAAGTATTCCTTTTGCTAGCTGAAATTATAGACTTTCTTCACTACCCTCTAAACCTCCATATAGAATAATTGAACTTTTTATTGAATTAGGTATAGATGAAAACTACATTTTTTTGATATTTCAGAACTCCAACTCAGTAAATCTTGAATTAAAGTTTATAATTTATTCATAACACCCTTATCCTTCAATTTCCGTTCTTTCGATATGATCTACTCATTAGAGAGCACATTTTAACATATGAAAACATCCTTCTTTTCATCATACCAAAGACAAAAACTATTATCTTAATATTTAGATCCATTTAGGACACATCCATGATATTTTTTTATTAATATTAATCATTTATTTTTCATTCATATTCATATGGGGTAAACATCTTAAAAAACTAAGACGATCAACATCAAGAATCTTTCTAACCTTTGATTTCATAGTGGGTGTTATCCTTCTGAAACTGACAAAAATCTGTTAATTAAGTAACTCTTTGTGCCTCCTATTCCACTCAAAACTATTTAGGAGTTCTATAATATAGAATCATAACTTTTACCCATTACATTAACATTTGATTCAATCACTAAGAAACACCATTTTGTTCAGGTGTACCTATAATATCCTTCTCATGCGGAATTCCTATGTGTATATCGTAATTCTGAAAACTCCTTCTAGTAAACTCACATCCATTTTCTATTCATATAAATTGTAAATTTCTTATAGTTTCCCTTTACAACAGAGACTCTCATTTGTAAAATATTTGAGACAATTCAATCTTATGTTTCTAAAATTATACCCATAATTTTATTTTGGAATCATCAATAATGTCAAAGAAGTACCCATAAATTCATTGGTAATGAATTAGGATGGGTACCAATATATATATATATATATATATATATATATATATATATATATCTAAAACAACTCCCGATTTTTTTCCAATTTATATACACTTACTATTGGTTCTTGAGTATAAAACTCTTGTATTTTACAATATAGGATTGATCCAACTTCTGTATACCCTTATCTATAAGAGTATTCATTCTTTTCTCACTGAGATTCCCAAAAGGACTGTGGAAAGGTTCTGAACATTCAAAAGACGATGGTATAGAAATTATATATCCAACTTCCCTTTCATTCATATATAAATACCCATCATTTACACTTATATCTATGACATGAGATACTTGAGTCATATTTTATAATCCTTCCACAAAACTAGTTCTGAAACATACTTAATCTTGATAACCCACAAAAATAAATTTATTCTATAGAACATGAACATGTTATTGTTCATATGTTATAATAAAACTCTCTATCTCTAATTTAAATTTCACTTGTACCTTTCCCACAATGTCAAGATCAACATAATCAATAAGATTCACTCTACCAAAATTTTTGGATAAATAATTTCACATGAGTATTTTTTCTACCATGGAATGGAATAAAGCTCCATAATATATTATGCAATATTATATTTGATTATAAATACATGAATGTATATTTAATCTACTTTATTTTACAATAACCTATTCTTTGAAAATATTCATTCTAGAGGTTATCTTCTTACCCGAAAGTCGATGTTGATGTGACCTTTGTTTCATCAATGCCAATAAATAAGCCCACTTTTGAAAGACTTATCTATCCTCCCCCCTCATTATTTCCTCACTAGTTTCTTTTGATTATCTAGATGGGGTGAGAAATCCATTCCCTCTATATTTAATACATCACTAGAAGAGCCTAAAATATATTTATGTTCGATATCCTCACTAAGAATCTAGTTCTGGGAAATAGTTTACACTAATTAGATCTTTTCATATAAACTACTCAATGCTATCACAAAGGATTCTCATGATTCTAGAAGAGATGAAAACAACAAAAGTGACTAACCATCATCTATAAATGTAATCTTAAAAGACTACAGTGGGTTCCATATTAAGTTAAAATCAATCAAGATAAATGATTTATAACTTCATTATGATAACCTCATATAGAATAACCTCCACATCAAGTTCAGTTTACTTAATTTTATGTGTTTCTCATAAATATATTCATGGTATTCCATCAACTCTATTGTGGCATTTTTTCCTAAATGTTAAAAGACGCATTTTGAACTACTGACATTAATATCAAATCAAGAGCCTTTAGATCTATATTTTTCCATCCACCTTTATCCATTTCTTCTATATTGACACACTTTAATAGAAAATCTGGATATCTGGGATTATGATGATCTTCAATATGCATTATCAAGAAACAAAAGTATATTCCATAAAATCTATCTATATGGACATTGTGATCTTCAAGCACCACCCTTCTAAATAACATTCAATCCCACTAAATGTAAAAATGAATCTAAACAAAAAAATTTACTTAATATTTCATGAGAACTATTGAATCTCCAATGAAAAATGCTATGATACCACAAGTTGAGAATTTACCATACCTTATCCAACTAAAAACTGAGGTAAATAGTCAATTTAAATTCACTTTGTGTAAACAAATTTCAAAAGGTACTCTTTGAAAATAGAGTTCTATATCTAGGAAAGATCAGTTTTCACCCAAATCACCACACTAAGTAGAAACAACTGTCATCCCAATTCAACTCAACACACATAGAACATTCATATAATTAATGTAAATGAAAGAAATAATTAATCATTTCATTTTATATGGTTTGGAAGAAAATTTATATATATATGGTAGAAACATTGCAGCATTCCATTTCTGAAAATAAAATATTAAATCTTGTGAAAAATGAGTAATGTGAAATAAAAAAACCAGTAACCATGATTTCAATTTTATATATTCATGAAAAAGGAAACCAAAAAATCCTATATATAGTGAGTATCATGCGGTCATATGGTTTCACTATGCTCTGAGAAGTGGAGGAGTCCATCCATTCTACTATTCTATATACAAATCTCCTATAGAAAAACTCAGTGTGACTACCTCCTCTTGTAATTTAGAAACATAATCATAAAAATTTAACATCCACCATCTTCTAAAAATATCATACAAACATAGAGAAAAATACATTATATAATATAGAGCATAAAAAAACATACTTCCAAAATAACCTCCTTTAAGAAATGAAAAAGGAGAAAAATAGTTGTAGAAGAATCACCGAACTGAAGATATTTTAGAACTCCTTTCTATCGACTGAATTTTATTATAAATAATATGCTTCAGAAAAAATCAACATCCATATATGAATTTATTCAGGTATATATTTTCATGGATACTTCTTTTTCATTACACGACTCTCTATATATTATTTATCAATATCCATTTTCTTTTAGTATTTTAATTATTAGAACAGTTGTACTTTATAACTATGATCTTTACATAAATGAAATCATTTGATTCAATAACATCCTCATATTTTACATTTCACATAGATCTCATAATGTGATAAATCAATTGATGTCACATCTTATCTTCTGGCACAATTATCTAATGTATAGGAATATTTAATTACAAGCTCAAAATATCTTACACAAAATAATTTTATTACTTGTGAAACTTTTTAAATAAGCTACACTATATATCATAACATGAATTATCTTATTCATAAGATAATTAACTTATAAACAAAAAATATCTTACATGAATAATAATTTTATTACACACTAAAAATCATTTAAGAGTATTATAATTTTCCTATGCACTCAATGTCTCTTACAAATATTATAATTCCTACATGATAAAGAAATCTTATGAATATAAAAAATTTACAATATAGTTTCATTTCAATTCGTAACAAGAGGCCTATTTTACAAAGAAAGTGAGCTTCAAAATTGTCTTGGATCACTGAATTTAAAATCTATAATATTTTCTAATTGAACAAAAAAATCATCAACATATAATCATATACTATCTTCCAATATCACACGAAAGATTTATTCTCTTTATGTTATTAAAAAAATATTCATAAAACATCAAAACAATACTTTATAATGTAATGAACACCTACTATTATAATAGACGTTTTGAATTCAAGGCATGAAAAATAGTGGTCCAAGAATATATCACAGTGAGAGGATAGAGATGATAATAACAATATCATCATTATTTTAAGAGAACTATGCCTAAAATTTTCTTTTTTGATGAAAAATAATTTTTCTAAATAATAATAAAATGGACTGAGACTCATCATGCCATCATTTATATACCATAGATCCTCATCAATGGCTTGATGAAATCGAACTAAATTTGGTGCTCTCTAGTGAAGTGACCTGCTAACCCACACATTAAAACAAGAACCAACCCATACTCTACAATTGTATTGATCCACACATGGTACGCCACCTCTATGAAAGTTAAAGAATGAAACATGAGGCTATATAGCATTTATGAATTTCTAGAAGTCTCATTGGGATAACCCAACCTTTTTGGTGTTGGTTGGATTTTAGTTAGCCTTACCTTTTCACATAAATTCTTATAATATAATTTACAATATAACACCAATCATTGATAACTTGAGAGACTTCTAGTGTTAAATAAACATTACACATTATTTTATTTAAATCATTAAAATACCATCACTATCAATATATATACATAGATTTTGTCTTTGTACATTTTCCATGGGACTTCTACATTTTTCAAATACATTTTCCCTTTAATATATGTAAATATTTGTTACCCTGTAAATTCAAGAACTCCTTGAAAAAATTCAAACCAAACATACCTAATGTATCTTATGAAACTTAATTCACGTAGAAGAAGTGACACTTTCTTGGGAATGTTTTAATTTTACCAGGTTATCTTGTCATATATAAAATCTTTTCTTTGCTCTAATAATCTTTTATCGTATTGATATAAGTCTCCATTAGCAATAGAATTCCCTATCCAAAAATACAGAAAACACGATGTGGTATCAATATACCTTTATTTTTATGTTTATGTCAATACCATCAATTGATGTGTCAACATATACTATATTTATTCATTTTTTTATTCTCATTTTCTCATAAATATTTCATTTAATTTACTCATCAAACCATATTGATGATAAATACAATGTGTTTGGTAAGATATGGTATTATTTCATACTCAAGAAATGTTCTATTATCCATTTCACAATATGTCTACTTAATTAATGCTCAGCGTAGAAAACAAGATGGTTAAATTTATTCATCAGATTTTTCAAATAAAAAGGAAAAATCAAATAAAAAAATGGGTATATTATCACATTTCTAAAAATATATACAAATTTTTTTAGACAAATACAATTTATGATACCTATTTTGATACAAATTTCTCATGAAAAATAACAACATGGATTTCTTGAGCTCATTTCAACCCACAGGTTTGGAATATTCTAGCACAATTAATATGATTAAATTTCTTGAAATATCCCTGAATCTTATTCAGTATTCACTCCCATAGAAATTGAATAAAAAAAATTATCTCCATAATGTTAAGATCTGATGTTTTCACCAGGTATGATATATTATGATGACATAACAATTTAATAAAGTATTTTTTAGAACATTATAATAAAATTCTTATTTGTATGATATTAACACTTCTAGAAAATTACTCACTTGACTCAACCATAAAGAGACACTCCAATAAAATCACATCAAAGTGTACCCCCACAAGGATAAATAAAAAATTCTTATATTGAGAATGCATTGAGAATATAACTTATTACACACATACCAAGATTTGATAACATACTATTTATGAGGTTCTCTCATTGAGATCATTCTTTACCTTCATCACCCGACATTGTTAGAACAAAAATAAAATTAAAATAATAGGTAATATGATGGAAAATATTATTGACCAATGTGAATAGAAAGTATGAGATATTTTTCTCAACCATGATGCTTTATTATTTTTAACCTTCATACATGCATAACTGGTATTCCAATATGATGTTGTTTTTGGTAGCATGTAACTCTTCGTATCGTTAATTTCTTTATGATCATAACATGCCTTCCCATAAATCACCATGTTTACTACAATACTTCATATTTTTATGTCTTACTTATGTTATGGAAGAATGGTTAAAAAATATTTATCATCATAACCTATAACCTTTATTCACCTGTATAGTTCTTATTTAACACAGGGGTTGTCTTTGGTTGATAAAAAAATGAAATAATGGATGTTCAAGTGAATTTTATACTTTTTATATAGCATTTTATTTCATTTTTCTTCATTTAACCACATATCTCTTTCCAAATAATCTTTTCAAATTGCTAAAAGATCATTGGTTGCATTGGAATCCTTCTTGGATTCTCCACTTAGATTCTTTTGATTGACCTTCACTGAATCAGCCCCATTAATAAATTCCTAAAATCATTTCATTTTGTGTTTCTAATTTCATCCAAAAAATGAATGTTTTGTATTATTTTTTTCATAAATCTATAGTATATATATTTTTCTATAATAATATCATCTTTTCCCTTTTGATTTAGCACTCATATTAATCTTTTGGTATTTTTACCTAATAATTTCTCACTTCCCTTATTTAAAATATTGTTAATAATATCTTGATTTAAAACATTATTCAGATTATTATATTTTGTTTTATTTATTTTTTAATATAGGTTTAGTCAAATTTCTTTATTTTTTCATTTGATAAAAATTGAGATTAAAAAACATGATCCCTATGACCATAATCATTTCAAAGATAACTTATATATTTGTGTTTTATAAAATTAGTTAGATTTAGATATATTAATTATAATTTTTTACAGTGTTTATTCTCAAGATATATTCCTCTTTAATTGTGAATTCTATTTTATTTTGAGTTTGATAGATTTTACCAAAAATCCAAACCACTATGATAAATCCATTCAAAACTCTAGAAATAAACCACAAATCTATATCTTCTCTTATTAAAGGGATATTTTCTAGAAATTTTCAATCTAAAAAATGCTACTTTTTAGTTTTCTTCACAACTGGTTGGTCTCATATTAAGGAAATATATCTCATAATACATCTTCATTTAACTCTGATTATAGTAATTTTCACATATAAATTTTTGTACTTGTTTTAATTTTAAACCCACATTGTTTTCAGAAATATATTTAGCATGATAAATATAATTTGAAATATATAGAAACAATTATTGAGATATCACTGAGGATTGATTATGATTTGATACCAAGGAATTTTGTAATCATATTATAAAATTTTCATAATATAACAACTCTTATGAACACAATCTGGAAACATAATTTTTTTTCCATATTCTTATGAATAAATGGATTGAGAAATTTCCAGATTTTATAATATGATCTCAAAGTCGTGGTAGTTCATATTTAAAGTGTATTTATCATTCTACACTAATATCAATGTGTCTTCAAATTCATTTTTTTATTTCATCTTATTCATCATTCATTTTTAACATTTCTTGAAATAGTTATTCAAGACCCTTAACATTCATTGTTTTCACCTCCAGTTTTGCATTCATGATATCATTGATAATTTTATAATTCTCTTTATGTGGATAGACCTTGACATTAAGGATTTTCTATATTTAATCCCTTCATTGGATTACATCGATCCACTATTTTTAAATTTTGGTGAATCCTTCATCAAGTATTATATTAGTATCAACTATCGTTCCAATCTGTTTAGAGTGCTCTATAAAAAATATAATCATATATTATAAATCATATTCCAATTTCTCAAATGTGTCCTAAAACTGGGTGATATCCTCCTACTAAATTTCAATAATTCAAAAAATCAATGAAAAAAATTCTTTATGTAATCATTACAAAAATTTCATTTAACAAATCAACTAATATTTCAATTTTTATATGATCACACCCACTTATGCTTGTTTTTTTATTGTGGACTGATTTAAAAAAAATTCTCTTACCTCATGATCTCATGATTTAATTTATTTAACAAATGTTGAAATGTTTTCCATTTCCATATTGATATATTAAACTAATCTTAATTCTCCAATGAATATATATATGTATATATATATTCTTCACGTATATGTTATGGATGAAATAAAATTGATTATTCATAGTATGAGGGAGATGGATTATTAAACATCATATTTTTTTTCATGTTCAATCTATTATTGGCTAATATAGAGTTCCTCCCTGAAATTATTTTTTATTCACAATTGCTTCACTTCAATTTAGATTCATAAAGAGACTAAAATCTTCCAAAAAAGAGAGACTTAACATTTGTATAATCCAATTAGTGATGGATTGGGCTCTAATATAAATTGAATGGACCGATTATGGATGCATTCCACACTGATGGGGGTGAATTATTTTTTATGACTTTTTTATCCAATTTAAAACATTTTATCACATTATCATTTTAACACTATACAGATTATATGAAATATATCCCTCATTATATCTTCCAAAATGTTTATTGGGCATGAAAAATACTCAAATATTCATAAACAGATACAAATAGAAGAAAAATATTAAGAGGTTTAGTACATAATAAAAATGGATAATTTTTTGTGTGAATAGGAAAAATACCAAAAAATCACATAACACGATAGTATTAAACCTATGAGATATTGAAAAGACGGAGTATCTATGGAATTTCATTGAAATATATTCATCAAATGGTGCATAAAAATCTCAATAGTTATTTATAATACCTCCAGATAGTTTCCTAATAAGTATATAAAAATAAACAGACATTCACCAACAGAGATTATGTATTATAATCTGTGAGTTTCGGGGGCCTTCTTATTACTTGTATCATACTTACACAAAAAAACATAAGTACTTATATATTTTTAATATACTTACAAGAATAAATTAAATACTCTTTTTTCATATAACTTTTCTATTTTTATTAGGGAAAGTGTGGCATCCAATTGTATTTATAGTTGTTCACAAGGATCATCTTCCTTTTTCATATATAAAATAGGTATCCAATTTCCATTATTATTCTTTTAATATAAAAATGAATAAAAATTTTCTTATTTTCTTGTTTCCCTTATTTTTTTAATATAGAAAAACTACACAATATCTTATCCTTCGATGAACAAGAACACACACTAGATCTTCTCCCACCTTTTTACATTTCTAGTGCAAAACCGTACCACTGGTTTCCTTATTCTTATGCAGAAAAATTATGTAAATGATTACATATCGATATATTACACTTCTCTTCAACTACTATAATATGTTTATTTATTATGTACAACATAAATTCAATTTACTTTAATAAAACAAGGATTTCAATTGTTTTTAGAATAAAATTATGGATCCTTATATAACTTATTCGTCAACCTATAAAGAATATATATATATATATATATTTGTAGCAATAAAATAAAAATCATTCAAATATTTGTTTCATAATATTCAGGATCCATATCTCTATGGATATCAAAATTTAAACTCCTTGAAACAATTCTAATGAAAACATCAAATCATCAATCTCCATTATCAATCCAAATTTATTTTCTCCTCCAAAAGTCTTTTTATTTTAATTTATATTATTTCTACTTCCAAAAATCTTGCTCTAACATCCACATATTCATTCATTCATTCATATACAATCACGAATAGTTTTTAATTTTTTGGGAAAGTCGCTCTATATATTTTTCATCACTACCCTTATTCAACTAGTATTTCAATAATCAGAATAGTAATATTATGGAACAAATATTTTTTTATTTGGCATCATATGATTCAAAAAAATTCCCAAGTTTTATATTTCTCACAAAACAGTAAGAGTGGTAACTCTTCCAAAGTCAATATTTTTATTCTAAATAAATTATCTAATATATTATATAATTTTCTTACATGATCAAAATATCTCACACATATGAAAATTTTACTACCCATAAAACATCTTACTCGAGAGACACTAAAATTTTTATTATGAACTATATTAAACATTATATAATTTACATACATGATAAAAAAATCTTTCACATATCATAATTTTCCTACATGAAAAAAATATCTTATGCATTGAATAATTTTTTTATGTTATCAAAATATTTTTCTGTATTATAATTTTTATACAAGATATAATACATAAACATGTATCATAACTTCCCAAAAAAATTGAAATTTAAATGTATAAAGTGAGAATACTTTTCTGATTCATATGAGCTTCCATCTTTTCTGGGATCAAAAAATTTGAAAACTATGATATTTTATCACTTAATGTTAGAAAAGTGTCGAAAGGTAATTGTATACTATCTTCTAGTATCACTTGTAACCATTCTTCTTATTTTGTTATTTAAATCTTCTCCATAAAAATTTATAACAGTATATTATAATGGAATTAAAATTTAATATTTTCATTGTAGGGTCGGTGACATGTTTTGAAACTCACTAGTGTGTAAAATAGATCTAAGTAGTAGGCTGAAGCTGATCCGAATGATATCATATAAATTTCAAGTGATGCACAATTGTTTTTTTCTAATGTGATGAATAATTCTATTTTCAAATTTTCCCTCATCGGAATGATCTTTGATATGACACATATTTATATAAATTTTCAGCTCATCCTAAACTTTATGAAATCTGACTAGAGATATTTCTCTCTAGTGGTGAGCTTTATCGACCCACATAGCGCTAACATTCACCAACCCATGTTCCACACCCATACCATCCCACACAAAATATTCCTCCTCTATGTACAAAAAAAACTCCACTCAAGGTTGGATGGAATTTTTGAATTGTCATTGGCTGGTTGATATAAACAAGTTTCTTGGGTCTTTGCAATCATTATTTTATCACATGACACATTCTAATTTCCTTTAAAAAATAATATTATTATATAATAACTCATGATCCTTCCATCCTACCATATAAACTTAACTTTCAATTATTTTAATCAATACTTTATCATCAATATCATCATGGAGATATAATTTTTTTCATTAAAAATTATTTTCGGTTCTTTCAAATTATTCAAACACATTAATACTCTAATATGAGTAAATCATCCACAATTAAAAAAGGCCATAAATCCTTGAGCTACTATAACTCAAACATTCACGATGCATCTTTGGAGTCTTTATTCACAAATACTTATTAACACTTCCTAGGGAATTATTCTACATGATTGGGTTATTTAATTAAATATCCAATATCATCTTCACTTTAATGATCCCTCAACATATAAACATAGAACTCCATTGATATTGACATTACATGAAAATAAATACAACACACACTAATTTATTTTATTCTTGTGATATTCATAGCAGTAGTTCCATGTGATTACTAATAGACTAAGATGTGACGTGGGCGGGCATGAACAATATCATGGGTGAAAACTGAAATTCCCCATATGAGTTGTGGATATTTGATTTTTGTGATTTCCACTCACCATGGAATTGTGGTCATTAAGATCATGTGAAAATAGTAATGTTCCCTTGAGGTGGTATTTTCTACCAGTTATTCAGAAATATCCTCTATAGATGACAAGATTATATTGATTGTGTTGAAAATCAAATTAGAGGAGTGATATGTCTTAGGTGTACATGAGAACATGGGGTGATTGAGATCACTAGTTGGGAATAGAATTATTTTGTTTGGAATACATTGGTTCCACTGGTCTGATCATGATAAATGATGTTTCCTTCACTTGTGGAATATTTCAGGGCTATATTGAAAAGAAGTAAATGATATGGTTTTAAGACATGGTTCAATGATGCCTTGTTCACCAAGAGGCCATGGAAATGATTGTGACATGATAAATGTTTCTAATATAATGGGTGATACATTGTTATCACTTGTGGTGTGTTTAGACCATGGGATCATTGTCTCATTATAACACAGGTTAAAGCATGTAAAGTAATCACCATTGGATTGTTGAGAACTAGGTGGAGTGTTTTTCTAATTATCATGGTCTATATTTATTTCACTTTTTATTTTCTCATAGTTATATTTTTAGGGGCACTATTAGTGGTATCCTACAGATTTCATACTCACTCCCTACACGAGCCCTCCAATGTGTATTAAAAATTTATTATTTATGACACAAGCATGGGAAGGGCCCCATGACTGGTTTGTAGGAGGCTAGAGGGGTAACATATGTATTGACGGTCTTTAATTCTTTTTATCAAGGATGGGTGAATCCTCAACGCTAATTTGGAGTTTTTTTAATGATTTTCAGTTTGTATATATATGATTGACATATGGATAATCCTATTTATAGTTGTTTGTCATTCTTGACATTTTTTATAATACATTTTATACTATTTTACATTTATGGTTTTATGTGTTGTTGATTTAGTTACATTATTCTAATTATTTTAATGGTTATTATATATCTAAAAAACCATGTAATGATAGAATAAATAATTTTCATGTTTATTATTATTAAATTGATAGATAATTATATTCATTATAGAACAATATAGAAAATTTTGAGTCAAAAAGGAAATAATTTTAATAAACTATTTTCTTATAATGGTTAATTTAAAATTTTAATTTCTAAATTATAGAATTTTAATTTTAAAAAATTAATTTCAATTTTTAACTCATCTTTTTAAAATAATCATAGGATGAAGTTTTGTGAATTTTCTAAAAAGTTTTATTTTTCAAGGAAGATTGAAAAATAATGATATTTGTTGAAAACTATATTTGCTTTTAAATTATTTACAAAGTAAAATTATATTTTGGATTAGTATTAAAATTTAATTATTTCAATTTCATTAAAATTAATGCAATTATAGTCATTGGAATGAAATTTATACTTCAATTTGGAAGGAAAAACATTTTCTACTTAAAAGACATTTTTTTGTAAAATATACTTTCATCACATTTTTGGGGTTTAATTTTATATTAATTTCTACCAGTTTTGTGTAACAAATATTTAACAATGTATTACATATTTGGAATCAATATGTACAAATTTTATTAATATGTCTCTTTAATTATAGTAAATTTTCGAATATAAGGTTTTCTAATTTTTTTTTTCAATAAAGGGTAAATTTGGAAATTAAGGATAAAAATAATATGATAAAGACTAGAAAATTACATGAACACTCTCATTTGTTTTATTAGATGATTATATTTCCATTACACGCTTATTATCTTCAAATTTATATCCTTTTTCTATTTGGATGTGAATTTTAACATCATAATATTTATATAAAAAATAAAGACAAAATGCAACTCTTTTATTTTCAAAAAAAATAATATTTTGTTTCCATTTGGATGTGAATTTATCCTTTACCATAAATTCTTATGAAACATTTACATAATATTTATTAAATTAATATAAAAATAGAATAAATGATTTTACAAATTTTAAAAGTAATATAATTTCATTGAATTATTGTGTTCTAGTAATTTTTTAGATAAATTTAACACGTGTGGTATGTTTGAAGGGATTACATTATAAATAATTGGTTTTCATGTTGTTTTAAAATTCATATTAGATTAATAAATCCAAAAATGACATTAATGACATTTTCTAATAAATAATGTTTATTTAAATGATTTCAAATTC
Organism: Viscum album; assembly: GCA_963277665.1. Taxonomy (NCBI): domain Eukaryota; kingdom Viridiplantae; phylum Streptophyta; class Magnoliopsida; order Santalales; family Viscaceae; genus Viscum; species Viscum album. Next base: position 460,559,310 of record OY728126.1, read on the forward strand.
CTAAAAATCATATTTTTTAAGTTATTAGTATATGGTTGAAAATATCTTCCATGGTTTATTTATGGGAAAATTTTTCTTTTATAATAACTATATTAAACCCTAAAGATTAACAAAGTTTTTTATCACAATAATCATCAAAAGGGTTAAGTCGGGTTTAAAACAAGAAGGTAAGGGTGAAAACAATACCAAAACTTATCCAAATTTTATTTTATTAGTGTATTTTGACACATACTTTTCTTATCTTGAATCATGTCAATTTCATTCTATTTAAATCACACAATTAATTTATATTTATTTAATATTTTATTTAATTCCAAGAGTGCCCCTCCTATCACTTATAAAAGGGAATATCCTATACTCATTTAATCACCCTTAAAATGACTTTTGGTTCAGGAATGACTTGCCCAAATACATTTTTTACATCACTAACCATGTACTAGAGAACATGTTTTGATCAATAAACCTATTAAGGAATGATTTAGGTGTAAACCTTAAGAGGTTGTCCGAAGAAGAGGTATTGTTCCAAACCAAGCATTTTGGTTTAATTTTGTATTCTACCAGCTCCAAATATTGTTCAAACATGTTGAAATAATGAATATATCATCTTTCATATACTGAGATATTATTATTCTAATTCAATTACCTATATCCATATCATTTTCCATCAAATGGGAAATAAAACTTCCATTCATGTGTATGGCAGAATACTACATCATATACAGATTTAATTCGCTTCCCATCACTACCACTAAAACTTATTTATAATGATGGATTTAAAATAAATATATTATATTCAAGAAATATTTATCATTTTTAGTAAATATATAATATAGTTTCTTACCATTCAAATCCATGAAAAATGACAATGACTATCATGCATACATGAGGATTATTGGTATATATAAGTTTATTGAATGAAATAATATGGTATTAACAACAAAATAATCATTCAATAAAGATAAAACAATAATTTAACTCATTACTTATTGTTCATTGAGGAATGAAAACCTTACATATGCGTACATACGAATTCCCATCTTTCATAACCATATTTCAACATTTTTTTTAAAAGTATAATATATTCATAAAATTGATAATTAATTAATTATTGTTTTTATTATTTTGATGATGGAATAATGACCTCTTTCACCATATTAATACTAACAAAGTAAACTTAGGTGTCAAATATTGTAAATACTTATGATGGATGGTTAATTTCTTATGTTATTGATTATAACATGGAAATAAAAGGGATAATAAAATTGAAAATGTCCCAAAGAAAGTATATAATTAACATAAGTTTATTATCTATAAATACAATGAACGTATGTGGTTATTAATACTCTATGTAAGGGACACATTACTTTAAAACCTTCATTTTAAATGTTTAAAAGATTTATTTTCTAAATATTTCACTTCCCTGTCCATATTGTTAAAAATAATTTAGTATATTTTATATGGACATAAATTAATTTTAAAGTAAATTTAATAGATCTTTCTTACACTTTTTTTGAAAGGGAATATTATATGGAATGTGTTGAATTTATTTATAAAAGGAAATAGGGATGTTCTATTTAAAATCTCATGATGCTAATGTTTTTTCCCACAACCATAACATTTATATGATGTTTATATTAATTTACATGATTTAATGTTTTCAAAAAACTGAAAAACTATTTACCTATATTCTGATATTTTAAATTTGAAAGTTAATTTTTGAGAGGAACAGGTATTTCAATACCTGAATGTTTTTTTATATGTGTTGAAAAGAGTTTTTAAGGGTTTTATGATTAAAAGGATCAAGTGTAATTTTTTTTATTCATGATTTGTTTCTTGAGAAGTATATATGATAAGAAGGTGATCTCGATAAATATTATAATATGGGTGAGCTTGATATATATAACTTGACCGGTGATCCTAATATTACTTATATGATGGGAGAGCCCAATACAACTTATACTATAGGTGAGTCCAATATAACATATACGATGGGTGATCCCCATTATAGATCCCCAATTAATTGAGTAATATTTCTTGTATTAAATGTTAATATGAAGGGAATTAATTGGTGTGGTTAATTATATGGATTTAACTAGGCTCTTTATATTTCTAATAAAGGTTATTAATATAATGTTATGAGTCACCTAAAATGGGTATCTATTTTATTTCTATGGGTTTTAATGGGTTTTACTGGAGAAATTTTGTTGATTATTTTCATGTGGATATGATTTATTTATTACAGTCAGATAAAATTTTGATAAATATAAACATTTCATAGGTTTTCGTTTTTTTCACTGGATAAATGTATTTCTTCTTTTTATGCCCCATACTGATCAATTTATTCTCATCACATGTTTTGAAAATATTTTTCCCATGGTTTAAGGATGTGTAAGAAAAAAATAATAATTCATGTTTAAATTCATGAATATTTGTCATGAAAATGAAACATGTTTCATTTTAAAAAAATGCATTATTTGAAAAATTAATACTAATTAGAAGTGTCCACTTTTTAATATATGGGTTTGTAATGAAATATTTAGTGCCAAATTTACCTAAAACCCTAAACTGTAAATATCCTCAAATCTTAGAGATTGAATTCATGACTTAAAACTAGATATTATATATATAAATTTTGGGTTGCTATAATAATTTTGGGTATAATTTCTATACTCTTACCTCATAGACTTTCATAGTTTGTCAGCGACCTCTATCATATTAAGAGAAATGCTTGTAGTTTGTGGCACACTATCTCAAGTGTCACTGGGGAGATCTTGGTCAGGGATGATAAAATTTTACGGGATTATTATTTCATGTGTCGAAGATTGGAAATTAATGTTTTTAACATTTATGATTTTCATGGAATTGTAATAATTTACATGATTTCAAGATGGGTAAAAGGGTTTTGTAACACTAAATATGAGAGAAAAATGTCATTATAATGTTCTAATCATTTTTTTAAAAAATATGTAACTTTTTATCATTAAGAAATATAAAGAATAGTAATAAAACATATTTTTCTCATATGTATTAATAGAAACAAATAAATAAAACATAACACATGTTCTATAATAATAAAAAAAAACAATTCTAAATTACAAATGTTATGCACTCTTGAATGTTTATAATAATGTTTCTAACAGAAAATCACAACATTAACTTATATAAAAAAATCTTATATCTGTTATATTTATTATATTTATTGTAATATATTTTATAATATTTCGAAAAATATTTTTCCCTTCATTATAATGAAAAATCATATCATACCTTAATAAAACCAATAAAAGAGTACAAAATAGACATCCCATAATTAAATTTATATTAAAATTATGTTAAGAAATACAGAAAATATTTTATGTTCAAAAAAAATAACTCCATATTTTATATTTTATAATTAAAAATTATCAAAATATTTAAAATTTAAATAATAAAACATGTGATTCATTTCCGAAAAAAATGTACATATAAAAAAATATATTTTTTTTAAAATAAAGAATCACATAATGCTTTTTAAAAGAGGAAATAATGGAAGAGATTACATATTTCAAACCCTTGGTTTTATATGAATTTTATAATTTAAATATTAAAAGGGCAATTTATAAAAAACAAAAAAATTTAACATAACAAATATTAGGGCATTAAAAATAGAAAAATTAAAATTTTTTCATGTTAAAAAAAGAAAGTAAAAGGATACATAAATTATTCCATGCTGAAACTTTTATGTGAAAATCAAATCAAAATATTATATAAAACATATTAAATGAGACAAAATAAATAGTTTTCCTTAAGTTAAAAATATAAAAATGGTTGAAAAATTAATGATAGAATATATATTTTATTTAAAATTTTCCTAGTTATAAAAAATTTATGTCTTTTTAATTTTCATAGGAATATACATTTGTTTTATTATTAAAACTCAATATATTTATAAAATATATGTTTGGACATTGATTTTATATGAATATTATAATTTAAAAATGAAAAAAAAAACATGTTTTGTTACAAAATTTAACAAAATATAACAAAAAATAACAAGATATCATATGTTTTATCAATAAAATTATATAAAATTTTAATATTTGATTGAATTTTTTTTAGTTTTTATAAAAAAAATCAATAAAAGGAATCATAATATACATATTATTTTCAAATTTATATAAAAAATTAATAAAAAATTGTAGTATAAAACATTAAAAAAACCAATAACATAAACAATGTTATTCTTCTAAAAAAATACTGATGCATAATTGTAAGAACATGTTTTAGTTTAATAATAACGTTAATAAACATTCATAAAATATGCATGGTTATAAAAAACTAACAAAAAATTACTTATAGAATATGTGTTCTTCCATTTATAACCATCACATAAAGGCATAACAGAAATAAAATTTAAAATTAATAGAGTAATTTGAATGAAAAATATAAAAAAAAATTTCTTAAGAAAGTGACACATTAATATATATATCATGAAAAAAGAAACACAATAATATACAAAAAACATATGTTTCTCTATACGAAATATTATAAAAACACAACATAATAATGTTAAAAAATTTACACTGACACAAATTACTATTAAAAAATAGAAAACACATTTATGTGAAATACATCAGATAATATTTATTCATTTTATATAGATACATTTATTTTCAATTTTTAAATTTATAAAATGATATGTGTTTTTGTCATTTCTAGTATTAAAGAAAAAAAATTTAATTTTTACTCCATATAATATTTCAATTTTAAATTATAATGGCTTGATTAATAAAAGTTTTTCTTTAAGAATAAAGATTTATATATACATTTTTTCATTAACTAATACATGTGTCATGATTAAATAAATATTCATTTTCCATTTACAGAATAAATAACAAATTATTGATTAATTAAATAAAAAAATAAATAAAAATGATAAAATAAACACTATTCAAATTTTTTATTATAGAAAGGGGCACATAAAATATAAACAATCACCATAGCTTCGAAACATAAGTTTATTGTAATAAAAAAATATAACTAGAAATATGAAATTTATTATCTTCTGATCTCTAATTAATAGTATAGTTATAAGTCACAAGAAAATGGTATTATTAGTAAAGATGTAAAAAAATGATAAATGAAATTTAATTCCATGAGAGAAATTACTAGGAATGAGAATTGTGATTATGTGATTAAAATTGAGAAATTTTTTAAGAAGGAATGTGAGTAATATAGATATTATATGACCGTTAAATGGGGATATAATAGTTACTTAATTAATCGGCATATAATTAATACGTGAAAATTGAAGGAAATCTATATATGACCATTAAAATACATGATAACCATTGTATATAATAGAAACTAGGTTCATAAATATGTTTTATGAATCCATGAAATACAATGGGTTGTTATGTGTACTCAAAATATTACTTGTTTCTTTTAATGGTTTTATAATGTCCCTATCTCTGGATACATTATTTTAAAGTCACTTAAATGTTTTTATATAATAATTATTTTTCTAAAAAAAATTATATAAATTTTCATAAATAATATTTCATATTTTGAATCAAAATGTCAAAATTAAGTAAGGATGAAGTTTTTTAAAATATCTATTAATAATAAATTGTTAATGTTATGAATTGTATGATGTGATAATTATATAAAAAACATCCTAAATGATGATGTAATAATATAGATTCCACATAAATAGATAGAATATTATTATTATTCCTATAAGTAAATAGTATTATTGGTATTTATTCATAATAATTTATTATTTAATTTTTTATATTAAAATACTATCCTCTTACATATAAAAACGCTCATTTATCAACCCCATTATTCTTATAAAATTTTCATATTTCTAATGAGATTCCTCTCTATAAACCTATCTCCCAATTATTTATCCATTTTGGATAATTATTTAAGGGACTATGTATAATTCCTTAACATAGATACTGTAAATTTTATTTAATTCTTGATTTCATATAGCCTCAAGAACATATCCTTGTTTAATAAGACAAATAACTAGGGTTAAGAATTTATATAAATACATAGGGGTGATTTTCACTCAATTCACTCAATTCCTTATATGAGGATGTCATCAAGATATTGTATGAAGAGCCTGTATATCATATTTATCTAAACTGTCTCAAATAAAATTATATTCACCTAGTTATTCTTAATGAGTACACAAACCACATTATTTCACTACCTCTTAGGGGGTATATATTCCTTAATAATATAATTTAAAAAAACTATCCAATACCTGTGCACATCCCACGTAAATATAAAAAGAACCAAATAAATATACAAAATATGTTACAAAAACACATCATATGAATATCATATATATATATATATACACACATATATATCCAAAATATATAAAAGGTTCCTAAATGACCATACATGTTTTACAAAAAGTATATAAATTCCTCAATAGGTTGTGTAGAAAGTCATCATCATACATCACTTCCTTCATATTCCCAATTGAGTGGGTATGGACTATCATTAAGAAACAAGGATGTTTTTCCTTTAACCATATTAGGGAAAAAATGTATATATTCATGATAATTGTATTCATGTAAGGGGTGAGTAAAATAAACACACAATTGGATTTTTTGAGTGGAAGTAAATAATTTTTCTGCTTTTGAAACCCATGTGAGATCAATTGATTAATATTAAATGAAACTTTCCACCCCAAGGAACTACATATCCTTAAATTTATTTTTTAAAATAAATATGTCTTATAGTTGAGATAAATTTTGTTTGAATAAATAATGCATACATAACTAAATTATGGAACAACAATAGGTTTACTAAAGCTAACCCCATTCTAAAATTTAACTAATTGAACACATAAGAAACCATAATATTTTAAACTAGAAGAAACCCTCATGAATTATAATAATTACCACCAAACCCCATAATCAAGTCATCACTTAATGATAATAATTATAAAAAATACCTTACATAAACCCAAAGATCCACCACACTTAAGAAATAAAATAGTGAAGCTCTTTATTGTTCCGTCATCCTAATAAAAATATTAAACCACATGGTGTTTTTTTAAAGAAATTATAAATTATTGGGTACTTGGATACTATAGTTAATAGGGGGTTCACATATTTATATGAAATTGAATCAATGAATGTTTTTATTTTTTTCTCTACCGTTGAAAATACATTGTCAACTATTGAAGCGAGTATCTTGAATATTATTTTCTCATTAGCATAACTTCATGAAACACTGCCATAGAGTGTATAATGAGTTTTCGTGGTTTACGACACAAAATGAATGACTAGATCACCGAAATTATTTATATAAAATGATATCACAATATCCATTAATCATTATGGAATAAAATGCGAAGGGTTTATCCTTGAACTTATGTTTTATAAAACATTTCTCCCAATTTATGAAATGTTCTTCAGTATAATCATCCAAATAATATTCAATGTTATAGTAACAATAATTTTCAACCACTAATAATAGACTGCAATTTTCTATAGTTTAGTACCAACTCATCTTCTCTTATTTACACAATGTTTTTATAATTGAACAATGAGTGGAAAAAATCATAAATAATGAAACACATCCTTATTTTTTTATCTTTGAAACTTTGATTAAATATAAATATATTATCTTTATTTAACAAAAATAACATTAGAAAATCAATTCATACACCAAAACCGCCTTCATTATCCTCAAGAGTATACCAAATATTGGCATCAAATTGTCAAAAATTATATATATGATATGATGATGATCATATAAACTTAATTGTTTTCTTAATTTTAGTTGTATTCCTATTCATCTGTTATGAACTACTAATTTCATAAAACACTTATATATAAACATTCTGTAGACACCTTGTTGAGCAGACACACTCCTACATTAATTGGAAAGGTGAATTAGAAATTCCTTGGACTAACTTTTTCATTCATCTTCTATTGATTTTATATTAGTCATTAGATCTTTCCAAACCACTTTATCACCGTAGTTATATTTTATGGATGAGTGGTATTGACTTTGAGTATTCCTTGATTCATCTACAAGATGACATCATCAAAACACTAAAAACAACACTTTTATAGAAACTGAGGTGAGGTCAAGTTCATTATGGCCTGACCATCTCAATCGTGAGGAATTCATGAATCTTACATCACAATCATGTAGATACTAATACAGCTATCTTCTAATTACTCTTAATATCACATTAATCTATTGTATTTGTTATCAATAAGTGGAGATTTTATTTTAGAGATAATTTGTCAATATGTATGTGTTGTATAAATATGAGATTTATGAAATTTCTCTTCCCATGTTAGAAGGGAAAGGGGAAAACTATTATATTATTAATATCATGGATAAAAATATTCAAGTACTAGCAACACATGTGATTATTATTATTGATATGAGCAGTATAATAAAAAACTAGTACTGATTATGTGTCAGTGTTATCTACACTATTTAAGAGAATTTATAGGCATTCATCAAGTGAATATATTTCAATTTTCTAGAAGAAATTCTATTCTATAAAATGATACTAGAAAATGTAAATAATATTTATCCATGAATCCCAGAACTTGAAAATAGATGTTTCAGTGTATTGAGATCCTTTGGATGAGGTTTTAAGATGTTTTAAAGTTATTGAGAATCCCTTGAGGTGATTTGAGGATGTCCTACTTATATTTAATTGAACACTGGGTCTCATAAGGTTGAGGTAGAGTTTCTCATAAGGCTTATATAAGCTTCTTATAGGGTTTATACAAGATGATCATAAGGTTAATACAAGCTACATGTATGTTTTATACAAGGGGATCATAAGGTTTGTATGAACCATCTGCAGAAAGGAAATGTTGTGTAGGGTGAATTCATAAGGTTGAAATTTCCATTATAGGGTATAACCACTTGTGAAATTATTAGGATTTGTGGTCTTTTTTGGATTTATCTATAGAACTCTATGAAGAAGAGGGATTACAAAATTTTTAAATATTATGTATTCAATGTGGACTTTTCGAATAAACATCATAATAAATATTTTGATAAATGGTTAATAAATTTAGTTTATGTTTTTTCTCTACTATTCCTAGTTTTAAATATGGAAATAATTTTAGGAATCATGCTTGGAGATGGATATTTTAGGGGAGTATTATTTACTGCATAGAGTAGATCCATTTGGAAATAATTAATTGATCCATACATGATTGTAATGATTTAAAATGATTTTATTAACATTAATTTTGCAGAAAACTAAAGCAGAGATTTTGTAAATATATTAGGAATAATGAAAGAAGAATTAATATTAAGGAATACCATGACTTTAATTGGAAATGGGTTTTATAAGGACATAAATTTGGAATACAATTAAAAAATTAAAAAAATGAGATTGTTATTTCATTCAATGTTAATGGAGTTTCCCTAATTCCATTTAGGATTTTTTTTTTCAAAATTATATTTTCTGAATATAAAATATGTTTTTAATGTAGGAATTAGTGGTGTGAAACCTTCAAAAGTAAAAATATGCTATAAAAATATTTATGTAAAATAATATAATTTGTGAGAAATTTTTTATTTATTCCATAAGAACATCTGTTACTTATCAAATGTAATGAATATAATGTATCCATATGTGCACTTATGCGTTAAAGAAGAATAAGAAGATTCCCCTGACATAACTATATTGTAGAAGCATATTAAGAATAGGGGAGATATATATTGCTATTATTTTTATCATATTCTTATCAAGACACTTTGAGGAATAATAAAGAATGTTTCATATGGGTAGAGATATAATATAATCAATTTGATTGTGGTAAATTGAAAGGAAAACATTAATGTAATGTTTTTTGTGATATATTTGTAGTTGAGGACCTGTTTCATTGTTTAAGGTGGGTCCCTTAATGAATAAGTTATTACAGTTAAAAAAACACTATTGCTACCAACCAGAGGCTAAGGAGCTCTGTGAAGTTATTTATTTCCGCAAAACATACAGAATAACACTGAAATTATATTTCATGATACTTGTGTAATATAATGTAAAATATTTTTAGGATCCAAGGATTACCACTTCCCTAATTAATTTGAAATAAATCTTCTATATTGGGTGATTAAACTAGGTCTTACAGCTCAACCCGAACCTACCAAGGAGAATTCTTTTCTGGAAAAACCTTGTAAATATTTTTGTGGCGTTATTCTTGTACTATTATAAATTTCTATAATATATATGTTTGGAGGGAACATTCATTGATCCATAATTATCAATAAAAATGATGTTTTTAGTGTCAATAATGTAACAACCCGAGATTTTATGAAAAATATTCTTTTTAATTTTATTAATGTCTTGTGTTGTACGCCACACCAAAAGGAGCTTTCACAACACACATCCTTGACTTGCCTTGCATTACACGCAATCGCGACCTTCCTCGATAGCATGTGTAGTACGTAATACTGAGTTTCACTAAACAACGATATGCTATTAAAATATTATTAAAACTATCTGTTAAGAATAGTAATAACCACCTTTTAAAATTTTAGAAATTTTAGCTCTCAAAATGGACTTCATTTTTGGATTCGGAGTATCGAATTTAACCTAAGGTGAAATTTTGGTACTTTTCGGATGACTTTCATATTTTGATGAATAGTGAAAATTACTAAATTATAATTAAAAACAACTTTTTTAATCGAAATAATTAATAGTGATAAATTATTAATTTGAGTGGTTTTAAAGTATATTTAGAATATATTTTTACAATTCTATACAATGTTGGTCATTGGATGTAATTTCACATTTACAACAGACATAAACACGTGTTAATCTTTTGATAGTTATTATCTCTTAAAAACACGCTATTTGTTGTGATAGTGGAAATTAATTATAAAATTAATTAATGAAAATTATATGTTGGAAATTTTGTAAAATAGAAATCATTTTTGAATTCGGAATATCAATTATAGCTTAGGGTGAAATTTTGGCATTTTTATGAAAAACTTCAATTTTTGATGAATAGTGAAACTACTAAGTGGTAGTTAAAAAAATTAATTTTTTCAGAAATCATAATTTTACCGCTTTTGTGAATGGAATTTCAAAAATACAAGAGACACAGTTTATGTCAGTAAGTAAAATGTGGTTCAATGAGATGAAAATAATTTTCTGGTGAATAGTAACTTTTTACTTTTATTTTCCACGGTTAAAAGTAAATAGGGTAATTAAGGGTAAAAATGATATTAATATTACCCTAACACATGTCCTAATCCTATTGGACAAGTGTATTTCGACCAAAAACAAACTTAGTAATAAAATATTACCATTTAGGCCCACTTGAATTAGATTAGGACATTTATTATTATTTAATTCAAAGAAGAGTTAAAAGAGTTAAAATCAATGTTTATTTACTAAAACATTTTTAATACAGGGTTATACATAATATAATTTCGACTATAAATATTAATTATAAATATAAAAATATTTCCTACATAATGGTGTTTTATTTGTAATTTTTATACTTTAAATAATTTAATATATTTATGACACAACGATGATGCAGTAATTACCTTTTTAAGAAAATATTAACATAATTGATTCTATAAATGCCCAAATAATTGTATTTTGAGACTTTTTATTACTTACACTAATTTTATAGGTTAATATGACATGTTATTGTTGATTTAAGTAACTTGTTTCAAACTTATCATTCTGTTAGAAATTTCATAAAAATCATGTACCAAATAGTGTCAAAATTGACATAAATTAGTTTTTAAAACAAATATTATATTATTAATTGTTATTTAATTCTTAAAAATCTAAGGTTCGGCCAAATGACTTAGATAAGGATAGATATATTAATAATAAACAACTTGGGGTTCTTTTGGCTTGATATAGTAAGTTTATTAACCATATAGTGTAAGAAAACAAAAAGACACGGTAAAAGTTAAATTATTTAACTTAGAGTTAAATCTAATTGATAAGGTTAAAACAATAACCTAAACTTGTCTAAATCCTATTGGATGATAGGCTTTCGACCCATACCAACTTTATCTTCGAAATAAGACCATTTTAAACCATTATAAACCGAATTTGACCTTAATATAAAATATTATTTTGAGATTTTCCTAAGATGCCCCTCTCCTCCCTTATAAAAGGGGACCTCCTCCCTCTCTTCCTCACACAACTTTGAGCCTTAAAGATCGGCCAAACCCTGCCAAATTCTCCTCTCCACTTCCCTAGAAACATCCTATAGGTTCTTTTCTTCCTCAAAGACCAATTTTAGTGCCCTAAAAGAAGGTCTCAAAGAAGCACTTCAAAGAAGAGGTAATGTCTGTTACCGATTCATTCATCTTTATTTCTTCTTCCACTTCTTCTTATTTAGTTGTTTCATTATGAAGTAATAACATCAGTATCACTCATATACTGATATGTTATTATAAGTATGAAACAACCCTATTTCACCATCTATCCATCCTACGGAAAAAGAAATCACCGCGCGTGCGTACGTACGGAATACCGTCTCCACGCCGTGGTGTAATCTATTTTTCATCACCACCTTAATTGGATGGGTATAATGGTGTAATGAGTAACTATATATGATTATTATAAAGTGATATTGATACTGAAATAGTATACATACACTTCAACACAATTCCACGACCATGGGAACGATATCATCGCTCGTGCGTACGTACGGACTACCGTCTCCACGACGCGATGAGATTCATTCTCAATGATTAACCATTCATGAATGATTATAAAGTATATATAATAAGTACTAATGAAATATATGACCTAATAATGATACTGGAATTATTTATATTTATATGTATGTCATCTACTTAATTCCATTCAATTTAATATGGAAACGAAAACAGCGTTCATGCGTACGTACGGACTACCGTCTCCATGAACGATGTATTTCTTTCCATTTACTGATTTATTATATATATGTATATTCTGAATATATATATATATATAAATCATGTTTTATATTCTGGAATTAAGTAATCATGATCTATGTAATCATATGAATAATTACAAGTCAAAACACGGACGACAAATGAAACAATTTTACCCAAAACGCTCTTTAACATGGAATTTACAAAAGAACGGGTAATATAAAGTCATAAGTGAACAATATATGATATCATAACAATGAATATGATTCTGTAATAAGTCAATGACATTATTTAAATCATTATACAGGAGGTTCGGACACGTACAAAGCAAGTCGGACCTAAGGTAAGGGAAATATCACAATCTCATTTTTATCCGATATTGTTTATACTTTGATATTTACAGGGGTGTATTTTATCATCAAAATCCATGTTTCCTCAATATGTAATATTATTTCTATCCACCTACAATTGTTTAAATCCAATTTTACCCTTCGGTGAGTTTTTAGTAAAAGATATGAAAGGAAACTTTTATCGTTTTTCATACGAGGTACTTTTTTGACTTTTCCGACAAAAGTACGGGAAGAATTTTTTTTAACTTATACGGCATGAATGGATTTTTAAAACATTATTTCCAAGAAGCTTCATTTACAAGTTTTAAAGTATATTTTTAATCAACTTCTTTTATTTTAAAGTCGTATGACATGTTATGAAAGGAAAAATGTTTTTGAAGAAGAAAGGATATTTTCCTCAAGAATGGAGTTCAAGTGTTTTATCAAAATTATTTTCCATCTAAGATAATAAGAGTTTTTTTATCCCTATTATTACATTTATTTGATCATGTTGTGAGGGAATTATTTTTATGAATTCCTTTATCTTATATGAATTGATTTATGATGTCATGATGTTTAAGATTCCCATTTGTATTACATGGGTTATGCAATGATGTATGATTTATGATTTTGTGGAACACATAAGAATGGTATCATTATGAGATGGGTGGGACCTATATCTCCCTCCAATGCATTGGGTAATGATTTTATATCTCATGAGATAGACATTGCTGGAACGGTAGGTTATACCGGTTCAGTGAAACAGGACTGGAACGAGGGTGACTCGGTTCAGAAAGTGACTTTGTCCACTAAGATAGTCTTGGAAATGAGTTTTGACTAACAAGAAATGATTCTCTATGATTATGTGTGTATTCCACAAAGTTTCATGTTTTAAGTTATGATTATTGTGATTACATTTCACTGCCATGAATTATCCCATGTTATGAAATTATTATCTCTTTTGCAGGTTATGATTTCCAAAAGTTATGTGATTGAGTATACGATGAGATTTATATTTCTTTTGTTTACCCTTACTGAGCATTTGAGCTCACCATTTTATGTTTTCTTTTCCTCAGGATATAAAGAAAGGTTTTAGGTATAAAAAAAGAGGAAGATATTTATGGGAGATGTTGAAGATCTTTCACCACGATTAGAAGATTATATTCCGAGTTTCTAAAGACACTAAACTATTACGGTCCTTGTGTGTGTGTTCTTGTTATGTACTAAGTATTCCGAAAAAGTAATGTAATGTTCATGTACGTCATGCTTCGGGTCTCCACAGTTGGTATCAGAGGAAAGGCTTAGTCATCCTTTGGAAACTAGGATGCGAAAACGTTAGTGAGATCCCTAGAGATATTTCTAAGGTATGTCTAGGGATGTCCCTAAGGTTAAGTATATGTATAGGTTATAGTACTAGAACTACGCTAACGATCATAGAATTAAACCTAAGATGTTAGATATTGAAGGTACTCCCCCTTTATTATGTTGTTTTCCCTAGAATGATTTTTGCCTCTCACACTATTCTTTTTGGGTTTTAGATGATGGCTGGAACCCGAAGGAACCGTGTTGATCAATGCAATGGACAATGCAATGATTGTCCTCCTGAACAAACAAATGTTATGGGAGATGGAGTGCAAAATCTTATTGCTATCCTTACACAAGCTATGAATCATTCTGGACTTCCAAATGAGCAGAGAAGGGAACAATATTCTATTGAGTCCTTCATGAGGAAACGTCCACCTTCTTTCAGTGGGACTTCTGATCCACTTGTTTCTGAACAATGGATCAGTACCACTGAAAAGATATTTTCAGTTATTCAATGTTCTGAACATGATAAAGTCATCTTAGCAGTATATCGTTTGGAAGGTGAATCTGATCAATGGTGGAATCTTATCAAGAATACGAGTCCAAGAGATGAAATTGAGTCCATGGAATGGGACGAGTTCAAGAACTTGTTTTTCAGTAAGTACTTCCCTCGTATTCTTCGAACAAAGATGGAAAAAGGAGTTTCTTGAGCTGAAGCAGAAGGATAATGAATCTGTTGGTATATACGAAGCAAATTTTACAAGACTTGCAAGGTATGCATCTGGCATTATCATCCAACCTGAAAGTAAAGTTGTTCGATTTTTCAGTGGCTTAAAACCAAGTCTTCGAAGGGAATTAGCTATAAGAGACTTCAGTAGCTATGAAGAAATTGTGCGTTGTGCTATCAAGGTAGAAATGGAAGTTGGTGTTACATATCCATCTCATGGTTTTGACAAGAAATGAAATATGGACTTCAAGGAGAAATCTCAGAATAATGGTGAAAAGAATATGAATGTTTCCTTATGCACAAAGTTTGGAAAGAATCTTGGTGGAGATTGTCTTAAAGGGACTAGAAAATGTTGTATGTGTTGAAAAGAAGGTCATCGAGCAGCTGAGTGTCGAAGTAATGGAAAAAGGGATTCTAATGATGTGAATAAAGCAAACACTGCAGAGAATGCACAACCAACACTTCAATGCTTCAAGTGCAAGGAAATGGGGCATTATGCTAATAAATTCCCTAATCCAAGGGTTAGTGATGATCGACATGAGCAACCGCTTAAGGCAAAGGACAAAGGGAAGTCACATGCGATCACTATTGGCAATGTTGAATATGATAACGATGTGGTGGAATGATTAAGTGTTTATGTAATGGGATTCCAAAATAATTTTGTATCATGGAGTATTGGAATATTTATGTATTGGTCTAATGTGGTATTCAAAGTGATTGAGATATTATGCACATAATGAAGGGAAAATGAGAAAATGAAATGTTTAACAGTATTCATGACCTCATGATTGATATAAGGACTAAGTGATATCATGGTTTGAGTATATAGAATTTTGAGGATTTTGGTATGTGGAAAGTGTTAACTTTTAACTGTATTCATGTTTTCACTATGGTTCAATGGGTATTCAAGAGAATACATGATTAAGGACTTTGAATGTTTAGAATGTGACCAACAAAACATATCTTATGTTATATGGGGATCAACTATGGTATTAAATCTCTGGTAATCGTTTTCACTATGTTATGAGAGTGGACTGCAGTATTATGGATATGCCTAAAGATTGGAATGGATTATGTTGGAAATAAGTTAGTATTGTTTAAGGATAGAAGTTTTTTCGATATTATTGATGGGATGTTATAGTAATATAGTTTTAGAAAAAGGACAACCTGCAGGACGGGCGACAGCCCATCGCGTCGGACAAGGCTGTGGGAATCGAACCCACA
Organism: Viscum album; assembly: GCA_963277665.1. Classification (NCBI taxonomy): domain Eukaryota; kingdom Viridiplantae; phylum Streptophyta; class Magnoliopsida; order Santalales; family Viscaceae; genus Viscum; species Viscum album. The sequence continues at coordinate 460,575,774 of OY728126.1, forward strand.
ACCGAAGTGCGACTGGCCTTTATCGCCTACCACTGGCCTACAGGAAGTCCCTGTTTAGTAGAAACTAGTTTTATTATATTAAGCAGTATGATATATTATGTATAAGTCCATTTTAGGAACCATATATGATTAATCTCACTATAGAATGACTTATGTATATTTAATAACTTTTGCTAACCTTTTGTTTGAAATAGATGGAATGACCCATCATATCACATGATCTGCTAATTCTTCACGAATAACAAATTCAACTTCATTTCTTTATGATATGAAGTAGAAATTGTTCAATTCACGAACAACAGTGAGATTGTACCAAAATCATGTAAGTATTTCTTTTAATTTATCAACTTTAGGGAAATGATCTTGAAAACCAAAAATGTTGTCCTAGTAATCTTATATCTGATGAATCAGATGGTACCTTAGATCGTCACAAATTTATGGCTTTGTGATTGCTGGCTTTTCCATAGCCATGGTCTCTACTACTCTCCATCAGAACATGATGGTTAGATTTCTCTTCCATATCCATATTTTCACCTATGTGGAAACCCAGTGATTAGTTTATTTGGGTAACCGTTACGTTTCATACTTTTGTTTTTAAAGATTGGTTTTGGTATTCCCTTTTTACGATGTGGGTTTCTATTAATGAAAATTTTGAATAGTAAACCATTTATAACCCCGACGAATTTCGAGGGCGAAATTCATTTTAAGGGGGGTAGAATGTAATAGCCTGAGATTTTATGAAAAATATTCTTTTTAATTTTATTATTTTCTTGTGTCGTACGCTACACCAAAAGGAGCTTACACAACACACATCCTTGACTTGCCTTGCATTACACGCAATCGCGACCTTCCTCAATAGCGTGTGTAGTACGTAATACTGAGTTTCACTAAACAACGATATGCTATTAAAATATTATTAAAACTAGCCGTTAAGAATAGTAATAACCACCTTTTAAAATTTTAGAAATTTTAGCTCTCAAAATGGACTTCGTTTTTGGATTCAGAGTATCTACTTTAGCCTAAGGTGAAATTTTGGTACTTTTCGGATAACTTTCATATTTTGATGAATACTGAAAATTACTAAATTATAATTAAAAACAAATTTTTTAATCGAAATAATTAATAGTGATAAATTATTAATTTGAGTGGTTTTAAAGTATATTTAGAATATATTTTTACAATTCAATACAATGTTGGTCATTGGATGTAATTTCACATTTACACCAGACATAAACAAGTGTTAATCTTTTGATAGTTATTATCTCTTAAAAACACGCTATTCGTTGTGACAGTAGAAATTAATTATAAAATTAAATAATTCAACTTATATGTTGGGAATTTTGTAAAATAGAAATCATTTTTGAATTCGGAATATCAATTATAGCTTAGGGTGAAATTTTGGCATTTTTCTGAAAAACTTCAATTTATGATGAATAGTGAAACTACTATGTGGTAGTTAAAAAAATTAATTTTCTCATAAATTTTAATTTTACCGCTTCTGTGAATGAAATTTCAAAAATTCGAGACACACGGTTGATGTCAGTAAGTAAAATGTGGTTCAATGAGATGAAAATAATTTTTGGTGAATAGTAACTTTTTACTTTTATTTACCACAGTTGAAAGTAAATAGGGTAATTAAGGGTAAAAATGATATTAATATTACCATAACACATGTCCTAATCCTATTGGACAAGTGTATTTCGACCAAAAACAAACTTAGCAATAAAATATGACCATTTAGGCCCACTTGAATTAGATTAGGACATTTATTATTATTTAATTCAAAGAAGAGTTAAAAGAGTTAAAATCAATGTTTATTTACGAAAACATTTTTAATATAGGGTTGTACATAATATAATTTCGACTATAAATATTCATTAGAAAGATAAAACGATTTCCTACATAATGGTGTTTTATTTGTAATTTTTATACTTTAAATAATTTAATTTATTTATGACACAACGATGATGCAGTAATTACCTTTTTAAGAAAATATTAACATAATTGATGTTATAAATGCCCAAATAAATGTATTTTGAGACTTTTCATGACTTACACTAATTTTATAGGTTAGTATGACATGTTAATGTTGATTTAAGTAACTTGGTTCAAACTTATCATTCTGTTAGAAATTTCATAAAAATCATGTACCAAATAGTGTCAAAATTGACATAAATTAGTTTTTAAAAGAAATATTATATTATTAATTGTTATTTAATTCATAAAAATATAAGGTTCGGCAAAATGACTTAGATAAGGATATATATATTAATAATAAACAACTTGGGGTTCGTTTTGCTTGATATAGTAAGTTTATTAACCATATAGTGTAAGAAAACAAAAAGACACGGTAAAAGTTAAATTATTTAACTTAGAGTTAAATCTAATTGATAAGGTTAAAATAATAACCTAAACTTGTATAAATCCAATTGGATGAGATGATTTCGACCCCTCCCTACTTTATCTTCGAAATAAGACCATTTGGAACCATTATAAACCGAACTTGACCTTAATATAAAATAATATTTTGAGATTTTCCTAAGATACCCGTCTCCTCCCTTATAAAAGGGCACCTCCTCCCTCTCTTCCTCACACAACTTTGATCCATAAAGATCGGAAAACCCCTACCAAATTCTCCTCTCCACTTCCCTATCAACATCCTAGAGGTTCTGTTCTTCCTCAAAGACCAATTTTAGTGCCCTAAAAGAAGGTCTCAAAGAAGCACTTCAAAGAAGAGGTAATGTCCATTACCGATTCTTTCATCTTTATTTCTTCTTCCACTTCTTCTTATTTAGTTGTTTCATTATGAAGTAATAACATCAGTATCACTCATATAATGATATGTTATTATATGTATGAAACAACCCTATTTCACCATCTATCCATCCTACGGAAAAAGAAATCACCGAGCATGCGTACGTACGGAATACCGTCTCCACGCCGTGGTGTAATCTATTTTACGTCACCACCTTAATTGGATGGGTATAATGGTGTAATGAGTAACTATATATGATTATTATAAAGTGATATTGATACTGAAATAGTATACATACACTTCAACACAATTCCACGACCATGGGAACGATATCATCGCTCGTGCGTACGTACGGACTACCGTCTCCACGACGCGATGAGATTCATTCTCAATGATTAACCATTCATGAATGATTATAAAGTATATATAATAAGTACTAATAAAATATATGACCTAATAATGATACTGGAATTATTTATATTTATATGTATGTCATCTACTTAATTCCATTCAATTCAATAAGGAAATGAAAACAGCGTTCATGCGTACGTACGGACTACCGTCTCCATGAACGGTGTATTTCTTTCCATTTACTGATTTATTATATATATGTATATTATGAATATATATATATATATAAATCATGTTTTATATTCTGGAATTAAGTAATCATGATCTAAGTAATCATATGAATAATTACAAGTCAAAACACGGACGACAAATGAAACAATTTTACCCAAAACGCTCTTTAACATGGAATTTACAAAAGAACGGGTAATATAAAGTCATAAGTGAACCATATATGATATAATAACAATTAATATGATTCTGTAATAAGTCAATGACATTATTTAAATCATTATACAGGAGGTTCGGATGCGTACAAAGCAAGTCGGACCTAAGGTAAGGGAAATATCACAATCTCATTTTTATCCGAGATTGTTTATACTTTGATATTTAATGGGGTGTATTTTATCATCCACATCCATGTTTCATCAATATTTAATATTATTTCCATCCACCTACAATTTTTTAAATCCAATTTTACCCTTCGGTGAGTTTTTAGTAAAAGATATGAAAGGAATCTTTTGTAATTTTTTATACGAGGTACTTTTTTGACTTTTCTGACAAAAGTATGGGTAGAATGTTTTTTAACTTATACGGCATGAATGGATTTTTAAAACATTATTTCCAAGAAGCTTCCTTTACAAGTTTTCAAGTTTATTTTTAATCAACTTCTTTTATTTCAAAGTCGTATGACATGTTATGAAAGGAAAAAAAATTTGAAGAAGAAAGGATATTTTCCTCAAGAATGGAGTCCAAGTGTTTTATCAAAATTATTTTCCATATAAGATAATAAAGGGTTTTGTTTTTATCCCTATTATTACATTGATTTGATCATGTTGTGATGGAATTATTTTTATGAATTCCTTTATCATATATGAATTGATTTATGATGTCATGATGTTTAAGATTCCAATTTGTATTACATGGGTTATGCAATGATGTATGATTTATGATTTTGTGGCACACATAAGAATGGTATCATTATGAGATGGGTGGGACCTATATCTCCCTCCAATGCATTGGGTAAAGATTTTATATCTCATGAGATAGACATGGTTGGAACAGTAGGTTATACCGGTTCAGTGAAACAGGACTGGAACGAGGGTGACTCGGTTCAGAAAGGGACTTTGTCCACTAAGATAGTCTTGGCGATGAGTCTTGACTAACATGAAATGATTATCTTTGATTATGTGTGTATGCCACAAAGTTTCATGTTTTATGTTATGATTATTGTGATTACATTTCACTGCCATGATTTATCCCATGTTATGAAATTATGATCTCTTTTGCAGGTTAAGATTTCCAAAAGTTATGTGCTTGAGTATACGATGAGATTTATATTTCTTTTGTTTACCCTTACTGAGCATTTGAGCTCACCCTTTTATGTTTTCTTTTCCCTAGGATATAAAGAAAGGTTTTAGATATTAAAAAAAGAGGAAGATCTTTATGGGAGATGTTGAAGATCTTTCACCATGATTAGAAGATTATATTCCGAGTTTCCAAAGACACTAAACTATTACGGTCCTTGTGTGTGTGTTTTTGTTATGTACTAAGTATTCCGCAAAAGTAATGTAATGTTCATGTACGTCAAGCTTCAGGTCTCTACAAATAAGGTATAATTTATAAATAAAGTAAAACTCAATAAAAGTAGGGTACACTGATTCACCCCCAACCACCTTGCATCTCTTCATGACCACTAGAAGTACATGTGTCGTCAATTCTTACATTTTATGCATCTTATTGAATCTAAATTTTTCATTTTTTTTAATATTTTATATAATGTGTATATTTTGAAAAATATTTATGCTGATTTAGATAAATAGAAATTATGTTCTATCAAATAGTGATAATACGTAGTTCTTAGTAAAGAATCCAATGAATATGATGAAAAAAGCTAGAATGATGAAAAGTAATGTTTTAATGGGATCAAGGATCTACCATAATATAAAAATGTTCACAGTGGTGAGATTATTTCTATCAAATCCACTCAATGTGATCCTTTTGGAGATACTATTCCAAGCTATAGATAGTGTGAAGAAGATCAGTTTATCAAAAATATTAAAAAAGTACTCTCAAATTTAGTTGTATGTCAAGGATATACCAATTAATGTTTTCATGTGTATGATTGGTTCTGTTAAGGGACTTCTTGATGAAAAATAAAATTTATAAGAAGAAGCAAATGATATAGAGGATGCACCTAAAAGAAAATTCAAAAAGTGTAATTCTACGAAATATTTTATAGAAGAAAAGGAGTAATCATTATTAATTTATTATGAATATAATTATTAGATTTTGAAAAAAATGAAAAGAAGTTACTATAAGAAACATGTAATAGATATTTTAATTGAAGATGTGATCAATGCATTGATGAAATTATATAAAACCTCAACTAATTCTAAAGATGATCAATTTTTGTATAAAATAATAATAAAAGATCTCAAATATATTTAAAATAATTAATTAATATATCATAAAGATAAAATAAAAATATGTATGTATAAATGATAAAAAAATATTAAGATCATTTTGGTATGATAATAAATTTCTCAATAATAAGCCTACAGAGTTTAATTAAAATATTTAAGATTTAAATCCAACATAAGCATCAATTTGTAAAGTCATTTAGAAAAAATATGAAACCCACTAGCTAATTAAGGTAATCAGATCCCATAAAAATACCAATTAATGTTGAAAAATATATTTAAGATCATCTAAAGAAGAATCTGTATCATGATTCTCGAGAAGGAAACCCCTAATATAGAAACTAGTTTTTAGTAATGTTGTTATATTTATTATTGTTGATTGAAGCCTAAAATATGGAAAAATTTGGGTGTGTAATTTTTTCTAAATACCATCATATATTCCAATGGGGATATAGGAATATCCAAGGAATGGAACCCCAATAAAGGATCTCAAAGGGGTGGTGTTAATTTCCAAAAAATAGTAAGGTGTCGGGAATATACGATTACCATCTTTCAAGTACTTCATGACCCACATTTCAATAAACCCTTTATTGGGACTTAGTTCAGGTTCATTTGAGAGAGTTTTTGAATTTTTTTGGTGTTTTTTGGGGTGGTTTTGATTTGGTGCATAGTTATGGAAAGCCTAGTTGTTTGGACATGGAAAGTGTGCTCCATGGAATAAGGCACAAGAGGGTGGTTCACAGTGAGTTCCAACCATGTGACCTCCCCTTCTAACTATGAAGAATTGGATACTAGTGATTCTCATGTTAGAAAATGGTTTTTAGTGGATCTTAGAGTTTTCTCACAATTTGGTTAGTTGTACATCTAAATTGTAAATATATTCCACAATACTAGTGGGGGCATATTGTTATTGCGTAGTTAGTACTAACCATGTAGACTGACCAAGGAAACCATTAAAATGGGTTTTTAATCCCCTAAAATTTCTAATTAATGTCCCAGGATACCCTTTTTATACACTAAACACCTCTCACCAAGCCCTAATCTGACCCTTTGTATTTTAGAGTATCTTAAGAGTGGATTTTTGTTCCTCCAACCCATTTCTTCTATTATTAAAGTGTAAGTGGATAATTTTGATCTCTCATAGGTAATTTTAAATCTTCTTGATTAATTATAATCGTTTATTCAATTATATCATACATTGAGATTATTTTATCCTCATGTTAGTTGATGGATCTAAACCTTGATTTATTGGATCTTGATTACATGGATTCCTCTTTGATCTTCCAGACATTAGTCTCCCCTTTGGTGGTTACCATTTCAGGTGGTTGATTGATTATGAAATTAATTCTTTGTTTAACCCTAAGGATTTCCCTATATTTGAAACTATTATTGTTTGGTATATTAGGAATGTAAATTTCTATTGATTTCCTAGATTTAAAAATATTTGACACATAATTTAAATTGAATGGATTTGTGAAATAAAACCATTTTCAAAGATTGTGAAAATATATGGTGGATGTTAATAAAATGTGGATAGAAATGAGAAAGTATTTTATGAAATAAATTTATATTGGTTCTTGAGAAAAAATGGTTGTAAATGAAAGATTATTTTGAAATGAATGAATTTGATGAGAACCATGACTTGGTTTTCAAAATAGAAATAGAATGGTGATACTTGAAATCATAAATTTGAATTATGAATGACAAATTAAATTGAAATGATTTCTCTTTATTGATTGATATATGGTTTAATTGAAGAAAAAGTGAGCCCAAGTAGTTAGTGGGTGATTAGGACAAGCACGCTCAGACTCTAACTTCCATGAAATGGATTAATGATTAAATTTTTAAAAAAACCATGTTATACAGGGTTCCTCAAATGGGGTGTTGATTTATTTTATCTTTATGAAATATATGATAGGGATGTTTGCACATAAACTGAGTTTCGATTGAATTATTTAGTTATCAGAGGATCCTATATTCAATTACTAATGAACTAATCAGCATATAACCATAGTGCCTATTTAATTTGATCATAACATGCCAATGATTTTATAATTATTATATTCATTTCCTTAATTTATGAAAAATTTTATATTATAATTTTTATGATATATTTTCAATATGACAATATATAAATTTTGTTAGACTGATTGATTGGAAAATGATCTAACAAGATTTTTTTAAAATTAGAGCATAAATTGTTTATTTTTATTATAATTTCTTATGGAATATTTAATGAATTCCTACTAGGATTTTTTATCATAACCTAAATTTTCCTTAGTATTCTTGTATATTATGATATTATACACCCATGAAAAGGGAAAGAATCACTTGGATGTTATAGGTGTTCTTGATGCTAGGGACCTTTGGTGATAATGGTGACCATTGGAGCAATGATTCACCCATTCCATGAAGATTCTTATTTTTATTGTTTTTTAATGATATACCATTTTATCTATATCTTTTCATTGTGGAAATTTTCTCTTTGAAGAGTGATTGTTATTCCAACTGTTCATCACTTTTTCTTCCACTAGTATTAATTGGTTTTTTATTCTCAGGGTGAAATTATTTCATACAACAATTATTGATTCCTAGGTGCTAGTATCTAGCTCGTGGGGGTCGGGAATTCCCTTTAGGTCCTATAAGTGCTGAATTAAGTATTGGTGTGTCGGGGTATTTGGTTGGTTTGTGAGAAAAAAGTATCAGATGTGTTTGATAATCTTTCCTTATTGTTAGTATGTAGTCTGGGATTTCATGGTAGATAGGAGATGGGATTTTCTGGATATAACAGGTAGTTTATGAGTGAGTGTCTAACCAACTATCATTACATAAAGCCTTATGTCAACATGGGTGTTTCAGAAAATTTAATTTAAGGAATAAATTGATCTTATTTTTGTGGTTTTTCAAACAAGATCTAAGAGACTTGGAATCCCCTAAAATTGAATCATATCTGATGGAAATAATATTTCATATATCCGTAGTATGAGTTGATGATATGAGTATCTTACTAAGGTTTTTGTGTTGTCTGTGGATGTGGTGTAGTACCATTCCCATAACAAGAGGGTTGATTAGACCTCAAGTGGGATATTTTGATGAACCAAAATAGTGAAACCCTATCATTTATCAAACCATAAATGTGATAATAGTTTGTGTTGTCTAATATATGGGATAATTAACTGGACCATTTCTTGTTCAAGATCAAGTAGATTAACCTCAAAGGGATGAGTGTAGAGATCATGCTCAAAAAAGTCTCCTTAGAAAAAACCACACTTCTAATATTTAAAAAGTTTTATATTCATAATTTCATTTTTAGATATTATTTTGAAACATTATATGACCAGTCACTAAGAAGACATGCAGTTCTAAGGCCAAGTGTTCCAATGAATAATTCATTTAAAAATGATTAGTTTTTAATAAACCACGTGAGCAATTATCATCAAACAGTTGAATAAATCTAAAATTGTTGTTCAGATCAGAATTTTTAGGGCACCTTTGTGCTTAGAGTAGTGACTTTACCTTATGTGAGGCCTAACATTGGCTATCATGGGTTGGCTATGAAAGATAGTTTCTGGATGTAACCAAAAAATAATAATTAACTAAATATTATTTTATTTTTAAATCTTAATAAATCATGAACAAGGACTCATATAGGAAATCTGAGAACACTATTGAGTTTGTAATGTTGTGGTTTTACTAGTCGTGGCATAACTTTAGTCGATGTGGGTCTCCTGTTGAAAAACCTAAAAAGGGTGTAATTGTCATTAAATAATTTAATGATAAACTATTTTGTTGATGCGGCGATGATTTTCATTAAAATTATCCTTAAGAAATATTAAAGGGTTGGCTTCATAACCATCGGAATTTTAGAGAATCTATAGGGTGATATTGAATGATTTCCCCAGGGGAAACGTTGACCAGGTCGTGGATTCATGATTGATGCATGAAAAAATCAAACGATCTCTCTAATGACCACATAACGACTTTGTTCTTCATTGGAATTTAATCCAAATGAGTTAGGGTGGTTGTTTATTTTTGTATTTCCTCATTCTTGATTTCTATGATGAATGTGGACTAATCCATAAATAGAGTAGCTAGCAGATCGATCAAATGTTACGATAGGGTTTTGTTGTGGGTTAGAGAGATTTGATTTAATCTGTTTTCTAAACCAAATCTCTCAGCTCATGATTATTTTCCAAAACACTTGGACAATGATGTTAAACCCTTGATATGTGTTTCTCCTAATTTTTTCATCACATTCTACATCATTGGGACACTATGGTTCATGGGTCGATGTTGCGGGGTGGTTCTGAGAATGATCGAACCACAGAATTTGAGTTGAACAGATAAAATTGGCCACATTAGGGTAGATCTGGTCATGATGAACCTATATCTACGATCGTTTAATATTTCAGACATTGGTGGTGACCTAGTCATCCATGGAAGTGACCACATTTATGGGTCTGACGCGATGGTCCGACAGGGCATGGTGGCGATGTCAGTGAGTCGAGGAGGCGGTGGCTGGAGTGGCGTGTGGAGGCTGGAGCAGTGGTGGCTCGAGCCGGTGGACAAATACAGTGGTGTGGTGAGTGGAGCTGGCAGGAAAAATTGACTGAGGGTGTTACAACATGGAGGCTAGACCGGAGCGGAACCTCAGACAACTGAGGTGGCGAACACATGTGAGCTGGGGGCCATCATGGTGGGGCACAACGTAGAGGGATAATTGGGGTAGGTGGGAGCCCGTAGTGGCAGCGAGGTCATAGATGTAAAAGTTCATGGGGTGTGCATATGTGAATATCCTACCATATTGAACATGACAGAACCACATTGACTTGGAAGGCATGCGATCAGGGTGGACCACATACGGCGGTTCAGTGAACCCACATGCTAGTGGGTTGGACTAGAGGAGTCAGGCTGCTTCAATAGCCTCGTAGGCTAGACCAAGTATCCTAATGGAACTTTCTAGCTCTGGTAGGTTGGATCAGAACTAGACCAAACCCGGGTCAGACCATTTTACAAAAAACAACCATAACTTTCAAACTATGTGTCTGTTTGATGAGCCTTTTGCAGAGTTGGGTCCCTTGTGATGAGACGGTCCTTTTCAGATACTCTAATTGAGTTTTTTCGAAAGTGAGAATATGAACTGAAGGACCGATAAGTATGTTTTCCAGGAATGAGCATGCTTTGAGAAAAATCCTATGGCTGGCGTTGACTTTGAGACTACGTGTCTTTCTTAGACAACATGTCTTATTGAGAATATGTGTCTTACCAAGAATACATGTCTTACTGAGACTACGTGTCTTATAGGATATGAGTTTCTCATCAAGACTACGTGTTTTATCTGGACTATGTTTATCATTGGGACTATGTGTCTTATTGATATAGATTGTTTTATGGATTATGTCTAATGATCCAGTTTTGTTTACTATAGACTTATACATGTATGAGTTGATTTTACTATTTCATTATGGTATACATAGTGTATATCTTTTTGGTATATGTTGTGTATTGCTTAGTGGTATTCCAATGTGGTTCTGGGTTGTCCTACTGAGTATTATTTTATTCACCCCTACACGGGATTTTCCCTCATGTTTTGTGTCTTGTGTTTACGATTGATGCTTGGTGGAGTCATAGGTGGACCAGAACTCGGTGGTTCTTAGATAGAATATACTGTTGAGGTGTGCTTCTATGGCGTCAGACATCTATCCATTTGCTTTCCCTTTAGGAAGTTTTTTCTACGAATGAGTTTTATGAACTTGTTCATTCACTTTTCCAGACACCTTTTTGGGTGGGCTTATTTTATGATCCTATTTACATTCCATTTTTCTAGTGACATACTCTATTATTAGTATCATATTAGAATGAATTATTGTTTACATAGTGTTTTACATTTCACCATTTTGGATTTGAGATGCGTGCATGTGTACATATAGTCATTTAAATGCCTAACATTTGTGGGATACATTTACTTGGTTGTAGTTGCCAGCCCATGGCCTTTTAGAGATGGGATTGAGGTAGTTACGACATTGGCCTCTATAGGAAGGGTCGCTGTAGAGTGGTATTAGAGGAGGTTCTAATTAAAGTACCAAGAGTCTGTGAGGTTGTTTTGGGGAAACAATGTTAAGTGTTTCATGTTCAACTTTCAAGCTATGAAATATAGTGTTGGTGTGGTGGTTGACGTATACATGCACTAGGACTCTGATGTCTTCTTTTCGACTTGGTATGTGGAAACACTAGTTGTATGGAAAACCATGAGACATGCATAATATAATATTTGAGTGTCTTCTCAATTCCTTCATGAGTAATCTTACTATGTGTACTCTATTGACCACGGTAAACCCTGTTTTACTATTATATGTCTCCACATTGACAACAATCTAGGATTTTGTTGCGTGATCACAATGGTGATGCTCTTGGTGAAGAGACATCTATACAAGGATTTGTGATAGAGATAGAACATTGAGGTGGTGCACCATCCATACCACCACATGTAGAGAATCACATGGAACTCGCAATACAAGAGATTGAGGAGCATAGGATGAGCGCACTTTACATTTTTTAACTGTAAAGAATACTCAGGTTCTGAGGAGAGCCCGACACAAATGTGATTGAAGGATGTCTTGAGGTTGTGATTTGAGTTTTTTTTCTAGTGAGGAAACCGAAAGATCATCTGGTAGTCTTTTTATTGATAGTTATATAAGACAAAGTAGGGAGATGGTGGGGTTTAGTTACCCAATCTAATGATGCGGCGAATCATTAATGAGTTGAGTTTGAGAACTATTTCTGAAAGGAGTTCTCACATTATGAGGTCTGGGAAAGGCACATCCATGAGCTTCTACAACTTTGGATGGATTACATTTCGGTAACAGATTATTCATCAAGGCATACCAACCATTCAAGAAAATCATTGTATATGATACATGATTAGTACATCAGGGCTTGAACCTTCGAGTGAGGGCTTCATAGGTGCATCTAAACCAGCGTTACCCCTTTGTGATTTTTTACCTAATATAGGTTGCTAGACTGAGCATAAGTGGATGATATTTCCTTGGATAGAAATATAGAACTACTGTAGTCAACTATGTGATGATAGATGCAAAGACCTCGACAACAAGTATCAGATAGCATTCACAGGGAACCAAGAAAATTAAGTGCTTCAAGAGGCGATATGAGGGTGGATTGAGACCTGAAAGAGATGGATTGTGTTACTCATTCCGCGGTCGGGGAAATCTGGCATGAGATTACCCAACCCATTCCATAGTTAACTAGAAGACGGTCATGGGAACATAGAGGCAGAGATATCTACTAAAATAGGAAGAATTGTAGGGTAGCATATATGGAAGAGGAGCTGAGAAAGTACCAGGAGATGGTCCATATTTTGATATGTTACAACCACCACCCCTAGGTGATACACAATAGGCTCAGGGAGATAGTTGAAGGGGATGAGGCCTGTTATAGATGATGGACGCCTTTTACCCTGAGACTCTAGGGATGATACATGGTATGATATATGTCTTTTTCATGTTATCTTTAGTTTTAATATACACAAGTACTAGTCATTATTTTTATTCGACGAATCATTTTTAAGACTCATAGATTCTAGTGGATTCCTTGACTCGAACCATAGATTTAGAAACTTCTATAGTGGGGATTAGAGGATCACACACAATTGCTGATTGTGGGACCATATTCTCTGATGTGAGATTTTTGGTTGGGATCTCTTATAATCGTCATTAATCCCCTAAGATGTCATTCTCATTATGGGATGGTTATCCACAATCCATGCTTATATTGACTAATTTAGGCGAAGTGTGTAGTGTGTCTTCACTTAAGGGACCTATTTTACCTTTAATGGTTAATATTATATGCATGCAGTACATGATGGACTCACACATAAGAGGGTATAGTTGATCACTCATCATTTTGGTGACCTAACCATCGACACAATAGATTATATGAGTCATCGGTTTTCTATAGTGGGGGAGGAGTATATGAAAATCATTCGAAAGGATGTTCCATAATTACATCCCTACACGGAGTTAGATTTATACATTTATCTATACCTCATGATGACACCAATATCTATTACTTCCTATCCTATGGCTCCCGCAGAGCTTCATGAATTGAGTGTATAATGGTAGGAATTATAGAGGAAGGGATTTGTGAGTCTTATTGTTTCACTAAGGGTAGCCCTAACTTTTTTCAAGAAGGTATAGGGGATGTTGAATTTATATGTAGAATTCTTGTACCCAAAACCAAGGACCATGAAGAACAAGTATCAACTACTGAGGATTGATGACACCTTCGATCAGTTTAAATTGGCATGGTGGTTCTCAAAGATAGAAATCAGATCTGGTTATCGATAGCTTCAAGTAAGAGATAAGGATATACCAAATATAGATTTGAGATGCCAATATAGCCACTATGAGTATGTGGTGATGTCTTTTGGTGTGACTAATATCCAAACAGTGTTCATGGTAATCATGAACAGAATATTCCTGCATCACAAACATCAGTTTTTGATGGTCTTCATTCATGAAATCCTAGTGTACTTGACATCTGGGGAGGAGCATGAATTACATTTGAGGATAGTATTGGACACACTCCTAGAGATTCTTCTTTTCCAAAATCACTCGAAGTGTCATTTCTAGATTTGAGAGTTACATTTTCTAAAGCACATCATTTTAGAGGTTAGAGTTGCAGGGGATCTTGTGATGATTGACGCGACGCTTTCTTGGGATCCACCAAAGGGGGTTAGTAAGGTGTGGAGTTTCCTTTGTTTTTTATGGGTATTATCAATGGTTTTTAACAGACCTTTCCAGAGTAATAACTCCTTTGATATCTTTGACACATGTTGGGCAACCTTTCATGTGGATAGAAAAGTTCTAGTATAGTGTTCATCATTTGTGGAAGAGATTGAAGAGTGCTCTGATATTGATGTTTCCATGGGAGGGTTTCGAGCATGTAGTATTCTTTAATAAATTTGGAACCATGAATTTTTTTTAGTGATTTAAGGGTAAGAGATGATTTCCCAAGGTTCATAAAAGTTGATACCACATAATGAGAACTAACCGTCCAATGATCTTGAGTTGTAAATGGTAGTCTTCACATTGAAGATGTGGTGACACTAACTTATGGATGAGAAATTTATCATCAACTCTAAACATAAGAGTCTCAAGTATATCTTCTATAAGAAAGATCGGAACACGAGACATAGATGATGGACAGAGTTCTTCCAATAATATGAGTTTGAGATTTTCCATACTCTTGGGTAGTGGAATGTAGTGGAAGATGCTCTCATTAGGAGATTGGCCTCACAGTATCTGAAGAAGGTATAAAGACAATTATCCTCATTTTAGATATCTTTTGTGGATGGTGATGGAAAAACATACCTCATGTTGACGGTTTTCACCCATCCACTATTATAGTGAGTCGGGGAAGCATAACAATGAGATACCGAATAAGAGACTTTACATGCTCAGATGTCTACATGGATTTCCCCTTATGGATATTTGAATGGTGGTGACAACATCATTATTTTAAGAGGAAACCAAGTGGTATATATGGAATTATGGAAGGAGGTCTTAAGAGAGTTACATAAATTCCCTTTATTGGTACATCCTAGTGTGGTGAAGATGTACTCGGACCTCCAAAATTAGTTTTGGTGACCGAGAATGAAGAAGGAAGTTGTAGTGTTTTTCTCGTGATCCCTCACTTGTGAGAAAATGAAGATCGACCACCAGGTTCTAGTAGGATTGAATCTACCCCTTGAGGTCATAAAATTAAATTGGCATGTGATATTTATAGAAATCATGATTGGTTTACCATGTACGTATAGGGGGCATGATACAAACTCAAAGATCATTTAATGACTCACCAAGTTGGCCCACATCATAGCTTTTTGGGAGCATATTTCAATACAGAGGTTGGGATGACTCTATATACTGTAGAGGGTTTAAATCCATGTATTCACTTCAATGATAGTTTAATATCATTATGCACCACTGGAATTTTACCCTTTACCAACGGTTCATAACTGTTGGTAAAGTCCTCAAAACCATTGGTATACTATATACCAAAAATTTCCCAAACTGTGGCCAAGTAAGCCATAGGTAAAGGCTTATACCATCATTTCTGTGTACACCGTTTGTATAGGTGTTAGTATAAGAGATATAGCAACTGTTCTGTGTAAACCATTGGTATATGTGATAGTGTAAGAGATATACCAACAGTTTCACAAACCGTTGGTATATGTTATATTCATCCAAAGCATACGGTTTTTAAAACCGTTGGTACAAGTTTATACCAACAGTTATTAGAAAACCGTTGGTATACATCTACTCAGCTCCATAGCAGCCAACAACCCTGCACCACCACAACAGTAAGAAACCCCTCCAACCTGAAACTCTCCATGACCTGCAAAAACACATACACACCCAGAATCCAAAATCCAACATGGGGTGTTTAAAATTCATCCAAAATTCAGAAATTCAGAAATTTAAAATTCATTCCTCACTCAAACCACAACACAAGACAAAAATAAAGAAACCAATACATCCACAATCCAATACATCTAAAATTGAAATGAAATAACACCCATAATACCAATAAAAAATTAAAATCCAATACATCTAGAACCCAATACACATAACAGTAATCAAAATTTAGAATTCATTACCAATACAGGTAGAATCCAATACATCTAGAATTCATAAATTTAAAATTGAAAAGAAATAACACCCATAACAATATTAAAAATTTATAATTCACTCGTTACTCAAACCACAAAACCAATGCACACCGGAGAAAAAGCCTACATGTTATAGGAAGCGCATAGGATGTTTACTCATGGTCTTGGGTTGACTATCTTAAAACCAACATAAAAACATTGGTAGAGTAGATTGGGTAGAGTGGACAAGGATCATGATACCCAAAAGATATAAAATGGTAGTGGTCATGTTATTAGACCTACGATGTGTTATAGGAAGCACATGAGATGTTTATATTTCACTATTGACTATGTATCCATGTATAAATGGTTCCTGATGTGTTAGTGGGAAACATTGTCCAATCTCGACATATGAGATGGGTTACCATAATAGCCTACATGTTTTTCATAGTCTTTTCAATTGGAACAAGGGGGTATGTGGGTAATTGTAATTTCGTCTCATGGGTGTGATGCGAGATGAATCCCCAATTAGGGTAGTGGGTATGCATATTAAATTAGGTCTTTGTTATTGGGTTCCCAAAGGGACTTTGGTTTGGTCCTAGAACCCACTATTTGAGGATGAGATTAGTGTATTAAATGTCATGTGTTTTAGAATAGGGGTCAGAGTTCCTCACATGAGAACTGGATTGTGTGAGGCTGGACCATGGATCCTTGTGTTAAAGTATCAAAAAAATCCGAATATGTTTGGTCTGTTTTCTGTATGACAATTGTTTTCACTTAAAATGTTGTCCATTTTAAACAAAAGACAGACACTTTAACTGATATCAGCCACACCATGCCTGGGATTAAGACAGGGTTGACTCGTACATGTCACAAGTGACCCATGGACTATTTTCCTAAAGTATGAAGACAATCTGAATGCGTTTGGTCGGTTTTCTATATGACAGTTGTTGTTTTCACCTAAAATGTTGTCCATTTCAAATAAAAGTGAGACACATTGAGTGGCACCAGCCACATCATGGCTCAGATTGAGGTGGGGTTGACTCTTACATGTCAAAAATGACCCATGGATCATTTTGATAAAGTATCAACACAATCCAAATATGTTTTGTCGGTTTTTTGTATCCCAGTTATTTTTACTTAAAAGAGTATCCATTAAAAAAAAGACATTTTGAGTCGTACTGGCCACATTGTGCCTTGTATTGAGGAAAGGTTGACCATTTCATGTCAAAAATGAACCATGTATCCTTTCCCTAATGTATCAATAGAATCCAAATGCGTTTGGTCGGTTTTCCGTATGTCAGTTGTTGTTTTTACTTAAAATGTTGTCCATTTCAAAAAAAACGTGAGACACTTTGAGTGGTATTGGCCACAAAATTGTTTGGATTGTGGCAGTGTTTACTCATAAAAATCAAAAATGACCCATGGATCATTGTTATAAAGTATCAACCCAATCTGAATATGTTTGGTCGGTTTTCCGTATGTTAGTTGTTGTATTCACTTAAAATGTTGTCCATTTCAAATAAAAGTGATACACTTTGAGTTGTACGGGCCACACCGTGCCTCGGATTGAGGCGAGGTTGACTCGTACACGTCAAAAATGACCCATGGATCATTTTCCTAAAGTATTAGTAGAAAACGAAAGTGTTTGGTTGGTTTTCTGTATGCCGGTTGTTGTTTTCACATAAACCTTTGTCCATTTCAAATAAACGTGAGAAACTTTGAGTGGTACCGGCCACACCATGCCTTAGATTAAGGCGGGGTTGACTCATACACGTCACAAATGACCCATAGATCATTGTGCTAATGTATTGACACAATACGAATGAATTTGGTAGGTTTTCTGTATGCCAGTTGCTGTTTTCAATTAAAATGTTGTCCATTTCAAATAAATGTGAGACACATTGACTGGTACTGGGCACATCATGTCGTAGATTGAGGCTGGGTTTACTTGTACATGTCACAAATAACCCATGGATCATTTTTCTAATGTATCAACACAATCTGAATATGCTTGGTCAGTTTTCTATATGCCAATTATTTTTACTTAAAAGTGTATCCATTTCAAATAAAAGTGATACACTTTGAGTGGTACCGATAACTCTGTGCCTCATATTGTGGCAGGGTTGGCTCGTACATGTCACAACTGACCCATGGATCCTTTTACTAAAGTATCATTAGAATCCTAATGTGTTTGTTCACCTTTCTGTATGTTAGTTGTTATTTTCACTTAAATTTTTGTCCATTTCAAATAAGAGTGAGACACTTTGAGTGGTACCAGCCACACCATGCATCAAATTGAGTTGGGGGTGACTCTTACATGTCACAACTGACCAATGGATCATTGTGCTATTGTATTAACAAAATATGAATGTGTTTCTTTGGTTTTCCATATTCCAGTTGTTGTTTTCACTTAAAATTATGTCCATTTCAAATAAAAATGAGACACTTTGAGTGGTACCAGACACATGGTGTCTCCAATTGAGGCAGGGTTGACTTTTACATGTCACAAATGACCCATGGATCATTGTGATAACATATCAACACAATCCGAATATGTTTGGTCCGTTTTCCGTATGCCAGTTTTTTTACTTAAAAGAGTATCCATTTCAAATAAAAGTGATACACTTTGAGTGGTACCGGCCACACCGTGCCTCTGATTGAGGCGGGGCTGACTCGTACATGTTCCAAATGACCCATGGATCCTTTTCCTAATGTATCAACAGAATCCAAATGTGTTTGGTCAGTATTCTGTATGCCAGTTGTTGTTTTCACTTAAAATTTTGTCTATTTCAAATAAAAGTGAGACTCTTTGAGTGGTACCGGCCACATCGTTCCTCGGATTGAGGCAGGGTTGACTTGTACACATCACCTGGTCATTTTTGAGTGCCATAAAGTGCGTATTGAAGATCTGGGTGAGTCTAATCCTCTCCTTGCTTCCAATTTTCAATTAGGGTTCTCACTCTTATCTCATCTTCTTCCAAAGCTCTAAAACCCTATTTTCCGTTGGGATTTAGGGTGAATCTTGAAGTGAGCTTAAATTGGGATATGAGACACCGAATTAAGAGTGCGATTTTTTCTGGAATCAAGGTATATGGTTGGTGCTTAATACTAAAGTAATAGTATTTGTAATGTTAATAAGATATGGATTTAGGGTGAATCTTGAAGAGAGCATAGATTGGGCTCAGTGACCTTATGATGTTGTGATTGGTGTGATGATGTCGGTGATACACAGTTGTGTGAGGTACCCAGTGGAGGATGAGGATATATGTATCAGGGGTTATGCATGGTAGGATGAGGGTAGGGGGATGTCTAGGGTCCAGGGTCCTGGGAGGAGGGTGGGGGTTGTCTAGGGGGCTATCCAGGGGGATGTCTGGGGTCTAGGGAGGAGGGTGGGGGGATGTCTGGGGGGTGTCCGTGGGGCTGTTATGGGTCCAGGGAGGAAGGTAGGGAGGCTGTCTGGGGGGGATGTCCGAGGAGATGTCTGGGGGGCTGTCCAGGGAGCTGTCTGGGGTGCTCTCCTGGGGACTGTCCGGGGTCCAGGGAGGAGGGTGGGGGTGGGGGGATGTCCGGGGTCCACGGAGGAGCATGGGAGGGAAGTCTGGGGGATGTCTGGGGGATCTTTGGGGAGCTGTTTGGGGGGATATCCGGGGTCTAGGGAGGAGGGTGTGGGCTGTCTAGGGGGCTATCCAGGGGGCTATCCGTGGAGCTGCCCAGGGGGTTGTCTTGGGTCTAGGGAGGAGGGTAGGGGATGTCCGGGGGGGGGGGTGGAGGGCTATCTGTGGGACAGACTCTGGTGGAGCAGTAGTTGAAGTAGATGGAATATAAAAGCCCAGAGAGATCGAACCAGTAGTAAAAGAATATGACAGGGATGGCTAGCCAAATGTTAGATGGGGAGTGGGAATCATCATTGGATATGATAAAGACGGGTGAGGTGGGTCACATTAAATTGGTGGTGAAAACATGGGAGGCTTAAATATCACATGTTTCCCTAATAGAAAACCAGGATTAGATTGTGGGATGGATGGTATATTAGTTGGAGGGGCAGGGTCTAATCGGGTACGCCGACCAGATCGTCTAGCTTCTGTGCCACCCCCTCGTATGAACACCCCTAGTAATAGGACCACTACTCGGATGCTCCTCAAATAATTGTCACCTAAAAGATGGATCCTGAAAATATTTATAAAAAAAATTAACCACATGACATTATTTATGATGTTAATAAATATATTTGAAATAAAATACTCACCGCACGCACTAGTGGAGGAATTCCCATCTTGGTTAGGTGATGATTGTTGTCCATAATATGTTTCCATTTCCTCTCTTCAATTGGATTCATTTTCTACATTTGAAAACCAATATGGAAGTAAATATAAAAGGATAACTAATGTGTATCCCAAAAAACAAAATAAATGAGTTGGAATAGGGGGATTCATGTATAATTTAACTAACCAATGTTTTATGTGAGCTTCAACAAATATATAATGAAGTCAATAAATCGTACAAGATGTAATAAAAAAATTTAATTTTTAGTAGAATGATTATTTACAAAGTGTCATTAGTCTATTAAAATCATGGAACATTGATTCTACAAGATTCCTAAGTGTAAAAGAAATTGTCAAAATTAAGGAAAAATTTAATTTCTTTAGCTCAGGTAGATGATGTAGGTTTCAATATGAATTTTTTTTTCATTGAACCAACCTTAACAACCCAACTCTAGGTAAACAAAAATAATTGAGAACATGAATAGATGATTTTATTTATTTCCCACTACAACTTTAGGTTCACAGTGAACTCTGATAATTGAGATATTAGAGTCATCAAAACAAATAAATGGATTGGTTCCAATGGAAGTAGGTATGTTGTCAATTCCATAATCATCATCATAAAAAATATTTCTTGGAATTACTTTAACTGTGGCACCAAATTCAGGTCGAAGTTGGTATTTGACATAAAAAATTTAGCCATTGATTCCAATACATATGGTTCTTCAGTAGCTAGAGTGCGAGTCATATTAATTACTCTAAATCCAAAATCATAAAAAAATGTGACATGTCTCATCATATAATCAAAACAATGGAATTTCATCATCATGACTCATCCATGAGAGTAATAATACAACATTATTATTTTTTCAGGACTCCATAATAACCAACATTTTCAAATTTCGGTCTACTATCTGATGCACTGTCATAACAATTTTTTGTGTTAGTAACCATAAAACCATCATGTTGTGTTCTCATGTTCTTTTCTTGTTTAGTGACAATAAAGTTGTACCCATTGATTACAATTGATTTACAGTCATGAACCATGGTATTTGGACCAAAAGCAAAGCTCTTATTTCCTCAGAGACAGAGTCAGTATGCAAACTCAATACATACAATATAAAACAATATTAAACTTAATAAAATATTGATTTAATTATTTTAAACAATAATATTTTTACCTTCAATTTTAACAAATCAGAAAACTCTTTTCTATGAAATGTCACCCTCTTTCTCAACGATAAAGATGGATGATTTCTATTTATCATTTTTTTATATCCCCTGAAGATTAAAAATATGAATAGTTTAGCAGATATATATGTATGACATACATATTCAATTTAGGTACCTAATGTAGTCATCGAACAAATCACAGTTGAACAAAACTGTGCGATGTGCCATCTCCCGCTATTCAAGGCTTAATGTCTTCAATTTATATGATCCAAAAATTCCTCCCATTTGAGGAACTGAGGGAAAAATGTGTTCAATTTTCTCATACTGTTATTCTTCATTTATCATTGGTCTGTTAATTGTTGTAGTATGATTTGACAAATACATTGAGCAAAAATCAATACATTCTTGATCCAGGTAACTGTTCACGATAGAACCTTCGGCATGATTCTTATTTCAGAAAAAAGACATTAATGAGTACATATTTATTTCAGTTGGATACATCCAACAAAAATAAATAGGTCCTCTGAGAAGTATTTTAGTAGGAATATGGACAGTCAAATGCAACATGCATGTGAAAAATGATGGAGGAAATATTTTCTCCAACTCACAAAAAATTAATGGGGAATCTGTCAACATTTTTTGCAAGAACGACTTGGAAAACTTCATAGCACAAAAATCTCTAAGGAAATAGAAAAACCAAATAACAGCCTCCCTTACAATATTGGACAAAAGATGATAGATTTCTATTCAAATCAAATCATGTAGAACAATGTGATAATAGTGAGTCTTTAATGATTTTATCTTCAACTCTCTTCTATTGACCCATTTAGATCTGTTGTTTGAAAATCCATCATGAAATATAATAGTATATAAAACTTCTAGAAATTGTTTTTTTGTAGGTTTCATCACATAAGAAGCCCATGGAACGTTGCATTTATTTTCCCTGATATGCACAGGAGGCAATTATTGTCTGATGCCCCAATCCACCAAGTCACGTTAAGACTGTAAATCATCTTTTTCATTTCCTTAACATTTAGAAGTATCAAAGGAACCAATTCACATATATTCTTTTCAATGTGAATTAAGTCCATTCAATGACGTAACAAATTGGTTGACCAATAAGGAAAATAAAAAATTTACTCCTCTTCCTCCAATTGTAACAGGTTTTAGTGAAAACATTCTTTATCTTTCCAAATTTCATTTACCCCTTCGGAAATGAAAAATAGAAATATTTCAATTCATTAAGGACATCAGTTCCAGACATACACTGAGGTGGATCATCAGTCTCTATGGTATTATGAAAACATCGATGATTATTTCTATATGGATGGTCCATTGTCAAGAATCATCGATGACCCATAAAATTGAAACTACAACGATGTTTCGGTCTTCTGGATCATGTATTCTTCATGAAAATAGAACATAACAGTTTTCCCTTCGTGCTCCATCCAGACATCATTGCATAATCTAGAAAATCATTGATCATCCACATAAGTGCAGCACGCATCTGAAATATGTCTTTCGAATATGCATCGTATGTGCGCACACCCACATCCAAAAGAAGTTTCAACTCTTTCATTAATGGTTGAATATAAACATCTATATCAGTGATGGGATCAGAAGGTCCAGATATGAGTATACTCTTGAAATTGAAAGGTTTCTTAATACACAACCATGGGTTATAATTATAAATGTGTATAAAAACGGGCCATGTGATGTGCGAAGTAAGCATCTGCCCAAATGGATTAAAACCATCGCATGAAAGATCCAGCCTCACAATACGCACATCAACTACAAAATCAGGATATTGAGTGTCAAATCTCATCCAAGAAAATCCATCATCAGGGTGAACCAACTGATCATTAGTCTTCTTCCTCTCGGTATCATGCCATATCATTTTTATTTATATTTCATCATACATAAAAGGATTTTGGAGTCTGGGATCAATGGAAAATTCCACATTACTTTCTATGGCACATGGGATAGTGTTCCATTAGATTTTGACTTCCAGTGTGATGTCCCACATTTTATAGAATCATTTCATTCAGTGGTTTCCTTCCAGAATAAATTGTAATCATTCGGGTAAGCATTAATTTTTTTTTCTGGAAAATACATGTTCCTCAACTAAATTCCATTCCATATAGTGGTTTGAGGGAATATCCGCATCAATTGGAAGTAAATAATTTAAGATAGTAAGAATGTAATCTACTTCTTTATTAGAAATCCCATACATAGTTTTCCCATGAAACAATTAGATAAAAAATTCTAGCATTTTCATTTTATCGCACAGTCAATATACTGGAGTCGTGGCAGCATCATTCATTTTTTTCACCCTTACAACATCATCATTCTCATTAGACTCATCATGTGTGCTAATATGGATGTCTTCTTAGTTTGGAATCATTTCTTCTTCATGATGATGAATAAACGGAAACTGGTCATATAACAAATTCTCCTCTCCATTCCTCTCATTTGAAACATCAGAAATTTGAGATTTAATTTTCTTACCAATTCTGATACCACACATAGTTGTTTGCTTGAAAACCATATTTGGTTATGTGTTAGATGACTTCTTCACGGCTCAACCATGGTCTACCAACACAATTGGAACATGGGCAGTTTATGCGATCACTATCTGAAGCATTGTGAAATGAAAAATCTAAAAAACTCTCCAAATTGTTTTGAAAATTGTTTGAGATGTGATCAGTTTCATACATCCAACTTCAATCCATTCTGTAAAAAAATAATTTTTATAAGTCATTTCGTCAAAATGAATTCAATAAGATTGAAGATTCATCGAAAATATATTTATGTAAATGATAATTGTTCAATTTATATGAAACCATTACTAACACACTACTCTATAAGAGAATCATAATATAAAAGGCAAAAAAATACTATATTTATAACAAAAAATCTTTTAAGAACTATACATGAGTGTACAACATCTTGTACACTTGTGGAGGAGAATTATTCAGGAGTTGACTAAATCTTATATCAAAGAAATTTTATATATTAGTATATAATTTGATTGATCACATACATTTCCCAGGGGGGGGGGGAGTGTCCAGGGGGTGTGGGCTGTCCTGGGGGTGGTGGGGCGATCAGGGGGGGGGGGGGGGTCAGAGGTGTCCAGGGGGTGGGGGGTTTTCTAGGGGGGTCGGGGTGTCCAGGTGGGTGGGATGTGAATGGGGGTGGTAGGGGTGTCCAAGAGAGTAGGGGGTGTCTAGGGTGTAGGGGGTGTCCAGGGGTGGTCAGGCTGTCCAAGGGGGTGAGCGGGGTGTCCAGGGGGTGGGTGGGGCTGTTCATGGGGTATGAGGTGTCAAGGGGGGGGGGGGGGGGTGGGCGGGCTATCCATGGGGGTGGAGGGGCTCTCAAGGGGGGTACGGGGTGTCCAGGGTGGTGGCCGTCTGTCCAGGGGGGGGTGGGAGGGCTGTCCACGGAAGTTGGTCGAGCTGTCCACCGGAGTGGCGAGGCTGTCCAGTGGTATCAGGGGTGTTAAGGGGGTGGGGAGGGGGATTTCCGGGTGGTGGGTGCATCTGGGGGGATGGGGGTGTCTGGGGGCTGGGGGCGGGTGTTCGGGGGGGGGGGGGGGGGGGCTATCCATGAGGGTGGGGGGCTGTCCAGGGGGTATGGGGTGTCCAGGGGGTGGGCAGGCTGTCCACAGGGGTGGCAGGGCTGGCCAGGGGGGTTGGGGCTGTCCAGGGGGTGGGGGATTTCCAGGGGGTATGAGGTGTCTAGGGGGTGGGAAGGCTATCCAGGGTGTGGCGGGGGTGACGGGCTGTCCAGGGGGGTTCGGGGTGTCTAAGGGGATGAGTGGGCTGCCCACGGGGATGGCAGGGCTATCCAGGGGGTTAGGGTGTCCAAGGGGGTGGGGGGGGATTTCCAGGGGTGTCCAGGGAGTACGAGGTGTCCAGGGGGTGGGCAGGCTGTCCAGGGGGTGGCTTGGCTGTCCAGGGGGTACAAGGTGTCCAAGGGGGTGGACGGGCAATCCACATGGGTGGCGGATATCCATGGGGGGAGGTTGTGGGCAGGGGGTTGGAAGGACTGTCCAAGGGGGTATGGGGTGGGTGGGCGGGCTGTCCACAGGGTGGAAGGGCTGTCCAGGGGGTACGGGGGGTCCAGGGAGTGGGTAGGCTGTCCACTGGGGGTGGGGGTGGGGGCTGTCCACGGGGGTACAATATGTCTAGGGGGTGGGAGGGTGGTACACAAGGGTGGCAGGGCTGTCTAGGGGGGTCGGGCGGGGGGGGGGGGGGGGGGGGGTCCAAGGGGGTTGGGGGGCTTTCTAGTAGTGGGGGTTCCAGGGGGTACGATGTGTCTAGGACCGCCCACCCCCCACTCCCTTGGATAGCCCACACCCCCACTCGACACCCCCCCTCCTTTGACAACCCATACCCCCCTCTCCCACTTGGATAGCCCCCCCAGGACAACCCACCCCCGCCCTAGACATCACACTCCCCCTCCCCTACAGCCCCCCGCCCCACATGTACAGCTCACCCCCACCCCCACCTGGACATCCCCCCACCTGGATAGCCACCCCCACCTGGAAATCCCCCCCACCTAGACAACCACCCCCCCCCCCCCCACCTGTACAACCCACCCTCTTCCTTGACACCCCACAGCCCCTCCCCCACCTGGACACCCCACCATGACCCCTGGACTTCCCACACCAATCCTTGGGGAAACCCATACCCCCTCCCCCACACCCCTATATCCCCCCTTGAGCCCCTACCCCCTGGAAAACCCACCCCCACCTGGGCAGCCCCCCCCCCCCCACACCTAGACATCACCCCACAACTAGACAACCCCTTACCCCTCCTGCAACCCCCTTAGGGTATTTTTATTTATAATCATTTTATTCATTTAGAAAGCCAAACTATCATGCATTATCCATTTCACTATACAAAAAACATAAAACCCCACTAAACAGAATACATAAAACCTCGATAATCAAAAAACATAAAACAAACACAAATCAAACATAAAAAAACACAAAACAAACACAAAACATACCCTTTACCCCACAAAACAAAAACCTAAAACAAACCCTTTACCCCTACAGAAAAAAACCCCACTAAATAGACCATTTACGATGTATGAATCGTAGAAAAAAAAACATAAAACAACTTACTAATTCTAACATCACTAATTCTAATTTACCCGAACATAACTATTTATAATTTACCCGAAATCAAAACCAAACATCAAACATAAAATAAAAACAGGAAGATCAGTAAAACTAACCTACTAATTTGAAGTGTATAAATAACAATTTGTTTGATTGAAGATATATCTTCAGCTAAAAGGTGTTTCGAGGCTGAGAAGACTTTGATAGGAAGTCTGTATTAGGTCTACAGTTGACATACTGGGAGCTGGGGTGCATGGTATTTAGGGGAAAACATTCCCAACGATTTTTAAAAACCGTTGGGAAAGCATCTCTTTACCAACGGTTTATTAAAACTGTTGGTATATGTTAGAGTAAGTGAAGATTTCCTAATGGTTTTGTCAAACCATTGGGAATGCATAACTATTTTAACACCTTTGCCAATAGTTTGAGAAAACCGTTGGCAAATGTGGCTTTTTCTTACATTACAACAACGATTTCTTCAATCCGTTGGTATATATCCATTTGGAAAATCTCTATTTCTAGCAGTGATGCTCACCTTAAATCCTGGTTCTGTAAAGGATTGCGGGAGGCATTTGGGAGTTAGTTACACTTGAGCACAATGTTTCACCCATAGAGGAACGGTCAAACTGAGTTGACCATGCAAGTTATGGAGGGAATTCTATGGGTTTTAATGTATATTCTTTTCTAGAATAGGGATGATTCTCCTTTGGTGGTTGATTCCTTGAGTATGCATTTGATGGCAGCACAAGAATCGTCCGAGGAGCATATGGGAAGTAGAGGCTGGAATTCATCTACAATACCCACATCTATTTGAGTAGTCTTGTTTTTGAATGTTTGGGTACATAAATCCCTAAAGTAAAGATAATGTAACAAATTTTATATTATCAATTTTATTTTTATAAATAATTTGGGAAAATGTAGAGACCTCGTGATAAGACGACGTGTGATTTTGAGGTCCGGTGTTCCAGGAAAAATTCATTGAAAAATGTTTACTTTTTAATAAAGCATGTGAGTAGTTTTCCTTAATTAGTGGAATAAATTTTAAATTGGTATGCGAATCATCAATCCATGGCCACCATTGTGTCCAGAGTAGTGGATTTAGCTTAGGTTATTCCTAACATTTACTAACATAGGTCAGTTTTGAATGACAGTTTTTTGATGTAACTGTAAATAAAAAAATTAAATAACATAAATATTACTTTCATATCCTAACAACTAATGAAAAGAGACTCAGATATGATATATGACACTAGCGTGGAGTTTGTAATGTTTTTTTCCCAAGGAATGAAATAAATTTTGTCGGAGTTGGCCTTCTATGGAAAATCATGAAAATCCATACTCATTATTAAATAATTTAAAGATCAATTAATTTGATTAAGCGGTGACTATTTTATCTAAAAAAATCCTTATGTATAAATAAAATGGTTAGCCACATCACCTTAATAATGCCAGAGATTTTCTAGGGAGAGAATGGAGTATTTTTCTTTAGAGAGAAATGACCAGAGCGTGGATCGACGATCAACGCGTGATGAAATCAATGGTTCTCACCAACGATCACCACATAACTTCATCCATAATCAGCATTCGAACCCAATGAGGTAAAATAATTGTTTATTTGTGATTCCTCCATTATTTTTTATATGATGAACAAGGAATAATCCATGAACATATTTTCTTGTGGATAGATCATAAGTTTCCAGATGGATTTGCTGATGATCAGCATGATTTAATTTAATTTGTTTTCTAACCCAAATCCCTCAGATCTTGATTGTTGGATAGATATGCTTGGATAATTATGTTAAAACCCTTTTATATGCATCTCTACATCTTTTCTTTGCATTGATCACCAATGAAACTCTATTGTTCTCAAATCTATGTTTCTAGGTGTTTTTGAGCATGATTCGACCTCTGGATTCATAGAGAATCGATAGGAGAGGCTGCAACAGGGTAGATCGGGTCATGATGTACCTGAATAAATGATTGCTGAAAATTTCAGGCATTGGAGGATACCGGTAAGTCCATAGAATATTTAAAAAAAGGGGGGTGGTAAAGCTGTCTGATAGGGCATGGTTGAGACACAAGTGAGGTGAGGTAGCGATGGTTGGAGAGACATGCAGCAGTGGAGTAGCGGTGGACAGATACAGCGGTACGATGAGTGGAGCCGTCAGGATAGGTGGATGGAGGGAGGAACCACATGGAGGTTGGGCCGTATTAGAGCATGGGTTAGATATGGCAAAGTGAATGTGGGAGACAGAATCTTGCATGGTGTGACATAACATGGAGGGCCAGTAGTTCCATGCTATATCCCCCAATGGTAGGAATGTTGCGGGCATGAAGACTACACGGTGTGTGCAGAGGCGGAGGGCCGACTGCATTGAATGTAGTGGAGTCACATTTACTAGGGAGGCCTGTAGTCGTTGCGGACCACATTCCAATGGGTTAGAATTGAGGAGTCAGGTCAGGTTGGCTGGACCAGGTTGTGTCTGCCAACAGGTCAGGCTAGGTCCAGTGGGTCAGATGAGACCCGAACCAGACCTGAGTTGGTCCTTTTTATGAAAACCACCATAACATTGAAATAATGGGTTCATTTTATGATTCATTTATATAATTGAGACCATTAAAATGAGACAATCCTTTTGAGATACTCTAAGTGATTGTTTTTGTATGTTTTCACATTAACTAATGGTTTGAGGAGTGAGTTATCCCGAAAAAAGAATTCTTTGAGTAGAATCCAATGGCTAGATGTGACCTTGAGACAATGTGCCAGGCTGAGACTATATTTCTTACTGAGACTACCTATCTTATAGGGAATGACTGTCTGAATGGGACTATGTTTCTTATTGGGGTTGATTGTCTCATTTGAACTACATGTATTATCAATATTGGGTGTTTTGTGGATTACGTCTGATGATCCTATTTTCTTAGTATAGAGGTTATACCTATGTGAGATGACTGTAGTGGTTTTTTTAGATATAGTTTGCTAATTTATTTGGGTTATAACTCATGTATTTCTATGTTTTTTTCTTTTGTGGTTTCAGGGTGTCCTATTTAGTGTTGTTTTACTCACCCCAATATGGGCTTTTCCTGCATGTGTCGTGTCTTGTGACGACGATCGACGCTTAATGGAGTCCTAATTAGACTAGGATTAGGTGGTTCTTAGACAGACTAGATAGTCATGGTGTGATTCTATAGCATCAAATTGATATCCAATACATATCCCTTCAGGTAGGTTTTTCTGGTGGATGAGTTTCGGGAACATGTTCATTCAATTTTCTAAACTCCTTTTTGGGTGGTCTTAATTTATGTTCTTATTTACATTCAATTTTTCTAATATCATACTCTTTTGTTGGTATCTTAGTGGTATGCATTCTTGTTTATTTAGTGGTGTACATTGATGATTTTTGGGCTTGGAGATGTGTGAATGTGTAAATGTACATAGGAAAATGCCTCCCATTTGTGGGATAAACATACTATGTTCTAGTCACCAGCCCCTAGCCTATTATAGGAGGGATTTGGGATGTAATGACATGGGCCACTCTAAGACGAGTTGTGATATAAGGCTCAAATAATCATCAAGAGGAAGAGGATTTGTTAAAAAATATTTATCTTCTTTTTGATTTCTTTGAAACACCGGATGTTATAAAGGTGAAGTGTGTTACCATAAATATTTAAGGGCATAATAGTAGATTGTGGGATTCAATAGATATAGATAATAAACTAGAATGATTATAGTGGAAATAATTTAGATATATTTTAACGGTGTAGTTCTATATAGATTTTTTGCTTCTGGAAAGTCTCTGAAGTTTATTATCTTTTAAAAATGTTATAGGACCATGACTCGGTATGAAAACATCTTTGTTGAACTTATAGAGTTATATCTTGAGGTAGTGTCAAATGAGAATATAAAGTATTTACAATTAAATATGGGTCCCTGATCACATATCTGGTCTTAGGTTTTCATTATGAATGCCACTAATTATATATATGTGTTTGGTAAAGAGTTGATGGATGATCATTGACCTGGTTGGTATGTCAGGGTTGATGAGAGTTCCTTATAATCCAAGATGTAGTTATATTAGTTCTTTTAATGGGAATATGATGTGTAATGAGTTGTATGTTGGATTTTGATATTAGAAATTACCCAAACCTTCTATGAAGTCTTGAAAATCGTATTAACATTCTTTCAATGTG
Organism: Viscum album; assembly: GCA_963277665.1. Taxonomy (NCBI): domain Eukaryota; kingdom Viridiplantae; phylum Streptophyta; class Magnoliopsida; order Santalales; family Viscaceae; genus Viscum; species Viscum album. The sequence continues at coordinate 460,606,942 of OY728126.1, forward strand.
GAATAGTTAGTCATTTGAAGTGGTTCTTTGTTTAGGTACCTATGATTTGTGTTTCATGTGGGCTCTGAGGCCACCTGTAGAAGTTTTTCCATGTATTCCCTACCCTGAATAATAGAATAGTCTTATCTTCAACTAAAGGTACATTATTAAAATCATATTCATCAATAAATAAGGGGTTTTAGGAATAGGAATCCAAAATTAATCTTCTTCACATAGTAGATGAGTGTAATGACCCAAACCAAAGTAGCCCAGATTTAGTGCCTTACTTTATTATATTTTCATAGATACAAGATTCAAATCACAAAGTAGTAAATAGTTTAGTATTCTTGATGAAGTAGATACTTATATGGTACCCTTATTAAATTTTCAATCAAATATAAAACATTAAAAAGGAATGTAATTACATCCTTTAACTCATTAAATCATTTCATCTTCATAACCTGGGGAAAAGAGATCAAATAAAATGTTGATCTCAAATGATCAATAGTAGTTAAATACAATGGGAGAGTTCTTGAATTAGTCATAAATAAAACATAATCTATGTTTAAATGTATATTTAACATAAATACATTCCATTTAATCAAAATCTTTTCAATCACAATAGGATAATGTGTAATCATTTTGGAAATGCGAATAATTGGAATCAAATTCCATTTATTCAATAACTAGTGCATAATCTAAATACACATATTTTTCATAGGGACAATATCATGGATCATAATGACTGAAATATTAATTAAGTCAATTATTAATAATTTGGATGACATGTTCTATGGGATCATGGTACCTCTTCCATTAAGACCCTTTAAAAGATGGTTTAAATATTTTGGGTAAAAACCCCATTTAATTTGGTCAAGTTTTACGTATCATTATACTACGAATGCATCAAGGGGATATCTATAACCAGGACACACCCATTTCTATATTTCCAAATCATTCCAAAAATATTGAAATGATTGATTTAATTCAGGAATTATTATTTATTATTAAAAACTATCTATATTTAGTAAAATATATAGATTTGACATTATTTAAACAATTAATCATATAGCATTCAATGTAAAAACTATATGAAAAATTGTATACAGATTGGAAAATAATCATATCCATGAATAAGAAATATTAATATTTAATTAAAAATTTAGTTAATGATGATCATAAATAAAAGTGGTAGTATATACCTTATAGAAAAATTCATAGCTTCGTAACACAAAAAAATATGCCTCAACGAAAGAAATTTGAGACGAAGTCCATTACAAAAATCTTATCATTAAAAAAATGAATAGATTATGTGTATTCATAGTAAATCCACATAAAAAGTGGAAATAAAATATAAGATAATAAAATTTCATTTTACACATAACCTTATAATTTCATTATCAATTTAATATGTGTTTAACCTAATGAATGAATATTGAGTTAAGAAATCCCTTATCACTTTGTAATCAGAAAAATCGTATGACCCATGAAAGTAATAGTTATGAAATTAAACATTAAACTCCATGAGGATAATGAAATAACTTTTTATTTTATATCAAATTTTATTATATATACTCCACTTAAAATAAATTAGCGTTGAATAATGCATATATCTCATAAAAGTAAAAAAGGGAGATGAGGAACCCTTACCTAGTGTATGAAAGTGATTTTCACTTGTACTTAATATCTACGATAATCAAATTCGACTCATTAATTAATTAATTTAGAACACATTAAAAAATTTATTTATTATATATTTTTTAATTTTTTTTTGAAATTTATATGAGTTATAATGTTTTATTTCATTTTTCTGAGAGCATCTATTTTATGGTTTTATGTTTGGTTACATTGTGTATAGTTATGGAATTTCGTTGGAAATGTTCAAAACTCAATAAATGTAAAAAAATGGTATAAATATTCATCAAATATTTTAAATTATCCCATATATAATTTTTTTATAATATGTGGATAATTATTTGATAAAGCATTAATGATAAATGTTTTGTTTATTTTCGCATGGTTTTCAACCATCACATACTAGTTTCGTTTTATATAATATTATGTCTATAAAATTGTTCCATAATTTGATACATGTTATAATATATATATTAAAATCTTATTCAATCAAAAAAATGTTTTCATGACCAGACTTTAAGATGTTAAAGGTAAACAAAAAATCATCATCCAAGAAGGTGGTGAATCGACACATCACAGACGACACTTTTATTTTTGAAAAAAAAATAGACAAAATATTTGATGATGGATATTACATTAACACAATAAAATTATAGTATATATATATATGTGTTATAGGATTTTTCATGTAAATTTTTATTGGGTTGGTGAGGATATGATAGGAATAGAAAAGAGATTAAATGAGAAAGATGGAAGATTTTACCACTTGAAAATCATCTCCTTCAGAACCTCTTTATGGAACCTGGATTTGGTATTTCAGTAATACCATTAGGACTTGGTTGGAAGGAAGAGGATTTTAATGTTATTTTTCAGAATTTATGAAAGGTAATAGTATTTATATGTGTGAAGAGAAGGGGTTGTGATGGGTGGTATTTATAGGGAGAGAAGGGGGGTTATTATTTTATTCATTTGTTTTTTATTTTGGATCAAGACTATCAATAGTGTAGATTACCATTACTAAATAAAATAAATAGATCATGTTAGTTCTATATAATGGCCAATCACAACATCCATGTCTCAACCATGAAAAAAAATTCATTTATTTACATATAATGTTAAATAATGTAAATTACTGCATTTTATTATTCACCATAAAATTAACTATTTTCAAACAATTCCAACAAATTCACAATAGCAATTTTCAAAATTTAGAATTCAAAAATGGAATCCATTTTTTTAAATAATTTTATAAACTTGATAATTTTAATTTTAAATTAAAATCAATTTTTTTATTGTAAAATAAAGACATTAATATTATAACTAATTTCAAGACACATTGGAATGTTAATTTTGTTCACATAAAATTATCTTATAATTACTATAAATTTTTTTAATTTCTGAAACTTTTTTATGGAAATAAATTATATTTGGAATCATAATATTAATTATGAAATCGTAAAAAAAATTACGTTACGCAAAAATTCCAAGACTTATATTATCATTTTAATACATTTATTTACATATTATGCGATATAAAAATATAATATTTTCATTTACTGGATAGATAAATTTTATTAATACATTCATAGGCGAGGTTATTATTCTAATAAAAAAATTACTATTCTTAATGGTTATATTACTATTCCAATGGCCATGTTAATATTTAATAGTATATCACAGTTCGTTAGATGATGGTGGTTCTTCTTCATAACATGCTTAGATTTCCATGTTGTTTCTTCTATTTTTTGGGTTCTTTAATGAACATTTACCAATGGATTCATCCAATTTATATGTAATTTATCTCTAGTGTCATGAATCTTGATTTTCACTCAAAGTTATTGGCCTTAAATATTACATAATATTTTGGTTATGTGGATAATTTCACTTTATTTTATATTGAGGATCTTTTCAGATTTAGAGATTTAGATAATTGGTCCACAACTCCCATATGAAAACTCAAATATTCCATTATAGACACTTCTACATTAATATTCATCTATCTTATAAAAAATTAAAATGGAACATTTTTTTTTCATGTTTAATCGTTATAACTTTTCCATGATCCCATACTCATATATATTCTCCCTTGAATCTTGTGGAAAGCATTTCAAAACAAGGTATGAGCATAAAAATCCTATAAGGGATACCAAAATAAGGAAACTACTATTCTTATGAAAACATAAAAACACATGGATACTTAATCATTAAATAATAATTTTCACACTTAATAATTAGTAAATACATTCCTTTGAATATAATCTAATTTTTTTTAATTTTTTTTTGTAGTGAAATGATTACTATAAAAGTAATTGAAAGAACATATAAAATATAGAGGTAAGTTGGAAGATAATCGTACTAAAATGGAATAACCACAGAGTTGACTTACATACATGTCCTTATTAATAAAATGGAATATACATATGGCTGACTTCCATAAGCAATGTATTAGAGGTTATCACATAACCATCTATCCTTTTATTATCATGAAACCACCCACCCTTGATTTGTCACGTAACTATACCTCAAATTTCTATGTACCATTATATAATCATAACACATAAAAGATTGTAATTTCCAATATTTCACTAATAAAATTTCATTTGTAATCACAAGGAGTCGTTTCAAGATATTGAAATAATCATTCTATTATTAAACCATTTTAAATAGAAAAAATTTCCCAACAATGGGAATTAGTGATTTATTTTTATTCTAAAAACATTTTGGTGTCTAGATGAATCCAAATATCAAATAACAGTCATGGTGGCAAAGAATTCATTTTCACATTATATGATAAAAAGAAAATTCAATTTTTTTGAAATGAATGCAAAACCCTCTATATATAAAGATTAATTTTTAAGACCATTTGATGAAATAAGAGATAAAAGTGATTGTTTATACACCTTATAAAATAAGGTGGTGTATGACATCAAAATATGCCTCAATGAATGGAGATTGAGATGAAGTCCCTTACATTGATTTTGATTCATCGCGTATGTTCTTTATCTTCTTGAATAATAAACATAGGTTAATTATTTATATTCTTGAAAACATTTTCTATTTTATGATTCATTTTAAATCACTTATTTCTATTTTATATCAATTACTTAACTATTTATGTTTATGTCAGATGTGTTATCAATATATTATACTTGAGTCGAAAATGAAATACGTAAGATGTCAATAGTCCATGTGGTAATGATTCCATAATCTAAATAATTATATTCCTGAAATTATTTTTTATATATAAATTATACTTTTAAAACTATCCATTAAGTATGGTTTTGAAAAATGAATAATGTCATAATCATTGAGATGGTAGGTCATAAGTAAACATGAGTAAACTTCTCCATTTTTAATTGATCGATATGGAAAAAATTGAAGTATTATTTTATCTTAATAGAATGATAATAACATCATTAATATAATATTAAAAATTTAAAAATACTAATCTATATTATCCATGTGATGTGATGAATAAAAAGGAGTCACATCTCTTTGTTAGGTGACAGTTCACACGTGGACACGAATGACATTACCATTTTGATGTGCATGGAAAGTAAGAAATTGATTAATATATTATTATATTCAAATGATTTATATTTCTGTAATATCAAATATGAACATTAATTCCATCATTATAAAAACATTTATGAGATGGTTATGGAAAACAAATTATATAGGTTTGTGGAGGTGATATTTCACATATACGCCTGAATGATTAATTATTTCACATTTGATGGATGTGGGGATGAATTTACATGATTATATCAACATAAAAACATCTCATTATATTGAGTATGTTCGAGTTATTATTTCATCATGGTTTAAGGATACTTTAATTAAGTTGAAAATGAAATAAAATAGAAATACATAAATAAAAACATTACCTTTGTTTCAGTTGATCACCATTCTTAATGACTTAACACCAATAATGATGGAATTATTCCTCAAATAAGGACTCATGAATATTTGGAGTTATTTCGGAAGATATATCCCAACCCCAAATGTTTTTTAAGTGTGAGTAATATAGAATAATGGGTGCCTTTTTATAGGATATTGGAGGGGAACTCTTGGAATCATCTAAAATATTAAACTATTATAAATTAATTGTTAAGTCCAAATGGCTAAAAATTGTGTTATTTCAAAGTTAAGATGAGTATGGTTCTAAATACTCTACTACAATAAATTTTATACATGTATTTACTATATTTCAAACCTTATTTTTTCATTTTATTCTTAGATAATATATTTTAATTTTAAATGTGGTGATAACATTTTAAATATTAGAAGGATATATATTTTAATTATATGGGGCCAAATTTTTATTAATGGAAACATTATGAAATTTTATAGCATATAACAATAAATTTGTAATTTTTAAATGTTTTTATGAATTTCAAATATTTTAATAATATAATATTTTTATAAAATATCACTATTTTCAATATTGACACTATTCATTACATTAAATTCAAATGAAATGCAAGAGATAGATAACTTTGAAAAAAACCATTTAATAGACTTATAATATTTCTTAGTAACCTATAAACATAATTTAGTACCATAATTATTTAAATTTATATTTATTTTAATATCTTTCATGTCATTAATTTGATATTTCTATTAATAAAATAATTACTGCATCACTATTGTGTCTGCATTTATGGTAACTATTTATTCCCTAAAAATTATAAATAAATTAAAATTATGTATATAATTTAATTATAATTTTTTTTACTATTTATTATAGAATTTATATCATGTTTACCACTCTTTTAATATTATTATAATTATAAGAAATAAGAGGTTGACATTTTGACACTTTCATATCACTTTCTTATATTTAACAATATTGTTATCATTTTCACAGAAAAGAGTCCCTATAACGAGTTAATTATAATCCTTAGGTGTTAAGGGTATAATTTTATTCATCCCATAGTATTTTGGTAGGTTTAGGGTAATTTTATCATCCTTATCATAATATCAGTTTACCATAAATTACATGATTTACCTATAACCATGTTAAATAAAAATTACCGAACTTACAATTCATAGTATCCAAAAAATAAAAGGAACCTATTTAAATAAATTGAAACCATTAATTAAAAATATGGAATCCATTTTTAAATATATAAAACACATAATTTCATGTAATAAAATTATAATTAATCCCATTCTAAAAATGAGAAAACAAGTTTTCTTAAAAGTAAAAACCATCCAAATATTGACATGTATTTATATCTAATTTTATTGTGAAATTGATAACTATGACCTAATTTTTGTTTAATGATGAAAAAATTATCTAATTTTAATTTAAAACTAACGAAAACTATAATCTTACTATATAAATATATTAGATGAAAATGTTGTTTTGAAATAAAATGCAGTTTTGAAATAAAATGCAGTATATTTCACTATCCATTAAAATATAAAATTTATCAAAAAAATATCAAATAATATACAAAAGTAAAATTTTATGTATATATTATAACTAATAAGTTTATTTTTTCTAATAGAATATCTAAAAATGACAAAAACTAGATTTAAAATGGGTGCCCCATTAAATGGCTGCAAACTCCCTTTTAATAAATATATTAGAGTGTTTTATGCTTAAAATTTTATTTTGAAACTATAAAATTTACTGGATTTATATAAAAAAATTAATAAACATGTGTAAAACTAATAAATCTAATTATAGCCATTCTAACTCATTTAATGTCTTGGTGGTAACTTCCACTCAAAATAAAATTTTAACCTCAAGCCTCTGTTTATTTGGGTAAGGGGCTACACTTCAAAAACAAACACGCAACAGGAAGTACATGGATAAACCCAGTGAAACTCAAACTTGATACCTCTTTGATACCCTCAAGGGATGTAAAAAACTAAGTTTCACCCTTGGTAAATTACACATAAAATAATGATGTTAACATTATATTATTTATTTGTATAATACAATCTTTAATGCAATATATGATTTTGGAGAAACTCATTATTACGTGTCGAGTACACTATCAAACATAGCACCCCTATAAAGGTAAAAGTTTTATATAATTCTTAAAAAATAATAAATAAAAAAAAATATTATTCTATAATTATTGGGGATATCACATTCTCCCCCTTTTTGGAAATTGTGTCTGCATAATTTGAATATGGGGTTGTTTACTACAGTATAAATTATCATAATACCTTTATTGAAATCCTACATCGGATAAAAGGATTAAGGAAACAATCACTAGAAATGAAATAAAGTGATGTATCAATATCATGTGATATAAAAACTACGAGGGTTTTATGTAAAAAAACATGTATATGGAAGAGGAGAGTAACCATCATATTCTGATGCAGAATGATAGAAAACATTGTTATGAGAAAGTTAACAGTCACCAAACCATAAATCTGTGATAGGTTAAAAGGACATTGATTTCCATTTTTGAAAATAAAGTGGATAACATTTATTTATTTATTCTAGGGTTGAAGAATTTACTTTCTAAACTAATAGACTAAGTAAATTAACTTACCTGAGATGTAAAATTTCATCCTTTAATCAATTTCAACCACTATCTCATCTTATCTCAAAATGATGTGTAATGAAGATTAATTTTCATTCCTGAATCAATGAAATCAACTATTATGTATCAAAAAACCCTCAAAAGTATAACTATCAATTCCTCCTATCTTCAGGAATTAACCAAAACAAAAATGATTAGTACAAGATAAGTTAATTCTTTTAAAAGAATAAACCATTGTATTAAAAAACTTCTTTAATACCCAAAATTCAAAAATAAAACCCAATGTTTTCCATATACCATTTGATAAATAACTATCAATAAAATTCCTTGAAATAATTTAAAACAAGATTGAATCCATAAATTTAGAAGGATTTGATGACACAAATTGCCATGAAAATTTTAATATTTATCTCTAAATAACATGAACAAATCATAATGTATCATACCAAAAATTGTATATCCTAAATCAAATTATCTTCAAGTATGATAATTATTTCAATAAATACATGAATCAAAAAACCCCTAGTATTCTGGTTACTTTGTTCATATAGGGTTCCCAAAATAGTGAACGTCTTCGGAAATAAAATTTATCACATAATCCCAAAAATCATTTTTCAATCCCATGGTTTTCTGTTTGATAAAACATTTGATCCAAAAATAAACATATTATTAATCCATCAGCTCATTTAACTAAAATAGAAAATGTTATACTAACTAGGACTTCATGTAGTCTAGTGGTAGGTGATGCACCCCTATCACCCTTCGGTTGTGGGTTCGATTCTCACAGCCTTGCACGACATGACAGGTTGTCACCAATCCTATGGGTTTCCCTTTTTCTAATACTATATACTTCTTAAAACATTCCCAAAATATGATAAGGTCATATAAAAATCCATAACATTTTTTATCCCAAAAAGTTATCTCATACCTTTCATTTTGTATCCCAAAATGTAATTACCCATAATTACATCGAAATTAAAAATAATAAGAACCCTAAAGGTTATCCATAACATTATAATCATTTTGAAAAAAGTGATTTCATTCCAAAATAACATTTTTACATAAAAAATTCAGGGTAACATATAAAAAAATAAAATTTGTTCAATAGTACCCCCATCATCAAAATAGTATAAATAATTTTAAACATTTCATATTCCTTAAGTATACCATAACTATTAAGTCCTTTATATGTCAACATCTTAGTATCTCAATGGTCTTCACAATACAATAACTATTCATTTCCGACATATTTATTAATACTTAATTCATGAAAATAAAAATATTAATTATATCCTCACGATTCATTAATACCAATTAGATCATGTTTTATACATTATGGATAATAAGATAAGTCATACCTTGAATCCATATTTCAGGATCTTCTTGATTTTCCTTTTCCCTTTTGACTTGTTGTCCAACTTTCAAAAAGAAAATGTTCACAAAAATTCTAGTGTTTGAACATTATAAATAGTTGGAAGATTTGAGATCTTGAAATAATATGAAAAAGATAACATCACCAATAAATATTTTTTGTAAATGTGTATGGGGTGGATAACTCAAACAGTTTCTTATAGGTGATTTGAATACTCAAGAAGCTCTCAAAATTATTCGAAAAATATTTTGAGACACTAGAGATTATCAAATCATTAGGGAGGTATAAGAAGGTTTTTCAAGGGATTTTTCCTTCCATCTTAACAAATTATCATTAATATTTTGAAAAGAACAACACTTAAACATGAAGAGAATTGTTAAAATAAGAATACTCTATAGGGTAAAGATAATAACATAACATTTCCATAATACTCTAATCCATTAACATAATTATATATAAGTTGAGTTAGGTTTTTATGAAATATACTTATATTAATATAATATTGTATTATTTTCTATATGATAATAACCCTCTTGGTTATAAACGATCATTAACCAACACCCAGAAAAAATCATACTCTCTAAAGTTATCTAAACCTTTCCTCTGATACCAACTATAAGGAATCAGCCTCAAACATTACATAATCTTGAGTAAAGTCTATAAAATTGCATTATTTCATTTTGAGGATGTTTTTAGATTTATATATTTAGATAATTAGTCCATAACTCATACTTGAAACTCAATTATTACAGTGTAGACACTTATACATCAATATCCATTTTTCTCATAAAACAAAAACATTTAAAATGAATCAAGGTTTTTATTCATGTTTAATCATCTTAAATTTTACATGATCCCATCCTAGACTCTATTATACCATATATCCTTAGGAAAAAATTTCAAAACATATTAGGAGAATAAAAAGGGTAGTAAGAGATAGAAAAAGAATGAAACTTCTTGTATTGTACAGACCTGAAAACCCATGGATAATTTATCATTAAATAATACTTTTATCTCGCTATACGTATTAAATACATTAATTTGAATATAATAAAATTTATTAATTTTTTTAATCAAACCATTACCATAAAACCCATAGAAGTTCATATTACCTAAAAATGGTAACTTGGGAAAAAATCATACATAAATTGAATAACCATTCGGTTGACTTCCTTACATGTCACTCTTACAAAATGGAGTAGCCATACTACCGAATTCCATACCCAATGCATTGATGGATATCACATAACCACCCATAATTTTTTTATCATGTAAACACCCATCATTGTTTTATCACATAACCACCAATCAAATGTTCTTCTTCCATTACATAATCATAACACACAAAAATATTTCAATTTTCAATATTTCAATCATAAAATTTCATTTGAAATCACATGAAATAATTTCAACATATTGAATTAATAATTCCATTTTAAAAACATTTTTCAATACCAAATTTCCCATAAAATGGAACAATTGATTTATTTTTAATTTAAAAACATTATGGTTTGTATATGAATCCAAATATCAAATAACGGTTATTGAGGTGGGGAAGTCATTGTCACCATATATGTTAAAAAGAACATTACTTTTTACATTTGTATATAATGTAAAACACTCATTATTGGATGATTTATTTTGAATACCATTTAATGAAATTAAATGTTAAAGGTTTTGTTTGTAAACCTTATAAAATAAGGCCGTGTGTAACATCATAATATGCCTCAATGAATGAATATTGAGAGAAAGTCCCTTACATCGAGTTTGATTTGTTAATTATGTTTTTTATAATCATTAATAATTAACATAGGATAATTATTTAATTTCTTGAGAACTTTTTTAAGGTTTATTATTAATTTTATTTTACTTATTTACTTGTTATAATAATTACATAATTATTTCAATTCATGTTGGACATTTTGTGGATACATGGTATTTGAGTCAAAAATGGACTTGGTATGATGTCAATAGTCCACGTGGTCATAATTTCATTATATCCAGAATAATATTTATCGAATTATTATAATTTTTATACATAAATTATAATTTTAAAACAAATTATTAGTTATGGTCATAAAAATGAACAATATTATAATCATGTAGGCGGTAGGCCATACGCACACTAGAATAACGTTTTCCATTTTTCATTGTTCTTCATGGAAACATCGAATGTATTAATTTATAAGTGAAGAATGTTCAAAAAGTAATTGACATCATATTAAACATTTAAATATAATTATTTATACTATGGAAGTGATGTGATGAATAAAAAAATCACATCGCATCATGGATGTGATAGTTCACACGTACGCACGGACGACATTACCATTTTTATGTGCATGGAAAGTAAGAACATAATTGATATATTATATTCATAAAATTATTAATATGTAATGAATATCATATATAATTATTAATTATATCATTATAACATGTATTAAGATACAATTCATGAAAATTAATTATATCAGTTTGTGAATGTGATAGTTCACATGTATGTACGAATGATTAATTATTTTCCAATTTGATGGAATAGGAGATAAATTTAGGAGATTATATTAAAAAAATAATATATCATTATATTGATGATATTTTAGTTATTATTTCATCATGGTTTATGGAGAATTGAAGGAAGTTGAATCACAAATAAAATAGAAATACAAAAATAGAAACCTTACCTTTCCCTAAAATGATCACCTTTAATAACACCTCTAATGAGGTTTTTTTGACTAAAATAAGGCATCAAGAATAAGTGGTTATATTATATGAATGTATTTTGGTAGATAATGTACGAACCAAAAGGTTTTTTAAGTGTAATGTGTAGTGAATATTAGGTTCTTTTTTGTAGGAGAGAGGAGGGGAACCCTTGGAAACTCCTGAAATATTAAATTTATTGTTTCCCCTAAATGGATCCAAATTATATTATTTAGAAGATAATATGAGGATGGTTAGAAATCCTCTAATACAGTAATTTTTATACATATACTTACTTTATTTAAAACCTTAAATTTCTGTTTTACCTTAAATTAATATATTTTAATTTTACTTGTGGAAACAACATTTTGAATATTAAGGGGCTATAAATGTTACTTATATGTAGTGAATTTTACATAAATAGAAATATAATTAACATTAAGACCTTATTGAAATCAATTTTTATTTTCTAAATAATTTTTTAAATTTGTTTTTACAATATATCAATAGTTTTAATTTTGACACTAGTTTTACATTGAATTTAAATAAAATCCATCAATGAGATAACTTTGAAATATTACAATTTAATAGTATTATAATATGACATAATCACCTATAAAATTCATGGATTACACCAATTAATAATAATTATATTTATTTAAATATTTTCTATATCATTTATTTGATATTTCTAATAATAAAATATTTACTGCATCACTGTTATCTCAAAATTTATGGTAAGTATTTAATCTCTAAAAAACATTAATATATTACCATGATTTATATAATTTCATTAAAATGTTGGATACTATTTATTATTGAATATTAACCTTGTGTATCACTATTTTATTGTTGTTATACATATAAGAAAAAGAGGATGACATTTTGTCACTTTTACGCCACTTTCTATTATTTTTATAATATTTATATCATTTTCATGGAAAACATTACATTAAATGTTTTAATTAATATAAAATTTTTTTATGGGTCTAATTTTATTCATACAATAAGATTTTTGAAGGTATTAAAGTATATATATTTCCCTTGTCAAAAACATTTTTACCCTAAAGTTCCTGAATTACATTAAACCGTGTTAAATTTTTCTACCAATGTTACTATTCATAATATCCAAATACTAAAAGAAAAAATTAAAATAAATTGGATACAATTATTACAAACATGGAATCCAATTTTCAAAATTTATAACACTTATGTTTCAGAAATTTTATTAAAATTAATCATGTTGCCGGAAATGAAATTTTGTTTTTTAAAAGTAAAAGCCATCAAAAGATTGACATGTGTTTATAGCCAATTTCAATACTAAATTGATTAAAATTATCTAAATTGGTTTAAATGATAAAAAATCATTATAATTATAATTTAACCCAGTTAAAATGATAATCTATAAATAAAAATAAATTTGTTGAAAAAGTTGTTTTGAAATAGAATATAGAATTTTTCACTATTCATTAAAATATGATATTGATCAAAAAAATAATAAAAAATCTAACAAAGTAAATTTTAATGTATAGATTTCAAAAAGTAAGTTTATTTAGTCAAATAGAACTTATATAGTTGTCATAAATAGATTTAAATTGGGTGCGCCAATAAAAGGCAGCAAATTTCCTTTTAAAAATTTATAAGAGTGTTTTATGTTTGAAATTGTATTTTAAACATATAAAATTTATTAGAGCAATATAGAAACATTAAATAAAAATGGGTAAACATAGTTTAGTTAATTCTTTTCATTTTCATAGATTCAAAGGCACGATGTTAACTTCCACTTAAAATAACAATATTAACATTGTATTACTTATTTTTGTATAAAACAATCTCATATGCCACAAATGATTTTGGAGAAACTAATTGTTGTGTGTCAAGTAATCTTTAGAAAATAGACATGCATTAAGGTAATATTACTATTTAATTTATAAAAATTTATAAATATAAAAAATTATTATTCAATTATTACTTCAGATTTTATATTCATAGTAATTCAAATCTGGTTATAGTTTTATTTCTTCATAGGTGAACATGATTTGGGTCTAGTATGTACATCCATAAAAATGATATGTGAATTTTTTTTTGAAATTTGGAGAGACATGGTGGCATTGCTAATATGTAATCTATTGTTCCAATTTTTTGGCACCAATATTTGGGCCAAAGAGAGGCCAACAGAATGCCCCATTGACTACCTCGTGATGCCCCTTTGCGGAGTTCCCCAGCACCGCGGATGCCACAAAGCAAGGAGGCAGGAGGATCCATGAGCGCATTTGACGTTCGCGAGCCCGCCGTGAAGCAAGAAGGCGGGAGGCTCCATGAACGCATTTGACATTCACGACCCCACCGCGAAGCAATGAGGCGGGACGCTCCGCGACCGCATTTGACATTCACGAGTCCTCCGCGAAGCCACCAAGCCCCTCCTCGTGCCGCGTGAGCTCCGATCTGTGGTGTATCTTTCCTATAAATACCAGGATCCCCCTTAGCCCAATAAAAAAAATCATACCTTTCAGCATCCCAGCTCCTGAATCGTGAAGCATCCTTCTGCTCTGCGAACCATGAGCTGTGTGAGGTACTTCTGCTCCGTGAAATCCATCCCCTTCATCCTGTTTTGATCCCCTCTTCCGAGGGGGATGTTTTTCGTGAAGCCTAAGTGTCTTCACGAAGGAAGTGGAACCCCAAGGGGACGAGGGTTGTCGCAGAGCATTTTTTCTTCGCGAAACACCCTTCATGTACACTTGGTCCACATGCTATGGCAGGTTCACTGTACTTCAGGAAGCACATTTCTTCCCGAAACCTTGCTTCATGAGGAACTTTTGCTTCATGAGGCTGTGCTCTGCGAATGCCTGTCTACATTGCGAAGCACCTCCCAGTTACACCTATGCCCCATGATGAGGCTAAGGAACCCCACTTTGTGAAGCACACTCCTTCGTAAGTGCCCTATGCCCCATGGAGCAACTGATCTCCACAAGGCCCTTTCCTATGGACCCCTCTTATTGGAAATCCCTTCTCGCGTACAACCCTACAGGTTTCCACGATGTGACTTTAAATTCCCCTGGACGATACCACCTGTTGCGTTGTGTCGCCTAATGCTTCATCTCATAGGCATGCTAATGGATATTTCTTCTTCTCATAGACATGATAATGTGGACCCCTCGATGGTTGCTCCATGGCACCCCCTCCCCACGGCATTGCATATCCCCTCTCTGCACCAAGGAGTAGAGGGTACCGGTTATGTAAGTCCTAGGGGTATGAAGCAAATCCACCTTGTCTAGGTAGCAGGACGTTAAACTTACAATAACCTCATCCTCAGCACATGATGTTAAACTGTGACCTGGCCCCATGCCTCGCATGCACGGTCCTCCCATCTTGGACATTCTACACACCCACTCGTCTCCACAAGGATGGCATCACCCCTCACATGGGATGATATCCTCCTTACCGGAGTTGTGTTTTTCTGCGGGGAAGGGAAGCCACCTTGGTGTAAGCCCCTAACCTTTCTTGCAGGAGGCAGCACCCATGTTCCTCCTCACTCCCTCAGCGCCAAGGCCAGCCAAGGGCATGATGGGGAATGGTTATTCTCCCAAATCCCTCTCCCACTGCGCTTTGTCACCACCAGGCCTCCATCCTGGAGTAAGCCCCGACACTTCTTAGGCCGCTCAACGTGTATGCCCCTCGTCACTTCCCACAGATACACCTTTCGTGACGTGGACATCAGGGATTTTTTGCCTCTTGTTTCTCACACCGAGAATGACTCACATGGGCTTAGAGTAATAATCAACCATGACAACGCCCTTGTCTTGCCCGACATTAAAATCTATACCCAAACTATGAGGAATTTGATCCATGACAAGGCATCGTACGTAGGAATCCTCCATGAGGTTCAAGCCCCACCACTTTGGGCCGCCTCAGAGTGTAAGCCCCATACTCATCCCATATGGCATTGAACTGTAGACCCAAAATACGATGAAATTAATCAATGTAAAGGCATGGTTCGTAGGTATCGTCCACAAGGTTCAAGCCACACCACCTAGGGCAGCCTAGAGTGTAAGCTCCAACCTCCACCCAAGCTACGGGGACTTTGATCCTTGTCAAGGCAATGTACATAGGAAGCCTCCATGAGGATCAAGCCCCACCACCTTGGTCCACCATAGAGTGTATTCCCCAACCCATCCCAAAATATGGGGACTTTGATCCATGTCAAAGCATGGTATGTAGGAGGCCTCCACGAGGTTCAAGACCACCACCTGGTCATTTCGACCTCATTCACACCGGTTCACCCACCGCCTTGGGCCGCCTGAGAGTGTAAGCCCCAATCCATTTGGAACTACATGGACATTGATCCATGTCAAGGCATGGTACGTAGGAAGCATCCATGAGGATGAAGCCCAACACCCAGTAGTTCCGACCCCCTTTATGTATGTTCTACCCCATCCAGCGGTAAGATGTTGTGACCTCAATCAGCGGTATGCCGTTGAAACCCCATTCAGTGGTAAGACATTGAAACCCCATCCAGTGGTAAGATGTTGCGACCCCATTCAACAGTAATCCATTTTCAACCTCATTCTGTGGTAAGTCGTCATCAGATGAACTACGTAGACTTCGATTACCTACCACGGTGATACGTAGGAAGCCTCGACAAGGTTCAAGACCAACACTCATGCCTCATCTTGACCATTCCCTTGAGCCTATGTGTCTCGAGAAGCTAATTCCCTGACCTGGAGATTCCACTTTTTCTGGGTCCCATCCATGGGTCCACTCTCACGGGCTGCCTCCTCAGGTGTCCCATCATCCCAAAGAATGACACAGACTTTGATTCCCTTCCACGTTGATACGTAGGAAGTCTTTTTGAGGCTCAAGCCCAAAACCATCATCCGTCTTGATTCATACCTGGTCCGCCACATCCCGGAGAGGTAATGCCACCTCATTCCACTCCACAGTATTTGGGAAGCTTCCCATTTGCTGGCCCCAATATCGGTGTTCCCTCCAGGGGGTTCCTCCATCTAATCCTATCACGTTAGTGTTCTGATCAATCTGATCTGTCACTGCTGGACGTTAAACATGCGGCAAACCCTGTGCTAAACTTGGGAAGATGAGGAAAAACTCGTATAAATTCCCATGGAATAACATTCCCCACGTTCGATGTGGGATGACCTGGGCTTCCGCACCCTCGAGAAGCCCTGTAACAAGGGACAGAAGACATGCACGCCAATTCCCCAGCATCCAGACATTCCAGTGATGCCCCAATGTGACTACTCCCCTAACCAATGGTTGCATCCCTTACCGAACCCCTAGGAATGTCTTGATAGAATTAGCATAGTTAACTGATGTCCGTAAAGTTATGGCGCCAGGAATAGTTTCACGAACAATGTATTAAATCTATGAGGGAGACCCGGACTAGGTGACGAGCAGCGAGGAGGAATCCATGGAAAGAAGAACTGACATCCCATCATCCCGTTTTGATCAAGGATCAGACGTCTCTGAATAAGGAGCAGATGTAGCCTGCCTTTGGAAAGCCGGAATGAGGGGTAACAAAGTCGCGCCTGTCGTACTCAAGCAGATGGACGCACGCACCTCGATGAATGCATTGGAAAAAGAAATGGTGAACCTGACATGAATGTCTTCCCCTCAATATGGATATTAGTAGCGCTTGGGGCTTCAATAGATTTATGTTTCACTGGATCCAGCTATCTGGTGTTGTGTCCCACTAAGAAAATAGCAGACCTGGCATGAAACTCATCCAAAGTTGGGGCAGTAGAACATTGGAAATCCCATTCTATGACGTTGTCAGCGTGGATCCCTCTTACCGGCCATGGAAGACGGAATGGCATTGGAGCACTGGTTGTCGATTTATCTTCTTATTAGTGTTAATGAGTTCATCTCCCTACTTCTAGGAATCTGGTTCTGCCACAGGAACGCAATCACCGCCCGTCCGCCTACGCAGGGGTAGGGGCAACGCTAGCCCAACCCCTTCGCGTGGCTTCACCGCTTCTATAATGGTTTCTGCGTCCATGATCGTGGGGTTCCCACACCCCATCTCCCCATCGAATGTAATCCAATGAAGGGTAATTAATAACCTCGTACATCGTTTTGAGGTGGAGGGAATTGTCCCAACCTAGGGTATGGCCCGCCTGGACATAAAGGTGTCTAGGCCCCACTGTCAACAATGCCCCCGAGAGCCGCACAGGGATCCGCTGCTCCCCACCCCAACATTCAATCATTTCAAGTTCCTATCCCTGGAGTGCATTGATGACTCCCTGCCTTACGCTGATGAGGTGGGTGACGTCTGGCCCAACCCGGTCAGAGTCTCAATCCAGGGGCTCCCAGCAAGGGCTCCCACCTGTCCGCATTAACATCGTCGTCCGGTCCTTCCGGATGAGCATGTAAGATATGCACCTGCATCTCTAACCCCAGCTCATCCGACCCGACGCCAGCATTGCGCACGAGCTGAGGATGCCCACCAGGGGGTGTCAACATCGACGACTACTATGGCCCGAGCCACCACTGACACATACCATCAAGTCCCTATATACACCGACCATGGGCGCTTATGCACCCAACTGGGATAAAGGCGCCAATCGCCCCATGTGCAGGCTGGGTTGACTCTCTTGGTTACAAGAAAGAGTGGGGGTCACTGCATACCAACCCGATTTAATGCCACCACGTATGGAGGTCATCCCCATACCACTTCCATAGAGAGCATGGGTCTTCCCCGCTCTGAGGATCACCATGGAGGTCTGCCCCGTGCTACCCCCAGTCCGAATGAAGGTCCACCCCGTGGTCGTGATGTTCAGTGCAAAAGCCTTTTTCGTGCCCATCACACTGGGTATGGAGTTCTTCCTCCCACCCCGACCATCGACATGGATATGTTACCCATTTGGTCTCTCTACAACGTGGGGATCATCGCAATGTCCCCTTCACAGCTGGTGAAGGTCCTCCTCACCCTGGAAATCAGAGGGGTGAAGGCTGCCTCACACCATCCCCACCAAGCATGGATGTCCTCCCCATGCTTCTTCTGATTCCAGTGGAGGTTATTACCACTATGGTGTTATTCATGGAGGTCCTCCCCATGTCCCCTTTGACATTTTTATTGGTGCTCCTCGCACCTCGGCTGTCCCAAGTAGAATCCCTCTCCCCCCTCGCACCATTGCGGCCGAAGAACCACATGTCAGAAATTGGCCTTGTCCCGAGGAGACACCTAGGGGAAGGAAGGCTGGTCAACACTGCCATAAGAAGAATCCTGGGAAGGCCCAAACAGAGATCAATCTGGTCCGCTTCTCAGACTCTGAAGCAGAGTATGACTTAGCTCAAGAACCCTCCCCTCGCTCATCTGAGTCAAGGGTCCGGGCAGGGATGAGGTGCATTACCCAGTGCTCCTAGAATGTGAGTTCCACAGGATTCACACCTCCCTCCACATGTTTATCTTGGAGGATGAAAATCTAGCGACCCCACAGGTTACGGTTGTGTAATCACCACCATCGTCGCCAGAAGCGCTTTCTACCTCCACAAGAGATCACATAGAACTATTATGGGGACCAATGGCGGGTGAGAAACAGAGAGACCCACCTCTAGTAGCCCTGGTCCTTGAGCCAAGAATAGCAGTTTTCAACCCGACCTACCATGACATAGTAGCCAGGTCGCTCCACTCTTCAGAGGACAGCCTGAGAATCGGCGGCTAGTCAGCCCGTTCACCATATTCTCCACCGGCCAAACTCTCATCCCAGTGGCCTGCCTCTGTACCACTGTCAGTTCCTCAACCACCCCCAGTTGGAGAGTGGGTCAATCAAGGACCAAACCCCTGAATTGGAGTCATGGAGATTTTGGAGCATCCTTGCAGTGGACCACTTCCCCGAGACGTTCTGGCCTACAACAGAGAGGGATTTCTACATACTGGAAACTCTCACCCTGGAGGAAGTTGAGTGTCTCCGCTACACCCTCTAAGCGATGCATTTCAGTCTTCGTCATCAGGGAGTGTTTTATCCAAGGATCCAAATTAATTTCAAAGTCATTAGTGAGCAGTGTCGTCTAGTTGATCTGGCCGCTCTACTTATGGCCCAGCACCCCGAGTCACCTTGTCGTTGCGAAGCCCTCCAGTAGAAATGTGTTCTGAGTATCAAGGTACTCTGCAAAATTATCAGGAAGTCTACCCCCACATGAAAATCTGTGGCTGGGAGCAGTATGCCGCCCTCCTCTTCAGCCCTATCCAGCGGCAGCCCAACTCATTGGGCGATATTGAGGACATGCTCTCTAGAAGGGTCACGGTCAATATGGCTGACATAGTGGACAAGGAGGATGAGATGGAGTTTCTTGATGGAGAATTACCACCTGAGGGTGTGAAACCACTGGTAGACCCATCGGGGTGGATTAAGCATCAGTAGAAGAACCTCCTATGTCTCCATGCGCCCACCGAGGCATTGGTACTTAGCCAGAATATCAGTAATGGAAAAGATCATGTTGGAGTTGTCTACCACTCCGACCCATCCACCTTAGTGCAGAAGACAGTGGAAGACTCTGAGAAGGCCACGTAGCACCAAAACATTTATGAGAAGAAGAGGTTGGTTGACGAACTCCTAACTGAACATGGTAAAGAGCGACTACCCGACTATGGTAATCCTCGGCCAGGGAAGCAGGGGCAGGAACAACTTCCCCCCAGTGAGAGTTCTTGAGCCAACCCTGATCATATCGCTCATGTGGACAGGGTTGAAGCCGGGACTCACGGAAAGAGGGCGCGGTATGTCTCACCAAACCCTCCCAAATGGCACAGAAATCCAAGGAATCCTTTTCGGATTTCCCCAGCTGCCCTGCGGGCTACTCCACCAGCCGTTCCATGAGCCGCAGAGCCTATCTACCATGTCGAAGAACCCGGAAATGCGCTTGTGTTTAGTGATCCCCGTCAAGATAGGGACCCCCGCCTAGATGATCCTATGACGACCCTCATAGCCTGGATTGAGGTATTAGAAATGCAACAGGTGGAAATCCCACCGGATGGCAAGCCATACCTGACATGGGTGGATGATATGTTGGTGGATCCGGGTTTCGGGAATCCCACCTTCTCCCATTTAACGGGACAGGGGACCCGTCGCAACATTTGGATCACATCAACTCAACGTGCGGGCCCATGTTAGTTACTCCAACATAGTAGGAGGCTTCCAAGCTCCACTGTTTTGTTCAGACGCTGGAGGGGCCGACATTCATCTGGTACAACCAGCTCGTTGTCGGATCCGTGACCAGCTGGGAGGACCTTCGCAGGCAGTTCCTCTACTAGTTCAGAAATACCACCCGGAAGACTAGTATCTCAGACCTCTTCAAGTGCAAACAAAGGTTTAATGAGCAAGTGATAGACTTTATCACCTAGTGGAATGGGCTCACATAGTCCCTTAACATGCCACTGACATAGGAATAATTGTTGACTATGTGCGTAGGGAATGTTAAGAGGGAACTGGTTCCTTCCCTGATCACCTAGAACTATCCCGGAGGGTTCTGAGACTTCTCCGACAAGGCTTAGCTCCTTGAGGAAGCCCCCCAATAGGCTGGGCAGGCACATCTGTTTCCTCCTCTAATCCCAACAAGGGGAGCTTCCAGAGCCGAGCCCACCCTGGTGGCCCAAATAAAAGCCCCCAGGCAATTAGAATTGCTACCAGTGGCACCAGCCCCACAACCTCGCAGAGGTCCTCCACCTCAGGCATAGCCTCCAGCTCCACAGCATCCTCAGAATCGGCAGGCGCTCCCACATAATGTGTCACCACCGCCCAGGTAGGACAATCAGGGTCCACCTCCTCGACATACCCCTCCATCTCCTCATCAGGGCCAGGCTCCAAGATCCCTTTATTTGGAAATAAAATACCGGACTTACTCATTCAATTAGAATCAGGTCCCAGGTTAATTCCATAGAAACTTAGAGCAGAGGATTGTACGCTTTCCTGAGTGCAGAAGGCCGGAAGAGGAATATCTCACCGATCGCCCCAACTACTGCCCCTATCATCGGATTCTGGGGCACACCCTCAAGTAGTGCTATGTGTTTAAATACTGGATCCAATACTAGGTCAATAACAACTCAGTGAGGTTAGGCCTGACCACAACACAAGTGGCAGGTGTCTTTGTAGGGTCAGGCAGCAGTAGCGATTGCAAAGGCGAGTGGAAGTAGGTTCCCGGCTGTGGATCCCAGAAGTACGATGACTGGATGGCTTGTAAGATGGTTACTCGCACCCAGGGCATCATTAGGGCATGCCTACATCAGCTGGATCCTTCAGATGCTACGGCCAGCACTTCTGCATCATCATCTCAGCCGGCATCTTCCCAGAAGATCAAGCATCAGCGGCGCAAGAAAAAGGAATGGGATCCGCCAATGTCGTCGTCATCCCGCACTCTTAGTGACTTCATGCCCCCTAAGATTGTGATCCCTCCCAGAGTCCACCCATTGGTGTATGATTCATCAAATGAAAGTCAAGGGTATGCTTTAGGTAACACCGTTGAGTTGGTAAACCCTTATATGATGCCCGACGAGGGGGAGCACCAAGAGAATCTCCCCAATGTCCCAAGCTGACGCCAACGTCGGCAAAACTGTGATTATATGGGTCATCGAGGCACATCAGTCAGCACCTCCAGCCAAGTTGTGCATGCCGCTGAGACTAGACAGCATGCCCAGCGTAGAGCTCAGCACGCTCAACCTTTTTCATCCACTGTCGTCAGGACCGCCTCCCCCACCATTTGTGATACTAGATCAGGCAGAACCACTTCAGCCGTACCACGACCTGATTTGCCCCATTACAGGATGACCTCAGTCATTCGGACTTTATCTGACAGCTACTCTTCAGGATTCGACTAGTGGACAAAGGAATGTGAAAAACACCAGCCAACCGCTAGTCCAGTTGACAGGGCCTTCCATGCCTCCAATTTCACAATGATCTCCAGTATGTAGATTTTCGTGCCTGAAATGGAAGTATGATTTTCTCAAGAACCTCTCCAGTATCCCATCAAGGCTTTTGACTGTGTTGTCGTGACATGTCAAATTGATTATGTTTTTAAGGTTTATTTATATTCTAGGGTAGACCCTATGTCTTCTCTAAAGGATCGTTGGTAGGTTTAGAGTATGTATTTTTAATAAAAATGTCTAAGAGAGGGGGTGGTTTTGAAAAGAGTATAAAAAATTTACTTAGTTGAAATAGATTAAAAATTGAGTGGTCTGGTGGATTTTGAAAAAAATATGAGATAAAAGGGTCGATGTGATTTCACTACACACATATCATGTTCATTGTTCCTATAGATTCATCTTAGGTTTAGAGTAATTCTTTGGATGGAGTTAATTGGAATCTCGATTAATTGCTAAGATTTTATTTCAATGCTTTAAGGACCAAACCTTGACGTAACAATCGTATTATCAAGGTCCAGTACTTATTCCTAGAATAAGAGAATCCAAATCAGATTGAAATCTAAATAAGGTGTGTATGAAAAGGATTCTTGTGATTTCCAATCAGAACAACACAATTCACGCACTCAAAACCTCACACCGATCAGTTAGAAATTAAGAGCATAACAATCACATGCATCAAATCAAGCATTCAAATCTGAAATAAGATAAGATACATGGAATGAAATGTTTATACACCCAAATTACTCCAAAACAGTAGCTAGTGTATGCATCGGAACTCCCTTGACATGTGTGTAGCTTTCTCACAACGAAAACCCATCTTTTAGCTCGACATTGGGAGGAGGAGGAAGCTTTAGTGGAACTCCTTCTTCATCCTTGATTAACCAATGGGGATAGGGGCCTCCAAAACCTCCAAGGTGATTAGGAGACTCCTCTAGGACTCCAAATTTTCAACACTTCACTCCTTGGCCGAGCTTTCAAATGAGGTTCCCTTGGTTCCCTTTTATAGGAAAATTGGATGGTGGTTTTAGGAACATAGATTTCATCAATCCACTTGCACCACACGTTTCGGACTTCAGAAAGTATTATATCACTTTGGAGAAAATATAAAAGTTGTATCCCTACCTCTTTACCATCTCCATAGAAGGTTGGGAACCATTTGGACAACTACAGCTCCAAATATTGATAAAATACACAACACCACATTTGACTTTGTCCAAATTCGGTGTCTTGGATAGATCAGTTCTAATGGACCCTATAAGAGCTGAATCTGGATTGGGTTCCTTAATATGAAAAGTATCCTATTAAATTTTGGACAGGTCCAAAAAATTTCAGCCCATTTGGATGTACGCATTTCGTGTACTATGCAAAACAGTGGAAAGATGTTCATGGATCCATGTAATTTTGGCCCATTTTTCTTCCACTTCATCAAGGGCCCTCCAAATCACCTCCACCTACATTGAAACTATAAAAACAAGTAACATTGCCCATTATAATACTGATTATCATTAATTGATTTATGCAAACATAAAGTGCAATTTATTATTTTATTCGATATATTCATCACAAAACTAGTTTAAAACTGTGGTGTAAGGGTGGAATAAAACCGTGAATCGTGGTACGATCACACCCCCACACCTAAACATTTTCACTCCTGGGAAAAGTCACATATCCAAATACAATAATGAATATATATATATATATATATATATATATATATATATTTCCAACATCCTGAAGATTTATCATTTTAGGAATTTTTATTTAAAGAAAAGTGATAAATGCACGAACCACACCAATGAGTTCTTCCCAGTTAAAATAGAAAAAGATGTCTCATAAATCATATCACAATAAAATTCAAAGAGATTTATGACACCAACATGAGAAAGGAATCCAAAGGTCAACCATTACACTAACTCTCCATGTGTGTGTGTGAAAACCATTCCATGCTATTCTTTCCGCTTTCTATCAAATAAATATAGGTTATTTTAAGATTATTCAGCTTTAAATGATTTTTCACCAAACCTGTACTACATCCTTTGCAATCATATTTCAAGACCCACTCATTTAAGCATTACCAGAAGTCAAACCATAGGCTCCCGACCTAGATCTCCCCATATTTTTCACATTTCATCACTCCCCTCATCTATTATATTTTTTTTGAAGTTGCATTTGGAACAAATCTCACACTCATCTCTCAACCCTTGTTTTATCTCCTCACGACACTAATTGAAATAGTTATAACAAGATCAAAGGTTGAGGAGGAGTGGTTTTTGACCTGCCCAAGATACAACAATTTTTTTAGAGGACGTACAACAGTCGGATATTAGGTACACACGCATATGTCAATCTGGTACAGTAATGAAACAGATCAGATAAAGAACAAACGTATGGAAATATCATTTCAAGATGAAAAATATTAACCAAACATATATTTACCTTATATTAAGTAAGAAATATTCACACATTGTGGTTTGGTGCAAAAATGTATAGAGATATTAGTGACATAGTATTCCCAAAACTACTCACACAAGGGGCATCAATCATCTCAAATGTTTCACAGTGATACAACCATTTATATCATTGACATAAAACCAATTCACTAAAAAAACTCACTCCTTGATGGTAAACTCATACACAAATTCTTTTTAGCCTTCGTTATGGTATTTTTACTTTCCCCACTTTATGGTCGCCAAATCATGGAACTTTGAAATTGTTGATGGGGAAAACTGAAAATACCATAAAGAAGACCAAAAAGAGAAAACAAAAGGAGAAAACAATGAAAATTCCTAACTAACCCATGAATGTATCCACCCCCCCCCACACCTAGAGTATGCAGTGTCCTCACTGTTGTAAAAGAGAATGTGGGAAGGAAGGATAAAACCTAGTTGATTTCATTCATACTTTTCTTCTTGAACATGGAGTTCCTCCATCGGGGACTCCAGAACGGGTTCATGAAAGTGCTTCAGCCGCTGCCCATTGACAGTGAAGGGTTGCTTGGTTTATTCATTTTGAACCTAGACAACACCAAATGGAGAGACGTTAGTAACAATTTATGGTCCAAACCAGCGAAAATGAAGCTTACCTGGATGCAACTTCAGCCTTGCATTATAAAGGAGGACATTCTGCCCAATATGGAACTGACGATGAAGGATAAGATGGTCATGAGAAGCCTTGGTTCTCTCCTTATAAATCATGGAGTTTTCATATGCATCTCTTCTAATTTCCTCTAGATCCTGAATCTACAACTTCCTTTGAGCAACTTCACCAGAATGATTAGAATTGCATTGTTTGATGGCCCAGTAGGCCCGGTGATCAATCTCAACATGGAGGTGACAACTCTTTCCAAACACAAGACGATAGGGTGACATTCAAATGGGAGTTTTGAATGCAGTACGGTAGGCCCATAATGAATCATCAAGTCGAAGACTCCAATATTTCCTATTGGGTTGGACCATTTTTTCAAGAATTTTTTTACCTCTTTATTTGACACCTCGGATTGACCATTAGTCTGTGGGTGATATGCAGTTGATACGCGATGAAAAACCCCATACCGACCCAAAAGTGATTGCATTGTTCCGTTGTAGAAATGAGAACCCTGGTCATTGATGATGAACCTAGGTAATCAAAACCTACAAAAGATCTGAGTTCTCAAAAATTCTACAACTGTTTTGGAATCATCTGTCCTTGTGGCACGTGCCTCTACCCATTTTGATACATAATCAATGGCCAAAAGAATGTACATGTAGCCAAAAGAATTGGGAAATGGCCCCATAAATTCAATGCCCCAAACATGAAAAATGTCATGAAGGAGCAAGGGTTGTTGTGGCATTTCATTCCTTTTAGAGACATTCCCCATTCTTTGATAACAAGGACAAGATTTACAAAATTCATGGGAATCCTGAAAAAGTGTTGGCCAAAAGAGACCAGAATCAAGAACTTTGCGAGCAGTCCATTGGGGGCTAAAGTGGCCCCCATAATCAAGACTGTGATAGAATCTAAGGACAGACTAAAACTCGCTATCGAGAACACAACGCCTTTGGACCTAATCGCTATATGTGCGCCAAAGGTAGGGGTCATCTCAAATGTACCAACAAGACTCATTTTTTAGACGACTTGCATCGTTTTTGTTGAAATCAGTAGGAATGAAAGATGCTACCAGTTAATTTAAAATTTCAGCATACCAGGGAATAACATATTTCACTTTGTACAATTGCACATCAGGAAACAAGTCATTAATGGGAATACAGGGGTATGAGACAATCTCCGTGGATGGGGGGATCCTACTAATATGGTCTACCACCACATTATCTATTCCTTTTTCTCTCTAATTTCTAGATTTAATTCTTGAAGGAGGAGCATCCAACGAATGATATGTGGTTTGGCTTCCGGTTTCTTTAGGAGATACCGGAGGGCTGCATGGTATGAGAACACAATGACTTTGGGCCCTAAAAAGTATGACCTGAATTTATCCAAGGAAAAAACAATGGAACGAAATTCCTTTTCAGTGGTGGTGTAGTTTTCTTGGGCATGGTCCAATGTACGTGAGGTATAGGCAATGACATGTGGATCTCGATCAACCCTTTGTGATAAGACTGCCTGAACTGTATAGTTAGAGGTGTCACACATTAGCTCAAATGGTAAATCCCACTGAGGTGGTTGGATTACCGGGGGTGATATGAGACTCCATTTTAATTTATTAACAGCTTCTTCACATTATTTATCAAAAACAAAATCTTTTTCTTTTTGGAGTAAGCAAGAGAGGTGAAGTGCAATCTTATTAAAATCATGAATGAAACGCCGGTAAAATCCAGCATAACCTAGGAAAGACCGCACATCACGTATATTTTTAGGGAATGGTAGGGAAGAAATGACATCCACTTTCGATTTATCTACTTGGATACAATCCCCAGAAATGACATGTCCCAAAACTATATCTTGTTGCACCATGAAATGGAATTTCTCATAATTTAATACAATATTCTTTTCAATACAGCGACGTAGGATGGAACCAAGACTACATAAACATTCATCAAAATAGGATCCATAAACAGTAAAATAATCCATGAAAACTTCCATGCAATCCTCCAGGTAATCTGAAAAAATACTAACCATAAATCGCTTGAAAGTACCCGGAGAATTGCAAAGGCCAAATGGCATCCTTCTATAGGCAAATGTGCCAAAGGGGAAAGTGACGGTTGCCTTTTCCTGATCCTTGGGGGCAATATGGATCTGAAAGTTTCCAGAATTCCCATCAAGAAAATACTAATGGGACTTCCCTACTAGCCTCTATAGCATTTGGTAAATGAATGGCAATGGGAAATGGTCCTTCCTAGTGTGTTGGTTTAGTCGGCGATAATCTATACAAACACACTAACTATTCTGCACACGAGTTTGAACCAATTCATTATTTTCATTTTTAATTACCGTTAGGCCAGTTTTTTTAGGATCTACTTTAATGGGACTAACCCATTGGCTGTCAGAGATGGTTTAAATGATTCCAGCAGCCAATAATTTTGTTACTTCCTTTTTAACTACTTATAAGAGGTTTGGGTTCAGTCGTCGTTGTGCCTGCCTCACTGGTTTAGCCTCATCAGTTAATAAAATATTATGTGTAAAAATTGATGGGCTAATACCAGGAATGTATGCAAGTTTCCATCCTAATGCTTGTTTATGCTCCCTTAAAATTTCAAGCAGTCGCATTTCATGCTCAAGAGGGAGTGAAGTAGCAATGATGACGGGCAACTTGTTTCCATTCTCAAGATATGAATATTTTAAATCTTGAGGTAGTTTCTTTAGTTCCAATTTAGGTGGGTTTTGGATTGATGGGAGTTTGTGTGAAAGTGAGAGGTCACTAATCTAATCTAACTACTCAATGGTATCATCCTCAGATAAGGCATTAGCTTTTATAAGCATAGAAGTATCATCGATGGTAATGTGATCCTCCGTGTTCATGAAATTATCAATTAATAAACATGCATGACACTTTTCTAGACCACTAAAATAATCAACACATGACCCATTACCAAGAAATTCTATCAAAGAGGAAAATTTAGAAAGGGGATCAGGGGAAACAAATGAAGTGATTTTAGGGGAAGGGAGTACATCAATTGAATTTACCGAGAGAGAGGAATGCTCTTCTAAGGGGTGCTTCATGGCATCATGGAAGTTGAAATGGACTATGTCACCACCAAATTCCATAGATAATGTACGATTATGGACATTAATTATGGATTTGGTGGTTTTCAAGAAAGGTCTCCCCAAGATAATTGGGACATGTCCATTCATCCTATCATCTTCCATTTTTAGCACATAAAAATCACCATGAAATATTAAATTTTGAACTCTCACAAGAACATCCTCTAACACACTAGAAGGGTGTGTCGTACTCCGATTTTCTAGCTAAAAAACTATTCCTGTGAGATTTAGTTCGCCGACCTGCAAAGAAGAGTATATGGAGTGAGGCAACACATTAATAGAACCACCCAAATCAAGCATAGCATTGGAGAATGAATACTCCACTATGGTACATGGAATTGAGAATGTTCCAGGATCATTGCACTTGGTGGGAAGCGATGGTTGTATCAATGCTGAGACATTCCTCCCCAGGCTCACCTTCTCATCACATCTAAGTCGCCTTCGGTGGGTACACATCTCCTTCGTAAACTTGGCGTATCTCGGAATTTTCTTGATGGCATCAATCAATGGAATGTTAACCTGCACTTCTTTTAAAGTCTCCAAGATTTCTTTATCAAGTTCAGTTTCCTTTTGTTATCTTGGTTTGGTGGCTCTTTGGATAAATGGAAGAGGAATGCTTGGGCTTGGTAACTCATCAATAGACACAGTCTTTCCTTTGGTAGGACTTCTTTCAAGACAAGGTTCCATATTATTTGAACCTTTTTCAGTGGTTGGGATGGTGGTTCCCATTGGAGAGGATGACTCTAATGGAGGGTTCATTTGGATTTTATGTTGAGTTCCACTCCTAAGGGTGATGGCACTAACATTTCCCTTATCCCTAGGGTTGACAATTGGTTGAGAAAGTTTTTTAACAGACCCATGGCTTTGGATTTCACCCACCGAGTTAGCTAGTTCGCCTAATTGGGTTTTGAGGACTTGTATGGTTTCCTGAGTGGTTTGTTGGAATTGGAGATTATTGGCAGCCATTTGTTTCATCATATATTCTAGGCTAGCCTCGGGTTTTGGAGGGGGTTTTGGAAAGGCCTTTGGGGTTGTTGAAAATTTCTTGGTGGTGGTGGTTGATGACTACGTTGCCCTGGTTGGTTCCATGGTTAATGAGGCTAGTTTGAATACCCCCCTTGCCTATAGGCTTGGTTGTCTTTCCACCCAGGGTTGGATGGATAATAAGGTTCTTGCCTAATGGGTTGGTTATAGGGGCGTCATGGGAA
This sequence comes from Viscum album, assembly GCA_963277665.1. NCBI lineage: Eukaryota > Viridiplantae > Streptophyta > Magnoliopsida > Santalales > Viscaceae > Viscum > Viscum album. The sequence continues at coordinate 460,637,407 of OY728126.1, forward strand.
TATTTCCTCACAACTCTCAGAAGTTTCTCTCAATTGGGGGCATTGGTCAGAATAGTGGGTATCAGAAGAGCATATACCACAATGTATGGGAGGCGGAGATTGGAATTTCCCTTGGTAAAGAGAAAGTTTTCTTAGAAGGGTACTCACCTCTTCAAACTTTGTGTCCACCTTCTTCTCTAATTCAGTACTTTTCAACTCATGGACAACTTGAATGGGTAAACTGGACCTTGAACTAAATTGTTGAGTTTTTTGTGCCATGGCCTCAATTAGGGTCCTTGAAGCGATTGGGGTTTTATCAACTAGTGCACCACCTGTAGTAGCATCAATCATGTTTTGATCAATATGGATTAAACATTCATAAAAATACTGAATTAAAAGTTGATCACTTATTTGGTGATGTGGAAAACTTAAACACAATCTTTTAAATCGTTCCAAATATTCATGAATGGTTTCATTTTGAGATTGTCTTATTCCACATATTTCTTTCCTTATTGTTGCAGTTCGAGAGGCTGGGAATTATTTTTCAAGAAAACGTCGTTTCATATCCGCCCAACCTCTAATAAGTGAATTAACATAATGCAACCAATCTTTAGCCGTGTCTTCTAATGAAAATGGAAATGCTCTAAGTTTTACTTGTTCTTCATCCACATTAGCAGGTTTTAATGTTGAACACACAATATGAAATTCTTTTAAATGCTTATGTGGATCTTCTCCAGGCAGCCCATGAAATCTTGGTAATAAATGAATTAAACCAGATTTTAGTTCAAAATTGGGTGCCTCGCCTTGTAATTGAATATAAGTGGGTCGAATATCAACATTAGTTGAGGTTAGTTATTTTAGTTTTATATTATTTTCAGCCATGTTATACAAGTTATGTTCATTTTTAACTTTGGTTTCAGAGGAAGAAGAAGGATCAAGAAGAATTTTAAGATGTGATGTCTCCTCTTTCAAATTGTTGTATTGTGTGTCTCGGTTTCGTTGATGTAGGATCCTCTCCGGTTCGGGTTTGAAAGTTTGTAGGTCTCCCGGATTAGAACACAACATACACAGAACCTACACAATAAATAAATTAGAACACAAAAATAAATGAAAAGGTAGAAGATAAAACAAAAAAATATTCACAAAAATTACAAAAATTTTATCAAAAACTCGCACAAAAAACCAAAGAGATCCCCGGAAATGGCGCCAAAATTTGACCTCGTTGTCATGAAACGTCAAATTTATTATGTTTTTAAGGTTTATTTATAGTCTAGTGTAGACCCTAGGTCGTCTCTCAAGGAGAGTTTGTAGGTTTAGAGTATTTATTTTTAATAAAAATGACTAAGAGATGGGGTGGTTTTGAAAAGTGTTTAAAACAATGACTTAGTTGAAATAGCTTAAATATTGAGTGACCTAGTGGATTTTGAAAAAAATATGAGATAAAAGGGTCGATCTGATTTCATTACACACATATCAAGTTCATTGTTCCTAGAGATTCATCTTAGGTTTAGAGTAATTCTTTGGTTGGAGTTAATTGGAATCCCGATTAATTCCTAAGATTTTATTTCAATGCTTTAAGGACCAAACATTGACGTAACAATCGTACTGTCAAGGTACAGTAATTATGCATGGAATAAGAGCTTCCAAAGAAGATTAAAATCTCAATAAGGTGGGTATTAAAAGGATTATTGTGATGTCCAATCAGAACAACACAATTCATGCACTCAAAACCTCACACCGATCAGTTAGAAATTAAGAGCATAACACTCACATGCATCAAATCAAGCATTCAAATCTGAAATAAGATAATATACATGGAATAAAATGTTTAAACACCCAAATTAATCCAAACCAGTAGCTAGTGTATGCATCGTAACTCCCTTTACATGTGTGTAGCTCCCTCACAACGAACACCCAACTTTTAGCTCGACATCGGGAGGAGGAGGAAGCTCGGGTGGAACTCCTTCTTCATCCATGATTACCCTATGAGTATAGGGGGCTCCAGAACCTCTAAGGTGATTAGGAGACTCCTCTAAGAATCCCAATTGGCAGCACTTCACTCCTTGGCCGAACTTGCAAATGAGGTTCCCTTGGTGCCCTTTTATAGGAAAATTGGAAGATGGTTTTAGGAACACAGATTTCATCAATCCACTTGCACCACGCGTTTCGGCCTTCATAAAGTCTTATCTCTCTTTGGAAAAAATAGAAAAGTTGTATCCATACTTCTTGAATGTCTCCACCTATGTTTAGGCACCATTTAGACAACTAAAGCTCAAGATATTGATAAAATGCAGAACACCACATTTGACATGGTCCAAAATCGGTTGCTTGGACAGATTAGTTGGAATGGGCCTTGTAAAAGACAAATCCGGATTGGGTTCCTTAATATGAAATGTATCCTATTAAATTATGGATAGGACCACAAAATATCAGCCCATTTGGATTCACGGATTTCGTGTACTATGCAAAACAGTGGAAATATGTCCATTGATCCATGCAATTTTGCCCCATTTTTCATCCACTTCATCAAGGGCCCTCCAAATCACCTCCACCTACATTGAAACAATAAAAAAAGTAACATTTACCATTATAATATTGATTAACATTAATTGATTTATTCAAACATAAAGTGAAATTTATTATTATATTCAGAATATTCATTACAAAACTAGTTTAAAACTGTGGTGTAAGGGTGGAATAAAACAGTGAATCGTGGTACGATCACACCCCACACCTATACATTTGCACTCCTGGGCAAAGTCACATATCCAAATACAATGCTGAATATATATATATATATATATATATATATATATATATATATTTCCAACATCCTGAAGATTTATCATTTCAGGAAATTTTATTTAATGAAAATTAATAAATGCACGAACCACACCAATGAGTTCTTCCCAGTGAAAATGGAAAAAGATGTCTCATAAATCATATCACAATAAAATTCAAAGAGATTTATGACACCAACATGAGCAAGGAATTCAAAGTTAAACCATTACACTAACTCTCCATCTGTTTGTGTGAAAACAATTCCATGCTATTGTTTCCACTTTCTATCAAATAAATATAGGTTATTTTAACATTATTCAGCTTTAAATGAATTTTCACCGAACCTGTCCTACATCCTTTGCATTCATATTTCAAGACCCACTCATTTAAGCATTACTATAAGTCAAACAATAATCTATTGACCTAAATATCCCCATATGTTGCATATTTCATCACTCCCCTGATTTATTATATTTTTTTTGAAGTTTCATTTGGAACAAATCTCACGGTCATCTCTCAACCCTTGTTTTATCTCCTCACGACACTAATTGAAATAGTTATAACAAGATCAATGGTTGAGGAGGAGTGGTTTTTGACCTACCCAAGACACAATTTTTTTTAGAGGGCGTACAATAGTCAGGCATTAGGTACACATGCATAGGTCAATCTGGTACAGTAATGAAACAAATCGGATAACGAACGAATGTATGGAAATATCATTTCAAGCTGAAAATTATTAACCCAACATATATTTACCTTATATTAAATAAGAAATATTCCCATTTTGGGTTTGGTGAAAAAATGTATGGAGATATTATTGACACAGTTTTCCCAAAACTACTCATACACGGGGCATCAACCATCTCAAATGTTTCACAGTGATACAACCATTTATATCATTGACATAAAACAAATTCACTAAAAAATCACTCCTTGATGGTAAACTCATACACAAATTCTTTTTAGCCTTCGTTATGGTATTTTTACTTTCCCCACTTTATGGCTGCCAAATCATGGAACTTTGAAATTGTTGATGGTGAAAAATGAAAATACCATAAAGAAGGCCAAAAAGAGAAAAAAAGGAGAAAACAATGAAAATTCCAAACTAACCCAGAAATGTATCCACCCCCACACCTAGAGTATGCAGTGTCCTCACTGTAGTAAATGAGAATGTGGGAAGGAAGGATAAAACTTGGTTGATGTCATTCATATTTGGCTTCGTGAACTTGGAGTTCCTCCATCGGGGACTCCAGAACGGGTTCTTGAAAGTGCTTCAGCCGCTGCACATTGACAGTGAAGGTTTTCTTGGTTTCATCATTTTGAACCTAGACAACACCAAATGGAGAGACTTTATTAATAGTGTATGGTCTAAACTAGCGGGAACGAAGCTTACCTAGATGCAACTTCAGCCTTGCATTATAAAGGAGGACCTTCGGCCCAATACGGAACTGACGATGAAGGATAACATGGTTATGAGAAGCCTTGGTTCTCTCCTTATAAATCCTGGAGTTTTCATATGCATCTCTTCTCATTTCCTCTAGCTCCTGAATCTGCAACTTCATTTGAGCACCTACAACATAATGATTAGAATTGCATTGTTTGATGGCCCAGTAGGCCCGGTGCTCAATCTCAATAGGGAGGTGACAACTCTTTCCAAACACAAGACGATAGGGTGACATTCCAATGGGAGTTTTGAAAGTAGTATGGTAGGCCCATAATGAATCATCAAATCGAAGACTCCAATCTTTCTTGTTGGGTTGGACCATTTTTTCAAGAATTTGTTTTACCTCTCTATTTGACACCTCGGCTTGTCCATTAGTCTATGGGTGATATGTAGTAGACACTCGATGACCAACCCCATACCGACGTAAAAGTGATTGCATTGTTCAGTTACAGAAATGAGAACCCTGGTCACTGATGATGAACCTAGGTAATCCAAACCTACAAAAGATCCGAGTTCTCAAAAATTTTACAACTGTTTTGGAATCATCTATCCTTGTGGACCGTTCCTCTACCTATTTTGATACATAATCAACGGACAAAAGAATTTACAAGTTTCCAAAATAATTGGGAAATGGCCCCATAAAGTCAATGCCCCAAACATAAAAAATGTCATGAAAGAGCAAGGGTTGTTGTGGAATATCATTCCTTTTAGAGACATTCCCCATTCTTTGACAACGAGGACAAGATTTACAAAATTCATGGGCATCCCGAAAAGGTTCTGGCCAAAAGAGACCAGAATCAAGAACTTTGCGAGCAGTCTGTTGGGGACCGAAGTGGCCCCCATAAGCAAGAGTGTGGCAGAATCTAAGGATAGACTGAAAATCGCTATCGGGAACACAACGCCTAAGGACCTGATCGCTACATGTGCGCCAAAGGTAGGGGTCATCCCAAATGTACCAACGAGACTCATGTTTTAGATGACTGGATTGGTTTTTGTTGAAATCAGTTGGAATGCAAGATGATACCAGATAATTTAAAATTTCAGCATACCAGGGAATAACATCTTGCACTTTGTACAATTTCTCATCAGGAAAGAAGTCATTAATGAGAATACAGGGGGATGAGACAATGTCCGAGGATGGGGGGATCATACTAATATGGTCTGCCACCACATTCTATACTCCTTTTTATCTCTAATTTCTAGATTGAATTCCTGAAGGAGGAGCATCAAACGAATGAGACGTGGTTTGGCTTCCGGTTTCATTAGGACATACCAGAGGGCTGCATGGTCTGAGAACACAATGAATTTGGACCCTAAAAGGTATGACCTAAATTTATCCAAGGAAAACTCAATGTAAAGAAATTCTTTTTCAATGGTGGTGTAGTTTTCTTGGGCAGGGTCCAAAGTACATGAGGCATAAGCAGTGACATGTGGAGCTCGATCAACCCTTTGGGATAAGACTTCCCCAACTGCATAGTTATAGGCGTCACACATGAGCACAGATGGTAAATCCCACCGAGGTGGTTGGATTACCGGGGGTCATGTTTGACTCCATTTTAATTTATTAAAAGCTTCTTCACATTCTTTATCAAACAAAAATATTTTTCTTTTTGGAGTAAGCGAGGGAGGGGAAGTGAAATCTTAATAAAATCACGAATGAAATGACGGTAAAATCCAGCATGACCTAGGAAAGACCACACATCACGTACATTTTTAGGGAATGGTAGGGATGAAATGACATCCACTTTCGATTTATCTAGTTGGATACCATCCCCAGAAATGTCATGTCCCAACACTATACCTTATCGCATCATGAAATGGCATTTCTAATAATTTAATACAAGATTCTTTTCAATACAGTGACGTAATACGGAACCAAGACTACTTAAACATTCATCAAAAGAGGATCCACAAATAGTAAAATCATCCATGAAAACATCCATGAAATCCTCCAGGTAATCTGAAAAAATACTAACCATACATCGCTTGAAAGTACCATGAGCATTGCACAGGCCAAATGGCATCCTTCTATAGGCAAATGTGCCAAATGGGCAAGTGAAGGCTGTCTTTTCCTGATCCTTGGGGGCAATATGGATCTGAAAGTATCTAGAATACCCATCGAGAAAACAATAATGGGACTTCCCTGCTAGCCTCTCTAAAATTTGGTCAATGAATGGAAAGGGGAAATGGTCCTTCCAAGTGTGTTGGTTTAGTCCGTGATAATCTATACAGACACTCCAACTATTATGCACACGAGTTGGAACTAATTCATTATTTTTATTTTTAATTACCGTTAGGCAAGTTTTTTAGGAACTACTTGAATGGGAATGACCCATTGGATGTCAGAGATGGGGTAAATGATTCCAGCATCTAGTAACTTTGTTACAACCTTTTTAACTACTTCTAAAATGTTTGGGTTCAGTCGTCGTTGTGCCTGCCTCACTGGTTTGGCCTCATCAGTTAATAAAATATGATGTGTACAAATTGATGGGATAATACCAGGAATGTATGCAAGTGTCCATACCAATGCTTGTTTATTCTCCCTTTAAAGTTAAAGCAGTCGCAATTCATGCTCAAGAGGAAGTGAACTAGCAATGATTACAGGAAACTTGTTTCCATTCTCAAGATATGAATATTTTAAATCTGTAGGCAGTTGCTTTTGTTCCAATTGAGGATGGTTTTGGATTTTTGGGAGTGTGTGTGAAAGTGAGAGTTCACTAATCTCATCTAACTACTCAATGGTATCATCCTCAGATGAGGAATTAGATTTTACAAGCGTAGAAATATCATCGATGGTCATGTGATCCTCCGTGTTCAAGAAATTATGAATTAATAAACTTGCATGACACTTTTCTAGACCACTACAACAATCAACACATGACTCATTACCAAGAATTTCAATCAAAGAGGAAAATTCAGAAAGGGGATCAGGGGTAAGAAATGAAGTGATTTTAGGTGAAGGGAGTACATCAATTGGATTTACCGAGAGAGAGGAATGCTTTTCTGAGGGGTGCTTCATGGCATCAAGGATGTTTAAATGGACTATGTCACCACCAAATTCCATAGATAATGTACCATTATGGACATTAATTATGGCTTTGGCAGTTATCAAGAAAGGCCTCCCCAAGATAATTGGGGTGTGTCCATTCATCCTATCATCTTCCATTTTTAGCACATAAAAAATATCAGGAAATATTAAATTTTGAACACTCACAAGAACATCCTCTAGCACACCAAAAGGGTGTGTCGTACTCCGATTTTCTAGCTGAACAACTATTCTTATGGTCTTTAGTTCACCGACCTGCATAGAAGAGTATATGGAGTGAGGCATCACATTAATTGAAGCACCCAAATCAAGCATAGCAATAGAGAAAGAATACATCCCTATGGTACATTGAATTGAGAATGTTCCAGGATCATTGCACTTAGTAGGAGGCGATGGTTGTATCAATGCTGAGACATTTCTCCCCAGGCTCACCTTCTCATCACCTCTAAGTCGCCTTGGGTCGGAACACATCTCCTTCAGAAACTTGGCTTATCTCGGAATTTTCTTGACAGCATCAATCAATGGAATGTTAACCTGTACTTTTTTTAAAGTCTCCAAGATTTCTTTATCATGTTCAATTTTCTTTTGTTTCCTTGGTTGGGTGGCTCTTTGGGGAAATGGAAGAGGAATTCTTGGGCTTGGTAACTCATCATTAGACACACTCTTTCCGTTGGTAGGACTTCTCTCAAGACAAGGTTCCATCTCATTTGAACCTTTTTCAGTGGTTGGGATGGTGGTTCCCTTACGAGAGGATGACTGTAATGGAGGGTTCATTTGGCTTTTAAGTTGAGTTCTACTCCTAAGGGTGATGGAACTAACATTTCCCTTATCCCTAGGGTTGACATGTTTTTGAGAGGGTAGTTTACCAGACCCATGGCTTTGGATTTCACCCACCGAGTTAGCTAGTTGGCCTAATTGGGGTTTGAGGTCTTGTATGGATGCCTAAGTGGTTTGTTGTAATTGGAGATTATTTGTAGCCATTTGTTTCATCATATCTTCTAGGCTTGGTTCAAGTTTTGGTGGGGGTTGTTGGAAAGGCCTTTGGGGTGGTTGAAAATTTCGGGGTGGTGTTGGTTGATGACTACCCTGCCCTGGTTGGTTCCATGGTTGATGAGGCTGGTTTGAATACCCCCCTTTCCTATAGGCTTGGTTGTCTTTCCACCCAGGGTTGGATGGACATTAAGGTTCTTTCCTAATGGGTTGGTTATAGGGGCATCCTGGGAATATTGCCTCACAACTCTCAGAAGTTTCTCTCAATTGGGGGCATTGGTTAGAATAGTGGGTATTAGAAGTGAATATACCACAATGTATGGGAGGATGAGATAGGAATTTCCCTTGGGAAAGAGCAAGTTTTCGTAGAAGGGTACTCACCTCTTCAAACTTCTTGTCCACCTTCTTCTCGAATTCAGTACTTTGCACCTCATGGACACCTCGAATGGGTACACTGGACCTTGAACTGAATTTTTGAGTGTTTTGTGCCATGGTCTCAATTATGGTCCTTGAAGCGATTGGGGTTTTATCCACTAGTGCACCACCTGCAGTAGCATCAATCATGTTTCGATCAATAGGGATTAAACCTTCATAAAAATACTGAATTAAAAGATGATCATTTATTGGGTGATGTGGACAACTTGAACACAATATTTTAAATAGTTCCAAATATTCATGAAGGGTTTCTCCTTGAGATTGTATTCTCCCACATATTTCTTTCTTTATTGTTGCAGTTCGAGAGGATGGGAAGTATTTTTCAAGGAAAAGTCGTTTCATATCTGCCCAACCTCTAATAGGTGAATTAACATAATACAACCAATCTTTAGTCGTGTCTTCTAATGAAAATGTAAATTACCTAAGTTTTACTTTTTCTTCATACACATTAGCCAGTTTTAATGTAGAACACATAGTATGAAATTCTTTTAAATGCTTATGTGGATATTCTCCAGGTAGTCCATAAAATCTTGGTAATAAATGAATTAAACAAGATTTTAGTTCAAAATTGGGTGCCTCACCTTGTAATTGAATGTAAGTGGGTCGGATATCAACATCAGGGGAGGTTAGTTATTTTAGTATTCTATTATTTTCAGCCATGTTATACAAGTTATGTTCAGTTTTAACATTGGTTTTAGAAGAAGAATAAGTATCAAAAAGAATTTTAAGATGTGATGTCTCCCCCTTCAAAGTGTTGTCTTGTGTGTCTCGGTTTCGTTGATGTAGGATACTCTCCGGTTCGGGTTCAAAATTTTGTAGGTCTCCTGTAGTAGAGCGCGTCATACAAAAAACCTACATAATAAATAAATTAGAACACAACAATAAATGCAAAGGTAGAAGATAAAACAAACAAATATTCACAAAAATTACAAAAAGTTTAACAAAAACACGCACAAAAAACCAAAGTGCTCCCCGGAAACGGTGCCAAAATTTGACCGCATTGTCATGACACGTCAAATTGATTATGATTTTAATGTTTATTTATAGTCTAGGGTTGACCCTAGGTCATCTCTCAAGGAGCTTTGGTAGGTTTAGTGTGTGTATTTTTAATAAAAATGACTAAGAGAGGGGGTGGTTTTGAAAAGAGTTTAAAACAATGACTTAGTTGAAATGGATTAAAAATTGAGTGACCTAGTGGATTTTGAAAAAAATATGAGATAAAAGGGTCGATTTGATTTCACTACACACATATCAAGTTCATTGTTCCAAGAGATTCATCTTAGGTTTAGAGTAATTCTTTGGTTGGAGTTAATTGAAATCCCGATTAATTCCTAAGCTTTTTTTTCAATGCTTTAAGGACCAAGCCTTGTCGTAACAATCGTATTGTCAAGGTCCAGTACTTATGCATGGAATAAGAGCTTCAAAATAAGATTGAAATATCAATATGGTGGGTATGAAAAGGATTATTGTGATGTCCAATCAGAACAACACAATTCACGCACTCAAAACCTCACACCGATCGGTTAGAAATTTAGAGCATAACACTCACATGCATCAAATAATGAATTCAAATCTGAAATAAGATAAGATAAATGGAATGAAATTCTTAAACACCCAAATTTCTCCAAACCAGTAGCTAGGGTATGAATCGGAACTCCCTTGACATTTGTGTAGCTCCCTCACAATGAACACCCAACTTTTAGCTCGACATCGGGTGGAGGAGGAAGCATGGGTGGAACTCCTTCTTCATCCTTGATTACCCGGTGATGATAGGGGCATCCAGAACCACCAAGGTGATTAGGATACTCCTCTAGGACTCCAAATTGGCAACACTTCACTCCTTGGCCGAAAGTTCAAATGAGGTTCCCTTGGTGCCCTTTCATAGGAAAATTGGAAGGTGGTTTTAGGCACACAGATTTCATCAATCTACTTGCACCACGTGTTTCGGCCTTCATACCGTCTTATCTCGCTTTGGAGAAAATAGAAAAGTTGTATCCCTACCACTTTTCTGTCTCCACCGAAGGTTTGGCACCATTTGGAAAACTACATCTCAATATATTGATAAAATACAGAACACCGCATTTGACTTTGTCCAAGTTCGGTGGCTTGGACAGATCAGTTCTAATGGGCCACATATAAGCCGAATCAGGATTGGGTCCCTTAATATGAAATGTAGCCGATTACATTCTGGAAAAGGCCACAAAATTTCAGCCTATTTGGATGCACGTATTACGTGTACTATGTAAAACAGTAGACAAATGTCCATGGATCCATTAAATTTTGGCCCATTTTTCATCCACTTCATTAAGGGCCCTCCAAATCACCTCCACCTACATTGAAACAATAAAAACAAGTAACATTTCCCATTATAATATTGATTAAAATTAATTGATTGATTCAAACATAAATTTCAATTTATTAATATATTTGGAATATTCATTACAAAACTAGTTTAAAACTGCAGTGTAAGGGTGGAACAAAACAGTGAATCGTGGTACGATCAGCTTTCCATCCTTGAAGCCCTTCTCCTGTCATCAGATATGCGTGAGGCCATCGCTGAGGATTTAAGGAGCCCCCTCCAGTTTGATATGGAGGTAGCATCTGCAGAAGCCTTTCATGCTGAAGCAGTTGAGACTGCCAAATGCCAGGACATCATTTCATTCTCCGGAGAGGATGAAGGCTCTCCCATACAAGGGCACATCTGCCCTCTATATATCACCAGCCAATTTAATGACACGGAATTTCTCCACTATCTCGTTGACATCGGCTCTAGGATCAACCTTATCTTGAAACGAACATTGCGAAAGCTGGGGTTATCCGAGGATTACATGACTCCCTCCGATTTATGGATCCAGGGATATGACAGGACATAGCATACCTAGTCAGCAAGATTCATCTGAAGACCGAGTTCGGTGGCCAAGTTGCCAATACTGAATTTATGGTTGTCTCCCAGGACACTATGTACAATGAATTAATGTGAATACCATGGCTCCATCTTCATGCGACGGTCCCCTAGTTATATCAACAATGCCTCAAGTACTCCCTAAATGATCAATTAGGCATACTCCAAGGTGATTCATCTCCTTTAGCCTCTTCTAATTCCCATTATCTAGACACTGACTTTTAAAAGATCAAGGATAATAAGATTCTAGTAAGTGAGGTTGAGCTCGCCATGGTCACAAGTGACCCCTGGACAGGTCTGGATGACACCTATGTCTTCCCAATCCATCGATTGGAGGCCACAACCCCCCAACATGGGGAAATGATTTGTTGTCCTGGGTACAAGAGGAAAACATATTCCCAAGTCCATGCGACAGTGGAAAATCACCTCGTACTCTTACAAAAAATCAGGCTCAGTTGATCCCAGAACCTACTACCCCTATACAGTATCAGGATGTTTTCCCCATGGCAATGGCAGTATGACATATGTGTCTATTTCTCCATGCTAGAATTAACCGGCTCAAGCCAACACACCACTATTGCTTTGATATCATTAAATGTGGCCCCTTGGGTGGAAAGAAAGATGAGATTGGATCAACTACCTTCATCACAATGGTCTCAGCATCGTGTGAAAGTTCTGATGTGCGGTCCACTCCTGTCCAGGCTGGTACCAGCCTCCCGTCAGGTTCGTCTGACCCAGGGGAAGCTCCACCTGGTGGGAATCCCTCCTCTGCAAGTGAAGAAGAGGATCTGGAGGATACCCCTACATTTGAAGAGGGCGTCTCTGCCACATTCAATGAGCTAGTACAGGTAAACCTTGGTAGTGAGGTAGATCCGAGACCAACATTGATTAGTGCCGCCATGTTCCTTGAGGAGAAGCAGTGGTATGTAGGATTCCATAAATAGCACAGTGACATGATTTCATGGAGTTATGACAAGATTCCAGCACTAGATCGTCATGTATCCATCCACCGCCTCGGTCTCCCGACAAACCATCATGGGTTCAAGTAACCTCCCAGAAAAATGAACCCTTCTCACGGTGCCATGGTCGAGGCTGAAGTTGACAAGATTATAAAATCCAACTTCATCAAGGAGGTCTAGTACCCCAGTTGGCTAGCTAACATCATGACAGTTAGAAAGAATAATGGACCGATCAGAGTCTGTAATGATTTCTGAGATCTCAATTGTCACTATCCGAAGGATGATTTTCCCCTTCCAGTGATAGAATTGTTGATCAATGCTATGGCTGGGTTCCAAGCCCTCTCCTTCATGGATGGTTACTCTGGACATAATCAGATTTGGATGGCCCATGAGGAGGAAGAGTTCACGGCTTTCAGGGCACCAAAGGTACCTTCTGTTACCATGTTATTCCCTTCGGCCTGAAGAATGTGGGTTCCACCTACCAACGGGCCATGCATCGCATATTCAAGCCAATTATCAGGACATTGGTGGAATTCTATGTGGACGATCTGGTGATCAAGTCTTTCCAACAATAGGAACATATCAAGGACCTTGAGAAAATGTTTTGCTTCCTCTGCTCCCACTACTTGAAGATGAACTCGTTGAAAGTACCTTCGGGGTCACCTCCTGGAAGTTTCTTGGCATTGTTGTCAGGTACCGGGGCGTTGAGATCGACCTAGAGAAAATCAATGCAATCAGCCAGATGCCTCTCCTGAGAAATATCTAAGAGCTTTATGTTTTTCTAGGCCACTTGGCCTACATACACAGATTAATTGCGAATTTGGCTGGCAACAGTAAGAAAATTTCTTGGCTAATGTAAAAAGGCTCTGCCTACGAGTGGGACGAGGAGTGCCAGACCGCCTTTGAAGAAATCAAATAGTATCTGCTCTAGCCACTGGTATTGATGCCACCCGTCTCAAGTACACCACTAATTGTGTGTTTGATTATCCTGGAGTGATCTCTCAGTGCCCTTCTCGCTCAGAAAAATAATGAGGGGACAGAGAACAGTCTCTACTACCTCATTTGCATGCTCCTCAATACAGAGACCAGATACTCCCCTATCGAGAAGAGCTACCTTGATCTCGTATTTTCTATATATAAGTTGCAACATTACATGAAAAACCATTAGATACAGTTGGTCTCTCAGGTTGACCTGCTGAAGTACATTCTGAACAGCCCCATGTCTACCAGTCGTCTAGCACGGTGGGCGGTAAGACTCCAGCAGTTCAACATATGGTTTTTCCCTCAGAAGGACATCAAGGAGAAGGACTTGGATGACTTCCTAGCATCCCATCCAACCTCTATGGACCTGTCCCTAGACTTGGATTTTCCTGACGTGTCCATCCTTTCGGTAGATCATTCCATCCCATGTTGGAAGATGCACTTCAACGGTGCCTCCTGGAGCACCACCGGTATAAGGCTCAACGATCCTCGACTCAACAGAGTGGGCCTGGGTAACATCTTCATTACCCTGGTGTAATCCATTGTTCCATACTCATTCTTATTGTCGGAAACCTGCACCAACAATGAGGCAGATTATTAGGCTCTTATCACTGGCCTCAAGCTGGCCCTCGAGATCTATGCGCCCCATTTTCTTCTGAAAGGGGATTCCGAGCTTTTCATCAAGAAGGTCGACTGTGGCTATGTTGTCAGAAAGCTAGAGCTCACACAATTGTTGGAGCGCACCCTCCAACTAATGGCCTAGTTCCCTTCTCGACCAGAGGTTACCCATGTACCTCGATCACAGAATGGTCGAGCGAACGCTTTGGCCAGCTTAGCCACATCACATGTAGAGTCCAAGGAAGATGATCTTATTATACATGTGAAACACCAGAGAGTCATTTCCCCCATCACCCCATAAGATGATGATGACCTACGAGTTAGCCATCTTACTAACGGATCCTCCACGCCAGGACCACTAGGCTCTTCTGATGCAGTGGTTGAAGAGACTCCCGACTAGAGAGCCCCTTTTGTTGAGTATCTCCAAAATGGTTGCATCCCAGATGATTGGGTCGAGCGTGACCGAATCCGATGTTGCGCGCTACATTTCACCCTCCAAAGTGGTTCCAACCTGGAGCCAATCCTCTATAAGAACGATTTTGATGGTGTTCTACTCCATTGCATTTGGGGGGTTGAGATACCACAAGTCAAGCTAGAGGTTCGCACTAGTTCCTACAGTTCCCATTAGGCTAGAACAAAGCTGTCCCATAAAATCTGAAGACTGGGGTACTTTTATCCCTCTATGATCCTTGATTGTATCGAGTTCTTCAAGAGATGTCACATATGCCTAGTTCATGCTAACTTCCTGCATCGGCTTCCAGAACCTCTCCACTCCACCAAGTACTCTTGGACATTTGCAGTGTGGGGACTTGATGTCGTGTGACCATACCCACCAGCGACAGCTCACCAGTGCAGGTTCATCATGATTTCCATATATTTCTTTTCCAAGTGGGAAGAGGCAGTTCTACATAGGGACGTCAAGTCCAATTCCATCGTTTACTTCTTGAGCTCCTACATCATCCACTAGTTTGGGGTCCCTCGCGCTATCCACACTGA
Organism: Viscum album; assembly: GCA_963277665.1. Classification (NCBI taxonomy): domain Eukaryota; kingdom Viridiplantae; phylum Streptophyta; class Magnoliopsida; order Santalales; family Viscaceae; genus Viscum; species Viscum album. Next base: position 460,652,538 of record OY728126.1, read on the forward strand.
TAACAACACCAACATCTGAGCAGCCGAGATGAAGAAATTTTAAAACCAGTACAATATCCGTTCGAACCATACCTCCTGCTATCACATGCAAGAAAATGGACATGTCGAGGAGTTCAACAAAAACCTCTCTAACATTTTGCATAAAATGGGTATCCAGAACAAGAAGAGATGGAAAGACAAGCTTCCCTATTCCCTATGGGCTTATCGGACGATGACTCCCAATTCCACCTAGGTGACCCCATACTCCCTGGTGTACGGGGTTGAGGATGTCCTACCCATCGAGATCCAGCTACCTTTGTTACGCACCGTGGTCTTTGACCAACATATAGTGAATAAGGTGACCAAAATCCATCTAGTTGATTCGGAAGCACTTGACGAGAATATTCTATGTGCCCTGTAAAATTTAAAAAGGCATCAGAATAAGATGGATAGAGCCTTCAACAAGAAGGTTCTCCTCCGCTCTTTTCTACAAGGTGACTTGGTATTGGCCCACTAAGTGCCAATGACCCCTGGAAGGAATCCACCCACGTTAGAGCCCAAATGGGAAGGACCTTACATAGTCCACAGGGTTTTCCCCAATGGATAATACTCCCTAGTAACCATGGATAGTGAGCGTATAACTCCTCCAAACAATACCAAGTTCCTCAAAAATACTTTTCCTAAACCTAATGGTCCTACAAGACCTTAAACTAGATGGTCCCGCATGACCCTAAACTGTACGTCAATCCTACATGACAATAAACTATCCAGTCCTACATGACTTTAAATTGCGCATCATCCATCATGACGTTAAAGTGCATTTCAAGAACTACGTATGTCTTGATTCCCATCCACATGGGATAAGTAGGAACGCTCAGACGCCTAATCTAGAGCCCAGTCTCGAACTCTTCTTTTTTACTATCCCCCATGGGTATAGTTTCCTCAGAGGATCCTTGCACGATATAGTAAATTCTTCCTTATACCCACTCATACAAGGGTTATAATGGTTGCACCATGTGCCACCTCCCGTTATTCTATCCTCCCATGTCTTTACCACACAACGTTAAATTGTATGGCCTTCATAAACTATGTGTGGATTGATTCCCATAATCATGGGATATGTAGGAATGCCCAAAAATTTTGTCTGTTGGCCCATCCCAAACGCTAGATCTTCCTATTGGGTCAAGGCGTATGGCAGGGGTGAAAACATTCACCCCAATCCACATCGATCTAACCTCGGTCCGGCTATACGTCCCACTCCCGGGAGACGTTTGCCTCTTTTAGAGATGGGTACAACTATGCTTCAAAAACTATTTGATTGGGACTCCATCATCTTCCCCATCCGGAAGGGCCCCTAAATGATATGGATGCCAGGCCTAAGGGACCTCTTACCACTTCGGGCCAACACCCGTGATGATGTTGAGCAGCAAGCCGATACAAGTATCGCGTTTCGAATATGGTCAACGGTCGATGCTTATTTGTTTTTCCAATTTCTTGTCACTATAGGGACGTTGTGTTTTGAACATGGTCAATAGCTATCCTGGATCATTAGGGCCACCCCAAGATGTCCCAAACATTGAGTGTAGTGGTTCATTCTTCCCCATTGTATCTCCAAGTGATAAACTCCCACCGGGCGATGCCAACCATCAGGCCCCTTGGCATTTTTGGGCCCCAGCCCAGGTTGTATATTAGGGGATTGTTCGGTGTGGTATCGTATTATGTCCTCATTCACGTCAGGTTTCTCACTACGCCGTACACATACCTGGATGAGACACCTTATCCTTTTCCTCATCCTCACAACAAGACGTTAAACTGCTAGCTAGTCAGGCCTTCCTGAACGAGGCCCAACCTCAGGCCCCTTGGCCTTCTCGGGTCCCTGACGCTCATCCTCACTACAAGAAGTTAAAATGCAAGATATTTAGGCCTTTCTGACTGAGGCCCAATGTCAGGCCCCTTAGCTTTCTAGGGTCCCTGGACCTCGTCCTCACTACAAGATGTTAAACAGAAATCTAGTGAGGATATCCCGATCGAGGCCCATTCTTAGGCTCCTTAGACTTCTCAGGTCCCCGACCCTCGTACTCACTGCAAGACGTTAAACTGCAAGCTGGTCAGGCCATCCTGATCGTGGCACAGCCTCAGGCCCCTTGGACTCTCGTGTCCCTGGCCCTCGTCCTCACTGCAAGATGTTAAATTGTAGGCTGGTCATGCCTTCCTGACTGAGGCCCATCCTCAGGCCCCTTGGCCTCCTCAGGTCCCCAACCCTCATCCTTGCTGAAAGATATTAAACTGAAAGCTCGTCAGGCCTTTCTGACTGAGGCCCAGCCTCAGACCCCATGGCCTTCTCGTGTCCCCAACCCTCGTCCTCACTATAAGACGTTAAACTGCAAGCTGTTCAGGCCTTCCTGACTGAGGCCTAGCCTTAGGCACTTTGTCCTTCTCAGGTCCCCATCCCTCTTCCTCACTGTAAGATTTTAAACTGCATGCTGGTCAGGTCTTCTTGACCAAGGCCCAGCCTCCGGTCCCTTGGCCTTCTTGGGTCCCCAGCCCTCATCCTCACTGCAAGACGTAAAACTGAAAGCTGGTAAGGCCTTCCCGACTGAGGCCCAGCCTCAGGCCCCTTGGCCTTCTCGGGTCCCTGGCCCTCGTCCTCACTGAAGGACGTTAAAATGCAATCTGGTCAGGACTTCCTGACTAAGGCCCAGCCTCAGGCCCCTTGGCCTTCTCGGCTCCCCGAACCTCGTCCTCACTACAAGACGTTAAAGTAGAATCTGGTCAGGCCTTCGTGACTGAGGCCCAGCCGTAATCCCCTTGGCCCTATGGGGTCTCTAAACCTCATCCTCACAGAAAGATGTTAAACTGAAAGCTGGTCAGGCCTTCCTGACCGAGGCCCAGGATCAGGCCCCTTGTCCTTCTCGGTTCCACGACCCTCATCCTCATGACAAGATTTTAAACTGAAATCTGGTCAGGCCTCCCTGACAGAGGCCCCGCCTCATTCCCCTTGGCCTTCGTGGGCCCTGATCCATGTTCTTATGCAATGTGTACAGTGTGGTGTGGGATTACGTCCTCATTCATGTCAGGTTAGTTGTCCTGCCTTACACCCCCCTCGTTGGGGTATCTTATCCCCAGGTACCTTCAAGAACTATGTGTGGCTTGATTCCCACCCCTATGGGATACGTAGGACCACCTGAATGTCTAGACTTTGGGTCCATTCCCATCTCTCATAAATCTCCATTTCACATTGGCCCTTTGGACTACCCTTCCCTGGGAAGGGGAGTATATGGCATGTCATGGGATCATGTCCTCATTCACGTCGGGCTTGTAACAAACATGCCATGTGCCTCTCCCTCCTGAGCACCCTCATCGACCCTCTTCGGCGGTTTATCAACGTCCCTAAGGGTACTCTGGTTTAGTACCTGGAATGTCGGACTCTGCTCGGACATGCTTCCACCCACTTTTCAGGCTTTGTGTTCCTCTTCATTAGGTTTTTCATCACCTTTCACACCAAAAGGGACCCTTGAGTGGCATGGTTTCTAGGCCTAATGTCTCTTCTACCATTACGGTCCAACTCCCCCAAGGGTCACAAACAACAAGCCGATACAAATCCCACGCTGCGAATATGGTCAGTGGTCGATGCTAATTTGTTGTCCCACTTCAGGCTAACGCGATATGGATACTCTGTTTCAAACATGGTCAACAGTTAACCTCCATTGCTACACCAACCCTATTAAGCCGAAAATGTTGGTTACATGATTCACATCCTCCTCCACCTCACCATGTCCAAGTCTAACTTCAAAACTCTTGGTACTATTTCTCAGTGAGCATCTGCACTTTAAGAGGAAAAAAGTCACAACAGGGCGATCGTTCAGGGCTTCACTGATTTTCCCCATTGCATTCATCTAATGTATCATGAATACTGTATCTACCCATGTTTCCTACACTAATTTCAACTCAAGTAGGCTTAGGGATTGGGTTAGGGTCCGCCATTACATGGGATAGTCTTGCTTCTCCATGGTCCAAGTTCCAAGACATTAACATAAGATCCTTTCATATTTCCCCTTTTACGGAACTACGTGTGTCTTGATTCCCATCCTTATGGGATATGTAGGACCTCCCAGACACCTCGTTTCCAGGTCCAACTAAGTTGGGTGCTAGTTTCTCATTCCCCTTTCCATCTTACCCCTATTTGGGCCCCATGGCCCGAGGTTCCCCTCTCTGAATTGCATATGGTGTGATATCGGATCATTCCCCCATTCACATCGGGTATGTTTTATTCCACCATACACATTCACCATATAGCATCGTCTCTACTACGTCTGCACTACCTGACATTAAAATACATCCTTGGTCCTATTACATGACCCTAAACTGTAACATTATCGTCTTGGCCGCATGACAAAAAACAGCACTGCATCGTGATGTCCTCACCCATGGGGACACCATTTTTGGTATTGGTCACACGCCATACCATTTGCCAATGCCTTATACTCCTTGATTCTTGTGGCGATTCCGGGACTTGCAATCCTAGGAATGTCACTTCACAAAAAAACATTCACCTTAAAGGACAAACAATATTTATCAAATAACGCTCTTTTGGTGTGAGGGACACGCCCGCACGCCCCCTTTATCCCTAGCATTGGTACATTACCATGCCACGTCATGAACTACTTGTGGCTTGATCCACATCCTCATGGGGTACGTAGGAACGTCTGTGCATCTTGCCTCAGGCCAAGCTTAACTCTGGGTTTTTTTGGTCCCTTGACCTAAAATCTTCCCATGGGACATGTGGTGGTCAGAAGCCCCGATCCCCATCCATGTCGGGTTTTGTATTTAACTCACCATGAGTCTCCTGTGTTTCCTCCCATCTATGGTCCGAATTCTATGACCGTAAACTAAGATCTCCCTATGGGAAGGGACTCGAATCCCTCTCCCTAATACGTCTCATTGTCATATTTAGATGTGTTTGACAAAGAGCTCGAAGTGTGGAATTTCCATGGGGACATTCCCCTCGTTCCATGTCCAAGCTTCATGAGCTCACTATTTGGATCTTCATCCTATTCCACATCCAAAAGGACCCCAGGATGGTGGGGATGCTAGGCCTAATGGATCTCCTACCATTTCAGGCCAACGTCCCTAAGGATCTCAGATGGCATTTGCGACAATTCATGTGTTTCAAACATGGTCAATGGTCAACCCTCATTTGCATGTCCCCATTCCAGGCTCACGCGATGTGGATGCTGCGTTTCCACCACGATCAACAGTTATCCTCTATCGTCACGCTACCATTATTGTGATCCAGATTTCGAGCATCATGATTCACACATTTCCACTTCCTCATGTTCAAGTGGAATTCCAACATACTTGGCTTCACCTATTCGCACGTCTAGGTGTGATACATGGACATGTTAGCATTTACTGAGCATCCCTTTGTCCTAGAATTTTCTTTCATGTGTCGGGAAAGTTAACCATTAATTCTTGTTTCCCACATCAAGCATGATTCACATGGGCTTAGTAATTTTTGTGGGATATGTACACCGGCACAGCAAGGCTTCTACTCATCCTGCATGACATTAAAATGTGCTTCCAGAGCTATGTATGGATTGATTTCAAACCTAATGGGATACATAGAGACACCCTAGTATTTTTCCTAGGGTGTAGCACCAAGAATCATAAGTCATGTTCCTCCTCATTTCCGGCCCCGTCCTGACCCCTTTTGAGAAACCACGGGGCTACAAATTTTCCCTGAACAAGTTCGGGATGCCCCAAGGCGACATTAGGAAGCGATGGCTCCCTCGCTAGAGAGTCCCTGTCTGAAAGAAGGAATCATCCATGATCAAACTGATGCATCCAACTAGTGTGCTTCCTCCTTGGTGGTGTAATTTCAAGAGTGCTAGATTCTGTTCGAACAAACCATCACTCCACATCCCACACTTCACATGCCCATTATTCTGACGCTAATCTTTTTTCACATCTAGAGGAACCCCCTAATTGTATGGATGCTCAGCCCATGGCCCACCAATTGTCCTGTTCCAACATTCCAGAAGACTAACGGATGGCATTTGCGATAGGTCCGGTGTTTTGAACAAGGTCAACAATCGGCCCTCATTTTCTAACCCCACTCCACGCTAATACAATAAGGATACTATGTTTTCAATGCAGTCAGTAGTTATTCTTTATTGTCACACCACCCTCGAAATGTTCTGAATCTTGGGTATCGTGATTAAAACATACCATTCCCATCTGTTCGGATTGATTCTAGCGCCCCAAGTGTTAACCCGTTCATGTACATGAGCACACCGGGAAAACAGAAATTCTGCTGTTCTGAGAACTTCATTCTCCAATCAGGTCCCTCCCATTTCTTCCCAGAAATCCGGAACAATTATTCAAAACCCAGATGCCCGAAGCTTGGTTTGCACTCCTATGCTTGGATGAGGTGATAAAGTGGTCACCCCTTGATTCTCACATCGGGCCAGACCCACGTGAGCTTAGATAATGATCGCTGGATGCTCCAAGAACACCACAGGGATGCAGTAAACAAATGTAAACAGCGGAACTCATGCCTGCTATGACATCAAACAATTAAAGCTATAAAGTACATTTTAAGGTTTGAAATCATTATGGTACACGAGGGACGACTCCCACCATGGATGGGTTGACATCGTCAAAAGAGCGTAGAAGCTCCTCCACCATCTGGTTGGTGTCGTCCAGGAGACGTTGCTACTTGTTCATCTTCCGCTCCTCCTCGGTGACGAGAGGGTGCAATCCGTTGGCTGTAACCTGGGCCTACTCCATGTTGGCCCGGATAGAGATCATCTCCTCTAAATCTCACTTCAGACCGTCTTCGTCTTCTACCAGTTGGGCCTTCAATTGTAATATTAGCTCAGATTGTGCATTGAGGGGGGTCGAGTGCTCATCTGCCTGATTCTGTAGCTGCTGGACCTAATCTTCTGTCTTATAAAGCCTTTTGATGTTTATCGCCTTCTTCCGCTGCCAACCCACACTGAGGCCATAGTCATACTCTCAAATCTTCTCTGCTATAAGATCTCAGACGAGCATGTGAGGGCGTTGGGAAACCACTCCCCTGACACACAGTTCGTGTAGTCAGAAGCGAAGTCTATCAATCTCATGCAACCATAGTTCTTGGGGGGTGTCATTGATGAAGCGCATGATCATCTTCCACAATCGGCGATAGACTATTTTGCTGTCCTCCTCATCAGAGGCCATCTCATCCCAGTTGGCGTGATTGACAGGCTCTTATGCTGGGTATAGCCCCATGAACTCCTCAGTCGGGTACACATCTGGCGTTGGATCAGGAGTGGAAGGGATTGAATCATATGGTTGATCCTCATCATCGGATACCACCTTGATAATCTGAGGCGCGGTCCCACTAATGTCCCCAGAAGCAATTGGGAGTGTTGCGGTTCCGTTAGGACGGATGTCCACCTCCAAGATTATTGGCATGCCTCTGGGAAAGGCACTACCAGAAGTCCCTACCAATTTTTCCAAATCATCCTAGGCCAATTACAGAACTGTACATGCCAAAAAGGGGATGTGAATGTCAACTAACTTAGTTAGGGGGTAACAATCGTGAATTCGGTAGAAGAGACTTACAGATGTCAAATCTCTGGTCTCGCCTTTGGGCTGATGTCATCTGAACCCTGAGATGTGGCCCCCCATATATGGTTGGATGGTCTGGAGACTCCAAGGGAGCTGCCTCGAATGTCCCATCCCCGCCAGGCGTGGATGTCAATATATCCATGGGTGTGGATCCCAAACATCCCGCGTCGACACCCACTGAGGGGTGGGAACGAGGTCTATGAACAAGGTCCTCTTGCATAGTGTAGATGGTGATAAGGAATCCATGTTAACCCAAGAGAATACTCTGAATAAGGGACTTGGGATTTTACCTCGAGGGCCTCCATGGAATCCATGAGATCTGAGGGTTGATTGCCAACTTCACCCTCCTCCAGCTGACTCTCTCTACCGGCCTCTTCTACCCAGGAGGACTTATCCAATTCTATTGGTAGAGGGAAGCACTCCCTCCGATCAGCAACTTATATTTGTAGAGGGATGGTATGATCCAATAACACCATGAACCGGTCTTTCATCAGGAGAAGGGCACCCCAAGAGTGGATAAAGTCTTCCAGCTTGGCTATGTATTTCGCCGCCTCTGTGTGGGATACTGTAAAACCAGCCCTAATAGGGCCAATTCCCAGAAATTCCATCCCGAGGCGGTTAAGGTGCTGCCAAAACACGGATGGACCAAGGAATTTCCTATTTACTTCCCAGCTATCTCAGGCTTCCGGGAAGACAACATTCTCCAGCATGTCAATGTGGCGCATCTGTTTCCCCAGGGCTTGAGTAGAAATCTTGCAGAATCCCCTCGGTGGCTGCCCCTCTAGATGACTCTGTTCTCTTGGGACCACCGGCTCCGCTGCTGCTGCCAGATCTGCTACTGCTTCTCCCCCTCAACTGGTGCGGGTGCCCCGCTACAGCAGCCCTGCCACTACGGGATGCCATTTTCGCCTTCAGGCCTTAGCTCCAAGATCGGGGAATCTCACCTTCACCAACAAGGACGGTTGGCCGCTTCAGCATCTCCCCTGGATAGGCCGCTTCCCAGCTCTAGGCATATTATTTTATCAGTCCAAGGATGGCGGTCGATGGAGGCAATACATTCCACATCTTCCAATATCCTTGTTTGAATATGAGACACATATGCCTCATCAGACATGGGTGCTCCTCGTAGCGCACCCCCAGCTAGACCTACGGGGTCAGTCGTTGCAGGCACCAGAATTCCCAGGCAAACCGGTGTGGGGTGTTTGGCTCCCATAGATGCTCGCGGTCCACCCTGGCCACCAAGACCCCACCTCGAAAGACCAGGAGGTAGGCTCGGTGCTCTTCCCTTCATTGAATGTCATCAGTGAATGCCCCCATTGGCAACGGGAACAGGTGGAAGTTGAATTCCCCCACCCTCCACACCTGATTCAGAACCGATGGTGCGGTCAGCATGGTCGTAAAGAACCCTGTGGAATTCAAGATCGAGGGACGGATGTTCGAACCTAGTCGAGAGAGGGGGTTCGGATACTCATAAATCTCCCTAATGTGCACCACCATCCACCCATACAAGAGATGGAACATGCCACATTCTTTCTATGGACTTTTCCCCTCGCTGATGTTCCACATAATTTTGTACAACATGGAAAGCATTGGGATCCCGAGGTTGTCCATCCCTCCTATTGCCAATGTGGACCCCATGATGAAAGTTCTTGGCCACACTCCCATGTTTATATCTCTCACCGGAAGTATCCAAAAACAGATAAGGGCTGCGATGAATGCCTCCAACCTGACAATTGGCTGTTGTTCAGTGCTGAAGCTGAACCCCCATGTCTTCCACTAGATATTCACCAAGAGCCGCTAGTATGAGTTTTCCTTACTCCTGGCCCCCTTTGGGAAAGTTTGATGCCTCACTGGGAACTGGTGATTTTATTGGAATTTCAGAAACTTCTTGAACCAATGCTGGAAGTGGATATCCCTCAAGGCCTCCTTTTCCTCCCCGTGCATGAGCTCCATCAATGCCATTGCCAGACATGACATTTGTTCCGGATCCTCCCATGATCCCATAGCCGGGAGGAACTCATCATACATCGACCCAAGTATCAGGACCCCTGAGATCTATTACACATCTTATCAGCTGCTTCCCACCTCCCCATGATGCAGGTGGAAGGTATTGGTCCTCAGGTACCATCCTCTCAACAGCTCCAGCTTTAGATGCTTTGGCTGGTAGATATGAAACTAGGAAGCTCAATCTGCCTCATATAGGCCCACACATCTCGGCTCCACTCCGAACTCCTTGCACGAAGTGCCTACCCAGTAGGCCCAAGCCCAATCATCCATGAAGTTTCCACCCTGCTGCAGGTCCCATTCCTCGGACCACCGCTTTTTTGGGTTCCCCAACACCACCTTAAGGATGGTTCGATATAGGGGAGGGGATGTCTCCAGCTGCAATGCATTACCATCGACATTTTTCAGATGATTTTATAGGCAGTCGACAATGACAGGTGTGAAGTCCTCCCGAGTATGAACATCAAGCACCCATATTCATAGGTGCTGACACGACGTTCTTTGAAACCAGTAAGCTGGCTCATCCCTACCTACTTCATGGATGAAGACGTCATCCCTCTACCCGAAGCCATACAAGTGAACCCTCCTGTACAATGGGTAGTTCTTCTGGCTCTCCAACAGAAGATCCACCAATGATCTATGGTCCGAGTGGCTACATACTAGCTCTCCTAGCCCCAGACTGTATGCTATTTCATCCCTCTGGGTGACATCTACAAGGACCCCCTGGGAAACATCTTGGTGGGCTATTTGTCCCTGAACCTAGACGTTTTGTTGGTTTGTTCATGAAGCTTGTTTGCAAAGCGCATTCACGAAGCCCGTTCATGAAGACTATCCACATAGCGCTATCCAGGCATTCAGAGCCAGATCGCGGAGCACAAATGCTGAGTTAAGGACTCGCTTTGCGCTGCGAAGACTCGATTCAAAGAGAACACTCATAGAGTACATAGAGCTTCAGGAATTGAGATCATAATAAGAAAAGATCACGGGAATATAAAGGAAAAAAGATATAGTAGGCCCCTAATTTATAGATGAAGGCCTTCGGAGCTTCGCGGCACATCCAGGTCACGTAGAGCTTCACGACGCGCACGACCCACCTGTCCCCTATCTGCATCGCGAGCCCTCTTTGTGAGCCAGCATCACGAACGATCGAGGATTTTGATGATTTCCCTCAGACGTAGACCCTAGATCTCTCCGTGGCTCCATGTCTGAGGGGGGGTGGAGGGATTTGTTGGTGCCAAATTTTGGGACAAAGAAGCGGCCCATAGAAGGCCCCATTGACTGCCTCACGAATCCCCTTCACGGAGTTCTCTAGCACCACAGGCACCACGAAGCGAGGATACGAGAGGATCTACGAGTGCATTTGACATTCATGAGCCCATCGCGAAGCAAGGAGGCGGGAGACTCTGCGAATGCATTTGACATTTGCAACCCTTCTGTGAATAAATGAGGCGGAATGCTCCGTGACCGCATTTGACGCTCGCGAGTCCACCGTGAAGCCTCCAAGCCCCTCCTCATTCTGCGTGAGCTCCGCTCTGTGGTGCCTCTTGCCTAAAAATACTGGGCTCCCCATGAGCCCAAGGGATGGACAATCTGACATTTCGGCTTCCTCTCTCCCTAATCGCGAAGCATCCTTATGCTCTGCGAACCATGAGATTTGCGTCGTACTTCTACTTCGCAAAGTGCCTCCCCTCGTCACATTTTGATCCCCTCTTCCGAGAAAGATGCCTTTCACGAAGACAAAGGTGGTTAGAAAAGTAAGGGGATCCCCAAGGGGACCTGGGTTGTCACAGAGCATTTATGTTTTGTGAAACATCCATCATGTACACATGATCCACATGCTAAGGCAGGGTTAGTGTACTTCCTGAAGCACATTTCTTCTTGACACCTTGCTTCGCGAGGCACCTTTTCTTCATGAGTCTGTGCTCCACGAATGCCCATCCACTTTGAGAAGCACCTCCCATTTGCACCTCCGCCCCATGCAAAGGCTAAGGCACCCCACATCGCGAAGCACACCCCTTCGCAAGTGCCCTCAACCATGCGGAGCAACAGAGCTCCACAAGGCCCTTTCCTATGAACCCCTCTGCCTGGAAATCCCTTCTCTCATGCGACCCTCTAGGATTTTATGATGTGGCTTCAAATTCCCCTGGAAGATACCACCCATTGTGTTGCTTTGACTAATGATTCTTTGCATAGTAATGGTAATGGCTATTGCTTCTTCGCATAGCCACACTAACGTGGTCCCCTTGATGGTTCACTTCATGACACCCCCTTGCCACGGAATTTCCTGTGCCCTCTCTGCACCAAGGAGCAGAGTGTATCGGTAATGTAAGTCCTAGGGTTGCGATGCAAACCCACTTCGTCTGAGCTGCACGTCCTTAAACTGCCAAGCACATCATCCTCAACACATGATGTTAAATTGTGACTTTGCCCCATGCCTCGCAGGCATGGTCCCCCCACCTTGGAAATTCTCCATGCCCACTCGTCTCCATAGGGATGGGATCACCCCTCACATGGGATGATATCTTCTTTATCGGAGTGGCGTTTGTCCGTGGGGAAGGGCAACCACTTTTTTGTAATCCCCTAACCATTCTTGCAGGAGGCAGCACCCCTGTACCTCCTCACTCCCTCGGTGCCAAGGCCAGCCAAGGGCGTGTTGGGGAACAATTTTTCTCCCAAATCCCTCTACCGCTACACTTTTTCACCCTCAGGCCTCCATCCTGGAGTATGCCCCGACACTTCTTGGGCCGATCAACGCGTAATCCCCTCTTCACTTCCCACGGACACACCTTTCATGATGTGGTCGTCAGGCCTTTACTACCTCTTGTTTCTCACACCGAGCATGACTCATGTGGGCATAGAGTAAGCATCGACCATGAAAATGCCCTTTTACCACTTGAAATTAAAAATTTAACCCGAACTACGTGGACTTTGATCCATGTCAAGGCGTGTTATGTAGGAAGCCTCCACGATGTTCAATCCCCACCACCTGGGCCACCTCAGAGTGTAAGACCCATACTCTTCCTGCATGAAATTAAACTATATACCCGAACTATGAGGACATTTATCAATGTCAAGGCATGGTATGTAGGAAGCCTCCACGTGGTTCAAGCCCCACCACCTTAGGCAGCCTAGAGTGTAAGCCACAACCTCTACCAGAACTACGGGGACTTTGATCCATGTCAAGGCTTGGTACATAGGAAGCCTCCACGAGGATCAAACACCATCACCTTGGGCCGCCTTAGAGTGTAAGCCCCAAACCATCCCTTACTACGGGGACTTTGATCCATGTCAAGGAATTGTACGTAGGAATCCTCCATTAGGCTCAATCCCACCACCCAGTCGTTCCGACCTCATTCATGTCGGTTCACCCACCGCCTTGGGCCGCCTCAGAGTGTAATCCTCAATCCATTTTGAACTACATGGACATTGATCCATGTCAAGGCATGGTACCTAAGAAGCCTCCAAGAGGTTCAACCCCATCACGCAGCAGTTCCGACCCCCTTCATGTCGGTTTGACCCCATCTGGTGGTAAGACGTTGTGACCTCAATCACCGGTATGTCGTTGGAACCCCATTCAGTGGTAAGCTATAGATACCCCATCCAGTGGTAAGCCATTGCGACCAGATATAGTGGTAAGCCATTGTCAACCCCATTTTGTGGTAAGTTGTCATCAGATGAACTACACAGACTTTGATTCCCTGCCACAGGGATACGTAGGAAGCCTCCACGAGGTTCAATCCCATAAGTCATGCCTCATATTGACCTTTCCCTCGAGCCTATGTGTCTTTGGAAGCTCATTCCCTAACCCAGATATTCCACTTTCTCTGGGTCCCATACATGAGTCCACTCTCACGAACCGCCTCCTTAGTTGTCCCATCATCCCATCGAACTACGCGGACTTTGATTCTCTACCACAGGGATATGTAGGAAATCTCTTCGAGGATCAAGCCCAAAACCATCATTCTTCTTGATTCTTACACGGGCCGCCACATCCTGGTGAGGTCATGCAACCTCATTCCCCTCCATAGTATTCGGGAAGCTGCCCACATGCTGGCCCCAATATCGGTGTTCCCTCCAGGGGGTTCCTATGTCTGATCCACTCTAGTCAGTGTTCAAACCAGTCTGATCCGACTCCGCTAGACGTTAAACATGCGGCATACCCTGTGTTAAGCATGGGAAGATGAGAAAAACCTCAGATACATGCCCATGGAATATGATTCCCCGTGTTCAATTTGGGATGCCTACGGCTTTCGAGCCCTCGAGAAGCTCTATAAAAAGGGACATAATATAGACACGCCAATTCCCCAGCATCCAGACACACCAGTGATGCCCCAACGTGCCTACTCCCCTAACCAAAGGTTTCTACCCTAACCAGACCCCTTGGATTGTCCTAAATGAAGCAGCATACTTAACTGGTGTCCATGATGATATTGCATCGAGGAGAGTTTCATGAACAATGTATTAAATCTATGAGGGAGACTCAGACTAGGTGATGAGCTCTGTGGAGGAATCCACGGAAAGAAGAACCGACATCCCAACATCCCTTTTCGATCAAGGAGAAGAGGTCCCTAAATAAGGAGCAGATGTTGCCCACCGTTGGAAAGTGGGAATGAGGCGTAACAAAGCCACACCTGTCGTACTCAAGAAGATGGACGTGCACGCCCCAGAGAAACCGTCAGAAACACAATTATTTTCAAAATTTTGAATAACTTGATGTACCTAGTTATTAATTTCACATTCTTAATAACCCTTACTACACCCTTATATTTAGATACATTCAGAAAGAAATGGTATCCCGCTAAAATTCTAAATCCTTTATTCGATTGTCAGAATAACTATTTTTTCTAAATTGAGCCACATTAATATGTCCTTGAATAGGTTTTACCGTTTTCATTGTCCCTTCAATAAGTTCTATGCATGTACGTTTCTTTTCACCGACAATATCCCTACAAGTTGGAGCAATACATCTCTTTCCCTATAATGCTTCATATGAAACTGTTTGAGTACTTGAATGGAAACTATTATCACAAAAAAACTATAATGATTTAAATACTGATCCCACATACCTTTAAAGACAAGTGATCATGATCTCAACATGTATTCCAATGTTTAAATAGTCCTTTATAACTCTCCGTCTGTTTGAGGATGGTAGGTAGTACTCAAATGAATATCGGTATCTAGAGCCTTCTGAAGACTCTTAAAAAATTTTATCATAAAAGGGGAATCAAAATCAGACACAATTGATAGAGGTGCACCATTAAGTCTAACAAATTAAATAATATAGTGTCTTTTCAGTCTCTCAAGAGGTAAATATTCTCTTATTGTTGGAAAATGTGTTTATTTTTAAGGAAATAAATAATAACCCACATCACATAATTTCTTCTTAGTGTCCTTTGTAATCCTTTGATGACATTTATAGCAATGAGATCCCACCTCCACCTAGGAATAGGTAGAGGTTTCATGAATCCACTTGGATACTGTCTCTCACCCTTCACTTGTTGAAATCCTACGAATCTAGACACATATTCAGAAATGTCCCGCTTCATATTATCCCACCAAAATATTCTTTTAGATCTTTATACATCTTGGTATTATCAGTTTTTATAGTGAAATTTGAGCTTTGAGGTTCATTCAATAGTTTCCTTTACTATCTTAGGTATTGATGGAACACACAAACTCTTTCCTATTTTCAAAATTACATCCTCATACACCAAGTCTTCCAATTTTCAATCCTTAGTGGATTTAATTTTCTTTTAATGAATCTCATCATTAGACTGATAAATATTTATCTTTTATAATAAATATGGTTTCAAATTCATTAGAAAAAGGTTTAATGTTTCTCCTTTCTTAATAATTTTCTTATCTATATTTACTAAATTAATGAACAAAGGATCCCTCTCAATCCCCATTTGGGTTACAACTCTAGGATCCTTCTAGGTTAATTCAAAATTTTCCTTATTTTATTTTTTGATGTGGTAGTGCATTTAAAAATCATAATCATTGAGTAAATAGAGCCACAATCATTTCCTTATATTGATCTATTTCTATATAGATATGAATTTCAAACTGATGTGTTTCATATATATCTCACATATTTCACCATAAAGATAGTGTGACCATATCTTTAGATCAAATATTATAGTTACAAACTCAATATCATGAGTTGGATAATTTTTTTCATGATTATTCCACTACCTTGAGGATTATGCAATAATTTTATCATTTTTCATAAGGAAACAACCAAGTATTTCATTGATGAATCATTGTATATCAAAAACCCATAATTCCCTAATGGTAATATCAAAATATGATCATTAACAATTATATTTTTTAATTATTCAAAACATTTTGCACACTCTTTTTTCCATACAAACATATCCCCTTTTCATATGATCTTGGTTAACAGGTCAACCAATCGAGAAAAATTCTAAATGAAACATCAATAGTAACCTTAAAAAATAATGAAACTATTCACCTAAGTTATGTTTTTGGTGTATTCCATTCATGGAATACCTATATCTTCATAAGATCATCTCATATTTCATTCATAGAGAAAAAATGGCCAAGAAAAAAATTTCCAGAAGCCAGAATTCACACTTTCTAAATTTGAAATAAAACTATTTCCTACTTAGTCTCTCAAGAATGATCCACAAGTTATTATCTTAGACATGATATGTTTTATAATATACTAGAATACAATCAATGAATACCATAAAAAATCATCAAGATATTCATTGAATATTTTTTCCATCATATCAATAAAAACCCAAGTGAATTAGTTAATCCAAATAGAATTATTATAAAATCGTAATGTCTATAGCATATCCAAATATCTATATTCAGAATTATTTACTCTTTACCTATAATAGATGAAATCAAGAATTAAGTTCAGTCTTTGAAAAATATTGAGATCCATAAATTTGATCAAGTAAATCCTTAATGCAAGGAAATTGATACATGTTTTGGTCATAATTTCATTAATTTGTCTATAATTAATGCGAATCGTCATGGATCTAAATTTCTGCTAAACAAAGATAACATGGGACCTGCTAAGAAAATCACTAGGGATAATAAATACTCTATTTCTCAACTCCTTTAGTTTTTACTTTAGATAAAATATTTCCACATTGTCCATTATATAGGGAGTCATTAATATTGTCCACGAATAAGGTGTTAAATCAATGGGAAACTCAACATAACATTTTTATGGGTGTCTGAGTAATTCCTTAGAACATTAAAAAAAATTATTCTTATACAATAAGTACATACTCAAGTTTAGGTTTACCTTCATCATCCCTATATTTTTTTTCACTTCCTTATCAATAATTTCATTCAGTAGAGCTACTAGGGGTGGATCTACAAATGAATCATATGATAATGTTTCTGGTCTATATTTAAGGAAATTTACATCTTCATCAAAAATAAATATTTCCTTATTATGGAAATAATTTTTCACATTGTATTTTGAAATATAGTTCATAATGAGTTTTATAAAAAAATACACCATAGGAATAATGATATGGTCAGAAAATAAGTCTCATTTATGTGTCATAATGGGGACGGGCCAACACATTATTATAGAAATGATACTTCCCTTGGGAGTTTTGATAGAAAAATACAATACTAAATCAAAATGGAAATGTCTACTTTTCTTAGAAAACTGGTCATATATAAAAGAGTAAGATGATCAAGAATAAAATTAAGCATTGGCTAAATTTGATGACAGGATTAATGTATTTGTAACCACATCATTGGGTACTTCTGCCTCAATTGTAGTGATCACATAAGCTTGGACATATCCCCTGGGCATCTTCTATAGTATACTTCCTTGAAACATGGGATAATGGTTTCAATAATTCCCCATTTGTTTTCTGATGAAGCACTGCATATCATTATTTTTTCCCCGCGCACTCATGAAACAAATAACTCTTCTTAACTCACTTGTGACAAACTCATCTTCCCTTCAGAAATTTTCTTGAATGTTTCTTCCCAAAACATTCACAGGATTGAGAACCCTTTATTCCCTAGTTTTTATTTGGTTCATTTCCATTCTCATAGTTTTTAGATGATCTCTTATTCTATTAATTTACCTTGAATGTATAAGATAATGAAAATTTATTCTCAGTTTTGAAGGCACATATTACTATTTCATAATATGATGACAATTTTTGCAAAATAGTATCCCATGGAGGATTAACTTAAGGACGTAAAATAATAAATCAATATTTCTCTATAAATTACATATGTAATAAATAGCATACATAGAGAGTCTTTTAAAGGAAGAATCATACTTCACAACACTCCCTTATTCATTATTCATTAAGATAATGAATTTTATCTTAATTTAAATTAATTTATCATGAGGGAAATATATATCAAATAATGTTTCTTTAAAATATCCCCACTATATGTGTTATATTTCATCATACTATATAGTATTATATATCAAAAACCACTATTGATTAGCATCTCTGTTGAGACAATATACTGAATGTTCTATCTTTTCATTTTCATTGCATCCCAATGCTTGAAATATCATTTCAAGGGACCTGATCCATTGTTCATATTCCACTGGATTAATCATCTCAATACAATATGGTTTCTTCTTTGACATGAAATAACCAAACATATGTATTTTTTGTCATGAAGCATCATGTTTCTCCATTCGATTAAGTGTGTTACCCATAACCTTAGTATGATATGCTAATATAGTCTTGATCTACTCTGCTCCAATTCGAACTATGTTGAAAATATCAATGAGGAAATCCCTATATTTTAATGGGTATTGATCACCTTCTTTCTCTTAGGCTCTATCAGTAAATAATTACATACACCGAGCTTTCCAATAATCATTATGAGAATTGATGCACAAAATAAAAATTTATCTAATTTTAAAAGTTTTTAAATAATAATATAAATAATAATAGTTTTCATGTAGTTTGTGTTTAATTTAAAATATAATTCCCAAGTACTCTACTAAACATTCTACTAATACCAACTGTGAAGACACAAATACAAATAGCTTAGAGTCAGTGCCTTAATTTATTACATTGGATTAGATACAAGATTCAAATCCAAAATGACTTTATTGTTCAATAGTCTCGAGAAAATAGATACATACATGTTACCTTTATCACATTAGTAATAAAATATAAAACATAACATGGGAAATTAATATCATCCTTGAAATCATTCAATCTTTTCATCATCATTACTTGGGGAAAAGAGAACAAATAAAATGGTGATCTCAAATACACAGTAAGGTTAAAATATAACAGAACATTTCATGAATCAATAATAAAGGAAACATAATCAATATGGTAAGGTATATATATCTAAAATACATTCCATTTAATTAAAAACCATTCAATTAAGATAGGACATGGAATAATCATTATGAAAATGTAAATGATTTTAAAAACATTGCATTTAATCAACAACTTGAGCACAATTGGAATCCATGGAAAATATCATAGTGAAAATATCATCAATAATAATGAATTAAAAAAATAATTATGGATACTTTTACTAATTTTGATGCCATGATCTTATGTGTCATGCAAGATCAACTATCATGATCTTTGAAAAGATGGTTTAATCATTGTGGGTAAATCCCCAATTAATTTGGCTAACATTTTTATCTCGTGAGATTGTCAATGCATTGAGGGGATATCTATAGTTGGACCCCACCCATGTATATATATCTTAACTATTCCCAAAAAACCAATATAATTAGTTTAATTCATGAATCAATATACCTTATAAATAATTAACTGATTGAGTAAAATATACAGATTTAACATTATTTCCCCAGTTAATCAAATAACATTCATATAAAAATGCGCATGAAAATTTGTTATATGGATTATCCAATAATCATATCCATGAAACAAGAAATTTGGAGATCTAATGAAATTTTGAATGAAATTTGATCATAAATAAAAGGGGATGTATATACATCATAGAGAAGGGAAAGGGTGCACAACATAAAAAATGCACCTTAATGAAATAAAAATGAGATCCAGTTCCTTCCATGGACCATATGATTAATCAAGTGAATTGATTATGTGTATTCATATTAATACCAATAAATATTTAGAAATACAACACAAGATAAGAAAAATTCATTTTACACATAACGTTAGCATGAAATAATCATTGAAATATAAATTTATCCCAATGAATGATAATTGAGTTATAAAATCCCTTACCACTCAGTAATTAGTCGAATTGTATGGCCCATGAAATTAGTAATTATCAAATGAAACATTGAATAGCTTGAAGATATTAAAATTCATGATATTATTTATTAATTGGAAGTATACATATACCATAGAAAATAAATTAGTGGTGAATATGTTATATATCTCACAGAAGTAACAAGTAAGATGAGAAAATATTACCTTATATATGAAATCATTAGTCACATATAAATAATTTCTTGGATAATCAAATTGGTATAAATAATTAATTAATTTAATTCTACTTAAATTTATATTTGATTTATTATAATTTTGATAAGACCCTTTGATGCCATTTCTATGAGTTATAATTTTTAATATCATTTTTCTAGGAGTGTCTGTTTCATGGTTTTATGGTCGGGTCCATCATGTAGAGTTATGGGAGTTATTCAGAAATGGAAGAAAAACACTAGAAGTGGAATAAAAAGGTATTAATATGCTTAACTTTTTTAAATGATCCCATATATCATTTTTTCTAACATTATTATGATTAATTATATAATACATTAATGATAAATGGTTGGTCTATTTTTTTTGGGTTTTATGACCATAATAAAATAGTTATGTTTTATTTAATTTCATGTCTATAAATTGGTTCCATAATATAATAAAAGTTACAATGTTTATACTAAAATATTATTTAACTATAATAATAATTCTATGACCATACATGATGGATGTTAATGAGAATGAAAAATCTGTTTCCATGATGTTGGGGAATTGACACATCGTGGATGATGATTTCATTTTTAGAAATAAAGAGAATAAAAGAGATTTGATGATGGAAATTCTAGAAACACAATATTATTATATTATATTTATGATAATCAAGTCATAATTTCACTTCTTATTGGGGAAGTGATGAGATAATAAAAAAATAAATGAAAATAAATGATAAAGAAGGAGGATTTTGCCTCTTGAATATGGTCTCCTTAGGAAACTCCTTAAGGAACATGAATTTTCTATTTTGGTAAGACCATAGGGTCTTGGATTTGAAGAAGAGTCCTGGGAAGTGAATTGGGAAGAATTTATATATATGATAAAAGGATTTGTTGGTGTGGCGTGAAGGTGTGGTTTTTATAGAGAGATGAGAAGGGTGTTTTTGATTATTGTATTCATTTGTTTAATATTTGGGACCAAGACTATAAATTGTTTTGATACCAATGAATAAATATAGATATTAGAGAATATGAATTTGATATAATGGGAACAAAAATCATCCATGATACATCCATGTCTCAAAAATTTATTTATTTACTTATTATCTTAAACATTGTTAATAATTGTATTTCACTATTCACAAAGTATTCAACTCTTTTAGAAACACCAACCAAATTCACCATAAGCATTTTTAAATTTTTAGATTTCAAAAAATGGACTCCAATTTATGAAAATAACTTTCTAAATATGATAAATTTGATATTTAATTTAAAAATTCTTTTATTAGAAAAATACAGATTTTAATGATATAACTGATTTTATGAAATATTAAAAAATTAATTTTGGTATCCTTAAAATGTATTATAATTATACTAAAATAAAATATTAATCTATGAATATATTTTATAAAAAATATATTTCTTTTAAATCATTATATTAATTATAAAATTATAATTATTCACATTTCAAAAAAAATAACAACTATTAATTTATCATATTAAAAACATTTAATTACTTGTTTCATGATATAAATATATCATATTTTCATTTATGAGATACCTAAAGTTTATTTATAATTTTATAGGTGAGTTTATTATTTTGATTTCTAGATTACTATTCCATGTGGTAATATTACTATTCCAACGGTCATATTAATATTTAATAGTATATCATGGTTTGTTTATGTTTGGTGTTGTGTGCAACATAAGGTATTAGATAAGTTGAATTGATTTAAGAAAATTCATATCATAAAATTTTGCGCAATTATAATGAGTATTCAGAGGAGGATGGTTTGGGTCCAAAGATAGTGATATGAGCCATCACTATATCTTTTTCCTTTATGACTTCTTTTTTTATATTAGTGGATCTCATTAAATTATATTAAATTGTGTTTTAAATTATATAAATCACACTATAAAGCTTTTAACTTATGTTATGGATATTGTTATGCCTCTAGGAATGAATAATGAGTTTGTTCACTTATGAAACTCTTGTGTTTTCTCATTAACATAGATTTTGCTCACCTAGGACTTTCTGGTTCTTGATATGAAACTTTTAGACCTCATTTTCTGGATGTAACGAATGATTAACCATAAATTTAATTTTGGTTATTGTCTTCAATGAATCTCCTTTACTGCCCGAAATAGGGTGTGTCATGTTTTCTAGGGAGAATGAGACCCTTGATTTTGATGATTGGACATCCAATTTCTGAGTTGGGTTGAGTGATATTCTTGTTTTCTTCTGACCAAGACCAGAATAAGTGTGAGGTGATCTTCCTTTAGTTTGTGATGAGTTTCCGAACATGTTTCTATTTAACTTATCTGGTTTTCCACTAGTAATGTAGGTGGAGTTTTCTATTTAATTTGTACCAGTTACTTAGAATATCCCTATTTTTTCTTACTATATAGAACCATGAAAATTGAATTAGTTAAAGACTCAATCATATGATTTTTTGGAAGTAATATTCATTCAACTGAGTGTGTTTCCATGGCCGGTGCCTATAATTTTGAATGTAATGAATATGAAATAGTTTTCTTATATATTAATTATAAAAATCTCAATCAAGATAGAATATAGAACAAGTATTCATTACCTTGTTTTTATGATATATTTGATTAGTTTTATGAAAAAAAGTTTCTCTCAAAGATTGATCATTGATCTTGTTATCACCAGTTAATAATTAAAGAATCTAATATACCGATTACAACATTTAGGAGTTGGTATAGAAATTATGAGTATGTTATTAAGTATTTTGTTTTAACTAATTATTTATATGTTTTTATAGTGTTTATGAATATGATATTCTATGAGTATATCAATTCATTCATGGGGGTGTTTATGGATGAAAACATGGTATACTCTAAGATCAAGGAAGACCATGGGCATCATCTGAAAGCAGTTATGAAAATTTTGAGAGGTCCCCAACATTATTCCATGTTATTGAAATGTAATATCTGAACTTAGGTA
This sequence comes from Viscum album, assembly GCA_963277665.1. Taxonomy (NCBI): domain Eukaryota; kingdom Viridiplantae; phylum Streptophyta; class Magnoliopsida; order Santalales; family Viscaceae; genus Viscum; species Viscum album. The sequence goes on from OY728126.1 coordinate 460,675,502, forward strand.
GTGATTTTGTTGGGACACGTGGCCTCTGGGCATGGTATTTCAATCGATACTAAGATGGTAAAGGCTGTAATGGCATAGGAACAACTGTATAATGTTTTCAAGATTTGGATGTTCTTTGGATTATCAATGTATTATTACTGGTTCATTAAATATTTCTCCAAAAAATTTCTCCAATGACATCCATCACTCAAAAGGGAGTAAATTTATTTTCATATTAAAAATGTTTGAATCATTTTAATGAGCTCAAGATACTTATGATTTATGCACCATTATTGGCTCTTTTTGATGATGAGAAAGGAAATGTTGTGTTTTGTGACACATCAATTGCATGTTTGGGAAAAATTCTCATGAAAGGTGATCATTTGGTGGCCTAGTGTTCCCAATAGTAAAATAAACAGGAGGAGAACTGTCCTTCCTTGGAAATTGAATCCGAAATTGTGATGCATGCTCTTAAGAGTTGGTGAAATTTCCTACTCGGAGAACGGTTTACCATTTATTCGAATAAAAAAATCCTTAGTTAGAAAATCTCTAAAAAATATTTGAATATTCATCGATTGTGATGGGTTTAGTACCTATAATAATTTTAATTCGACATTGGATACATCCATGGAAGGGGGAATGTCTCCATAGATGCAATGAGCTAGTAACTTCTAACCCTACCTATGAAATAATTCTATGAAGAGTGGAATTTTATTTCTTTATTTTTCCATATATATTTTAGAGTTCAAGAGAATGTGAGTAAGATAATTTTTTATTTTGTTTTGTTTACCTCCTCTCTCCTTTAGATGATTCTTTAGGATTAGCATGTTGACAATGATTTTTGTGGCATTAGGGACTCTTTTTATAGTGGGTAGAACATTAGTGAGTTTCCATTTTCCAATGAGTGTTCCTTATACTTCTTGAGAAGTTTCTTTGTAACTATGTCTATGATAAATGTTGTAATGGGGGATTCCCATAATTCCTAGTGGTTAGTGCATCCTAAAACCATGAATATGTTTTATGACATGTGGTGACGATTATTTTGGAAAGCTATGGTATGAGATTTCATTGACGTTGATTCTCATTGATAAACCTGTCAACTAGTTAAGGATGATCACCCAAAAAACATCAGGTTTATTTCATCCACTCCCAGTGTCTACTTGGATATGTGATGAGATATCAATGGATTCCATGGTATTTTTACCCCATACCACTCAATGGAAGAATGTGATATAGGCAATGATTGACCGGTTGAACAAATCTACTCACTTTATTCCAATTATAAATATAACCAATTTTTCAGACTTAAGAAGTCATTATGTGTAGGATATCCTCATATTGAATAGATTTTCTAAAAGAATTAGGATGTGAAATAGAATAAGATGTGAAAATAATTTAAAAATTTTCATCAAGGATTGACATCTATACATTATTTACGACAATGTGTAACCTAGTATGTATGATAGAGGATCCTATGTGATTATCATAATTTTAAAAATTAAATAGGAAAATGTATTGTTTTATTCAGATATCAATTTGATATTCATTCACAAATTGATCATCATCGATGATTGTTTCTTGAATGAACAAAATATGGATTCGTCTATATTATCCCCAGGTGTTTCAAAAGTCTATACTAGTTTCAGTCATTGAATTATGGGTGCTGGTACATATATATGACAAATACATTGATGCCGTAAAAATCACCACTACATCAAATGTTTGATCAATGAATATGAACTTCATTTGGAAATGTGGATCAAAAGATTCTATCTCTAGGAAGCAGGAGAGATGAGAAAGAGTCTCAAAAGAATAGTATGAATAGTATTAATGTGAGACAATCCTTTTCCATTTTAATAGTGATGTTCTTAGTACCTGAAAATGCTTCCTTGAACCATAGATAACAAATATCCACTAAATTAGATATAAATGAATTATTATGAATAATTAAATAAGTCATAAATATCATTTATATTTTTATAACATACTTATAATAAAATAAATATATTATGTGATAAAAGTGATTCATTAAATTGACCTGAAATTCCATAAAATATTAAATGATCCATGAATATTAAAATAATATTCGTTCGTATAATATTTTCCATGAACTTACATTAATACTTCTAAATAAAAAAATAAATATATCAAACTCATATTATTATATTCTCAAATAATATGAATTTAATTATTATTTGGTGATCCATTATTCCTAGAAAACTCCCAGATCCTAGTGGTGGGGCCCACAATATCCAATACTAATATTCATCATAATACATAGAAAATTTGAATATTATTAGCATGGGACCCTCTTGAACCACATCTCAATTATAGGAAATAAAATTCATAGACTAAGATTGGAGTCTCGAAACCCATCAAGGACCCAATAGATATAAGGAAAAGTCATAGTAATGAAAACCCTTCCAACGAACACTCACCATGTAATGTAATCTATTTGTCTCATGATATATAACAAAGTATGTTTTTCTCTTTATGTCATCATCCTTTCTTGATTTCTAGTTTGTTATCATAATTCGATGGTCATACCATCATCTTCCATGGAAATAGATTTAGTGATGGTACAACAATCCAGATCATCAAGGCATGAGATATCACATCCTTTTAAAAATGATAAATTCCTTCTTGATTATTCAATCAATTTCATACCACAAAAAACATACCCAATGCAAGATTCCTTGCTATGAATTCATTGACAATGTTTTCTCCTTACATCAATGTACATGATCAAATGGTATACACTGATAATAATATCAATTTAGTATAATAGTATATATTTTAATAGTTAGAAACTACTAATGGATCCTTAAACATGTGGTGTTTCTATTGGAGTATTAATCCTCCTCATCTCATATATAAGAAACCACCAAGTGAAAAATTATAGAGAAAAAGTATCAATGCCTATGATACCCCATCAGTTGATGGTCCAACATCATCTATGTGTAGTCCGTAGTATGTATCAAGACCATAGGACATGTGTCTAATATTAATTTCATATTATCTCACGGTTCTCATTATATCCAGAGAAATTATATAACCTTTTTATGTTCAAAATAATCGGAAAACATTACAACTAAAATAGTGGACAAATTAATATCAACACAATTATGGTATGTGTACATTGTGAATAACTCTATATATAAATTTTATGGAAATTGAAAGGTAGTGATAAATTTTTTTCTAGGGAAACCAATTTTACAATACCCCCAAATGTACTAGATCCAACATAATAATAAATCTTGATATCTCTAACATTATAAGATCATGAATCATGTGAGTTATGGCTTCAGTCATTTGGTCTTCCACATCTCTATTTTGTGGGTAGTCTATTAACTATGACTTCACATCCTTGAGTAATACTCCTCAAGAGATGATATCCCTGAGTATATAACTTTTCTCCACTATCTAAAATTTACATATTATCTAGTACCATTATTAGAATTATCATATTTAATGTTATGATTAAACATTACAATCTAGGTAAGATTCCATGAACAATAATAAATAATTGACTATTTTTATACTACTTATTTACATAAATCAGAAGAAACAATGAACTCAAAATATTTATATAGGGATTCCACTAGCTTGAATAATCATATCCTAGTTATTACTTTAGCCTGACTGTGATATTAAATAATATTAATCCTAATAAGGACTTGTTTGTGTCCCCTCAGAACTAGTATCCATTCATCTCCATGTACCAGATACATATCCCTTGTACTATCTCAAGTATAATTGGATAATTTTAACTACTTCTCATATAATTATAATGGATACTACTAGTATTTTCATTCAATATAATACATGTTAAGAATGAAAAATTTCATACATAGCATGGTATATGTTTTTGATCGATCACAGAAGCATATGTAATTTAATACGCCACATTAATCTCTACTTATGTACCATACACATCTTCATAGTGAAATTTTTGACATCTTACATTCATAATAATTTCTTCTCTAATTGTACTAACACATATTTTTCAATAAATTGTCAATATATCTACTTTTGATTTCATATTAGGAATCATTATATCTACCTGGCTAGATCTCATTCACTAGAATATAAAATACTACATTAATTAAATATCTAAAGAGTTACTTTTATTTTTGTCTAAAATAATTGTAAGACCAATAGTTTATTTCCTTATATCATCAATGATATTTTACTTAGAAAACAATGGAACTCCCATAGAACTTTTTATGACACACATATATAGTTTATTCAAAATGAATATTCTATGATCTTGATTATTACTTCAATCTAAAACTATATTTCAGTAACTTTCACCCCATATTAGAATTCTATTATGTCACCAATGCTTTCTAGTTTCATCATATAGACAAATTCCTAGATAATTAGTATTTGAATCCATTTCACAATTTAATGATCATATAATATAGCTATGACAAGTATAATTAAAATGGAATTAGGTGTAGTGACTTGGCCGATCGATCCTTGTTGGCACCATCGTTGTACCACACAAGTATAGTCTCACTTGAATACCCACCATAGTATTCAAAATAATAATTCCAGGTACTTTGATATGTGGAATCCATTATTTAATTTTAATTGAAATTCTCAATCATAGCTTGTTTTCATATTCTAATTAATTATATGATTAATTACCCTCTATGAATAAATTATCACCATCCACAGTGAATGTATAACCATTGCCATGGTTTTATCCTTCATATGTAGTTTGTGTCTCTCGAACAATAATTTTCTTGAAACTATTGAGAGACTCATTCCCGTGCCACCTATTTGTGCATATGTAGAATTCATTATATCCAAGTAAATATTTTTCCCACTATCTCAAATAGAAATGTGCACCCATTTATAAAAATATAGTCTTTCACATGACAATAACCTTTCTATCATAGGGATTTATTTAATATTCTATATGAACTTTAAGATACTATGAAAGATACACTTTGTGTTAATTTTGATGCATGTTTTCTTATATTCTTAACAATATCTTTGTATCTAAACACATTTTATTACGAAATTATGGACTTATATCATATTATCACCATATGATATCCATTTTTATTTATAATTAGTAAATGGTTATGGAACTATGGCACTATTTTTGAAGAATGTATCAAAATATAATGGATATTTATGAAATTCTTATTAGTTTCAATATAGATGATTTTTTAGAATGATTCTGATGTGTATAATGAATTTTGTGTTTAGGAATTACACCATGAAAAATTTTATTGATCATTTTTTCATGTAATAACATATGTCAATAATCCATTCACTATTATCATGTCTTTTATGTGGCTATTGAAATGTGAGTTTAAGAATTAATCCAAACTACATTATATTTTTCAATGAATGCTAGGTAAATTTATTCTTCAACACTTATATCTAAATCATCTCATATCTTCTAACAATGAATACAACATACTTTACTTTTACATCCATTAAAACCCCTTAATAAAATATCATGAAGTATATATGTTTACCTCTAACTTAACGTTAAAATAGTTCATGCTCTCTTGATAAACTAATTCTTCAATATTTGTGACTTACCTTTATTTCTAATGATTTCTTTGTCCAAAACAAAGTTTGTAAATATTCCTATAATACCTAGTATTTTAATTAGAAATAGTCTTAATAAATTATAGGTAAATATACTAAAAATATTTATTTTTTCTACACAGTGAATTATCTAGCCACAATTGTGTATAACAGTGTCTTATATTTTATATTCATCTGTTATTTCTAACAATTGAAGCATTACTGAACTATTGGTTTGGCATTAAAAATCGCAAAAAATATTCATTCCATTCAATAAATGAAATAATTACTCCTTGTGTAAAATGGAAACTTGAGATATATATTTTTGGTAATAATATATAAAATTTTAACTAGAACCTTTAAACATGGAAATTTTATGTTATGTACATATCATAACTGACTTAGGAATCCCCCTTTATAAGATGATCGGATAATTTAACTTACTTCTTGTGATGTTTCTTTTCTTATATTGTTACTATATTTCAATACAAATTTATGATAGACATATTTTATTTAATACCCAATAAGTGTTATCGAAACATCACATGCATGAGTAATATAAAATATGTTGATGTTTATACATGAATCTAATACAATTCATTTTATTTATTCTTCAATACACTTATCTCATGAAATGTGAAGGAAATAGAATTCATTATGACGATCTACCTCAACTATTTGAAGGTTGTTGTGAATATGAATATTGTGTCACACTTTTTATTTGTCTTTTTACAATGACTTTTAACTTGTTCTCTATATGATCTAAATATTATAGTTTATTTATGTTATTATAAACTTATCAAACCACAACCCAATGGTAACTGAGTGTATTTTTCATACTATTTGAATTGTATTCTTAAATGAAATTATATTAAATGGGTGATAATGATATTATAACGGTATGTATTATAAGATTATGAACCATCTTTCTATATACAAGTATTTAGTGTAATCAGTTTTTCATTCATATCACACATCACATTCTCCTCCCAAGATTCTAAGAGATGAAACGACATGGGATATAATTCATGTCCTGAGGATTCATCCAAAACTAATTGGAAATTTATGATGATATTTTTATTTAAACATGAAATATGTTATGCAGGAGTCATTGGATAGAATTTTCCCACCAACGATTCTTGTGTTGGCTCAATACCCAATAGATACTCTAGTATATATAATTTCTTATATCGTAGTACTTTTTACAAGAAGATGTGATACACTTTGATATTAATGGTAGTTATAAAAATATATTTTTCTAGAATTAGGCATAGTGAACTTCTAGTATTAATTGAAATTGGTTGGCAAAATAATCACAACCAGATTCATACTTTACTTAATTACTGATTATACATTATAGATTAATTAAATCATTAAATGTAACCCACTATTACATTGAAATATATTATCCCTCAGTATAAGACTCAAAATACATAGTCACTATGTTATTTTTCTGACATGAATCCTTGATGCATCCCCTCATAATCTTTTATATTATTACACCACCACTCAGAGAGTTTCAGGAAAGGCATTTGACTATCCAACTGCATTAGCTGGTGGCTCCTTGAATTTTTGAGTGAAGTAAATGCTTCTAAAATCATAATCATGATTTAATAAATGTTTTTCATTAAATATGGATAAACAAAGCTATGAATACATCTTTGATTCCCAATTTAGTTAAGTTGACTAATCGTTTTCATGAGAACTCCCCCATAGTATAAGGCGCCCTCAATTATGACTGAATATCACCTCGTACACCTAATTTTTTTCATATTCAAATAATAGAAGGCATTGGACATAATACAACTTTTAGGGGGTTTTATTTTATTTTTCAATGAATGAAATAATTTTCTATATGATATGAACATACTATGTGATTTCACTTACAAATGAACATGCATTAAAAAGAAAAACCTTCATATGGTCTTAATGTATTTTATGATATGCATTAATTGTTTATTATTTCATATGATCATGAACACTTTTATACTCCCAAAAAAATAATAAATAATTTAGAAATTAAATAAACACCATGGAAAATCATGAATTTTTTTTATTGGTTGATCTATTGATTCTCAATAGATCATCTACGACCCCTAGGATAAAATACTCAAGTTATCTCTAACTCATATTAAATCTCAAAACCCAGTCTAATGTTTCACCATATCATCTCGAATACCTCCCCACCTTAGCACGATCCACATATTATAGCATCGCCACCACAAAAAAATACTCTCATACATGTGAGGGGATTTCGAGAATGCATAACACACATAAAGTAAAAAACTTGTGGATAATCATACCCTAATATTTATTAATAGACAAAAATGATGAATCATTAGGGTTGAGAAATACCATCCTCAGGAGGCCTCTGGTAATAGTGGGTGTTCTGGTAGATGGTGCAAAGTGAGAGGATGGGATTTAGATGAATGGGGATCTGGTAGAAGTGGAGTTCATTCAATGAGAGTGGGGAGGTATCTTGAGAATTGTGGTAGAAGTGATATGGTGTTTGGGTTTGGTCGGTACCTCAATAGAGGCAATATTAGAAAGGCCTAGTATAAGAGGCTCATAGTAGGAGGGGCTCCTGGTGGGCTGATGGGTTTCACATCATTGAAATATTCAGTGCTGGCATGATCTCATTAGTAGTTTGAAATATATGGGTGGATGGATGGGGTGTTTTGTGCCACACAGAAGATCTGGCTGTGGTAGACGGTGAGGGAGGGGACACCAGCAGAAGAGGTATTAGTGTGGCTATGATGTATTTCCAAGGTGGTAGATGCAGGGGACCTCGAACCCACCCCATATATTACAAAATTGTTTTTTTGTTTCTTTGTGGAAGTCAGCATCCATATGATGAGTCAACCTTCATATATTTTTGTAATGAAAAGTGATCCAAGGACATGAATTCCACTTAATAAACGTTTAAGTTAGTTTTTTAAACATTATTCTACCTTGAATTCCTCACCTATTTATTTTTTTGTTTATCATTGTGAATTTTCTACATCTGCAAATTATGGATTGTTGAAAACACTATTTAGTTCCTTAATTCTAACCAGAATGGTGGGTATCGCCAGAAATATCACCTGTGATATATTGTATTAAAAATTCAATTATATTTATATACATTCATTCTTTAATTTATACCCATAAAAATATCTATTTGCGTATGATTTAAAACATCATATGGCCATAACTTCATTGTACAATGTCAGATTGAATCACCATTTGTGGAATTGAAACCATAATGATCACTATATATTAGTTTATTAAAAATTTGTTTTTTCTTGGAATAGAATTTCAAGTGATCACTCTAATACCAATTTAAGGAAATGAGAGACATAGTGTAAGAAGATGGGCCAGAGATTTAAAAATATTCAATGTCGATTAACATAAATACAACATCTTTAGTGAATCATATCCTGGTTAAAATTCCATTCGATCCCATGTGAGGTTTTTAAGAATAAAAATTAAACAGATAAAAAACACATTCGATTTGAAGTTGTATTCGACATTCATTCAACAATATTCTACCACTAGTAGTTATTACTTTATGTAACTAAATCTGGAGCCCTCTAGATATTCAACACATACATTAAAAGATTATAGGAGAATCAATTGTCACATTTTAGGTACTAGGGTGAAGATCTAATGAAACCATCAAGTTCCACCAATCTCTAATATGCTAACCCGTTAATCCATGAAGATGAAAATCAATCAAATACATGGATCAAGAGCATCACTTCCTATGAAGTATGAGATTGGAGAGAGATACTCAGAAAATCATAGATTGAATAGAATCCATGTGAGAGACTCCTCCCCTAATTTTATAGTGAATATTAAAATACCTGAAAATGGATCCCTATCACCTGGAAATATAATACCCACTAAATTATCTATAAACGACTTATTATGACTGACTTACTGAGTTATAAATGTCCTATATGTTTTTATCACATACTTATAATATATTAAATATATTACATGATAAAATATAGTTATTTACTCGAATTTTAATTCCCACAAATATTATACAAACCCTGAATATTAAAACAATATTCATTCATAACATATTTTTTATATATTTACATGAATACTTGAATGTACAGTAAATAAATATATTAAAAACAAATCATTATTTTCTTGAAAATTTTAATTTATTTATTACCTGGTGATCATTTATTTTAGAAATCTTCCTAACTTTCCATGATGGGTCTCATCATGTCTTATAATCATATTCATCAAAATCGGTCACAATTATAAATATTCTTAGTGTGTGACCCTCTATGCCTTTATCGTGATAGCATGGATATTATCCAAAGACTAGAAGAAGAGTCAAGAAAACCATCAAGACCACTAAATGGATATTGAAAATTCAGAGTAATGAAAACATTTCCTACAAATACTTACTCTATAATATAATCCCTATGTCTCATGATATCTCATAATGTGGGATGGAAACTTTGTGTCATCATAATTTTTTTTATTATTCATTGATCTTACATGACAGAAAAACCTTATTCTAACATGGATATTGATTTATTAAAGGTACTATTATCCAAATCAACTAGGCCCATGATATCACTTCCTTTCAGAAGTGAATTTAATTATTCTTGATTATTCAAAAATCGTCATACAAAAAATGGTGCTCCCAGGGGAAGCTAACTCATTTCCTTCAATTCCATTTTTTTCATCGTATCAAAGTATGTGGTCAAATGGAATACACTGATAATAGTATCATGGTAGTATAAGATAACACATGTACCCTGATTGGACCTACCAATGGAACATAAAACATGTTGTTTTCTTATTGGTGGTTTACATAGTATAAACATGATAAGAAAAAGTCTCAATGCTTATGAGCCCCCACCACCCGACAATCAGACATCATCTATGTTTAATAAAAATGATGTATCTAGACCATATGACATATGTTTATGATTAATTTCAATGTAACTTATTGTTCTCATTATAGAATGGGAACTTCTATAATCTTTTTATAAGAAAAATAATCATTGAACATTTCAATATAAATAATGGATGTAGAATTATCAATAGATTTATGGTACATGTACATAATGCATAAAACATTGTATGCTTGAAATGGTAATCTAAAGGTACTAATAAATTTAGGTATAGGGAACCCAATTTTATTATATATTTTTCTATTATAGTTTCTAACGGAGATCCTCGGTTCACTTCTCATTTTCGGAGAGGCCTCCAGGAAGAAATGGGATCCTAGGTTGGTTTGAGAATGAATTATAATCCATTGAATAATGGCCAGACATAACGATCTATACAAATTATTGAAAAAATGATTTTTTTCTTGCATTATTGTCTTTGGTGGACCACATGATAACAATTTGGAACTGGTTGAGTTTTCTTATAATAACTCTTACCAATGATTCATCCAGATGGAACACATTGATGGCTTCTATGGAATGGTTTTTAAATGTCCATTACGTTGGTCAGAGATTGGTGAAGCTTCCTTTTTTGGTCCTAGTTTGTTTCATCAGACAGTGGGAAAATTTGGATGGGTTAATTAAATAATGGTGATGGTGTAGATTTTGTATAAATCTTATGCTTATCATTATCGACACCCATTGAAGTTTTTAGTGGGTTTCTATGTCATTTTGAGGGTATCACATTTTTTGGGTCACTAACAGCTTGGATAATTGGGAAAACATGAACAGAGATTTGTTAGAACATTTGAGGTGGTTGATAATATTGGAAAAGTGGATTAACATTTCACTTTTCCACCGCTTTTGATGTCGATTCATAATTTGTTTCACATATCGCAACTCAGAAAGTATTTCTTTGACCCATGTCACATCTTGACATAAGAGGATACTGATGTGAAAAATAATTTTTCAATGTTTTAGCATCTAGTTAGTATAATTTATTCAAAGATGAAGGTTCTTCATGAGTATTATATAACTTTTGTTTGAGTGCATTGGAAGCATGGTTCGAATTCCAATGAGAATTGGGAGCCTATGTCACTAATGTGAGAGAATTGGACTCATCTATTTGAACTGAAGTATTATTAATATGAATTATTGGAGTAGAAATAATTTATTATGGGGATATTGTGACATAATGTATCCAAATTTTAGGTACATCTTGACCAATTCTTTGTTTATCCCTATGTTGGTACTCGGTTCAAGTTGTTTTTTGGTAATTTTTAAAAACAATTAAGGTTTTGGGGTCATGCATATTTGGTTCATGGTTAGGAAAAAACATACCGTTTTCAAGGAAATTGGGTTTCTTAGAAAGAGTAATTAGATGGTGGAACATAGTTTGTTTAATCCATACAACCTCCCCTTAATATTTTTCTCCATGGGATGGTGGGGATTTTTATAGTCGGTACATGATTCTTCAAACCATATGACTAAATTGTGAACCCCTATTAGTAGCCTATATTGGAGTTCACAATTAGTACATAGTTTGTCTTACCATATAAAAAACCATATAGATCTTATAGAATACCAGTGAGGGTACACAGTTAGGTGCATAATTTATAATAATCATGTGTCCAAACCTAGGAAATCAGTGAATATTTTTTGATCCCCTGAAATTTGTTATTAAAATCATGGGCCCCCTTCTTTATACCCTATATACCTACAACTCCACACCAATCTATCTATTTAGATTTTGGAGGCACTCAATATAATATTTTGGCTCCTTGAACCCCTTTACCCTCATATTGATGTCTCGAAGGATGCATTTATTCTCTCCCTGATAAGTGTAAATATACTTGATTTGGAATATGCATTTATTCTCTTCTCTCCTTTTTGAAAGTGATGTATCCATATATTTTTTAGATATCTAAACCTTTATTTATAGGATTTTGATTGAATGGGTTCATCTTTGATATTCCACACTGTTATCTCTCCATTAATGGTTCCCATTTTTATTATTTTATAGATCATGTGATTAAATGTAGGTTGTTCTATAAGGATTATCATATAATTAAAACCTTGATTGACTTGATGAATTAAATGTAAATTTCATTGAATTTCATTGATTTGAGATGATTTCAAACTCTATTTCAAAAGGCATGCTTTTGTGAACTAGATCCCTTTTTTGAAGGCTTTAAAAATGTTTAGTAATTTTTATAAAAAATGGATGCAAAATGATAAATTATTTGATGAAATGATTTGTTGTTGATTCTTTGGAAAAATGGATTTAAGTTAAAAATGATTTGAAATGCATAAATTTGATGAAAAAAATTATTCTTATAAATTGAAATTAAATTCGGAAACATGAAAATGAACATTTTAATTGTGAATATGAGTTTAATTGAAACGAATACTATTTATTAATTAACTAACTGAAACACATGTGAGCCTAAATATTTTATGGATGATTTGTACAAGAACAATAGGAATTTGAGTCCCTATAAATGTATTGATGATGAAAACTCTAAATAAATCAATATTAGCATGATTTCTACCATAGGGTGTTGATTTATTTATAAATTAACTGATTGAAAAACATGTGAGCCTATTTATTTTATGGATGATTTGGACAAGAACGATAGGAATTTGATTCCCTAGAAATGTATTGATGATGAAAACTCTAACTAAATCAATATTATCATGATTTCTACAATAGGGTGTTGATTGATCCTATCCAATTGGCCCTTGCCTTAGTTATAGGGTACAAACACCGAGTCAGAAAGAATTAACTATGTTATTTTGGAAACCAATAGATAGAAACTAAAAAAAATCATGGAATATGACCATGATGCTTTTTGATTTAACTATTACATGAATGTTATTTTAGAACTGTTTTATTCATTACCTCCATACAAAGTTAAATTTTTATTGAAAACTGAGAATGGCCCAAGACACAAAAAAATCAAAGCATTACAGAAGAATGAAGATTGATTGAATAAAATATATAAATAATACCACATGCATAAGGAAGTTACCGAAAACTAGAAAATAATATGCACAGATTCTTAATAAGGAAACCCAAAATATTATTCCTCTCATGCCACGTATGAAAAATGGACACCCACGAATCAAAAAGTTTTTTACATTTGAAAATGAGATATGTGATTGACAATGTAATTTGAAAATTATCTTTATGAAATTATGGTATCAAAGTCGATTTGGTCTCCAATGAATTTGTTTTGATGTTTTATAAATGAGACAACTCAATTTCCATCAGTATTTCCCAGGCCTCCATCATAACGGAGTAACCCAATCTAAATTCATCAAATAATGCATGTATAATTGATTCTTGGTGATCATGAACACCCCCTCATAAAACCAATAATATAATATCCATCCACATTGATCTTATAAAAACTATATAATACACTCCATCCCACACATCTCCATTTCCTGGAAGAATTTTTGGAAGTATAAGTAGTCGACTTCCAGACATGAGCCTTCTCAGATATGGTGAACTTTCCTGCAATTTCCAAAGCTGGATCAGATCTTACACAAGTCTTCTGGATTTCACCACCATTCCCAGTTAGGGACTAGGAATAATTTCATGGATGCATTGATTCATGGCACTCCATATGCTTCAAAATCTTCCCAATTGGAGTAGCAGCCTCATCATCTATTTTTCACATTATACACATACTCCATAAACCATGCTCAGTGAAAAGTATCCTTATTTGTTTCATGAACTCCCATCCCAATAAAATCAAAAAGTACACTCCAGACATCCACCACCCATTCGAACTCAAATAAGTGATGAGAAGATTATTCCTCCTGGGGTATTTTGCATTGGAAACACTTATAATCAACCATGATGCCTTCTTTCACAACTTAATAATCCATAGTAAGTTAATGGTTATGAACAATCCACAGATCAAATTTGAATTTAGTGGGAATGTCATTGCACTAAATGATATCTTTTTACTCCTCCTACATTCCTTAAGATTGAGTAAACAAGCATTTCCCCTTCAACAGGATTTCATCTAATGTCAATCCTGTAAAAATGAGCTTCTATGGGTTAAAATTTAATTTGATGTGGTTGCAAATCTCTTGGTGGTGATTATTCATAATTGCTTGAATAAATGGTTTTGAACCTACTAGATTAGAAGAATGTTATGTATGGGGTTAAAAAACAAGGAAAACCAAGCATTGAACCAGCCCAATTATCATTCCATAATTTAATTTTTCCCCAAAGGATGATCCACATTGAGTGACTCTGTAGTGCAAGGATATGGATAGATAATGAGAATTATAAATTATTCATTCCCCCTTTCAATATCATTTTTATTTTCATATCATTTAACTAAAAACATGGCCCATATATATCTACCCTCCAAGAAATCCCTTGTCAGTCTTTCCTTCATGCTCTGTATTTCTTTTGTGATAATCCTAAGATTTTTACCTCTAGCTCCCACCCTCAGGCCATTATTTCCAAATAATCCTAGTGATATCTTACCTTAGAATGGGAATCCTAAATGAAAATTTCAATAATTTATTAAATTCTTCTCAAAATCTTTTTTAGCATGTTGATCAAAGACAACACATATAAATTAATATAATATAATACATAGTTGACAAGTGTGATGTGTCCCCTGAATGAAAAAGTGGTTTTTTCTTTTTGTAATACAAGAAGTTATTTTAGAAATAATTCCACAAAAATGTTCATTTAAGCCAATTTTTAATATATATTCCATTTTCCTCTCTTGAAATCATTGTTGACAAATATTTTTGAAAATGATATGTCATGACTTTTTTATTTAATATTAAATCATATATGGCATATTTATTATGAAATTAAATATGGATTTTTTTTTAAATCATTATGGGTTGTTTTTTCTCACTCCTACCATTTCCTTTGGTAATTTGTAGATTATGATATACCATGTCTAGGAAAAGGGAACTAACCAGTTTGTGGTGGATGTTTTTCTTGATGCATGGTACCTTATATGAAAACAGTTACTATTGGATCATTGATGCACTCATTGAATGGATATTCTGAGTTTTCTCTTTTTAGGATGATATACCATTTGATCTATATCTATATATTTATGTTTATTTTATCCTTATGGAGTGATTGTTATAATGATTCTTCATTGATTTATCTTCATCTACTTTTTCTTGGTGACTTATTTTTGGGGTGAAAACATTCCCACTGACATTTATTGATTCTAAAGGGCTAGTCACCAACCCATGGGGATCAGTATTTCCTTTTGGGTCATGACAATGTTATATTGGGTACCGGTGTACTAGATTATTAAAGCTAGTTTGTGAAATATTCCAAGAAAAAATTTATGTAAGGACTGATACTAAAAACCATATGAGTTTTATTGGCCACTTCTTGTATTGTTAAAGGTTCGAAAAAATGACATAGATTGTTATTATAATATACAAATTCATAATTATTTTATAATTTCTAAATCACATTGGAGAAGAACTAATGTATGTATAACATCTTATGTCTAAATGAAAAACCCAAGGTATATTAGGAATCAGTCACTAAAGAAATTGAATCCCAATAAATATTGTATGATTATTTTATTCATTAGTGGTTACAATATGGAGGTTTTCTATTATGTTCTAGTCTCACATAAATCATTTGGTTATTTAAAAATGGTAAAAACACATATGAAAAATGTACATAAAGAAAAAAATATAAAAAAACATAATGTTGTGAAAAAAAAAATCTCATGAAGTATAATAATAAGTATGGAGAGTATATATCAATAGAATAATTGATTCAACAATGGTAATAGGGTTTCCACTATTTACTATTTTAAATAGGCCTCTGAAATTAATAAATTTCTGAGAGGGATAGGAGGATTGGATTAAAGGATTACATAAAATAAGAAAATATAAAAGCGTTTCTCTGTAATGTTAATGAAAATGTAGTTAATGGTACATGTTAAAACTCTAATAAATCCCAATATATCAAGAAATTGTGCCTCCCTGTTACGCAATAACAATTGGGAATAAATACTAAAATGGTGAATGATCAAGCAAGTGTTTAATGAAATAAAAGGATACTTCACATGAAGAAGAAATCCATGTTTACAGTATTTTTCTAAGAATGAATTCCCTAGAGTTCTAAAAAATTTCCATGGAAGGTGAAAGAAATCTTGACATGCTATACCAATCATTATAAATATTTTCCAACTCAATAAGAATGATTGATAAGGTCAATGAAAAAAATAAAATAACCATTAGATTAATGTTATTTATTATAAAATTTTATCATGACCATTTCCAAAATAAAGAAATTTTAAATGGATATGGAGTCCATATTACCCAAAAAACATAAAATTGTGAAATAAAAAGGGAAAATAGAATTATGCACTCTATGAATATTTGATTTGAAAAGAATATTGTTACTAGGTTGAGATCATATTCTCTACCCCACTGCTTTTAATAAGACCTATACAATTACTCACCTATTTCTCAAAAAACTTTATTCATGTGTTTTAATGTCTGGAAATGAATATTTTATGTAAATTAGGTGAATGGGATACACTACTATAAAAATTTTATATACGAAGGAAAAGAATCTTCTCATGGAATAAGAGGCCTTCAATGTTGAAGAGTTATTGAGTGAATCCCATGAGGGGGAGAAAACATGAAGATGAGGTGTCAAGAGGTGTTCAAAATATAGAAATCATGAAATTATGGAGAAATTTTTAATATATATATAATTAAGGTATTTCAATCAAACTTTCTACCCTAGTTCTCATTATAATAAACATGTTTATATAGGGGGTTTATTGGTTTATGTGTTTGGTAAGAGAAATGGGAGTTTTATTCCTTACCATTAAAACGTTATGATGTTTTTTATGAATTGATTTTAGGTTGTAATAATTCTTGTAATTTTCTTAAAATAGCCATTGAAAAGTAGAAATTGATAATGGAATCACATATATAAGAATTTGTTTGGACAACCTTTTTTCGTGGGAAGTCACTCATACTTTCTACATTTTGGTTTCCCATGTATACTTGCAGTAGATTAACTAATGTATTTTTGGATTAGTTGATTGTGGTTAAATCAATATCTCAACAATATAAATTTGGATGTAACTCATATATAAAGAGGTATAAGAAGTTGTGTTGAAACTACCACTTTTCTCGTGAAAAATGAATATAAAATGGGTGATTTGCCACCAATACATTTCCTTTTCTTTTATTTTCAATAAGGGGTAAAAAATGAGTTTTTAAGTAAACATATTGACATAGAATATAATTAATTGTATTTAAAATACTTTCAACGGGGGGGATTGAGGATCAAATGCATAGATTGCATTATTTTTTAACATAAGTTGAGTATCTATTCTATATAGATGGTGTTAATATGAGTGTGCATTATGAGGAACATACCAATGACTTTATACTACCCTTGTAAAAAGGTAAAATGGAAAATTTGTTATTGTTTAAATATCATGGTTGGAAATATTCATGTAGTATCATCACAAGTGATGATTTTTGGGGAACTTATCCTCGTGATAAAATACTAGTACTGATTATGTTTAGATTATATCCACAACATTTGATAAATGTTTAAGGATCCTATCTAGTGGAAGAGATTTTATATTATATTGATCAATTATTATCAACTAAGAAGACACTTACTAATGTGAAAAAGATTCATTAATGAAGATCCTTTCTTGCATAATACTATTTTAGTGGAAGTACATCCTTTGGATAAGGATTGAAGTGATTGGGAAGCCTTTGATGTGAATTGAAATATTCCTACAAATATTTTATTTAATTTTGGATCTCTTAAGTTTGTGATAGAGTTTCTCGTAAAGTTCATAAAAAATGATAACAAAGTTCATAGCAGTAGATCATAAATATGTAATTGACCCTCTTTATAGGGTATAATATTTATATGGAGACTTCATAAGGTGATCCTTTCCATGGTTGGGGACAAGCCTTTGTGAAATTTTGAGTTTAATAATTCATAGGGTTGGCATGAAGAACTCTATGATGATTTGGGATTATCATAATGGTTAATATGATGTGTTTAGTTTTGAGGATAAATATCAGAAAAAAATATTATAATAAATGTTTAATATTTTTAGGGGATGTTTCTGCTATGTTATTCATATATTTAAATATCTAGATCATTCAATTGATCATGATTCAAGATGGATATTTTAGGAGAGTGTTCCATGAAACTAATTTAATATACATGTGGTATTGTTGAATTGATCCATGTAAATATAGAAGGATGTAAAATTATTTGAATAATTAAAATTTTATAGGAAACTAAAGAAATGATAGTATAAATTTTTCATAATGAAGGAAATAATCCTAAGTCTTAAAGAATTCCCTGAATCTAATTTTCATGGTGTTATATAATATAGAAATTGATAATTCCATTGATCAATTTAAGTTATCTGATTTCTTCTACTACAAACGAACAAGTTGTTTCTAAAATTACAATTTAAAAATATTATTTAAGATATTATTTTGTGAATATAAAATATACCAATGATTAAAACATGAGTTTTGTGAAAGCTTTTATAATGAAATTATATTGTAGAAAAACCTGCAGTTGGAGAAGATAATTTTAGAAAAACCCATTATCACTTCTGTGATAATGTCTACAATATATCAAAGGATAAGAATTCAATTCATCCAAGAGTTCACATGGGAATTGAAGTTGAAGTATTGGGGGACCAAAATACAACTATATCATAGAAGGAAATTTTGAAAAAGAGATATTGACACTACCAATGTTGATCATATTTGTACTGATACTCTTTGATGAATAATACAACATGATACACTTAGATATTCATATATGCTAATCATTTTGATTTTTGTAAAGATAATGGAAAATCTATATGGATATTTTTTCGTCATATCTTGGTAGTTGAATGAATTTTTAGGGGTTTAATTTAGTAAAATTGATGAAATTATGGTTCTAGTATAAAAAACATTATAATTTCCAGTTGGTGGTTGAAGAGCTACAGAGATGATGTTTATTTTGAAAGACTCAAGGAAGAACACCGCCTTTATTTTTCATGAAACATTTTTAATAGAATTTTGGAATCATTTTAGAATTATATGACGAACACATACCTTTTTTGGAATCACTCTCTCATATTTAGTTATTACTCTAGGTCTCGAGACTCAACCCAAACCTGGTAAATAGTAGGCTTTCTTGGCCAAATCATTAAAATCTACGTGTTCTTATTTTTTGATATATTCAACATTTGATTAAGAGATATGTGGTTATGCAACATTAATTGATCTATAAATATTAACTGAGATATATGTTTGAGTGTTAAGTGGGTATAATTATGAAATAATTTAAAATACATCAAAATTTGGGTAACCTAATTCACCCCTCTCTTACTGTCCCTACACGACCACTGATCACTACATACTATCCTAAATTTGTTTCTCTAGAGAAATTATAGTGTGACATAATGTAATGTAGAATAATATTTAAAATCCGTTAGAAATATAAGATATCCAATATTTCATTTCCTCTAACATTGCAGGGTATGGTTTTCAGGGCATAATAACCACCCTCACAGTGAAATCATCTTTCCCATCCAAATAAAAAAAACTCAAATATTCATCATATAATGCATTTAACAATAAAAAATGTATTCATAGTGAAATCATACTCCTCATAAAAAACATAATTTTCTACACTATATGATAATAATATAAAAATCATAGCCATAATGAGGCACTGTGAACATTATGTCAGGATAATTTAGCTTAATAATCTTTATAACTAGGACTAAAATCATTGTGTGAGGTATAATCATTCAAGAATTATTGTTTTTAACTCACCAAAAATTCATCTTTGGAAAATAAATCCAATTTTGAGCCACACATTATAGCATGATTTGTCTTGCTCTCTTTCTAGTATCTACAAGCTTCACTATTTAACTCCAAACCTCTTTCAATACTTTATAATTTCATTCAACTCCCCAGAATCATATAAATTCACATGATTTTTTATGTGATATATGTGTTGAAAATTATGTGACTATGTTTAAAAAAAATAAAAAATCAATATCTCACTTCATATCAATTTATCTTTAAAAAAAATATCTTCATCTCAACCAAACACCATCCAAGGAACCATTAATCTCATATCATTTTATGGTCACAATATCTCCCCTTTTTAATTTTTTCATGTCAATAATAAAAAAATAACTCCAAAGATTAACAATGAATAATAATTAAAATATTCAAATCCTACATGATAAAAATTAGTATAGTAAACAATAATAATTAATACAAATAACAAAATTTTCCATAAAAGTTATTGGAATTAAATAAAAATAGAATTATTCCACTTATCTTCTTCATAATTAATATTCTCCAAAAAATTCCTATATTTTTTCTTGATAAGATTCATTTATTCATACTAAAAAAATACATTATAATAGTACCAACATTCACCAACACTCACACATAATAAATTAAAAGATTTACCCTTTTAAAGTCTCCTCCTAAATATATTCGTACCCCTAAGGAAAGACCTATTCATTGAATTTTGTTATTATACACGCATTTAAAAAATTTATAAATAAAAGAAGAAAGGCAATGAACCATTATACCTTATTCTTGAGATGAATGAGGTCTAACTCCAATGATAATCCTCGAACATTGAAATGAATCCTTTAGAAATGGTTTGGTAAATAAATCTTCAACTTTATCCTTAGTAAGAAAAATTTAAAACTTCAACACTCCTTTCTAAATAATTTCATTTATAAAGTGGTGTTAAATATCTTTTTTCATTGATCAAGAATTTTAAAATAGTTTCTTAAAAATGATAATATCAATTTTATTATCACAACCCACTTGTAATTAAAACTTCACTTCCACATTTAGATATTATAGGTTAGTTTTTATCCACATTAGCTGGGTTATTCCATGAGTTACAACAAAATAATATGATCCTAGTATACTCAGTGTAAATAATCATATAGGGTTCACGCACTAAGCCATAGATTAATATTCTATGAATATTATTTTACTATTTTTAAAATTACTGTCATCAAAACTCTTGGCCCAATCCACATAAAAAAACAATATAGACCTAATTTTCCTTTATCATAGTATGTTATCAAAAAATAAAGATTACCTTTTATATAACTTCTAATTCTATTATATATAATGAAGTGGGATTATTTTGATGAAATTTTATACATTTCAAATAATATAATAACGTATAATATTCTTATTCATGAAACAATTAAATTGAGAAATATTAAAATGAGTTTATTAACCTTTGTTAGATTTACCTATTAACATTATTCATCCTTAAAAACCTATAGGATTAGAAAATACATTATCATATTCAATTAATGACATCTTAAATTGTTATTGGTAATAATTATCTAAATAAAGTAATATATGATTCTTATCTTGAAAAAATTTATGTCCAAATAAGTGCTTAATTTTTACTAAAAATAATATCTCAAACTTATTCTTCATTTTATTATCAATTTTGGTAAATATAACTTCATAAATATAGAAAATAATTATGAGGGATACCTATTTACTTTTTAATAGATGTTACTATCCACTCTTAAACTCTCAAATTTTAACATCTTCAAAAACGAGTGAATATTTGAATATTGTTCCCTTAGATCTTGTTATAACCCATACAATGAATTGTTTATGAAAAAAATATCATTTATTATATATAAGAATAATTACTTTGGGATTCCCTATGTACTCATCTCCTTAAAGTTATCCATTTATAAATTCTAACTCGATATCTATTTATAAAATCTTTTATCATATTTGAGAGTAAACAACAAGAAAAATTCAGTATAGCCTCATGATTTTAAAAAAGAAATTTTCTAATTAAATTAAATCTTATAAACCATAGATTAACATTTTCACATGATTCATTATGTATTCCTCAAGAAGTCATCATTTTAATTCAACATGTCATGAAATACCCACTCCATTCTAATATGATTCTGGTCACCATGTTAGGTATCAACTATCTAGTGTTGTTCCACTAAATCTAGTCCAATTCTTGATTTTTATTGTCCACCAATTCTATATTCTTTAATGCTTTAAAAAAACAACATGGTTTGAATTGATTAAAAATGAGTAATTAATAATTATCCTGAATGTTATTCCTATTTGAAACAATTATTCAAGGTTTCCATTTTTAATATTAACCACTAAGAAATTTATCAAAATTTCAGTAATTGAACTTGATTATTCTTAATCACTAGATCTAACATCCTAGACAAGGTGCCACAAATTGGTTCCCGTACTCAGTGCACCACTTGATCTTAGGATAGAATCTTTATATTCCAAAGGCTACTGAACAGTAGAGAGGGTCTAATAAAACACTTTTGGAGACTATACCCACATTTTATAGTGTGAAAAACAACAGAAATCATAAAAAAATAATGAAATAATTATACATAACCAAGAATCACAAAAAACAACTCTAATAACTAGTTATGTAAAATAATATAACATATTAAATTTTCCATGTCATGAGTGTTTGATGTGTCAATGGAAAAAATAAATAAGACACTAATTAAAATCCAAAAAATAGATCATGATAACATGTTTTTTCCATCATCCATGCTCTATCATAACGACTATATCATCAATTTAATATAGGTACTTCTCCATTATCTTCTCCTGTAACTATGAAGTCTTCTTGGGTACCCAATGGTGGAAAGAAAAATGGGAGAGTACAACTCAGTAATAATCACCACCAATATATTCAATAATATCTAGTCTAAAATATTGTATATATAAGTATAGTAAACTACTGACATGCAATGAATAAACCATGTTATATTATTTAATAGTATTTAAATTAACCACATTTATTATCCCTTCCATGTGATATCCATACCCATCAAACATTCTTCCACCCATGCCAACCATATTAACCATATATCCTATGGGGAAAACGTATTGAGACAAGTATCATCAATCTAATTATACAATGAGGATTCATAATGCCATGTTTGACCATCTTAACCCTAATATGGGATTCTATTCCTATACACTTGGTGTCTTAAAACATCAATCATTTCTCAAAAACTTCAATGTATCGGGGTACCTGGAGCATAAGTT
This sequence comes from Viscum album, assembly GCA_963277665.1. Lineage (NCBI taxonomy): Eukaryota > Viridiplantae > Streptophyta > Magnoliopsida > Santalales > Viscaceae > Viscum > Viscum album. The sequence goes on from OY728126.1 coordinate 460,699,063, forward strand.
TGGCCCTCCCAATGGAGAGGATAATTATTTCAATAACCAAAAAATGATTATTCATTTTTAGTTCATTTTCAATGAACTTTTATTAAATAATATCAACAAGGTTTCACCTTTTCTTTTTTCAAATTTCTCTGGTTCATTACATTCAACTTGTTCTAAATTTAGATGGAAATACCATTTCACTATTTTAGCACATAATAAGCACTTTCACCCCCTTCAGTCCATTTAACCACAGTAAATTAATATTTAACCATTTATCACATATTCCCATTTAAAAAACATAACTCATTTTCCTAATTCATGTTATTAAAAATGGTTATTTTATACATGTTAATATAATTACCACAAATCCAATTGGGATAATATCATAAACCCTTCAATTCACCATTTAATACCTCAATTATAATGTTAAAAGGAATGGAACATCCCATGGTTGGAATTTTTTTGATATACTCTTCATCAATAGATCTAGCGAGGTCCGTGAACGGTCCAACACATCATTTAAACACCCAATTCATAATTTCATAATGAGGAATAAAACAGATTGTATAACAACAACAAAATCCTATCCACATACACATGAAAATACATCTAGGGTATGGTGTATGACTTGTTGACCACCTACATCAAGATCTTGGACAACCACTCGTTTAAACATAGCCCATATTTCATTCATAATGAACCCTTATATTGCAATTCAATAATTTTTTAGAGAAAATAGTTTATGGATTCAAAGGGGGAGAAAACATTCCACCATGGTTCTCCAATAAAATAGACAAAATAGGAGTGGTATAATCACCTGGAGCATTGATTAGAAACCCACATAACTTCAAAATAACCATGATCAAAAAATAAGTTTCCATAGAAGATGAGAGAGATCCTACTTTATTACCCTTGAATCTAGATGAGGAAATCAAAGGAATATTGGGTATGTGATTTGAATTATTGAGGGGGATCAGGGTAAAATACCCATCTTTTAAGGTGACACATGTTTTAGTTTCATGGATGGAAAAACCATGTACCAATAGCATGTCACTCTCTTTCTAAGAGGGGTCTAGGATGCAGGGTTTGGTATGCCCATCTACATGGATTTAAAAATACTGTAGTTGTCATGCAGTTTCCTTTCACAAAGGGTTCAGGCTGTGTTGTCTCTTATGGCATACATAGTACTAACCATGCACCAACCATGATCTCAACTAATAATGGCATCATTTCACTTTTTTTCAAGCCCCTAACAACCCCTACGACTTGTAATACTCTTAGGAAGAATTCCCTTAACCAGTTTAAAAGGTATATTATCAAAAGCATAAATGAATCATATCTCAAATGAAGTCTAGGACTGTAAAACCACTCTACCATATAACACCTCACCAATCATATGATTTCTCAAGAATCACTAATCCTTCATAAAAAAATATTATTCCATCCGACCCACCTATCCACATCCATCTACCATGGTTCCTTTTAAATGTTATCATGATCCCCTAGTACTTGGACTAGTGGAAAAATCTTACCCTGAAGAGTCTTCTCACTATGATCCATAATTTTAACTGGATTCTAACCAAAGTATGCATATGAATCAAGGTCAACATAAAAAACTACAATCACATGGGACATGTTGGGGTGATACTACTGAAGTTGTGACAAATGAAAAACATCATGAACAATACTGTACCATAGTGAAATATACAATCTGTACACAACTAGTCTGATCCTCATCACAATCTCAAATGGAACCACATATAATGGTGACAACATTGCATACTTTTAAATCTGTCGGTGACCTAATATTGAAAAAAATGAAGGAATATATGGTCACCCACTGTAAACTCAAGAGGTCGATGACATCAATCAGAGTATGACTTCTTAATACTTTGGGATATATCCATATGCTTATGAATCAATTGAACATACTCTGAAGTCTGCTATATAATCCTCCGACCCAACAAACCTTATTCCCTTACATCCATCCAACATAAGGGAGAGGGACAAGGCCTACCGAAGATTTCCTTATATGGTATCATCTATACAGTTGCTTGAAAACTGTTGTTATGTGTGAAATTATTGAGTGATAAGTGTTTCTAAAAATATCCACCACAATATAGCACACTTTCCCTTAACATGTCCTCCAATAACATGATAAGATGTTTCAATTTACCATTTTATGTGGGTAAAAATCCATTCCTAGAAGTTCCTATGTTTAAAAATCGGTCTACAAACCCTTTCTAGAAGAATAAATTAAAACAGAAATCATGATATGAAATAATACTCTAAAGTACCCTATGAAAATATAATATCTCCTAGATATACATGTCATCCAACTAGTTAATGATGAAAGTCTCCATAATCAATAAGAAATGGGATACCCTTTTTAACTAATCCATAATTTCCCTTCTTCCAAAATTCCTCTAAGGGATACTTAGAATTTCTACCACAAAAGAAATGATAACATCATCCCATTTCTATTCATGAATGGGAAATGACTGTAAATTTATATCAGTTCATTGCTTCTTGACCTTCACCTAATGAAATGTGTAGCTTCCTTTAATGAAATGTACGATCTTATTTTTATTCTTGGACACCAATACTATTTCCAGAGATCATGGTTCATTTTCGTCAAAGCAAGGATCATCGCCCACTTCAAGCCATGAAACTCAAACATTATATCATCACGCAAACAAGTTAGGACAATAACATGGTCATGAACATGAATAATATCATTCTAATCAATAATCCAACTGGATGCTGGCTCCTCGCCTTCCAAATTTTCACTCAAAGAAAAACATTCGGAATCCTCATATCAAATCATCATAACATAGTTCAAAAGATATGGCTCAATAGATAAGGACGCGAGTTTCATTAGATCATGCTCTTCCAGAACACCTATATTCATCTCCGTAAACATAGCCTTCATCATTCACCCAAAACTAGACTATTGATCTACTATAAGCATATTCTTTTGTCTTAATGAATCTACAACAACATCCCCCTTTCCCGGTATATATTTTATCTGCAAGTCAAAATGGTTCTTGTACATGACGCACTTCCACTAACAATGATTAAAATCTCACTAGGAAAAATATACTTATGGATATTATTGTAAGTATAACAAATAAAATTTCATCTATGAGAAAATGAAACCATCAATTAAAGGAATAAACCACCATTAGAAACTAAATATCATGAAAAATATTTTTTCATTCTTGTGGCCTAAACATCCAGGATCCACACACCATTACTCAATCTCCCTATATCAACACTACCACAACTCCAATAAAAAATGTGTCCTGAAACACGGTTTACATATTACCAGACTCGAGTAATATCAAGATATGAATAGTATTCAAACACCTCTTATCTCAAGAAAAACATTCTAATATTCCCTATATGACCAAAACATTATAACCTTCTCGGTTGAGCTCAGGAGTGGCACTACCATGAGAGAAAATTATTTGATGATCATTTAGTAATAATATGTTGAACCCATAAATATTTGGATATTTGAAATGATATTTGGATGCTCCAAATAAACCATTAAATGAACATTTAATAGGCCCACTAACACACATTCCTCCAATATTATGTATCCCAATAAATGCCCATTTTCTATCTAGAAATGAACCTTATATAGCTTGGTGTAAAGATGATGCTCTCTCAAAATACATAAGGTAATGCCAAGATGTTTGGACGGATCATCATGAGATTGGGATTACACTAAAATGTCATCCCAAAAGAGTAATAAAAACTAATATAAATATGGGTAGATTATTTGGATAATAAAATTCATAAATAGAAAGTGAATTCATCATACCAAAAGGTATCATGATGATCTTATATAAACAATACATACTTCTGAAAGTATACTAATATATATCTGAAGGTATCACTCTCAATTGAGAATACCCAGAAGTTAAATCAATCATGGCGAAAAAAGAACCCCTCATCTAGTTGAAAATATCATTAATACATAGAATAAGATATCTATTCTTATCCATTATATGATTCAAATTCCAATAATCATCACAATAGCATAATGTTTTGCCAGCATTTATGAAAAATAGAATAGGAGATCACCAAGGTGATGTAATTGGAAAATTGAACACTTACTCCTCTAACTCATCCAACACATTGTCGAGATATTGAATATTTTTCCATTCCATTTTGCATGGAAGAATAGATATAGGATCAACTCCATTCACTTACTCTATAACGAAATCAACATCTCTCTTAGGTGGAAACCCTAAAAAGTCATCAGGAACCACATTATGGAACTGATCCACTATGGGAGGAAAGACACCATTCTACTGCTCTATGATTATGTAGAATAAGACCTAACCCTAGGATATGATATCCCACAATATCTGATGTATTGACCCTGTATAGCCTTCCTAGATATTCAATTTTCCACGGGGGAGATAAGTGTCACCCGTGGGAGACAAAAATTACTGTCCTATAATAAAAATCAATGGGATCCGGATAAGTAACCAACCAATTCATATCCATTATTTGTTAAAAAGTTTTCATCTAAAGCATGAACAGGTTCCAAAGAATATGATCCATATCAAGCATAAGAGAACACTCCTTATATTGAAGGTTACCCTTTGTTCGCCCCACTAATGGAACACTGACTGACAAAACCCCAAACATATACGCATCTATTAGAACCAAGCCAATCAAAATCCTAGAAGATATAAAATAATGGAAGGATATTTTATGAAATAAATCAATTTAAATAAAATAAGCTACATTAATTGTACGAAATATATTCGATGGTCCAGTCTCTCCACTGATAGGTGCAGCATGAACAACATGAAACCATACTCTCCCTATATCATATGCTCTTATTTGAGTTCCATGGGTTTAACTTATCTAATGATATGAAAACCATTTTCCCAAAGTACCATGTACCACACCTTGTCTAGTACAATCAGTGGAACTCCATCTTCTTGACTGATATGGGGTAGAAGACCCCAACAGAAGCTCTGTATTGTTCTAGGTCCCCCATCACTACCCATATGTCATGGGTTCTTGGAAATCCTTTGCAGAAGACTTGTCCCACCACTAGAACAATACTCCATTACTAGTTATGGAGAATGACAATGAAGAAGAACTATTCTACAAGACAATAGTATGGAACTCGATAATTTCGTTATGAGACAGATAACCTTAATTAAATACTCTTTATACCACCACCCAGGTGAATGTTCTCATAACGACGCTTCCTACTGTTAAAATATGTACCACTAGATTGGGAAAATATAACCATCTATGCACCACTATAATCCTCTTTTAGATTCCTCTATGAAATGAGATCCTGATCAACTCCCAATCGAAGCTTTTTCAAGTGAATTTTTTTTACCTTGGACTTGATCAAACATCTATGTTCTTCCTGAAAACACCAGGATGGAGTTTCCTCATCATATTATAATGTCAAATAAAATTTTTTCATGTTTGTAAAGAAACAAAAAAAATCATCAAAATCATAAATCCTTGTATCAAACACATCAATTCCTCATATTTACTTTTCCTTAGGTTCCCTAGGTATAAATTCTCTATAAACCACACATAGAAGTATTTCCAAACTAGGCTTTCCAACTGATCATCTCAAGCCTAAATATCACACTAGGGGTTCACTGGTCATAATGAAATATAATATTGCAAATTAAATCACTTCTTAAGATTATTATATAATTGATATTGAATTTTTTGAATAAAACCAATATAAAACTCAACTACTCAGTTCCACCCTCTTCAGAAAACACCATAAGGTGATTTATTGGAAATTATATCATCATATCAAACATAATTAATATAGCCTACCCTGTATCTCTCTCCATAGACAATATAAAATTGGGGATGTTCTCATGGATCTTATCTTCCCCCCATTTACAAAGTACCAATATGGGTTCTTGTCCCACTAATGGAGGAGAATTCTCGATGAAGTCCTCCCCTTCCCAATCGGTAAACATAATTATGATGAAATCTCTCTAAAATACCTAATGAATATCTCAAGAAATATAACATAAATTTTCCACATTTTTCACAAAATAAGGATCACTACTATCCATAAAACCAACTCTATATATACTATCCCAGTGGGTATAAGCACATATCTATCACTAACCACAACCGTCCCTATAATGGTCCATGGCTAAAATTGTGTAAACCAAACACATATAATCACAAGCCATTCATTAAAAAATATTTTAACCATTTCACATAATAAAATTAAATATTTATTCTCATTTAAGAACCATTTTAACCTTTTCAATTTATAGAATCCCTGTTAAAACTAGTTACAACTCTTTATTAGGAACTATTTTCTTAAAACCAAAATAAAACTAATAAAGAATCTTAATATACCAAAACTCACTGAAACCTACTTTTCTATGAGTTAATAATATGATGCATGACACAAAAATGTTGATCCCTAAAAATGATTCATGAACACACAATCCCCATGACATTTCAGGCCGCAAATAAAGTCTCAAGAAACCATAAGTTCACAAAACAAGTGTATCAACCAATGTGAAATAAAATCCAACTATAATAAGAAAGCATCAATAAAAAATTCTCACACTAAGTAGTTCAGTTTTTTAGTACATTGGATAGATTATAACATGAAAATTCTAATTACCAGGGCTTGAAACTCCCTAGAATATTATATAAATTTAACAAATAGTAAAAAAATAGAAAATAAAACCACTATGATACCACTTTGTAATGTACCAGTTTAGGTGCCCCAAGCTGGCATGCCACATGACCTCAAACACACCTCCCCATATGCTATAAGATAAATACTAGTAGTGAGGGTCTAGTGGAATATATGGGGAGACTATACCCTCATTACGAGAGGAAAACATAACAGAAATGATAATAACAGAAAACTTGCAATAATAATACCTAACTAAGAATCTCATATTCAACTCCCAAAACTATGAATGTTCAGCAATCCAAAATAATAATTGTTTAATTTCATGAGATTATAATTTGAAAAATGAAAACTGATATAATACACTAATTATAATTCCCAAAATGTGTCTTGAGATAATGTATTGTCCCCTCATCTGTGCTCCAACCAGACTCCCATATCAGCTATATAACATATGGCCTTTGTCCTTATCCTGACCAGCAACCATGAATCGTCCTTGGGCACCCAACGACATCCTTTCATGGGTGTGAGTATAACTTAGGAGGCCACAAAAAATGGTGTCTACAATAATATCTATTCTAAAATAACATATATAGAAGCATAATAAACAAGTTACAAATAGTAAATATACCAGGTTTCATTGTTTAACAATATTTAAATTAACCAAATTTTATATCAGTTCTAATTTATATCCACACCCTTCAAACCTACTTAGGACCTTGTTAGTTATCTTAACTATATGACATTGGGGTAGCAAGTCAATATACAAGGATCATCAGTCCAAGTATCCAATAGATATTCAGAACACCATGCCTGACCATCCCAAACCTAATATAGAACATCATGTCTATACATTTTGAGTAATGACCATTAGTCCATATTCCAAAAATATGATGAATCGGGGTTCCTGGAGCATCATTCAGGCCCACCCAAGGAAGAGGATAATCAGTCCAACTTCCCATTAACCACTAGTCATATTTCTAAGTTCATTACCAGTGACCATTTAATAAAACAGTAAAAATAAGGGTCCCTATTTCAATATCACATTTTTATGGATCATTATATTCACTATGTTCTCAATTTAGATAAAAATATCATTTCTCCATATAAAAAAATTATAACCACTTTAAATCCTTTTAATTCATTTTACAATAAGGACATCCCTTTTTAACCATTAATAACATTTTCCCATGTATCATACATAACTCATTTGACCAATTCAACTTAATCATATCACACCTTTATTATATATTGACATACTAACCAATATTTCAATTGGTTTAACATAAAAAAAAATTCATTTCATAATTTAAATAATCAATTATCATGTTCCAGGGAGTGGAGCATCCCATGGGTGGCCTTAGGCCCAGTCTACTCTTCATCAATAGTCCCAATTTGGTTTGTGAAAGGTCCAACCCATAATTTAAACCTCAAATTCTTCATTTTCTATGAGGTTATCAAATGTATAAAATAAAATCACAAAAAATAATATCCACATACACTCTAATAAACATTGATAGTATGGGGTAAAACTTTTATACCACCTTCCTAAAGCTCATAGAAAACCTCTCACTTATACATGACCCATAATTAAATGAAAAAAATATTAAAACCCAATATAAGAATTTGGTAAAAAAAGGGTTTGGGGATTCAAAAGGATATAAAACATTCAACCATAATAGTAAAAAAATAGAAGAAATAGAAATGGTAAACTTCCTCGAAGCTTCAATTGGTAACCAATATCATATAAAATGACCAAATGTCAATGGAAAATTATCCTTAGAAGTGGGAGAGCTTCTGGTTCCTAACCCTTTATATTATAAGACCAAATGAGAGAAAAATTAGTTATGAAATTTTAATTCTTGTGGGAGATAAATAGTAAAATCCACCTCTTTTAATGAGGAGAATGGTTTGCCCACATGGTTTTCCAAAATGATCCCCAACCATATGGAATACACTTTCCAAGAGGGGGACAAACTATATGGTTTTTTTGGGTCACCCACATGTTTAAAAGAATCATGTGTTGGCCATGCACCTACCTCTATCTAAGGGGGCATTTCATACAGTTTCATAGACCACAGTGCATGGTTAGTACTAACCATGTTTCAACCATGCTCCCATCATAGAATGAGCTCTTTTCCCATTTTTCCACGCTTCAAACCTTTAGAAAACATCCATGACCTATAATACTAATGAAAATAATTTCATTAAAAAATATTTAAATGTATTTGAAGAAAAATGTAAGAAAAACATACCAAGAATGATGGTTGGTATCTTACATTAGATAAAGATAAATCATCATATTCGTCATGAGCATAATTTAAATAATTCTTATTATAATTTTTTATATGTTTTCCAATATATTTTTATTCATCTCAATCACTTTTTTAAATTATTATTTGGTGTCCAAACTCAATTTATTAGTTTTATATCATTTTTACATTATCATTTAACATAATTTCTATACATACATGTTATAACAATGATATCCTCTTATATTTTTAGGATGACCTGGGAACATTACATCAACACATATTTACTCAAACATTCCAATGTTTTCTCCTTTAACAACAACGATCCAATGGATTACAAACAACCTTATTTACATTAATCTAGGATTCTTATTATAGTAAATTTTTAAGGATACATCTATGGATTTGGTTGAAATAAATAGTATCTTAAAATATTAACTATTGTTCTAATCCCTTCACTCTAAATGAATCATGAATAATTATACTCTACCAAAATTTCTAAAGCCTTATCCACCAGACATTTATTTTACTAGTAAAATACACCATTTTATAATGGGGTGTATAGTTCACTAAAATACTGTCAAATACCATCCATTTCTAAAGAGGAATTAAATTTTATACTTGTGTACTCAACACTATTAACTATTAAAATAATATTTAAAGAGATACCACTCTCATTTTTTACCTATCTTGAAACTCTTAAAAATAATCAACAACTCTCATTTATGCTTAAAAAATTTAATAAATGTAATTTGAGTAATGATATAAATAAAAAATATAAAATAATTTTTTCTATTTATTAATTTCATTCTAATGGTCCCAAAAACTCAAAATTAAAATGTTCTAGTTGCAGAGAAGTGTGAATCTCTACCTACTTGTATAATGAGTTCACAATATTTCATCTTTTCCATGATGAAAAAATCCAATCAATTTTTCTATACAACATAATAACACCATAAAAATTTATCCATGATTCAGATTGATCATTTTATTTTTTCAAAGACGTACAAGTTCATTCCCAAAAAATAATTTTTTTAATGTATTATCATTCATGTATTTTTTAGTAATTTTATGTGGTTTTATGGTACTGTGATGACACATGGTAATCATGTGAATATAAATATGATTTTTTATGAAACATGAATTGTTTTATTTTCTTTCATCAAAGATTTAATTTTAATTATGATTTATTTGGAAACAATTCATTGATAATTATTATGATTTGATGTAATGGAGAAGGATGTGGGTGATTAGGAAAAAGATTGAAACATTTATGTTAAATAATTTTTTGAGGTTTTAGGAAATGTTTGGGGACAATGTAATATATGCTAGTAACATTACAATATTTTCCCCAAATAATGTTTCTTGATCCCAACACTTATGTGGGTGTCCTTATTCCACTGTATAATGATCCATAACCTTGTGGTTTATTGGATGTCGAAAATTTGTATATAAATACTAGTTAATATCTATTCAGTACTATAGGGATAGGTGGTGGGTACACTAAATCAATTTATGTTAAAGGATGGAAAAATCAATTAAATGTGTGGTGTTTTGTATATGTGGCATGTTATAGTTTATATATATATATATATATATTTTATTTTTAAATTTCTATAATGGTATTGATGATATATTATAAGTAGAAAGAAATAATAAGAAAATATCCATGGTGTCTCATTTCAATGTGTTAAGGGTTTGTGATGATATACTTTAGCAATTGACCACACGAGGAACACTAAGTATAATAACCTATAGAAAAGCATTAAAAAAACACCTATCCATTAATCTGCACACCTATAGTATAAAAAAGATCACTTATAAGTACAAGATTCAATGTAAGGTTTCTCTTGTAACTTATAACCAGTGGTTTAATTTCCAATTCTATGATTATACTGCTATTACACCCCTATAACTCTCATTCAGCAAGTTATAGTGATCCAAACTTAGGTTTTCAGTTCAGAAATCAACTCTCATTACTATACCCTCTTCCAATGACCTTCTAATCCGTGGATACTAAAATATAATCAGAAATAAACAAACATGAATAATGAAACATTTGAGTTTTATATATAATATATTAGAAAATAGAGTTATGATCCTCTCATTTACCACAAAATAAATCTATCAAATCATATTAATAACCATGAAATACAATGATAGAAAAAGGACCCTAAACAATATGTAGCTCATCCTCCTCTTCTCCTTGGTTTACACCTAGCACACCAATAATACTGTTGAATGAAATTTCCTAGATATGGTCGAGGATGATGTGGTTATGGTATGGAGGTAAAAGAGCTAATGAGGTGATTCTATGTATATGGTAATGAAATGGAAAATTGGGAACCCCAATTCAAATAGATCCATTGAAAGTTATTGTAAAGAAAGAGGAATTATGTACGGGTGATGATGCATAAGTTCGTCCAACATCTGAAGAAATGATTTAGGGGGGTTCCAAAATTTTTCTAATTCTGAGAGTGGGGGACCAATCCGAGTTAGTGTTTAACTTCCCATTAAATTAACATCTTCCTCCAAAAATTATTTTAATAGATTAACTAATTTGGGAAATACTACTGGTATAAAAAAAGTTCCTCTAGAATATTTACCATGAGTTCTCAAGATGATAAAAATAGATATAATTATCTTCATAATCCCCCTTCATAAATTGGGATTCATTCTCTTTTTATGGGAGCATAATTTTTTATTATAAGGAAGATGGGGATGAGATTATGTTAGAGGGTCTGGATTATATGTTGCAACATTTGAGTATGTTTGGTAGGCTTGGGGAGAAGATTGATTTATGGAGTGTGTAGAGAAACCTTGAGATGAAATTGGAGCTCAAGATTTCGTTGTGTGAATGCAGTGATGAATTGGATTACATGGTTCCCTTAGAGAGACTTGAGGATTTATTGGTCAATGAGTTACATGAAATTAGAATTCTATCCATGTGGTTAATCTTATAATGAGGGTCCCTCTTCTCCATTAATCATTCTCTACAATCATTTAATCTCACAAAGTTGCCCAAAATTCAACATTATTCACACATGATCTCCCCTTCTACTCCTACACAATGTGGGATACCATTGTTGGGGGGGGGGAGAGATTTCATTGGTATATTCTTAAGAATGATACCATTTAGATTTTATTCATATAAAACACATGGTCAACCATATTATTTTTTACATGATTTATCATTTTCATTTATTCTTTTACAATCATCATTCTGTTGATTTAATTATTACATAACCTCTCCAAACTAATGATTTAGTCATTTTAGACATTAAATATTTAAATATCCATCTTCAAAGGATTAAATCACATCCAAAAAAAAATTTCAAGGAAATTCACATTTTGAAGATTTAATAGAATAAAATGTAAAAAAATTATTTATTATTAAAAAACGAAACAAAAATATAAATCTAATTTTTTTAATGAAAAAAAACTAAATAAATATATATAACATTATCATCGAAGAATAATAAAAAAATATACTATCCAAATCCCCCAAATCTAATCCTTATTCATCTTCAATTATGTTATCTAAACAATATTCCACCAAGAATTCAAATCCCCTAAATTTCATCACCAATTTCACTGAATTTTAAATACTATGAACTTATATGGAACTGTATGTATAAAATGAAGCAAAATTTCAATTATTCCCTACTTAATTTTATTATATAACATTAAAATTTAACATAATCAATGGTTAATCACATTAAACCAACCATTTAACTCATTTTTCTCTTGTTCACATGAGTTCAACATTAATATTTCAAATTATTCCACTAAAAAACTGACCACATTATGCCCATTTATATCCATGAGATGTGAAATTCTATTATTAATTGAGTATAACACACCTGGAACTAAACCATCAATTACAACAGTCATCACCTAGGACTAATTAAATTAGTCGGGGCATGCAATCTATAGTGTCCGAACCAAGATGCCACATAATGGTTCCCCACGATGGTGGGTCACAAAACCTTTATTGTGCCTCCCTAAATGCCATAGGATTCCAATGTAATATCTTGAATTGGGATCCAGTTATCCTTTGCCTTGAGATGGTGGATCCCATGAACTCAAGCACACCTCCCTATACGCTAGAGGCTACTGACTACCAGTAAGGTGTGAAGGTGGATTGGGGGAGACTATACCATCTTATCAGAGTGGGATAACAATTACAGTCATAAACATAAAATTGTGAATGAATATAAATAAATATGCCTAATAAATAAGAAAAAAATAATTGTTATCTGAAAAAATGAATATTAAACAAAAGGCACTAGGCAATTTCATATAAATGGATTCCTGGCATGTTGATATAACAAAATGGGAATATGAGACATGATGATTAAAGAATCCTATAAAAAACTACAAAAATAACAAAAACTACTCCACTAGAATCTTGATAATATTCTCGGACCTCATCTACTAATCTCCATCTATAAGAAATGCATATCAATGAATAGTAGTAGGGCTCTTTCCCTTATCAGTACCTGTAAGAATATAATCTTCTTGGGTACCAAAGGTAGCCAGAGTATGGTGTGAGATAATAACATCAGTTGGCCACCACCAATGGTGTTTAAAAGTAATACATTCAATTATCCTAAATAAAAAGGTTTCAGGTGTAAGTGAAATTAGAAAAAAGTATTGAAATAGATAACAAGATATATCAGGTTCCCTTGGGACCCTTGGAGGCTCCACTTAATTCAGTTCATGGCCGAAATGGATGTCTGGTCATATACTGCATATATAGTAATATTATATATATATATATAGTATATATATATATATATATATATATATATATATATCATCCACCTATTTGAACCATATACATGCGCACGTAAGCAACCATATACCTGGAATACTAGTTTTTGGATGGACCAGGAATAACTCAGACATCCATGAACAATCTAATGAGCCTATAACCTCAACAAATGGGGTACATGCCCTGCATCTCATATTGACTGGGAGACTTCATGCTCCTCACGTGAGATGGTGATTGTACCATCATGTCAACACTCGAGCATGGGATGCAACACATCAAGGAGAATGTCCAACTAGTATCAATGGTGTGAGATGTTATGCTCAGCACCAGATGTAAGGGAGCATGATACTGTCATTGTCAACTAAACCCTTACCGTCATACCACAACATTTATAAAGGTGTAGTTATGTTTATAATATAACACATGATTCATTGCCTCTAATATGTACCATTTTTAATTTCAATTTATTTCTAGGAAATAAAATCTACAAGAAGAATTAAATATAACATGAAATATATGGTGCGACATTTCCACCCTTCATAGCTCATTGTTTTTCATTCATTAAATTTATTCAATTAAAAGAAATCCACCATGTAAAATTTATTCCATATAATTCCAAACCATTAAATTTAATAAAGTATGAAAAATTCATTTATAAGGATTAATGGTTCTTTTATAATGTGACATAGTCATCAAGGGAATTTCTTACATGGGAAATTCCAATAATAGGTTGGTTAGGTATAAGGGTTGAACCATTGGTCCAATTAATCCTTAAAATTATATGATAATTTCAATTTAATAGCTAAGAAAAATGATTAGGTGGTGATCCAGGCATATACACATTTTAACATAAGGATAAAATCAACTTGGAACACCCAAGGGAGGTCCATAAATGCGATAACCATGATCTATGCTAGTAAACATAGATCAAAATCCAGGAATAATGGTGAAATGATCAATTTTATAGGATGAAATAAAGGAAAACGGGAAGCCAAAAAAAATGGAATGTGGAATAATAACATAGATTTAATACATAAAAATCATGGGGAAATTGATGATACCACCAACCACAAGTTTTTAGATGAATCCCCTCCTGATACCAGCCTTTGATTCCTAGTAGGTAGAAAAAGATCTAGAAAATGGTCCAACTGACTGAAAATAGGGTAAATTTTATTTCACTTGTAATGACCCAATATTTTATAAATGGGAATCCCTACTTATAATCACTCCTTAAAGTATAATCACTTCGCAAATTATAATGACACATCACGATACTAAATACTATGTGAATATTAAACATAATTTTTCAACTTCTGTGTTTTAAATTTCAAAAATCTAATATACACGGTCATGTTCCAGGTAATTTTTGGAGTCTAATAGAACAAACAAAATTTTTATTGAATAGTAAAATACCCTTATTAATAGTAATGTTAACCTTATAAATAGTAACCTAACCTATGATAGTATATATATAAGATTTAAGTGATAGTATGATGTACCTATGTTTCGTAATAAGTAAATAATGGATTAAAAACAGCACTTTTCAAGTATGTTATGAATTTAATGAAAAATAAATTAATCATATATAGAAAATTATTTTTGAAAAATGGACATCATTTTTGGATTCTACATGTTGAAAAATGGTTAGGGTGAATTTTTGATATTTTTATGAACTACTAGATTTTTTGGTGAATTGTAAAATATGACATTTTATGATAATTGTAAAATACATGAATTATGATTTCATCAGCTGATATATGGTTGACGTAAGGCCATTATACGGAACTCACATGCACAAATTACTATTATTGTTCATGGAATCAGCAGTATTAATTGTCTTGTAGATAAATAATAAATTAATGAATATAATATTGAGAAAACCCCTCTACCCTCCATTATAAATAAGACCCTTCAGACCCTCATTTCCAAAAAACCTCTCTAGTTCAATACATATCAAAAATATGACAAAAAATCATCCCTATCATCTTCCCCACGTACAAGAGCATCTGGTATCACCAAAAGACCAACTAAATGTGCCATAATAAGGATTGAAGAAGTAATTCCCACCATCTCTCTCTTTTCCATTAATTTTCTTTCAATTTCAAGTTCTTTTCTTAATCTATCCCCACCTATACTATTCCACATGGTATGGTAACTATATTATAATACATATACATAAATTTTATGATAATAATGGAGTAATATTTTATCCCGCCCCCTTCTCCACTTCTTTTTATTTTAGAAGGGAAAATATTGTTCGTGAGGTGTTAATTTATCACCTTCAAGAATGACATTTTTTTCATTATCATTTACCACCTTAAATATTGTAATGAAACCATTTTTAGGGATGAAATGGATTATATTATATTTATTATATCCTATTTAGTGTTTAGGAACTACCTTATGTACATATTACTGAACGATAAAACCAAACTTGTTCGTTGTGATCCAAAAACCGCACAAATTATCCTAAAATCTTCATCATTTAATTTTAGCTAATGATCTATCCACACGGTATATAACATAATTTATTATAGGATCATTTAATCAACATTAATATCTATGATAACCTGTAATATTAGTTCTTTATGTTTATCTATGTTCTACATGAACTTCCATTAAAAAATACAAGTGAACCGTCCAAGGAAACCCTAAAAATGAACATTCCCAAACAATGGATTTAAAATAGGTAACTCATCCAATGGGGAACAAAAGAACCTAATGAAAACACAATGAACCATATTAATGTAAAAAGGTTATTGAATTTTTAATTAATTTATATAATGTGGTTATATTGGATAATAAATTGAAGACAATGTTCAGATAAAATATAAGGGGAAATTCTTGAACCAATCATTCTTTCTCAGGTTATTCCGCATTCACTACATTTTAGGTATAGTTACTTCATAAAAATAATTTTTTCATCATTATCTTAACTTTACTAGGATATAAATTTGTTTTACATAATTAAATGACAAACCTAATGTTATCCAAAAGAACAATTCTCTAGAAGGAACACACTCTCAAAGATTGTTTCTTCTTCACTCATCATTGATTGTTATAGGTGAAGAATGTTTTTTCCGCTATATTTTGGGAACCAAATGTTTATGAATGAATACATAATTATGTAAAACAGATTTCTATCCATGTGTTATTATATTTTCATGTTCAACTTACTTTTTCAATGTGTCATGCATGATGATGTAAATACTGTAATGAGACAGGTGCACCCAGAATTATATAGCACAATAAAAATGTTTGAATGTCACTGGTGTGCCCGAAATTATGAAGAGATCCATTTCATTGGGTAAAGTTTTTAATCTCAGGATTTAAAGTGAAATTATGTGTAAAAAAATTCTTTCCTTGTTCAAAACTGTCTGTGGTAGATGACCACTAAGACATGATGTTTCATTTTTATGAACTACCACATTACATTCCCTTATCTAATGATTCCTCTAATGATTTTAATTATGATGTTATGATTATGATAAACCCATTCTATATTGTTCTTATATATCCTCTTACAAGGTTTTTATCTCACCGTTTTTATGTATACCTCAAGTGACTACACGTACTAAGGAGAGGTCAAGTTCCAATAAGAATCTTGAGAATAAGTAATTAAATAAATGTTTACATTTTATGTTGTAGATGTTTTGTATGGTCCTAGTTTCCCCAAGAAATTGAACCTTTGGATCCTCATTGTGTAATACTATTTTATTTTTTATATTCAAAATGATATAATGGTAGTGTAAGAAAAGGCTGGGTTGCTATTTTACCTAAACATCATGACGAAACTGACGATAAACTGGAATATTAAGGGAGAGCATTCAATAGCTAGCTAGAAGTTATTTTTAATTATTAGGGAAATAAATTAAAGATAAAAGACTCAAACCCTTCAAGGGGGGAGGAAATGATGCAGGCCGAGGGAGTCCCCTCGTATTACACTGATATACTCAATGAGGAGAGAGTTAAGACCACAATAAACCTTAAGCTCCTCATCCTTCCTACCCATGCGAGAAAGAGTATCCGCCGCACAATTGGTCTCCCTCCAACTATGATGAACCTTCCTACCTTAGTTGGTTTCCACCTTACATATACTTATGAGATATGATAGTTCCCAAGTAATCACCTCTCGACCTTGTAATGCATTCACAAGGACTTCAGAGTCTGACTCAATCTCCTTCACTGGAAGTCCCCCTCTCCTACATATAGTCAAACCATAAATCAGGGTTCGAACCTCCCCACCCAATGAGTTACTCAGACCATAGTAAGTAGTGAATGAAACATGTAACGTACCCCATTAATCTCTAAGAACCCCACCACCTCTCATAACCCCCTCCATGTAAGAGCCGTCAATGTTCAGCTTCAAACCGCAATCCAGGGGCTACCACCGAAGCCACTATCCACTTCCTATCATATACATGTGTGGTCGGTTAATAAGGTTGAAAATTGTGGCCGATGTGGACCCTCATTTAACCAGAAAAGCCAACTCAATGGTGAGAGATCTTAACCGCGTCTGTAGGAACATGAGAGATTGGTTGGACCACAGTCGAACCTGATTACTCACCTCCCAAATGACTCAGTAAATGGAAACTAGGATAATGATCTGTGTTGTGTGTTCCATAGTTCTGTACTCTATATCCCGAAACCACTCCGTCATGAGATCCAGTAGGGATCGGGACTCGTTATCACCGTTCGGGTGTGGCTTGAAGAAGGACCAAAGATAAGAGGCCCATTGGCCTTGAAAAAATAGATGGAGCATCGACTCAGTCTTTCGCCTTTCACAACAGCAGCATCGAGAAGCCATGGATATTCCCTTCCATTGGATATTCTCTTTCGTTGGAACAGCCTTGTTCCTGATCCGCCACAATAAGAAAATCATTCTCAATGGGATTTCGTTGCACCATGCTATTTTTGTCCCCTCGGTCGCTGTATCATCAATCTGGATAATCCTCTAGTAATCCTAGTAATTGTACCTGCCAGAGCTTGAACTAGTAAAGTAGAAAATGTCCGGCTCATCACATAAGACAATATTTTCAAAGAATCTTATTTGTTTGGGATTCAGCACTGTATGAATCAGCTCATAAATTCCACTCGCATCTCTAAATGAAATTCCCAGAGAGGGGCAGCATGTGTAGGCGAGAATTTCCCCGGACCAGTTAGTATCCCATAAGCTAACCTCTCCTCTACCGAGGACCCATCTAGTGTGTCTGGACAACATCTCGATATGTGAGAACATGCAACCAGCCAATCCCGTTGCCCTGCGTTGTCTATCCACTTCATGTTGACCATATCGTGCATTGAAGAACCTTGCCCACAGTGTTTCCCCTGCAATAGACGCCCAAGCTAGCCGCCCTTGCATGCCCAAAATGGACATCCGAATGTCCCAAAGCCCCACACCTCCATCAGAAGTTTTTCTGGCCAACCACTACCACAAATCCCAGTGGAAATGTCCTTCCTGTTTCACATCCCACATAAAGGCGTTAAGAATTTTCTCCATTTTTCCAATCGCTACTTTAGGTGGTTTGATGATAGAGAAGACATGCATTGGTATGGATGTAAGGACACTATCGATCAGTATCACCCTCCCTCCAAACGATAGGAGTTTGTTTTTCCAACTGAAAATCCTTCCCATGAGCTGCTCAATAATATCATCAAAATGCTATTTAAGGATACAACCACAGGAAATCAGAACCCCTAGGTAGATGATAAGAAGTTGTTTCTGCTGGTATCTGAGGATTCCTTGAATGTCTCAACACCGCCTACCCAGAAATTTTTTGGATATGAAGACGTGTATTTTTGAGGGATTAATATCCTTACCACTGAGGCATCCATACCTTTACATAATCCCCATAAGAGATGACAATGATTTGTTCATTCCATTAATGAAGATCAAGACATCATCTGCAAACATAAATTGGGAAATACTCTCCATACCTCGTCTCCCACAGAAGGGTTTAACTTTTCCCTCCATCAAGACAGGGTTCAGGTTCCTGGAAAGAGCATCCTAAGAAAGAATGAAGAGACTTGGGGAGAGAGGGTCCCCCTTCTGAACACCCCATATGGATTTACAGAATCCGAAACATTTCCCTATAAGCGACCCAGATAACCAGGGGGAAGAGTAACACCTGAAGTAGAGGTCGCAAAAACCTTTCCTGGAACCCAAATCCCCTCATGGTACAAATAATAAAGCTCCATTCGATATTATGATATGATTTTTTCATATCAATTTGGAAAATAACGTTAGATCCCATCTTGAGTTGGAAATCAGACAAATAAGTTACTTCAACAACCATATTTAAAGAGCTTCGATGCTTAAATGGAGAAAGAGATGGTCATCCACTTGAGAATGGGAGAGGAGAAATAAAAGGATAGGTTTAAGAATTAAATATGGTCAAAATTTTAATTTCAACCTTGAAAACAAAGTTTAATAGGTTGGATGCACGGTTGGGCAAATCATCCCCAAATTGTGCATCATTCCCTACATCCATGTGGCACGCCGCACAAATAGGCACATGATTGGTCTAACCGTATGTAGAATGTTTGAATGGGATTTGTCTAAAAAAACTATAGAACTTTGAAGATATGATCCTTGGGTCGCATGGTTGTAGAAAAATCATGTAGCCCCTGGTTCCCACAATCTACAACCACACATTTTAGTGAAATCATGCGGGCTAGGCTACACAGTTTCTACTAACTATACAACCTAGTATTTTCTTCCCATTATTGGGCTCGGGGCACCAAACAAGACCCAAAAGTAATTGATACCTCCTTAACATGATTATTATTTGTTATTATGGATTTTTGAAGAATATTAATTGAAAATAACGAGTAATATTTTAAAGAAAGTTGTTTTGTTACAACCTCCGCTCCATGAAAATCATCCCCGAGTTGGTCTTATGTGGGTAAATATGTATCATCAGAGGAAATATCTGGCCACTAAGCTCATTTATCATCTCCCCACTTCCGAGTCTTATACTATTCCCATCTATACAACCATAAAAATCATACCAATGGAATTGACCTACATTAGTGTATCTTCATGCTATGATCAACAATGCAAACTATATACTCCTTAAATAAGGAATCATTATCATTATCATCAGTTATTTATTTATTAAGAAAAATAAAGAAAAGGGAAAAGTAAGGGAGACCATGTGAAGCTAGCATATGATTAATGTATATGGCCCAACATGGGAAAGACACACTAGAACCCACGATCTGTAACCTAGAACTCAAGAGGGCATTATTGTCAGCTAGAATATGAGTAATGTCTCGCCTGATCTGTCAACATGGACTTTATGATTAGTTGGAAATATTATATAGTCCCCTACATGAGACGTAGTCTATGAATAGATACCTCTGATACCTCAATCCAACACAAAGGTGAAAAAAAATTTATACCATATAATGATTCATAAGGATCCATCTTCGTGGTAGCCAAAAATCAATTATTATAAGTGATCCCAACAAGGGGAATATTTATCTACTAGGAACACCTAATGTTAGTGAAAGATGTATATAGAATTCCCTCTATAACATGAATCATAAACACTATCTTCCCTCATTCATTAGGTGATAGGCCATGCTCAGAAGCACCTGTGTACCCATGGAATTAAAAAATAGCTTCTAGAATCATGACATAATGTGAGTATCTCTATAAAAAATGCTAGAAATTTATAGATCCAAAAAGATGTACAACCTCCCTGATATACAAACTCCATAGGTCGTCTAATGGGAAGGACTCTCACATAAGTAGGAACTATTTGAATTTTTTCAAAAGATCTACAAAAGTGAACACCACATCATTTCCATGAGGTCATATGGGTAAACCTTTCACGAAGTCCTTCATAACAACATCCCATTTCCACATATATATGGATAATGGCTACAAAATCTATTCCAAAAACTGATGTTTTACCTTCACCTAATGATAGGTGGAGCATCGATAGAGGAATCTTGGAATTTCATGTTTCATACCAAACCTCCCATATTGGTGTCATATATTTCGATAAAACTTGGTGATAACAGGATGTACATCCCATGACGAGGTGTGGAATTCTAATGTCATCAACTCTCGGATGTATTTTGGTACTCATACATGCCCATGGAATAATAAGGTATTATCCCTATCAACAGTCCAACCTGATGAAATATCAAAATTAGAGATTCCATCCCTTACGAAAAAGACTTTGGGATCAGATAGTTTCCTCATTCAAACTAGTTATAGTAGAGAATAGTTTACCACTATTTCTGGGAGGATATTCTGAACATGGCCATCCTAAACCACAATGTGAATCTCAATGAATAATTCCATGAGCTACCATTCACAATTTGATTCTTGAACTACCTACGTCTATGTCTTCCAATGTAGAGCATCGGCTAAAGAATTACCTTTACTAGGTTTGTATACAAGTTCAAAATCAATTGAATGTAGGTATTCAACTGACTTACGCTATCGTAGATTTAGATGCCATTTTGTAATGATTCACTTGAGGAATTTATGATCTGTGAATAACACAATTCTATCTAGAAGTAGATAGTGGGTCCAACAGTGTAGAGCAAGAACTACAACAGCTATTTCGAGGTTATGAATCAGATAATTCTTTTTTGAGGCATCATATTTCAAGTATCGTATAGAAAAAATCACTCATCCAACATTGTAACAACTCCATGACTGATACATTATGTTCACAGTATACAATATAGATTTTTCCTGGCTTAGGAAGAATCGATATCATCACTGAAGTCAAATATCCATTCATCTAATGAAATAATTATTCACACGCTTATGAAATTATGAATTTCACTACTTCTATTATCAAGGCCATAAGCAGTGCTTCAAGATGTGATTAATCCCATATGAAGCAACTGTATTATATGGCCATCCCCATTAATATCTGAATGTCAAAGACTTTCTTAGGATGAACATAGAAATCTATAACTCTCAGTTTCTCTAGGTCTATTGAAACTCATGAATCCGAGATAATGTGAACTAAAAAGTTACTCTGTCAATCCAAAAGTGGAATTTTCAAATCTTATCATAGAGATGGTTCTCTCTTGGAGTATCCATCACAACATCAAGATGGGTTTCATGTTCTTGTATGGAGAAAAAATACACTATGATATCCTAAAAAATGAATACCACAAATCACATTTGATATAGGTGGAAGACATGATTAATAATTTCCATAAATATTGTAGCTACATTCATGAGTCCAAACAACATGACCATGTATTCTTATAGAAAATAAATAATCTACAAAGTTGTGCGAGTTATGTCTGATTACCTAATACACTACAGATGATAGGTCGACCTCAAATATATCTTTTAAAAACTCTTTCTCTTCAAAGCTTATCAAAGATGTTTTTTTATTCTAGACAGTGCATACAGATTATTTACCGTGTTCTAGTTCAGTAGATGATAATCCATGCAAAGTCATAGGGTATCATTCAACTTCTTGGTAAAATGGACTGGTGAACCCAAAAGAGAATTGTTGGGGCATATATAGCCTTTAGGCTTTAGATTCTACAATAGCTTTTTAAGGTCCAAAATATCCATAGGTATTATCCTATTAGGAGGAATGGTCACTGGATCTGATCCTAGAAGAATCCCAGAGGTGAATTATACATCCCAAATGGAGTGTAAATCAAAGAAGTCATTAGGAAATATGGCCCTGAGATTCTCTACTAAGGGAGGAAAAATAGTGGGTCCTAACTCCTGGTTGTCTAGGAAAAGACTGGCGATCAGAGCTTTGACACTACCTAGCCTCTTCTACACTAGTCTTTCTTGTGTCACTACTAAACAATTTTTCTTTAAGAGTGCTGGTACTTACCAGTGCTAGAAAAAAAAACTCTTAAAATGGAAAATTTATTAGTGCTAAGGAAAGCGCTGATCAATTTAACCTTTCATCAAAATAAATTTATTGCTAATAAATGATTCATTTATCAGTGATTTATTTTTAATGCAGATAGAGGGTATCCTTTATCAGCGCTTTACTTTTAGAACGGATAAAGGGTAACATTTATCAGCGCTGATAAATATGTATTTCATCATCTCATTATTAGTGCTCATAAAGGCCCAAATAAACTAAATGAAATAATTAAATAAAATACAAATACAAACTGAATGTATAAAAAAATATTACAAATTTTATTAATTACATAATTATTTATTAAAATGAATAAACTAAATATAATTTATTATATATTAAATTTTTACTAATTAGATAATGAAGATAATTAATGTAATTAACTTTTATATTTTAAATATATAGATATATATTAATTTATATAAATATAATTTCTATATATAAAAAATATTTATGCACTTTATATTTAATAGTCATATATTTATTGAATAATGGATTATAATGAAAAATTAATATGAATTAAAAATACTAACTAATTGCATAGTACTTGACATATAATTGAAGGTTGTTTGATTTTTTAATTTAATGTATATCAAATCTATGTTATACTTATTTCACATATACATAATTATGGAATTTTTATATACAATGCACACACATAAATCATATCCATTTTTTCAATATTTTAGAAGTGTACTTATTCCTTATTTATCCAGTTTCACTCATTTTTAACATACATGTATTAAAATAAAATTAGATATTTATTAATAATGTGGGAAATATAATTGTAAATAATATTTTTAAAGAAATATATCTATAGATTAACATTTACTATATTTATTCGATAATTTATTTAGAATTATAAATAAGTAATTTTGAAAAGTATTTATATAATTATAAATAAAAACATATAAATATTCAAATAATTATTAAATTTATAATAAATTTAATTAAACAATAAATATATTTAATATAGTTATATATATTTATTAAATATATATATATATATAATTAGATAAATATATACAATGATATAATTTTTTTTAAAAAATTATTTCTATATTTATAAATAAATAATTATAAAATTATAATAATTATATTTAAAATGGAATATATTTAATATATTTATATTTATATAACTTAATTAAGTATATATAAATATTTACAATTATTTTATTAATAATAATAATTATAAATCCTTTATCAGTGCTTAAGTAATAAGCATTGATAAAAGAATATTTATCGTTTTTTTTTTCACGCTAATAAAGATGAGGCTTCGTCAGTGCTAAACAAAGTGATGATTAAATGAATATTTATCAACACTACAACATTAGTGCTGATAAAGAATGATTTTATCAATGATAAAAGGCATTGATGAAGAGTCGTTTTTCAGTAATTATTTGTATGCATTGATAAAATAGTTTCGACCTATTTAAAAAGCACAAACCATTTCCAAACCCATTGTGATATCAGAAGATTCTCATGAAATACACCCACTGACATCACTCATCCTCGGTGAATCGAAGCTTGAATCACACCACTCTACTGCCTATAGTTTTTTGAACATATTTTCTGACATCCGAAATTATATGTCAATTATGTTTTTTGAAAAGGGTCTTAGATTTTCTTTAACCTAACGAGAGAGGCCTTCTGATTTTTGTTAGGTATTTTTGGTTTCGTTTTTGATCTCTTCTTTGAAAATTTCATAATTTGGGGTCCAATGATTGTATAGTATTTTGATTTTAGATTACAAACAGAAATATTTTTTATGATCCATTATTGGGTTGAGTACCGAGGTATGGACCCTATCGATATATGGTGTTATTGGTTATATCTAACACCTAACTATAGAATTATTCATTATTGTTTTACTGATATGTTTTATATATTCTTACTAAATAATTTTTTTTTCATTTTTTAATATAAATTAGTAGAAATTATCATGTATATAATTATTTATTGGCTATTGATTTGATGACCATGGTGGTTCCTTAATGATTATATGTATACTGACACCATTCATGGACACGTCAGTGGACATGCAGCTTTAGATGTTATTTTTTTTTCAGAACCAAGTTAGTATAGTTATATATGTTTCTCTATTATATATATGTATCATATGATCTAGTTCCTCTTAGAATACCTTAGGCTCCTTAGTTTTCTTATAGAGTATATTCAAAGGGGCCATCCCCAGTTAATCACGTGAGTTTTTATCACGTCAAGCCTTCTCTTTTTGAGTCATTTTGGTTCCTTTTTATCACATTATGTATGAATATCATTTTTATCTATTTGATATTTCATATAGACTATAAGTGAGTTTTTATACTTCTGTGACATGTATGTGTGTCTATAAAGATATTTCATCATTTTTTCCATAGTTTTTTGTCTAATAGGTTTTCCACTATCAGGTAATAATGATTTTGGGTCTCCATTTACATGGACACCAAGTGTCATGCAAGAATTATGTTTGACATCTGGTACTAATTATTTATATTTGGTTGGGGACCTCCCATTTATGGGTTTTTTCTCCCAAAGTTTTTACCATCCTTTAGTGACTTTGAGGAGTGTTAGGGGTCATATTATGATCTGAACAGGTGTTGTTCGGGTTACTCAGGATAGGGTCATTACACTATCAATGTTCCGGTTTACCCCTATATTGTTTAGTGATAATATCATTTATTATATGAATTTTTATCCATTTAATTATAATATTTTTAGAGACGATTCAACATAGTGTTTCCATCCATTTCCTTATCATATATCCTCAAATTAGATACCTAAATAATAACATGATTCATCATAAATATGATCCATCACCCATGTTCCTTTTTAGACATCCTTATCACCCTCACTCTCTCTATGAGGTTGATAATCCGGTATAATGGATTCCAACAACTTTAACATCTATTATAGGTATAATATAATGTGTTAGTGTTTGTACTGCTTCTAGATGTTTTCACTAGATATGGGATTCCCTTTCCCTAATTTAGATTATAAGGAAAGTGATATAGTCAAGTGACATTCCATTGTCTATAAAAATTATGTAATATTTATTAAATTTTAATGTTTACTGATTGTTATGTTATTAATGATTATATTATATGTCACACTATTTTTTCAAATTCCAACAACACTTATTGTGGGATTCGGAATATCTAGGTTCCTAGATATTCTAGTATATGTGATCCATATTTCCATTCATCGATGTATTAATCCCCTCGAAGAAATATGTAATTATATCTATCCAAATGCACTAAAATTCTACTAAAAGAATGATAGTTCTCTCCCTTTTATCCTTATCATTATTTTTTGATCCGTCAAACCACTTATCTCTTTTATTGAATGATAGTTTACTCTTATTTTCTATAAAACGTGAGTTTCTTATTACTCCATAATTTCTTATATTATATTTTTCTTGGTTGAGGGGATTTAGAAAATATTTTACGTTGAGTAATTAATGTCTTAAATTCATTTACCAATTTTATTTGACATACTAAAATTATTTTAAATAATAGAATATTTACTTTCCCTTATTAGAATTATCTATAAATTTTACTATAGATAATGAATAAATTATGTGTATAAATTTATATGTTTTATAAAATCAATCTTTTATGAACCAAATAAGAATTGATATGATCTGAAAATGGATGCACGACAATTGTTTGAAAAATGAATATGATGATGGAGTTAAAGAGTTCATCAATTTTTTAATAGAGCAAGCACACAACCCTTCTAAACTCCCCTATTTATGCTTAAATTTTTTTTACTCAAGAAAAATTTGTTCGGAAGAGTTGGATGAATATTGTTGTATATTTGGCACTATTGATTAATGGAGCCAAAATAAGGATAGGTTGTGAATAACTCACAATTCTAATAATAAAACTATGGATTCTCTGTGCACTTCACTACTGTTGGTTCACTACTGCTTACAATAACATCAGACCCGAACTACCTACTGGAAACCCTCATGATGATCTAATCCCAAAAAAGAGAGAGGAACAAAATATTTTGATTCTTGAACATTGAGAGATAATTTTATAGAATAAACTAATTCATTGGGTAAAGGTTTTTCTGGAAAACAAATACGATTGAAGAAGAAACATGAGAATCATAAAATGCTATGTAGGAAAAATATTCCCACCTATTTAAATAATGAATAAAATTGTGAGGAAGAGAAGAAAAGTGAATTATGAATGATGATATGATAGAGTTGGTGAAAATCGTGTGTAGGATAAGAGAATCATGGGGATACCGAGAAAGAAGTTCAGGTTTGATGCTATGCTTAGTGGTTGTTAACCAAAAAGAGTGAAGTGCATAGAAAATCTTTATTTTATTTATTAACATTGTGAGTATTGAAAACCCAATCCTAATTTTGGCTCCATTGATCAATGTATACAAATAGACACTAGTATCATTAATTGTACCATGGTTTCCTAACATCCATATAGTCTTCTAAATTGTAATAATGTGGGTAAATAATCCTTCATTTTGTTATTAGCTTATATCCAGACCATATAAACCCTTTGGAAGGATCTAAATGTAATGTTTCCACACAATTTCGTTATTTTACAGAAAAATGATATAATGAAACATTGATTTAATATTTGTTATTCCTTGTAGAGTTTTTTCATTTTAGAATTTTTCTCTCCATATGTCACACATTTTTAGGAAGAGTAATGACGCTATCCCTACTCCATCATAGAGTGAATCTTCATATTTTCACATGAAAATCATTCTATTTAGAAATAATGTATTTTTTAAAATTTATGTTTAATTTATTTATTTTTAGTATTAATAACATAATAATTGTTTTCTTATACAGTTGTATTATTTTGATCAAGTTGGGGTACCCTATCCATCATTCATGCATTTCTGTTTTAAAAAATTCACATAATTCTTCTCCATCAAAACTGTTCACCCCTGTAGTGTTGGATTTATCACTGTCTTTCAATTTTTCTCTATTACATATACAAGAAGATAAATGAAACTAACTCTACTCAATTATAGAGGTAGTATTGATGTTTTCACTGTAAAATAATTATTCATTGAAATAATGTATTATTTTATATTTATTTTTAATTTATATCTTTTTAGTATTACTCACCTAATAAATGTTTTCTTATACATATGGATTCTTTTGTTCGAGTTGGGGTGCTCGATAAAAATTTCATGGTTTTTCTCCATCAATACTTGTTCACATCGACAGTATTAGTGTTTCATTTATCCCATTTTTTAACGTTATATCCACTTCAATTCTGGGAAGAAATACTTCATTGCCTCTGGTCATTTACAGATGTAATCTTTATGTTATCATAGTAAAATAAATTTCAATAGAATTAATGTGTCATTTTATATTTATGTTTAATTTATTTATTTTTAGTATTAGTTACTTAATAATTTTTTTTATTATATAGGTGGATTATTTTTTTTGGGTTGGGATGCTCTATCCTTCTGTCATCTCTTTATAGCCCAAAACATCCATAGACTTCTTCACCCACAAAAACATTCACCCAAGCAATTTTGACCTTTATCAATTTTTTTTAATGTTCCATCCACTTCTCAATCATAAATGTAATCATGATATTTTCATTATAAAATAATTTTACAAATAAATAATGAATTATATCGTCTTTATGTTCAATTTATTTCATTTTATTATTACTAAGAATAACAGTTTTCTTATATAGGCGGAGTCATATTTTTCATATTGATATGGTTTCTTTGAAGCTGAATTTGTAGTGTTAGTAGTTTGATAAATAATGTCAATGGAAATCATGGTAATATTAATAGTTAGTATTTTTTAAGACTTTGGGATGTGTAGGAATCATTTTCACCTCCATCAAACACCTGATGTTACCTTTATAACTCCCAGTACTTATTTATATTTTAAATTGGCATTAAATTTAGTAAAAAGAAAATTTACACAATGTGTCTATTATCTGTTTAAAATCGACATTTGAATTTAAAAAGTTCCACCTACTATAAACTAATCAAACATGCTTGGATTTTTATGATAATTTATGAGAATGAATAAGAAGTCATATGTGACATGTTTGAATCTATTTGATTTCCAACTGAAACATGATGTGATCCAAATTAGTAAAAAGTGTGTGTTTCATGATTAAAATGATAATTGTTTTAAAAAAGAGGAGTGGCGTACTCATACCTAAGAAAACACGTTAATATTGCATTAATACATTAGTATAATAATCTATAAGTGATTTGGAATGTGGAGGAATTATCCCCACCTCAATGTAATGAATATTGTTATGGGAATGACTTTCAGTGTATCTTTATTTAAAATTAACATAAATTTTCATAAAAAAACAAAAAAAACACAAATAAAAAATGATCCAGTAAATTCATATTTTTTTATAAATTAAGAAAATGACATATAATTGATTTTAAATGTGTATTAATCAGCCTCAATTCAATCTAATGCACTTTGTGCTCGATATGACTCCATGTGTGTGTTTTTATTTAAAATTTACATCAATTTAAGTAAAGAGGCCAACATACCTACTCAAGACCAAAGAAAACTATTCAAAAAATTTCAAATACATTATTAAAATGATCCTTATGTCATTTTTTATGTGTAGGAATCAGTCAGACCTCAATCTGATACACAATTTGATTGGTATGAGTCAAAGTGCATGTTTCGATTTTAAGATGAAATATTAGTAAAAAACAATTGACATACTAGAATCTAAGAAAAACATTAAAATTGTTTTGATACTTTAGTAAAATGATCCATTTGTAATTTGGGACATGTAAGAATCATCTTCACTTGAATTTGATTCATTGTGTAGCCGATATGACTGAAAGTGCATCTATTTATTTAAAATTGTCATCAATTTTAGTAAAATCAACAACTATCCAACTCCAAAATGAGTAGACACGTTCTCATTTTTTTTGTATTTTGTGAGAACCATCCGTATAATATTTTGGATGTGTACTAAGTATTCTCACCACATTTTGTAACACGATGTGCCTGGTATGAATCAAAGTGTCTATTTTTAGTTTTAAATCAATATTGTATTTCAAAAAGTGTCTGTCACTGAACACCGATCAAATGTGATCAAATTTTTATGATTATTTATGATATTTATTTAGATGTAATTTTTGATTTATAGGATTATTTTTCACATAAAACCTATACACTATGTGATTGAAATGAGTCAAAAGTGCATGTTTACATATTAACATGACATTTTAGTAAAAAATACTACTCACAAAAAATTGAGAAAACAAATTCATATTATTTGGATACTTTATAACAACAATCCAAATGTGAATTAAAATTTTTAGGAATCATATATACCTTAATCCAATGCATGATGAGACTGGTATGACTTTATGTGTGTCAATATTTAAAATTGACATCAATTTTAGTAAAAAATCAAACTGACCTACTCCAAACCAAAAAACACATTCATATTGTTTTGATACATTAGAAAAAATATACATAAGTGATTTAAGCCAAGAAGGAATCAGCGATACCTCAAAATGATAAAACAAGTTTTTATTATCATTTTAAATTCGACATTTTTGTTCAAAAAGTGTCACTCATTGAAAACATAACAAACACACTCAAATTGTCTTTATAATTTTTTAGAATGATTCATAATTCATTTATGAAATGTAAGAATACATTTCATATCCAATTTATAAAATATGTGATCATTCTGTGTAAAAAGTATGTGTTTCATGTTTATAAATACATTTTAGTAAAAAAATCAACTAACAAACTCAATATTTTGAAAAACATTCTGGATTTTTTTGATACTTTTGGACAATGATAAAAAAGTTATTTGACATTTGTTGGAGTCAGCCCCCACCTCACTCCAATTCATGGTTTCATCGGTATGACTCCAAGTACATATTTTTATATAAAATTGACGTCAATTTTAGTAAAATTATCAATTTATATTAATTTATATCATTATATTAGTAATAACATAAGAATTATTTTCTTATATTGGTGTTTTATTTTTCTCAAGTAGGGGTGGTTTGTTCAAAAAGAGAATGAGTCGGGTTAGGATTAATATATAAAGGAGAATTTTTGTTTTTGAATGTATTTAATTATTTTTATTTATGTAATTGCATGATCCAATGTTTGAAATGTCTATAATATAGTGTTTTTCGTGTTTGTGTTGTAAATTTCATTTCATTTAAATCCTATTTCGGGACATGTTTTTTATTTATATCTCGTGTGTTTCTTGTGTTGTGGTGCACTGTAACTACACACTACAGTGGTGCTGCCATGTGGCCCTTTATCAGCACTAAAAAAGGCCACATTTATCAAATCTTTTAAATACAGTGATAAACATTTACATTATTAGTGGCCAAAGAAGTGATGATGAATGTCTATTTATCAGTGCTCAAAAAGCGCTGATAAAAGGCTCCTTTAGTGGCCCTAAATTAATGAGTTGATAGGTTGTTTCTTTATTAGTTCTTTTTAAAGCACTAAATAAGATCCCATTTATTAGCACTTTTTTAGTGTTGATAATGAACATCTTTTTCTGCATTGATAAAAGGCCAGGTCTTTTAACCTCACTCATGTAGTCAGCGCATTTCTAGATATGATAAAGGCCATTTATAGTGTCTTTAAAGGACGATTTTATAGTAGTGTGTAGCTTTCAAATCCCAACCATCCTTATGTACATGTTTACTTCCCTCTGGTGATACCATTTTAACTCTCCGATGATAGCATCCAATATGATATTTAAAGGAAACTAACCAGTCTATCCCAATGATTATGTCAAATATCATCCTCTAATGTATGAATAGATTCCAAACGAAGTTGTATCCTTGTATATCAAGGAAAAAATCATTATAATAGATAATTCCCTATAACTATACACCTGATAGGGTATAACGCATCATAACACCATATAAGATCTCAATGACAAGGCCTAGACACATAGTTATTGTATTCGTTATAAATTAGTAAGACACGCCTGTGTCAAATAAATATGACACTAAATTAGAGGCTTTTAGAATAGTACCTCATATAGTAGAAGGTTTAGTGCTTTGGTACTCCAACATAGGCTGAACTGCATGTAACTAGCATGTACCATGGCCTAAAGTCACTACTTCACTACCATGAGAAATTCCATGCTGGTGGTGCTAAAAAAGATGAGTCTCACCTTCTCTTCCTCGAATTCAACCATGGCCTGATCGACCAATGGTATTTCATCTTCTCACTTGTTATTATATTAACAACCCTTCTTCTGATCATGGAGTAGGGGTAGATCCCCACTCTCTAGGAACTGATGTGAATGTTATGCAGAAGCACTGAATATGACCCATCTGGTAGGAGAATATTCATTCAACTAAATCATGTAAGAATAATAGTTTAGTGTTTTCGAGAATATCATTATGGTGAAAATTTAGATTTTTGTTAGTGGGAGGACTCTGAATACCGCTTCCTCCATGAGTTTCCTCAAAAACCTCTTTTTCCTAGCATAATAAGTACTTTTAGATTTAGGTATTGAACCACCCTGACTCACACTGTCATCTTCTTTCAAATTCCATTCTATAAATAGGGCATGGTTGACTATCTCAGAAATAGTAGTCAACCTGACAAAACTAACCTATGATATGATGGTGTAAACCAGCCCATCCTCAAATCATTTGGCGAGTATAATATCATCACCCATTATAGTAGGAGAGAACCGATTCAACTCTATAATATCGAGCAATTTATTCCATTATAGACATGCTCCTATACTAAATGTTCATGAATTATATAGCTCGGTCATCCCTCATAGTCTGGGGAATGAATTAATCATAGAAGATCATAGAAAATCTGACTAGAACATATCTATATGATGATATTATTGGGTGAGAATTTCCAACCACCAATAAGAATAATCGTGTAGCATATAAACATCCAATTTATCCCTGCACTCTGGAGGCATCTCCAGATTATCAAATATTGAAAAGGTATATTTGATCCATGACTCAGTACCATGTGGTCCACCAACACAAGATAAGGTGGGAGGATGTTGCTGCTAGAATTCCAGAGGCAACTCTTCCATGCCCAGGGAAATTCTTGCAATACAATTCATATTCTGCAGTATACAAAAAAATACACATCAAATCTGGGGATTAGTTCCCATATAAGGCATATTAGAAGGTTCCATAGGTGGAACTATAGGATGTATCAGTAGAGGCTCATGGACCACCACCACTGTTGCATGGTCATCACCACCTTTAGGGCATGTGACTAGAGGACGTCATGGCAGAATGATACTACAATGTCAAAGGCACACCTGAGAAGCTATATGAGTTACTGATAAGATTATATATAGAAAACTAAATAAGTTACATATAATTCCTATAAGAATTATTTGGCCACTCTTACTACTCTATAATCCAGGACAAGGTGGTAGAATAGACTATAAGAAGCCATAAGAACATAATAGATACCCAACTAATAACTAATATGGTCATGTTCAGGCCTATGTCTCAGTTTCAGATATATAGGATTTTCAATTCTACTTTAGAAGTCATTTTAATTTTAATTTTTTTTATTCAAATAAATTAATAACTTTAAATGGATGAATTATATGGATTTACATTTTTTATCTATAAGGTCCCATACTCACTGTGAATGAAAATATGACATCCACTTAACCAACACCATAACACATTCCACCATATGCAACCAATGCTCGATATATCAACATACAATAATTGAATGCTTTAGTTGTATGATTTAACCAATTCAAGAAAACATTGTTATGTTATTGTAGGAACTTTAAGGGTCAATTATGTTTTCCAATCTATAAAATATGTGTTACCACAATTAAATACATATTCAAAGAATTCTCTATATGAATAATGAAATTTCAGTCTCAAAATAAAAATGGAATGGAAAAATACATGGCATATTAGTCCAATTGTGCCAAAAATAGTGATTGAACTAACCAGATGCCATCATTTCACCGGTAATTGGTTAAATAAATCATCATTTCAATAATATCAATAATAAAAACACCATAAAACAAGAGGATCACCTAATAGTTATTTCGTTTCAACTATAATTAGAGAAATCAATAAAATAAATTTCCCACTCTTAGTAATTAGAAATTCCCCTGTACCGAGGTTATCTACGTCAAAGAAGATGTTTATTTCCAAATTCCTTTAACTAATACTTTGATTTATAATAACCATAAAATACGAAAAAGAAATATTTACCTTTGATAAAACTTTGTAACATCCCAACCCAAAATCCATTTAACTTGTGCCCTCAGTAGGTGGGTCAAATGGCCTCAAGCCCGCCAACCCATATGCCATAGACTAACGACTAGCAGTAAAGGTGTGATGGTGGTATAGTGGGGAGTTTATAACCACCTATTAGAGTGAAATAATTGATACAATTACAAACATAAAATAATAGAAACATATAAATAAATTGAAAGAATAAATAAGTTGCATAAGATTTGATAACTGGTCAACTAAATAATAATCAAAATCCACTAGGTAGTTCCTTATACATAGATGCATGGCATACAAATATACCTAAAATGGAACATGGGACAGGAATATAAAAAATACATTATAAAAAGACTACTAAAAGAACATAAAAATATCCACTAGCATCTCGAGCATATGCTCGATCCTCTACTCCTAAGATCTATCTATAGGCTAAGCATATCAATGACTAGTACAAGGGAACTTTCTCTTTTCAGTACCTTAATGAAGAAAATCATCTTGAGTAAAAATGAAACTTGAAGGAGGTGTGAGATAAATATCATAGTTGGCCACCACCATTGGTGTTTACACATAATCTAATTTGTTCTCATAAATAAATAGTGTAAATATGTAAATGAAAAAGAATCAAGTACTGAAATAAATATCATTCCCTCTTAGGTTCCTAATGGACAGATGGAGGCTCTAACTACTTCATTTCATGGATGGAATGGAATTCAAATAATATAATACATATAGAGTAATATTATATAGATATATTATAAATATATATTTTATCCGCCTCTATGATCCATGTACATGTAAGCGAAAGTGTTTGTATACCAAGAACATTTGTTACTGGTTTGACTAAGGTGTAACTCAGACATCCATGACTAGTCTAATGTACCTATATGATGCAAAAATATGGTACATTCCATCCATCTCATAATTAGTGGAATATTTTACACATGAAACTTGATATGGTGAGTGTTCCATGATGTCAACACTCGAGAAAGGTATGTGTTGTGTCAAGCCCAATGTCTGAATAGTATTAATGGTGCGAGATTATATGATCAATATCTGATGTAAGGGATCGTGATAGCATCATTCTCAATTGAACCCTCACCATCATTCCACAACCTCTATGAAGGGGTAATTATGTTTTTAATATAACACATGTGGAAATACCTCTCATATGTCCCATTAATCGGGTTTAGTTTCTTTTAGGGCAATAAAATCTATAAGAGAATTTAATATAACATGAAATAGATGGTGTCACATTACCACCCATTGTAGTTCATCGTATTACATTCATTAAATTCATTCAATTAAAGTAATCAACTAAGTAAAATACATTCCATATAATTCCAACCCATTAAAGTTTCTAAAGGATGGAAATTTCATCTATAATGAATAATGTATATTTTAGAAGGTGAAATGGACATCAAGGGAAATGAATATATTGGAAATTCTAATTATAAGTTGGACAAATACATGGGAGGTACCCTTTATCAAATTAATCCTTCACGTTTTAGGGGAAATTTAAATTAAAATATATGCCAAATTATTAGGTGGTGATATGAGAATATACACATTTAACCGTAAGGGGAAAATCAAAATGGCTCACCCAATGGATTTCCAAAAATGACATAACCATTGTCTAAACTAATAAAAATGATCAATGGACATGTTTCATGGTGTGATGTTCAATTTGATATGAGGAAATCAAGGAAAAGAGTATGATCGACAAAATTTGGAATGTGTCACAATGAAAAAGATTAGAGATATCAAAAAACATGGTGAAAACAATGAGACTACCTACCTCAATGCCATAGAGGACCCCTCAATCGATATCGTCCATAGATTAAGAGTATACTAGAAGAGATCTATAAAATGGTAAAACTCCCAAAAAATAGTGAAAATGAACTTTCACCTAAATAGAATTATGGATTTGAAAATAAACTGAAATTGGAAGGGATGGGACTCGAGATCTCATCTTATAGAATCCAACACCTTCGATGGATGTTGAATCAGACACTAAATGATGAAGTTAATTCAAATCCTTTGTTATAGGAGCTTGGTATCTCAATAAGATAATGAGATAGATACAATCTAAATATTGGTTGAGGAGAAATAACTTTTTTAATAATTTAATAGGGGATAAAATGTAATTTCACCTTTCCAAACAAGGGTTCACGGTTGGCCAATCGGTGTGCCATCCCTATGCCATTCATTGCTTCAAAGGGGAACCCTAGACGGTTTGGTGCATTGTCTGTCTTACTGTGTGCTGATCATTAGAATGGGATCTATACTAAAACAATGAAACACCATATGACTTTTCACCCTAGTTTGCATAATTGAAAGAAAATTGTGTGGCCCCAAGGTATTCATTGTCAGTAGAAGCATGGTTTAGGGAAACCATGCGGGGTGGGTGGCATAGTTTCTGATTATCTTGTGCCATGTATTTTCATCCCATTTAGTGAATTTGGGATACTAATGTTCCCTGGATGAAACCAATACCACATTGAAAAGATTAGGAATCATTATTAAGACTGTTTAAAAAATTTAGATTGAAAAAATGATTCATACGTTCATCAAATGATGGGTAATTGTGGCGGACTAGTAGTGAGGAAATACGGTGTGTCTATGTGGAGACTATCACCACATTGATCAATGTGGAGTGAAACACTATGTATATATATATATTTAATAATAAAGAGAATAAGTAGACACAATAATAATAGACCAGTAACCCACCATTGCGAAAGATGTAGTAATATGAAGATAACAGCGATATAATAATAAACAATCATTGAAGATAAAAAATATATGGTAGAATATAAAAAACAGTAATAGATACAAAAGATAATGATCTTGATGACATGTAACAATAAAAATGATCATTTTGGAATTAGGTTTCACTAGCATAGGCCACATGGTATTGAAAAATTCAAAATGTCTAAAAAAGATACTACTGGAATTTCGAGAATTGGCTCGGTCCACTCCTCTCATACCTCATCCTAGTAAAAAAATCAAGCATTAGAATCTGGACGCTTCCCTTTTTATACACATGAAATCATAAAGTATTCTTGGGTACCAAAGGAATCCCAAGAAGGGTGTGATTTATACTCAATAGGCCACCACCAATGGTATCTAGATCAATCTATTTATTCTTTATAAAATGAATATAGTTACATTAATTATAAATCTTATACAAAAATAAATAAGTAAATCAGATTGGGTTTCTCTTAGGACACCCATTTAACATTACCTACTATGGCCCAAGCCAGGTAGGTCCAAACCAAAGAATCCATCCTGAGTAAATTGAATAGTATATTATATACATAGATGGACTCTTCCCCATATTTTGATTTTTCTTGGTGGATGTGCACCTAAATTTTCATATATCAACATGTCTTTTCTTAATTAATGTATTTTTTTGAATTTTAAGAAGATTCACATAGATCCCAACCTAGGCATTCTGAGTGGCATGCCAAGTATCACCCTTGATCATTATATCTGACCCATGTCAAAGGAGTCTGCTTGAGGTGACCAATGAATAAAATCCCAAGTGTCACTCCATGCATGGCATGATAATATAAATAAATAACCTCTGAGTAGATCCCTCGTATTGCATGTAGGGGCCTAATTCAGTCATGGCATGGTACAACCATTTCACCACTAATCCCATCCATAGGGTCACCCCATGGGAACCAGTGTCACCCATTTAATGGTAAAAAGGAATAACACTCGACGATCCCAACACAGGAATAGCTCATGTCTCCCCCAATGTATTCAATAATCATTAAAAAAATATATCAAAGTAACAATGATACCATCCAAGGGATCCTCATATCAGAACCACTTGTATCACCCACAACACAAGGTGATGTTATGATATGGATATAAAAAATATACCATTTTAAAATAAAACCTTAATGACATGATTAAAAAATACAACTAGATTTTATTCATCAAAACCAATGAATGAATGATGTTTAGGACCCAAAAACATGGTCAATTATTCAAAATAATTCAGGTCATTAGTATAAGTAATTTATCACTGGGGAAGTACACATAAAATGGTGACTAACAAATTATAAAATTTGAAATAGGCTATTACAAACTATGTTTACCCAAAAGGGGTTGATTATGTCAAGACGATCAACCTATGAAGTGATTCACCATAATATAGGGTCCTAATATACATACAGAACTGTTAGGAACAATATATTCAATGTTTTGGAGGCATCCCTAAAATGGTCTAGTGCGCAACACAATGACACAAGTTATAAAATAAAACAAAACATTAGGAAAGAATCTTGACCACCTACTTTACCCCTATATTACAATACTAATCTAGTGTTGACCTTTGATTCGATTTATATCTATAGTTTTCAAATAAATCATCAAATTCCATGAAAATATGGAAAATAATGTCTCACCTATAGAACAAAATATTGGTAAAGAGAAACTTGAAAAATAATAAAGTGGAATGTTGAATTTACTTTAAGCATTCTGATGCTTCTGAATGTGAATGTTTGGGATATTAGAGGAGGGAGATACCATGATCCCTTGAATATAAGAGGAAGATGTGATAAGAGAGGTGGAAGGTGGTGTTATTCTCTGGAAAAGATAAGGAGAATAGTAGGGTTGGATAAAACATACATTGATGAAAAATGATAATTTCATTCAAATATATAGGGGAACACAGTTTTCTCACACAGTTGGCTAAACCGTGAACCAACCATGTGAAATGTAACAATCACAAGGGTATAAAACAATATATGGGCATGTTATTAGGGTAAAATATTTACTGAAAAACTATGACACCCCCAACACCCAACATTCTTTAGCTTCATGGGCGAATAAGCATTACGGACCAATCTGCCTCTTCAATCTTTTGGTCTCCAGGTCCAAACAAGCCATAGAAAACCCTAATACCTCCTTAACTCCATTAGGAAACATTAGTTGGGCCCAAAAAATGGACTAAAACAAATAATAAATGGTTTTATGCTTTGATAAAATGATATGATGTTACAACATCCTCTATTTAAGACAACTCATCCCTGACTTTCCCTTTCGAGGGTGGTAAAACAAAGCTAGAGTAGTGTTTCAGCCACTGCGCACATACATCAGCCTCCCTCTCCCAGGTCTCATCTTGTACATGTATGTGATTCCATAGCACCCAGACTAGAGTAACTGAACTACCTATAATGGGCTTGTGATTTGATAAATGATATGTATCAGATGATCTTCAAAGGATGCTTCCTATTCTAGTTCATTATCTCCGATGTCAGAAAAATGAGATTGTTCAACATGATAATGAAGAATCTGTGATATGTGGAATATATCATACAAGACATGGTACCTATAAGGTAACAACAACCGATAGGATGTCTGCCTAACCCTTTCCATTATATCAAAAGACTTGACATATCAAAGCTATAACCTACCATATCTCTGAATTCTTCTATAACCATTTCTTTAAAATACCTACAGAAAAACCCAATGTCCAAACTCAAACCCAGGAGCTTGATGATGATGACTAGTATAAGAATTATACATGAAATGAGCTATATCCATATGAATATAAACCATATGGACTTTCTCTATAGTCACCTGAACAAGATTAGGACCTAGTAACACTACCATGCCTGCCTCTAACCAGCATAGTGGTGAACGAGATAGCATAACATAAAGGGAATCATACAGAGCCAATTAATTTTTTTCCTGAAATTTTTTGTTTTAAGAAAAACCAGCATGTGTTATATTTTATTACCATGTACCTATGAAATCAAGGATACATGCATGGAGCATATCCTCTAACACCTGCATTATCTCTTCAGACTTCCCGTCGGCCTGAGGGAGATATGTTGTACTCAAGAGCACCTGTGAACCCGGTTCCTTCTCAAACCCTTTCTAAAACCATGAGCTAATATGGGAATGTTGGATTGATATTATAGAATGGGTTACACCATGATGTCTCACTATCACCCAGATGTAGATCCTCCTTATCTTGTTAACAAAGAAGGTCTCCCAAACAAGTATTAAACGTGGGACCATGGTCAACCTAACAATGTTCACAAAAATTTTTTCACTACCTCAAGGTGAACTTGACAATCCTCTCACAAAATCATTGGTTATGTCATTCTGTTTCAAATTAGGAATGGATTGATGCATTAAATGTCTAAAATGTCCCTATTGCTCCACCTTCACTAGAAGACAGGTGGAGAACCTCATGATGAAACCTACTATCTACCTCTTCCTACATGCCCACCAATATCAATGATATACATCTCTATACATCTTGGTAATCCTAGGATGAATTTCCAAAATAGAGACATGAGATTTCAACATCAACTATTCTCGTATATCTGAATGCACCCAAACACACCTATAGATATGTAAGATCTAGTCATTCACATGAATAACTCAACATGGATTATGTTTTTCACATGTGTTGCTCTCCCTCAAGACGAGGGACTAATAAAAACATAACTTCTTTATCCATACCCACTCCATAAGGGAGGATTCCACAACCAAATCTACTAAAATATGTTTCACATGTTGTTCTAAAACCTCTAGGTTGGACTCATAAAATAGATCCATCATCTGACACTCATTATTGGCCTCCTTAAAAGATTTCATATGAGTCTTCTCACTCAATGAATAAGCTAAAACATTACCCATTATGGGTGTTTAGGAAAAATCAAAATTAAAGGACTGTAGGTATCCAACCCAGTTATGTTGCCCGAGGTTCAAGTATCACTATGTGGAGATATATTTTAGAATTATGTGATCCTTGTAAATAATGGACTAACCACCCAAAAATTAGTTCTTCCAATTTTTTAAGGCATAAACCATGATTGGTAGTTTTATATTGTGCGAAGGTCAATTCTTCTCATGAGGTCTCAACTACTGGGACCAATAAGTTACAACCCGATCTACCGACATTATCACTAACCCCAACTCGATTCGTAAATAAACATAGTAAATTGTATAGCTTCTTCTTGGATCTAGATGAATTATTATTGGATCTATAGTCAGCCTCCATTTTATCTTTGGAAAGGTTATCTCACAAGCTTCTATCTAGTTTAATTTCACCCCCTTCTTGGTCAAGTCCGTAAGCGGTGCTTCCCAACATGGGAAATGCTTGATGAATTTCCTGTAATATACATCTATCCATATGAAAATTTATAGATTATCCTAGGAAATCACAATTATTACATTATATGAGTCAATATATATTCTCACCTATGAAATAATATGACTCATGAAGTGAACCTTGCTAATATAAAAGTATCCTTTAATGTTCTCTTCCTATAGATGGTTTTATCTCAATGCAAATAACACGATACTAAGATAATTATTATGGTCATGTTATTTGATATAATACACTAAGACAGCATCTATGAATTATAACACAAATTAATTAAGATAGGGTTGGTTGGTCCAATTAATTAGAGTCATAAAGATTACCAATGCATTATTTAGGCCGAATGGCATAACCAGATACTCGTAAAAGTTGTTCATACACTGGAAAATTGTATGTGGAAAGTATGATTACCTCACATGCACCTGGTGGTATCTAAACCCCAAATTGATGTTAGAGTAAATTGATTCTCCTTGGGGTTGGTTGAAGTGGTCGTCTATATGAGGTAGTGCATATTGGTTCTTCACTCTAATCTGGTTCAATCGTTGGTTGTTCATCCAAAAATAAGGGGTCATGTTCTCCTTCTTAGAGAATAAGATGGGAGAACCCCACGAAAATGTGATGGGTTATATAAAACAATTTTTCTATAAATCTCGATGATTCGTATTATGTTCTTAGAGATCTATATGTACCATCATATAGGGAGGAATAGACATTGGTGCCACACCTAGAAATAACATGATAATAAAATAATCCTATAATATAGTAGTTAATCCAGAAAAATCGTCAGGGAAGAAATCATTGAAATAATCCTCCACATGAAGGAATTTCATAAGAAACATTCCCTAATCACCCATAATGATACTATCCATCTAGTTTTTCAATCATCTAATCCAAGTACGCTTGGGTCCATCTCGACATTCCTTGATATTCTATTCACCCTTATGGATATATGTGATACCATTGGGTGATGTGAAAAACCCCCGATGATGATAGAAATAAAGCTGGTCTGGATAAGGCACAAGGTATTCCATATTGAGAATGATTTCAAAAACGGACTTCTTGAGGATGAAGAAACTCCATTGGAAATGGTACCCACTTATCTCATAGAGGAACTCCCTGCACTGGCATATATTCTTTTCCTGAACTCCTAGTGTCATTTCAAGAGTCATCATGCTGATGTTATATTTTATCATTAGGCCTGGACATACCACGATTTTAATATATAGAAAAGAGTTTGATAAACCTATATCCAAAAATGACTGAAATTAAAGTGGATGATACCTAAATATTACCTCATATAGAAGAAGGTCCTGGAATCTGTTCATCAGCCATATAATTCATAGGATAGAAATGGCCAGAACCATGAATCTAAAATGTTGTATAATTAGACTGAGCATGTTCACTCTACTAACAATGAATCTCTGTGGCCTGAATTCCTTATCCACACCCAACTTCTCAGCCCAAGTGGCCGGTTGATGGCCAATTTATCTTGACATGGTGTTGCGAACACTGCATCTGAAGGCAGTGCTGGTACAGAATGCCACTCACTTTTAATTGGAATAAAGGGTCAATAAAATTGTGGTAGGTGAACCATTATTCTTGAAGACCAACAATTGATCGATTTCCTCATATACTTGAGATTTTTATGGCTTGGCATGCCATAATTGGTACACACTTCATAGGTGTCAGTGTGTTCCATCTGGAAGATACTACTCTTGATAGTATGGACCTATCATGGATCCCTCTCAAAATAAATAATACCTAAGAGATCAATATATTGTGAAAAACCTAGGATCGATCTCTCTAATAGGTCTCTTACAACACACAATATTTCTATTGTCACTATTATAAATGAAACTAATATAAAACAAAAGTAACAAATATAAATGGGTGGGGGGCAAAAAGGTTTATATAATATAAAATAATATTAATATATATCCAATTCAAAATAAAATGTTGTTCTATTGAAATAACTAAGGAAAATGTTATTGGGAGTTCATGGGGATTGAAATCATTATTCAAAAAAGGATGTCATTTTTCAACTCATTGAGGTGGTCAATACCTATCACAACTCAACTTCTGGTTTTAATTATGATTACCCCTTTCCAATACCTATACATATGGGTAAATCCACTTTCAGACATCATATAGGAGACCTC
The DNA here is from genome assembly GCA_963277665.1 of Viscum album. Lineage (NCBI taxonomy): Eukaryota > Viridiplantae > Streptophyta > Magnoliopsida > Santalales > Viscaceae > Viscum > Viscum album. The sequence goes on from OY728126.1 coordinate 460,743,133, forward strand.
TTCATTGACCATCAATACCCAAGCCATACTTTACCTTATTAATGAATTAGATAGTGAAGGGAAGGATGATTGACACACGTGAAGAAAAACATAAAAGATAGAGAAAATAGGGTGACTGCTCATCGTAATCAATTTAACCATCACCAAAACTCTCAGAATTTGATAAAGAGATCGAAATTAGTGAAATAATCTATATTAATCCACCATTCCCACCATCTAACACCCACTTTAGTTAGTTCATCATTTTTAGTAGAGTTGAGAAGGGAAAAATGTGGGAGAACACAAAAAATTGAATGAAATCGAAGAAAGAGGTATGAAGAATAACACTAATATATTAAATGATATCTACTATTAAAATCATAAATAAACTAAAAATCTATTATAAATGATAAAAATGGCTTCCCCTAAGTATCGAAACCCTTGAAATGAAGAATAAACACATTTTAATAGGTAGTGGGGGTGACAATCCAAAATATTCCTCTAAATGATTCCACTTGTTTTCCCACAAAATTGACCACATTTGGACATGGTGTCTTCATGGAAGTTGTTCAGATATTATTTTTATTTTGGACTACAAAATATAATCTTCATTTTCCTCATGTGGGAATAGATATGAATGTTTTACCTAGAACATTTAATCTGGCTTGGCCGACTCTTCGTATTCTCAAACGTGAACATCCCATGAATTAATGAGTATAAAATAAGAAGATTCTTGCATTGGATACTTCATTTTTTTAATAAATTCATTATACTAATCCATGTATTATTTTAGATATTTTGAATGTACCACTTCGAGATATATGATAATAATATAATGTTTCTAGATCTATGCACAGTTTTTGTGGTTCATATTGTGAGAATTTTTTGGGCTGTTAAATGTTTGATTGAGATTTAGAATCTGAAAAGTTAAATTCTTCCCAATAATAATTTTTCAATTTCAGTTAGTTTAAAAAATTTTATAGATGAAATATAGAATAAAAATAAAATAGATAAATCATGAAATCTTTCCATTTTACAATTAAGAAAAAAATTACCCTAAAACCTAAATATGTGACAATTAACCATTAGATAATAATATGGAGGGGTTATAAACATTGAAACATAGTATAAAATATGTGTAAAGGTTAGCTTTATCACCCCCATTGTGTTTCATTGATTGAAATTTTTTTTCTCTATATATAACCCACTTCCCTGCCTGGAAGCTGAACTGTCCTAGTTCACCTCGCTTGATTTCCTTGGGTTATACTCAACAATGAGTGATTGGTTCACTGTATAAAAAATGGTGGTTAGATATAAGAAAATAAATTGTAATCAGATCGAGTATAAAATCCCATCCTTGAATTTCCACTAGTTTTCATCTCTTCACTAGACTAGGTCAGTGCCAAATGTTGTAATTTAGTGAAGCTAGCACAATATTAAACCCCTAACATGTCACCTTGATGATGGTTCATAAACTCATAAGAATGATATGTTCTCAAGGTCTACTAATAGTAGTAGTAAATGAAGGCTATCTGGATGTCCGCCCATAACATAGCATGATGTTGACCAGCCTGAGTAAGAACATCTCACCAATGCATGGAAGAGTAACATAGAATATAGGTGGAGATATTGAACCTCTTCTTTGGAGATGTCTCAATGTGCATGAAGGTATATAACACAGACACTAGCCATGAATCCTTATACTTTGGTTTGCAATCCCCAAATAATGTGGGGGGATGTTGATATGGGAACTCACAAGTTAGCTCTGCCATGGTAGGGGTAGGTCGTTGAGCACCATGAACAAACTACATAAATCAAAAATAGTTATCATAAAACTGAGAATTGGTGTTGAGAGTAAGATCTATAAGAGGTGCTTTATGTGTATGTAAATGATTTATCAATGGTGGATCATGGACCACCACCTCCATAGTGTGCCCTTCACCACTTGGTGCATGACATGAGGATGTCATGGTTGTAGTGTTCCATAATTTCCAATAAAATTACATCATATAAAATATAGGGAACACAACAGAAGAAGGAACTTGCAATTGTCCTTCCAATAAAAAGACAAAACTGACATCCCTCTCCAGGAGCTAGGTATAGTTAGTATGAAAAAGGTAACAATAGAAACATAGGAGACCCAACCCACTACCCACTACAATGGTCGGTTCATGGTCAATTTCCCGTATCACACATATAATGGGTCCATTTAATATTAGAGAATATATTTATTGTAATTTAATATTAATTTAATTATTTTAAATTCCTTTAAATGGTTTAATTAGATGAATCTCCTACTCCAATTTATAAGGGCCCATGCATTGTATAAATTGAAGTGTAGAGTCCAATTTATTCTAACCATAACATGTTCCATCCCTTTAAAGCAAGGTTATATGTATCAACATGTCATAACCGACAGGGTTAATGAAAACAAGTTATGTGAGAGTTATGTTTTTATAGTCTTTCAAGAAAAAATAATAATTCCCCACAACAAGAACATGAAATATAGAAAATGCACATATAAAGTAGACATAAAAAGACATAATGCGTGACATTTTAATCATATGGTGCCTAGTATGATGCATGATTTATAATATACCCTTATATCTTTGGGAAAGGGTGAAATAAACCATTAAATTAATTACATTATCATTAATAATAACATCTCAGAGCAAGTATGTCACCCAATGGTGAAATACATAAAACTTTAAAAAACACAGGTAATAACAACATTAACCCATACTAGACATTTTGGCCAATATATGTGGGTCATCTACTCCCATGAACATTCACTTTACCAAATCCCAATGTCTTAGTATCATGTCTAACACCCAATCAATTAGAAAAAAGAAAAAATTATCTAATCCCAATTTGTAGCTTCCTGCCTTGGATTCCATTAATGGTTCCCAAAGATGGTGGGAACATGTCTTGATGCATGCCTCCTCGGACACCAAAGTCTTATGAATAGCAGTAATTTATTAGGTTTTGTTTGTGGGTAAACTATTTTTTCATCGAGTTGGTTAGGGTTTATAAGTTTATATACATATATAGAATAAGAAGCAAGATAAGGACATTCTATGAGACCATACAAGTAACCCTCTACAGTAGAAAAATTAGTAACAGATAGATAACAATGGAAGAATAAAAATAATAAATCACACATGATAAATAAATAACTAGAGGAATATAAATAGACAATAATAGATACAAAAGATAATGATCATGATTAATTTTAACTATAGAAATTGATTTTACAGGGATCAGGTGACACAAACAAATGCCACATGGTATACAAAAATACAAAAAGTTCAAAACACCAAATACTACCATCTCATGAATAGGATTTATCTAGTACTCTTATATTCCATCCTATAGAAAGAACAAAGCATCATAATTCAAATGATTCCCTTTGTCTATACTAGAAATCATGAAATCAAATGGGTACTAAAGGCGACCCTTACATGGTGCGATATATACATAGTAGGACACCACAAATGGTGCCTATATTAGTCTAGTTGAGTCAATATTAAATGAACAATGTTATAATAATAAAAAATTATATAGTTAAATAAATAACAAATTACATTATAATGGGTTCGGCATGGGACACCCATCCATCTTTACCTCCTACATCCTAAACCGAGTTTGTCTGAACTAAGGAATCCTACATGTGTAATGTGAGTAGAACAATATATGTAAAGATGGACTATACCTAGGCCTATGAATCATCTTGGTAGACACATCCTAGAATTTTTCAATATTAAGATGTCATTTCTTAATTCGTGTTATTCATTGAATTTTAATCAAGTGTACTTATATCTTATCCAAGGAAGTCTAGTGAGACCCCAATAATCACTATAAAGATCTATATCTATCCCATTCCACATTTTTCTGTCTAAGGAGACCCATTAATGATGTCCCAAGTGTCACTCCAAGAATGGTGTGATAACATCATTAAATAACCTTCAATTCCATTCCTGGTATTGCATATAGTGGTCCAAGTCTCTAGTGGCGTGGTACAACCATTTCTCCACCGAGCCTGTCCACATGGTCTCCCCTACGGAATCAGTGTCGGCCATATAGAGGTCAAAAGTAATAATGCTTAGTAAGCCATTCCAAGGCATATCTAGTGTCTCTCCCAATGTATTTAAAAATCCTTAACAAATTCTATCTATGATACAGGGAGCATGTTGAAGGGTTCCATTAGTCAAAACCCATTCTATCTCCCTCATCACAAGGTGGTGGTATGACATGGTTAGAAAAACCATGAAATTAGTAATAAAAAATTTATAACAAGACTAGAAAAATAAATATAATTTAATTTGTCAAATCCAATGAAGACATGATGTATATGATCCGAGCACATGGCCAATCATTCTAAAATATTACGATCATTATTTTTTGGATTTAATCATAGGGGTAGTACAAGTAAATGGTGAAAAACAATTCATAACATTGGATGATAGGATATAATGAACTAGGTATAAACAAATGGGTTTCTTAGTTCAAGTAAATCAACCTATGAGGTGATTTAAGACATGAAATGGGCATAATACACATGAAAATCCTTCTGGAATAACTATTTTTATTTTTTTGTAGGAATCACTGAAATAGTATGGCACGTAGAAAAATAGTGCATGTTATATAATTTAATTAAACATGGGTAAGGAATATATAACACTTAACTTAGCCCCATATTTCTTCCCTCATCTTGTGTCAACCTTTGATTTTTTAAGAATGATATTAACTAGAGAAATCATCAAATGTCTGTAAAATTGTGGAAATGATGTTGCACCTAAATAGTGATACATAGGTTAATAAAAACTTGAAAATGAATCTAGAGGAATGTATAAATTACCAAATGATTTCATATGTTTCTGATGGTGAGATATTTGGATGCAAGAGGAGAGAGATACCTTGATCCCATGAAAAGTGTAGGAAGAGCACATATGAGTAGAGGAAGGAGTTTCTCACCATTGGCATATAGATGGAGTATAGAGGGGTGTGGTAAAACATTCATCAAGGAAAAAATAATAATTTCACTCACACAGTCAAGGGTGCATGGTTTGGATACACGGTCGGCCAAACTGTGCACTAATCATGCGAAAGAAAACTATTAGAAGGGTCTACAACCTCAGTTGGGCTTTCCCTTGGGGTTGCAGAACTATAGAAAACGTGTGAGGCCCCCTAGACCCTACTGTCTCAATATTCAGAGTTACATAAACAATGCGGGATGGGATACATGGTTTCCCCTAACCATGTGGCCCAATACACCTCTTCAATATACGAGGATTCGACTCCGAATTAGCCCCAAACACACCTTCAGAACTCCTTAACTCCATTAGGAAACAGTATTAAATCAAAAAAGGAATTAAAACAAAACAAAATGGCATATATCAATGAATTTTTTTTGATGTTATAGAAGTAGTGTAATTTTAATAAATTCTCAGCTAATCATTCTCTAATATTTGATTTATTTTAATTTTTATCTTACACGCCCATGTGCTAATACATTTCAAGAATATCCAGTTTAGATCCCAGGCACTAATAGTACTCCAATTCAATTGTTTTTTCTTGTATTATTTTATTGTGAACCATTGATGTAAAACTTATTATTAAAAAAATCACTCAAGATTATTTGTATCAATCCTATACAAACATGTCAAATTTTAATGCAACTAAGTCCTATCTAATTAACCCTCAATGTCATGTGATTTAATAAGATATTCAATATTTTCAAGGTGATTTTTTATTCTTGAGTATTGAGCATAAACATATGCTCCAATATGATTAATATAACACTCCAACTCGAGTATCCCAGAACAGGTGTTTAGTTTATTACATTGGTATAGGATACAAGGGATCTCATAATTCAGGATCAATCTGTTCAGAAATCTTGATGAACAAGATACAAATATTATATTGATATTACACTTGATATGTGAGATAAATAGTAAAATAAATATTATTATATCCTAGATATTATTCCTAATATCCTTCATCATATCCTAAATAAAGGAAAAAATAGAGGGTGATCTTAAATGCTTAATAAGGGTTATGCACAAAATATATTTCAAGATTAAATGAGGTATAATCGATATGTTAAGGAAAATAATTTAAAGCACATAAAATTTAATGAATAACTTGATCAGAAAAAGTACCCATGGATAATATCATCTCAATAATGCCATGGATAATAATATCTAATATTTCAATGAATAAGAGGCTTAATTTTGGATGTCACGATTTTATACATCATGATATATCTATCGTCAAAGCCTTATTCTTGGAAAATTTAAACTATGGGTACTCACACACCAAAAAACCATTTAATTTTAAATACTAATTTATCTTATGTGACCTCTTTATAAATCGAGGGGCTATATGATTTAAGGATCCACCCATCACTACATGTCTAATGAATTTATCATATATCAAATGATAAATTTAATTTATCAGCAACATGTCTTATCAATAAATGTCTATATTTGAGTAAATAATTATAAATATCAAAATTACAGAGTTAATGAAAATAAAATTCCTAAAAACACCATATGATGAAAATTTATATGATTTAGGAAATAAAAATTTATATGGTACAAACAATATGAATATTCAAGATAAATTTAATTCCCTAATGATAATAATAAAGTGAATTTTTCAATATAAATTTAATGACCACAAAATTAATAATAGGTAACTGATGACCATCAATTCATCTGAAATATAGTATTTTTTATAAAATCATATCATTTTGAGAAATAAGGGAAATAAAATAAAAACATTATAATAATATTTCATTAGAATGTTTTATTTGTAAAACCATTGAAAAGTTATAGAATAAGTTAAGAGCATAAAACATTTATAGTGAAATTAAAATCCATTAAAATTATATTCATTAAAGAAATTCCATTTCACTTTTGTAAACAATGTTGAGAAAGTCCTTTAAAAAGAAATAGAAATATTCCATTAAAAATACTGATATCAAAAAATAATGTAAAATTTCCATAAGAAAAATTTTGATTAAATGGGATGAGTTTTATAAAATAATTTTGAAAAATATTGACCTGGAAGATAAAATATACCCAATAAAAATGAGAAATAAGATCATATTTTATTTTCAAAATTACAATTTATGAGTAACTTGAACTGACGAATTATTAACCACAAATAAAAAATTGTTCATATTAATTAACTCAATGTGTTAGTATATACACCACCTAAAATTATATAGGTTCATAATTACTAATACATCTAAATGAAGTTGAAATTTAGAAGAAATAACGGACATCACATTTGAATTGAATAGGAAGTTAGTTGAACCTCTAGCATAATAAATTTATATCTATTAAACATACATAATATAAAAATATTAATATCAATAATATCATATATGGTATGTTTATAACATTTATGAGTTGTTTGTTAACAATATTTTATTATTATCATTATTTTGGGTGTTAACTGCTTAGGTTTTGTTGTATATTTTGATTTAGTGGTTTTAGTCCCTGAATCTTGATCTTGGTTCCATAATCAGAAAAATTTAATCCATGATGAAATTATAATATATATTCAATATATAGATATTTATATTCATCCATAAAATATAAGGATAGAAAAATGAATTACATCGGGCATGGAATGGTTTGTCATTTGTACACACAAATGTTGCTTTCACTTTTCGACAGAAGAAACAAAAGAATGATTATATGAAATAGAAATTTCCAATATCATTATTATATCATATATATATTATATATTTATTAAATCTATCATTATTACTATCCATGTATCGTGGAAATAAAAAAATGGAGCCCATCAGTTTGTAAAGGCAGAAGTTTACACATACACACGAGTAGTTTTTTCAATTTCCAAAATATTTGAAGGTTAGAAGGTATATATGATAATATAGTTCCAATATAATAGTTATTTAATACACATTTTATATATTCCTTAGTTACATATTTATAACCATCAATGTTAATTGGTGATGACAAATGACTTAAACCGCTATGTGGAGATGGTAAGCCATACGAGCGATATTTTGACTTTTCATAGGATGAAAAATATATAGAATATGGTTATACCTTAATTATAATAAAATATTTGAATATTAATGATAAAAAAGTTATTATTTTGGGAAGGTTACAATACATTAGGAAGAATTATATTAAAAATAAACTTCAAAGATTCGGTAGAGACAATTGACTCTTCTTCCATTAACTTCATTTAGATATCCTCTAAAAAGATATAGGGTTGGTATTTTAGAAGGTATAGAACAAATTGAACTTGGTTATGGATTTTTATAAGGTAATTGGGAAGAGTATGGACTTGCTAGGTACTTAAATGTGCTGTAAAGAAATGATAAGGGATGTCCATTTATAAGTGAGGGGAGGGAAATTTATGGAATTTCTTAAAGTATTTAATTAATATAAATTATTTTTTAAGTCCAAATGGATCCAAATTTATATAATTATAATATAAGATGGGAATGATTGTAAATACTATAATCCATTAAAATTTGGATGAATTTTGATTATTTTTTGACCCTTTTTATTTATTTTAAACTACCCATTAACCCTTTCGGGAACTACCACATTATTAATGTTTTGAACAGTTTAAGGTTCAAAAATGTTAATATAAAATTAATAACGACCCATAAACTGAAAATGGTTTATTGTTTTCAACTATATCACATTCATTTAGTAAAGGATAACTTTTTATGTATTTTTAACCATTTAATAAAATATTATTTATTATTAAATATCATTAATGTCAATTTTTACACTTATCATTTAATTTTACATTCGATGGATTTTCATTATCCTAGTGGGGTGTCTCACACTCCAAGTGTTATCTATGGTATGTTGTGACATTGTTTTACACCTCTCTAATTCACTGGTAGAGGATTCATGGTGGCTTCGTTTATTCGGATCTTTTGTATGATCTGGAGGATATTTCTCCCACAAATCTTTATTGATCATTTCACCATTCTTCATCTCTTCCTGGTTATCAACATGGAAATACTTGTACTCCTATCTCATAAATCATTCTAAGCTTTTTTTCTCTATATCTGGTTTCAGATGTGGGATTTCTTATTGTGGATCTGTGCTCATAAGAGATCCATGATTCATGTATCTCAACAAAAGGATGTTAGGTGACATGTGCTAGTGGCTCAGTGTCTCTATTAGGTGGAGAATCTTGAAGAACATGGAAGATATTTGTTTCTTCTGACTAAGGTGTTCATTGGTCATATTTCAATTTGATTCGAGTGATGGATGAGGGTCATGAGAGGCGTGCAACTGTGAGCTCATTGGCATTGGTGGGGTGATCTACTGGATGGAAGAGTACGGGATAAATGCACTGGTGGTCTTCATGATGGAGACCAGAAACATAAATATTCATGGGTAGTTTTTTTAGGAGTGGTTCATGAGAATCTCACCATATTATTTAGGCCCTCTTTTTTTATTGGTTGATAGATGTTTTTGTGTCCTTTGGATTTTATATTGTTGAATTTAGATGGCAGTGAATCTTTTTTAGGTTCTACTAGGTGGGAGGACTCAATAGAGGGATGGTTGTTCTGACACCCATCATCATCCATCTACCTTATTTGGAGGGATGAGAACTATGACTTGATTCTTTATAATGTTTTTGTTTTGATTTTGTGTTCATCAGGTTTCCTGTGTTGTGATTTTCACACATGAATTATTGAGTGGGAGGATTGAAATTGGTATTGGTGTGATAGAATATATAATATAGTCGTCCAACATGATATGTGGGTAGAAGTTATGTTTTTCAATGTTGTGTTGGATCAACATGACACAACTTCTTGGTAGGTCCACGACGCATCCCTATTCACTATTTCCACTACTACACTTTCTTTTAGGGGCGATGATACTTTTTTTATTTCTCACATGGGAATTTTTTTCCCTTTGAACATGATGAACCGTCATTGACCATAATTTTATTATTATTTAAGAAAATTTCCCCATTTATTATAATGGGTTCCCACTTTTCCTATATTAAAAATAGGTTTTCTTTTTTAATAATGGGGCTTGACCTCTAGTATATTAAAAAATAATAATTTGACATGAAATAAATCAAAAAAAGTAGAAATTCAAACATAATCCTTTGAAATATCTATAATATGTCATATATTTCTATAAATCTATGTAACAAAATAATTCATCCAATTGGTACAAATTTTAATATTTTTAAAATCATTTATTTAATTTTGCTATTAATTTCATAAATACTATGTTGGTGTTGCAAAAAAAAAATTATGTCAGTAATTCAATCACATAAAATTAAAAATTAATTACCATTATAAAATAATCTGTTAATATTTAAAATAACTTTTCAGAACTACACATAAGTTGTATTTATCCCATTCACAAAATATTATAGATTTTAAAAGTAATAAATTGAAAAAAAATTGCATTGTATTTTACATAAAAATTATAATCCTAAAAACCAAGGAAATATGATACCACATTTGTATATTTTCAAACAATTAATGTATATTATCGAACTCCTCTCATCCAATAGGATAAATAAACGATTTATTGTCATTTTATAGTCCATATCATATTATCTTTAACCTTTATTACCCGATTTACCCTTATCGTGGTGATAATTATTTAATATGGTTTCTATTAATAATTACTAAAATAAAAGAAAATTTTTTCCTAATTTTGGGCCATAATTTCAAATATAGAATTAAATTTTCATGATTAAATTTCTTGAAGTGGTGGAAAAGAATTTAAGGTCAAAACGAAAAACACATTGGAAAGCAGTTTTTTCAGAAAAATGCCTTCTTAAGTAAAAAATTGTTTTTATACTAAATTAAACTATAAAATTTATTATAATGAAATTCATTGAAATATTAATTATATAATATAACTAATGTGACTTTTAATCCGTTCCAAAATAAATTTATCTTTTTAATTCCTAGATCCAAAAATACAATTTTAATGCAAATAAATATTATTCACTATTTACTAGAAAATCAATCTTTAAGGAAGAATCACAAAATTTTCAAATTAGTTAATTTTGATGTTGTAAAATATAAAATTATGTTCATTTTATAAAATAAAATTTACAAAATAGGTATAATATAATTACAATTCTTATAAACAAAAATCAAAATAAAACCATTTTTGAAGAAAGTGTATTTTTGAGTATAAAATGTTTTTTCTAAAAATTTTATGCTTATTTATTATTAATATAAAAATTTAATAAAACCATTATAAATTTTTTAATAATTTAGTTAACTATATTCATTAATGCTAATTGAATAACTATTTTATAACTGTTACATTTAAATAATAATGTTTTATGGTTCATTTATACTCAAGGTTTTGTATTGTATAAGCTATGTAACAATGTTTTATTTTAAAATAGTGGCATGTGACATTATCATTAATAGCCATGGACATGTGAGGCTTAAAAATACTAAATATCAATACTCATTTCAACAACGTTCACCGTTCTTTTCAGGGGTCTACCTGATTAGAACTCTATAGTTAAGAATGCTTTGCATGGAGTATTGACCAGGATGGTTGACCTCCTTGGAAGTTTCATAGGGTGGGTTGGATGAAGAAAAAACCACACAAAAAGAACATGTGATTCCCAAAGGGTATATTCATTATTATTATATGTTTCCCCGATGGATAAAAGTCTTTTTTTTACTAGGAAGGCAATTGTGATATTAAAGGAGACCCTTGGGGTTCGATTACTTGGTTCAGGAACCAAGTTAGGGGGGTCAATACAAATGGTATCATAGACAACACCAAGTAAGATGTGAAGTAGAAATACCTGGGTTTGAGGTATATGGTACAAAATGTGGGCATTATTCTTCAAATCAGAGAAGACTGTAACACCCATAAAAATGAGGCTTAAAAAGACTAAGTATTACCAACCATGTCAGCAAGGTCTACCATTGTTTTCAATATCCTACCTGATTAGAACACCGCCATTAAGCGTGTTAGGATTATATTAGTGATCATGATGGGTGACCTATTAGGAAGGTTCCTAGGGTGTGTTTTAGTGAGGTAAAATCACACGGGAAGATCATGTGTTGGCCTATGGGGTTAATCATTCATATGATAGGTGACCTTGATGGGTAATAGTATTTGGTGTGCTAGGAAGGAAATGAAGGTATTATTGGAAAATCATAGTGTCAATTTACTATGTTTAGTGCCTGATGTAGGTAGTTTCCTGAAATTATCTCTCCTCCTTTGATAAATTGTGTCCTCACAATTAGAACATGTGTTTGTTAATCAAGTGTTCACATTTGAAAATTCATTTGTGGAAATCCAACATCATAGAAATGGTAAATAAAAATAACTCATAAAAAGAGAGAAATGGAAATACAAAGGTCATTTAGAATAACAAAAAACTAGGTTTCCAAATATGATAATATTAGCGGAATGTGAAAATATAGATATGGAGGAGAAAACTAACGTCCAAGGACAAATAGAGAGTCATAGAGGAAATGGTCTTGAGAATTAGAGGACCATAAAACAATAAATCTTGGATGTCAAAAGCCCATCAATTAATATAAAATCATTTTAATAAGATAAAATTTTTGTTTTATGATTATTTTTCCGATATTTGATTAATTATTTTTCCATCAAGACTAAGAACATAAAGAAATATACATACATTAAGTATTTTTATTTCAAAAGAAAGTTTTCATATTTTAGTATTTCTTTCGTTAATTTCTAATTCATCTATAACTCCAAGAAATTATTATTCATGAGGGATTTTTTATCTATAAATCAATAAATTTAACTTTTAAGGGATTAAATATCCATTAAATATTGACATTCCATTCCTCATATTTCAATATATTTTTCAGAACAAAAATGGTTAGCAAAATTTATCCAATAATACATTAAGAAACAACCCCCAAAGTTCTACTTGATGTATTTCAAAAATAGTTAACCTTATGAATCCTTAAAAAAATTTCCAATGAAAATAAAACCCAAATATTAGAAATACATGGTAAAGAATTTATTCATAGACAACATAATGTAACTCATTACATCACATATGAAACAACTGAATACTTTGATCACATATTATCTTAAAACATACCGTTAACCTAAATCAGAAAAAAACCTCAATAAAAACACAACAGTTTGTAAAAAATTAAGACAATAAATATTACTTATATCCCATTAATCAAAAAATACTATAAACTCCATCGTAACATATATTTTTGTTAAATAATTAAACATTTTTAAGATCACCAATACTATCCCATTTAGTTTGGCAATTTCAATCCTCTGTTAATCCCCACTAAACATTATTAACTCAACACCTGGAACATATTAATTGTTATTTTTTCCTTATTCATGTACTCTCTAAAAATATCACCACACCAATAAATTAATTTTCATGGTTATCAGTACCATTCATCATATGCTTTTAAATCCTTTAAATAAAACTAATCTATTACAATCCTTAAATTTTTCATGGTTATTATAACCAAAATATTATTGATTAACCATATTATTATCTCCAAATACATAAGTACATTAATCATTCAATTTCATTTGTAGTAATAACATATGTTTGGACTTCTCCCCTTGGATTATTTTTTGGTACAATCTATTGAATACTAGGGTACTAGTTTGAATAATTCCAGATCTTTTTACAGTTAAAGCACTAGATAGTAGTTGATTGTTTTTTACCTTGAAGTAATTAGCCATATAACCCTTACCTAAAAAATTATAACAAACTCTAAAACACATAATTTATTTTTATGATGATTCTTTCCACAATAACATTATGGATGTTTATTCACTCCCTTCTTATTATTTTATGCTTTACAGTTTTCTGGGTTCTTAGTCAACCTCTTATTCTATAGATTTCATTTGAAGATATAAGATCTAGAAAATTTATTCTATGACTTAATGAAACCTGATATTATATCATCATATAATCAAAATTCATTAGAGACTAGTCCACTTTAAATACTCAGCTTAATCCTTTCAAAGAAACAATCAATATTATTTTTTTGGTTGTGTATGTCGTCTGAAACAGGCCCGACAAATCTTTTGAATCTAGCATCATATTCCACCAAAAATTCTTCTTCATTATTCTCTAAAGTGATATAATTCCTCTCCATTTCATCTTAATGTTCTCAAGGGATTTATTTCTCAATCAAAACATCTTTAATTTTTTTTCATTAAGTGCTTTGAGTTTCTTCAACCTATTTGTCATTCTGGATAAAAAACCACAAATGATTGAAATATCTTATAAAACAATATACAAATAGAATATCCTTATAAATTTCATTACATCACAAAACATGGAATATCATTATGAGAAATCAATTCATTTAGTAGATTCCAAGGGATTAATAGTTTCATTAAATGATTTAGGTCTTTTTGCATGAAGTGATCCAATATAAGTGAATCACACTATGGAACAAAATGATACTCCATTTTATCAAGATTTTTCATCTAACCTATGTTTTCTACCCTAATATGTCCATGACCTACTTAGTTCCAAAAAATGTTGTACTTGTTTTCTTCGTAGATCAATCCCTATATTTCTTGGGTTGCTGATTCTATTTCATCCATTGGGTGCCATAACTGAATAATGGAACATAATATGTGAATTGATAGTCATCATGAATATTAGTTCATAAAATAAAATCTCAATAATGGAAAAAGTTCTCAAATACTATAAGGTATTATCATAATCACCATGTTAACTATATTTATAAACCAATTCTCAAGGATTCTGCTGAACATCCTCTAGTACAAATTTTAACACAAAATCTCTAGTAACCCATTGTTGGTTTTTAATCTATTACATTAGAATAAAATATAATGGATCTCACCATGAATGATTGATCAGTTCAGAAGTTTTGGAAAAACATATGCATATATGATTGTCATATTACGTTGGAAATACGAAATACATGACATAAGAAATATTATGGAATCATTGATATTATACATAATATCCCCCTAAAAATCTAGGGGAAAGAAAAATAAAGAAAGGGAGAGAATATATTCTCATTAAGGGTAATGTACAACAAAATCTATCATGATTAAAGAAGACATAATCAATATAGAAAGGAAAATAATGGAAAAAAGTGTCATTTAACCAATAACATGAGCATAAAATAAATCCAAGGATACTATCAATGCAATAATTTCATGGATTATAACAAATGAATTATTAATGAAGGAAATGATTAGATTTCAATATCATTATTTCATACATCATGATATATCTACCACCAAATCATTGTAATGAGACGATTTAAACTACAAGTATACATACACAGAAAACCTATTTAATTTGGTCAACTGATTTGACTCAGGAGACTATTTGATGCATCGAATGGCTATATAATCTCGGGGACCACCCGTCACTGCATGTCTAATCCATTTATTATATTCTAAATGAAAATTTTAATTCATAAAAAATATTTCTTATCAATAAATGTCCATATTTTAGTAAAGAATACAAAATATCAATACATCCTCATTCAATCAAATAAATTTCGTAACAAAACATCACATGTAGAAATATAATACATTTTAGGAAATAAATAAATACCTTATACAATGAATAAAGATATTTAAGAAAAAATTAATGTCTCCATGATAATAAGAAAATGAATGTTTTAAAAAAATATAATGACCAGAAAATTAATAAGTTATAAAATATGACTGTCGATTAATTGGTAATATAATGATTGTAATAAAATTACTCCATTCAGAGAAATAAGGATAATTTTAGTGAAACTTTATTATATTATTTCACTGAAGATTATTATTTTTAAAACCATTAAAAACATGTAGAAGAATTTGAGAGCATAAAATGGTTTGGATGGCGTGAAAATCTGTTAATGTTGTTTAAATTAAAAAGCATCTCATTTATCTTTTGTAAAGTAAGTTTCAAATGACCATTTGAAAAAAATAAAATTATTACTTTAAAAAATTTAAAAATTAATTTATAAATCAAAATTTACGTAATAAATCATTTGATTAAATACAAGTACATTTTCATTTTTTCAAATATGGATATAGAGGATCATTATACCTAATCAAATAAGGAAATATGATCCATTTTTCTCTTATATAATCCTCTTGAATGAGTAACTTGAATTTAATCCTAAATAATAATCAATAAATATATAATAATTTTAAATACCTCAATGGGTTAGTATGTACACCACATAAAAATAAATACATGCATTATAGAACAAGTCTTAATGAATTTGAAATTGAGGCAATATATCTTACCTCACATACAACTTGCCTAGTAAGTTCATTAAACCTTATGTATAAAAAAATATATATTTACTATAATTACATATATGAACCATATACATATCTATAATATCATATATGACCCATTTATTACATTTTATCGCCTTTTTACCAATATTTTATTATTATCATTATTTTAGTTGTTAACTTCATTGTTTTTAATGTATTTTTTGATTCAGTAATTTCATTCATTACATATTGATCAATATTATATCATCTATAGAATTTTATTAATGATATAAATATTATATATATTTTTTATATAGAAATTTAGAGTCATCTATAAAAGGTAGAGATAGAGAAATGAGTTACACCGTCATAGGATACGGTGGGCCGTACGTATGTTTGAATGTTTTTATCACTTTTTGACGGTTGGAATGAGGGATAGGTAAATAGAAATTAAAATTTATTTTATCTTTTTTAAATCATATATATGTTATATATTCATTAAATATATATTGATTACTCTCTATGTATTGTAGAAATGAGAAACGGATCGCATCACATTATGGAGGTGGTTGTCCATACGTACGCATGAAAGAAACAATAGTTTTCAAAATAATTTAAAGGTAAAAATGTATATATTATATTATAATTATATAATTATATAATTGTTTTGGGCACTAAAGATTCATGTGATGGGTCATTATCAACTTTTCGTTTTTCTCGTGATGATGGATCAATCTGAGATCAACATAAGGTTAAACGCTGTGATGAAGGGAATTGAATCAGTGAAAACCAAAAATCAAAAAAATTCTAAAAATAGCGATAAGATCATAAAGTATTTTTTATAATTAATATAATAAATTAATGAATTTATTTGGTTGAATTATTTTCTCATTGATGGATCTGAAAACATATCTATATTGTACCACCATTTCTTTGTGGGAATCGAATGAAGATTCTATCTAGTGGTGGCCATGTTCCATGAATCTCAAAACATCATCATAAGAATATTTGGTTTATAGCATAGAAGATCCCATATGTTTCATAACTCAAATTTAATCTCCATGGGAATCATTTTTCAAAATTTCTCCTTGATCTCTCTTGACTTGAGATTCAGTGGTAAAGGAAGATCGCTCTCTTTTCTTAAGAGAATTTTTGGAGAGGGAGCTCTCTGGGGATTGAGAGGATTCTCTACAGATTTTTCTAAGCATAACAAAAAATTAATTTTCTATATGAGAAAATAATATAATTGGGTTTAAATATAACTAGTGTTTAGATATATATATTTTCCTACGTTCCCTTCAATATTTTACTTAATCCATTATAGAACCTCATACCTATAATAATAATATTTTTATTTTTATTTCCTCAACATTCTCTTAACATGAAAATTAAATTAAATATTATATAATAAAATAATATTCAATATGTATTATTTCTTACCGGACATGAAAATTAGGTCCTCCATTCCCCCACAATATTTACCTGGCCTAGAATAAAGGCTACTTATTAATAAATGAATTCCACCACATTATTTGTTAATAAATAAATAAATATTATATTATTTATATAGAAAATAAGTATCTATGAAATATTTTTCTCATATTATATTATCTTTAGTAACAGGTGATGTGAAAATATTTGATCAAAAAATGCAGAATAATTATTCAACCACATGTGGGAAAAATATTTATTCAATTTGATAAATAATTAATAAAAAAATATTTTTTAACTGAGATTATAGATACACTTATTGTGTGACCCCATTTGACTATTTCTCCGTCCAATTAGGTGAAAATGAATAATGTCCATGGTTAGAATCAAGAAACATTCCAAAAAAATCATAGAGGAAAACATTAATTCCACAATGAAATAATACATCATATATACTCTCTTGGTATAATAAATCTCTTTATCAAGATATCTCTAATCTAACAGGTTGAACGTTGATGTCAACAACCTATGTTCATGATGTCTATTTCTTTGACTTTCCATAAATTGAACTTCACTACAGGTAACCATGGAGAATATTTATTCAGGTTATATAGTTTCCATCAAAAGGCTATAAGATATCAACTTCCATTAATGAAAAGAAGGGAAAAGTCATTTCTATCATTACTCAATAATTCAATATTACACATGACATGCCGATTTTATCATACCTCAATGAAAACATATATCATCATGGTTTTTGTCAATACATAAAATTATGTGACTCATAATTCTCATTAAAAATAATTATAGTGTCAATGGATCAATAAACATTCTCACAGATAAGAACATTCATTGAAACATATAAATGTGGATTTCCTAGTAGCGGGTATCATTCTTGTAATATCATACACTAGATTTTACCAATTGAGTATACCATGAGAAGCTTCATCAATGTTCTATAAGTCTCCACCAATGATATCCAGTATCGGTTGTGTCCCTAAATTGATGTTATCCGACTATAGAATATATATTTAATAAAAGTGTGACATCACTTATAGGTTTCCATCATTGTAGGGAATTGATTTTTCCTTTGAGTGCTATAACTAATCTAAAA
Source organism: Viscum album (assembly GCA_963277665.1). Classification (NCBI taxonomy): domain Eukaryota; kingdom Viridiplantae; phylum Streptophyta; class Magnoliopsida; order Santalales; family Viscaceae; genus Viscum; species Viscum album. The sequence goes on from OY728126.1 coordinate 460,761,907, forward strand.
ACGTTATAACATACTATGTTACACATTAGAACTATAAATATATGATAAATAGTTTATTAATATTGAAAAATATAAATATAGTTTATCATAATGGTCTCAAAAGATGGTTCAAGGGAACCAACTCCAATAGACTCCAACCTGAACTAGAGATAACTATTATAAACCTTCATTATGATATCTCTTATATGATACTCATGGTTCTGTTGAGAGAGGCCTTTATTCAGGGGGTCCACCACCTTATCTTCCATTGGTACTCTACTTACTACAACATCAAACTTTTGATAAAAATCTGTCAATAAGTGATACTTCTGGAGAAAATACTTTGTCAATTGGTGCAACCTTGGCTCTTTTATAGGAGTCATTTCTACAATATTATAACAATAAAATTTGATATGGTTTTTATGACTATGTACCACATCAAGATTTTTGAAAAAGTTCCATATCCAGAAATATTCCTTGGATACATCAGAATCCAGTATATAAATGGTCCCCACTATAGAATTATCATCAACTAAAATCTTTGAAATCTACCATCTGACATCTCATCCGTTGTAAAAAACCATTTCTTGATTGAGACTTCAGATCATTCAGCTCAATTTAAAAACAAGAATTAGTACAACCTATGATGACCACATCCTAGACTCCTCTATAAACCAAGAAAATTTCTTAGTTCTTTTCAGAAACTTGAGTATAGCCTTAACATCAATTTTTTTATCTCTTAGATCTTCTTGATATCTACTAACCATGATCGATGTATAGGAATCATCAATTCTAGTACACAACATGACATACATGAATGGTCCTATCACTTATTTATATGGGATCATACTCATTCTATCTTTCTCAAATTGTGTATGAGGACACATTTTCATAGAAATTTGTATACCAAGTGACACAAGAACCAATCCCCTCCACTTTTATCCCATATTAATTAAATTTAGTATATGGTCAATGTATTTACTTTTACTTAGTCCATGTTTCCTATTGGATATATCATGAATGATCTTAATATTTAGAATCTAGGATTCTCCACCAAAGTAAATTCTGAAGAAACACTTTTTTAACAAATCATTAATGGACTGTAAAAATTTTGTGTCATTTTCAATAGGTATTATTTCATTAACCTATACTCCCAGAATAAAAACCACATTCCCAATAAACCTTTAGTAAACACATGTCACACATTAATTAATAGTAAAACCAAATTCTTCTATAGATTCATCTAATCGAATGTTCCATGACTTGGATTCATGATTCTATCAATTAATGTATCTATGTCACTTAAAAATAATTTTGGCATTACCTAAAGTAAAAAAAACTATTGGTTGTTTCATATAGTCATAGTCTTAAATATTCATATTAAGGAATTGATTTTTGACATCCATCTTTCAAATATCATATTCATGGTAAGTATCTATTGCAAGTAGAAGTCTGATGGATTTAAACATAAAAAATATTAAAAATCATTCAATATAATCAATTCCTAGGCAATGTATAAACACTTTATCCACTGAACTTGCTTTATTGGTATTTATTTTAACTTCCATGACCAGTTTTCTCTTGATTACCCATTTTCACGCATTGAAATTTACATCAACTAAAGCATATTCTAGATCCAAAACATGGTTATGATACATTAAATTCATTTATGAATTCATGGATACGTTCCATTTTGAAAATTTGAGCTCCATACTTCCTCTATGTAGATATAGGTTCCTCATTGTCAACCAATAATTTGTCTCTATCTTCGGTGACTAGAAAACCATATCTCGATGGTTCTCTTACCTTTGTTTTTCACCTATGCAAAACATGTGTTTTATGAACTACATATACCATAAGTACCTATGTAATTTATTGTTGTACCAACTCTTGTGTATATTGATCATCAACATCATAAAAAACAATCTTTCTCGCACTATCGCTTTTTGGGATGTGATCCATCTCAAGAAATATGTCTTATCTTGTGGCAATTAATTTCTATTCTGAGGGGTTTTACAGGTAGTATCCATTTTTTTCTTTGAGATACCCTATAAAGATAAACTTTTGTCTTCGGGGTGCTATTTTATTAGCAGGGAGTGCCTCAATAAACTCCACACAACCTTATACATCTATATAAGACAAAAAAGATTCTTTCCACTCCATAACTCAAAGGGAATTCCATTTTCTATATTAGTTGGCCAATGGTTTAGTTTTTATACCGCATTTTATAATGAATATCCCTAGAATTATATTGGATTATCTACATGACTCATCATTGAACTTATCATTCCAAACATGGTACATTTACCACTTTCACTAAAACCATTCCACTGTGGTGTATAAGGTGGATTTTGTTTAGATAGAATCCCAAACTCCTGTAAAAATTTAATAAACTCTTGGGTGGGATATTCCCAACTGAAATTTGATAAAATATTATTTATCTTAATTTCAATTTGATTATCTACATCATTCATGAATTTCTCAATGTACTCACACTTATGCCCCCATCAAGTTGAAATAACCATATATAATTAATTTATCAGTAAATGTTATGAAGCATGAATTCCCACCACTAGCTTCTACTAGAAATGGTCTGCACACATCAGTGCATACCAATCCTAGAATTATGTGTCCATTTCAAGAAATCCTCCAAATGGTGGTTCGGTTATTTTTCCTTGTTACAATGAATTGAATCTTTCACGTGTTTTTAGATAAGAAGAGTCTAAATAAATATATTGAAAGAGTTTTCTCATTTTAGTCTTGTATATATAACCTAGATGATGATGTCATAATTGGGTGTTATATGAGTCCTTTGAAAATGATTCATTATCAATTTCCAATACTTGTTTTTCATAATTCAATACATAAAGTCCGTTATTCAAATGCTCAATACCATAACATCTGTTTTATTTATAAAAAAACAACTTCTGTTAACAAATTTAAAAATAAAACTATCTGCATCTAGGCATGATTTTGAAATTATTTTCTCTATAACCATTGTTATAGAATAAAAATCCTTTGGGAACAAAATCATTATCAATGGCAATTTAAGGTGGTAGTCACAAATTTCTAGAGTAGCCAACCTTGCACCATCAGTAGCTTGTAGATCTACCTTTCCCCTATAAAACTTTTGGAATCTACTTGGTTTTTATATTTGGATATATATATATATATATGTGACCACAAATATCTATATGTACTACTCAATGTGTAGATATTGAAATACTACACCCGATAATGATTGTAACATTAGTTTCCTATATCTCGTGGGTACATTTTTTATTCCAATATCATTTCTTGCCACATGAAATATATCCTGTGTTCTTTTCCTTTTCCCTCCATTAGATCTTCCTCTTATTTGATGGATGGTGATCAGGATTTTTATATTGTATATGAGTCTTGTGCCCATTTTCATTGTCATTCCTTCTCTTATTCACTATAAGGACCACTGGTTTTTCATTCCCATGTCCTCATCCACTTGTAAATTTAATGTAAGAATTCATGAATGAATCTTCTCATTAATTCTCATAATGTATTTAACAATCAAACTAGAGAAGGCCATGGGAAGGGATTAAAGTATTAGATCTATGGGAATCTCATATAGAGATTTAATCTTTAATATGTATAAGAGTTCAATGTAACCAGTAATCTTTAAAACATGAGGCCCAGATTTCACAGACTCTCCCAGCATAGTGGTAAAAAAATTATTCAAGATCTCGTATCTCTCTATTTTCACTATATCTTGATTATGATCCTAAATGTGAGACTTCATGATATATGTATCCATGTCCACATGTTTCATTAAAATATCATTTTCCATAAATGATAACATGAAACATTGATTATCTGTAACATCGTCAAAATGTATCTAAAAGAATGAAAACAATTTATCACTAGCCAAATTTAATGGTGCTTTGGGTATTGGTTCTTCCATCACATACAATTTCTTTTCTTGATAAAGAATAACATGTAAGCACTTTCACTAATCATGGAAATTTGTGTTTGTTAGAAGACTATCTTTCTCAAGTATGGAGAGAAGTGATATGTATGATTTCATTATTATTTTTGTTTCTATATGTTTAATGAGAAGAGATTTAGTACTCTAGTTGATTATATTTTGATAAATAAATAATTATTATATTTATTAATCTCCTGCTATTTAATCAAAACCCAATTTCTCTAACCATTGGAATAAAAATAACATATTTCTTGGATATTGAAGTGATAAGGATCCATGTTCCCACTCTTATTACCCCAAAATTGGTTGGTCAAGAATCATGAATTGTTTTATGTAAGAATTTCAAAATTCCAACAATACTGACTCACATTACCTTGATATGTTGAGTGGGCTTCCCAATCCTAAAATCATTAAATTTTATATCCTCAACCATTGAATCTTAGTAACATCAAGTCCTATTTTGGATGTCAACCCTTGATATGAACAAAGTTAATTCCACCCGAAACATCATGTTTGAATTCCATAATAACTGAAATTACCCCAACTTTGGATGGTCAAGAACATTGAACTATAGTTTAATTTTAACAAATGTAATAGAGGGATATACCAAAATAATATATAATTTAGATATTTTAATAATAATGTTTAAATTTTTAATTATTATCTTTATCACATTATTTTTTATATTATGTGGATTTAATTATGTGATTGACCTTGTATTGGATGATATTTTCACATAATCCAATGTATTTTAGTTCTATATTGTATGATTGTTAGTTCATTAATTCATGTGATCATGAAAATACATCCATAATGAAAAAAATATTAAATGATGATTGAAATAAAATAATAAAGAGGTATTATCATGAGATATTACTATCGGTTATTTTATCTAACGGTTAATAAAATAATCATCAACATAGGGGAAAGCACCTTGAACTAATTGTGTTTTGTGTTACTACCTTCCACCTATCCACATATGTATCTCTCATTGATTAGTTTCGCCTCAGCAATAAACTATATTGGGATCTCCATAAGTTACATATGCTTTTACTCACACTCAGGTGGTGGGAAAAGGGTTTACACAATAGAATCCATGGGCATATACAAAATTATACGTGAAAAGGAACACCAACCCATAATTTAGATTAATAATAAATTAAAAAAATCAAATCACATACAATGTTCTAGCATATTCGTACAATCACCAACATTCTAAAAATTACAAATTTAATAATAATATAATTCACTTCATAATCATTCTTAATTTAGATAAATTGTGGTCGAGTTAATCAATTAAATATCTTAATTCTCATCAAATTTCATTTAGATTATCATAAATCATCATTTTAAATAATTTTAATAAATTTATTTAAAAATAAATGTGTATAGTAATCTAACTTGGATACAACATGATGAATAACCATTTGAATCTACCCAAAATTTATTATAATCCTATAATATTTACTCACGTGACATTTGGAATACAAGGCTTGTCACATACATTAAAAAATGTACTATAAACATAATTATTACACAAGGTATCTGTTTTTGTATCACTTGTTGTGCTTAAATTGACGTAGAGTAATAATTATAATATGAAACATTCAAGATATCATGATCATAACATTTTACAGAAACTTATTAAACACAAAAACACACAGGTAGATATATATATACATATATTAAAACTCATCACATGGCCTGTGCTATCAACATAATAATCACACATAAGAACATGTTGACAAGGTTTACACAATATAATAAATCAATTTTATTTTTTCATTATATTGTATATGTACATGGATTATAGAAGTGAGCTACAAAATGTCTACACCTCTAACCATCTATCTGAGAAACATGCCCATGAAATCGGTATGTAAATCATCTCTCAAAAAAACTAGAGTACATGACTTGTACAAAGGGCTACAAGGTGTGTGGTCTCTAAGATACACGACTTCCAGTTAGGTGGGCCTTGTATAAAAATAAAAGGCCCGTCTATGACTTAAATGACTAGACACCATGTATGTGTGCTACATAGCATGCACTTTGGATGACCGTGTGCTATGATGGCTTGGTCAACATGCAGATTATGAAATTAAATAAACCATGTGTATTCAATGAACACTATTAGAATTAATTCCATAAAATTCCTAGTGCATTAAACATTAGCGCTTGGAATGTAACTCCAATTACACAACATGTACTCTTATGTTATATGTCCAGAATCCTCGACACCACTGGATGTGTTCTTAGATTTTATTTAATTCATAAAATTAATTAGTTTTATTAGATCTATAATAAATGACAAGAGAATAAGTTGATATCATTATACAGTATAAAAATTATTAAACATGACTTGAAAACTAAATAAAAAATTAGTAAATAAATCAATTATATTTAAATAATTTCAAATTAATATTTGCTCCTACATATATAACACAAAAATTTCCAGTGCAACAGAAGTGTGTGATGCGTCGTGAGAAACATTTATTTTTTGTCATGATTGATGATCAATCTAGGATCTACATGATAATAAATTCCATGATCAAGAAAATCCCTTCAATGAAATCATACATTGGATAAAATGATAAAACCAGAGAGTTGATCAGAACATACTATTTATATTTAATTTACATAATTAAAAAATTACATTTTGTGAATTCTTACTTCATTGATGGATCCGAAAACATATATATATTGTACGATCATGCCATTGTAGGAATAAGAAGAAAATTCCTTTTAGTTTTGATCCACACATGTTCCAAGAATCTCTAAATGTCTCAATGGGAATCTCTGTGTGCTAGCACTGAAGATCTTATCAATTGTGTCATTCGACTTTGATCACCATGAGAATAGTTTCTCATGTGTTCTCCTTGATCCCTATGGACATTATAGTTAATGGTGTAGTAATATCATTATCCATTATTTTGAGAAATAATGTAAAAGGATATCTCTAGGGTTTGATAGGATTCTCTCTGATTGTCTTTGTACACTAAAAATGAATTAGCTCATTAGAAAATAAATATAATTGGGTTCAAATACCTATAGGTTATAGAAATAAATATTTCAAAAGATTCCCTCTAATGATTATTTATTTCATTGCATAAATCCATGTTTAATATAATAATAATAATAATATTTCAACAACTTCCACTTAACATTTGAATTATAATAAATATTATTGAATAAATTAGTATTAAATATGTAGTATTTCTCACCAAACATAAAAACATAGTTCGTCAATATTCCAAAATTTTTATTAATCCATAAATAATGAATATATATTTAATAAATAAGTATCACAACATTATTCACCAATATATAAATAAATATTATATTCACTAAATATAAAATAAATATTTTTTAAATGTTATACTCACATTATATTATCTCAAAAAACTAGTGATGAGAATATATGTGATCAATAAAACATGAATATTTAGAAAACCATTTGTTATAATAATCTTTATTCAACTTGATAAATAATTAATATAAATATAATATTTAATTGAGATTTTGGATACCCTTAGTGTGTAACAATATTGGCCTCTTTCTCAGTGGAATTCGGCGATGTAGCCTAAAGTCCATGGATGGAATCTAGTAACCCACCAAGGCTTCCATAGAGGAAGAAGTTAAGGACATAATGACATAATACCTCATACAGATTCTAACTATATAATATAATATCTTCATCAAAATATCTCTAACAATCTGTTTTCCCACTGGTTCTATCAACTTATGTGCTTGATATATCTTTCTTTGACTTTCTAGAAATTGAACTTTCCTATAGGGAACCGTAGATAGGGATATGTTTAGGCTATATAATTTCCATCAAAGGGCCAATGATATATAATTATATTAAGGACAAAAATTGAAAAATAATTTCTCACATTATTCAGTAATTCAATATTGCTCATGATTCACCCAATATATCCTAACTCCCCACAAACATATGTCTTTGTGGGTTTCATTAATACATCAACGTACACGAATAATAATAGTCATTAATAATAATCCTAATGAATAAGGATTCATACAAACATCTATAGATAGGATCATAAAATAAAACATATAAATTTGGATTTCCTATTGTTGAGTCTCCCTCTCCAAAAATCCTACACATGCTTCTACCAAGAGCGTACACCATTAGAATATTGCTCAATTTCCTACAAGTCTCCACGCCTAATAGTCTATATAATTTATGTCCCTCAAATGATATCATCCAACTATAAATAATATTTTTAATAATAGTGTCATAGAAATTCTTGGATTCTATCATAGTAGAGAACATATATGACCTTTTTCTGTGAAAAATACTCTTAGGACATTATCACATACTATTTTGCATAGAAGAGTAATCATCTTATGTCAAAGAAGTTTATTATTTTTAAAAACTATTAAAATAGGATATCATAATCTAAAAAAAAGTTGGTTCTAGGACACCAAATCCAAAAAATATTTAATTTCATAAATATTATATAAATTTATTAGTTCTATAATTATATCAATCTAAGAAGAGTGGTGATGAAAAACAAATTACACCACTATGTGGAGATGGTATGTCGTACGTATTCATATGCGATGTTTTAAAATTTCATGGGATGAAAAGGATGTTGAATAGGGTTGTATCAAAATCATAATAACATAATTATATATATCTAATAAGAGTGGTGATGAAAAACAAATTACACCAATATGTGGAGATGGTATGTCGTACGTATTCATATGCGATGTATTAAATTTTCATGGGATGAAAAAGGATGTTGAATATGGTTGTATCAAAATCATATTAAAATCTTAGTATATGTATGATACTTGAATTATTATCTTAGTATAGATACAACATATTAATTGAATGTATGGGAATAAATAAATTTGAAAGAGCTGGTATAGACAATTACCCCTTCTTTATTATACTTCCTTTATATTTCCTTTTAATGGGAATATGGTTGGTATTTTAGAAGGCTTAAAAACACTTGAACGTGGATAAAGATGTTGATAATGGAATTGGATGGATGTTGGTCAATCTATGTGGCTCCAATTTTTGTAATGGAAAGAGATAATGAGGGTTAGATTATAAGTGATAAGAGTTACATTATAGGAATTTCATAAATTATTAAAATAATATAAATTATTTTTTATGTTCAAATGGATCTAAATTTGTCACAAGAAGATATAATGAGGATGAGTCTACATCATCACATCCAATAATGTTTGTCTAGGTTTTGATTATATTTGAAACCTTACTTATTAGTTTTAACTCCTCGTTAACACTTTTGACTATTACAACATTACTAATGTTTATAACCCTTTAAGGGTAAGTAATGTTACTATAAAATGAAAAAGACCCACAAATGGACCATAATTGATGTTATCAACTACATATCAGTCATATGGCTAGATATTATATATTTATGAATTTTAAATCATTTAATTAAATATTATTTATTATAAAATATCATTAATGTCATATTTGACACTATTCAATTAGTTTTACATTAAATATATCAAGAAAAATATATAATAAGAATATAATATATCAATGACCTCTAACATGTCTTATATATCTATGAAATATGTGTAACACAATAATTAATCCAATTTTTATTACTTTTATTATATATACAATCATTTATTTTATTTTTCTACTAAATGAATAAATACACTATTAGGGTTGCATAAGAATTTAAAAAAATTATTCAATAACTTGAAATTTAATATTTAAAACCATGATAAAAATAATTTATTCATACATAGAATGACCATTTATAAATGAACATAAGTTTTATTTATCCCTATAAAAAATAGTATAGATATTAAAAGAATGAAGGTGACATTATTAGGTATATCATTTAATTAAATTTTATAAAGGTCCAAATAAACAAAAATAAGTAATAAAGATCAAATATATTAGAAACATTGATGGTTATGGTTGAAATAAACACATCCAATGGGATATTGGAATTCATTTGTGTAAATTTTCCATTAATATCATATTATTATTATCCTTAATTACCCATGTTACACTTACCAAAGTGATAATTAAACACTATATTTTCCGTTTATAATGGAAAAAATAAATAGTTCCTATTTTCCAAATTTGCATGTCCGGATTCAAATTATTAAAGTATGTTATCAATAAAAAATTTCAAAATATTATAGAAAATCATTTATGATTAAAACACAAAACACAACAACAACTTTTTTTTAAGAAAAAATACCTTCTTATGTATAAAAATGTTTTCATACTAAATTCAACTATAACATTAATTGGAATTAATGTAATTGATTTATTAATAATTTTATCTAAATAATTTTATTTTGAAGCTATTTTTTTAGAAATTGATATTTATAATTTCTGCAAATAAAAATACTATTTTCAATGAAAATTAGTTTTTTCAAATCACTGGAAAATAAATCATTAAAAAATCAAAAAAATAACCATGATTTAATTTTTCATGTTTTTATTTAAAAAATGATATTAATTTTAAAAAATTAAATTTTTTTAAAAAATTATTTGTTAGTTATAATTCTCACAAATAAAATGAAAAATAAAATATATTTTGAAGAATATGTATAATTGAAGTATAAAATTATTTTACTATAAATTGAGAAATTATTTATTATTAATAAATACTTTATATAAAACCTTCATATATCTTTTTATAACGTGTTTAACCCTATTCATGTCCATAAATTCAATGGATAGGTTATAATGGTCATAATTACAGAAAAATATTTCATTTTTTCGTTAAAAATGGTGTTGCGTATTGCACACACCGTCCAAAAATGCTCTTTTATAATCCATGGTGTTAAAATTAGTTTCAAAATAAATTTTCCACTGCCACTCCTTTGCTGTTGTGTTGTTGATGTCTGATCAATGAATGCAGATATAGGTAGATGAAACAATTATATAAATTGTGTATCTATGCTTGTTGGAAATAAAAACAAGGGTTAATAGAAAACTCCCAAATTTACTACACCTCTTTTAATAAGTAGTTTATGTGAACCTTTTGCCCCAAATACATATTCCCTTCTATTCAATTAAACTCATAAAAACTGCAATGTAACAAAATCAGTGTGTGGGTTTTTTTAAAATAAATAATATTAATAATAAGGGGTAAATCACACAGGTTGGGTAGCTTTTTAAGAAGCACATGTTTTATAGTCTTATACTAATATCATATCCTTCAATTGACCCATGATCCCATGGTAATTTATTCTTCTTTAAAGAAAACCTTGATGGTTCCATAATCAATAATTTTATTTTTTTTATTTCAAGTAAATCCATCTCTGAATTTTCATTTTTGAATATGTATCCATGTGAATTTACTTCTAGGTTGAATCCTTACACCTCCTTCTATGTAACACCCTGAGATTTTGTGTAGTTTTTTAAATTAATTTAATATCTTTGATATTTTTTCATTTCACACTACAATGAATATATCATTAATTTTATTAATGCACTATGTTTGGCTCACACAATACCAATTTAGTAATGAACTAAACCAAATATAATGGATAACTTACACTACAAAAAATGAGGTTATATTTTGTTATATGCAAGAATTAATTTCCTCAATGGCTTGTGTGTCACACAAGACTGAGTTTTACAAATCAACAATATATTATAAAATTATTATATTTAAATATTTTAATACATAAACTTTTTGTTAAGTTATAGGTTATGAATAATATTAAAAAATTTATGAAAACCCATGTTTGATAAAATAATAATATGAATTCATTAGTCACAATGAATATATGAATGATATTAATATAATGGTAATGTTTTTGTATAATTGAATTTTTTATGCTCACAAAGCTCTTTTAACCCAATAAATTAAATTAATAGAAATTATTAAGCAATATTAATATTATATATATATATTATATTCAATCAAATATTTTTTATATTGATCCAAAAAATTTGATATGAATAACATTATAATAACCCAATGTTACACATAAAAATATACATTTTTATTAAGGCACTTTTTAAACATTTTTATGGTGAACAAATTTTAATTATAATGTTTTCTACTATTTAAAATTTTAGTGGTGAAAATATAGTTTTTGGAAATATAAACCTAAAAATTAGGTTAGGGTTATTTTTTGGTATTTTTATGTGAATTTCCTTTTTATAATGAATAGTGTAGAGTACTAAAATTCTACTCAAAACTAATTTTTTATGGCATCCCAGATTTTTATTACAAAACTTTTCATTACATTTTAGAAATATAGGATCTTTAAATTCTAGTTTCTTGGAAATCATGAAAAAAATACATGAAAACATAAAACAATATTATAATCCAATTGTAAGGCTTCATCATAAGTTCGTCCTATGTAAAAATTACTTCATCTCATAACCTAGATACATACATCAAAGGAAAGGGTGAACAAAAGGATCAGTAAGGAAAACAAGTGCAACAGTTGACATGTGATATAGAGCAGTATTAATAAGAACATGATAAATATCATAATGACATGAGAAGTGGAAGAATATGAATATCATGATAAAAAATAACATGAATCATAACTTGAATATGTGGATACAACATTTCATTGAGACATTCATGAACATATCACCAAGGTTCATCCCCATGGTGTCACAAAAATTACCAAGGTTATTCACCAAGGTATCATGAAACTTGTCATCTCTAGAGATTAATTATTTATCCAATGCATTGGAGAGCTATCAGGGCACACCCTTAATATGTATTTATTTTCATGTGATCTATATAGATCACAATCAAACATTTTATAAATAACCTAGGGAGAATAAAAGAAATGGGTTTCATTTCAAAATCGTGATGTCTTAAATGTGCTTAAAAATAAGATCATTATGTCATTTACAATCCATGTAAAGGGAGTGAGGGTTATATGTATGTCAATTCAAGAATCAAATATATCATGTTTTTATATTAATGAAAACCTATCGAAATGAAATAGCTCTAGTTATTCACATAAATAAACAAGAGAATTTCATGAGATAATGGGAGAGAAAGTTTGAGACGAAATTTCTGCAGCATAAAGATTATATATAATGGTTTTAGAAAATATTGAAAAGAGAGGGGAAAGGATTCACCCACTTATAAATAACTTGTGACACATTATTTTTACAGAATAAAAAAGAAATAAAATCATCGTATAGTTATTTTAAGGAAATTCCATATGAAAATGAAACTCGATGGAAAAGAGAAGATGTGATTTGTTTTATGAAATTTCGGCAGCCTAACGACGTCACATAAAGATTAAAAAATTATTTGATGAGAGAGGAAAGAGTATCCTATAATTTGTACATGAAATGGATAGTATTAATGATATATAATAACAATCCCCCACATAATAAAATGGAACTATAAGACAAAACAAAAAGAAAGTCATGACTTAAAAGATGAGGGTGATATGACCCCTTACCTTGAAGTGTAACTTCGAATGAATGAAGGTCCGGACCTTGGGAGGCTTGAGGGAACCTTGAGAGGACTCCTTGGGAGGTAAAAAGACTAGAAGTTCACTTAGGAGGATTTTGGAATGAAATTAATGAGTGAATGGTTTGGTATTTATAAGAAAAGTGAGGGAATAAATTATTAATTTTCAAGGGACACCTCATCGGTGGTATTGAAAAAACCATGGGCATTACCATGGTATTTTACCATGGTATAGGCCATTTGGGACACATATTATCATATCGTACTATTAATAAGTTTACTAGAATTATTAAATCATTATTACATCTTTAATGATTTCATTAAACACCTGAAACTCAAAACTGTATTTTTATTATTCACCAAAAATTCCATTATTTCAGAAAAATCCCTAAAATACACCCTAACCTAATATCGATGATCCAAATTAAAATATGAACACCATTTAATGAAATAATTTCCTAAAAATTTTTAATTTAATTTATATATAAAATCATTATTTATTCCAAAAAAATAAAACTTTAAAACAATAACTCATTTTGTAACTCCTTAGGAAAGTAATCAAGGTCCAATAAAATTATCATATAACCATAAAAAAATAACGTAAAAATATAAAATTACATTTTATAAAAATACATTTTCATTTTAAATTATTAAATTAATTATAAAATTGCATATGAAATATATGTGACATACAAAAATACCAAAACATATACTACGATCCTTTTTTCACTTTTAAGATGTCTAAAATGTATTTATACATTCAAGGGTGATTTTTCTATTATTTTGGCCGATTTACTATTCATTACTATTCATTAATATTCATATGGGTATGTTACTATTCATAATTTACTATTCAATAAAAATTATGTTGATCTAATTAGACTCTATATTTCTTACTAAACACAATTGTAGAAGACCATTTTTTGAAAATCAATTATCATTATTAATTAATTAAAGAATACAAAAAAATTATAATACACCTTTTTTCAAAATTTATCAATAAAATGGAACTTCTATAAATTCTTCCTATATTTATCTGGACATTTGGAATTAATAAATTTTACCATAATAAGAAGTAAAAATTTTATTTGTACAAAAGGATTAAAAAAGTAATTAAGACTTTGTTACATAGCCCCTTATAACACCTGCATAGGACCTATGTGTAAGGTGTGCTATGGTGATAGAATCTTGGTGTGGCTTGGACAACAATGACCGGGTGGTGATATATATCAGCTTTAACTTGTCCCTTAGGCGATTCCTTTCAAGATTCACATATTGATGTTCGGCTTGGGCTTGGTCCAGAGAAAAGCCCAGTCGGGCTACCTTCTGCCCATGTTCCGAGAGATGGGCTTCATATAGCCCATGTCTACTAGACGATGTCATTCACTCTTCTTTATATATTAATTAACCAAGATCACTTGAATTTATATGCAATAATATCTACATTAAGAGATTAGTTTTCAAAGGTCATATTGACCAATAATCATATAATAGTTTAAAATAAATTGTATCACTTCATTAATTAATGGATATAGTTTTGTAATGTATAAAATAAAATAACACAAAAATTTAGGAAACAAATATTACACAAAAGATCGTTTCGTTACATTCATCCCCACCAAATAAATTTTATCCCCTAAATTTTAACTCGTACCCTCATAAGAGAAAACATGTGTGTACTTCTACCGTATAGACTCCTCCATTTCCAATGTGGCTTCTTCGCATATGTGGTTCCTTCACAATACCTTAATAAGGTGGGAAGTCTTTTTGCGTAGAACCTTGTCTCTATGATCCAGGATCTCCATCGGCTTCTCCTCATAAGAGAGGTCATGTTTCAATTACACCACCTCTGGGTTTAGTGTATTTGAAGGGTCAGGTTTGTACTTTTTCAAGAGGGATACGTGGAATAAATCATAATGTTTTGCTAGATTTGGAGGAAGTGCAATCCGATAGGCCACTGATCTTATGAGATCAAAGATTTCATATGGGCCAATGTACCTAGGGATGTTCTTCCCTTTCTTAAAAACCCTCATGACTATCTTCCATGGTGAAATTAGAAGAAAGACCTCATCACCAACATCAAACTCCAAGTCCCTTCTATATTGGTCACCATAGCTCTTTTGTAGACTCTGCGCTGCCTTAATGTGTTGCTGGATGGAGTTGAATTTTTCTATCATCTCTTTCACTAGATCAGGGCCAAGAATCTTTATATCACCAGCTTCATCCCAACAAGTTGTTGTTCTACATCACTTCCCACATAGATATTAATAAGGTTCCATTTGAATGCTCGAGTGGAAGTTGTTATTGTAAGATATCTCAACTAAAGGGAGATGTTGATCCTATCCACCTTTAAATTCCATTGAGCACGTTCTCATCTTTTACTCTAGTGTTTGAATATTCCTTTTAGATTGGCCATCAATTTGGGGGTAATAGGCCATACTGAAATTCAATTCAGTGCCCAGAGCATGTTGAGGACTTCTCCAGATTTTTGATGTGAACCCTGTATCAAGATCTGATACGATAGAAAGTGGAACTCCATGCAGCCTTACAACTTTTTAACATAAATACTGGAAAGTTGATCAAGAGTTAAATATTCCAAGATAGTGATAAAATGGAGAGTCTTGGTGAGACGGTCCACAATAACCCATATTACATTATTTCCTTTTGAAGTTCTCAGGAGACTAGTGATGAATTCCATAGGGATATTGTCCCACTTCCATGCAGGTATGGGTAGTGGTTCCAATACCCCTTTAGGAAGTTGTTGCTCCGCATTCACTTTCTGACATACTAGTCACCTTGAAGTGTAGTCTTCAATCACCCTTTTCATATTATCTCACCAAAAATGATTATGAGGTTCCCTATAAATTTTGGTGCTATGAGGATGTATATAGAAAGTAGAGCTATGGGATTCACCTGTAAAATCCTTCTTTATTTTCAGAATTTATGGAACACATAGTCATATATGAAATTTTAGTACACCTTCTTGATCAATATCAAACTAATGAAACTTCTCATCTTTCACAGTCTTAAACTTCTTCTGAATCATAGGATCTACTTTCTGAGCGTTCTTGATCTTCTCTAGTAATAATGGTTGAGAAACCACTTTGGTTAGGGTTGATGAAGTCCCTTCCCTTATAATTCCCAAGTCTAGTTTTACTAGGTCATTGAACAAAGGATCTCTTTGAATCCACATCATGGATAGAACAACTGGGTCTTTCCTTATAAATGCATCAGCAACATTGTTTGCTCTTCCAGGACAAAAATGAACTGAACAATCATAGTCTTTGAGAAGTTCCAACCATCTCCTTTGTCTCATGTTCAATTAATGTTTTGGGAAAATATACTTCAAACCTTGATGGTCTGTGTATATATCACATTTCCTGCCATAAAGATAGTGCCTCCATATCTTCAGAGAAAAAGACAACACCAGCCAGCTCTAAATCATGTGTAGTATAGTTTTACTCAAGATTCTTCAACCATCGAGATTCATAAGCAATGACTTTGTCATTTTTCATGAGGACACACCTGAGCCCTTTCATATATGCATCGCTAAAAATAAATAATCCTTCTCCACATGAGGGAAGATTTAACACGGGTTTAGTGACCAATCTCTTCTTCAGCTCTTGGAAACTTTTCCCCACACTTATTTTTCCAGATTAACTTGACCCCTTTCTGAGTTAATTTGGTTAATGTATTTGAAAGTCATTAATTTTTTTTCAAAAACCTCCTATAATATCCCACTAGTCCTCGGAAACTGCGAATCTCAATTCTTATTGTAGGATGATGCCGCTACATAGCATATTTTGTCTTTATAGGGTCAACTGTGATTCCTTCATTGGTAAAAATGTTCCCCATGAAAGAAACATGTTGTAACTACAATTCACATTCTCAGAACGTTCCAAAAATCCTCTCCTTCCATAGAGTTTTAAAAATTACCCTTAGATGATCCTAATGCACTCATGACCTTTGAAATATATAAGAATATCATCAATAAAAACTACCAAAATGTTATCAAGGTAGTCCTTAAAGACTCTATTAATTAAATCCATAAAAATTTCAGGTGCATTAGTTAATCCGACTGAATAACAAAAAACTCAAAATGCACATATCTTGATCAGAAGGCAGTTTTCAGATTATCTTCTTTCTTCACCCTCAATTGAGGATAACCAGAACAGAGATAAATCGTAGAAGAAGAATTGAGCCCCCAAAATTATTTCAAATAATTAATCAATTATTGGAAGAGGGTATGTTTTCTTTACTATGATACCATTGAGTTCTTTAAAATTAATGTATAGCCACATTGATACACCCTTCTTCTTCACAATGATAACTGGTTCTCCCCAAGGAGACACACTCGATTAGATAAACCCATTCTCCAAAAGATCCTGGATTTGATTCTTTAATTACTCAAGCTCAACATTTTCCATCCTATATAGGATATTTGATATCGGATGAGATCCAGGTACGAGATCAATGGAGAAATCAACCAATCTTTCCAGGGAAGGTCTGGGTAACTCCTTAGGATATACGTCAATGTATTCCAGGATGATGGGGACATTTTAAATCCTTAAACTCTGATATACTCCTTATTCTTCAACTATAAACTCTATAAAGAAGGTTATTGGGGGTTCTAATAGACAATGATCTAGTTGAGATATCTCTCCTTGGAAGATAACTGTAGGTTTTCCATTCAAGACGACTAAGATTCCCTTACTTCTCCATTTGATCTTAGCAATATACGTTGAGATCCTTTCCATCCCTAGTATAATGTAGAATTATATAATGGGAATGACTACTAGATTTGAGGTAATATTGTGCTCACCAAAGTAAATACTAGAGTTTCTAAACACTAACGATGCTTGGATAATCCCACCAGGAGTCTTGATTGATAACTCCACTTTCAGCAACTGCGGGGCTAAATCTAAATTCATTGCAAACATGGAGGAAATAAAAAATGCGTAGATAAAAATCAAACAATGTACTTGGTAGAATTGAGAGGACAACAAGGGTACCTACTACCACTTGATTCTGTGCTTCAACTTCAGCTGTCATGATAGCAACAACACAAACTTTTTCCCTTGGCCTTTTCTGAGATTTATAGTGGTTCCCCTCTACTACCCTCAGATTTGGACAGTGATTAGAAAAGTAACCATGTTTTCCACAAATAATACTCTAGAAATCAGGTAGGGAATGCACCATCTTCCCCTTGGCATTATTGTTTAGATGTTGAGGTTTCACCTCACTATGAAAATTCATCACAATATGGCCATCTCTTACACACTTGTAGCATTTCCCACACTCGAGCAGGTAGTTCCTCGAATTCTTATTCCCACATTTAATACATGTGGGATGTTGCACTTGTTTCCTCATATTCCCTTATCTAGGGTCCTCCCTAAGCTGGGCTCCATCAATCTCTTATTATCATATGATATAGGAGGCCACTACATCTCACAAAACTCCATCTCAAATTTCATCGCACTCCACAAGATCTCCTCATAGCTATCATAGTCTCGGTTGGATGGATTCTTCTACAGATATGGTCTCAGTACACCAAAGAATCTATCAACATTCTCATTTGGATCCATAAAAAATCTAGAGGTGTAGCCTGAAATCCTTGAGAAGTTCATCTCACTACATCCCACAAAATCATTCTCATTCTACATCAGATCAAGAAACTCCTTCTCCATTCTTGTTCTCATGGAATGAGGAATATAATTGCTAAAGAATATACCTATGAACTCATCCCACTCCATAGCTTTAACATCCACTCTTTTCCTTGTGTTTCTAATCAGCTCCCACCACTGATCCGCTTCTCCTTCCAAGCGATAGACATCCATGGTGGTCTTATATTGCTCTGAACAGTGGAGCACAGAAAAGATCTTCTCGATAGAGATGATCCAATGCTCATAAATTAATGGTTCAGTTGATCCACTAAAGGTTGGTGGTCGTTAACATATGAAGGACTCAATAAAATGGTGTTCCCTTCACAGTGATATCGGTCTCTCAGCTTGATGCAAGTTATTTCCCATATCTTGAGTCAGTTGGTTCATTATTCGCATGAATGTTTCCTTTACAGATTCCATCGGAGGGTCTTCAGCACATGGTCCATTACGATCACCATTTTCACGGTTCCTCTTATTGCCCACAAGTTTCTAAAGGAATAAAACCTTAGTAGGAAAATTATTTCATTTACGAATCTTTTATCTACAAAGTATATTAGGTCTTTAAACTTCATTCCTAAACAATTATATTTATCTATAATTATTTCATAATGATTCATCAAAAGAATATGATTAACAAAACATATCCCCCAGTAGTGTCGTAACCAAGAGTGTAGTAAGGTCCATTCTCATGCACCAGTTCCCTTTTGAGCCTAGACTAAAGAGGTATTTTCAGGTTTTACCCCCTCTGGACATCTGTGCCAGAGCTGCCTCTACCTGCTCGAATCTAGACACATATGTATTTTCTTGATAAACCATATACTCAATACTCACCAAAATACCATGATGTTTTTCTATATTTAATCTTTTTTACAGGGTTCTTTATAAAGTTTTCATAGCCTAATTTCCATAAATAACTAAAAAATCCTTTGATACCAACAATGGCATCCCACCTTTTTTACATCATTTTTCATTACATTTTACAAAAAGATGATCATTAATGTCTAGTGTCTTCGAAATCAAGAACAAAAATAAATGAAAACATAAAACATTCATCTAATACACTTGTACGGCTACATCATAAGTTCACCCTATTTAAAAATTATTGCATCTTATAACCAGGAGACATACATCAATGGAAAGGGTGAGTAAAAGGCTCATTATGGAAAACAAGTAGACAAGATGACATGTGATCTTGAGCAATATTAATATGAACATGATAAAAATCATAAAGACATGAGAAATGGAAGACTATGAATATAATTACAAAAAGAACATGAATAATAACATGATTATGTGCCTACAAAAACTAATTTATACATTCACGAACATATCTCTAAGGTTTATCCCCAAGGTGTTATAATAATTACCAAGGTTATTCACCAAGGAATCATGAAATTTTTCATCTTTAGAGATTAATTATTTACCCAATGCATTGGAGTGATATCAGGGCACAGCATTAATATGTCATTATTTTAATGTGATCCACATAAATTTTAATCAAATATTTTATAAATAAACCATAGAGAATAAAATAAATGGGTTTCATTTCAAAATCGTGACGTTTTAAAAGTTCTTATAAATAAGATCATTATTGTAACACCCCGACCCCAGCTACCCAGAGTCGGTGCATTACTTCGTAACATTGGCATGATCACAAGAAGATCAAATCTTGAAAGACCGATTGGTTTAGTAGCCTTGGAAACACTAGATATATTCATAAGTTTTACATTACATCATAAAATGAAAAACTACTACAACAACATAATGTTTCCACAGTCCACACTATAATCCCCTCATAATATCCCTGCAGGTCATTCATAACATACATCTTCACTTCCTGGGAAAAATAAAACATAGAAAAGGGGTGAGCTCAAATGCCCAGTAAGGATAACAATATAGCGGAAACTTTCATAAATAAGAATAAACATTTAGGGCAATGTATAACTAAAACAAAAGCCTTTTAAACATGAACTTTCAACATGGTATGGCATAAATAAAATGAAAAAAATGCCATTTACTTGTTCACATGGATATTCTACTAATCGAATAATCACATGCAATATCAATAACCACTTTCATAATTATGGAATGCATAATGCCAAACTATCATAACCACATAGCCAAGGCCTCGTGCCAAGACTACAAATAAGATTTTGTCAGGGCCTTGTTCCAAGACACTAGTTTGCCTCATGAGACCTACCGATGCATCGAGGAGCTATAGCGGGCTCCACCCGTCACTTATTAAGTCCAATGCATTCCCATATGAAAAGGTTTAAACATAACATAAACATTCGTATTAAAACTAGCATACGAAATGTAAATAATTTCACCATAAACTATGAATGGTATAAAAACAGAACATCCACAGTCAAACATATCACAAAACCTTAAATACAATATAGAAGTCTTGTATCATAATAAATCAACTTCAAATAAGCATAAAATCCATCGAAGGATGTTGACATAGATGAAATCAAAACACTTTTTAGAGAAATACCTCTTTCTATTTTTGAAATCATTTAAGAGACATATAAAATAAAACATTTTCTTGAAAATATTCTTATAATCTTGTAAGGAAAGCTTCGACGATTTTATAACGGCGGAAAATAACCGCACCCGCCGTATAAGTTAAAAAAACATTCTTACTTCAATTCTGTCGAAAAGGTTAAAAAGGACCTTGTTTTGAAAACGACGGAAAGATTCCTTTATAAACCTATTATAAAAAGTCAAACAAGGGTATAAATGACTTTAACCCATATTCTTGTAAATAGTAAAAATGTTTTGAAATACATTTCGAAGAAACATGGATGGGGATGATAAAGAGATCCCAGTAGATTATTACGTATAATACAACCTCGGATAATGAAGAAATTGTGAAATAACCCTTACCTTGTACTTTTCCTTGGTTGGGGTAGGTTAACCTCCTGTATAATGGTGAAATAATTGTTATTAGATTATACAAGAATCATATATATTAATATGATATCATATATGATCTTTTAACATTGATTTGTTAATAATATCTTAGAATTATCGTCGTTTCGGGTGTTAACTTACTCATTTTCTTTTATATGTTTTGTTACATAAGTCATGTTTGTTGTATCTTATTCATATCCAGAATGATATCAAGTCCTTAAACATCATTTTTAAATCATTAAATGATAATTATACTTGAATGGATACGATGGAGAATGAATCTCATCGCGTTCGTGGAGACGGTAGTCCGTACGTACGCACGAACGCTACTTCCATTTAATTTTTATTTTAAAAGAATCGAATCCAAATGATACATAGGTATATTACTATTCCAGTATAATATAATATTTTATATATGTTACTTAATTTCATTAACACCATCCTTTATACGTTCCATGTGTGGTATGAACGAGTCATATCATTTTAAGGGGGCGGTAGTCCGCACTTCCTCAAATGAAATTATTGTATGTATATACAACATGAAACAAATAATGGTATGAAATAAAATGGAATTACAGAAGCTTATATATAAAATATATATCATTAATATCATATTTAATTACAGTGCCATCATAATGGCCACCATGAGAGGCGGTAAGATGTATTTGAACAATCATCGTTTCGTGAGGCGTTAATTTGCCATCCACAGAAACATTATGTTCATCATCCATTAGATGGAGTTGTGTGTATGTGTAGTTTGAATCCTTCTTATAACAACATCCTAGTATATTGAGGATACTGGTTTTGTTACAAAAGAAAGGAAATAAAAAGAGTTTGGGGGTTGGAGAAGCAAAATAAATGAAAATAATTTAAGAGAAATCGTTACCTTTAATTTTGGTAACTCACTTTGGTTGGAACCAAAGGACTTCTTGGAATGCTTTCTGCCTAAGGGGAAGCTTCAAGGAGGAGGAGAGGGATGTGGGGAGCTTATTTGGGCAGAGTTTGGACGAGCCAAGTGGCTTGAGAGGTGTGAGGAATGAGTAGAAGTGGTCTCCTTTTATAAGGGAGAGGAGGGTCTCTTTAGGAAAGAGTGAAAGTATTACTTTATAATATAATTATATTCGGTTTATAATGGTCCAAAAATCATTGAGGTCGAAGATAAGATGACTCATATTCTAAATAACATCAACCAATAAGAATTGGACAGGTTTTAGATAATATTTTAATCATTATAATCTTATTTATTTAAATGATTTATTAATGAGGTAAACATTGCATCAATATTGTGTCATTAATAATATAACTTATTTGATGTCTAAAAATTATAAATAAAATATAATTATGTAGGAAATCGTTTTAGCTTTCTAATGAATATTTATAATCTAAAATCCAACATGTATAACCCTATGTAAAAATTGTTCTTCTAAAAGATGTAAGCTTATGCCATTTTTATTTTTATTTTAACTTTATTAATATAAAGTGTCCCTACCACATACAAGTGGCTCCAAGGGGTCCCCAAATTGACCCAAGGATGCTCATGGTCGGGTATGTGTCCACCAATAAGGTTAGGACACGTTTTAGGTTAATTTTGTATTATTATAATATTATTTTTTAACCCTTATTTACCGGATTTACCCTTAACCATGGTAAATAAAATATTTACCACAGTAATTATTCAAAATGTCTAAAAATAAAAGTTACCTATTTACACAATTTGGACATCCTGATTCCAAATATGGAATCCATTTTTCTAAATTCAAAACACAGAAGTGGCAGAAATTAATTTAAAATTAATTCCCGCTGTCAAAACAAAAAGCGTGTTTTTAAGAGGTAATAACTATCAAAAGATTGACACTTGTTTATGTTCGGTTTAATTGTAAAATTATGTCCAATGACCAACATTATATTAAATGGTAAAAATATATTCTAAATATACTTTAAAACCACTCAAATTCACAATTCATCACTATTAATTATTTTGATTAAAAAAGTTGTTTTTAATTAAAATTTAGTAATTTTCACTATTCATCAAAATATAAAAGTTATCCGAAAAGTACCAAAATTTCACCCTAGGCTAATTTCAATATTCCGAATCCAAAAATGAAGTCCATTTTGAAATATAAAATATATATGATTTCAAAAAGTAGGTATTACTATTCACAACGGCTAGTTTAATTAGTTGTGGTGTGTGTTAGAACTCGAGGTTGCGTACAACACACGCTATCGCATTATTCGAAGGGAAACATACCGTGGAAGCTTGGGATGTTTCATTTTAAATTTTTGATGTCCCCATTTAGTCAAAAAGTTTAAAATATAGTATTTAAAAATGGTTCACTATTAAAAGTTGATAAAAGTGCAATACTGAAAATGAATTTGTTCTTGTATTATGTCTAAGATACTCATAATATGGAAAAATTATAAGGATTATATAAAGTTTAAAATTTAGTTAATACTATTCATAACCTCTTTTGAATGGCTTTTTGGTATGTCATGGTGCAATTGAACTCGGTGTTGCGTGTAGTGCAAGTTATTGAACTATTTTGAAGAAATAACACATTATGAATTCTTGGGGTGTTATATTCTCCCCTCCTTCAATAAATTGCGTCCTCGCAATTTGAAATTGTTCTTTGAAAATAAAAGGTTGAAAGTAGAATATATATTTGTGGGAAAACCCACATCGGAAATTGGGTTACTAAAATTTAGTCTTAATATGAGGAAAATAGAAATGAAAGGGTCACCACCAAATTATGATCTCGATTAGGAGAACATTGGTGGCAATTAGAGACATATAATTGGAGGAAAAACGTAAATATTTATAGGTAGTGATTGAGGTCATCAATCACAAACAAGCATAAAATTGAGGTCCTTAAACTCATCAATCTATGATGATTTGAAGTACCATCGGTTCAACAAAATATAGGGTATTAGAATAACACATTTTTGACGTTTCAAAATATCATAGTTGAAATCCCACATCGAAAAATGAATTAATGAGGCCTCTATTTAAAATAAAGAGTGGAAAGTATGAAGATTACCGAAAATAACACATACTAGGGTTCCATGTAGGAAAATATGGATATGGAGGAGAAATCTAACCATCAATTATCTGATGGAGAGTGGTAGAGAACATGGCTATGAAAAGTCCAACAATCCCAAAGCCATAAATTAGTGATGATTTAAGGTACCATCTAGGACAACATTTTTGTTCTAAGTTCCTTTTCTTAATGTTGTGGAATTTAATTATGAGATTGGCTAAGATCATAAGGAGATATACTTACTTTATAATTATATTTTTATCCATTAATAAATTTCTACCACAAACTCATCTTTCACTCTAAAAGATAATATAATGTAAAAAAAATTCTATTTACACTATTCGTATAGGGTTCCAAAATAAATGAATTTATAATTCATCTACCAGATCTTTTAAAAAAACTACATTATTTAATCCAAGACATCTCGTGGGCCAGTGGTAGGTGATACACCCTTGTCGCCCTTCGGTTGCGGGTTCAAGTCTCGCAGCCTTGCCGGACACGACGGGTTGCCGCCCGACCTCCGGGTTGTCCTTTTATGGAAATACAAAATAATCCAAACTAGAACAATCCAAAATAATTCTATCCAAACTCACAGTCCAACATTTATAAGGAAGGTAAATATAATATAGATCCTTTTTACCCCGTAATAGCATATGAATACCTTCATCATGTATTACCATATTCCTTATTGATTACATTCATGCTCCCTTATTCCATATAGAATGCTGGATATACTTCATTAATACAAAAATGTTTTAAACCCCAAAAATGATGGAATATACAAATCATTAATCAGTTCCAAGGTAGTCAAGAATATCCAATATAATTTATCCAAAACAATCACATATTATTCCAAAATCACTACCTCATTATCAGAACTATATTATGATTTATCATTCTCTCAACCATATATTTTCCAAATATTTATCCTGCTATTGAGTCACTTTTCTTTGTTCCACACAATCTCAAGTCCTTAATGAAATAGTACTGCAGTACAATCCTTATATACTCCATAATTATTATAACAAGTACATTGTTGATACAACACTCAATTGACATAATCAACATAAGAACTCTAATCATTCCTCTTCATCTGTGGTAGTATCATAACTTGATTATTATCCAATAACATCATTTGCGGCATAGTCTGATGATTGGGACATAGGTTCGCGTAGTGTCCAAACTCCTTGCAAATGAAGCATTTTACATTTAAAACCATTTTCTTACCCTTGCAGTCATGTACTTTGTGCCCTTTTCCTCCACACTTATAACAAACTCCCATTCCTTTAAGGCAAGTTCCAGGGTGTTTCTTTCCACAGTTACCACATATGGGAAAATTCTTCTTTTCCCTCTTCCCTTTATCCATATTTCTCTCTGCTATCCTTTTCTTCTCTTGCTTCCCTTCAAATCCATAGGACTTAGTAAACTCTTTACTTATCTTATCAACACATGATATTATTTCTTCATATGATGATAATACATGGGAGACTATTTCTCTTATAAATTCTAGCTTAAGACCATGAAAGATATGATCCTTCCTTCTCTTTGGATCATGTGCATTTCTGGAGTTCTCATTCCTTCTACTGGGCGCCATTTCTAAACAATGGCATAAACTAGATCAGTTTATGAATCAAAATACATAATCCCATACTTATAAAACACTTAACATAAATTGAACTATTTATGGATATAATCCATAATCATAAAAATGTTTTCTTTGAGGAAGTATATACTCATAAACCCTTCATAATGATTTGTAAAGAAAATGAGAGTTATCCTAAGCATATCCCCCGGGAGTGTCGTAACCAAGAGTGCAGCAAGGCCCGTTGTCGTGCACCAGTTCCCGTTCGAGTCTAGCTCAAAGCGGTGTTTTCGGGTTTTACCCCTAGGTACATCTGTGCCAGAGCCGCCTCTACCTGCTTGTATCCAGACAGGGATGTATTGCTCGGAAAACTCACAAAATCTCTACAATACCAAAATTCTAGGAAGTTCTTCTATACTAATCCTCAAAGTTCATCTTAGGTCTACGTGCTCTAATCAGAGTTTATCTAAATCTAGCTTCCAAGGTTTGTACTAAACTTCCTCTGATACCAACTGTAACGCCCCGACCCCAGCTACCCAGAGTCGGTGCATTACTTCGTAACATTGGCATGATCACAAGAAAATCAAATCTCAAAAGACCGATTGGTTTAGTAGCCTTGGAAACACTAGATATATTCATAAATTTTACATTACATCATAAAATGAAAAACTACTACAACAACATAATGTTTCCACAGTCCACACTATAATCCCCTCATAATATCCCTGTAGGCCATTCATAACTTACATCTTCACTTCCTGGGAAAAATAAAACATAGAAAAGGGGTGAGCTCAAATGCCCAGTAAGGATAACAATATAGCAGAAACTTTCATAAATAATAATAAACATTTAGGGCAATGTATAACTAAAACAAAAGCCTTTTAAACATGAACTTTCAACATGTTATGGCATAAATAAAATGAAAAAATGCCATTTACTTGTTCACATGGATATTCTACTAATCGAATAATCACATGCAATATCAATAACCACTTTCATAATTATGGAATGCATAATGCCAGACTATCATAACCACATAGCCAAGGCCTCGTGCCAAGACTACAAATAAGATTTTGTCAAGGCCTTGTGCCAAGACACTAGTTTGCCTCATGAGACCTACCGATGCATCGAGGAGCTATAGCGGGCTCCACCCGTCACTTATTAAGTCCAATGCATTCCCATATGAAAAGGTTTAAACATAACATAAACATTCGTATTAAAACTAGCATATGAAATGTCAATAATTTCACCATAAACTATGAATGGTATAAAAATAGCAAATCCACAGTCAAACATATCACAAAACCTTAAATACAATATAGAAGTTTTGTATCATAATAAATCAACTTCAAATAAGCATAAAATCCGTCGAAGGATGTTGACATAGATGAAATCAAAACACTTTTTAGAGAAATATCTCTTTCTATTTTTGAAATCATTTAAGAGCCATATAAAATAAAACATTTTCTTGAAAATATTCTTATAAGCTTGTAAGGAAAGCTTCGACGATTTTATAATGGCGGAAAATAACCGCACCCGCCGTATAAGTTAAAAAAACATTCTTACTTCAATTCTGTCGAAAAGGTTAAAAAGGACCTTGTTTTAAAAACGACGGAAAGATTCCTTTATAAACCTATTATAAAAAGTCAAACAAGGGTATAAATGACTTTAACCCATATTCTTGTAAATAGTAAAAATGTTTTGAAATACATTTCTAAGAAACATGGATGGGGATGATAAAGAGATCCCAGTAGATTATTACGTATAATACAACCTCGGATAATGAAGAGATTGTGAAATAACCCTTACCTTGTACTTTTCCTTGGTTGGGGTAGGTTAACCTCCTGTATAATGGTGAAATAATTGTTATTAAATTATACAAGAATCATATATATTAATATGATATCATATATGATCTTTTAACATTGATTTGTTAATAATATCTTAGAATTATCGTCGTTTCGGGTGTTAACTTACTCATTTTCTTTTATATGTTTTGTTACATAAGTCATGTTTGTTGTATCTTATTCATATCCAGAATGATATCAAGTCCTTAAACATCATTTTTAAATCATTAAATGATAATTATACTTGAATGGATACGATGGAGAATGAATCTCATCGCGTTCGTGGAGACGGTAGTCCGTACGTACGCACGAACGCTACTTCCATTTAATTTTTATTTTAAAAGAATCGAATCCAAATGATACATAGGTATATTACTATTCCAGTATAATATAATATTTTATATATGTTACTTAAGTTCATTAACACCATCCTTTATACGTTCCATGTGTGGTATGAACGAGTCATATCATTTTAAGGGGGCGGTAGTCCGCACTTCCTCAAATGAAATTATCGTATGTATATACAACATGAAACAAATAATGGTATGAAATAAAATGGAATTACAGAAGCTTATATATAAAATATATATCATTAATATCATATTTAATTACAGTGCCATCATAATGGCCACCATGAGAGGCGGTAAGATGTATTTGAACAATCATCGTTTCGTGAGGCGTTAATTTGCCATCCACAGAAACATTATGTTCATCATCCATTAGATGGAGTTGTGTGTATGTGTAGTTTGAATCCTTCTTATAACAACATCCTAGTATATTGAGGATACTGGTGTTGTTACAAAAGAAAGGAAATAAAAAGAGTTTGGGGGTTGGAGAAGCAAAATAAATGAAAATAATTTAAGAGAAATCGTTACCTTTAATTTTGGTAACTCACTTTGGTTGGAACCAAAGGACTTCTTGGAATGCTTTCTGCCTAAGCGGAAGCTTCAAGAAGGAGGAGAGGGATGTAGGGAGCTTAGTTGGGCAGAGTTTGGACGAGCCAAGTGGCTTGAGAGGTGTGAGGAATGAGTAGAAGTGGTCTCCTTTTATAAGGGAGAGGAGGGGCTCTTTAGGAAAGAGTGAAAGTATTACTTTATAATATAATTATATTCGGTTTATAATGGTCCAAAAATCATTGAGGTCGAAGATAAGATGACTAATATTCTAAATAACATCAACCAATAAGAATTGGACAGGTTTTAGATAATATTTTAATCATTATAATCTTATTTATTTAAATGATTTATTAATGAGGTAAACATTGCATCATTATTGTGTCATTAATAATTTAACTTATTTGATGTCTAAAAATTATAAATAAAATATCATTATGTAGGCAATCTTTTTAGATTTCAAATGAATATTTATAATCGAAAATCCAACATGTATAACCCTATGTAAAAATTGTTCTTCTAAAAGATGTAAGCTTATGCCATTTTTATTTTTATTTTAACTTTATTAATATAAAGTGTCCCTACCACATACAAGTGGCTCAAAGGGGTCCCCAAATTGACCCAAGGATGCTCATGGTCGGGTATGTGTCCACCAATAAGGTTAGGACACGTTTTAGGTTAATTTTGTATTATTATAATATTATTTTTTAACCCTTATTTACCGGATTTACCCTTAACCATGGTAAATAAAATATTTACCACAGTAATTATTCAAAATGTCTAAAAATAAAAGTTACCTATTTATACAATTTGGACATCCTGATTCCAAATATGGAATCCATTTTTCTAAATTCAATTCACAGAAGTGGCAGAAATTAATTTAAAATTAATTCCCGCTGTCAAAACAAAAAGCGTGTTTTTAAGAGGTAATAACTATCAAAAGATTGACACTTGTTTATGTTCGGTTTAATTGTAAAATTATGTCCAATGACCAAAATTATATTAAATGGTAAAAATATATTCTAAATATACTTTAAAACCACTCAAATTCACAATTCATCACTATTAATTATTTTGATTAAAAAAGTTGTTTTTAATTAAAATTTAGTAATTTTCACTATTTATCAAAATATAAAAGTTATCCGAAAAGTACCAAAATTTCACCCTAGGCTAATTTCAATATTCCGAATCCAAAAATGAAGTCCATTTTTAAATATAAAATATATATGACTTCAAAAATTAGGTATTACTATTCACAACGGCTAGTTTAATTAGTTGTGGTGTGTGTTAGAACTCGAGGTTGCGTACAACACACGCTATCGCATTATTCGAAGGGAAACGTACCGTGGAAGCTTGGGATGTTTCATTTTAAATTTTTGATGTCCCCATTTAGTCAAAAAGTTTAAAATATAGTATTTAAAAATGGTTCACTATTAAAAGTTGATAAAAGTGCAATACTGAAAATGAATTTGTTCTTGTATTATGTCTAAGATACTCATAATATGGAAAAAATATAAGGATTATATAAAGTTTAAAATTTAGTTAATACTATTCATAACCTCTTTTGAATGGCTTTTTGGTAAGTCATGGTGCAATTGAACTCGGTGTTGCGTGTAGTGCAAGTTATTGAACTATTTTGAAGAAATAACACATTATGAATTCTTGGGGTGTTACAATTATGTCAATTATAAACCATGGAAAAAGAGTGAGGGTTATATATTTATCAATTCCAGAATCAAATATATCATTTTTCTGTATTAATGAACACCCATAGAAACGAAATAGGTATGGGTATTCACATAAATAAACAAGAAAATTTCATGAGAGAAAGAGAGAAAAATTTTGAGATGAAATTTCTGTAGCATAACGATTATATAACATAGTTTTAGAAAATATTGAAACGAGAGGGGAAAAGAGTCACCCAATAATAAATAATTCATTATACATTATTTTTATAGAATAAAAGTAAATATGATCATGGTATGGTTATTTGAAGGAAATACCATATGAAAATGATACTCGAAGGAAAAGAGAAGGCGAGAATTATTTTACGAAAATTTGGCAGCATAACGACAACACATAATGAATCAAAAAAATCATTTGATGAGAGTGGGAAGGGTCTTTAATCATTTGGACATTAAATTAACATTAGTAAAGATATTGAATTACAATCACCCACATAATAAAATGTAACTATAAGACATAACAAAAAGGATGTCATGACTTAGAAGAATAGGGTGAAAGGATCCCTTACCATGAAGAGTAACGTCGAATGTTTGAAGGTCGGGACCTTGAGAGGCTTGAGGGAACCTTGGAAGGACTCCTTTGGAGGTAAAAATATGATATTTTTTTGAGGAGGATTTTGGAATGAAATGAATGAGGGAATGGTTTGGTATTTTTAGGAAAAGTGAGAGAATAAATTATTAATTTACAAGGGAAACCTCATCGATGGTATTGGAAAAACCACGGGGTTTCCCATGGTATTTTTCCATGGTATTGGCAACATCAGACACCTCATAGAATATATTACTATTCATAAGTCTACCAGAATGATTACATCATTAATGATGTCATTAAACACCCAAAACTGAAAACTATATTTCAGAAAAATCCCAAAAATTCACCCTAACCTAATATCGATGCTATGAATTCCAAAATGAACTCCATTTTATGAGAATAGTTTTCTAAATATTTTTAATTTTATTTTTAAATAAAATCGTTATTTATTACAAAAAATAAAACTTTAAAACTATAAATCATTTTGTAAAAACTTAAGAAAGCAATCAAGGTCCCATAAAATTGTCGTATAACCATAAGAAAATAATGTAAAAATATATGATTACATTTTATGAAAATACATTTCCATTTTAAATTATTAAAAAATTTATAAATTTTTAAATAAAATTTTTATGACATAGAAAAATTACAAAACTTATTCTATGATAATTTTTTCACTTTTAATATTTCTAAGATTTATTTAAACATTAATTGGTAAAGTTTATATTTTTTTGGCTGATTTAGTATTCACTACTATTTATTACTGTTCATATAGGTATGTTAATATTCATACTTTACAATTCACTAAATATTATGTTGATTTTATTAGTCTCTAAATTTCATACAAAACACAACTGTTGCGGACTATTTTTTGAAAATCAATCCACATTATTAATTATTTAAAGAATACAAAAATATTTTAAAATAACCCTTTTTTCAAAATTCATCAATTAAATAGACCTTCTATAAATTAATCCTATATTTATCCGGACATATGAAATTCAAAATTTTTGACAATAATAATAAGTAAAAATTTAATTTATACAAAAGGATTATAGAAAGTAACTAAGGCTTCATTAGATATCCCCTTATAACACCTACATAGGACCTAAGTGTAAGGTGGGCTATAGTGATAGAATCTTGGGGTGGATCGAACAACATTTCTTGAGTGGTGATTTCTATCATCTTGAAGTTCTCCCTTAGGTGATTCCATTCAAGCTTCACATGTTGATGTTCGGATTGGGCTTGGTCCAGAGCAAAGCCCAGTGATGATAACTCCTTCCCAAGCTCCGACAAACGGGATTCATATAGCCCGAGTTTACTGGACGATGCTATCGACTCTTCTTTCTATATTAATTAACCAAGATCACTTGAATTTATAAGCAATAAGCCCAACATTAAAATTTTTGTTTCCTATGTTTATATTGAACAATGGTAAAATAATAGTTGAAACCCAATGGTATCACTTCATTAATTAAAGGATATTGTTTTTTGGAGTATAAAATAAAATCACACAAAAATATAGGAAACATATATTATTCAAAAGTTCGGGTTGTTACACTTTTAATCTAATTTATTTATATAGTTAAATAATATATTTAGCTGGTTTTAAAGATTAATATGATTAATTTTTTAAAAAAATACAATTTAGGTCATTGGAATCAATTTCACTTTGAGATTGACTATAAAAACATAGCAAAATTATGAACATTTTTACTTTAAGAACCCACTTTGTCGTCTTGTGTGCAGGATTAAAATAAAATTAATTTCTTTAATTTTTTTATTGGAATTTGGAAAAATGGTTTAGATATTTGGAATCATCATAATTTATACTGTATAATAAGGTGAAATTATTTGTTAACTAAAAATATAAGATAAATAAATTAAAAGTTATTATAATGATTAAGGTTAAATTACACCTAATAAATGACCAAACCATAACATTATGGCCCAAATAATCCTATAAACATGTCCAAAATACATTGGATATCAAAATTTAGTCACTATCCTCCCTTTAATAAACATTGGACTATTAGAGAATCAATATACAATAAAAAACATGGTTGTGGATTCCCTTTTCCAAAATATAACAACAGTGCCACTCTTCATTCATTATAAAAGGCCTCATCTCCTCCAAAATATTCACACCTCCCAAGACAATTTAGCATGAACAAAATCTTCCAAAATATCTAACCAAAATCCATCACTTACTTCTAGAAGTGTTCCTTGGGTATAAATCCTTCCAAGGAAGCCCTTTGGTACAAACTAAAAGGAGTTACCTGATTAAGAGTCAGACCCCCCCCCTCAAACTCATTTCTTTTATTTTCTTTCTACACTCCTTAAAATATTATTATTCAGTGATCTTATAAAAAAAATAATATCCTAAATATTTTAGTATGTTTTTATATGAATGTTTAAAACAACTCTAACACACACTTCCATCTAATGGATGACAAACATACTATTTATGAGGGCAAAAAACTACCCCTCACTAAATGATGATTGTTCATTTTTTCTGTTACCATCTCTCTGGGTAGAAATTATGACATAAACTTTATTTATATATTTTAAATTTTATATTGATTATGTATATATGATTTTGTAATTATTTTACAACACATATCATTATACATTCAATTTTTTGTTAATACGAAAATTTTGTTTGAGGAAGTGTGAACTACCACCCATTCAAAGTGATGTGATTAATTCATACATTACATGGTATGTATTAGAAATGGGTTTAGTGAGTATATATGATTTAAAAAAGATACTTTAATAATTATATATATATAAATGTATGTATACATATATTTCTTTTAGATTCATTCTTTCAACATGAATATTAAACAGAAATAGCCTTCTTGCATATGTATGACCTAATATATCCAAGAATGGTGTACTTTGTTTCATTCTTATATATTATATGGATTGTTATAACATAACTAAGAAGAATATAAATTTAATTAAAATAATTTTTTACATTATGGAAATCATGATATATAAATAAGGGTCAAACATATAACAAATTAGGACATATGTGAAACAAAAGCAGATATTAACTTATGTGAAATGTTATCATAGAATTGTTAACAACTTAGTAATATAAATCCATAATAAATAAATATATCATATTAGAAGTAAGAATATGGTTTTATGATAGATGTATAAAAAATATATATTTATTATAATGGAGGTTTGAAAGAGTAAGATAAGATTCTGGACAGAAGGTAAGAAAATTTCATCTCACTCTTTATTTCTTTAAGATGCATGACTTATTCACTTTTAAGATATTTTTTGTGTTGTGTATACTGCCAATGAATTTTTTATATTCCTCATATTATTAAATATATTCATATTTACATAACCATTTTATGATCTTTCTATCATGGGGGTTATGTATCAAATGTTACCTAATCAGTATAGTAATTTTGTCTCAATTTTTCTTCTTTGAGACATATGCCATGTTATACACACATATTTCTTATAAGAGGTGTGTGAAACTTATTTGACATGTTAATAAATAAATTCACTTATTTTAATTATATTTTAATGATCCATTTGATTTCAATTTCTTACATGGGGAGTCGTATTGAATGATACCATGTGGTAAGAGTTTATTGAAATGATCTAATCATTTATAGAGATTGTTTATGATTAAATTTTTATTAATGAAATAATATAATCCATATTTCATGATAAAGAATTTATTATTTTATACTCTAGTTAGTTGTGATTTCATCATTTATTAGTACCATTTTTTCACTCATTGGTACTTAAGATAATTAAAAAAAAGTTGTTAATAAAACATAACCTTATATATATCATTGATTGGAAATCTATGTTCCTTCAAAACCATGCTTTCTAAAAAGGGATTCAAGAATATTATACAAATAACCTAAGATCATTAAATAATAATTTTACAGTTTTTTTTATTTTACCAATGTTTTTAATGGAATATTCTTGTCACTTTACAAAGAAGAAAATTTTCTAATCTTTTATCGTTCAAACAGAATATTCTTTTTACCTCATATATTATGTACCAATTTTCCCACGATCATTTCTTTAATGATTAATTTTCATGTTTAAATGGTTAATTTCTATTTTTTTTAAAAAAATAGGCTTCCAATAAATTTTTTTCAAATCATTTTCATGATTTATTTATATGTTTTCAAAGTATTTTTTATTTAATGTGGTTTTCGAATGATTTTCATTATTCTTTTGAATATTCTTAATGAAAAATTATTTTCATATGGTTTTCAAGATCCTCTACAAGTATTTTAAGGTGAATGGTTTTCAAAATATTTTTAGTACTTCCTTTATATTTTTTAAAATTTATTCTCATGAAAGTGATTTTCCCATGGTTTTACATTTTATGAATCATTTTTAAATAAAAAATGATAATTTCCTCATGAAGTGTTTTTAAAGGATCATTCAGAATTGTTTCCCATCTAATATAACTTCATTTGGTGTTACTCATTCATTTATTTAAAAATTATTTAATTTTTCAATTTAAATTATATCGTTTAATTGTTTTTGTATTAATGGAATGATGTTTATGACACATGTTTCTCTTTCATGGGATATTGCATATGAAACCTACTTATTTTCAGGGGTTACGCTTAGAATAAATGATTATGAAAGATGTTTATTTAATTGAGGGTTTTATATTATTACAAGTTTATGAAAGAAACATAATTTTAAGGGTTTTGATATGTTTTTAATGATCTTGTAGAACATGTATGTATGATATCATTATGGTCTGGGTGTGACTTATATCTCCATCCAATGAATTAGGTAATTATTTATATCTTATAAGATAGATTTGGATGGAATGAAGGGTGAAATCAGTTCAGTATTATTGGTCTGTAATACGAAGTGAACTTGGTTTAGTAATATACAGATTGAATGGGGAGTAAACCTAGCTCAGTAAAGCAATTTTTTACTAATATGGCCTTAGAAGTAATTCCTTGACTAATTTGGAAATAATTATATATGATTATGTTTTTTCAATAATTCAATGTTTTATTTTTATGTTTTATTTTCACGGATTATTTATTTTATTTTTTATGATGTGTGTATCATGAACTATCAAGCAATATGTCACGATTCATGTTTATGAACATTGATATGAATGATATGATCTTCTATTATTTTGATCTCATTCTCAAACTCTTATTCTCTCATTTATTATTACATGTCTCCCGTGTTTACCCTTACTGAGATTCTGATCTCACTTCTCTTTATGTTTCCTTCCCTATGGTATGAAGATATGTATTAAAGAATATCATTCTAAGAATGGGTTATTCTTACAAATAATATAGTGGGAGATAATATAGATCACTTACGTACCAGTATTCATGTTTCCATGTTTTGAAAGGTACTAGACTAATACTGTCTTTGGGAATATATTTTTGTAATGTTTTATGTATTATAAAATGGGAGTTAATGTATATGTATGCCAATAATGGGTCGTTATGGTTTGTATCAGAGTAAAGGATTAATTAAACTTTAGAAAATAGAATGAGGAATCATTAGTGAGAACTATAAGAAACATTCAATGGATATTTCTTTTGATATGGAAAAGGATTCCAAAATTTCCTAGAATTTTTGTAAAGTATAGAGTGAGTTGTTTCCTAGAAATACATACCCATCTGGATATTACAAGTGGATGTGGATCAGGCATAGATGTATCTAGGGGTAATAACTTCGAAAAGTTATCTCGGGCTTGACTCAACATAATCTAGACACAATAATTGCTCTTGAAGCACACCTAGTTTGATTAGTCCTGGGGATATGATCTAGTAATTCACA
Organism: Viscum album; assembly: GCA_963277665.1. Taxonomy (NCBI): domain Eukaryota; kingdom Viridiplantae; phylum Streptophyta; class Magnoliopsida; order Santalales; family Viscaceae; genus Viscum; species Viscum album. The sequence continues at coordinate 460,799,302 of OY728126.1, forward strand.
AGCCCTTCGTGAACCATCATAAAGGGTTTTAATATAAGTTGTCTTTGAATAACCTAGGATAAAATTAAAGTGTTATAGTTTAAAGAATGTGTCATAACTTAGAGGTCCTATAAGTGAATTTTCATGATTATGTGGTTCTTCAATATGATATTCATTTATTATTCAATTCTTTTTCGTTTTATCCAATGGAGGGAACTAGAAGAAACTATATTAATATTGATTGTGAGGCATAATTTTATAATGAGAAGTCAAATTGGAAGACAACATGAGTTGAGAATATTGTTATCATGACTTATCATGTTTTAAGTAACATGATCAACAATGTGTACCTTAACAAACTCTCAGACTCAAAAAAGAAGGGAAGTAAGGAGTTCACTGAGAGTTCAGGTTATAGAGACATTAAAGGAAAGAAGATTCAGTTTCCTTTGTATCATGAATGTGTAAAGAATCACCTAAGTTGATGTCTTATAGGAATAAGATGTTGTTTTTAATTTAGAAATGAAGGAAAAAAACAAGTAACTGTAAAGGAAAAATAAAGGGTTCATCTAAAACAATAGTTGAAAATATTGGCCTCCCTAAGAACACATCAAATGTTAAATTAAATATGGGTGGAATGAATGATCATTACATAAATCAATTACCTTAGTGGAATGATTCTGAATAGAATGATAATGTTGGTATGAGTAATGGTTATATTTATGATGATAATAAGACTACATAGGACATTATTATGGAAATATGTATTATATTATAGGATGAGTTATCATTCTTATGACGTATGGATTATGTTGAATAGTCAATGTTTCTATGTGTTTGGATTCAAGAATTATTTTGTAAGAATAGTGAAATATGAAAGGATTTTTAAATTTATGTTTTTTACATGGGATTTAAATGATTATATTGAATGTTTTTAATGGACTAGAAAAGTTATTTAATGAAACCATGATATTTTGACAATGTGAATATAACCCTTAATATGTTCCTTATGCTAGGATAATGTTTTTTTGTCTAAAGATATATTAGATAGGAATAATTAAATTGGACAGTACTGTTTATCTTGGAAATAATCAAGGACTTGTTAACAAGTGGTTTATTCTATCATGTTTACAATTTTTTAAATTTATTGAATATATCCAATCAAACATGAAATAAGGATACATACATGTTTAAAATAAGGATTTATGTTAATTCATGTTATTACCATGTTTCAAGATAATACATGATGAAGGTATTCACATGGTTAAAATGTGACAACCAAGAGCTACTCTATGATATATTGTGGATTGATGTTAAAATAATTTCATGACTTACTCTCTTAGGTTTTGGTTTTTTTGGAAGGTTAGTAATTTAACCATTTATGGAGACTTTATGTTAAACTTTAAATGAAATATTTATGTATTGAGGTTGAATGGATAGCACTTATTCAAATTCCATTAACTGATTATCCTTTTTTATGGATGTCCATATTATTTGTATGGAAAATTATATTTTTGTGGTTTTAGAAAATGACATCATGTATGTCAGGTGACCACCAATCAGGTCTAGAAAGGACACAAGTCTTGAACCTAGGACCGAGGGATGATATGGGTTTCGTGCCTATGACTGACCTATGTGATGTCTTGGTTAATGTGTAATTATTTATAATGAATATATATTAAGGACAAACCAGTTGTTTATCTTTTAATGTTTAGAAAATCATGTATTAATCATATTTATATCAAAGAATATTTAGAGAGAAACAGTTAAACTTTTCAGTTTTTATTGGCCTTAATATCCGCTAAATATGTATTTTAGTACATATGGTATCAAAGTTAATTTCCAAAAATCCATTACCTGATGTAATGGATAAATTAGGAATTGATAAATGCACAAAAAATGAATTAAAATAAATTAATATAATTATATCAAGAATATTTATTTATATTCTTGGTAAATAAAATAATTACCCAATTTTTGTATAGTGATTGAAAAATGTTGTACTAATAATATAAATTTTTTGAGCCAATTCCCTTTTAAATCATCATAGATTTATGAAATTTAGGCTCTTAACATTTTATTGATCATTCACTTGTTTATTATTGATGATCATAATCACTCAATAAAGGTATTTACTTGTTCCTCTAAGTCCATATTTTCACTTCCTACTTAAGTTCCCATATGTGTAAACCTAGTAATGGGTTAATTTAGGTAACCATTATGTTTCCATCTTTCCATTTCTAAAATGAAGTTTTAGTGGTCATTTTTAAGATGTGAAATTCTATAAATGTAAATATAAAATAATAAAACTTTGATAACCCTGATGAATTTTTAGTGTGAAATTAATTTTAATGGGGATAGAATTCAATACAATGATATTTTTTGTATCTTTATTTCTTATTAATTCAACCCCTTAGATATTTTTCTTATTTCACACAACACGAGATATATATTTTGGTACATGAATGAACTATGTTTGGATTGCATAATACTATGTTAATCATGCACTACCTGAAATATAATGGTTATATTTCTCTACAATGAACACATATGTTAGCTTATGTTATAATAAAGACTAAATTTCCTAGATGGATTCCATAACATGAAAGACTGAGTTTAACAAGAAAAAAATATATTATTAAAATACTATTATTAAATATTTTATGGATTAACCAAGCTGTTATGTTAGTAGTTATGAATTGTATTAACTAATATTTTAAAATCTACACTTTATAGAAATATAAAATTAATTATCTAGTTATAATGAATATAAGAACCAATTGAATATAAAATGAATATTATTTTTATATCCTCAAAGCTGTTTTATACTAATAAATAAAATTAATTAAAACATTCAAGGGATATTAAAATTATATATATATATATATATATTCAATAAATTATATTTTATAATCCACCAATATATTTTATAGGCATAAGATAATAACAATCCCAATATTCTATATATAATCCACTATTTTTATTAAGGCACTTTTTCCGTATTTTGACGGAAAACCTAATTTAAATATAAATTTTAGAAGTATTTTAATTTTTTTTATTTCAAAATAAAATAATTTTTTGAAATAGAAACATAAAGAATTAGGCTAGGATGAATTCTTTAAAATTTTCTATGATGTTTTATTTTTTAAATGAATTATGAAAAATAGTAAAAGTTTAGTAAAATTGCTATTTTAATTAATTTATTTATAAAGAAAACTATATTTTATGTTGGTTTTAATGTTTATATAATTTTTTATAAAACAATTCAATTTATCTCATTGGAATCAATTTGAATATGAAATTTACTATATAACATATCAAACTATTGAAGTGTTTCACATTAAACCCATGCTTTGTTGTCCTATCAGTGGGATTATATTTAAATTAATTTCCACCAAATCTATGATTTGAATTTGGAAAAATGGATTCTATATTTGGAATAATGATAAATTATAATTTCTAAAAAGTTCAAATTAGTTTTTTTCCAATATGATTAGTTAATGTAATTAAAAATAATTACAACAATAAAGGTTATATAAAGCTTTATAAGAGACTAAATCATAACCTTAAGCCCAAAATTGACTATAAAAATTCCCAGAATCAATTAAATGTCCATATATAGACACTATAATACATTTTATCAACATAATGCAATCATTGGATCCACTTTTAATAATAAAATGTCACTGGGGTTTCCCTTTTCCAATATATTACAACAGTGCCACGAATCAATTATAAAAAGCCTCCCCTCCTCTAACTTCTTCACACCTATAATGCAACAATGTATCAACCAAAATATATGTAAATATATCCCAATCATACCTCACTTACTCCTTTAATCCTCCATTAGGAATAACTCTTTCCATGGAATCCCTTCGGTGCAAACCCAACGGAGTTAACCGACTAATTGAAAACACCCTCCCTAAAACTTCTTTATTTAATTTTATTTATTCACTGTATCAAATATTCAGTTTCCATGATTATATAAAAAAATATCCTTAATATATTAGTATGTTATTATTCTATTGTTTCTACCAACAATTAAAAAATCTTCCATCTAATGGGTATGAATCATAATATTTACGTGTACAACAAACTACGCCTTCACTTAGCTATAATCATTAATTTTCCATTTTTCACCTTTCATAGAAGACAATATGATGTAAAAGAGGTTTATATTAGATAAATTTTATATTTATTATGTCTTTACACTTCTTTACTTATTTTAAAAGACATATATTTATAATTTTCATCTTGTGTTAATACAATAATTTTGTTTGAGGAAGTGTGGACTGCCACCCCCTCAAAGCGACGTGATTTGTTCATATGAAACATGGAATGTATTAAAGATGGTTTTAAAGAATATATATGATATATATGATATAATAAATATAAATTAGTAAATATAAATATATAAATATATATGTACATATATTCCATTTACATTCGTTCTTTGAACAAGTTAATTAAACAAAAAAATCATTTATGATTACGTACAACCCATCGTCTCTATAAACAATGCATTCTATTTAATTCATAAATATTATATATATTATTATAATAATAAAATAATAAATATAAATTATATTTATATAATTCTTAGATTATGGAAATTATGATACATGTATAAGGAAAAAATATAAAAAAAGTTAAGACACATGAGAAAACAAAGAGGGCATTCCCTGAAGTGAAACCTTAACATAGAATTGTTAACAAGAGGGTAACCTAAGGACATAATAAAAACATATATAGTATTATAAATAATAATATGGTTATGTTATAGAATTATAATATATTAATATTTATTATAAAGATTTCTGAAAGTGCTGGAGATAATCATGACATGAGGTAAGAGAATACAATCTCACTCTTTATTTCCATGAGATACAATGTGTATTCACTACTAACATCATTTGTATGTATTATATAATTCCAATTAATGGATTATATGACTACTATACTTAAATATATGGGTATTTACAAAAACATTTTATAATCTTTTTATCATGGGGTTTATGTTTCAAAAGTAACCAAATCCGTAATGTAATTTTGTCTCAATTTTCCTTCATTGAGACGCATTCCATATTATACAACTATATTTTTATATGTGGTTCTTAAAATACCTTTGTAATGTTATAACATGAATCTACTTATTTTCATGACATTTGAATGATCCATGTAATTTCATTTTTCTACATGAGGAGTATTATTCAAAGGTACCATGTGGTAAGAGTTTTTAAAATAATATCAACTTTTATTGAGATTATTTATGATCACATTTGTATGGACGAGAACATATAATCTATATTTAAAGAAAACTCATTAATTTTATACTCTTATGGTTATACATGATGTTTTAATTTATTAGTATAATTTTTTCACTCTTTGGTACTTATTATAATTAATAAATCATTTTTAAGAGAATATAACCATACAATTCTCTTCGGTCAAAAATATATGTTCCTTAAAAACCATTATTTTGAAAAAGGTATTACGTGAATATTATACCAATATCCTATTATAATTAGAGTAAATTTTTACACTTTTTTTCTTTGACCAATGTTTTTAAAGTAATATTATTTTTTAACATCATATGACATGTAACGATTTACCCAATTTCATTTATTTGAAGCTTCCTTTTAATGGTCAAACAGTTAACCCGTAAGAAAATATTTTTAAATACTATTTTCAAAGAAATGGTTCTCAAATAATTTTATATATTTCATTATATGTTTTCAATGTTTTTTTCATAGAATATGGTTTTAAAAACATTTTCATACTTCATTCCTATTTTTTAAGTAAAAAATGGTTTTTAAATGGTTTTCAAGATCCTCTAAATGATTTCAAAAGAAAAAACCCTTTAAAAATGTTTTCAATGAATCCTTTATAAATTATGATGATTATTTGCATGAATTTTTTTTTCAAAAGAACTACAATTTTTGAATCATTATTCAATTGATGAAGGATAATTTCCTCATGAAGTGTTTTGAAAAAATATTTCAAAATTATTTCCCAACTATGATTATATCTTTTTGTGTTACTCATGCCTTTTTATGGAAGTGATTAAATGTTTTAATTAATATTCATTATCATAATTGATTATGTTTTTATGGAATGATGTTTATGAAAATCTTTTCTCTTTACCGGTTTTTATGTTTATGAAAACACTTATTTTAATGGGACATTATTTAATGAAATGAATATGAATCCTATATATTTTCCACAGATTAAGATATGATCACATGTTTATGACACCTATTTCATTTCATGGGTTATGATATGTTTTTATAGATCTTGTGGAATGTGTATGTATGATTTGTTAATGAGATGGGTGTTACCTATATCATCCTCCGATGAATTGGTTAAATATTTATATCGCAAGACATATACATGGATGTAATGAGGAGTTAACTCAGTTAAATATTATAGGGCCAAATTTGGAGAGAAATTAGATTAGTAGTACATGGATAAAATAGTGATTGAACTCAGTTCAGAAAAGGAATTTTTCCACTAAGATGGCCTTGGCAGCTATGCTTTGACTTCACCAAAAATCATTTTATATGATTATGTGTTTTCTATATTTAAATATTTTATTCCTATGTTATGATTTCACAGATTATGTCTATAATTTCATTATGATTCTTGTCTTATTAAATGTAAATAATTATATCATAATTCATGATTATGATCTTTGATGTGAAGGCCATGATCTTCTAGAGTTTTGGTCATATTCTAATACTCATATTATCATGTTTAAACTTAAATTTCATCATTGTTTACCCTTACTGAGCATATGAGCTCACCCCTATTTATGTTTCCTTCCCTAGGTTATAAAGAAATGTATTAAGTAAGATGTGTCTAAGAAGGGTTCTAGTCATGAATAACCTAGCGGAAGATAATGTGGATCTCTTATATACCAATGTTCATTCTTCTATGGTTCCAAAGGCAAAGTACTAATATGATATTTGTTTGTCTATTTTTTAAATGTTTTAGGTATTCAGAAATAGTGATGTAATCTCTATGTATGTTATGCCTGGGTCATTATATTCTATTCATTTTAAATTTGAAATTCCTATCTTGTTATACAATTCTGGAAGACTTATGTATCTTTTGTTTTACTCTATTAGGTTTATCATTTCATCATTAAAATATACACTTTTGAGACATGGATTCTTCAATTATTGAGGGGTGATTTTTCCTTATTTCCTACACATTTATTGGGAGACTATTAAGAAGTGTATTCCTCTTTTGAGATTATTTTGTGTCCTGAATTGTTATTAATAGGATATTTGGCACATTTTTATCAAATCTATTTTTCAATTTAGGTGTTTTGAAATGTTTTCCAAACTAATATAGATATTTCATGAAATTGTTCAATTATTCCAAGCTTCCATTCACTTTTTTAAGGGGTTTTTCATCCTAATAAATTTCTTACTCATGGTGTTAATATATATTAATAATTTTAGTTAACATTAATAGATTTTTATGGGGATTGTGCGTTCTAGTTTTGATCATTTAATGGATTATCCCATGTTATTTTCATCATGTAAATAGATTTACAAATATATAATCTTATTTCTCTCTACTACCTGGTGAAAACATCTTATAATAATTGGTGCACTAACCTCTCTGACCTTATGTTCAATGAATGATTTCTCAATTTATGGAATTTTAATGTGATTTTCATTGAATGGGAATTCATACACACCTTAAAAATTGTTAATCTCTTTCCAAATCCCTTTAATTTGTTGCTGTAATTTTTAGGAATCACTCAATGGGATGGTTTTTAAATTTGATTGAAATTAATCCACATATTTATTAACTATTTATTCTCATTAGAATCTACATTTAATCATCAAATACATTAATTCATACTCATATGTTCCTAGAGGGTTTATCACCTATTTTATCCTCCATTGAGAAATTAAGATTAATGTTCATGATGTGTTCCTTGGGGGTTTTGATAAAGTCATCCACTATATTCATTTCTTGAGAGTTTTTCATGAATTCCAAAAAGGCACTAAAAAATCATATCTTCCCCAATGTCCTTCATAGTTAATGTAAATATTTTCTACTCCTTTTCCTATGAACATTTAGTTTTAAATATCTTTTTAGGTAAGTAATTAATCATTTCATGATTCCCTCTTTCTCCTTCTAAGGTATGTTGAGATGAACCCTTTAACCTGGTTGTTTTTTCCCAAAATTATAGAGTTTTCAAAGTTTCCAGCTTGTAAGAATTTGAAATGATCCCTAAAATCTAATGGGTTTTATATCTCCAACCTATGTTTTTTGGGAATAAATATTCCATATTACATTTGGGATAAATTCCAAATCCTTCCTTTTAATTTATCTATATTTTGAAGGGTAAAAATAATTCTATAATTCTAGAGTTCCGGAACAGATGTGGGTTATTCCTTGGCTCTCTATGTGAGTAGGATATATATATACATCTTCCTTCAATTTATTGAAATGATATCTGGAAGTTTCTATCTATTTCTTCCTTCAATTAATTTAAATGAGATCCCGAAGTTGTTATAGAACTTGGGAAAATTTGATATGAACCTCATAGTTAGTAGTAACACTGAGGGCCTTTGTTATTATCATTTAAATCATGGAATTCTTATATGAATTTATAGAGAACATATTTTAAATTACTTTGTCTTACATAGATATGTTATTTTCATATGAACCTACAACAATATAATAAATAAGTGTTTTTCATTTGAGTCAGATCATTAGAGAAAATTTTCATGATCATTGAGAGAGTGAGTTTTTTGTTTTGAACACTATTTACTACATCATTAGCAATTATTCCAATACTCATGAAAATTATCATCTTCCCAATCAGTTAATCTCATGATTTTTTCCTCAAATTATTATCATTGTCAATTGGAATGTATTTCTTCATGAATAAATCATGTAAAAATTTAAAAATATCCAATGCATATTCTACTTATTGGAGTATTCATATCCTTCATACCATTCATATAGTAGAGGAATCATATAAAATACAACTCATCCTATATCAATACATTGAGAGTGAATTTATATTCTATTGTCTTGAATTTCTTGATAAACAAGAAGAAATCATCTTCTAGTGCCCTATTAAAAATTGTTAGGATCACTAGTTGGTTGTGTTTGATCCCATAATCCCATGATACTCTTTAGAGAAATATTTATTCATGAGTTATTCCCCCTAAATTGGGTGATCTTTTTTTTTATCCTTGGTGGAATTTGATAAGAATTATATATTTAAAAACTATGTAGTTGTCCGGAATTTCCGAACCATATTGAAGGTAAATTTAGTGTACTTTCCATTTAATTACTCAATTTAAAGGCTCTAAATTGGCGGTGAGTGACGCTCAAATCCACTCAAACTACACAATTAATGAAATGTTTTATCAATTAAAATCGATTATGAATATTTTTAAAAATATAAATGGGTAATGAGTTCCATAAGGTGTATTTTTATATTTTTTTATTATTTTTATAAAAAAATTGATTTAAAAATAGTGAAAAGGTATACTTATCCTAGGATAAGTGGTTGGTTCACTAATTAAATTTATGTTAGAGTAATGGAAAAAACAGTTCAACGTGAGGGGTGTTGTGCATGTGACATGATAGAATTGAGATATTTTGGTTGTTTTTATTTGTTTTTTTCATAATGTTAATGGTTTTATATAGTAATACTTTTTACAAAATACAAATATCCTTAGAGTAATGATTCAATGTGTTTAATGTGTGATGGTATTTAGGTTAGTAATTGACATTGTGAGGAATACCAATTGGATTAACTAATATAAAAACATTAACAACATCGAATATCTTTTAATCTCTATTCTATTTGTAAGAAATGACTTACACATATGGTTAATATTCCCCATAAGGTTTATCTTTTCCATTATGATCTGGGGTTCTAGTTCAAATTATTTTATCTTGCTTCCACTACACCCCTAGGACTCTCATCCATCAGATACAGTGAAAAAAAATCAGGTGCATGGTATGGGATTCAAATCTAATTACCTAACCCTCTCCATGAGATAAAATAATCAATGGAAAATAAATTATATCCATTATGAATCGTGTTATAATAATGAAATAACTATTTTTTTCAAATAATACTTCAAAAAATTAATTCAAAACCCCCTTATCCCCTATATGAAAAGTCTAGCAAAGAATATTAACTACTAAGAAATACGAGATATGAAGAATAATACCCTCATTATGTATCTAAACTAATTGTTCTCCTTAGTCTTAATTTTCATACCCTACACCCACAATGGTTTAACATAGAAATGTATGTTCTTCGGTTAAGTGGTTAGGGTATGATACTACGAGATGAGATGAGGAAATGTTTTGTATAAGGAAATGTAATGGAAAATTATAACCCCCAATCAATGGTATATGTTATAATTTACGGATGAGGAGAAATTATGGATGGGTGATGATATATGGGGTTGGACATAATAATCCTAAATGGTTTTGGAGGTTAACAAATTTCTCAATTTGAGAGTGGGGTCAATTTTGAATCAGCATACAACCTCTCCTTCAATCAAAAGATTCTACATGACAGTATTTAAAAGAATTACTTTATTTAGGAAAAAAAGCATATATTAAAATTTTCTACTATATTTTATGTTCCCAAATAGTTCACAATATGAGACCAAAAACTATAATTATCTTGGAAATTTACTATGAATATAGTTTCATTCAATTTTTCATGGGAGCGTGATTTGGTATGATAAGGCAGTTATTGATGAGATAATTTCAGATGGTATTGAGGTTATATTTGACCTTGAGAGTATAGTATGTAGTCTTGATTGTATATTTGACCCATATAGTGTGTTATGAAAGCCTTAGATGTTATTGTAGATCGATATTGAATTTGGGGAATGGAGGGCATTGTTGAATCCCGAGGTGCTATTGGGAAAGCATGTAGTGGTGTGGGACCATTTACTTTAATATAGTGACCTTCCTATGAGGTTACTATTATATATAAGAATCCGTTTACACTTTAATCTTACACAATATCTAATAAATCTTAGGTATATGACCAAAATTCCACTTTATTCACACATGAGCCCCCATTTACTCTTACAAATCACGGGATGCCATTAATGGGAGTCGAGCTACATTTGGGAAATTCTTACCCAATATCCTATTTTGATTTAATTTATACGTAGAACATTCCCAACCTTTGTATACATTATCTTCCATTTTAATTTAATCTCATTGATCCTTGATTCCATGATTTTCTTCTCATAGCCACTCTAAAACCAACATATGATCATTTTAAACCATCAAAATTCATAAAATCCACTTCAATGCTTCAAATTAAAAATCTAATTCATATACTTTATTTTTTAGTATAACCAGTTTTTCCATAGGGTATTATATGATTTTGTGCAATAATCCAAGAAATTTGATTCTCATTGGTATATAATTTGAAATATATGAAAAAAATCTAGGAAACAAATTCATTCAGAACTTGGGTTTCAAATACATCTTCCACCACCTACTTAGAGTGAAAAATCAAGTCTGTTTGGGTTGATTATATTATTTTTTACATATTACACTTCAATTCCTACCCCATTCCCATACTACCATTGATCTATGGATTCTTCCATAGGGACCACCTCTTGAATGTGAAGAGTCTCATCCAATGTTAGGATTTCAGTGCAAACCCCCCTGTAGAGGGGAAACTCTAAAACCATAGGTTGAGGATATTCAAACCTTATACATGAAGTGGTGAAGCCTGTGGTAATAAAATTAGCATCAAAAAAGAACTAGGAAACTCACCCAAAGTATTTTTCTGCCCAAAATAATTTTATCCCTCAAAATAATTTTACAACACACCCAATGGATTTTTCTCTCAACACCCAGAAGAATTTTTCTTGTACCCAAATAAATTTTTCACAAAAATAGAGATACCATTTTTTCATACCACTAATCATCACATCTAGGACAAGCTGCATGATATCCATAACCAAGATAACTTTTAATACATGGATCTCTATCATGTATCTATTCATATGATGCCTTTGAAATTTTTCCTTCCATCCTCTCCCAAAGCAGCTATATATTTCAAACCATTCTCCTTAAAAAAGTTGGGCGTTTCCATTTTTATAATCATGGAATGTGTATTAAAAAGAATATTTTATTTTTTTATTTTATCAAGAAACACAGTGGAAGCTATTGGGTTGGGGATTGAAATTTTTTTAATCATCGAAGTACGAAAACATCATCATCTCTAGTGATCTAGCCATGGTACATACCAATGATCCTATGATGTTTAATCGAAGCATAAAAAATATAACAAATTAATAACTCATTATTATTTGATGTGGGAAATTTTGTAACACATTTTTAGAGTTCATTTCTTGATGGATCTGGCAACGAAGCCCTCTACATCACCTGAACACACTTTTTTGAATATGTACGTACACCTTTCCTTGGATTCACTATGTTAGCTTATAGCTCCTATGATCACATTGACATAATAATGATCACCCTGATCCTCTACCACTGATGCATGAAGATAATATTGGATCATATGCTTGTATTGGGAAATTATATATCTAGGAACTAGGAGAAGATAGAGGCTCCCAATAACAAATAAGTGAATTCTAACTTTGGAATGATCTTCTCTCCAATTATATAGTGGATATTCATAATTCCTGATTAGGGTTCCCCGACACCCACATATTGAATTCCCCCTAAATAAGTAATATAAGTAATTAATTATTATGAAAAGTCTTCACCATAATATAATTTATAATATGATCACATATTTTAATATATATTAAATATATTACGTGATAAACTTGAGCCATTAACTTGAATAGTTACTCATGGTAATATTAAACATACCTGGAATATTTAAATAATATTCATTCATGTAATATTAGTCCTTGTGTTTACTAAATCTCTTGAAAATATAAGTAATTAATAAATCCACCAATTTATTATATAGTTGATTAATTAATTAATTAATTCATTAATTTTTTATTGATATAACATAGATATCACTCAGACCTTGTGTTGGGGACCACCTTGTCCTATATTCCTATTCAAAAGAATATGGATGATTCAAGAATACACTATTATGTGTGACCCTCTAGGCCCTTATCTGAATATAAATGAATAATATTCATAAACCAAGGGTGTAGTCTACAATCCCATCAAGGCCCCTAAATAGATATAGAAAAGTCATAACAATGAAATCCAAACCTACGAACGTGCACTATGTAGTATAATCTATTTGTCCTGGATAAAACATAAAGTAGGATACACAACTGTTTTATCATCCTTTACATGCTTTATTATTTGTTGTTAAATCTTGATGGATTTACCTTTGATTACCAAGTAAATGGATTTACAAAGATACTACCATTCTAATCAACTAGGCCTGAGATATCTCTTCCTCCACTCAAAAGTGAAAAATGTTATCTTGATCATTCATCCAATGTCATGCGACTTATAATTTACCCAACAAAAAATACCTCACCATGACTTCATATTCATGTTTTTATCCTTGAATCATACTACACGATCAAATGGAACACATTTATAATGATCTCATGTTAGGAGACGAGTAAAAATGTTCATAGATAGGAACAACCAATGACACTAAAAACATGTGGTGCTACGATTTGTGGGTCTATCCTTAGGATCTCACTAATATATATCACAATTTGATAACATCATGAGAATAAGTCTTATTGTTTATGAGCCTCCATCACTTGATAGTAAATCGTCTACTATGTCCAATCAAAAAGATGTATATGGACTATAAGTCTTTTGTTATAGATTAATGTCATAATATCTCAATGTTCTCATTATAGAATGAGATTTGTTATAACCATTTGATATGATAATTAATCTATAAAAATTACTATTAAATGGTGGATTCATAAATACTTGCACAATAAAGGTAATAAAACATCAGACATATCTCACAACACACATGATAAGGTAATAAAAAGTATTGGAAAGTGGGTTCTATGACACCAGCTATTAAAACCCTCCAACTTGAACTAAATCCAACATGATAAATATACTTTATAACTCTCACCTAATTAATATCATGTTTATACTATTTGATGACTTTAGTTATTGAGTATTCCACTCTTCCACCACATGACTATTCGACAATTTGCGACCTCATCTCCTGGAGTAAAACTTCTCAAGACTTGGTGTCAACAATTATATACCTTTATTACAATATTATAAATAGTCATTCTGTTTATTAAGAAGGTCAAAATTTATATTTTGATAATACATTACATACATTTTTATATTCCATGAACTGGAACAAATCATTGCATTTGAGTACATCTTAGCTGTCTTAGAAGGAGAAATGTACTCAATATTCATAGGTATGGATACACCTGGGTTGTATGATATTGTCTTCATCATCACTATATCCTAACTATGCTATTAGATCACAAGGTAATAAGGATGTATTTTTTGGACCATCTAAACTAGTTCCTCTTATTCTCCACATACTAGGTACATATCATATGGACTTTCCCCTAAATAATTAGATTGTTCTGACTGCTTAAATTTTAGTTATCCTAGAAATAAATTATAAGTTACTACTATCAATTATATTTTGGAAATATCATTTCTTGTAAAAACATTACATACATTGTTGATCCAACATAGAAGCATACATAACACAACTCACTACTTAATCTCCTCTAATTCTATTGCATGGTTTCTTAGAGGGACTTATTCCTTCTGACATTGGAAATAATCCTCTCTTGAATTTTCCAAGATTTTATTTTTCAATACTATGTGAGTATAAGTTCGACTAACAAGGTTCAAGAAATATTTATATCCTCTTTAATATATATTTTTTCATTGAACTTACATTTATACATTAAGTAAATCTCTGGAGAATTACATTCATCGTGGTCTTAACTAACTATAATACCATTATTTGTTTTGAATATTTTTTCAAACATATTTTACATGGAAAACCATATCACTCCTACTAACCTATGGTAGAGACATGTAAAAAAATCATTTAAATGAATGTTCTATTATCCTATTTATTACTATAATCCTAACTAGATAATAGTAACTTATAACCATTTTCTGCAATCTGTGATGTGAAAATCGCTTTCTAGTTGCGTCGTATAGACATCATCCATGATTGGCGGTCATGAAATCCAATTCCCTATATAATGATCATTGAAATTATACATGATAAGATAAATTCTAATGGATTTAAGCGTAATTATTTGGAATAACCAATAAATCCAAATAAGTAGTGTGCTTGTACCATCCATGTATCAATTCACTTAAATACCCATCGTAGTATTCATACTAATAATCCACTTTTCACTTTGATAAATGGAATCCATTATTAAATTTTAATTACTCTTATCTATATTATCTTATTTCTATATATTTATTACTTGTATGAATTATTTTTCACAATGAATAATTTATCACCAGCTGTGGTAAATATACAACCATCACTGTGGTTTTATCCTTCCTACACAGTATGTGTCTCTAGAACATTCAAGTTCCACAAGTACTTGTTGAACTTGTTCCTATGTAAATCATTTACGTATCTTGAGCATTGACTAAATCCAACACAACCTGGATCCCACTATCTCATATAGAGATGCAAACCCTTATATAGAAATATATTCTATCACTTGACTACTACTATTATATATTAGGGATTTAGGTAGTATCCTAATAAACCATTTGTATAATTACTTATATTTACAATGTGTTTATCTTGATGAACGTTATTTATGTCCTTACAAACTCTATAAACCCAAAAACACGTCCTTATGACATAAGATATGCCCATAATAATAAAACAAAGATGATATTCATCAGTCATAATATTTGGTATATGGTTATGAGATATCTTCATTATTTTGTAATAATTCCTTGAAATATAAAAGATGTTTCTATAGGTTACAACATTGATACTCCATACATCATAACTCCAATGTATACAATGTTCATGTAGGAATTTATCCACACTACATTATATTTATCTATGTTTATATGTAATAATTCATCAGGGATCATATTCATTAACATCAATTCCATGATGTAGAAATGTTAATTTTCTTTTATGAATTACTCCTTGCCATATTATATTGATCGATGAATGTTTGGTAATGAAATAATTGGGCATACCAGCCTGAAGAAACCCATATATTTTAACCATTCATATATAATAATTCACATTATTATTCCTTAATCTCTTAAAGTACTCATAATGAAGAATATTTACCACTAGCTTACCCTTGGAACAGTTCAATCTATATTGGTGAACTAATTTCTAAATATTTGTAGCATAACTTTATATTTAAAGGGTTCTTTGTCCAAACTATAGAAGTATGTATGTTAATAATACTGAAGGTCATTATCTATATAGAGATAAAATACAATACTGGGTATATCATTGATGTACAATTTTAGTTTTTCTAGAAAAATAATCACATTTCTATACCTAAGTCAAAGTATCACATTTTATATTCATAACTTGTTGCCTATGGTTCATGTATCACTGAACTATTGATTAACTATTCAATGCCATAGACAACATTCATTACTGAACCTAGAAAAATGTCTCCTAGTTTCGAATAGAAACATGAGAAAATTATTTTTGTTATACTCAATAATAGTTTGACATAAATCATTAAATTTTCGATTAGATGTTTAGTGTTTCTCCCCGCTGACATAGAATTCACCATTTCTCAACCACATGGAGAATAATGTTATCTTCTTGTAACATTTATATACTTAAATGGGTAATAAATTCAA
This sequence comes from Viscum album, assembly GCA_963277665.1. Classification (NCBI taxonomy): domain Eukaryota; kingdom Viridiplantae; phylum Streptophyta; class Magnoliopsida; order Santalales; family Viscaceae; genus Viscum; species Viscum album. The sequence continues at coordinate 460,816,078 of OY728126.1, forward strand.
ATAAACTTATTTAATTAACATATTGTGTTTTATACCAATGAACTACAATAGAAACATTAATTGATTAATATACACTAAATTAGAAGCATGTACTTTATTATATAGTTTAGTCTGTCAGATTTATATTTACAAAAATTTATTTGATTATATGAAATAAAAAACTCTAATTAATTAACTAACATCATATCATGGAAAGAATTTTATTATGTAGCTTAGGTGTTACTTTCCATTGGCCCTTTCTACTCTCCTTTCAGTTTTTCTCAGTAAGAATTAAATATTAATATCTCTTTTATATTATTATTGACTTTTCAAACCTTAACTAAATATGTAATGATGCTTTTACTCAAAAATTTTTGTTTTCTAACCGAACATGGAACCTGAATACATGTGATAAAATGATATTATAATAGGATTCATTGAAATATCACAATACACATTTCAAAGGTACATAGATCTAGTGTAATAGTTACCAAATCATTTCTTGCTTCACTTCCTCCTGGTAATCTACTTGGAGATGAGACTACATGTTATATAACCACTGTCCAGATATAGTGACCTCAAAAAGCATTATAAATTAATTATATCATAATTAATTAAACATAATATGAATAACACATGATTGTCCTGTAATCATATTTCTCACCATTGCTTCTTGAGGTGGGATAACAGGTATAGGGACACCAACACAAGGAATTTACTATAACGTAGTAGTGTGAGAAAGTGCCTCTACTAAATTTGGAATTTTTTTACAGTATGAAATTATATTTTTCCATTATTTATCATATTATTTCTTGTCATATTACTTTATAATTTCTAAAAAAATAAAAATTTATCATATCTAAACTTTTTATCATGATTACCTATTTAAATATTTGATTAATTAATTAAATCATCACATGTATCCCAATATATTAATCAATTCTAGGAACCCTCTATAGTAGAATCAGAATAATCTATCTCAAGAGTATTCTCGTTTCAAGGTTCCCCAAACCTCTGCTCATATTCTACATGTTATAGTTATGCCACTACATTGACGGTTCAATGAAGTAGTTTTACTAGCCATGTGTATTAACACACAGTTTTGTTATCATCTGAGTGAAGTCATACATTTAAAAATCATAATATTATTTACTAAAGACTTTATTATAAAATTATATCAAGTAATATATAGATAGAAATTACCACCACATTAGTTAAGTCAACAAACCAATCCCATAAGAACTCCTCCAAAGTTAGAGGGACCCTTAGCTATGGCCGACTGATCACTCCAGACACACAATGTTGTATAAATTCAAATGATGGATGGAAGTTTAAAATAAATATTTATTTGATTGTTTTATTATTTATTAATGAATGTAATAAATTTATATAATATATGATCAATCTCTATTGTAACGCACATGACTGAACATAAAATATAAAAGCATATGTCACGTCATTATACATTTTATCTTATTTATTTTTTATGTTATCAAACAATCATCACAAACTTACATAAAATAATAAATTATGCATAAAGGTATTAAATAAACATAAACATTCCTTAGAATCTTATTAGAATTGGTCCATAATAGATCAATCTTGACCTAGGTGGATTCATACCTGAGTTGATTCTTGAATTGTAGTGCATCTTGCCACAAATACAATGCATTTAATTCTCCTCGAGAGTATCACCTCAACTTGGGGGGGGGGGGGGTCCGTGTATTAAAACATAATCACTTATATACGAATATACCTTCATGTAGGTGAGGGGGTAGAGGGGTGAAAAGTACAATATGATCATTGGGTGTGCATTCCCTTATTCATATTTGAATAAAATAAGAAAATGCACAAACCATCATTTAATTATCTAATTATTACAATCATCGCACACAATAAACAAATAATTAAATAATCTAGACATACATGGGTTGATCAGTAGCTCAAGACCAGTAAGTATAAATGAATAAACACACAAAAAATTTAAATTGTGATAAATTTAAAAGTAATAGGGTATTGAAATAAATTAATTGAATTTAAATAAATTAATATAATTTTTTTTGGTAAATTCTTTAATTTAATTTTAAAAACTAAAATTAAATTAAAATAATTACTTCTATTTTACCACTCAAATTAAATCAAAATTTTAAATAATTATACTTTTTAAAATAAAATAAATTTTAATTTATTTATTAAAAAACATAAATTAAATTAATAAAACTAATTAAATTTTTATTATTTGTTTCATTTGAGCCCCGAAAACAAATTATAGGCCCTTAGTATACTATGTTATAACCTTGTTGTCCTATATAGGCCTTAAAAACCCATGAAGGGGAATTATGGTATAGGTTGGCATTCTTAAAACCATTCCGGGTCTAGAACACCTATCCAAATACTTTATATGGAAAACTATGTCAGGCTTAATCTACCAAAGTAGGTACCTTGAAAAAAAGAGGCAAGTGGGGATGTTCTTGGTCATGTAGAAGTAGAACCTCTAAGGGAGGTGCTGATTGAGTAGAAGTCCATCCAGTAGATAAAGAGATAACACAATCATACCGAATAGATGACTGTTGGGTTGGAAAAGATGCAATCATGTGGGTCAGTGAATGTGATTCCATTAGCGCGGTCCTATTGGTGTTTCGGTAACCATCTTTTGAATGCGACATGGCCGTCGAGACCCTCAGAGATGACAACATTGTGGTATGAAAAAGTGTCAGTGTACGGAGGTAATAACATATGTCTAGAGCAGTGACGAAATCACTAGTCAGTGAGAGTGTGTGGTGGAAGGAATCTGTCTTACGGTGTCCTAAGCTGGAGATGTCAAAATCCTACATTCCTACACAGGTATGAGGCGACCCATGCCTAGAGTGACCACATGAGAGATGAGAGACATTCGACGGAGGAGGGGGGAGCCTCCTACTAGTTTCAACAAAAATAGAGTGGAGGGATAATATGTGTACAACTATGCCCATTGGGAGGATGTATGGAAAACCATTAGAGGTCTCACAATAGAGGAGGGAAACAACATGCACCAATGTATTTATTTTAATAATAATTACTAATGTCATGCTACCCATAGGGAACAAAATCATCCAGTGTAATATTTTCATTTATTATTTTTGTCAATTAGTCAAGTTGGGGTGCCATTTATTCACAAGAATAATTTAATATCCTTTTAATAAAATTAGTATTATTATTATAAAATAATAATGATAGATAATATTTTATAAAATTTACAACAGTAATAGAAACTCCATCAAATGGAACAAATATAAAAAATTATAAACAAGTTCTTCTGAGAATAAAAATTATTCAAAAAACATAAATTAAAAAAAACAATTTTGATCCATTTTTTATATCGGAATAACATGGCTATTTGATATCAGATAAATGAGCTACCAGATTATATGGAACAATTTTAACACCCTCTATATAAAATTTAATGAAAAATAATTTATTTTTCTCAGATAAACCACACGATCACTCTGATTCCAATTTAATGTACTAGGGTAGGCTGCGAAAATTAGTGGGTAGGGGAATTAAAAATATTAAATTACCATAGTGACGATACATTGTTGTATCCACAAATCCTACACCTGTATATTTTGGGGATCTTTTATGTTTTAATAATTGCATAATAAATTAAACAAAGGAATATTTCATTCCAATGTTATGTGAAAACGTCCATTGTAACATTATGTCCTCAGTTAGTCAAAGTATCACACATAAAACCCCTCAATATCATGTACACTTTCTTTTTTAATCTAAATATACACTATCTATTAGATTCTCGGCGATTGTGAGGAGCTCTGACGATCACCTTAATGCAGCGATGTTCCCCATGGTCCACTACCTTTGATGCAATAAGAAGAGCATGGATCATATTCTTAGATTGAGATATTACCTATCTAGGAATCAAGAGGTGTGTGATTCCCCCAATTCCAAAAAATGTGAATTCTCACATTGGGATGAGATTATCTCTATTTATACAATTGATATTCTCAATACTCGATTATGGTTCCCATCCCCTATGTATTGAATGATAATTAAATATGTGATATAAATAAATAATTGTGATGAACTAACTACACCATAAAATTATTTATACTTTTTTCAAATACCTATAATATATATATGATATATTATGGGATAAACATGTGTCGTTAAGTCAACTCGTAACTCCTAATAATATGAAATGAACATGGAATATTAAAATAATATTTTTTCCAATAATATTATTCCTTTTATTTACATAATCACTTCGGAATATATGTAAAAAAATATATTACACCACTTATTCTTTAATTTAATAATAAAGAATTTATTTATTTATTGGTGATTGATAGAATATGGATAATACTCGAACCTCCTAGGTGGGGTGGGGGTCACTATGTCCTATATTCATATTCAACCGAATAAGGAAGATTCTCAAATGCACTATTGTGTGTGACCCTCTAGGACCCAATTTCAATAGTAGTGAATAATATTCACACACTAAGAGTGGAGTCCCGAAATCCATCAGGGACCCGACAAGGATAAATAAAATTCATAGAAAATTTAACCTAAATATGAACACACACTATGAAGTATAATATCTTTGCCATCAATATCTCATAAATCATGATATACACTTGTTTCATCATCTTTTTTTGCTTTATAATTTTCTGATCTATCTGGATAGATTTTCCTCCGAGTACCGTGGCCACGGATTTATGAATGTACTACCATCCTAAATAACATGGCTCAATATATATCTTCTATAACTCGGATGTGACAAATCCTATCGGGGTCAATTTACTAATGTCATATAACCAATGAGGTACCCAAAAAATTATGTTTCCATGAATTAATTGTTATGGTTTTTCCCTTACATCTAAGTATGTGATAAAATTACACATGTTCATAATGATATCATGTCCGGATACCAGTTCACATCTTCATAGATAGGAACAAACAATGACACCTAAAACATGTGGTGTCCCTATCGAAGGATTTTCACTCATGATCTCACTACTAAAAATCCCCATGTGAGAACTTCCTGAGAAGAAGTCTCAATGGTTTTGATACCCAACCCCTGATAATCAAATATATATTGTGTCCAGTTAGTTAGACTCATCTAGACCATGTGTCTTTTTTTAATATTAATTTCATAGTATCTCTATGATATCATTATAGACTGGGATCTACTATAACATTTTGATACGATAATTAATCTATGGACATTACAATTAAATAGTGGAAGCAAAAAATATCTACACTAAAATGGTATAAAACCATCATGTATATCTTACTGTATATATGATAAGGTAATAACATTTTTTCATAGTTGGGTCTAGGGAACCCACTATTAATTCATTTTTTTCATAAAATCTATTTTTTAAAAATATTTCTCATCCCATGTATCACTATTAGTTTTTTCAAACACTCTTATCCCATTTTTATCTCCCTCACATATTCAAATATTAAAATAAAAAACCCAAAAAAATCCCTTATTCATCTTCTCAACCTCCTATAGAATATTTTTTGGAGTCTAATAAGGTTTCATAACACTAATTAACTTTCCCACTGATCCTGAGTAATTTATTTTGGATGATAAAAATAATATTTAGGAACCATAGTTTTCCTCCCAGCATTTATTGGATAATAACCTGAGATAGAGTCCATTTGTTTTCCATTCATAAAACATAATTCCAAATTTTCATTAGGAAACTATTACTCCTCCAACATTTATATTGTTTTAGATGGAAGATAAAAATCTTTATACCTCCTAGGATGCTCCACGACATGGGAACTCCCAACCTTCTGTTTTCTTTCTTAGACATATCCTTTGCCACACCCTTGCACTTATTTACCTGATGACATATATTTTAATTTTTTCTATCATTTATATAGTTGAACTCCATTATAATGCCAAAAAACTAGAATCCTATCCTATAGAAGAGTGGATGCAGGGTACTTCCTAAGAGAAATATTAGTACCCTTTCTAGGTGAGATGATAGGTTGATGTGGTTGATATATTGAGGCAACCAAGGAAAACAATCTGGAACAAACCAGGTACATAATCAATAAAAAAAATAAGACAATCAATTAGGGCTATAATAGTATCACCTCTTCCACAAGGGGAATTTGGGATGAAAATTGAATAGAATTTTTCCTCATCTCTTGATCCTCTCAACATCTTCTCTATAATTTCTATAACATTGTCACCATATTAATAATCATTGAACTCCACCATATTGGTAGGTGATGAATTAACATGGGGAATGAGTGGGAGCAGTATCATAACTGACACAAGTAAGTAAATAACCCTTGTGCATAGAGGAACTACATAGAAAATAATATAGAGAGTAACCCAGTTGGTCGTGATAGGTACAAACATAAACACTATACAAGAGGTGAACCGATTTCTTATATTGTAACTAAAATTCAATATAAATTTCGATAAAATCCACCAGACCATTGGAGTTTTCAACATGAACATAGATGCAAGGGGATATCGGATAGATGAGATATCTGGTCCAACATTCTCATTAAAGGTATCTACCAACTACATTTCAATGAATTTTAAGGTTTGATGAATTCTAACACTATATGGGTAAACCAGGAAGGGTCTCCTTGATCACCAAGGATAGAATATCTCACTTCATAAAAGAATTGATTTTCCATCAAAATAGGGAGAAATAGACAACATCAAAGGTGAAAGGATCTATTGATCACGTTTTGATCAGTTTTTCTGTAGATGTGAGCCAAATAAGAAAATGGTGAGTGTCAAACATACTAATAACTGCATTATAATTTGAATCTCATGAGTTGATGACGAACTTTTCAAACGAGTTGGTTGATGGTCAATCATTACCAAACTTAGTGACCAATGATACATTAAAATGGGTCATTGATTTGGTTAGCTGATGAATAGAGAGAGATAGACAGGGGATACATGTACCAATATCAAAGCATCAAACACTTGAGTTAGTTCAAGAACATACAGAATCTATGTCCACCATTATAGACATGTTCTCATCCCAATGTAATATGTGTAAATAGATTCAAGATACATTAATACCCCAAAATCATGTAAGGAATGTCATTATAAGTCTACAATAATACACCAACACTATCTGAGGTGCTAATGAAGGATATTTTTCATCAACATAGCATCTAGGATCTAATTTTAAAATTAGTCAAGTTAAACATGCTCGATATCATAATTCTTTAAAATTGTATGATCAACTTTGTAACAATTTATAATTTTTTTAAATGCCTATTATTGAAGTAATTATAAAATATCAATAAATGGAAACTATTGATTAGTTATGAAGACACATGGATCAAAATCGTAACTTGTTGGGACTATAGGAATCCCTATATGTTCCTATATAACCAAATCCTTCAACACATTACCATCCTAGATAGATCAAACTATATATAATAAGGAGATAATTCCTTTCACATGGTCAAGGGAAGTGGAGTTTAACCAAGGGATTTCAGGTTGTTCTCTATATGGATTGATTGAAACAATTTCTGTATATATGGGTTGATCGAGGAATTGGAGAATAAGTAAAAGAGATAAATAGAGATCCTGTGCATAGAGTATATATATTTTGAGTTGTATAATTATAAAATTTATGGAGAATAAGATAGTAGATACACTTTAGTATTTGAACTATCATAATTAAAGATGAAAACCTTAAATTTCCATTTGTTAATAGTAATATGAGTTGGCTCAACTATTTTAATTTTGGGCTTCTAGTGAGGTGAATTTTTATATTAGTATCAAAATCTTGAAGGAATGTATCTCTTCTAATTTTTTCATTTTTTTAATGAAATACCAATGTGATAACTTAGTGTTTTATCATTGAGGTTTTGATTATGAATAAACAGAGGAAATATAGTATATGCACAAAATAATGAACGTAGATATCTAAATAGAAGAAATATACTAAGAGGATAAGGAACACACAATTCATAGACTATAAAATTATATCTATTTATTATACCTAGAGAAAACAATCTTATAAGGAATTTTGGTCATACTATGTGGCTTGAGAGTTCAGTAAGAGACCGCATAAAAGACTAAGTGAGTGTGGTAGTACCAAATTGAAAATTTGGAGAAAATATAGTGTGATATAATAAAATCCAAACTAACACCCCCACTATTTCTCAATGGACTCAGTTAAACAAAATTCAATACTCATATTCTCTTCTGAGAATCAATATGGTATTTTTACTCTCTATCACTCAGTTTCACAACATAATAGATATATAAAATATAATATTAGGTGCTTTCTAAAATTAGACCATAAATGTTAATTTTCATTGTTGTTCTTGTGAACATATCCTTTGTAACTCCAAGTTAATGTACTACATCACCTTGTGTATCTAATAGAGATCAATGAATGTAATGTAACACAGTTCACAATTAAGCTCAAATTGTTTGATGAAATAAATGGTTCATCTAAATTATTGAAAAACAACATGATTTTTTAGAATCTCCCACAAAACATCACCCTCAGAGGGTGGGACATGTGTCTTCAAGTGTCCCTTCCTATATGCCAAAGGATTTCAACTAGCAGAAAAGGTCTTGGGTATGATAGTAGATAGATTATGTTCTCTGAATAAAGTTGAGAAAAATATAGATATAATATATGAATAAATATCTGAACTAGTATATCCAATAGTATTGGTTGTAGAAATACGAATAATTATCCATGAAGTAATGAATCAACTCAAAAGATGAAAACTATATCATAAACAAAATGATGATGTAATTTCTTGTCTCTAAAAAATTGAAAAATAGATATACATGGAAGTAGTCATACAATACAATACATAATATATAAAAGAACAAAAAGAGAGCCAAAACTATCCAAGAATCTAGAGAATTTGACAAATCATCTTCTACAACGATCTATCCTAAATAAAACAATCAATTTAGAGATCTAAGGTAGGATGCTTCCCCTTTTCCATACCAATAGTCATATAATCATCCCGGGTACCAATGGTAGCCCGAATATGGGGTGTGATAAATTTCTGTGGGCCACCACCAATGATTTCTATACAATATAGTCTGTGAATATAAACTATATATTGTGTAGATGTATAAAAAAATAAAGAAGTAAAAATAAATAACTCATACTTGCTTTATCATCATTTGGTGTCTAAAAATGTAACCATTTAATTAATTATAATCCAATTTATATAGATAAGTCATGTGACTTTTTAAAAAACACTAAATACATTATAATAATAATAATAAAAGATGATTGAAGGTGATACCCTGGAATCCTTGACATGAGGGCTTATCCAAATCATAGTATTAACTAATGAATTCTAGAGAAAAGAGTTCTGGGTGTAATATAAGGGGATCACCCAAGGAATTACAATATATATGATTATACCCATGCCCATGTATCTCATATATGATAATCACAGTCTAAAAATGTCTTGGCAGAATGGGGTGAATCCAGGGTACTGTGTGTGTGAAGACATAAAACTAAATCAATGGATGGTATCCAAGACATTCAAATATATTGACGAGATGACAAGTAAATTTTTGGTACTATTCAAAAACATTCATGTAATAAGATAAAAAAAATATTTATTTGGGTATCTCCCAAAACAATCGGTTAAATGAATCAAAATGAAATTCCATGAGTACTGAAGGAATTACCACATGAATCTTTGGTTGTCTCACGTCTGACCATTCAAAAAAAGACAAAAAGTTTCAAATAAATAGACTTCTCATAATTATTCCATTTATATAATATATAAATATGATCTATGTAATACTCATTCAATTTTACCATTTAATAGGTTTCTTTAAATTTCCATTCAATAATCATTACAATGTGTTCTAGGACATGCAACTGTTTATCATTTCAATTACATAATCATTTACTTGGTTCATTCCATAACATTCATTAATGCATAACAAGGTGATTAAGGACATACAACAAATAGATATTCAACAATAATTCACTAGGCCAAGTTATATCTATAATTTTACTTTCCTTTTAATAACTTGAAATTCATTTTTTTATTTTGAAACACTTACCTCAACAAGGCCAATTAGAAACACACCAAAAAAATATCTCAAATAATATCAATAAAAAAATACATAACATGGTAGAAAACTAAATTGGGTGGACAACATTTTTCTCTCATCCTCTGAAAACATGGATACCATGATTAATTATGTATTTATAAAACCATATTTACAATTATAATAAAGGTAGATGAATTTTAGAAGAATTTCATAGTGAAATGGGCCAATCCAGAATGACCAAAATTTATAAAAGAAAAAAAATTTATGGAAAAGTCAAAGAACTCATACCATGAGATTATAGAATTATCCTCATTAATTATTGGACCTTTGTTTTTATTCGATCAAAAGATAATAGAAGAACGAATGAATACCCTAAAAACAGGGCATACAGGACTGCATCAAAATAACATCATTGGGAGAAAGGAAAATGAATAATTAAGACTAAAGAGTGGAGTACATATCGATATGAATCCAACAAGACCAACAGTTGTGAATCTGAGTCTGAACGATGATTAATTATATGAACCTATGCTTGAGCAGAGGAATAACTCATGAATAGATGAAAAAAGACTCTTGTGATATAGTGGAGGAATGGAAGAAAAGAATTAGGTTAGATGAAATTTATGGAAAAATGTTAATTTACCCAACAATAACATGGTCACATGGTTTGGCCACACAGTTGACCAAATCCTATGCCAACCATGTTTAGCCAATTTTCAAAAGAGTGTATCTACATGGTTCTTGCACACTATTTGGGAAACTATGCACAAACCGTGCTATATAACTTTTTTAAAAACTATAGAGATTTTGAAATGATGTGAAAGAATGGGTGGACATTTAGGGAAATATATGCAACATATTTTACTCACTTAAGAGTCCCATATAGTTTCTACTAACAATGCGGCCCAATGCTTTCTTTCACTATTGATTTTTCTGAGATCTGAACAAGCCCGAGACACCATCATATCTATCATAGTCCCACTAGGAAATCTTATTAGATCAAAATAATGTTATTGTATATAAAATGAAAGGATACATACCTCATTGAAAAATGTGTTCTTATAGTCTTCCAGCATTAATGGAACTCATCCCCGAGTTACCCTTCAAAGGGGTTAGAATGTTTTCTGAGAAAAACATCGTCCACTAAGCACAAAGTTGGACTCTCGCTCCCAAGTCTCATCCACTACATGGCTTTTTTTTCATATCACCCATTCTAAAGTATAAAACTGACCTCAGAGTGTCTTCATGCTCCAATCAATGATGCATATAGGATACACCTAAAATGAAAAATTTGAATCTAACTCAACATCCCTCAGATAAATTGTATGAGAAAAGTCAGTCTGATAATGGAAAATATCTAAAATAGGGAAAAATTGTGCATGAAACAATACCATTAAGGTAATTACAACTTATAGGCTACTAAACTGACTATTTAATTGATCTCAAATGGACTGAATAAATGAGGTGACAACTTCGATTTTCTCTGTATTCATCATTTCCCATGATTGGGTAATACATGCAAGAAAAAGATATCCCTAAACTCAATCTATTGTGGTCATCAGTGGTGATGAAAATAAAATTTATATATAGACTGAGCAATTGGAATAAACTTTCTGATATGCTACACATGCTCAAATGTATGATTCATGAGATGAGGACCTATTAACAGTGCCTCTCCTTCCTCTAACTAGTATAGGGTTAGATGACCTGGCCTAATATATATGGCCTTATGCAGATCCATCCAAATCATATCCATATTATAAGACAAATCAATGAAAGAGTTTTTATTTTTTCAAGAACCATCAGGAAACAAGGATTTATGCTCATTACATGTCCCCTAAAACATGTATCATCCATTCAGAATTGACATCAGTCTGATGTAGAAAATCTATGGGAAGAAGAGCCTATATATTGAAAGCTTTTTATAACCTATGTGAGATTGTCAATGGAAAATGAGTGTCTCTATATAAAATAATTGTATGAGGGCTCCATTTATCCCTCTAATGTCACATAAATACAATCCTTAAATATCATAAATTGAGAAAGCCTCTCAGATAAGAAGGAATTGGTATACCTTTTCCCTTCAATCCATGACTACCCAAACCACACCACTATATCAATGCAACCCAAGTAATGCAACCACAAAATCCGTCATGATGACTTCTAATTTCCATTATGGGATTAGTAATGGCTATAACACACCATTGGATAGTGGGTGCTTCATCTTTACCCGCTGATAGGTGGAACACCTAGAGAAAATACTCACAATCTAATATTTAATCCTTGGTCACCAATACCGATGGCACATGCCCGGATAAATCATGGAAATACCTTGGTCAATTTCTGACTAACAAGTATGCTATTCTCTCAAAATCTCCTGTATCATGTCTTTAGGAACCCAAATAAGCTCATGTATACTTTTTATTTCATCTCCATCAACATACCAATCTGGAGGTAGGTGCCCACAAGAGATAATCTCTCACATGACAAAACATTTTAGATATAATAACCATATTTACATTACAATATCATGTAATGAAGAGGTAACTAATAAGACCACATGAAAAGGATTTTGGGACCAGTATGAACCTCTATATACATATCTGAAAAGAGGGCCATCAATTTCCACTCATCACTTGCTTCCTATATGGAAAATGCCTATTTTTGCAGCTTAGTGGACCCGCTACCACATTAATATTTTCAGGAATATAGGCATTCTCAAAGATAAAATATTGAATTTATTCTATAAATATTTACACTCTAAGAGTCAAGTAACACTTTATAAAGATATATTTGAGGATACTTTGGTCATTGTACCCCAAAACGTGCTAACCCAGTTGATTATGTCACCAATAATTGATGGCATGGACCAATTGTTCAAGCTCAAGGTCATGAGCTAGTTAATTATGGTTATGAAGTCTTCACTGAAAAGACTCACACCCAATTACCCGACTCTCACACATCAATACTACACCCATCCCAATGCCGGATGCATCCCAAGAATATTTTTATCATATAACTGATTCTCACTAAGTGTATTAAAAACCATCTCAAGATGTTTTGAATGGTCTCTTTGAGTATATAAGTACACCACTATGTCATCCATTAAACTATGAAAAAGGAATCCATATAGGGGTGGAAAATCCTCTTCATCAAATCCATGAAAATAGAGGGCACATTTATAAGATTAAATGACAAAGAAAGTTACCCATATAAATTTTAATGACATTGAAAATCATTACATGGTTTTATAAAGGTCTTACTTGCACAAGATGATAGCCCAATATGAGGATGACCCTCAACAACACCCTAGAACCTCATGGCTATTTAAAGAGATCATATATCCAAGGAAATGGATAATAGTTTATATAAAAATCTCATTCATATATTGGTAATCCACACATAGTATAATTTTCCCATCCACTTTCTTGGTGAAAATCATTGGTGAAACCGAAGATAATATTTTGGATTAGATAAAACACTTAGATATTAAATCCTCAAACTGTTTCTTGATCTCCCAGAGCTTGGTAGGTTTCATCTTTTATGAAGGAATAAATACTAGATATTCTCATGTAAAAATAATGATCATAAACTCTACCTTTATCTAAATAGGTATTCATTAAAAATTAATTAGGGAAACCTCACTAAAATGACACACTATTGGGTGGAAGTTAGTCTGATGTAAAACCTTCTCCTCCATATAAAGGCCATCCATCTAGGTTATCCTTCCACCTATCACACAATGTTATTGTTATTCTCTAATAGGATGGACATTACACTCACCCTTATGAAGATAACTATCACCCAATAGTGATGTAACGATACATTGTGATGATATTATTCCCCATGGATAGGATAGGGAACTAACCCATCCATCTTGAGAATAACATCCAAGTCATTAATAATGTGGAAAAAGAGTTCCCAACCGAAATGGAAACTACCTAACTCATGGGGGAATTATTAACATTGGAATATACCTTCTGACCATACACCCAACAACATATCTAGATTCATCACCCTATAGAATTATTGAAATTATATATTATGGATTCCGATAGTTCCAAATAAGATAAATGAGTGAGAGACATCTATATCAAATAAAGAAGACATGATAATAAATGATACTATAATAGTACCTCATACTATAGATGGACCTACAATCAGATCCTCATGTATTGTATATAATTCATGAAACTTGAATGATCATCATCCCAAAGATATAACTAGACTACACTGAGCCTGTTCACTCTGCTGTTATTGATAATCATAAGTCTGACTGCCATGGTCATGACCTCCTCCTCTAATTTTTCTACCATTTCTACTCTAACTCCAATCATGACCTGGTGTAAATGATCCCACTAATAATGGTGTATTGGAAGCATAATATATTCCACAATAATTAGGTGGAAAGGTCTAGAAGGACCACTAAGGATGAACTATATGGATGCAAGAACGACAGTTAGGTGGGTCTCTATCATACCAAGGCTTTACATACCCATTTCATCTAACCTGATGGAATAACAAATAATAAAAAGTATGTGTATTATATCCTCCACTATCATGATGATAAATATCAAATATATGCATCCTAATACTAAAAGAACTACTTCTTTTCCATGGAACTAAACCTTTTTATAAGGTACAATTAGCTACTCTCAGGTTGCACTCAGTAATAAGAGATTGATTATTAATCATAGAAAATGTATATAGGTGAAATACATTCACTTGAGAATGGATGAAATAATTTATCCCATACTTAAATCATATCACTTTTGATACCTCATTGCTGAAAATAAGCATTGAAAAAAATGAAACATAGTGAATCATGTTGAATAGTCCCTAAAAGACATAACACCCATCCCTAAGATCATGAAATATCTGGATAATTAAACTATAGATGTATTAGTGAAAAAGTAATCATAGAATATAGTCCAGAAAACTATCCATACAATGACCTGATGACAACCGGCCTGAGTAATCACAACCTAGAAGCGCTTGGTAGAATCATGCATCATGTATGTGGTTATCCTAATCCCTCGCTATGGATGAATCTACAGATTTTCAAAGATAGTAAGAGTATCCTCTTCCCAAGACTCAAAATCATGTGGACCATCAACCCCTAAAAATACAGGAGGGTACTACTGCTGTAACTCACATGTCAGATCAGACATATTTTGTGCAAGTTACAGAGGATCCTACAAAGGCTACATGATATATAGAGAACCATCTTAAATCTGAGATTTTATTCCTAGTTATATAATATAATGTTCTTCCTCATATGGAATAATAGGAGGGATCACTGGTTGATCAGGGCCCATCACTTTTTGATCATGGCCATCTCCACCCTAACGATACATGACTAGAAGATGTTGTGGTGGAATTACTGTACAAATTCTAAAAACACATCTTTAAAAAAGATTTAAAGTTTATAGAATATCTAAAAATGTATAGGATTAGAAAATTATTCACCACCCAAAATACTTTCCCAACTACCCACTTAGAAGAAAAGGGTTTTAGTAAGTGTTTGAATTTGATTTATTAGGGTTTCAATTAATGGAGGGTCAATTGGATTTTAACGAGGGATAAACTAATTTTATTTCACCTGGCATCACCATTTACTATAAAAAATTTAATTTATAATTCAATATTTACATTTTAAATTCATAATGAATTTATAAAAAAAAATTGTTTAATTAAATAGATTGTCATTCTATAATAATAAAGGCCCATAAACAATATACCCGAAATAAACATCCATGCAATTACAAACAACACCTTACAGTCGGTCTTAGAATGTAATAAGTTAAATGAAATATTGATCAAATCATTTCATTACCCATTCCAATCTAGAAAGTCATATACACATTATAATTTAAATTTCAAATCAAGTGATCACATACAAATCACAGCTCATGAAACCATGGATACAAATGTTAAAAGGGTTGGATATATACATTTAATATTCCTCCATTAATATATACAAGAAAAAACAATTTAGTATTGATGTTTAAATTTTAAAAAACTAATATTATTTCCTTGTATAAGTTGTTAGTATCACAAGCACACGTTACAACCATGGCTCACTCAATAATCACAGGTAATAAAGTCATTATAAGCATTGAGATGAACCTATATGGCATGGAATATACTTGTAATGATAATTATAGGTTCCTATAATGATGGTTATAAAAAGTATACATTCCATAAAAGGTTAAGGAAAGTTTCCATTAATCTTATTAAATATCACAATTCTTTTGCATCACCAAATGGTGAAAATATATAAAATATAATAAGAGAATTACGGAACAACAATTCCTCATTCATAGAGAACACAATATTTACCCCGAATGTGGGTTAGATACTCCTTGGAATAGACTAAAACCAATTTCCCACATATTCCTAATATCTTTTTTGAATTTTACAAACATTAATTAAATTGAAAAGGTAAAATATTTGATCCCACTTTATGAATTCCTGACTTGGAATCCATTGAATAGTTCCCTAAGATGGTGGGCCACATGGACTCAATCATGCCTCCCCATATGCCAGATGTTACAAAAAAGAGTGAGTGTCTAGGGAATTATTGTTGGGAGACAATGAACCTAGGTCAATGTAGAGAACAATGAAGATATGGAATATGAATAAATAGTGAATGAAACATAACCAATAAGACCACCAATAGAAATAAGCATAATCATCAATTTAATAAATAATCAACTCAAAACATTAGAATTGTATCATATAAAAATGAATATCAAATTTAATGTCTATAAAAAATAAGAAAACATATATACATCATTTCATGAAGACAATAAAACACATTTTCTACAAAAGAACAAAAAGAGAAAATTAACTTTCCATAAATCCCAAAAACTATTCCATTCATCCGCATCCAAGATCCATCCTAAATCAAACAATAAAGTCAGGTGTATATGGTGGAATGATTCCCCTTTCCCATACATGCGATCATATAATCCTTTCAGGCACCAACGTCGGCATATAGAGGGTGTGTGATAAATCTCAGTAGGCCACTACCAACGACATCATTACAGCATGATCAGTAACTATAAACTATATTGTTTAAAGTTATATAATAAAATAAAATTGTATAAATAAATAATTTCACCAACTTTAGCTTCAGTTGTTTTCTGAACATGTAAAAATTAAATTATTTATATTATAGTTTATATAAATATGTTATATGAATGTTTCAACAACACTGAAATTCATAATAATAATAATAATAATAAAGGATTATTTAATGTGAAAACATAGTATCCATGACCTTAGTAGTCAGACAATTAATAGTATTAAGTCATACAGTCTGGAGAAAAGGGGTATGAGTGTAATCCAAGAGGCTCAACTAAGTAATTAAACTATAAATGAGTCTAACTGAGTCCATGTATCTCGTACATGGTAATCATGATCTAATCATGACCAGGACCAATAGGGTGAATCCCTAGTGCCACATTTTTTATGACATCAAGATGTATCCAAAGAGTGTACCAAATGAATCATAGTATATAGATGATATGAAATGTAAATTATTGATTCTACACTTAGGCATTCAAATAATTATAAAAAGACTACATTTCATGGTGGGTATCTCCCATGATAATTGAATCAATGAATCAGTATGATGTTGCTCAAGGTATTCCCTATGGAATGAAATGTTGGCTAAATTATGAACATTCCTATAAAGATAATTTTTTTAAAGATATAGGCACCTCATAATTATCTATAATATATAAATAAGGTCTATGTAATACTAATTCCATTATATAAAAGAAGGTCTAGGATCAGGACAAAGCCCACCCCTTACAAAAAAAATTAAAAAACTGAAAAGTGGTAGTGCAAGGGGGTTTCAATAATCATTACTTGCTTTGCCAAGGACATGTAACCATTTATCATTTCAACTAAATAATAATTTACTACGTTCATTCAATAACATTATTCAAAGTATGAAAGGTTATTAATTACATCATCAAATAACAATTCAATTAAAATTAACTAGGAAAAGATATATTTTTATGTAAACATTCCATTTAATAACATAATATTCATTTAATTATAGTGGAACTGTTAACACAACAAGGATAAGTGGAAACAAACCTATATGGTGTATCAAATAATCTCAAAAAATAGGAATGAATTAATAATAAGGTATTTATCAATATTTACAGGACAACATTGATGTATGAATATCCAAATATAAGGAGAACATGAGAAATTGCGAATTTATAATAAAATCATAATAATTATAATTATGGAAGATGAATTTTAGAAGCATCGCCTTGTGATGTCGACATGCACACAATGATGAAAATTTATATACAAAAAATGAATTAATATACCCCCAATATTGGGACTATAACACTCTCCCAATCCAGTATTTTTCCTTATTTTTTCTTAGATAGGAAAAAATTGAAAAAATAATGAATCCTTTGAAAAAATAGGTATAGTACTGCATCAAAATATAATCATCGAGAGAAAGGACAGAGATAAATGAAGACTTTGTGGTGGATCACTCACTAATTAAAATACAAGTATAACAATGGTAGTCACATCATAGTTCAGATAAGGAATTAATCAAATAACCTAACATGAGTAGAGGTATAACTCTTAATTGCAAGAAAAATGAGGCCTCTTGTCCACTAGAGGGGGAAATGAAGAATAGATTTAGGTTATAAAAAATTTAAGGAAAATGGTTAATTTACCAAAAACATATAGTGTCTCATGGTTTGGCCCCACATTTGGGAAAACCATGCTCCAACCATGTTTAGACTACTGTCCAAAGATAGTGACTACATAGTTTATGCAAACATTTTTGGAAACCATGTAAAAATGTTCTACATACATCTGTTAAAAATTACAGAGCTTGTGAAATGTTTATAAGACTAGATCCACAATTAAAGAAATCCATGTGCTCTATTATATTCACTATGGATCGACATAAGGATAGGAGAAACCATGGGGTTACGGTGGCACATTTTCTACAAACCATGTGGCCTATTTCTTTCTTCAATTAGCTTGGTTTTAGGATCTAAATAATCCATTGACACCATTTTATCCTCCATACCATCACTAGGAATTCTAAATATGCAAAGACTATGGTATTAAACTGAAAATTAATGGATTTTCACCTCATATAAGAAACAAGTTCTTAATAACCAAATTCATTTATCTGATTCTCTTCTGAACATCAATATGTTTTTTCTTACCCTCTTCCACTTGGTTACACTAAATTATATAAATAGACTATTTAATTTTAGTTTTTTACCAAAAATTAGAATATAAGTGTTAAATTTCGTTTTTGTTCTTCCGAAAATAACCTAGGTAATTCAGTGTTAATATACTACATCACCATGGGAATTTGATGGAGATCTATCATGTTACCATAACATAAGTCACAATCCAGAACCAACTATTTTATGCATTAATTTAATCTCCTCTTTCTTTCTTAAATAACATGATTTTTTTCCATCTCCCACATGAAAGAAGTCACCTATTATTCACCATTCTCTTGTCCCAATACAACTATCCTTTAACCACATCACTAAGTATCCATAATTTTAAAATATCACTTTATTTTGTTTACTGTATAGTATAGAAACAGTTAAACTAGTTTTTCATTAATTCATCAATATAAATTGTATTTTTATAATTAAAAATAGGAATTCCAAGATTCATTTAGCTAAATCCTTTAATTTTTAGTTACCCATTATTCATAAATGACTTTTATCCTTAGTTTCATTTTCAGAAAAATTTATAATCTTTACTACCCATGTGTCATGGAAAAACATTTTCCCGAATCCACAATCACATCTTTTGGGAAGAATTTAATAAACCATCGATAAAAAATAATTTCTAATTTCGTTAATATTTTTTATTCAAATCCTTTTTGACGTAATAATTCATACTCAATTGATCTAGAATATGGAATGTCAATTTCGAGCATAAAGAATAAAAAAGACAACTTACAATAGTAATCTCCAAAAATAGGATGAAGTAATATTATAGGTTATTACAATACTAGTCATTCTTAAAGAGTTTTAAATAAACACGCAAGTACTATGAAGGATACATTACATGTTAGGTTTGATTAAACTAATCCACTTGTTTTCAAACTACCCCAACCTAGATCTTCATAATTTATATATAAAAAGGATTTTTAACCTATATTAAAAAATTATTCTCATTAGATACCAAATTAATAATATGTTTATTAATTATTCTAAAAGAATATTTTCAACATATTTTTGAAGAAAATCGTTTTACAAATTAAATAAATTAGTTTTTTTAGGAGGCATCCTACTAATAACATCATTGGTGATATAGATCCACCAGTTAGAAGTAAAAGTTCTTTGAAAAATGAAATTGAACATCTTGAATTAATTTACATTATAAGTATGGGATAAAACCTTTGAAATATATAATTAATGAGTTTAGAATGAACAAATATTGTACTTTTTTTAATTTCATAAACTCAATTATTGTAGAATGGGTCTTCAAATATAAATGTGATGAAAATAGAATAATATTTAGATAAAAAGATATAATTTATGTTAATTTTTATAATCAACAAGTGGGAATAGACTATGAATAATATTATTCATTAGTAGAAATACTTGAATCTATTCTTATACGTCCATCACATGCATCATTCTTAAATATGAAACTATTTCGAGTAGATTTGAAGTTTTATTTCCAAATGGATATGTTCAGGCGGATTTTTATATAAATAAAAACCATGGTTTTGAAAATATAAAACATCTAGGCATGTTTATAAACATAGAAAAGAGCTTTAAGAAATAAAATAACCCCTAAGGATTGGTATGATAGGTTAACTAGATTTTTTTAAGAAAATAATTTTGATAGGGGATATGTTGATGCAAATATTTTTATAATAGAATTTAAGGAAAATATTATGATTGTATAAATGTATGTTTATAGAATTATATTTTGTTTAGCTAAAAAAATTGACATATTCCTCTCTAGATAATATGAAATTTGAGTTTGAAATCATTATGATTGGTGACTTAAGATACATTCTATGCCTTCAAATTTAACAAAAAAATTGAACTTTTATATTTTAAACTAAGTATATGAAAGACATTAATAAGAAATTTGGGCATGGAAATAGTAAAAGTATTAGTAATCCTATCATATCCTCAAATACATCATATCTTGATGAGGTGGGGAAACGAGTTACTCAAAATAAATTTAGTGGTATGATTGAATGTTTACATTTCCTTACATACAACAATATAGATTTAATGTTTCTAGTATGAGTTTGTGATAAATATAAAACAAATCATAAATAGTCACAACTTAAATCATTTAAGCCAAGTATTTGTTTCCTTAAGGGGACTATGAATTTATATTTTTTACACTTCTGGAAATTATTTTGTGTTAAAAAGTTTTTTGGATACTAAATTTGGTGGATGTAGAATGGAAAAGAAAATTACATCAGGAACATGTCATTTGTTAAGAGAATATTTAGTTTCTTGGACTTGTAAGAAAAAAAATCTCAAAATCATTTTCCACAACTGAAGCCGAATATGTGGGTGTTGGAGATTATTGTGCTAAGTTGTTTTGGATTCAACACACACTCACTGAATATATCATGAGATTTTAAAAAAAAACAAATTTTGTGTGATTCCCCAAGTTCCACTTAATTAAGTAACTATATTGTAGATCAGTCATGTTATAAAACATATATTTAAGACTCCATTTTCTTAGGGATCACACATTTAATTGGGATATAAATTTACAATGTATCTGAACATAAGAAATAGATGATGATATTTTTAAAAACCCCCATGCTCTGATAGATTTGAATATATTAAATAGAAGGTATGAATGATTAATGTTAAATTATTATTCATATAAACTTCTAGTTAAATAAACTTCTTATATTAATGAGATCATTTTCATAGGAGGAGTACATATGGTTTGTTAAATATTACATTTTCTAAAAATGTTTTTAGTCTTCATATTTTCCTTTTCAGACTCAAAAAAGTTAATAAAATTTTTAAGAGTTTGTTTTTTATTATAATATCTCTAGATAATTTTTTATAAAATATTCTTAGAATTATAATACTTTCTGAAACAAAACTATATTATAAAATATTTTGGTAATCATTTTTTTGGGAAATATTTAGATTCAAATATTATTATAAAAATTATAAACAATTTTTTTATTAACATTATCATAACCACATTGGATAAAAAATAATAAAACATGTTTCTCATAGTGATAAAACCATTCTAATCAAAAACATATTCTTATTTTTTTACATATTTCGTACTTTATTTTATCAATATTGTTATAGTAATGATTTTTTATAAACATTGTTTCCTTATAAATTATAGTTTTTCTAATCATAATGACTCCCACTTTGGTAACAGATTTCTTAAAAAATCATTAATAGATCAAATTTATTCTTAGAACATTATTCAATTATACCACGACTGTTCGATCAAACATGGTTTTTAATTGGAGTCGTTGAATTTTCTAGAAGATGAACTATCTTCTTTTGAACCTATATAAGGGTGGTATATCCCCTTTCTAATATCAGTTTTAAAAAAATCACTATCTCTCACCAATATTTTATTTGATATTTCAGATGTTTTGGTATTCATTCGATCACTGGTACAAACCATAGTACGATGGACTCCACAGAATATTTGATGTTGAGATATTTTTTCAGAGAAATACTAGTCAAGAAAATATGGTGTGGAAAAATAAAATTAAATTCTAAAATGAACATTACCTTTCAAGGATAGTTTATGTTATTTTAGAAAAACCTGAAAAGGATTCTGATTTATAGATAATTTTATACTATGGTTGATTTTCTATTAGAATATTATAAGGAAGAAGTGACTTTTAAATTTTTTTAAATAGGTTGATGGAAATTATCAATTTATTGAATATAAGAAAAAAGACCCCTTTAGAGGAATGGGTGTATATGGAACCCATACAAGAAATAGAGTAACAATTTCCTTTATGAAATATAACTGAATAGTCAAAACATGGATCTGATGAGTCAAAGGGATGAAAATTACATGGAAATATTCAGATAAATGCTCAGCGCTCCCCCTACTGGAAACTACAATAGAGGAATCAATCAAAGAATATGTATCAACCCCTAATAAGTAGTTTTTTCATGAAGTTCAAGACATTGTGGAAGAGAACCCCTCCAACCCAAAGTATTAAGAGTGGGGTGGGGGGGTGCTAGATGATAAGTTTAAGCACACCTATCTCTATTTTGAGCTTCCCACTAGACTAATTAGTAAGGAACCCACCACTTTGTAAACACGATTCAAAAAAAATAAAGACTCAAAACTCTATGAAAAATGTCAATGATAGAGTTCCCATAAACCACACAACGAATTAATATGTTGATGATGGGTTTCCTCGCATCCATCCATCCTATGAGGTTTCTAAGCCAACTATACTTGAAATAATTTTTACCACACCAAAAGAAATAATACAATAACCAATTCTTGTATAGCCATCATCAACCCAATGATAAAACTGTCCAAAAAAATAGATAGTCACTAAAAGAGATTCATATTGAATCATGCCTGAAACCAATGAATCACATAGACCACATCTTTGTATCAAACCTCAAATAGTTATCCATTCCAAATTTCATCAATCCATAAGAATCCCCATCCATTGAACAAGATAAGAAGAGGATCATCAGTTACTGATCAATGCACCGAAGATGCCCATCACAGAAGACACCTTTTATACCACTAGTGCTAGAAACACTAGATCGATAAAAAAGGAAAAAATGCCTTGAATAATGGACACCAAACAACCTAAACCAATCCTAATACTCATCTTCATCCAAAAAAAACCACCATCACCACCGTTGGAGTTCAACGTTAGATTACCGAATATCACTGCACCAAATCCACACGAACACATCCATAACTTGTGATATTTCCAAGTTGTTGCATAACATACATGAATTTCCATGAGGAGAACATGGATGAAACCATAGAAATGTCTGTCACATGACCGACCAGGTTATTCTCGATCTCTGATTTAATTCCTCATGAATCCAAGAAGAAGAATACTGCTCCACGACCTCCGAATTGATGTAGAATTCCATATCTGAAGCATATTTGATATGTGAGGGAAAAAACTATAAATTCCAAGGAAATATCCATAATGGAGATGAGTGGCTAATAGAAGAAGATTACCCAAAGAAAATCTATAGAGTGAGGTCATAGGGAGCGATGAGATGGGAATACAAGGAAGAAACTATTGTGGAATAGAGAGAGGGATGGGGGTAATAAAAGATTCAACAAAGAAACCATAAGAGGATGGAAGAAACACTCAAGAGCACAATATAATGGAGAAAAGACACATAAATTTTATATTAAATTATTTTTTAAAGGAATAATATTTCATACAAATAATTTTCATAATTATTATGATTAAATTTTGATGGGGTATATTACATCCCGTATCAAAAATTACAAGAAAAAAAGGAAATTTTGTTAATCCAAAGGTGAATCCTCATTAGGTAGACATTATGAGATGGTTAGTAATGTATTGAACCTAAAATAGAATAATGGGTTGTCATATAATGGATGTAGGTATATATCATTTAGAGAAAGTGTGATAAGGATGCCGTAAAATTATCAGATATATATTTTATGGATTATTTGATGAACATGGGAAATATAAACCTAGTGAATTTTTTTCATTGTAGTTAAATCAATTAACAATGAATTGATGATGTTGAATATTTTAATGTTTTCTTGTTTTATTAAAAGGTTTTTAATAAATTGGATGAATGATGGTTAAATAAATATTCTAACTTACCCAATGAGGGAAAATATTTCCCTTATCAGCATAGAAACAATGTAAATAATGAAATTATTTTCCGATACAAAGCTAAAAAAATTGTATTGATAAAGTAGAGAGAACAATTTCATATTCAAGACCTATAAAAAATGTATTTCGTCAATGAAAAGTGAAAATTCAAATCTTTACCTCTAAATAAGAAAAAGAAATTGAATAAAATGATAGATAATGAGGTCATGAAACTCATCCAACATAAGGCTCAAATGAAACCAAGAGAATCTGAATATGGGATTGACTATATTGAGTCATTATCCTTGAAAGTAAATGTGGTCGATGAGAGGAATATAGAAGTAAATAGAATGAAATATTAAATAGGTTGACAGAGGTAAAAATTAACAAAATATTAATGAAGAATGTAAAAAAGAGATTCTGATAATCCAATTCTACCACTATATTTATTTTCATTAACACAACTAGATCATGTCAGCCAGTCACGTTCTTATAATGGACTAGAGTTTTTAGAATCTTTATTTATCCCACCTGTTTTAATATCATTTAGTCATAAAGATAATGGAAAATAAATGGATTAAGAATCAATCCTATTATAACATCAAAAATTTCCTAAGACGGAAAACAGAACCATACCTGAAAAAGCTGGAAATGATGTCCCAAAAACTACAAGAGAGTTAGAAAAACAATTTATATTATTATAAGAATAATTAAATAAATTAATTAGATGATGAAGTGGAGGAATAATATGAAGAGGTTTATAAAGAATAAACATAGACAAAATAAGTGTCAAAGGATATTAAGGGTACCTCAAAATAATCTTCGTCTTCAACTCAATTACCTTCCCAGTCTAATAATGATCTAGGCATTGAAAATACATGGGACGAAAAACATTCTTCTAAATCGGATTATATGTCATCTTAAAAACCAGAGGTAGAAGATCAAAAATCGTAAATGAAAGTATCAGAAATGGTTGAGTCTGATAAAGAAGTGGAAATTATAATAGTATCATAATAAGGATACATTTCTAAAAAAAGAGAAGATGATAAAATTATAAGAAAAAATAGATGTTGGATTCTTTAGAACACAAGATTCTAAATCCTGATCATGATCATTAGATTCTGAGGAAACAAAAGACCATAAAGGTTTTGATTATATTTTAATAACCTTGGCATGGTTATGGTATTCTATAATGTATATTCTAAACATAGAGTAAAGTTGTAAACTAATTCAAAAAATCATGAGTGAAAAATTAGAGTCACTAAATGTTTTGATAGAATTAGTTGTTCAGATTATAGATAAATTGAAACATTTCAATAAAAATATGAAGGTACACAATAATCCTTATAATCATAAGGTAAAATGGTCAAACCAAGATGATAGTGATCTTAGGGATCATGAGGATCAATTCATAGAAGTGAATAAATGTACTATTGAAATGGATAAATACATTGAAAAGTAATCAAAAAAGGATTGGAATTAAGTCACTATTATAGAAGAATTCAAATATATGACAGATGATGATTCCAAATAAGTGAATGTTCTACAAGAAAAATTTCACCTCTTGGAGTTATACAATAGAAGAACCTAAACATGTGAATATGAGTTATTTCTTATGAAGGAATAGAACAAAAAATATCAATTGGGAATTTGAAAGTATAATGTTAGTTGTTCACAAGAAATAAGTGATGAAGGAAAAGATTTTGAAGATTGGGTCATCATCTCAAAAGGATCGTGATGATTTTATGAAAATAAATTCAACCACGAAAAATTTTATATAGAAATAATGAATTTGTATAATTTGAACTCTTGATGTAATATTATGAAGCATTTCAATTGAGTATTAAATATGAATGAATTTTTTATCCAAATACATTATGTTGTAATGTCTTCTAATTACTTTTTTATATATATTATTTATTTTATTTCAAGGATGATTTGTTAATTCGAATAAAATTGTTTCATATGTTATTACTTTTCTTACATTTTTTGTGGTATAATTTCCCTATAATTTGTTATAATAAAAAAAAGGATGAGAGGTTGTTAAAGGGGGAAATAAAGGGGGAGAATTTATTGAGATATCTAAGGGGAGAAGCCATTAAATTTTTTTGGGAGGATTCTTTATTCTCTCTTTAATGGAGAGTTAATATATGAAGGAGGAAATTAGATATATTAAATTCCATTGGATTATGATGTATGTCATACAATTAGATGGAATTTAGATATGAAGTATATATTTTAAAGTGTTATATATTTAAATATATTTATGTATTTAAATCTTATTTATTTTAATTTTAAACCTTTTGTTTTGTAATTTCATAAAAGGGGGAGTTGTTGAGTGGAAATTATTACTCTGTTCTTTTTTGTTCCTTTTTTTGGAAATCACAAGTATTTTATCAGTGTAACGTTATCATTCATATTCTATGATTAAACCTCAATCATAAAATAATATTGATTAATAAAAAATTTTCTTAAAAATGATACAATTACAAATTTATATATATTACATATAAATTATTTATAAAAAATAATAAAAGGTATTCTATAGATATTTTTAAATTTATATATTTTTTATAAATATTAAATTAAAAATTGGCATTTTTAATTAAGAAATTTTTATGAAAGTTTTATTAATAAATTAAAAATAAAAAATTTAATTATTAGAACTAATTTATACCAGATTTTATAGACTGACATAAAAAATTGAAATAAAGTGTTTATTTAGAAATAATTTTGTAAATTTATAAATCCTTTAAATATTACAAAAAAATAGTAAAACTATAATGTGTTTATATTTTAATTATGAATTAATTATAATTTACTAATTTAAGTTATTCAAATGAAATATTATTTGATTATTGGTTTAATATTTATCAAGAATAATTTTGATGATTGATTTAATTATCATTTACACAATGTTAGGTATTCTTTATTTGGATTATGTAAAATTTTTGCACAAAAATTTTAAATAT
The DNA here is from genome assembly GCA_963277665.1 of Viscum album. Taxonomy (NCBI): domain Eukaryota; kingdom Viridiplantae; phylum Streptophyta; class Magnoliopsida; order Santalales; family Viscaceae; genus Viscum; species Viscum album. The sequence continues at coordinate 460,843,910 of OY728126.1, forward strand.
AGTGTTCTTATATTTCAAAAAATAGAATATATTTAATGTTAAATTCCATATAATGAATAATAAAAGATTTCAATTTAGGAAATAAACATTATGAGATTATATTCAAAATTATTTAATGTACCTAATGCTTAGTTACATTATAAATTTTTATAATTTAATTTATTTATAAATTTTTCTTAAGTGTTTATCTCATCTTTGAATTCATGAAATTTTCATTCATTTAAAATGTATTCCCTTATTTATTATACAATGTTATTAATTTTTTATATTGCAAATATGTGTTTTCTTTTGTTTATATCTTCAAACTACTACTAGAGATTATCATGTATGCATCTAAGGTGTTACAAACTATGAATGATAATGTATTTTGTTTACATCCACCTCAACATGAATTTTTAATTAATGTTATTAGTATGAATTTATGTTTTGAATATAGTTAAAAAAATAAGGTATTAGATTTATGATGATTTAAAATATTTATTGATTATAGTATACCTAAGTAGAGGGACTTTGTGTTGGACTTCCCACTAGTCTTTAACTTATTAATTATTTTAGAAAGGTGGGGGATTTCTATCTCTAGCATCAGGATTACTCATGAGGGTATTGTAAATATTATATAATTATAATACTTTATATGAATAAATAAATTAACTTATATATGAAAAATATTTTTATATGTTTATATATATTTTTTCTTCTATTTTTGGGGGAGAATCCAAAACAGTGGGCTGTTTCAAGAGTTACATATCAATATGGAATGAATATATTGAATTTTTCGAAGTAATAGGATTCCAAACTAAATAACTAGATACATTAATGGATAAAAATAAAATAACATGAGATAATATGGTTGTAATAAAATTCATTCAAAATACCATCTGTTATATTCCTCCTAAATTGGCACATGTCATGAGCTCGATCATTCAACAGGTTATGCTATGCTAAAGAAGGGTCCTTTGAATTATTTTTTGTAAGGCATAGTGGAAATGGGTATCCCAAATAGTTAGGAAACTAAATTATTCTATTTTATTTGGGTACCACATAGCTAGGAAAACCTAAGTGTTAAGATACTAGAGGAATAAAGATGGGTTTATGAATATATTATATTGCACCATGTGTTTCATACTCAACTATCTAAGAATAATATATGATATGATTGGGTAGATTCCCTACATAATATATTATGTAGTGGGAAGAAAAGTGAAGTAAAACCATAATTAGTGAAATGATGATTTTGGACCACAAATTGATATGATAAATTTGAAATAGTATATTATTTTAGTGGTAACCTATTTAATAAAAGATCTTATTAAATGGAAATAAAATATAATACTCTATTTATAAAAAAATCACATATAGATAATAACATAATCATTATAAAAAATATCTTTAAAATCAATATTTGGAAGGTTAGGTTTAATGTATGAAACCCCTAAGACTTGTAACATCTGATAATTTCTCATGTAATGGTTAATTTTATGTGTTAGAGAAATCTCAACCTGAGTAACCAAGAGTTAAAGTTGTTCAATAGGTGATTCAAGATGCTTGTTGATGTATATAATGATTCATTTAGGGTTTTAAATTCCTTAAATGATTAATTACCTATGGGGTATTAGTATCAAATAGTAAATATGATTGGGTATGTTAATCTTACCCTGTGTGATTTATTATTAAAAGGAATTAATGTGTCTGTAGACATCCTACAAGTCATCTTTTGGGTATGGAATTAATATGATTATAAATAATCAAAATATCCATAACTTTGAATGAATTAATTATTTTTTTAACCTATTATTCTAAATGTTTTGGGGATATGTGAACTAGGAATAGGATATCTAGGTTTCAGTGCTATGCCCATAGTAAATATTCAAGAAAGATCAAAGTAAAAGAAGAAATGTTTTTTGGATAGTCAAATAAAATTTATTTATGTAGGTGGTAAATTTCATTTAAAACTAAAGGTAAAATTAAAAATAATGTGTAACAATTCAATGGGGTGGAATTTTTGGAATACATTAAGGTGTTTTTTATACTCCATAGTATATCCATGTTTTGTATTAGAGTTATATAAATCATTTATTCTGGTATAAATGATTTATGATTCCAAATATTTATTTTACCAGTGTTTTAAATATAAATAATTTTAAAAAATAATGGAATAATTTATAATACTTTTATTTGAAATTATTGTGATAAAGAAAAGAGTTATCACGTAAAATATTTGAATGTAAAAAATATTATCAATCTCTGTTGGATCTAAATGAAATACATGTATATTAATATCATTTTTATTATATGATAAGAGATGTTTATTGTTAAAAAAATTTTGTTATGAAAAATGTAAAATGATACTCATGGTTTAGGATATATTATATTCTATAAAACTTTTTGAAATAGATATAAGGATAAATTTTTTTATCCAGGATAAGTGTTTTTTTATCAAGATTATTGAATCAATGGGAGGTAAATTGTTCCCACCACCCATCAATGGAATATTTTAAAGAATAGAGTATTATTTTTCGAGTGAAAATTCCCCAAACATATAGAATACTATATATAATGTGAAGAAAATAATTTATTCATTAAATATTCAGAATTAAAGGAAATAAGTTTTATTTTCTAAGCGTAATTGAGTCATTTTATAATAGTATGATATTCTAAAAATAATATAATATCTAAGAGGCTCATGGTAATATGGTTAATATAATGACTTGTTACTTTAAAACCCATAATCATGTGTTTAGTAGAAAGGATTTCTTTATCACAATATATTTTAATAAATATATATCTTTAAATAGTTTTATTTCTTCAATAGAATTCATTGCAGACAATCGTGAGTTCATGAAAAATGTCAGACACTATTAGTATATAATAACCATTATATCCATTCCATTAAGCTGGTGGGAAAGAAATATAAATATCTAATTTACTAAATAAAAAAAATTCCAAATAGATATGAATATATTGGTATTTTAATAGAAAATAAGAAACCAATATTGAGTAGAGTCAATTTCTTCATCCAAAATACAATTATCATATTTTTTTGGAGTACATGTTAATTTTTAGAAATTTTGGAAAAATCATTTAATTTTTTAATTCATCATGCTAAAATAATCAAAAAATTATTATATTTATTAAATAATCGTGAAAAAAATAACAAAAAACCATATTTTATTATAAAAGTCATTGCATGGTAAAATTATGTTTTATATTGGTTTCATATTACAATTATTTAATTTTTATTAAATGTAATGAAATTATGGGTTTTTAAAAATAATTTATTAACAAATTTAGAAAAAAATATTTTATGTTTTAAAAGGGAACTTTTTTAAAAAATGTTTTTTCAAGGAATTTTATCATTTATATTTTAAATTAAATTATTCAAATTCAATGTTTTGAATTATAAAAAAAATTCAAAAATTGCATTCAGAAGGCCCAAATTTATTAAACAGGCCTCTTTTATTTTGGTCCAATATGAATAGTAACCTTGGTAAATTATGTTACCAGAGTAAATGGAAAAATGACACATTTAGGTTAAAAATAAAATAATAATGTAATGGCCCGGGTTTTTGGGGTCCATTACTTTGTGAATATCTCGTTTTGGGTTTTCGGTTCTGGGAATCACGGTGGTGTAGGCATACCCGTAGACTTAGCCTACCGTTATCAGGCCTACCGGTAGCTCGGTCTACCGGTGGCCACAGCCTACCGGTAGCTCTGTCTACCAATAGCCTTGTCTACCAGTAGCTCAGCCTATCGGTATCTGCCGCCTACCGGTAGCTCGGCCTACCGGTAGCTGCAGCCTACCGGTAGCTCGGCCTACAGGTAGCTTTCACCCACCGGTAGCTCTCAGTTACCGGTGGCTCTGGCCTACCCCACGGGTTATTTCCAGTAGCGCTCCCTTTTGCACTAATAGGGGTTTAAACCCTATTTTGACCTGTTCGAGCGTGTTTTAAAGACTCGTAACACGCATAAGGGTTTTAATTAAATACTTAATCAATTAATGAGTCAGTTTAAACCACCTGACCCCCCATAAATGACGATTGGAGCCGCGTGATGAAACCACGACCCCCGCGTGTTACGCGGTTTCACGTTCTCACCTCAACCGTCCGCGGCTCTTATAAAATAAGGGTTAGCCGTGGTTTCTCCTTTCCTCGATCGCGGCTTTTCACAAACAGCTTCTGGTTCATCGGGTGCGCCGCATCGTTATCCGTAAATTTCAGCGCCCGGTCCAAACGTCGATCATCTATCAACAAGTAGGGATTTTCTCCTTCGCCTCTCTCTTTTGTGTATCATGCAGGGTGGGCGTGTTTCTGTTCTGTAGAATTGGATAAACCAAACCTAAATGAAGATAACGAACTCGACTCTATAAAGAAAGAGGGGGATATGATTGTTGATGTTGTTTATATTATGACCATCTTGTTGAGCCGTGCTGGCTTATGCCTTCTGAAAATCGAGGCTGTTGGTGGTCATTTTTTGTGCACTAATGAACCCCTACTGATGTTTTAAATGGCTTGTTGTGGTTGTAAACTCCTGCTGTGAAGGTAAATTGGTTAATCACTTATATCAGGACAAATAAATTGAGGAACTGGGATCAATCCTTTTGTGATAACCCTGGTTAAAACCCACAAAAATTGAAATCATGGAGTGTGTTAAGTCGTTTAAATCTGAGAATACCGGCATGGCCCTGACTTGTGTTGGTGGTGGTAGTTGGTTGTTTTCCTTTTTGGGCCGATTGCTGGAGATGTGGGAGGGGATGGGATCCCCTGTCTTTATACTCTTGGTGGTTGTGTGAATTTGGGTATGAGATCCCCTGTTGGTATGGATTCAGTGGTTGTGAGTTTTAAGACTGGGTGGGTACTTGTTTATATCACGAATTGGGGTGGGATCCTCTGTTGTTGAGAACTGGGTATGGGCGTTATGGTTGATGCTTGACTGTTTACTTTCTTGGACTTGTGCCTATGCTTACTAGTTTCCCAGTAGTTCTTAAACATAATTAAACATTATCACTGAACTTGAAACAAGAATGGGACAAATCGGTTTTGTTGGTGAAAGTCATGACTTGGGACTTGGACGCAGTGGTGTTGTGTTCTGTAGGCTGGTTAGAAAAACCTAGGCTTTGGGTGAGTGCTTGTTACCTATATCTATACTTGTTGTTTTGTGTTTCTTATTCGTGCCCCACCGAAGTTGAGCACATAGTGCCGAACACCCCCATTTCATGGGGGAGGGTATTTTTCCCAACACTATTATTAGTGGCTGGTTATTAGCTCCTTTTCTGCTCCCTTTCCCGGATAGCCCAAGTATCTTCGGGTAGGCTGTGATGGCTTGAGGTCCATTAATAGCCTAATAACCTTCAGGCGGGGTAGTGTGGTGGTTGGCCAGGTGTGTACGGCAGGTGGTTTCCTAAGAGTCTTCAGGATGAGGCCCAGGTGTCTTCGGGCGTGGCAGTGGATTTTCTAGCTCAGGTGTCTTCGAGCGTGGTGGTGGTTGTTCTGGCCTATGTGTTTGTAGGTGTGGTTACATGTGATACTTGTGGCCCAGGTGTTTTCGGGTGGGTGTGGTAGTGGGACTGCGGTGAGAATGGCGGGATTGGGTCGATTCGTAGGATGTCTCAATTACCAGTGGGAAAGTGGCGCGGGGTACCCAAACATCGATGTGCTCAGATTGTATATATTAATTGACTTGCGTTATTTGCGGAGTGTTCCTTGGTGAGGCCTGGGGTGGATAGTTTACATTGATAGGTGTTTGGTTTACTCTTTTTTTTCTCACAGGACTTTATTACATTCCCCTACTTGTGTACGAGAGTCTTTGGTTTTCCCTACTCGGTGTACTTCTATGCTCACCCTGCGTATATAAAACTGCTTTCAGGTTTCTAGGATGACATCTGGGATCACGCAGGACCGTACTAGCTCGGACCTTTGGGGCAGTTGCAGTTTTTGCTTTTCTTCTTTGGTACTTACCTTTGTAGTCACCTTTTGTACTTTGTGGCATTACTTTTAGAACATGCATGTGGTAATGGTTTATTTATTTTTTTGGTTTTACTTTTCTTTTACCTTGGTGTTGTTGAGTTTCATCATCTCATCTCTCGATCTTATAAAACAAAAAGGGGTAATGCCTTCCATTTGTGAGAAATTTCTATACCCTTGGTGCTAGTCACCACTCCAGGACCTATTGAAGGCGGGTTTCGGGGGTCATTATCTCTCCTTCAACTTAAAGAAGGAAGGATCTAACAATCTGTTAACCCTTCCCTCCTCTTGGTGAAGGCGGGTCGTGACAGAATTGTATTAGAGGTGATGGTTGAAATATAAGATAGAGTTTGGAGTTAGGCACAGTGTGGATTGCATGGGATGGTAAGGCAACAATGTTGGGTGACCTTGGCGCGTGAATTAGGCCAGGGAAGACCGGCTAGGACACGGGATTTTAGGGCCCCCCGTGTTCTGATGCAAGGACTCTGGACCTACCGAACGACCAAGTGAGGCCACACTTATTTCAGGGTAGAGACCCTAGGAAAGGTACATTTATCATAATGACTTGTGTTCTTGTGTTTCTGGGATATATTGGGAATTAGGAATAAATTAAAATTTTAATAAGTTTTTCTGCACTACTTGGGCTTAGGCATTCCTTGTTTACCTTGCAGCTATGGAACCTGGAAGGCGACCACCTGTGGTACGGGCGATCGAGGCCCCAGAGACTACTTTGGACGATCAGAAGAGAGCTGATCAATAGGAAGAGGACAACCAGTGGAAGAAGACTCTTCGGGCCTTCCAGCGATAGGCCCTCGAGAAGTATGAGGGTAGCACCTATGACATGAAGACGGAATGCTGGCTAGAGGAGCTAGTTATAGCTTTCGGCCTGATTCGGGCCCTGGCCGAGTACTGGATCCCTCTGGCTGTCATCCAGATGCGGGGAGCGACGCGTCAGTGGTGGACGCTTTACCTGGGGGAGAGGAGAGAGTCTGAGGTGGTTTGGTCGGATTTTGAGAAGGCGTTTTGGGCGGAATTTCTCTCCTCAGCGATGAAGGCAGAAAAGAGCCAGGAACTACTCTCCCTCCAGCAGGGGAGTGTGTCCGTGAGGGAGCTAGGGATCAAGTTCAAGGACCTCCTACGTTTTGCTCCAGACCTCTTTCCCGATGAGGAGTCTCGGGCAAGACATTTAGAGGAGGCGCTCCGACCCTCCCTCCAGTATGTTGTTACCCCCTTCACCATGCCGACGTACTTGGAGGTCCAGTAGAAGGATGAAGTGGTGGAGAGGATGCATGATCTAGGAGGAGTTTCATGAGAGGGGATTCAGCTGGGACCATCGAAGGGAAAGGCCGTTAGCACGAGGCCTCCAAAGTCAGGGCCCTCCAGGTTCCGACCAGTAGGGAGCAGACCGCAGCAGTTTCAGTTTCGATCCCCCGGCCCTCACCCTTTTCCTTTGGGCCCGGGACCGCAGTGCTTCATCTGTGGGAGCCCTGGACATCTTCGGATTCAGTTCCCGGACCGGGTGCAGTACGGTGGTGGCGGACAGCCCCACCACCCGTCCCAGCAGCAGCTTCCAGCCAGACCTTTCCAGCAGTAGCAGCAGGGACAGCGAGCTCCCACTCCTCCAAGGGCAGACGTAGGAGGAGGAGGCTGACCTCAGGGTGCTCCTCAGCGACCTCGACCGGAGCATGGTCGGGGAGGTATCCGGCAGCCGAGGGGAAGGGGAAATGGGCGTGGACATTTGCACGCCGCAGAGGCAGCTGTTCTGGCAGGGCCAGAGGTTGTTCGAGGTATGATCAGTCTGTCTAGCACTCTTGCTTATACTTTATTCGATACGGGAGCTTCACACTCCTTTGTTGCACCCAGTCTAGCCCGTGCCTTGGGTTTAGATTCGGAGAGACTTCCAGTGCCCCTGGTATTGAGCACACCAGTCGGAGGTCAGACCAACTTGTTGTTTGTTTGTAGGGGATGTAGACTGATGATAGGGCAACATCAGTCGGTTAGGGATCTTCTTCTGCTACAGATTCAGCCATATGATTTCATCCTAGGAATCAACTTGCTATTCTCTGTGTGTGCCATCATCGACTGTTTCCAAAGAAGGGTGGTGTTCTTGGACTTGGACGGCCGGCGTGTTACCTTCACTGGCGAGCGGAGCAGTACGAAGGGAAACAGGCTAGGGGAACCACTCCTCTCCTTATTGACCGAGCTGATAGTGGAATCAGTAGATGATGAAATGGTGGAAGTGTCAGGGATCGTCCGTGAGTTTATGGACGTCTTCCCTGAGGAGGTGATGACTCTACCCCCTCGGCGGGATATCGAGTTTGGGATGGACCTGCAGCCTGGCGATCGACCAATCTCGATGGATCCTTACCGGATGGCACCTTCAAAGCTACTGGAGTTGCGGATCCAGATTAACGATCTGATGAAGAGGGGTTATGTTCACCCAAGTGCGTCACCGTGGGGTGCTCCAGTCTTGTTCGCAAAGAAGACAGATGGTGGTCTCAGGTAGTGCATCGACTACAGGAGGCTGAATCATGCGACGATCAAGAATCGCTACCCTCTTCTGAGGATAAACGATCTTTTTGACCAACTGAAGGGGGTAGGATGTTTCTCGAAGATCGACATGCGGTCTGGGTAACACCATCTAAGAGTGAAGGAGGGCGACATCCCAAAGATGGAGTTCAGATGCAGGTATAGACACTTCAAGTTCATAGTCATGCCTTTCTGTGTTATGAACGCCCCGGCTGTGTTCATGGGGCTTATGAACTCCATCTTCCGAGAGTACTTGGATGGGTTTGTGGTCGTATTCATCGATGACATCCTGGTCTACTCAAGATCAGAGGAGGACCATGCAGAGCACCTGAGGACGGTTTTGGAGGTCCTCTGACATCATCAGCTCTATGTGAAGTTTTCGAAATGCAAGTTCTGGACACGGGAAGTGCACTTCCTTGGGCACGTGGTGTCCGAGAAGGGGGTAGTGGTGGACCCATCAAAAGTTGAGGCGGTTGTTTCTTGGGCAGCACCCAAGAATGTGGCAGAGGTCTGTAGTTTCCTTGGGCTGGCAGGTTACTATCGGAGGTTCGTACCCATCTTCTCCCGAGCTGCAGCCCCTTTGACAGCCCTGACCAAGAAAGATCTGGTTTTTTTGTGGAGTGAGAAGTGCGAGTCAGCCTTCAGCTATCTAAAAGAGAAGATGGTTAGTTCCCCAGTACTGAGATTACAAGAAGAAGGGGTGGCCTATAAGGTGTTCTGTGATGCTTTGGGGCAGGGCTTGGGATGCGTGTTGATGCAGCGACAAGGGGTGATCTCTTATGGGTCAAGGAAGCTACGCCCCCATGAGCATAATTACGCCACCCACGACCTGGAGCTTGCAGCGGTCATTTTTGCGATAAAGTTATGGCGGCACTACCTCATCGGGCAATGCTTTGTGCTCTTCACGGATCACAAAATTTTGAGATATATCTTCTCCCAACATGACTTAAACTTGCGATAGCAGAGATGGGTGGAGTTCCTCCAGGATTATGACTTTGAGATCTCTTATACTAAGGTCAAGGGCAATGTAGTGGCCGATGCCTTGAGTAGGAAGATGCAGAAGGATGCGGTCCGAGAGTCGGTGGACGCCTGGAAGGCAATGGAGGAGTTGGATGCCTTACACTTGGATTTGATGATGGATAGCGGCAGAGGATGCCTATATCAGATGATAGTGTAGTCATCTCTATTTTGACAGGTGGAGGAGTCTCAGTGGGGATACCCGGAGTGCGAAGTGATGCGTGACCGAGTTGACCAGGGCAATGCTCCGGAAGGATGGACATAGGATGGTTAGAACCAGATTATTTTCCAGGAAAGGTTATTTGTTCCAGGGGTGATGCGCGGCATGGTTCTCAGTGAGTTACACAACTCACCCCTGGCAGTACACCCAGGAGTTTCCAAGATGTACCAGGGACTGAAGAGGCAGTTTTGGTGGCCCGGAGTTATGCGAGCGGTGGCAGAGTTTGTGGCCAAGTGCTTAGTGTGTCAGTAAGTGAAGGCTGAACTCCGAGTTCCAGGAGGCCTACTGTAGCCCCTAGATGTACCCGAGTGGAAGTGGGATGACATCTCGATGGATTTCGTCATGGGACTACCCAAGGTCCAAGGGGGATACGACGCCATCTGGGTGGTAGTAGACAGGTTGATGAAATTGGCTCACTTTCTGGCGATCAGGGAGTCGAGTACTGTGGATGCTTTAACACAAAAGTACGTGGATGAAGTGGTGCGGTTGCATGGAGTTCTGAGGTCTACAGTCTCGGATAGGGATGCACGGTTTACCTCGCGAGTCTGGAGAGGATTGCAACATGCGTTTGGCATCCAGTTACACCTTAGCACTGCTTTCCATCCCCAGACAGATGGACAAACAGAGCGCACCATCCAGACCTTGGAGGATATGCTACAGGCATGTGTTCTAGACTCAGGAGGATTATGGGTATTACACTTGACCCTGGTAGAGTTCGCCTACAATAATAGCTATCACTCTACCATCGGTATGGCCCCGTTTGAAGCCTTGTACGGGAGGACTTTTCATTCACCTATGTGTTGGGCCGAAGTAAGAGAGGCAGACATCCATGGCCCGTAGGTGGTGCAGAACACAACAGAGAAGGTTCAGCTCATACGGGAAAGGATGAAGGTGGCCCAGGACCGACAAAATTCATATGCTGATACCAGGAGGAGGCCCTTGGAGTTTGAGGTTGGGGACCACGTGTTCTTGAAGGTCTCCCCTCGGCATGGGCAGCGGAGGTTTGGCAAGGAGAGTAAGCTTTCCCCCAGGTGCATTGGACCCTTTGAAGTATTGCGGTGGGTCAGCGAGGTGTCTTACCAGTTAGCATTGCCACCACAGTTACTGAGGATACATGGTGTCTTCCATGCGTCCCAGCTCCGTCGGTATCTGCACGATGATTCACACGTCCCTGATTGGGTTGAGCTAGACATCAAGGACGACGTGACCTTTGTGAAGAGACCAGTGATGATCAAGGATCGCAAGGAGAAGGTGCTTTGTGGGAGAACCATCCCCTTGGTTCATGTTTTGTGGAGACACGGTGGGCTTGAGAAGATTACGTGGGAGAGGGAAGCACAGATGCGTACCCAGTACCCAGAGTTGTTTTGAGTTTGTTCCTTGTTGTAACTATTGTGGTAGAATGTTTTGTCTTTTGGCTATGAAATGTACTGTTTTTCATTCCCCTGTTTGTGTGTGAAAAGCCCTGGCTATGGGGGACGAGATAACCCGACCCCTAATCAAGACGCATTAGGTAGATGTGATTAAACCAGTGCGGGCGAGTCAGTGCCGCCCAAAGCGGATAATATCTTGACATGGGGTAGGAGACTCCCCAACTCATATGCTCGGGCAGTTTGGCATGGTATGTTGCTTGGTTCTTGGCGGGGAAATGATTTAGTTAGCATGGGTTCACTCCTAAGAGGTATCTTTCGAGGTGGTTGCTCGGACCCTCTCTCCCCTTCTCGTTTTGTTTTGAATCTAAAGGACGATAATCATTTAAGAGGTATCTGATGTAATAGCCTGGGTTTTTGGGGTCCATTACTTGGTGAAAATCTTGTTTTGGGTTTTTGGGTCTGGGAATCACGGTGGTGGAGGCCTACCGGTAACCTTAGCCTACCGGTAGCAGGCCTATCGGTAGCTCGGTCTACCGGTTGTCACAGCCTACCGGTAGCTCTATCTACCGGTAGCTCAGTCTACCGGTAGCTCGTCCTACCAGCAGCTGTCGCCTACCGGTAGCTCGGCCTACCAGTCACTGCAGCCTACCGGTAGCTCGGCCTACCGGTAGCTGCTGCCTACCGGTAGCTCGGCCTACCGGTCGCTGCAGCCTACCGGTAGCTCGACCTACCGGTAGCTGCAGCCTACCGGTAGCTCGGCCTACTGGTAGCTGCACCCTACCGATAGCTCAGCTACCGGTAGTTGTCACCCACCGGTAGCTCTCAGCTACCGGTGGCTCTGGCCTACCCCGCGGGTTATTTCCAGTAGTGCTCCCTTTTGCGCAAATAGGGGTTTAAACCCTATTTTGACCCGTTTGAGCGTGTTTTAAAGACCCGTAACGCGCATAAGGGTTTTAATTAAATACTTAATCAATTAATGAGTCAGTTTGAACCACCCGACCCCCCTTTAATGACGAGTGGAGCCGCGTGATCAACCCACGACCCCCGCGCGTTACGCGGTTTTGCGTTCTCACCTCAACCGTCTGCGGCTCTTATAAAATAAGGTAAGCTGTGGTTTTTCCTTTCCTAGATTGCGGATTTTCACAAACAACTTCTGGTATATCAGGCGCGCCGCATCGTTATCCGTAAATTTCCATGCCCGGCCTAAATGTCCATCATATATCAACAAGTAGGGATTTTCTCCTTCGCCTCTCTCTTTTGTGTATCATGCGGTGTGGGTGTGTTTCTGTTCTATAGAATTGGATAAACCAGACCTAAATGAAGATAAAGAACTCAACTCTATAAAACAATATGGGGCTGTGATGGTTGATGTTGTTTATATTATGACCATATTGTTTAGTCGTGCTGGCTTATGCCTTCTGAAAATCGAGGTCGTTGGTGGTCGTTGTTTGTGCACTAATGAACCCCTACTGATGTTTTAAATGGCTTGTTGTGGTTGTAAACTCCTACTATGAATGTAAATTGGTTAATCACGTATATCCGACCAAATAAATTGAGGCACACGGATCAATACTTCTGTGATAACCCCTGTTAAAACCCACGAAAATTGAAATCATGGAGTGTGTTAAGTCGTTTAAATCTGAGAATATAGGCATGGACTTGACTTGTGTTGGTGGTGGTAGTTGGTTGTTTTCCTTTTCGGGCGGATTGCTGGAGATGTGGGAGGGTATGGGATCCCCTATCTTTATACTCTTGGTGGTTCTGTGAATTTGGGGATGGGATCCCCTGTTGGTATGGATTCGGTGGTTGTGAGTTTTAAGACCGGGTGGGTACTTTTTTATATCACGAATTGGGGTGGGATCCTATGTTGTTGAGAACCGGGTATGGGCATTATGGTTGATGCTTGACTTTTTACTTTCCTGGACTTGTGCCTATGCTTACTAGTTTCCCAATAGTGCTTAAACATAATTAAACATTGTCACTGAACTTGAAACAAGAATGGGACAAATGGGTTTTGTTGGTGAAAGTCGTGACTTGGGACTTGGATGCAGTGGTGTTTGGTTCTGTAGGCTGGTTAGAAAAAACCTAGGCTTTGGGTGAGTGCTTGTTACCTATATCTATACTTATAGTTTTGTGTTTCTTATTTGGGCCCCACCCAAGTTGAGCACTTAGTGCCAAACACCCCCATTTCATGGGGAAGGGTGTTTTCCCAACACTATTCTTAGTGGCTGGTTATTAGCTCCTTTTCTGCTCTCTTTCCTGGATAGCCCAAGTATCTTCGGGCAGGCTGTGATGGCCTGAGGTCCATTATTAGCCCAAGAACCTTCGGGCGGGGTACTGTGGTGGTTGGCCAGGTGTGTGTCGCAGGTGGTTTCCCAAGTGTCTTCAGGATGAGGCCCAGGTGTCTTCGACCGTGGTAGTGGATTGTCTAGCCCAGGTGTCTTCGGGCGTGGTGTTGGTTGTTCTGGACTAGGTGTTTGCAGGCATGGTTACATGTGATAGTTGTGGCCCAGGTGTTTGCGGGCGGGTGTGGCAGTGGGACTGCGGTGATAATGGCGGTATTGGTCTGATGTGTAGGATGTCCCAATAACCAGTGGGAAAGTGGCGCAGGGTACCCAAACATCGATGTGCTCTAATTATATATATTACTTGACTTGTGTTATTTGGGGAGTGTGCCTTGGTGAGGCATGTGGTGGATAGTTTACCTTGATAGGTGTTTGGTTTACTCTTTTTTTTCTCACGGGACTTTAGTACGTTCCCCCACTTGTGCAAGAGAGTCTTTGGGTTTCCATACTAAGTGTACTTGTATGCTCACCCTGCGTATATAAAACTGTTTTCAGGTTTTCAGGTTTCCTCTCTGGTACTTACCTTTGTAGTCACCTTTTGTACTTTGTGGCATTACTTTTAGAACATGCAGGTGGGAATGGTTAATTTCTTTTTTTTGGTTTTACTTTTCTTTTACCTTGGTGTAGTTGAGTTTCATCATCTCATCTCTCGATCTTATAAAACAAAAAGGGTTAATGCCGTCCATTTGTGAGAAATTTTTATACCCTTGGTGCTAGTCGCCACTCCGGGACCTATTGACGGCGGGTTTTAGGGGTCATTATCTCTCCTTCAACTTAAAGAAGGAAGGGTCTAGCAATCTGCTGACCCTTCCCTCCTTTTGGTGATGGCGGGCCGTGACAAATAAAGACTATGAAATGAACCTAACACATTCCAAAATTTTATTGAATGAATATAATTATATCCATAAAACATAAGTATCAAAATTACATTTTTAATGGACACTTATCCCTAGAAATGACTTATTAAATATTTAAATTAATGAAAGTCGCAAAATATCAGCTTCTTTTTCTTTAATATCTATTATGTGTCCATATTGGAAAAAATTATGTTATCAATGAGTATAATATGCATTAAAAAATTAATAAAAAAATATTAATGATATAAATTTAGGAATGAATTTTTGGCCGCTTGAGTAAAATTATGAAATTTATAACATTTAATTTAATAAGAATTTAAAGATGTCACATTCATGTTTTTAATAACTATATCATTTTAAATATAGGTGTTATAGAGTAGATAAATTCAAATATAAATATTATTATGAAATATGGAATATTTATTTTAATTAAATTTTTTATTTATATTTTTTAGGAAATAAATAACTATCTTAAAGAATTACACAATGCTAATATAATAATTATTTTTTTGATAGATATATCAAATAAATATTTTAAAAAATATAAAAAAAAATTATTTTGAGTTAAATAAAATTATAAAATAATTTTATATATTACCTTAAAATATTATGTATATAATATTTTTTTTCAATTTTATATTTATTTATTGATATTTTTTAAAATACAAGAAATGAATAATGCCAAAGTTGACTATATTGATATTTTCTCAAACTAATGTTTTATTATATTATTTAATAATACTAAAACATATATAAAAATAAAAAATAATTATAATTTGGTATAAAATGTTCTAAAAGATTCATTAATGGTCTATTTTTTATCAAATACTTAATGTTTAGAATGTTTTATTATTGGTAAAGTTATTACATTTGTTAAAATTAGAATATATTAATTAATGGTTAATCCAAATGATAGGGTTTACCAAAACTGTATAAATTTTCAAAAATATATTTTTTAATGTTACTTAAATATTATATCATATTATACTAGAATCCAATTCCTTTTTGAGGAATTTTTGTTGATATTGAAATTATTATAAATTAAAATTTTCAGAAATTCAAAAGTACCCCTCACATCAATTATAAGAATGAAGATCTAGCCTCACTTTTTATCAACCATTTAAGCATTTATGATTCATTATACTGTACAGATTTATATTCTAATATTCCCTGGTTATATTATAGAGGTACAGGTGTTCTCAAAAGACCAACTCTTGTGTCCCTAAGAGAAGATCTAGAGGGAGCTCACCGAAAGAGTGGTAATATCCTTTACTGATTATTTTATGATTATTTCTTCTTATAATAACTCTTAATTTATTTTTTCAATTATAAAATAATAAATATAGTATCTAACACATGATGATATGTTATTATGATAATGGAAGAACCATATTCCATGTTTTACCCCATCCTAAGAAACGTATCACACATGCGTATTTATGACTTTCCGTCTCCACAACGTGGTGTAGTATATTTTTATCACCACTTTATTTGGATGAGAATAATTATGGATATTAAATATATATATATATAATAATTATAAAATGATATTTATTATTGAACAAAATATATACCCACACATTCCTTACATTTTTACTATTATGTGAATGATTCCATTGCTCATGCGTACGTATGGCCTACTATCTCTAAGACACGATGCAATTCGTTTTAAATATTCACCATTCAAGAATGACTATATTAGTGAATTTAACGAATAAATATGCTATATATATAATATTAATATCATTATATATATTATGGTACTATATCATATGAACAATAATTGAGACTTAATAGACAAAACATGTATAAGAAAATGAAGTAGTTAACACCTGATAGAATAGTAGTAATGATATATTATTAAAAAATTGGTGATAATATGATCATATATGATATCATAAATATTAATATAATTATTAGATAAGTTAGTAACAATATTTAATCGATTATATTGGATTTTTTTGATATGTACAGAGGAAATCAAACCTAAGTCAAGGGTTAATTTTACAACCACATTATTTTATGGGATTGTTAATTTGTAAGTATTTACTCAGATACATTTATCAATCACGCCCCTATTTCATTAAATTATTTTCAGAATATTATTACTAATGTTATAAAATTTTTAAAATTAATTTTTTATCATGTAAGAGTTTTTACTAAATGGTATGAAATGAATCTTTTTTTAAATTATTAACGAGGTAATTTTAGACATTTTTGTTATAAATAAAATGATAATATTTTATTTTAACTTATACACCATGAAAATATTTTTAATACTTCATGAAGACATAATTTCATCAATATACCTTTACAATATTATGTGTTTATTTATAAATAAAATGTTATCTTTTAAAATTGTGCTATGTTTTAAGGAAGGAAAATATTTTCAAGTAGAAACTATATTTTTTACAAGAATTATTTTCAAGTTATATAACAAAATAATTTTTCATCTATAATTATATTCTTTTCATTTTTGTTTTATGTTAACAAAAGATTGTTATTTATTAAAAAAAATTATTTCCATGGGTTCTTTAATGAATAAAGGATTTATATGAAACAAATTTCATCCCATGAGATCTGATATAATGAATGATTTATGTTATTGTGGCACACTTATGTTTGGTTTTCATTATATGATGGGTGAGACCTATATATCCCACTAATGCATTAGGTGAAGATTTATATCGCTTGAGATTGACCAAATTATAGTGGATAATGATCATAGTACAGTAACACTAGGCTGGAATGAGGAGTTAGTATGGTTCAGTAAATGATATTATACACTATGATGGTCTTGTAAATGAGCCGTTAATAACATGAAAATTATTTCCTAAGATTATATTTATGCAAAAAAATTCATGTTTTATGTTATTCTCTCTAGTAATATATATAATTGTGAACTTCTAGAATTTTCCCCCTGAAATGATATCATGATCTTTGATATATAAACTTTAATTGTCAAATATTTTGTTTATGTTCATAGGTGTTATGAATATGATATGATTGACATCTCCCTTGTTTACTCTTATTGAGAATTTTAGATCACTATTTCTTATATTTATTCTCCCCTAGATATAATGAAGGTTAATAAGTAAGATGTGTCGAAAAAAGTGTTCTAATGGAGAAGGAATAAGAAGGAGAGGATGTAGATATTTTATGAACCAGGTTATTATGTTCTCTAGTTTCTAAATACACTTAACCCATACGATATTGGCATGGTTTTGTTTTTCTGTGTTTGAATATAATACTATTTATAAGTTATATCAGTGTATATAAATTGTGGGCTGTTATAGTTGGTATCAGAGCAATGATTTAGTTAACATTTTGAAACTAGGATGAGAAAACCACAGTAGGAACCCTATTAATAAGTCTAACTATAGGATAATGTTGTAATGTTTTGAGAATGATCTCAAATTACATAGGATAAAATATAAAGATTCTTTAATGGAAATTTTATAATTAATTTCCCCTGATTATATGGATTTTTCATTATGATTAGTGTTAATCACAATATGTTTCTTTGTTTTAGTCAACTTCGAAAACATGAAGTAGTATGTTAAGGATGAATACGATGTAAAATTTAATGATTTTACTTCAATGAAACTAAATGCGGTGGGAGTTGGAATGAAAAATATTATTTCTATTCTCATAAAACTATCTATTGCTTTGAATCATACAAGAAATAAAAAATATCAAAGGAGGGAACGACATTTTGTTGAGTCCATTAGGAGGCAGCATACACAATCTTTTAGTTGGACTTTTAATCCAATAATGGTTGAAAATGGATTAGTACCACTGAAATGATATTTTCTGTCACAACCCGACCCTACCCGGGCTCGAGTCGCAACTACCCTAAGCCCGCCTCCATAGGCCAGGGGCTGGCGACCAGCACCGAAGGCACAATTACTCGGAGAGGCCTTTTCCGATGTACCTGTACACACACACACACACAACACACTCAACGAAAAAGTGCAGAGTAAAAATAAAAACAAAGTAAATCAAAGGGAAACTGCTATATATAAACCACCAAAAGTGAATCGACCTCTAAAAGTACAAATCAAGTGCTGAGGTAAACTGAAAAAGAAAAGGGGAAAACATGCTCCGAACCAAAAAAGTGCCACAACCCAGCAACAGGTAAACAAAATAAAAACAGCTGGAAGGGTCCCCCACCTGGAACCCAACTGCGACCACCACACGCGGTCCAAGATCCCAATCTCCTAAGCTCCGCTGAAGTCATGACCAACCTGTCTGTCATCTCCTAGGGCTCACCAAGTGCGGGAAAAGCCCAAGCAGGGGTGAGTATTAAAATACTCAGTAGGATACCCCAAAGGCTCTAGGGAACAACAAAAGAGGTACCGAAGGGTGAGCAGTAGATCAAACAGGGAAAGTAGAAAGGTACAACTGAGAGTGCAGTAAAGAGTACAGTAAAGAGTCCAGCTCAACCCAACAAGAGGTAGAAAGTAGACTCGTCCAAACATAAGGAGCTAGAAACGGTGAGAAGATGAACCTACCATCAAGTATTCACTACCTATAGTAGGAGAGTAGACTCGTCCAACCACGAGAAGCTAGACACAGAAAGCACGTGGCATACCCCGCACGTCTTCGCCTCTCCTAGAAGGAGAGTAACCAAACCCAAGAAGTGGGTACTAAAACAAGGTATATACATATCCATATGTTCTGTCAAGAAGCCTGAAAAAGTTTGTAAGGGGATCTCCATCCCGTAGCTCTGCCCAAGAAAGTGAGTAGCCAACTGTCCCAGAAGTAAACTCCATCGATGCCGAGCCACCTGCACCTCTGCCCAAAACTTCAAGTCAAGCGCTAAATCACCGCACCTTGAAACTACCCGCTTTGGGCGGTACTGACTCACCCTCACGGTTTTAGGTCACATCACAAGGACGCGTCTTGGTGGGGAAGCGCTCCTCGTACTTGAGATTTCTGGGGGAACGCCAACCACAACTCGTCACAGCCCTGAAGTCGAGAGGTATCCTCAAAGTCGACAGGAGAACCCCTGCCCATCCCCGTTTGAGGGTCCCTGGAAGTCGACGGGTTCCCACTATAGGGAGACCTGGTAAGAGTCGACGGGTGGCAAACTGCCCAGTCCCATAACAGGGTAATCCACTAGTGGGTGACCCTGCTATAGTCGGCGATGGGACCACTACGCAGCCCAGCTGGAGGTAACCCGACATCAGGGACCATTGCCCGGCCCAGCTGGAGGTAAGAACGGCATCAGGGACCACTCCCCAGCCTCGCTAGAGGTATTCCCGGCATCGGGAACCACTGCCCAGCCCTGCTGGAGGTAAGACCGGCATCAGGGACCACTGCCCCGCCCCGCTGGAGGTAAACTCGGAACTACTCTGGCCATCCCTGCTGGATGGTATTTCTTGGTGAACACCATTATACTGGCCAACCCTCCTGGATGGTACAACTGGAAAGCCATGCCCAAAACAACCTCAGCCCCACTTGTAACAAACTCATCCCTACTGGAAAAAACCTCCTTGGTAGAGGATCGGTGCCCGCGTAAAGTGTTGGCCACACCGAATCCACTAGAACTCCACTAGGGAACACAATGAAATGGAAGAAACTCCCCAGGCCTCTCAAAACGATCACGCTCCAAGCTGTTGAGCCACTGTTGAAGTGGACTGAGACAACTCATCCCAGAAAGTGGTGAAAACACCAAAACTATACGAACACCCGTAGACGCAAACGGTGCTGTAGTTCGGTTGAAGGGGAACGGTATTGAAACCCCTCAAAGATGAAGAAACTGAGAAACCAAACCATCTCTGTCGGCCAAACGTGAACAGAACCCAAGGAAAACTCAACCCTGCTGGTCAACAGACGAGAACAGGACCAAGGGAAAACTCAACCCTGCTGGTCAACAAACAAGAACAAAGGGACCCTCTACGTCATGAGAGGTCAAAAGTACGTAAAGCAGAACATGGTACTCACATGGGGCCCACACAACGTGTGGCCCCATTTCAACCCCAACCGAAAGCACAAATGTTCTCAGGTACAATCAACCACATGTACCTCCAAGCGTTCCCGTATACTCCCAGAGTATACCACGTTCCAGCCCAAAGGCTATCGTGCGCATGACACCCAACGTCAAAGCGAAGGCGTGAACGTAACAACTCCACCTCAAAGGCCTAGTAATGACCAACCACATCTTATGAATCATTTAAATCACTCTCCCAAGAGTGCGCGATCACACGCCAAGGGTCCTCTACAAACATGCTAGGAGGAACCATCACCGGTGCACCTTCCATGCTTCCATATTTAAAAATATCGCATATGAGGCTCCGCTCGCCTGAACAGATTACACCGTTGTAATCCTCGCTGAAAAAATGTGAGATGGACTACTTACTCACATCAAACGGATATCTTACGGAGAAGTCACCAACACTACCTCACGCCCGAACGACATCCCGTGATCCTGAGCCTTGGCCCCAAAAACAGTTGGGTGCATCGCAACATTTCGATACCTTTGGGAAAACACGTCAAAAAGACTTCTCACTAGAGCGCAACGGATATCTAGAGAAGTAGATACATTTTGGCGCACCGCACAAGAGCAGTGCTTCATGGGATCCGCAACCCGGTCCTGAAACACAACGAATGGATCGCACCATTGTGATCCTCTCAAAAAAGTACATGAAATGGACTATTCACTTGTTCAAAGCGGTTGCCCGGTGATAGAGATTAAAAATCACTGTCAACGCCAAAATGACCTTCATGGGGCCCACACCATCGTGGTGAATTAGATCGGGAAAATTGAGCCATTTCAATGCCCTCAGAAAAACACCCAAAAACGACTGCTCGCACGCCCCGAACGGACGTCCGATGAAAATGTCGTGAAACGCTGCACGTAGCTCGAAAGACGGGTCGTGGGGCCCACGCCTCAACATTGTCTTCAATGACCGAAATGACACTGGAAAGATTCTCCTTGATTCCAGGGTCCCAACGCCACTGATGGCGCTCAAAACGGACGTCAGACGCGTCCGCGCCATCCAAAACAAGATCCCCAGAAAAACGACAATTCTCTTAAAGACACATCCCGCCTCCGCGGCCCCTCGTTTCAGGAATTAAAAATTCCGAAAACCATCTCAAAGAGTCCGCCTCGAAGTCTGGAGTACACTGCCTCAGACGGCATGAAAATCGGACACCCGTAATGAAAATTACTTGCGTCCGAATGGGGGGGGGGGACGGATCCCCTTGGGCTGGACCGACCTGGGTCGGCCGGTCCGCCCGACCCATGGCCGGCTCGCGGTTCGGCCGCGCGGGCTGGCCGTGGGCCCACGATCCACGGTCATTCCGATTGGTCTCATGGACGGTCATTCCTCCCACGTGGAGACCCGCATTTGGCGGGTCTCGGTCTGGCCGCGGGGTCACAAGCGTGACCAAGGCCATCGCTCCGCGCTGCGGAGCTCCTTCGCTTGGCACTCGCTCGCCGCCAGCGAGCCCCGGCCGACCCTGCCGGAAGCCCCAGCTCGCCGTCCGCCTAAATCTCGGCCAACCCCGCCGCCTTTCGCTGAAGCCAGCTGCACCGGCCTCCGCTACCGAGGGACCCCACCGCCACGACTGCCATCACGGAAACACCACACCACCGCCTGGCCTTGCTGGACCGCCAAAAAACCCCCAGAAACTCCTGAATTTCCCAAAACCTTTGTCGGACCACTGCAGGCAGCTCGGGACTAGGGATTAAAATCCGAAGGATGCGTCAAAAAGAGAATAAAAACTACTACGCGTTTAATGGATTCGTAATTAGATTCGACATCAATTCAATGCATACAAAGCAATTCAAAGAAATATGTATGGAATTGAAAAACGTAACAAAACCCTACCTCGTGGGCGTTTCTGGGAGCTTCGTTGCCGAACTGCTAGAGCTGTCGCAACGCACCACCTTGATTGAAGGAAGAGAAGGAGCATGAGGGGCTTCCTTGAGGGGGGTTTCACCAGGGTAGAACAAGGGAGGAAGGGGAAGGGGTTTGGTTTAAGTAGGAAAATAATTAATTAAAAAAATTAATTAATTAAAACTCCCAAAATAACCCGCATCTGAAACGCCCAACGGGGTGGAGGTTAAGCCTCCCCTATGGCAAACACCACCTCCCGAGCACAACGATGGTCTCGAAATTTGATTCCGACCATCCGTTTGGATGTTATTAACCTCAATGCTCGAGGCTGCCAAATTACAAAAACGCCCCTGGGGCCATTTTTCACAAACAGCCTGCGCCCGCAAAGATTACACCCTTAATAGGGTAAATGGCACTCTCCGAACTCAACAATGCCCTTTGTTTTTCAATCCTATCCACCATTTAAGAGATACTTGAGTTTCACCATTAAACAAATAAATAAATTAATTAATTTTATCCGTTTAACATTCCGAAAGCGAGCAAGGAGTCCAAACATCCCGCGCCGACATGTTTTATGTCGTTTCTAGGGTAAACACCCCATTACAGATCCATCTGTACACTCGGATCTCTGATTCAAAGCACCGTTTAGGAGTTATCCCATTTATTTGGCGTGCCCAGTGTGAACACATTGAAAATTTAATTCTTGCCACTCCGGGGCTCGGAATCACACTTCATCTGAAGGCGCTGCTTTGGAATATCATAAAAAATATTCCAAAGTCTTCACACCAAAAAACAGGTTCTTACATCAATCACTCCTTCAAACATTTCATCCCCGAAATGAAAAACCAGGGAAAAACTCAGGGTACTAAGCCCACACCTGGCTCTCCCGTACCCAGAAGAACTCTGGCACATTCCCGTGTCACCGCTCACAGACCAAAGGATTTGAGCTGTTTATATGAGGTCGGCCCTTGCTGATGATGTGCATGAGAGCAAGCACACATCTCCTCAGGTAAGCCACGCGGGATATGTCATGCACCCACACATGAACTTTGGGGTTCAGGAAAGGCGTTATGGGGCCTCTCTATCCCTTTGCACAGTGTCAAACAGCCCGATGGCTCTCGGGGGTAGCTCACCTCCCCGACCGAACCTCCACGTCGCACACCGCGACTGGATTCACCTTCCGCACCTGGAATAAGGTTCAGTGATTCCCTCCATCAGAATATCCATATGGTGAAACACCCTAGGATATCTGGTCACGCAAGGTTCCATAGTCGATGTCCCACGTCCAAGACTCTCTTACACGCTCGGGGAGCGAAGGAGTCAACACCATAGAATAGAGAAAAATGCATCATGCCTTTTAGCTTACCAACACAGTGTTACACCGACGCCCCGTACCACCCTAGTAACTACTCAAACAAGGAGTAGGGAGGGAATCATTTCACACACAGAGTCTAACAATTCTACTACAAAAAGTAGAGGAGCTATAAAGCGTACCTCTTGCCACCTCATGCTCTGTAGGGTCGTAGACATCCAAATCTCGCGGTTGTCCGCGATCCCAACTGTCAGCTTTCAGAGCCTGATGTGGAATGCTTAGTGGTGATGGGAAGACCTCGTAAGGTCGTCATCAACTTCCCGCTCCTCCTAGTCCTCTACTAGCACCACCTCTCTGAGCGCTACTATGATCATGGCGCTGCCTCCATAATGGTGGTGCGCATGCTGCTTGCTCGAAGCTCTCTGCATGCCTGGTCGGGCAGTCCCGTGCCAGGTGACCTCGCCCATCACAAGCATAGCACCGACTCTCTATGGGATGCACTGGTGCCCTCCGGCGCCACTGTGGTGTAAGACCATGCCCCTGAGTCCGGTTGTTAGAAAGCCACCTACGCCGAGGTTCTGCTTGCCGATGCCCACTAGTTGCAACAGACGTCTCGGCTCCAACGTGCATGCTACCACCACCAACTCCAGAACGTGACAAGAAGCTCTCTGTCACCAGCGCCTGATCTATCACCCCAACATATGTGGAAAAGAACAAGGGTACTATGACAACACGAATCTCTCAGTAGAGACCCTGCTCAAACTTCCGTGCTCAGATGTTGTCGTTATGGACCAAGTCTGGGTAAAAGCGTGCACGGTCTACGAAACTAGCCGCATACTCGGCCACCGTCATCCCTCCCTACTGAAATTAAAGGAGCTACTGACTCCAAACGGAGTTCATGAAGTAGGGGAAAACTCTTCACGAAACAACAATAGAAATTATCCCCACAAAAGCGACGACTAGTCATGAAACTGAGTTACCAGACTCCACCAACACCAAGCTGCTCCACGAAAAAGATTGGCTGCCAAAGCCACTCTCTGATCTGTCAGCATCTGCACAAGCCTGAAAAGGAAAACCACTATCTCTAGCCAAACCTCTACTGCCTGAGGGTCTGTCTCACCACT
The DNA here is from genome assembly GCA_963277665.1 of Viscum album. Classification (NCBI taxonomy): domain Eukaryota; kingdom Viridiplantae; phylum Streptophyta; class Magnoliopsida; order Santalales; family Viscaceae; genus Viscum; species Viscum album. The sequence goes on from OY728126.1 coordinate 460,868,491, forward strand.
AAACCTCTGCGGTCTCTGCCGCTGGAACTCTCGGAGCGCGCTCAAGCTCAGCCCGCACTGTTGAAGCTGTCTGCTACTCAATTAGTGGTGGTGCTGCTATTGGCCCACCCGGAGAAAGGGGATCGCATGATGGGTCCTGGACTATGGCCTGGTAGCTCACAGGGTCATCGTCACGAACCAAAGCTGGTATCCTAGCTGGCTGTCTTCACAAGGACATCCTGAATATCATCAAGGAGTGCCGCGGTCAGATGAGCATATATGTATATCACAACAACAACAATGATGGGGAGATGACTTAATAAGGACAGTCAAAGACTCAATCCTATGTGATTCCCACACCAATTTTCCCTATAATGAGTGTCTCAACATGCCAAGTCGACAAGCGGGTTATCAGGGTCCTGGTGAATGGATACGTCGACCATCGCACCATAACTGGACTCCCGGTCCTGAGAGCCGCTCTAGAGACACGTTAACACTGTTGCCCTAAATCCCAACCAATTCCTTTTTAGGGACATCCGAATAGCATCTCAAGGAACGAACCACCTCTGATACCACTTTGTCACGACATGGCCCTACTCGGGCTCGATCCACAACTACCCCATGCCCGCCTCCATAGGTCAGGGGCTGGCGACCAGAACCGAAGGCACAATAACTCGGGGAGGTCTTTTCCTAAGTACCTATACACACACACGTAGCACACTCAATGCAAAAGTGTAGAGTAAAAAAGAAAGACAAAGTAAATCAAAGGGAAACTGCTATATATAAACCACCAAAAGTTCATCGACCTCTAAAAGTACAAAGCAAGTGCAGAGGGAAACTGAAAAAGAAAAAGGTAAAACACCCGCCCAACTAGAAAAGTGCAATAACCTAGCAATAGGTAAACAAAAGAAAAATAGCTGGAAGGGTCCCCCACCTAGAACCCGACTCCGACCACCACACACGGTCCAAGCTCCCAAACTCCAAAGCTCCGCTAAAGTCAAGACCAACCTGTCCGTCGTCTGCAAGGGCACACAAAGTGTGGGAGAAGCCCAAGCAGGGGAGAGTATAAAAATACTTAGTAGGATACCCCAAAGGCTTGAGGGAGAAACAAATGAGGTACTGAAGGGTGAGCAGTAGATCGAACAAGGAAAGTAGAAAGGTACAACTGAGAGTGCATTAAAGAGTACAGTAAAGAGTCCAGCTGAACACAATAAGAGGAATGAAGTAGACTCGTCCAAACACAAGGTGCTGGAAATGGTGAGAAGATGAACTTCCCGTCGAGTCTTCGCTACCTATAGTAGGAGAGCAGACTCTTCAAACCATGAGAAGGTAGAAACGGAAGGAACGTGGCATACCCTGCGCGTCTTCGCCTCTCCTAGAAGAAGAGTAACCAAACCCAAGAAGTGGGTATTGGAACAAGGTATATACATATTCATATGCTCTGTCAAGAAGCCTGAACAAGTTTGTAAGGGGATCTCCATCCTATAGCTCAGCCCAAGAAAGTGAGTAGACAACAGTCCCAGAAGTAAACTCCATCGATGCCCAGCATCCCGCACGTCTGCCCCGAACTACAAGTCAAGGGATCAATCAATGCACCTTGACACTATCCGCTTAGGGTGGCACTGACTCGCCTGCATGGTTTTAGGTCACGTCACAAGGACGCATCTTGGTGGGGAAAGCACTCCTTGTACTTGAGAGTTCTGGGGGAATGTCAACCACAACTCGTCACTGCCCCACAATCGAGTGGTCTCCTCAAAGTCGTCAGGCGACCCCCTGCCCAACCCCGCTGAAGGGTCCCTGGAAGTCGACGGGTTCCCACTATAAGGAGACATGGTAAGAGTCGATGGGTGATTTACTGCCCAGTCCCGTAACAGGGTAATCCAATGGAAGGTGATCCAGCTAAAGTCGGCGATGAGACCACTGCCCAGCCCAGCTGGAGGTAACCCGGCATCATGGACCACTGCCCAGCCCAGCTGGAGGTAAGACCAGCATCGGGGACCACTGCCCAGCCCCGCTGGAGGTAAGATCGGCATCAGGGACCACTACCGTGCCCCACTGGAGGTAAGCCCGACATCAAGGACCACTGACCAGCCCCGTTGGAGGTAAACCCAGAACTGCTCTGGTCATCCCTGCTGGATGGGACTACTCGATGAACACCGATGTACTAGTAATCCCTGCTGGATGGTACAACTGGTGAGCCCTACTCTAAACAGCCTCAGCCCCACTGGTAACAACCTCATCGCTACTGGAAACAACCTCTTGGGTAGAGGATCGATGCCCACATAAACTGTTGGTCACACTAAATCCACAAGAACTCCATCAGGGAACACAAAGAAATGGGAAAAACTCCCTAGGACTCTCAAAGCGATCACACTCCAAGCCGCTGAGTCACTGTCAAAGCGGACTAAGACAACTCATCCTAGAAAGTGGGGAAAACTCCCACACTGTACGAACACCCGTAGTCGCAAATGGTGCCGCAGTTCGGTGGAAGGCGCATGGTACTGAAACCCATCATAGCTGAAGAAACAAAGGAACCAAACCATCTCTGTCGGCCAAACATGAACAGAACCAGGGGAAAACTCAACCCTCCTGGTCAACAGAAGAGAATAGGACTAGGGTAAAACTCAACCCTGCTGGTCAACAAAGGAGAACAAAGGGACCCTCTACGTCATGAGAGGTAAAAAGTACGTAAAGAAGAACATGGAACTCACATGGGTCCCACACGATGTGTGGCCCCAAGTCAACCCCAACCAAATCCACAAACTTTCTCAGGTACAATCAACCACATGTACCTCCATGTGTTCTCGTATAATCCCAGAGTATACAATGTTTCAGCCCAAAGGCTATCATGCACACGACACCCCACGTCAACGTGAAGGCGTGAACGTAACAACTCCACCTCAAAGGCCCAGGCACGACCAACCACATCTTATGAATAATTTACATCACTATCCCAAGAGTGCGCGATCACCCGCCAAGGATCCCCTACAAACATGGTAGGACGAACCATCACCGGAGCACCTTCCATCCTTCTATGTTTAATAAGATAGTGTATGAGGCTCTGCTCACCTGAACAGATTAAACCGTTGTAATCATCACAAAAAAACATGCGAGATGGACTACTTACTCGCCTCAAATGGATATCCGACGGAGAAGTCACCAACACCGCCTCACGCCCAAACGGTGTCTTGTGATCCCGAGACTCGGCCCCGAAAACAATCGGGTGCATCACACCATTGTGATCCCCTCGGAAAAACACGTCAAAAAGACTGATCACTTGAGCGCAACAGATATCCAGAGAAAAAGATGCATTCCGGCGCACCGCACATGATCAGCGCTTCGTGGGAACCTCAAACTGGTCCGGAATCACAACAAACGGATCACACTATTGTGATCCCCTCGAAAATGTACACAAAATTGACTATTCATTTTTCCAAAATGGTTGCCCGATGATGGAGATGGAAAATTACCTTCAACGCCCAAACGAACCTCATGGGGCCCGCACCATCGTGCCGAATTAGATCGGGCAGATTGTGCCATTACAATGCCCTCGGAAAACACCCAAAATCGACTGGTCGCACGCCCCAAATGGACGTCTGATGAAAAAGTCATGAAACGTTGCACGCAGATCGAAAGACGGGCAGTGGGGCCCATGCCTCAACATCAGCTTCAATGCTCAAAACCACACTAGAAAGCTTCACCCTGGCCCCAGGGTCCCAAAGCCACTTACGGTGCTCAAAACGAACGTCAGACGCGTCCGTTCCATCCAAAACAAGATCCCTGGAAAAACAAAAATTCGCTTAAAGACACGTCGCGCCTCCGTGGCCCCTAGTTTCGGGAATTAAAACTTCCTAAAACCATATCAAAGAGTCCGCCTCGATGTCTTGAGTACACTGCCGCAAACGGCATGCGAATCGAACACCCGTAATGAAAATTACGGGCGTCCGAAGGGGGGGGGGGTGGATCCCCTTGGGCTGGACCGGCCCAGGCTGGCCAGTCCGCCCGACCCGGGGCCGGCCCGCGGTTCGGCCGTGCGGGCCGGCCGTGGACCCACGATCCACTGTCTTTCCGACCGGCCTCATGACCGGTCGTTCCTCCGACGTGGAGACACGCCTTTGGCGGGACTCGGTCTGGCCGTGGGGTCGCAGGAGCGACCCCGACCTCCGCTCCGTGCTGCGGAGCGCCTCTGCCTGGTGCTCGCTCACCGTTTGCGAGCCCCGGCTGACACTACCTGAAGCCCCAGCTCGCCGTCTGCCTGAAGCCCGGCCAACCCTGCCTCCTTCCACTGAAGCCAGCTGCACCAGCCTCCGCTCTCGAGGGCCCCCATCGCCGTGACTGCCGTCCCGGAAACACCGCACTGCCGCTTGGCCTACGGGACTACCGGAAACCCCCCAGAAACTCTTGAACTTCCCGCAACCTTTGTCGGACCGCTGTGGGCAGCTCGGGACTCGGAATTCAAATCAGAAGGATTTGTCGGAAAGAGAATAAAAAATAATCTTCATTTAAGGGCATCTTTTGTAGATTTTACATCAATTCGACGCATACAAATCAATTCAAAGCGAGATGTATGGAATTGAAAAACATAACAAAACCCTACCTCGTGGGCGTTGCCCGGAGCTTCGCCACCGAACCGCTGAAGCCGCCGAAATGCACCACCTTGATTGGAGGAAGAGAAGGAGCATGAGGGGCTTCCTTGAGGGGTGTTTCTCCAGGGGAGAACAAGGGAGGAAGGGTAAGGGGTTTTGTTTAAGTAAGAAAATAATTAATTAAAAACATTAATTAATTTAAACCCCCAAAATAACCCACATCTGAAACGCCCTATGGGGTCGAGTTTAAGCCTCCCCTAGGGTAAACACTACATATCAAGCACAAAGGAGGTCTCGGAATTTGATTTAGAGCTTCCTTTTGGATGTTATTAACCTCAATGCTGGAGGTTTCCAAATTACGAAAACGCCCCGGGGGCCATTTTTTCACAAAAGGCCCACGCCCGCGAAGATTACACACCTCATTGGATAAATGGCACTCTCCGAACTCAATGGTGGCCTTGGTTTTCCAAACCGAGCCTCTATTTAAGAGATACATGAATTTTACCATTAAATGAATAAATAAATAAATTAATTTTATTCGTTTAACATTCCGAAAGCGAGGGAGGGGTCCAAACGTCCCACGCCGACATGTTTTATGACGTTCCTAGGGTAAAAACCCCATTACGGAGTCATCCATACACTCAGATCTCTGATTCGAAGCACTGTTTAGGTGTTATCCCATTTATTTTGCATGCCTAGTGTGAACGTACTGAAAAGTTAATTCCAGCCCCCCCCCCCCCCCCGGGGATCGGAATCGCATGCCTTCTGAAGGCCCTGCTCTGGAATATCATCTAGAATATTCCAAAGTCTTCACAGAAAAAATTGGGTTCTTACATTTTTGGTTCTCTAATGTTTACAGCATGAGAAATTCATCATGATATTCTATCATTTATAACGTAAAGGAGATCAATGGTTGAAGCTTATCATCAATATGAGGCAATAAGATAAAATTGAATCCATAAAATGTGATTAGTTCAAGAATTGATTTTCAAAATTTAATTTATTTTCATTCATTAAAAAAATATAGAGAAGGAGATTCCTGATATTAAAAAAAGATGATGAATCTATTGGTACCTTTAAAGAACATTTTATAAGAAATTAAACGTGTTCTTCTATAATTATCATTCAATTTGGGAGTAAAAATGATCAATTAAATAGTGAAAAGAAGATGAATTTTCATTTTTGATCAATGTGGGGAAAAACATGGAGGAAACTATATTAGGGGGACAACTAAATATTTTATTTGTTCGAAAGAAGTTCATCTAGAAATTTACTTCTAATGTGATCGGAGAAAAATATCTAATGAAGTGAATAGAGAAAAGGATACAATGAATGAACCTCCATCACTTCAATGCTACAAGTGAAAGAAAAATTGGAATTATGCTAACCAATCCCTAAATCTGAGGGTTATTGATGGGGATTGATTACAAAAAACTCTTAATAAAAAATATAAATAAAATCTCATGTGATCACTATTGGTGATGTGTAGTATGATAACGAAGTGGTTAATGGTACACTTACCATCCACTATAAAATATAAGTATTTTAGATGGTTCTCGATCCACCCACTCTTTTTTTATAATGAATTATATAAAGGAATCACCATATTACCTAATTGATTAGATGTTGAGTTTTCTGGAAAAAATTACAATGGAACAATGATCACATCCTCAGTTTATAATTCTTCTTTTTTTTTATGTTTGTTTGATATTGTATCTTGAAAATCTACTAATCATCCCTGTAGCCAAATTCGATGAGATTATTGGAATGGATTATCATTTAATAAATAGGAATAATATCAATTTACAAGAAAGGGATGTCCCATTTTATATTATGAATGAATCTATGATCATCTATTGATTCAAGGATGAATATTACATTCCAATGGAAATTAAATCAATCTTGTGAGTCAAAATTCCCATAAATAAAGTTCATTTATCTTAGATGGATGGTAATAAAATCCCCATTAAGGATACACCTATTTCATGAGAGTTTATTGATGTATTTTTGTATGAATTTTCATGTCTTCCCCAAAATAAAGAAGTGGAGTATTCAATAAAACACATACTAAGTGTTATGCCTATTTAAAAGACTTCTTATAGAATGACACAAATTGAGTTGATGGAATTAATGAGGGTCCTCCAAGAAAATTTTGATTAGGGATCCATACACCCTAGTGTGACACCTTATGGTGAAAATGTTCTATTTATTAAGAAGAAATTATGATCAATGAAACTTTGAATTGATTATTGTGAGTTTAATAAGTTCAATTTCAAGAAATATATCATATTCCCCATATTTATGACTTATTTGACTAACTACAAAGATTCCAAAACATTTCGATGATCGATCTTCAATAAGGATATCATCATTTAAGGGTTAAAAAGGTTGATATACAAATGATAACATTATTTACGATGTATGGACACTATGAGTTTCTAGTGATGACTTTTGAACATACTAATTCCCCTATTATCTTCATGGATTTAATGAATTGATTCTTTAGAGACTATTTTATATATTTTTAGGTAGTATTTATAGATGATTGTTTTTTATATTCAATGAGAAAGGAAGAACATGAAGAGCACCTGAGGATTATACTAACCACCCAAAGAAAGGAGCATATTTAAGAAAAGTTTTCCATTTGTGAATTTTGGCTTTAGAAAGTATCAATTTTTGGGTCACATAATATTAAAAGAGGGTATAATTTTGGATCCATAAAAGTCATAATTTATTAAAAGTTAGCCTCAACAAATAATGGTTTCTGAGATATGAAGCTTTATTTTTTTGGATAGATATTATTGATGTTTTGTCAAATATTTCTCACAGTTGTATAATCCAGTCACTATGTTGACTTGTAAATGATTTATGTTAATATATACAGAAGAATGTGTATTTAATATCAAGGAGATAAATTAATGGTTAGTTAGTGAACATGTGATCACAATAAATTATAATAGAAATATTTTTATAATCTATATTGATGCATCAAAGAAGTTCTATTGATGTATTATCATGAAAAATGTTTTGGTGATAGCTTATTTCCCATGAAAATTTGAAATCAATGGTTAAATTTACCCAACTGATGTTTTCGAGTTATCTACAGAAATATTTTCGTTAAATATAAAAAGGAATTATATTTATAGAGGAAGGTGTGACATATATTTTGATCATAATTTTTTAATGTATATATTCAGTAAAGGGAGATGAATATCTTCCAAAGGTGATGGTTGGACTTGATTAAGGATTATGACTACTCAACATATTTCCACGTTTGGAAAGAGATCATGGTGGCACATTGGTTCAGTAGAATAGACCATGATAACATATATGTGATGAGAATCATAAAAGATCCAATATTTATAGATTTTAAAATCATTGATATGGAAATAATAGAGTAATGGGATACATACAATATTTCTCAAATTAATGTTTAACAATCTATAAAAGTGATGATTAAGGGGGTATTGATGGAAGATGTGGAACTAAAAAATAAAGTGAGAAATATTCTTGAGATCAACCTTGATTGTGATGGAAGAATATGGTTAAGGAAACATTTTTTTATTCATCTCATACCATATTTAAATCACTTGAGGCTGGATGATGTACATAGTTAATCATTTTCTATTAATCCTAGAATCACAATGATGTATAGGGACCTGAATGAGTATTTCTGGTGGGATCGAATGAAGAAGTATATTGAAATATATGTTTCTTAGTGATTGGTTTCTCCGAAAGATAAGGCAGAGAGATAAAATCCTAAGATGATGTTATATCCATTACCCATACCAGAATTGAAATGTGAAAACATCACCATGGATTTTATCATTAGACTTATTAAAACATATAAAGGTCATAATTCTATATGGGTTATAGTTGATCGCCTTTTGATGTCTTCACACTTCATTGCTATTAGATAAGACTTATCTATTGAGTAGCTTCGCAGAATATAATTGAGAATTAATGAAATCTAAGGGACACTATTAGTAAAAAATGAAAGTTATAATAGAGCCATAATATTTTAAGGAATAAATATGAATCAATAATTTATTAAATTTATATAATGGTCTAACTCAATATAAATATATTGGTATGTGCTTAGAAAATAAACCCAAAATATTGAGTAAAATCAGATTATTCTTAAAAAATAAGTTTATATTTTTTATGAGTAAATAATAATTTTTATATATTCAATAAAATGGATTTGACAAAATGAATTTTATTTTTTAATTCAGTGTGTCCATATTATCTTAAAATTATTTATTTTAATAAAGAATAATGGAAATATTAATGGAACACTATATTTTCATTTAATGCATTTACAAGAAAAAATTATTTTTTTCGATTAGTTTCAAATTCTAAATAGTTAAAATTTATTTAAAATTTCATTTTTATGGTTTTTGAAAACCATTTTATGCTCAAATTTATAATAAAAACATTTTATTTTCTAAAAAGAATTTTTTTTGAAAAAAATTTTTTCATGGCATTTTACCTATTTTATTTAAAATTAAATTCTGAAATATATGTGTTTTAAATTTAAAAAAATGGATTCAAAAAATGTATTATGAAGGAACAAATTTATTAAATAAGTATACTTTAATTTTTTATAATATGAATAGTAACCTTAGAAAATTTTGTTTCCACCATTGGGGGTAAAAAACGTACTTTATGATAAAAATAAAATTATAAAGACTATAAAATGACCCTAACACATGAAAAAAAATTATTGGATGAATTTAGTTCAACCTGTAATACATAATGATTTAAATTAAGATGTTAAATGTGTATTTGTCTCTGAAAATGTCTTATATAATATTTAAATTAATGAAAGTCACAAAATGTAACTTTCATTTACTTTAAAATATATTATGTTTCCTCATAGAAAAAATGTATGTTACGAAATAATTTAAATGTATATTATTAACTAAATAATTATTTTTTCATGATATATATTTATTTTTGATGTTTTGGGAAAGTTGGGTGAAATTAAGATTATATAATATTTTATTTAAAAATAATATAACGATGTCTCATTCAAGTTTTTTTAACAATATCATTTTTAATATAGGGTTATTAAGTATAAAATATAATGTATAAATATTATTCAAAAATATAGATTATTTATTTTCATAACGTTAATTTTTTTTAATTTTTTTAAATAAATATGTATATTGAATAACTAAACAACACTGATTTGGTAATTATTTTATTAATATTAATATCAAATAAATGTTATTAAAATATTAAAATAAATTAAATTTGAGATAATTAATCTGATAAAATATTATTATAGAATAAATTGACCTATTATAAATATAATAAAATATTTTTTTTTTCAAGGTTAACATATTATCTTGATATGCATAAAAATCCATTAAATGAATTGTGTCAGAATTGACACTGTTGATATTTTATCAAAATAATGTTTTATTATATTATTAAAAATTCATAAAACAACAATTAAAATACTAAATAATTATAATATGATCTATAATTTTCTAAATTATTTATTTATGGCATAATTTAGGTCATATAATTAAAATTTAAAATTTTTAGTATTGAAAAATAATTTACATTAGTTAAAATTAAAATATGTTAACTAAGGCTTAATAAAAATGATAAGGGATTAAATAGTAACGAAATTTATAAAAAATATATAGGTTGATGATATTACAATATTATCTCATCTTAGATTTGAATCCTGGTCCTTTTTTCATATTTGGATATCTATTTAAATAATTATAAATTAATATTTTCAGAAATTCTAGAAGTGCCCCTCAAATCAATTATAAAAGGGCACATCTTATATCACTTCTTCAAAACTATTTGATATATGAATCTCAAATTTTTTTTATCAATTTATCTTTTAAAATTCCATATTTACATTCTATGGGTGCTGATATTCTCAAAATAAAAAATCTAGGGTCCCTAAGAGGAGATCGAGAGGGAGCTCTCCCCAAAAGAGGTAATCCCCTTTACTGAATCTTTTAAGATTATTTCCACTTTTACATCCTATTGATGTTCTATTTATATTATAATGTTCTAAATATATTATAAACTATATTATAATATGTTATTCAGATTATGGAAGAACCATATTACACCTTTTTTCCATCCTAAAAACAGTGAAAGTACCATGCAAGTATACATATGACTTACCTTCTCCATACCATTGTGTAATAAGTTTTTCAAAACCAATTTATTTGTATCCTTATAATTAAAGAAATAATATTTATATATATAATGATTATTAAAAGATATTTATTCAGGAAAAAAATACCATACACCACCTTAACTTTTTACTATTAAGGGAATGATAACATCCCTCATGCGTACGTATGACCTACCATCTCCACGACACGATGCAATTCATTTTACACATTTGCCATTCAGGAATTAATATATAAATGTATTTAATGAATAAATATGATACATATATTATAAGGACCCGACCTTAAAACATTACATAATCTTGAATTAAATGAATAATTCAAATTGAGGATTTTTTCAGGTTTTGAGTTTTAGAGAATTAGGACATAACTATTATATCTCAAAAGATAAAAAAGTAGACACTTATACAAAGTTTCCATTTTTTTCACAAAATAATAACTCTTGAAAAAAAGTGTCATGTCTATTTCTATGTCTAAGATATCATGACGTTTCCTTGATCCCATCCTTGACCCTATTCCACATTATGTACTGTGAAAAATATTTCCAAAATTTGGGATGAGAATAAAAATCTCACTAAGGGATACACAAAGAAGGAAAACTGTTAGTTTTTCAAAACAAAAAGTAATCCATGAATACTTTAACATAAGTAATACTTTTCACCTTTAGGAAGTAGTAAATACACTTCACTGAATAAAAGATAATTACTTACACTTTTTTAACCAAAAGATTACCATAAAACCTATATAAAGAACACATAACATATAAAGGTAACTTGGAATGTAAACAAACATAAATGGAATAACCATACAATCGAATTCAACACATACCACTAAATGGAATATCCATACGGCTGACTTCCATACCCAATTCGTTGGAGGTTATAATGTAACCACCCATCCTGGTATTCACGACACAACCCTTCATTTGGTTTATCACATAACCACCCGTCAAATGTCCAAGTACCATTATAAAATCATAACACATAAAACAATTTTAACGGAAAGAAAACATTTCCACATTTCAATCACAATATATAACATAAATATATTAAAATAACAAATTCATTATCAAAACAATTTTCAGTACCAAAATAAATAAAAGTGTATATGATATTTATTTACTTTTAAAAACATTACGGCTTGTTGAGGAAGCCAAAGATCATATACTACTCGCGGCAGCGGAAAAGGTCATTTTCACTGCTTACATAAAAAAAACATTCCGTTTTGTCATTTAGTAAAAATATTCATAGAAAAATATTCCCTTTGAAAAGTCAAGGGTGTTTATAAAGAATATAAAAGAGAGTTGTGTATTAAAACAAAATATGCCTCAATGAATGGAGATTGAGATGAAGTCCCTTACCTCATGTCCAACTTGACTCGATCGTTCTTTAATCTCATGATTAATAAACTAAAGTGAATTTATACATTATTAAGAAAATTTTTGAAGTTTATTATTCCTTTTATATTAATTATTGCCATGTTATAAATATTATGGAATCATTTAAGTTAATAATGTTTGCTTTGTCGATATTTGGTACTTGAGTCAAAAATGGACTTCTTATAATTACATGTTGTTCAGGTGTTCAGATGTTCATTATATCCAGAATGATATTCATGATTTGGATATCATATATATCATATATATCCATCATATACATGTATTTATAATATTATATAAAATTTAGATGTAACAAATGAAATGCATCGTTCATGAAGACGGTAAGCCGTACATACGCATGAACACTACTTCCATTTCTATTTCATATTTAATGGAATTAAAACCTAATTATAAATATTAGTATTATAATTCTAGTATTGTATCATATATAATATCATTAAATATATCATTTAATCTTACCACATATGGTATGAACGAGTCATATCACTTTGAGAGGCGGTAGTCCACACTTCCTCTAATGAGATTATCACGTTTACCAATCATAATAACCATAAAGGCATGCTATAAATGGAAATACAGAAGCATAAATAAAACATAAACATAATATATATCATATATAAATATAGTGCCATCATAATTTCCACCATGAGAGGCGGTAGGAGATAATCGAACAATCATCGTTTCATGAGGCGTTAGTTTTCCATCCACGGAAACATTATGTTCTTCATCCATTAAATGGAGGTGTGAGTAAGTTTAGCTCGAATCCTTCTCATAACAACATATTAGTATATTGAGGATACTGTTGTTGTTACAAACGAAATTAATAAAAAGAGTTTAGGGGTTTTAGAAGTAAAATAAAAGAAAAAAATTCAATAGAAACTATTGCAATTAATTTGGGTAACTCCCTTTGGTTTGAACCAAAGCACTTCTTGAAGTGCCTTCTGCCTAAGGTAAGGCTTCTATGAGGATGAGAGGGATTTAGAGAGCTTAATTTTGGAAGATTTTGGACGATCCAAAAGTCTTGAGAGGTGTGAGGAATTGGTTTTCAATGGTCTCCTTTTATAAGGGGGAGGAGGGGCTCTTTAGGAATGTGTGAAAACATTATTTTATTATATAAGGATATTCGGTTTCTAATGGTCCAAAAATCATTATAGGCAAATATAATATGACTCATGGTTGAAATAAAATCATCAAATGGGAATTGGATAGGTTTTGGATAATATTTTAATCATTATAATCTTATTTATTTAAATGATTTATTAATGATGTAAATACTGCATCATTAATCTGTCATAAATAATTTAATTTATTTGATGTCTAAAAATCATAAAAAAACCATGATGTATGCAATCGTTTCATCTTCCCAATGAATATTTATAGTATAAAAGATAATTTATATAACCCCTTGTAAAAATTAATTTACTAAAAGATATTTGCTTTTCTCATTTTTCCATTACTTTAAGTTAATTAATCTAAATTGTCATTATCACTCTCAAGTGGCTCAATGAGGTCCCAAAATCGACCCAAAGATGCCCATGGTCATTAATTGCTCAACCAATATGGTTTTGAAAACTGTTAAGGTAATTTTGAATTATTATAATACTTTATTTACGTTAAATTACCCTATTCACCTTTAACCACAGTAAATAAAAGTCAAAAGTTACTATTCACCAAAAAGTATTTTCTTCTTATTGAACCACATTTTACTTTTGATAACAACCATGTTTGTCAGATTTTCAAAATTCAATTCCTTGAAGAGGTAAAATTTCATTTAAATGAAAAAGTCAGTTTTTTAACTACTACTAAGTGGTTTCACTATTCATCAAAAATTGAAGTTTTTCAGAAAAATACCAAAAATTATGCCTATGAATTACTTAACATACTGAATTTTAAATTGATGTTTAATTTTCCAAATTAAAAATATATAAGTGGAGTTAATTAATTTTAAAATTAATTCCCCTTGTTAAAACAAATAGCGCGTTTTTAAGAAACAATAACTATCAAAAGATTGATACTTGTCTTTGTCCAATTTGAAAGTGAAATTAATTCCAATGACCAAAATTAGATTAAATGGTAAAAATATATTTTAATTTCACTTTAAAACCAATTAAAATTATAATCTAACCATATAAATAAATTATATTAAAAGGCACATTTGAATTAAAATACAATATTTTTTACTATTCATTAAAAATGAACTTTATCGAAAAAATTCCAAAAATTTAACCAAATTAAATTTTGACATCCCCATTATAAGGAAGAATTTAATTTGGTCAAATATAATGTATTAATGTGACCAAAATTATATTTAATGAGGGTTAGGCATTGAAAGGAGATAAATCAACATTTTAATGTAAATAATGCTTAAAACTAGATTCATTCACATTTTAATCCTCTAAAGTTTATTGGATAAATGTAAATACATTTAACAAACATGTGTAATAATATTGTATATATTTTTTTTCATTATCTCCAATACAATGTCTAGGAGTTAACTACCATTTAAAATAATAATATCATATTATTACTGTACAACGTAAGATTTCAAAGAAACTCGTTGTTGCATATCAGGTACTCTATCGAACATAGAAACCCATTTAAAGTTAAATTTATATTTAATTCAAAAATATTAATAGATATGAAATGTGTCTTATTATTTATTTATTTGGGATGTTACATACTTCCCCCCTTTTGGAAATTGGGTCCTAGAAATTTTTATTCACTTATCAAAATAAGTGGGGGTATTTATCCCTCATAGCATTTTCAGATTTCCACATTGCCTATTAAACCGTATGGTTTTTCCAAAAAACCTTTACCTGGTGAATTACCTTATTCCACAACAGTTTCTCTCTATGGTCAAAAATCTGAACAGGTTGTTCTTCATAAGAGAGATTCTCTTCCAATTGAACTTCCTCTAGGCTCAAAACATGAGATGCATCTGGAATATATTTTCTCAACATAGAAAAATAAAAAACATTATGTACCTGGGACAAACATGGAGGTAAAGCAACTCAATATTCCAATGATCCAAATTTCTCCAGAATTTCTTAAGGTCCAATAAACATCGGACTCAACATTTCCTTCTTACCAAAACGCATCACACATTTCCATGTAGAAACATTGAGAAATACATGATCACCTAACACAATAGAAAGATCCTTCCTCCGGTTATCTGCTTAACTTTTTTGTCTACTATGAGCTGTTCTCATGTGCTTCTAAATCAACAGATCTTTCTCTGGCATCTCTTTTACCAATTCTGGTCCCATCAACTTCCATTCACATACTTTATCCCAAAAAGCTGGAGTTCGACAATGCATTCAATATAATTCCTCAAATAGAGCCATCTATATACTGGAATGAAAACTGTTATTATATGAAAATTCAACCAAATAAAAATGTTGGTCCCAAATTACCAAATAATCTAGTGAAAAAGCACGTAGAATATCCTCCAAGGTCGGAATTTTTCATTCTGACTGCCCATCTGTTTGAGGATGAAAAGCTATACTAAAATTTAATTTAGTACCCAATTATTTCTAAAGGCATTTCCAAAAGATAGAAGTAAACCTGAGATCACGATAAGATACAATGTAGAGGGGAACTCCATGCAACCGGACTATCTCTTTAACATATAACCGAGAAAGTTGATCTAGAGACAAAGTATCTTGAATAGGAAGGAAATGAGCAGATTTAGTCAATTGATCAATATTAACCTAGATGGCATTGTTACCTCAAGATATCATGGGTAATCCCACAACAAAGTCCATTGATATATTTTCCCATTTCCACTCTGGCACTGGTAGAGGCTAAAGAATCCCTTTTGGTGACTGCTGCTCTACTTTAACCTGCTGACAAGTCATACACTTCATAGGAAAATCAGTAATATCTCTTTTTATTCCATCCCACCTATAATACTTCGGATGATATCTGTATATCTTAGTAATACAAGGATGAATTGAAAAAGGGGAACTATGAGCTTCACATAACAACTCATTCTTTAACTGTGAATCACAAGGAACACATAATATCTTTCAAAATCTCAAAACACAATCATTATCAATGTTAAAATAAGGTAACCTACCCTTCTCAACAAACAATACATTTTTCTACAACTCGCTGTCTTCTTTCTGTGCTTACTTTATTTTGTCTGATAGAGATGATTTCACTAACACCTGAAACAAATCATAAGAATTTTTTGCACCAAAAACTTCCATGCCAAAGTTCATCAAATCAAAAATTAATGGATCTCATTTCGAACGTAACATGTTTAATGAACTTTTACTTTTTCGACTCAATGCATCAACCACATTATTTTCTTTTCCCAGATGGTAATGGATCGTGCAATCATAATACTTGATTAATTCCAACCATCTCCTCTGTCTCATGTTCAATTATTTTTGAGTTAATATATACTTCAAATTTTGTGATCGATATATATTTAACACTTCACTCCATACAAATGATGCCTCCAAATTTTTAAAGTAAAAAGAACAGCAGCTAATTCCAAATCATGTGTAGGGTAATTCAACTCATGGGGTTTCAACTGACGTGAAGCATAAGAAATTACCTGATCATTCTGCATTAGGAGAAAACCCATTCCTTTCATCAAACCAACACTATAGATAATAAACTCACCATTTATGGATGGTAGTGCCAAAACTAGAGCATTCACCAATCTTTTTTTCCATTCCTAAAAACAAGCATCACAAAATTTTGTCCAAATAAAATTAACACAATTTCAAGTTAACATAGTCATTGTACTAGATAACTGGGAAAAATTTTCAACAAACCTCTGATAATAACCTGATACCACATCATTTGATGGCCCAACATCCACTGAAGTAGTTGCGAAGGATTTAACCACCCCTTTCTGCTTGTAGTCTGACTGCTTTCTCTCAGTTGAGTTCTTCGCTGGACACTCATTTTCTTAATGATCCATTTTCTTACACTTAAAACATCTTACTGATGGATTTTCATTTCCTACTTGTTCATCTTCCTTACAATTACGAGAAATATGACTAGACATACCACACCAGAATCACTTTCCAGACTTTGATAAACATTCTCCAGGATGCTTTTTACCACACTTCTCACAAGTTGGATATTTAATTTTATTACCTACAGGCTTCATTGATGAATTATTTCCCTTTTCCTGCCAACTGGACCTCTTATTCTATTGTTTTTCAAAGAAAACTTATTCATCAGAAAACTCCATTTCCACCTTCTCCGCACGTCGAACAAGTTTTTCATAACTTTTGAACTCACGAGAGGCAAACACACTTCGATATCGTGGCTTCAGTACTAAGTAAAATCTATTTATCTTACTATCAAGATCTTGGATGAAATTTGGTGCATACCTTGCCAGTCGATTGAACTTTGCTTCATATGCAGCCACTGAGTCATCCTCCTTCCTTAATTCTAGGAATTATTTTTCCATCCTAAGATGAACCACCTTAGGAAAATATTTTTCAAGAAACATACCTTTGAACTCATCCTAATCAAAGAGCATCAATATTCTCACTATCCCTGATATTTTTCACTAATGACCACCACTGATAAGCTTATCCTTCAAAACGGTAAACTACAAGACTAACCTTTTGATGTTATGAACACCCCATAACATTAAAAATCATCTCCAGTGCATTAATCCACCCTTCATATACCACATTTTCAGATGATCCTATGAATGATAGGGGATGTTGCCTCATGAAATGCTCTACTACTGACATGTTCTTATGTGGTTGATCTAGCTGATCTCTTGCATGGATACCACCACCATTTATAGCCTGAGACAACTGGACCATCATTGTAACAAACTGTTTAGTTCCGATTCCGACCATCTCAGGTTGCTGATTTGGAAGGTTGTCTTCCTCTTGATGTTGTCCCAACATAGCTACCATGTTTCCTCTGTGGAAAACGATTCTGAACACAGAAATATCTTAGGTGAAAAAACATAGTAATCTGTAAATGCTATATGACTTAAATATTATCATAAATTACTTTATAAACATTTATTTAACAATTCCCTAACTCCTAACGTTCTTTAAACTGACCTCTGATACCAAATATAAGGACTGAGCGTTAAAAAATTACATAATATTGAATTGAATGAATAATTTACATAGAGGATCTTTTCAGGTTATTATTTTTAGAGAAATTGGACATAACTATTACATCTCAAAAGATTACCAAGTAGAAAATTCTACACAGTTTACATTTTTTTCAAAAAATAATAACTCTTGAAAAAAAGAGTCATGTATAGTTCCATGTTTAAGAGAGCATTAATTTTCCTTGATCTCATCCTTGACACTATTCCAAATTTTGTATGGTGAAAAACATTTCAAAAACTTGGGATGAGCATAAAAAGCTCAGTAACAGATACACAAAGAATGAAAACTGTTAGTTTTTCAAAACAACAAGTAAACCCTGAATACTTTAACATAAGTAATACTTTTCATCTTTATGAAGTAGTAAATACTATTCATGGAATAAAAGATTATTACTTACCGTTTTGTAAACAAAATATTACCATAAAACCCATATAAAGAACACATAACGCATAAAGGTAACTTGGGACATAAACATACATAAATGGAAAAACCATACGGTCGACTTCCACACATATCACTAAATAGAATAGCCATACGACCGACTTCCATACCCAATGCAATGGAGGTTATAACGTAACCACCTGTCCTGGTATTCATGACACCACCCATCATTTGGTTTATCATGTAACCACCAGGGAAATGTCCAAGTACCAATATAATATCATACCACATAAAACAATTATAAAGGAAAGAAAAAATTTCCTCATTTCAATCACAATATATCACTTAAATATATTGACATAAGAAATCCATTATCAAAACCATTTTCAATACCAATGTATATAGAATATTATATGGTATTTATTTACTTTTAAAAACATTACGACATGTTGAGGAAGCCAAATATCCAATAATACTCATGGTGGTGGAAAAGGTCGTTGTCACTGCTAATGTTAAAAGAAACATTCCTTTTTGTCATGTAGTAAAACACTTCATAGATAAATATTCACATTGAAATGTCCTGGGTTTTTATACAGCATATAAAAGAAAGCCGTGTATTGAAACAAAATATGCCTCAATGAAATGAGATTGAGACGAAGTCCCTTACCTCATGTCCAACTTGACTCGATCGTTCTTTAATCTCTTGAATAATAAACTAAAGTTAATTTATACTTTCTTAAGAACCTTTTTCAAGTTTTTTATTCCTTTTATATCACTTATTACCATGTTATAAATATTATGTAATCATTTATTTTAATAATGTTCATTTTGTCGATATTTGATACTTCAGTCAAAAATGGACTACTTATAATTACATGTTGTTCATGTGGTCAATGGTTCATTATACCCAGAATGATATTCATGATTTTAATATCATATATATCATATATATCCAGAATATACATCTATTTATAATAGTACATAACATTTAGAGGTATGAAATGAAATTCGACGTTCATGGAGATGGTAAGCCGTACGTACGCATGAACGCTAGTTCCATTTCTATTTCATATTTAATGGAATTAAAACATAATAATACAAAGTAGTATTATTATTATAGTATTGTATCATATATAATATCATTAAATCTATTCTTTATACGTACCACATATGGTATGAACGTGTCATATCACTTTGAGGGGGCGGTAGTATGCACTTCCTCTAATGAGATTATCGCTTTTACCCATAATGGAAACCATAAAGGCATGATATAAATGGAAATACAGAATCATAAAAAAAACATAAACATAATATATATCATTTATAGATATAGTGCCATCATAATGTCCACCATGAGAGGCAGTAGGAGATAAAAAAACAATCATCGTTTCGTGAGGCATTAGTTTACCATCCACAGAAACATTATGTTCTTCATCCTTTATATGGAGGTGTGTGTAAGTGTTTCTAAAATCCTTCTCATAACAACATCCTATTATATTGAGGATATTGGTGTTTTTAGAAAAGAATGTAATAAAAAGATTTTAGGGGTTGGAGAAGAAAAATAAAAGAAAACAATTTAAGAGAAACTGTTACCTTTAATTTGGGTAACTCCCTTTGGTTTGAACAAAAGGACTTCTTGATGTTCCTTCTGCCTAAGTTATGGCTTCTATGAGGAGGAGAGGGATGTAAGGAGATTAATTGGGCAGATTTGGGATGAGCCAAAATGTAACGACCCAAAGTTTTTCAATGAAAATTTCCCTTCTTATATTTATATCATAAAATTACATGAAAACACAAAATAAAGAACTACTTAGTGATAAGTGACCTTTAAACATCATGTTTTCACCCCTATATTTGGAATTTTGAAAATCCGACATACACGTTTGTGTGTAAGATGATTTTTGGAGTTTAATGAAACAAAAACAATTTTTAGTGAATAGTAACGTACCCTTAAGAATATTAACATACCCTTATGAATAGTAATATGATCCTTATGAATAGTAAATCATTAAACATAAGAGTAACATGACCTATGAAGAATAAAATAAAATTTAGACACCTTTAAAAGTGACAATTTTACCAAAGTAAACATTTTGGTATTTTGTAAGTCACAAATAATTAATTATAATTAATTAATTTAAAAGAATATTTATTTCCCTAAAATGTATTCATCAATTATTTAATCAATGTATTATAGTTTTTACATAATTTTATAAGACCCTATGTAATTTTTGAAAGCACTATAAATCAGTTTGAATCTTAAAAAATGTTTTTTTAAGTAAATTATGAATTTAATTAAATATTTAATTAATAATATTTAGAAACTTATTTTTGAAAAATGGTCTTCATTTTTGGATTCTACACATCGAAAAATGGTTGGGGTAAATGTTTTGGATTTTTCTGAGATAATAGAATTTTTGGTGAATAGTAAAATACATTAATTTACCGAATAAATACATTAAATTAAAACCCACTATTCCTAACACCACAAGTGATGTAAGCACACAAATATTGGAATCACATGCCTTTTTTACTATTCTTGGTCGTTCAAGACTCACTATTTCTTGTCCTAGGGGAAATTAATAAACTAATAAAATTTATATTAAGGAAACCCCTCTCCCCTCCACTATAAAAGCCACCCTTCACTCCCTCTTTTCCTCACACCTCTCAAGCTGAAATACTTCTCTAAAATCTTCCCAAAAACCTTCCATAGCCCCTCCCCCACGTCCAAAATCTTTTGTTCTCATGAAAAGACCAATCCTAGCTTCTTTAATGAGGATCTCAAGAGGAAGATTTAAGAGGTAATTTCCTTCCCTCTTCTCCTTTAATTCCCTTTCAAGTTCAAGTTCCTTACTTGATCTATCCCCACCTATATTCATCCAAATTGTTTTTTAACTCCATTATTATACATATACTATAATTTTATCATTCTAATGAGATATTATATCACCCCATACCCTTTCAATCTTCCTTTTATTTTATTAAAAAGAACATTGTTCATGAGGTGTTAATTTATCACCTTCAAAAACGATGTGCTCTCTTCTTCCATTTATACCTTCTGATCTGGTCATTAAACCATTTTTATGGTGGAAACAGAATACTTTATATGTATTATGTTCTATTTTATGTTCTGGAAATAACCTATGGCCATATTACTAAGTGAAAAGTTAAAACAAGATTGTTGTGATCCAAAAACCACTCAAATTAACCCAAATAATAATCATTTAATTCTTATCTAACGATTCACCCACATGGATCTAATATAATTTATTATAAAATAATTAAATCTACTGTAATATCACTTATAACATTTAATATCATTTCTGGATGTTTACCCATGATCTACCCGAACATCAATTTAAGAATACAAGTGAATCACCCAAGAAAACGCACAAAAACGAACATCCCCGAACAAAGTTTTAAAACTCTATAAGTCATCCAAAGGAACATAATATGACATAATGAAACAAGAATAAACCCTATTAATGTACACATGATTATGAATTTCTAATTAATGAATATAATTTCATTATACAGGATATTAAATAGAAAGAGGCATTCAGGTACAAGGTAAGGGGACATTCTCGAACCCAACTTTCATCCTTCTGGTTCTCACTCTTTCACTCCATTTTTGATATGGTTACGCCTCAAATATCATTTTTTTATCATTGAATTTGCTTTTATGGGATATACATATCTGTCACTGATTTTTTATGTCCAAAAATTTTTTTCCAAAAGAACTATTCTTTTAAGAACAACCCTTTTACTTCTCACTCAAAGTGGACGGTTCTTGTAACATGTGTGTTATTCCCTCTTTCTTTTGGGAACCCAAAGCTTATGAATGTGTTATTATGAGATGAAACCCATTCCTTTTCATGGGTTCATTATTTTGATTTATGTTATATTTTCATTGTGTCATGCATGATAGATGATAATATTATGATGTGACGGGTGTGCCCAGAATTATATAGCGCAATATGAATGTTTAAATGTGACGGATGCACCCAGAAGTATACAATGCTCCAATGCATTGGGTAAAGTGATGAATCTCATGAGTAAATGTGAAATTATGTGTGAACAAGATGCTATCTTGGTTCACATGTATGTGTGGTAGTTAACCACTAAGACATGATGTTTCATTTTTATGCATTCCCACATTTCAAGTCTTTTATTTATGCTCCTATCATGTTCATGATCTTATGCCTATGTTATGATTATGCTCACCCCATGCTATGTTGTTCATATCTATCCTCTTACTGGACTTCTAGCTCACCCCTTTTGATTTATATCCTGAGGTGGCTACATGTACTAAGGATAGGACAAGTGACACTAAGAAGCTAGTGGATAAGAAATTAAATAAATGTTTATAGTTGATGTTTTATTTGTTATGTGTGGTCCTAGTTTTCCCAAGACACTACAACTTTGAATCCTCTAAGTGTAATATTAATATGTTGTTTATGTTTGAAATGATGTAATAGTATTGTAAAAAAGGCCGGGATGCTATAATTGGTATCAGAGTCAAGGTTTAGTTAATTTGGGAATTGGGATTAGTGAACTCTATAGAAAACCTCTAGTATGAGATTAAGTAAAAATATGCACACAAGATTATTTACATAGGGATCCCATATTTTATGTTTTGGGTATAATTGTTTAAATGAATAAGTTATTCATGACTTGTTTACTTTTGTTTTGTTCTAACCTTTTCTATTTTAGAAAATTTTGGGAACTAGAAGAAATCATGCCAACAACTCATGCGAGGGTCAATGCAACGATTGCCCGAACAACATCCCCAATAATATGGGTGGTGGAGTTCAAAACTTCATGGTAATGCTTACCCAATTATCTCAGGGTTTGAACAATAACCATTATAATGGGAAATGTCCTCCATCACTAAATAAGGAGCAACTAGCTATCGAATGTTTTATAAAGCAATGACCACCAATGTTTTTTGGATCTTCTGATCAACTAGTTGCGGAACAGTGGGTCAAATCCATGGAGAAGATCTTTTCTGTGCTTTACTGTTCTGAGATGGAGAAGGTGACTCTAGCCGTTTATCGTCTAGATGGAGAAGCTGATCAATAGTGGTCTTTGATTAAGAACTCCATGACAAGGGAGGAAATTGAAGAGATGGAATGGGAAGAATTTAAGATAATGTTTCTCAATAAGTACTTCCTACGAACTCTTTGCACGAAGATGGAGAGAGAATTCATTGAGCTTAAGCAAAAAAGAAGGAGAATCTGTCACAACCTATGAAGCAAATTTCACAAGGCTCGCAAGGTATGATTCAGTTTTTGTTATCAACAATGGCAGCGAAATTGATAGATTCTTTAGTGGATTAAAACGACATCTTTGAAAGGCTCTTGAAATTCAAGACATTGGGAGTTATGAAGAAGTTGTTCGGTGTGCTCTCAAAGTGGAGATGGAGTTTGGAGAATGGACTCATGGCTATGGTGATAAGAAAAGAAAGATGCAGTTTCAAGATGGTGGATCTAATGATAAAGGTTGGAAGAAAGATCAACAACCCACATTCCAAACATGTGGGAAGTTACATAATGGGAACTGCCTCAAAGGGGTGGGGAAATGCTTCAAGTGTGGGAAAGAAGGAAACCATGCTCAAGAGTGTCGAAAAGACAGGAAAAGGAAGGATAATATAGCTGAAGAAAGGAGAGAACCACTTGTGGTTCAATGCTACAAATATAGTGAGCTAGGGAACTATGAAAACCAGTGCACTAAACCTCGAGCTCTAGAGGGTAATCAGCATCAGCAGCCACCAAACCCAGAGGAACAAGGGGAGGCTTATGCCATCACTACTGTGGCGGTAGATCATGATAATGAAGTCGTACAAGGTACACTTCCTATTCACTCAATAATGGAAAAAGTCTTATTTGATTCTGGTTCTACGCATTCCTTTATATCTTGAAAGTTTTCTAGAACTATAGAATCGATTCCCCAAAACCTTGATGTATAGATATCTGTAAAAACACCAAGTGGTGCAATCATTTCAACCCAAGTATTGGACTCTTATCATGTTAGCGTATGTGGGAAGATTCTATTGGAAAATCTCGTAATACTTCCCTTGGTGGAATTCGACACTATAATGGGAATGGATTGGCTCTCGTTATATAGAGTACATATCAACTATCTGGAAAAGGAAATATCAATTCATCT
Organism: Viscum album; assembly: GCA_963277665.1. NCBI lineage: Eukaryota > Viridiplantae > Streptophyta > Magnoliopsida > Santalales > Viscaceae > Viscum > Viscum album. Next base: position 460,893,281 of record OY728126.1, read on the forward strand.
TCTGAACCATCCCATGATCCTATACAAATGTAAGGAATATCCTGAATCTCCTTTGAAAAATCCTTCAATGTTGTGGGTGTTGATTCCCTATGAAGAAGCATACCTCACCCAATTAGTTGAGTCGAAGGAAATTTCCAACCATGAGGAAATGCCCATCGTGAGGGAATATAGTGAGGTATTTCCCGAAGAGTTACCCGGAATTCCCCCGGATTTTGAGGTAGAGTTCTCCATTGAACTCATACCCAGAGCTAATCCTATCTCAAAGTGCCCCTATAGGATGATACTTATCAAACTGGAGGAGTTAAAGAAGTAGCTACAACAGCATCTGGACAAAGGGTTCATATGCCCTAGTGCATCGCCTTGGGGTGCGCCAGTGCTCTTTGTGAAGAAGAATGATGGAACAATGTGGATGTGTATTGATTATAGGGAACTCAACAAGATTACCATAAAGAACAAGTATCCTCTCCCAAGGATTGATGACATGTTCGATCAGTTAAGAGGAGGTCAATACATCTCAAAGGTGGATCTTCATTCTGGAAATCATCAAGTAAAGTTGAAGAAGGAAGATATTCATAACATTGCCTTCTGTACAATGTATGAGCACTATGAGTTTTTGGTGATGCCCTTTGGACTTACTAATGCCCCTGAAATCTTCTTTGATTTGATGAATAGAGTCTTTAGACATTACCTCGACAAATTTTTGGTAGTTTTTATCGATGAAATTCTCATCTACTCTAAGATCATGGAGGAACATGAAGAACATCTAAGACTTTTGTTGGAATCATTAAGAAAGGAGAAGTTGTACACCAAGTATAGCAAGTGTGACTTTTGGATGAATCAGGTCACGTTCTTGGGACATATGATCACAAGTGAGGGAATTTCTGTGGATCTTTCAAAGACAAAGCCAATTGAGGAATGGCCCATGCCCTCTAGTGTCACAGAAATCCGTATTTTTCTTGGATTAGCTTGGTACTACCGACGTTTTGTGAGAAAATTCTCATGATTGTCAAGCCTGCAAACTAAGTTAACAAGGAATGGGGTAAAGTATGTCTGGATGGAAGAATGTGAGGGAATCTTCAAGGAGCTAAATGGAAGGCTACTCACTGCACCTTTACTCACACTACAAAAAATTAGAGAAAGATTTATGATATACAGTGATGCTTCAGATAAAGTATTGGGTTTTGTACACATGAGAAATGATAATGTGATAGCTTGTGCCTCATGACAGTTGAAGATCCATGAGCAGAACTACCCGATGCATGATCTAGAGCTGGAAGCCGTGATTTTTGACTTAAAAATCTGGCGGCATAACGGTTATGGAAAGAAGTGTGACAAATACAATGACCACAAGAGCATAAAGTATATATTCACACAAAAGGAGCTCAACATGCATCAAAGGAGGTGGTAAGAGATAATCAAGGATTACTATTGATCTATTCAATATCATCCTGGAAAGGCGAACAAGGTAGCTGATGATCTAAGCAGGAAAGAACCTGCTACTCTATCCATGTTGTAGATTGAGAAAGACCCAACCTCTTTGGATATGCAAATAATGGATTTGGAAATCATCAGGGCAGGGGATACATCCTACCATGCCCAAATGATTGTGCAACCATCCATCCAAGAGAAGATTAAAGAAGAAAAAAGGGATGATGTGGAGATACAAAAGAGGGTGAATGCAGAAAAGGAAGGGAAGCTGTAATAGTTCCATATCGATGATGATGGTGTGATTTAGTTTGGAACGTGGCTTTGTGTGCGTTCATCACTAGGGATAAAGAAGGAGCTATTTGATAATTCACATAGCTAAACTTTCTCTATCCAACTTGGGAGTACCAAGATGTACCGTGATCTCCGAGAACACTTCTGGTGGGATAACATGAAGAAAGAGATTGAAGAATATATATCAAGGTGCTTAGTACGTCAACAAGTTAAAGCTAAGCGGAAAAAGTCCAAAGGTATGATGCATCCATTGCCTATACCCATGTGGAAATGGGAAAATGTTACAATGGAATTTTTCATGGGTCTCTCGAAGATGAAAAAGGGAAATAATTCAATATGGGTTGTGGTTGACCGACTCACCAGGACTGCCCATTTTATCACTATTCAGGAATATCTCTGACTTGATCAACTTGCAAAGATATATGTGAATGAAGTGATGAGATTTCACGGTGTTCCACTCTTGATTGTCTCTGACCGTGATCCATGGTTCACATCTAAATTTTGGAGGAGCCTTCAACATGATTTGAGTACTGAATTAAATTTCAGCAAGGCCTATCACCCCCAAATTGATGGCCAGTCTGAAAGGACTATTCAGATGCTTGAAGATATGCTAAGAGCCTGGTATCTAGAATTAAATGGTGGATGGGATCAGCATCTCCCATTGGTTGAGTTCTCATACAATAATATCTTCCACTCGAGTATTCAGATGGCTCCGTATGAAGCTCTTTAAGGGAAGCGATGTAGAACTCCAACCTGTTGGGATGAAGTTGGATAAAGAAAGCAACTTGGACCTGATCTTGTTCAGGAGATGACAGAGAAGGTTCATGTCATCTAGAAACACATCAAAGCTGCTCAAAGTCAATAAAAGATCTATGCTGACAACCGTCGAAGGGACTTCGAGTTCGGCGTTGGAGATAAATTCTTCCTTTGAATATCTCCATTGAAGAGAGTCATGCGATTCAGGAAGAAAGGGAAGATAATCCCAAGGTACATTGGCCCCTTTGAGATCCTTGACCGCATAGGAGCCGTGGACTATCATCTAGAACTTCCACCGAATATGGATTAGGTTCATGATGTGTTTCATGTATCACTACTGAGAAAGTACATACCAGACCCCTCACATGTACTAAACTCAGATGTGGTGCAGCTGGAAGATGCTCTCTCCTATTAGGAGTAGCCAGTAAAGATTCTGGACCAAAGTGATAAGGTTCTATGCAACAAGACAACCCATCTTTTCAAGGTGTTGTGGAGGAACCATAACTTTTAGGAAGTAACTTGGGAACCAGAAGAGGCAATGAAGGAGAAGTGCCCTCACCTTTTTGTGTAAAGTGAAATTTCGGTGGCGAAATTTATTAAGGAGGGGGGGGGGGAAGAATGTAACGACCAAAAGTTTTTCAATGAAAATTTTCCTTCTTATATTTATATCATAAAATTACATGAAAACAAAAAATAATGAACTACTAAGTGATAATTTACCTTTAAACATAAGTTTTTCACCCCTATGTTTGGAATTTTGAAAATCTGACATACACGGTTGTGTTCAAGATGATTATTGGAGTCTAATGAAACAAAAATAATTTTTGGTGAATTGTAACATACCCTTAATAGTAGTAATATACCCTTATGAATAGTAATATGACCCTTATGAATATTAAATCATCCAACATAAGAGTAACATGACCTATGAATAATAAAATAAAATTTAGACACCTTAGAAAGTGACAATTTGACCTAGGTAAACGTTTTGGTATTTTGTAAGTCATAAATAAATAATTATAATTAATTAATTAATTTAAAAAAATATTTATTTCCCTAATATTTATTCATCAATTATTGAATCATTGTCTTCTAGTTTTTAGATAATTTAATAAGACCCTACACAGTTTTTGAAAGCACTATAAATCAGATTTAATCTAAAAAACTGTTTTAATGTAAATTATGATTTTAATTAAATATTAAATTAATAATATTTAGAAAATTAATTTTGAAAAATGGACTTCATTTTTGAATTCTACACGTCGAAAAATGGTTGTGGTAAATTTTTTGTATTTTTATGAGATACTTGAATTTTTGGTGAATAGTAAAATACATTAATTTACTGAATAAATAAATTATAATTAAAACCCACCATTCCTGACACCACAAGTGGTGTAAGCACCCAAATAACGGAATCAAATGCCTTTTTTACTATTCTTGGTCGTTCAAGTCTCACTATTCCTTTTCCTAGGTGAAATTAATAAACTAATGAATTTTATATTAAGGAAACCCCTCTCCCCTCCACTATAAAATCCACCCTTCACTCCCTCTTTTCCTCACACCTCTCAAGCTCCAATCCTTCTCTAAAATCTGACCAAACACATTTCCTAGCCCCTCCCCCACATTAAAAATCTTCTGGTATCATCAAAAGACCAATCCTAGCTTCCTTAAAGAGGATCTCAAGAGAAGGATTTAAGAGGTAATTTCCTTCCCTCTTCTCCTTTAATTTCCTTTCAAGTTCAAGTTTCTTTCTTGATGTCTCTCCACCTATATTCATCCAAATTGTTTTTTAAATTCATTATTATACATATAATGTTATTTTATGATTATAATGGGATATTATATCACCCCACACCCTTTCCCTCTTCCTCTTATTTTATTAAAGAGAACGTTGTTCAGGAGGTGTTAATTTATCACCTTCAAAAACAACATGCTCTCTTCTTCCATATCTAAATTCAGATCGTGTCATGAAACCATTTTTGTGGTTGAAAAAGAATATTTATTATGTATTATGTTCTATTTTATGTTCTGGAAATAAACCTATGGCTATATTATTAAGTGAATAGTTAAAACAAGATTGTTGTGATCTAAAAACCGCTCAAATTAACCCAAATAATCATCATTTAATTCTTATATAATGATTCACCTACATGGATCTAAAATAATTCATTATAAAATCATTAAATATCCTGTAATATTACTAATAACATGTAATATAATTTCTGGATGTTTACTCATGATCTACCCGAACATCAATTTAAGAATACAAGTGAATCACCCAAGAAAACACACAAAAACGAACATCACCGAACAATGTTTTTAAAATCTATAAGTCATCCAAAAGAACATAATATGACATAATGAAACCAGAATGAACCCTTTTAATGTACACATGGTTATTTATTTCTAATTAATGAATATAATTTCATTATACCAGTCATTAAATAGAAGGAGGTATTCGGGTACAAGGTAAGGGGAAATTCTCGAACCCAACCTTCATCCTTTGGGTTCTCCATCTTTCACTCCATTTTAGATACGGTTACTCCTCAATGATAATATGTTCATAATTGCCTTTAATTTTATGGGACATACATGTTTTTCACTGGTTTTTATGTCCAACAATTTTTTTTTTCAAAAGAACACTTCTTTTAAGAACACACCTTTTACTTCTCACTCAAAGTGGACGGTTCTTGTAACATGTGTGTTATTTCCTCTTTCTTTTGGGAACCCAAAGCTTATGAATTTGTTATTATGAGATGAAACCCATTCTTTTTCATGGGTTCATTATGTTGATTTATGTTATATGTTCATTGTGGCATGCATGATAGATGATATTGTTATGATGTGATGGGTGCGCCTGGAATTATATAGCGCAATATAAATGTTTAAATGTGACGGGTGTGCCCGGAATTATACAGCACTCCAATGCATTGGGTAAAGTGATGAATCTCATGAGTAAATGTGAAATTATTTGTGAAAAATATTCTATCTTGGTTCTAATGTATGTGTGGTAGTTAACCACTAAGACATGATGTTTCATTTTTATGCATTGCCATATTTCATGTCTTTTATTTAGGCTCCTCTCATGTTCATGATCTTTTGCCTATGTTATGATTATTCTCACCCCATGATATGTTGTTCTTATCTATCCTATTATTGGGCTTCTAGATCACCAATTTTGATGTATATCCTCAGGTGGCTATAAGTACTAAGGAGAGGAAAGTGCCACTAAAAAGCTAGTGATGAAGAAATTAAATAAATGTTTATGGTTGATGTTGTATTTGTTATGTGTGGTCCTAGTTTTCTCAAGACACTAAACCTTTGGATCCTCTAAGTGTAATATTATTATGTTGTTTATCTTTTAAATGATGTAATAGTATTGTAAAAAATTCCGGGATTCTATACACAATGATTGAGAGTTGTGAGGAATTGGTTAGCAATGGTCTCCTTTTATAAGGGGGAGGAGGGGCTCTTTAGGAAAGTGTGAAAACATTATTTTTTATAAAATGATATTCAGTTTCTAATGGTCCAGAAATAATTGTAGTCGAAGATATGATGACTCATGGTCGAAATAAAATCACCCAATAAAAATTGGATAGGTTTTGGATAATATTTTAATCATTATATTCTTATTAATTTAAAGGATTTATTAATGATGTAAATACCGCATCGTTATTGTGTCATAAATAATTTTATTTATTTGATGTCTAAAAATTATAAAACAAATACCATGATTTATTAAATCATTTTATATTTCTAATGAATCTTTATAGTTGAAAAGATAATTTATATAACCCCTTGTAAAAATTAATTTACTAAATGATATTTGCAATTGTCATTTTTGCCTTTACATTAAGTTAATTAATATAAATTTTTATTATCACTCTCAAGTGGCTCAATGGGGTCCCACAATTTACCCAAATATGACCATGGTCGTTAATAACTCAACCAATATGGTTTGGACAAGTGTTAGGGTAATTTTGAATTATTATAATACTCTTTTTACCTTGAATTACCCTATTCAGTTTTAACCGTAGTAAATAAAAGTCAAAAGTTACTATTCATCAAAAATTATTTTCATCTTATTGAACCACATTTTACTTCTTGATAACAACAATGTATGTTGGATTTTCGAAATTCAATTCCGAGAAATAGTAAAATTTCATTTTAATGAAGAAGTTAGTTTTTTAACTACTACTAAGTGGTTTCACTATTGATAAAAAATTATAGTTTTTTAGAAAAATAACAAAAATTAAGAAAAATAATTATTTGATATTCCGAATTCAAAATTGATGTATATTTTCCAAAATTACAAATATATAAGTGACATTAATTAATTTTAAAATTAATTCCCATTGTTAAAACAAATAGCGTGTTTTTAAGAAATAATAACTATCAAAATATTGATACTTATTTTTGTCCAATTTCAAAGTGAAATTATTTCCAATGACCCTCATTGGATTAAATGGTAAAAATATATTTTAATTTTACTTTAAAACCAATTAAAAAGATAATCTAACCATATAAATAAATTTGATTAAAAAGCACTTTTGAATTAAAATACAATATTTTTCACTATTCATTAAAAATGAACTTTATCGAAAAAATTCCAAAAATTTACGCAAGGTAAATTTTGATGTCTCCATTCTAAAGAAGAATTTTATTTGGTCAAATATAATATATTAAAGTGACCCTAACTATATTTAAAGATGGTTCTCCATTAAAAGGTGATAAATCGGCCTTTTAATGTAAATTATGATTAAAATTAGACTCATTCACATTTTTAGCCTCTAACTTTTATTGGATAAATGTAAATAAATTTAACAAACATGTATAATCATATTGTAGTTAGTTTTGTTCATTACCTCCAATACAACTGCTAGGAGTTATCTACCATTTAAAATAATAATATTATATTATTAGTGTGTAAAGTAATATTTCAAAGAAACACATTGTTGCATATCGGGTACACTATCGAACATAGCAATGCCTTTAAAGTAAAATTAATATTTAATTCACAAATATTAATAAATATGAAATATGTATTATTCTTTATTTATCTGGGATGTTACATATATTACCATATTATCATTATAAAAATGTTGAAACTATATTATAGGAATAGGAATTGAGAATTGTGAAACAGAATATGCAAGCAATATTGAAGCAGTTAACAAATGAATGGAGAGTAATAATGAAATATTAATAAAAAATGGGACATAATATGAACATATATGATATCATAAACATGCACATAGTTCTGTAATAAGTTAAAAAATTTATTTAATCCATTATACATTTTCTTCTGATACATATGAAAGACATCATAAATTAGGTAGGGGTTAATTCCATAATCTCATTATTTTTTTGGGATATATTATACGTAAGTATATACTAGGGAACATTTATCATCCATGACCATGTTTCTTTAATTCACTTCTATAATTTTATTACTATTCATCTTCAATTATTTAATTTTTTTTCTTTTTATGATGTTTTACTAAATGATACGTGAGGAATTTTTTTCATATACCAAATGAGGTACTTTGTGAATTTTCATGAAAAAATACGAGGATACTATTTAATTTTAATTTATACACCATAAACATATTTTATAATTTTTAGGATGACTTAATTCATTATTATTTCATTACAATCTTAGAGGTTCGGTTTAATGGAAAATTATGTCTTTTAATATTATATGAGTTTTTATGGATAGTTTTTTTATCTTGAAAAAAGGACATTTTCCTTAAGAATTATTTTCCAGTGATCTCTCAAAATCATTTTCCATCAATGATAACATTCTTTAAATTGTTATATTATGTTTAGGATGGAATTTTATTAATGAAACCCATTTTTTCTATCAGTTATGTGATTATAGTATGATGTTTATGAAACCCATTTCATTCAATTGGTTTAGATATTATAATTGATTTATGTTCTTGTTGCACACATATGTATGGTTTTCATTATGTGATGGGTGGGACCTATATCCCCCTCTAATACATTGGATAATGATTTATATCTAATTATATAGATAGTAATGGAATGATAAATGATCTCCGTTTAATAACATAGGGCTGGAAGGAGGAGTGAACTAGTTTAGTAATGGATATTGTCTGCTATTATGGTATTGGAAATGAGCCTTGATTAATATGGAAATGATTTTATAGGATTATGTTTATGCCAAAAATTCCATGTTTTATGTTATGATTTATAAGGAAATATTCATGGATGAACTTTTATGATATATCCCAAGACATTATATCATAATATTGTATATGTATGAATTAATTTTTAAATGTTACATTTATATTATTGTGTCTTAGGATTATGATATGATCAATATCCCATTTATTTACCCTTATAGAGAACCTAATCTCACCCTTTCTTATGTATATTTTCCATAGGATATAAAGTAGTGTATTATGTAAGATGTATCATAAATGGTTAATAAATAAACTAATAGACAATAGATTATGTATGTGTTTTATGAACCATTTTTATGCTTCTTGGATTCTAAAGACAGTAAACCTATATGTTCCTTGTGTGGTTTTGTTATGTTGTGTAATGAATATTATTCTATTTATAAATAATATATAGGTATAAAAATGTATGTTCTATTATATCTTCACATTTTTTATATTCCAAACATCGTTTGAGTTTTGATTTTCTGAGAATTAAGAAAATAATTACATAACAAAGTGGGCATTTCCAAACAGTTACCATTTTCCCCATTAAAATAGGGCTTGAATTTTACACCCTTGTATTATTTTAGATACTTTTTATTCATTTAGGAAAAGGAAAAAATAATACTATTTGGTTTTCATATAGTCTTTACTTATCCTTAGATCACCTGATTTTTTTTAAAATATGGGATGAGCACAATAATCCTAGTAAGGGATATAAAAACAAATGAAACCCATTAGTCTATAAAAAAATAAGAAAACAGAAGAAAATGAACACTATTTTCCAAATAAAACACTCCAAAAAAATTAAATAATATTATATAATGAAATAAACCATTTTTTAATTAAAAATATTATCATCCAATATTCATAATAGAAAAACTATGATGGAATCTCAACGCACGTGGGAACTCATTATACAATTTATTTAAAAAAAAGCCTTACCCCTTTAAAATTTCATACACTTTACATAGCTTAAGAAATAAAATTATTTTAATAAAACCACTTGTATTAAAAATAATATATGTATATTATATAATTATATTAATAACCCATGTTCATTTTTGTTGAATCATTTTAGAATATCCACCTCATTGTTCATTCCTTATGAGTAACCAACCCGGTTATCTCCTTCATTTTTAACATTTTCATTTTAAATCATTCTCCAATGAATTGGAGTGCTATATTGGGATCAACTATAATAATATATAATTACCAAGTACTATACCATGAAAAAAACTAAATCTTTCAATTTTTCAACATTAAACCATTGAAAACATATTGTAAACCATAAGAAAAACACATTTCGTTTTCTCATAATAATAAAGTGAAATATCTTTTTTATTTGAAAATTCAATGAATGAAAAAAATTCATTGGAATATGGGAATAATATATATATTTAAAAACTATCATTTTTAATAGGAATATCGATAATGAATGATGTATACGATGATAGAAAAATGTAGCTAAGATCTATGCCTTAAAAAAAATCTTGTTACTATTTTTTAAAAAGTAAAAAATATCCCATATACAATTATTTGAGAAGATGAAAATTTAAATTTTTTTAAAATAAAATCAAATATATAAAACATTGACCCTTTAAGACAATAAATCCTCAATAATTACATTCATGAATCTTTTGTACAAAAATTTTCATGGAAGAAAAATATTTGGAATGATAACTTTAAAACATGGGTTTTAAAATAATGTCCCTCACCTTAAGTCCCATCCAACATTGTACATTCTAAAAATAAAAAAATAAATAATTTTAATTAATTAATTAATTAATTAATTTAATTTTTCATGTTCATTCAATTATAATTATCCCATTTATTTTTTATTTATTAGAATTTATTTATTTACTAAAATGATCAAGTTTAGGTGCGGCATTTTGTTGTCATTCAGTTTATAATGTCAAAACACATTTGGGTGTTGACCATGGTCAATGGGTATAAGGTTATATTAAATAAATACTTTTTAGAATGATAGAATTAATATATTTATACATTAAATAAAATTTTAAAACCAAGCATGTAAGGAGGTCATGAAAAATGATCACCTCATTTCATAGAGATGGTAGTCCATACATATGCATGAAAAACATTTTTTTACTAGGTGGAAATAAATACTTTTTAATAATATTCATGTTTATAAATCATAAATATGTCATAAATTTCAAATTTATTCCTTATATTCATCCATATTACTATCCTTGTAAGGATGAAATGAAAAAATAACCACGTAACTTTGGGGAGTAAGTAATCTAAAATTTTGAACATGCAAAGATTTCATTTCCCATAGGATGGAAACTGAGATAATAAAGTGTTGTGGAATAATAATAATATAATTTTTATATGTAATGAACTAATTTTATATATCATTAGGGATAAATAATATTTTAATGAGTTAGCATAAGAAATATACATAGAAAACTCAGTTTAAAATTATACATCATCTTTGGAAAACATTTATTGGATCACACATTAACATTTCATGGGATTGACTTTTGGTGAAACAAAAACCATTACACCATGGTCAATGATTTTGGGATGGTATTTGGGTTGTTATTTTTTGAGATAAATTACATAAATTATATAAATTAGTGAGTAGAAGGGATTCCCTTTTATAACATAAGGGTGAGGCACATTAGTAAAGACTTCAATGTTTCAAATATATTATATGCATTTCTCAATAAAATGTAGAAAAATATTAAATTATTAAACTTTTATAGGAGGATGTGTCATGTAAAACTAATCCAATAAAATTTAAAAATGTTTGTATAATATATTAAATCTTATCTCTTAGTTTTAACCCACTCGTTAACTCTTTTATCCTTTACCATGGTGATAATGATAAACAAGGGTTCTATTGATAATGACTAAAAATGTACTTAAAATACTTATAAAACTAAAAAAAATATAAATATAAATATTAAATCCATTTTAACATATTCAATTTCTAAAATTTCAAAATAATAATAATAATAATAATATGAAAAATTCATTAAAATCAATTTTAGAACAACACCCTTTGTAAGTATAAAAAATGACATTATACCAAACTCAAATATAAAGATGACTAATACATAATTTATTGGATTTTTTAGTCAAAGGTGAATAAATTCAATTTAAAACTAATACAAATTATAATTAGTATTTTTAAATACTTAAAAATAATTGACCTTTTTAATATAAAAATATCTATTTTCCCAATCCTCTTTAATTATTATGTTTTCAAAAAAACTTTTGATAATTAACCCTATGAAAAATTTGATATGATGAAACCAAAAATAATTTTCTTTTAAAAAAAACAAATTATAAAATTTATGATTTTCTATTTTAATTAAAATAATAAAATATATAGAAATGAAATATAGTTAAATTGAACTATTTCTTTTTCAGTTGAAACATTTTATAGTCGTTTATAAAATATAATGAATATGGATCCATAGATATGAATTGTTATATATCATTATATTGATTTATTTATAAGATTACCCAGGATCTAGCATTATTCCACCATTTATGAAATTGCATCCTCAGAATTTTATTCATTACAAAAGTTTTTAATATATTGTTTTTCTATACAGCTGTTTCTGATTCCGATATTACTTCATCAATAATGTGTTTCTTCTGTAACACCTTAACCTAGGGAATCACATTATTTCAATTTATCATATCTATAATATCTAGAATATAACCTATTTTTTCCTCATAAAAATTATAATCTTCCAACTAATGTATTTCATGGGTAGAGACATGATATTCTTTAGGTACACATTTTCTTAACAATGACACATGAAACACATCATGTACATGAAATAAACTTAGAGGTATGTCCACTTGGTATGCGACTGATCCCACCTTTTCAAAAATTGTATATGGTCCAATAAAATATATATTTATATTTCCCTTTTTACCAAAATGTGTAACACTTCTCAAAGATGATACATCATAAAAATATAAGTTCCTTCATATAATGAGATATCATTATTTTGGTTATCTTCATAACTTTTCTACCAACTCTATAGTACCCTCATATAATGATGAATCATCATTTCCATGTCAAATATCTATTCTATAAAATATATTATCCTCAAAATCATTTTACTATATTCATCCTAATATGATGTAGTTTGACACCACATTCTATATAGTACCTTAAAATGTTACATTTGTATACTGGAATGAATACTATTATTATAATAAAATTCCACCCATGAAAGATATTCATCAAAATATACTTGATAATCTAATTAAGAAGAGTAAATATTATCTTCTAAAGTCTAAATTATTCTCCACGACTATCTATAAGATCTAGGATGAAAAATATACTAAAATTTAATTCATTACCTGATGATTTTGGAATTCTATTCCAAAATATTGTGGTAAATTTTTGATCAAGATAAGATATTATAGAGATAGGTACTCCATGTAATATAATGATTTTATTATGATAAAGTATTTTAAGGTTATTCTAATACATAGTTTATTGAAAAGGATGAAAACGTGGTTATTTAATCAAAAAATCCACAATTACCCAAATCAAATTCTGATATTATATTTTATTTGGTAACCCTACCATGAAATCCATGGATATATTCTCTGATTTCAATTTAGGCATTGGAAAATTATGAACCATACTCTTTTGTAGTTTTCATTAAACTTTAACATGTTGAAGATTACAACATTTTAGGGTAAAATTATCATTATATTTCATCATTCGACCCCACCAATATTACTAATAAATATTTATATTCAATTTATTACTATCAAGGTAAAAATATTGGGAGATATGAACTTAAATTAACATTTATGTCTTTAATTGGTAATCACTTGGAATACAAAACCCATTTAAAAATCTCAAAACAAGTTATTTTTCAATGTTAAATTCATGAAACATACACTTCTTGACCAATTTTAACAATTTTTTTAAATCATGATCTTCATTTTGAGCATCATTAAATATTTATATCAAATATGACTACATTGACTCTGGAACCAAAAGAGATGTAGTTATTTCATGCACCATTTCTAGGCCAAAATTCCTCAAATCATTAATGAAAGGATCATGTTCAAAACATAACATTGTTAATGATTAATTATCCTTTTTACTAAAGGAATAAAATAATTTTTTTTATTTACCTCTAAAATAGTGTGTCATAAAATCATAACCCTTTATTAGTCATAATTAAGATCTAGCATGAGCTGCCCGTCCATCAGATACCTGATCTAACCTGTGAAAAGGCCAATGGGAATTCACCATCCCCTTAGGCAGGTGAAAATCCTTAATAAATAAGACTCATATATCAGGAATGAATTCACCCTTTAATCATATTAAAATCAAAAAAAAAATAAAGTAAAATATAAAACATGCATGAGATTTATCTGTTTCATACATCCATTCTAAATAAAATATCTAAAAGTAAATATTTGAGGAAATAAATACAGGAATAAACTATCATCTCACAGACCTAACATGTTCCCCTATAATGTGAAGACACATAAAAATGTTCCTCAAGATACCTTTAAGTTGGACACTAGAATTTATCACAACCCTTCATCTATAAAAAGAATGAAAATCTTTATTAGAAAATGTAAATCATATAAAGGGACACACAACAAAAGTTCTTGGAATTCAAAAGGATTACCTATGAAATCATGTAAAATAAACCCAATACCATGTGAAATAAATAAAACAACTCTCCTCAGATAAAAAAATGCTCTGAATAGAGAAACACATTGATAAAATCATCAAATATAAGTGACAGATAAACATTAGAACTTTTTTGGTATTAATGTAAAATAGTTACCACACAACATTCAAAAATATTAACAGAATGATTCATTTTGTGCTTGTTTGGAAATGGGAATATAAAATATGTTCTACATAATTAATAATAGTTTAAACCAATAAAAGATCCAAATGATATTATAAAATTTCTTCTTTTAAAATATTAATTTAAAACAATAACATTGAAATCATTTATTGGGTCAGCACTACATTTTAGTTCCCATTTTCTAGAAGTTAATTTAAAATCATTTTAATGCAATTTTAATAAAAAAATAACACATATTTCATAAATATAATGAGAAACAAAGAAAGGAACCAAGTCATAGAAACGATAAAAAAATTGAAAAAGAAATATCAGGTTCAAAAAATATCAAATAAATAATGTAATATAAAGAAGAAAGGGGACCCCCTATATGAATCTACCAATTATTGAATCAGAACCACGGGCTCTACCCTAGGCTATTGAGGATATGTATCTATAAAAATAACTTTGACACCATCCATCAGAAAGGTCTATTATCACATCACTAACCTAAAAGGGATAAACATAATTCGCTAGTATAACTAGTGTAAAGGCCTCCCATCCCTTCATAGTTTTCCTACCCAAGAACCTGATACCCTAAGTCCAAGGTATATTAAGGGTGAGTAAACCTATAACACTCATAACCAATACAAGAATAAATAATGAATAGTTAGTAATACAAGTATCCCAAATCATTTCAAGTTACTCACCATCACCTCTAACTCCCTCTCAATAAGAAATCCTGAATTCAAATTTATCACATGAAATAAAATACAAATAATTCTTTAAGGACCACCATTTAAATCCATCAAATCAAGGAGGGGCTGAGGAGTATATCGCACACATGCACACATTTAAAAAACACTTAAAATTTCCAAATGGTCCTTTAAAATTCTATTTGAAAACCAAGAGAGAGAAATACATCGTTTTTTTGTTATACTCATATACACTTATACAGACACACACATACACACAAACACACACACACACATTTATCTCATTCCTCAAATTCACATATTATCACATGAATTTTTACACATAGATTACATATATATATATATATATATATTCGTGTGTGTGTGTACCAATGTATATTTTTTAAACCAATATATATATATATATATATATATATATATATATCTCAATATACTTTTTATAAAACTATTATTTTCTTAAAAGCAAAAATTTGAAATAAATTTCCAATACTTTTAATATCAAAAGCAATATAAAAATGATTTTCCCAACATATGTATATATTTCATAATAAATTATTAAAAGGGATATTTGAAAAAAAAACATAATGAATCAATTTTTATATCACATAAGGCTTATAAAGGTCCAAAATAATATCATTAATTTATATTTGAACAAATAAAAGCCAACCCCTTTTTTAATAAGTCATTATTATTAAATAAAATTATTCCATCAATTTGTAAATAATTTGAATTTAATGTTTAAATTCAAATTCCAATTAATGAAATTATTACAAAGGAATAAAACCTTGAATCCTTTATAAAACACAATATAACATTCACCAATCAACATCACGAATCAATTCAATCATATGAAACTGTGTGAAATAAAGCATACTAAAATTTAAAGGTTAAACATGATGAAAAATAAGTCACAAATAGGACATATCTACCATTTAGGACAACAACATATTGAGCCCGTGGAATGGACCGAAAGGCATTCCAAATCTCCAC
This sequence comes from Viscum album, assembly GCA_963277665.1. Taxonomy (NCBI): domain Eukaryota; kingdom Viridiplantae; phylum Streptophyta; class Magnoliopsida; order Santalales; family Viscaceae; genus Viscum; species Viscum album. The sequence goes on from OY728126.1 coordinate 460,909,466, forward strand.
AGGAAAATAACTTGTGCCAATGTATCAGTGACATATTTTTTTATGATTTTTCTCATATATATAATATACTTAAACATAAATCTTGATAACAACCAACTATAACAAAATCTAAAACCAGAGGACCTTACCCAAGATTAAGGTTTATATCAATAGTGAAAATCCTAAAATGATATATAAGGAGAAATCTCCAACCAAATAAAATTAATATATTTATAGGACAATTCCCATCTACCTACTTTGCCACAATTGATGCACGCTTGTCCTGGGGAGTGGAAACAAAAATTATTTCCTAGTATAGAATAATGGTAAACCCTATGTAGTCTTCCAAAGAAGAGTACAGAAAAAATAGTTTGTCAATTTTGGTTTGATTTCAGAAAATTGTTTTTTTGTTTGTTTGAGAAATTAAAAAGAGAAGGTATTTAAAATGAGTAATTAATAATAGATGATGACTGAAGTGATAAAAGTTGGATTGGAAAAACCGATTGCTATGATATCATGTTTTCCATTTTTTCCAATTATTCTTCTACTGGACGGTAAGAGAGATATTCATATTTTCATTTTTCACTACCCCTTGGATTAATAGTTTTTATAAGGAAAGTCATAATCAATCCTCAATTGTTCTATGATTATATCTGAATGTGCGGTTTTGTAACAAGTCTGTTTGAATGATTAAGGAAATTTACAACTATGAATTATTATTCCCTAATTAACCACCACACCTATCATAATTAGTCACACATGATAGAGATCACTGAGTAGTCAAAACCCAACCATAATATACTCTATATATAACATATTGAAATTTGGTGGTGGTAGATATAGATGAACAACAAAGGAAATAGAAATAAAAAGAATCTAACCCTAGTGTAGTTTCATTGGAAATCATAAACTAAATTAAAAATTAAAACCAGTTAGAATAAATAAGTGAAAGGGATATATTTCATTAAATATAGAAAATAAAACATAACAGTTGTTAAATAACCCCCTTTCCAAACCACTCATTGAAAAAAAACCTCTATGGATGAGGAAGTCAAGTTGATTCGATAGAGTGGGTATCTTATAATGATGAAAAAAAAGAAAAGTAACAAAGCTAAATAAATCTGCAATAGGCTATCATCTAGAGATTCTCCTCATCCTATCATCCTCAATCAAACCCCATGGCCTCTTTTTTATAGGCATGAAAGAGACATTGGCCAATCATAAATTGGGTAAAATGAACCCCACATTGCCACATGTTCAAAAAATGTGTTTCACAATAATTCCTAATAAATCATCCAATTTTTAGTCAATCAACCATTTTCATATCATATGTGTGTTTCATAACATGAAATGTGTGGGACTAAGCATCTAATAATTAAAATAATTCACCTTGTGAATAGTGTATTCATGATGTTTAATTTGTGGGGATGAAAATTTCACATTTTATTGCACAATGTCCTTTCACATCTTCTATTCCTTCACGATACACAGGGTAAATAGTTTACACGATGTGTAATGATGTATTCCTTATCTTTTCTCTTAAAACCAGCCCAGTTCATAATTTTTGAGCTATGGTATTGGAAGTTTACATATAATTGGATCCAATGTAGTTTCAATCTTTCTTCAAAATTCTTATTTTATATTGTACTATGAAGAAGTGATGCGCAATGTGATTTCAAATCACCATATTCATCCAATTTTTTTCCCTTTTTGATTGAACTCCATATCCTTCTACATAACATAAACAAATTAAACGGTAGAAGATTTAATGAATATTGTTATTAAAACATTATGTTTTATATATAAAAAGTTATGCATAATATGACTTTGTAAACCACTAATAGCTATCCCAAAATAATTCCACAAGAAAGAGTACCCACCATCTTCATAGGAATCCTTTCCATTACCTGAGTCAGAAAAAACATGGTCTATAAACACCCATTACATGTATACAGTGTGTGAGATCACAATCTCAGTAGGATCCCATAAAATGTTTCATGCCAATATGAGACAAATAAATATTCCAGTTTTAAAATAAAATAATTAATTTTGAATTTAAAACATTCATTATGTTTTCAAATAATTTATGAAAATACGAATAACTGGTAACATTAAAAAATAATTCACAAGAACCACCGAATCTTCATATGTTTCTAGGTTAGTGGGGACCTAGGTTCCTCATAATCTTAGTGATCATACAATGGATGCAATGGTCCATTCCCATAATCAAGCCACCACCAATCAACATCACCATAATTAGTATAATTAGTGTTGTAACATAATCCTACTAGGTACATTGAGGATTTCCTTGAATACTTGAACTAGTATTATCATTTAGATACCCAAGATCCCCTTAGGTTTCACCCCATTTAAAAATACCATTTGAATCCACATTCATCACAATTCAATCCCCACATTCTAGAGAAAATATTTCTTATAATGGTCATAGGAAAAATTCATTTCATAATCATTTCAGACACACTCAAAATTTTTTGAAAACAACCATTTTCACACACCAAACCATTTAAAAATTCATTTAATTTTTTAATCAATAAAAATTAATTTTCAAAATAATGACACAATATGAAATCACATACCATTTATCTGAAACCACCATGTACTAGTTGAGAATCACAAGATAAGTAGAGAGGAGGTATTAATAAAAATATTAATCCCTAAACATTAAACCCCAGGACATCCAATTCAGTTTAGATAATCCATAAATCATAAAAATCAATGATGTGATAAAAAACTCAAGAATAATGGGGGAGAGGAAATGGAGAAGGAGGATGAAATACATAGTGTATCATGGAAGAATCTGATCCAAAAACAGAAAAAAAATTGAACCATGGGTTATCGGTGGAAGGTTTCATTGTGCTTTGGGATGGAGGAGTAATGAATGAAAGAAAATGAGGGCTGAGAGTGGTTAAATCTGGGAGGGGTAGTTTAATAATTTATTTATTTTTAAATAGAGAAGATCAAATGGATTGGTTGAAAGGTTTTCAAAACCTCCTGCCAACTATATAGGTTCTTATATATCTATTATAAGTTGCCTCATGGTATGGGTGGAATGTTTTCACAAATCATGTTCCTAAACATGAAGGAACACTGGTGCCAAGGTCCCGACTCACATTGTTTGCAATGGTTGGTGCATAGTTTTGTTGAAAAATGCTCTAACTGTGAACATGATCTTGTCACTACAGAACTCTGAAATTTTAAATATAATTAAATGAAAAATATATATATTCAAAAAAAATTATAAATACCAAAATATGGATTCATGTGTGCGAAAATTCTCTCCAACATGCACTTTCCTCCCTCAGAAAGTCAATCAATATTCTGATCATAGAATAAATGATGCCACTTCTCTTACACCTGTGAATTTAATTCCAATATATATATATATTGTCATTTCCATGATAATATATGATAAAATACAATGAAATATATTTCTATTAAGTAAACATTACTTGGGAATCATTATTCTAAATTTCAAGCTCGATCACTAACAAGTCAGGTTCTATCTCATTTTCTTCTCAACTCAACACAAGTTAAGGGTCTAGGTTATACCTTTTAAAACATGAGATATTACCAATGTATTGAATATATTTAAATATAGGAGAAAATATTTAGTGTTATATGACCATACATATCCAATAAATGATCCTAATGTGTCTAAAATACACGAAAGAAATGTTTCACTACTTCCCAAGATGGTGATTTCCTAAATAAGGTGCCACATTTTGAAGCACTGATCCACCCACTGTGAATTTTAAGGTTAAATTTTGAGGAAATGAGTATAAATTATAGTGGATTTGAGATATCATAAAAAAATTATGATCATCTTAATCTTTCTATTATTTTATTTCTCGATACTTGATCTCACTAAATATGTCTAACCCACTTTTGTCTAACCTAATGGAGACTAGAAATGTCAAGTGTATATATATATACATATATATATATATATTTGAAGGGATCCATACTAATCAATGGTTGATAAATATTATTGTAGGAATGTTCTAACAACCCTATATAGTTATCCCCTGATTCTCTATAATAAAATACATAGGCAGGAAGTAAGTCTACTAGGATTAGACATTCCCACTCCATTTGACCATCCATTCTGGGTTAGTATAACATGATAATCTTGACCAGTGTCCCCATTACCTTGTTGTTGTCTCCATAGAAATCGGAGGTGAAATGGATTTCCCTTAAAGAGATAATTGAATATGTCACATCATACATCTACATTCTCTCTTGGATATAAAACCTACCATGATCATGTACATTGTTGTTATCCTTGATCACTATTAAATAAAATGATTTGGTCAAATGATAAATCCCAACCTTGATAACATTCCTTGAATAAGGTGTAAACAGAAAATCACTGGTAATATACATGGATACCTCATCCAAATTATAGGTAAGAATGGGGAAAGTCCAAAGAAATCTTTAGGGACTCATATTCTCATCTTTTACATTCTATCAAATATAACACTATGAAACAATGTCAGCAATGTACGGATCATGCACGGACACCATAACTAATGTCATGTTTCTTAAAACAAAATGGTGGTACCGAGATGAATTATCCACAGAAACAAGTAAAAGTCCCACACCACCACCACCCCCAATGGAAATGGTACCACAAAATGACATATTAAGAAAATAAATTCCTTGGGTAATAAGGAATATTGATAGGGTACATTACCAAAAGTTATAAAATAGATATACTACTGATAGAAAAAATATTTTGGTATATTTCATTAGAAAAAATCATGAATATATGGGATCAAATTCATACTATCCCAAAACATACCCCCTTTCTCTTCTCTGTCTTTAATGTACATCTTGGAAATTTTCCCTATATGTCTACGCTCACAATTGAATTCAATTAAATCATGAGTTTGAAACTTCTAACATATGGTGTCAGTGACCACGTTACCTTTACATGATGTATAGATGATGTTAACGTCAAAACATTTTACAAAATATATCCAGTTTCTTAACCACATATTCAAATCCTTTTGGAAAAATATATTTCTGTGACTTTTATAGTTTTAGTAGACCATAAACATTTTTTAAAACTGATTGTGGATGTATAATTTCAGAGCATTCATCATAGCTACATGCTCGTGTATATAGGTTGGGTAATTATCTTCATGTTTCTAGATTTAGCAAGAGTCATATTCCGCCCTATGGTCACCCTATATTATCACATAGCCCAAACCCATACCAAACACATTATAGCAATTCATGACCCTAAGCGGCCTCATATAAGATCATGATATGGGTTTTGTGGTTAACCACTTCTTTATATCCTCAGATGATTCTTTTAAATTATGGGATCGAACAAAAATTTACCTCTTTTTGATTAAGATCTTTCAAAGTAAAGGTCATTTTAATTAATTCCTTATAAAACCACATGTTGTACCTTGGTAGGATGTAAAATATTCTGATCTCAAAAAAATCATTAGATCATCCAATGAAATCAATTATATGAAATTATTAGTATCAACTAAAACCCCACATTCTAATATCACGTGAACCAGAAACATTACCTCTCAAATATAGAAATATTATTTCAATACCATGAAATAGATATGATTTTCCCACAATGTTCCCACATTGATCCTCAAATACTATCCATGATCATTTAATGATATTTAGAAAAACAGAATCTCATCAACAAACACTAAGAAAAAGGAGATGCGGTATCTATGGAATACCCAATTAATAAGGCACATAAAAACTATAGGATCATTTTTTAACCAAAATAAAATTTATTATTATTCTAAGTGGTCATACAGGATTCTGAAAGCATCTTGGGGAATATTATGTTCACTTATTCTGACCTTTTGAAATAATAAATTAAGGTAGACCTTCAAAAACCATCTTACCCATTTAATGTGGCCAAGAAATCATCAAAATGTGGATTTGGGTATTTATTATTTACTGTGAAACAATTCATATTCCAGTAGTTATTACAAAACTGAAGGGATCTTTCATCATTCCTCGAAAAGAGTATATGAGTTCCCCATGGGGACTTGATCAGATGAATTAATGATTTGGAATCCAAATCAATCAGTTGATTCTTTAACTCCCTCAATTCGGTGGGGGATATATGATAAGAAGTGTGGTTTATCATTTTTGTCCCTAATACCATGTAATTAGGTAATTTCACACCATCCTTCAAAAGAAAACTTGATAAATTCTCTATGAAAAAATCTAGGAACTCACTAAACAAAGAAGGAATCGAACTCCAAGAGGCTTCCCTATATTCTTCCAACAATACGGAGGATACCTAAAAAGAATGACTACCCCAATTCCAAAAGTGGAGTCCCTACTTGTCCTGATTGAAAATCCAATTCTCCCATAAGAAACTAGGAGCTATCATAGGGGTCTATAAAAGTCACTCATAAATGATAGTAATCGTTCTAGGCCTTTAATAATGTAACCCCATCCATTCCAAGGATCACATCACAAAGGTCTATATAAAGAATAAAAAAAATCCCATTTTAGATTAACTTTTAACTGGGAGACAATGTAACATGAGAATTGGAAATCATTCTCCTTCCTCTCACTGAGATGTGTTACCTTCTCTTTGTCATATGACATAAGATTGATCCGAAATTTTAGAATGTAAAAAAGTTGAGAATAGATAAAAGAATTTGCAACAACATTATTTAACAAAGTAGTTACTATATTTGATACAATAAGAACAATAACACTTACTATCACGAGATGTGTATCAGATTCAACTTGTGATTGGTCCATAATATATAGGTACATAAAATTATCTTCAGAATAATGTTAAATGATAACTTATTAATCTACATTTAGATGACTAATCCCATACGATGATTCAATATTCCCACAATATCTACCAAAATGAGATCATAAATCCCTTAAAGCATCAGACTGAGATATTCTTCTAAAAAAATATATAGAGCTTAAAACACTCTTAGAAATAAGGGAATTCCTAAAAAACATGTGCATATATATCATGAATAAATAAATATTTAAAAAAATTAATGGGATTAGACATTTGGAATTAATGTTCTCAGACCTCCCGCATTGATGCACTAAACCTTCCACCATTACTAGCTACAGATGAAGGAGGTCGGGGTGTATATCTAGAACTACTTAAACTATTCATACCTCTATTATCACACATCCTATTATTTTTCAGATAAGCCAATACCAATCTATCCTAGTGTTTGTGGAATCCTAGTCAAATCTGACATACTCGATTAGTTGATCTCAACCATCAAATCTTAGTCAACCACCTCAGTAATGGTATTTATTTTAAATAGGAATACTTCATATTGTATATGCATCTGCAAACCCATTTTGAACTGTTGATCCTTTATATTTTTATTATTGAATAACGTCATAGTAAATTTCTCAGGCTCTGAAAATCTTTTGGCATCTCCCAACATTAAACTAACCCCTTTGGAGAAGGGATACAAACACATGAGTCATAGAAGGGGATGTGGTCTCAGGACATAACTGCTTGATGAACAAAAACCTAAAATCATTCCACCCTATATTCTCATGCTTCCTATCCTAAACCATGGTCTCCACCACCTGTGATTGGAGAGTTCCAACCAAAACTTAACAAGCTTATCTTTATCTATATTTGGAGTTCCAAGAAACTCAAATATCATCTATATTTTATCCTCCTAGTCATTAGATTCTTAGGGGTTAGTTCATCCCTAGATGGAAGGGGGATAATTATTTAGGAACTCTAGATCCCAATAATTTTCTATCCTTGGTTCATATTCCATAAAATAATAAAGAATAAGTCCCACTATATGATCCATGGATTAGAAAATCAGAACCAGCACCACAATGAATCTCTGATCAATTAGCGGGTTATAAAATAGTGAATTCTCTCATGCCATCTCCCTGGGATACACAAGAGGTATCTAGAGATACAGGATATAATAAAATTTAAAAAAATTATATTGGATATCCTCAATACCTCACACCACATAGAAACAAGTAAACAAAATTACAAAACACACATATAAATCACAATTAATTCAAAACAACTCAAACTATTCCATCATTCCTTGTTTCCCATTCACAATCTTTAGACCATAAATTTCACCATTGGGAGGATTTATTCCAAATTACCAATATCTCATAGTGACCCAAGTCTCATTATAGGGTGTGTTTCCTAGACCCCAAATAACAACTAGATCCTAGACCCCTAATATTCCTAGATCATTTCTATCGAAACATTCCCAAATATCAAGACACAATGTAAAGTGAAATCCAACTCTCCTTTGATACCAATTTTTTATGAATAATCCCTACATTCAATCCAACTAGACACCCAATTCATCTTGTGCAATGGCTCGAAGGATCCCGATACCAATGGTATATAAGCTAGTGATTGAGAATCAAGGTTCTAAATTAGGAATTAATTTCCCCATCCTAATAATAAACACATACATAAATCATAATGTCAACCACATATAAAAAAAGATAAAACAAAAGGACCATACACAATATAGAACTATAAATCTATATTAAGATGCACAAAATAAACAAATCGGAAGATAGAACAACTAAGAAACTACTGGTATATTTATGAAATAAGGTACAACTATCTTTTATGCCATTTCAAACATCTATCTCTGAAGAATACCATGAGAAATAGTACACACCACCTATACTTGAAGAACTTACTTTGACTAAGTCATACAAAACAGAGTCTATATACACCCATTGGGTGTATATAGAATGTTATACCATATTTCTAGTCTAAAACCATAATGTGTTAACTGTTTAGACATTATAATACAAATAAAGATTCAAATTTTATAATAAAGGAAACGATTTCGATATTAAATATGATTTAGATGCACAAAAAATGAAGAAAACATGCATTACTTGTAAGTAAAATTGTATAAAAGAACCATGGGAAATCCTTAAGTAACTAGATTAGTGTGGAACTAGAATCCTCATACTCATAGTGATCATACCATAGATGTTAAGGTCCATTCCCATGATCGAGTAATCACCAATCCACATCATCCTGAATAGTTTAGTTAGTTTTTTTATGTAATTTGGGAAGGTAGGGTGGTGATTTCATAATGTACTTATCATAGTCTTCCCACCTAGATACCCATGATTCACATACTAATTTCCCTTTCTTGTCAAGCCATAAAAATCTACCTTCATCCCAAGTCTAATACCACATTCCAAAGAACAACATTTCCATCCATATAGATAGAGTAGAAATCCATTTTTAATCATTTCACCAACATAAAAAACCATTAGGACCACCCATTTACACAAAAAAAGTCATTTATAATTTCATTTATTTTAGAAGAAGGAACAGTTATGTTTCAAAATAATTGAACAATATGAAACCACCTACCATTTTCCTTGAAATCACCATGAATTATTTTAGAATAAAAAAATAAGGATAATAGTGGTCCTATAGAAGCAAGATTAAAGAATAAACATTAAAACCCAAGATATCCTATTCAAATTTAACAATATCGATTACATCAAAACCATCGGGTGGTCAGAAAACTCAATAATAAAAGAGTAGAAACCATGAAAAAGAAAGAGGAAACACATTTACATGGTGTTTCATTGAATAATACAAGAAAAAACCACTAAAATATTGAACCAAGGGGAGAGAGTAGAAGCATTTTAGTTCACATAGGGATGTAGGAGTCATGAATAAGTGAAAAAATGGGTGAGAGTGGTTAAATTTGGGAAGTGTAGTTTTTGAAATATCATAATTTTTAAAAACTCGAAAGATCACATGGTTTTCTACAACACGATCCAACAATGCATATATATTTAGGTCCACTAGTAGAGGTTTCCGGGATTGGGTTACATAGTTCCACCAACCATGTACATTAATATGTGGAAACTTTGGTGCAACTTTCCCAAACTAAACAAGTTATAGTAGTTGGTACACAATTTCCCCAAACCATGTGCCAAAAGTATGCCAACCTCTATCTCCAAAAATAATCAAATTTCCAATGAAAAAATGCAATAAATATAAATAAAATATAAAGGAAACGTTAAATGATAATGTCTAGAAAAGGTAATTATTTGTGTGAAAAGTCACCATAAAATCAATAACACATGATTTGGAATGTGTCTCCGATGATGGATAACACACCCAAAAAGATAAATTTACTACCATTAACCCTAGACACAGAATAAATGAAATCCATGATTCAGATACACACCCTTGAGTTTGTATTATTGATATTTAGTATAGAGACCCAAGAATTTAACATATTTTTTTAAATGATTTTAAGTATAATTATCCATAATATTAAAAACCATGGATTGAAGAGTACAATGTATTTGAAAGACTAGGAATATAATTAAAAAAAATGAAACTATCAGAAAAAATCTTGTCATTAATAAATATATTGAGCTCATAAATTCTTTTAATCTCTTATAACTACATTAGATAACCTATTGAATATATAAATAAAATATCAAAGAAAAAAATACCTATAATGTTATAATCATTAGAGTAAAAAATATAACTTGAGTTAGAAGGAATAACATGAATACATTAAAGACATGTCCAATGAATAAAATATGGATGTATAACAAACGAAACATAGAATCATGTGATCATGTAAATATTGAGATGTGGCATAAATATATAACATGACAAAAACATGAGTCAAATCTAACATTCAATGCAATATGACATGGAGGATAAATTTCAATAATGGATTAATTTTACTCCCCAATCCCAAACATAACATCTCATGAGATAAAATTTTACCCAATTAATTGTATAGTTGTCTAGGTGCACCCATCATAAATTTTTCATTCATATATGTGAAATATAAAGATTTAAACACAAAGAATACACAAAAGGGTTACCCATGTAATGAAATGGTTATCATAATCATGTCTTAAGGCATATCCAAGGGGTGTATAACATTGGTATCCATGAAATAAGTGATTTAAATCATCATTGATCATTCATAATAAAAAATAAGAATATATCCAAAATAATTATATCCAATATATATTGAAACAAAAATGAGGGTGGTTCAATAACATTTGAAATGTCTCACTTAAGTATTGTTTTAGGGAAAAGAATAAATAGCGTTTAAGAGGAAAATGGAAAAGATATTTGAATAAAAAATGAAGTAATATAGTTATTCAGGATAAGATGAGATATTTTAGAAAATCATTTATTTCTTAGAACTACTTATGGAGTTAATTATAAAACTGGTAAGAAACAAAGAAGTTCCCTTTCACTAGGCTTGCATATCAAGAGGAATTGAGAAGGGAACCTTATAAAACATCTATTCTCCAAAAAAATAAAGAATAATCTATAAGTATCCATAATTTTGGAACTTATACAGATAATTTATAAGATTTAGAAAATATTAATTAAAAAATACATTAGGGTGAGGAGATATTAATCTTATCTCTATAAATAATGGAGGTCCAGAGAGATCCTTGACATTATGTCAAAATGATTTCTAAAAAAGGACAATATTTCGTTGATAATATAATTTTGTCTATTAACTACTTAATTATTATCATATTATACATGTTTTTGATTGACTTTAATTTTATTAAGTTAATTTATGGTCATTTTGATGAGTCATAAGATTCAAATTCATCATTTCAAGAGCATTCATTTTCATGGTTTCATGGTTGGTTTTCTAGTATATAATTATTGATGTTATTATAAAATGGGATCAATTATCTAAAAGTGAAATTATATTATATTAATTCCATTCCATATGTTTAAATGTTCTCAAATATAATTTTTTTTTCTAGAATGATGACGATTCGTTATATAAAACATGAATGTTAAATGTTTAGATTATATTGTTGTTTTTTATGACCATATTGAACTAATATCATTTAATATAATATTATGTTTTCATATATATATATATATTCATTATAGCTCATGAAATATTTTATAATATACATATTACAATTGTATTTAACAATAATAATTGTTTTAAAACTATACATGAAGTTAATAATGGAAAACTAAATCTCATTATCCATTGAGACGGTAAATCAATATAATTTGGAAAAAGCTTTCACATATTTGATAAGAGGATTTGAGAAAATATGGTGGAATTAATATATTATTTTATAAAGATTACATTACACTATATACATGACATTTGTTTCATTATGGTTTTATGGAAGAATGAGGTGTGGAGAAGGTCGAATAAGAAATGAAATTAAAAGAGGTGGTTAAAGAATGTAGCCTATTGAATATCTACTCTTTGAAAGAACCTTTAATGAACTTTTATTTGGTCATTTTTTTATACCATAACATTTTGGAGTGGGTAAGAGGTTTTTTAAGGTACATGGGAAGAATAATGACTAGCTACACGGCTTATATAGTGTGTGGAGAATGGGTTGTGAGGGTTGATATTTACAAGGGGAAGATATGTGTTTTTTATTATTATATTCATTATATAATTATTTTTGATGGAGACTATCAATAGGGCTAATTACTATGACTAAATACCGTAAATGGTTCAAGATATTTTGAACCAATCTATGATTAAATCACTCATTACAAAATAATTCGTGTATTTTATTCATAATATTAAATAATGTAAATTATAGTATTTCAATATTAAAGAAAAATCAACTATTTTAGAAAAATCCAAAAAATTAACCATAATGTATTTTGATGTGTAGATTAAAAAAATTATATCAATCTTATGAATATATCTTTTTGAATATGAGAAATCATAGTTTTAAATAAAATCATCATGTATTAAAAAAATGCAGATTTGAATATTATTATTGATTTTTTGACTCTTTGAAAAATTAATTAAGTTCATATAAAATTATCTTATAATTATAATAAAATATAATATTAATTTATATATCTATTTTCTAAAAATAAATTTTCTCTTAAATCATTATATCAATTATAATGTTATTAATAAACATTTACATTTTTTAAAAGTACGAACACATAATTCATATTTTTTAAAACATTATTTAATAATACAATGGAATAAATATATCATTTTTTATTTTTATGATATGTAAATTTTATTTTATGAATTCATAGGTGAGTTTACAATTCTAACATACATATTTATATTCCCAATGGTCAGATTACCATTCCAATTGTCAAATTTATAATGATCATATAGGGTACATACTTACTATTAATTCATATTATTTAATTCAATTCTATTTTCTATTAGGTTATACATGTACATTAAGAAAATATTTTATTTTCATCAATATATTTTAAATTTTCAGATTTTATTGTTAGTTTAATGATTTTAGTGGATTAAAAAGATCCATATATTCCCATATTTATTTAATTAACATATATTTTTTTCTTGCCATATTATTTGACATTATTATTGGTTTATTTTATGACTAAAACATAATTCTTCATTTTTTGGAATAATGTTTTTTGTTGGGTTCTATATGTGGTGTTTATGTTTTAGGAAATAATGAGTGAAATTTCATTGATAAAATTAAGGGTCGTTATAATTTTCCCACCTTATGAAAATTATCTAGAAAATTTTCATTTTACATAATAAGGTGAAAAAAGGTTAGGGACCATCTCATTCGCCACTTCATTCAATTCCCATGTGGCCTCTAAAAATTTATGGTTCCTCAATAGTACTTTCATCAGGTGTGTATTCAGGTTTCATAGAAATTTATCTCTAGGTTCCAATATCTTCACCCATTGTTCCTCATAATATAGATCATCTTCCAACTAAAACACCTCTAAATTTATTACATGTTAGCATACTGAACCTCATTAGGAGGGATACATGGAATACATCATGTTCTTGAGTGTTTGTTGGTGGATGTTTTAGTTGATATGCTATGACATTTATTTGATCAAGAATCATTAAAGGTATGATGTACCTAGAACATAGCTTTATTTTCTTCACAAATATCATGACTCTTATCCATTGAGATATGTAGAGAAATACCTTGTAACCAACACCAAACTCTACGTCCCATTAATAATAGTTTGTATTGCTCCTCTGTCAAATTTGGGTATCCCGAATATACTGTTGAATAGTCTTAATCATTTCTTCCATTTTGTTGATCATTTTAGGTCCCAATTTCTTACACTCAAAAACTTCATTCCAAAATGATGGTATTATACATATTTTATCATAAAGGGCATCATATGGATCCATATGGACTCTTTAGTTGAAACTATTGTAGTTTGAAAACTCAACTAGTGGAAGATTTTGATCATATCCTACTTTGATGTCCATTAAGCATGGTCTCAACATTTCTTCTTGTTTAATAATTCTATGTTGAGATAGGTCATCAGTTTTGGGATGATAAGCTATATTTAAGTTCAACTCATTATTTAGATAATATAGGCTATTTATCTAGAACATTGTTGTAAATATTGGATCACAATTAGATAAAATCTATAATGGTAATCCATGAATAATAATCAGTTTTTTATGTATATCCGTGCATTTTGATCGAGCGAGATGTAACCTAAAATAGAAATATAGTGATAATTATTTTTAATATGATCAAAAATGACCAATATAGTATTATTTATCTTATATGTTTTTGTAATTTTATTGACAATTTCTATGTTGATTTTTTTCTAATTTCCCAGTATGTATGGATAACGATTGCATTATTCCTATAGATTTTTTCCTTTTATCATTTACTAACTATCATACTTGTTACTTCGATGTATATTCAGTTATCACCTTCTTCATATTTTTCTACCAATAGTTCTTTCACATATCTAGATATATATTTTTGCTCCCTATATGAATAAGGAATGTCGGGTTATGTGCATACCTAAAAACACATTCATTATATCCATATTAGATCATATAAATTTTTATGAAGAAAATTTCAGAACTCCCTACTTGTTAATTTTGATCATTTGTATTTCCCTTTTTCTTGTAGCTTCTACCTTTTTTTGAATTTCTACATCGTCTCTTTGATCATCCTTTATCATCTCTAAAAGGGATTGATGAGAAATAATTTGTGAAAGGAATGATGATATTCATTCCTTTATGATTTATAGCTCCATGCTTTATAAATCAAAGAATATTGGATCCTTCTCATTCTCACCATTGATAAAGATACAAGATCATTTATTTTTGGAGCATATGTACCTTTATATGATTTCCCATGATTGTAATCAATGGTGATGTCATAACTTCGGAAGCTTTATATGCATCATCATTAGAGAATATAAAGACCCTTCTATGTGAATATATATATTTTTGAGGTTCTTATGATCACTATATATCTCATAATTATCGCAATAGAGATAATGTTTCCAATATTTCAATGAAAATATCACAGTCACTAACTCAAGATCATGTGTGGGATATTTTTTCTCATGATATTTAATCTACATTGTGGCATAGAAAATCAATTTATAATTTTTTATCAACACACACAATAATTAGTTCTTTAAATCATCACTCTATACCATAAATTATTCCCCACTTGTGGGTAGTTTAAGTACTGGTGTAGTTATAAGACAATTTTTTATCTCTTTGAAGAAGTCTTCTCATTCACTAGTCTAGACAAACATTAATACAATCTAAGTCAACATAGTTTTTATATTTGACTATCATGAGAATTTCCTCAAAAATATTCACCAATACCATGATAGACCATGGAAACATAAGATATCTGTTACGGTTGTTGGTATAAAAACACCCCAATTTTCTTTTTTATAAAAAGGTTTATAGATATCCATTTTATTGTGATAACATTCTCCTTGAATGATTATTCCTCGATATATAACTCACAGTTATTGTAATTTTCATATATTTTCTCCCTTTTCAATGTATTTTAAATAGTATTCAAATGCTACTCGTGTTCCTCCATGCTCATGGAGTATATTATAATATAATTTATAAAGACTACCACATGTTTTTCAAGGTAATATCTGAATACACTATTCATTAAGTCCATGAAACTTTTTGGTGCATTAGTAAGTCTGAAGAGAATCAATATGAACTCATAGATTCCATATCTATAGCAAAAGGAAGTCATGGGAATATTTTTTATCATCAACTTCAATTGGTGATTTCCTGACCGAAGGTCCACCTAATAGAAATACATGGCCCCACATAGCTGATTGAACAATTAATCTATCCATGATATGGGATAATAGTTATTAATCATGTGTTTTTAGATATCATGATAATCAATGCAGTATCACATTGATCCAACCTTCTTTTTTATTAAGATGAATAGAGAACCCCACAAAGAAGAACTCATGTGTATAAGACCCTTGTCTATTATTTTTGTTACTGATTCATCAATTCCTCAAAATAAATGATGGCCATCGTATAAGTAATCATTGATATGATCAATTATTAAGTAATACAATCAATTGATAACTCAACCACTCATGTACGATGAAGACCCGAGAATTTTTCAAGGAACACTTCAGTGTAGTCACGCACAATGGGAATGTCTTTGAGCATGATTCTCTTATTTGTCTCAATAATTCTATCTTGATATGAATGATCATATAAAAACAATATCCATAATCAAGTTGGTGATTCTAAATTAAATTCACCCCTCCTTAAACTTATACTAAATTGGGGGTTTCCTCGGTATGTGAAGAGTGATATCCCTTTACAAATAATTGATGTGGGATTTGTATAATGATATGAAATCCATTGCCAATAAAGAATAAAACTCCCCCAACGGTAATAAGATGATATTTTCTCAGAGCTTTAGTCCACAAACATTAACCATGGATGAGTTATATACTTCATATGCAATAATTTCCCTATTAAATATTTTTATAGAAAACAGAACCATCATTTTTTAAGGTGATGTTTGAATAGTTTTAATATACTTTCAAGATATTAATGAATGATCAGAATAAGAATCAAAGAGTATATTCACTATTCTGTAATTAATAACTATCATACCATTCCCACATCATTTTATAGATCCACCATTGCATTAATGAAGGAATTTTCCCTTCCTCGATTCTTTGGTAGTTGTTGTTGTTGATTATCAGTGACAAACACATGCCTTAGAGAAATAACCCACATAATTTATTTGTTCTTTATAGTTGAAAAAATTCACTATAGGTTGAGTTTTAATATGAACCATCCTTTATTCATCCACATTAGTGGTCTTTATAAAGTTACTTAAACAAGGATTATCCTAATGGCCCTATCCTCCGCATTTGATGCATCTTATGGTTCCCTCTATGTAGTCCATGTCATTATTATTCCAACACTTTTGATATGTGGGATTTTGTTTTTTCCGTCCATCATGGGATTTATCGGTTAGTCCTACCATATCAAATTAAATTTTCAACTTTTTATCTCCTGCCCCAAGAGGCCAATGAGATTCACCAATCTCTAGCTCACCTTTTAGGTAATATCATACAATATCCTCATAGCTGTCAATGTCTAGAATTTTTTAATTATTTTTGTAGAATCAAAATTAAGCCACTAATGAAGTTATCCACCTTTCTTTCAATTTTCATTAAATTTTGGGGGCATATCAAGAAATACTTGTACATTTATCAATGTACATCCCTAATGATTAATGTTCCTTTTTCTCTTATCAAAGAAACCAACCCTTCATCTTAATAAGGACAGCTTGGGGAAAATATTTATTGAAAAATATTTTCATGAATCCTTACCAATCCAAGGAATAGATCTAATTCTTATACATTTTTTACAAGTTTCCACCACTGAATAGGTTACCCATTAAATCAATAGACCGATAACACAACATTCTTTTATAATGATTATTAAAGGATAGAGAATACATTTTTAATAGAGTTAATCAATTGTTCTGAGATGAGGTGTTGAGAAGATCCACTAATGTTAGGAGGTCTTTTTTTAATAAAGGATTTTCCAATTAAATTATATTTCATTAGAGAATGAATGAGTTATACACAATTAAATTTATTATTCATAACAAGAGCTAGTTGATCCCATTTTATCCTGAAGATCTAGTTTCCCATTCTAATTATATTTAGAGTCTCATGAGGGAAATCATCACATAGTTTATCACATCCATTATTGGCATATGTTATCCTATATCCCACCATTGACTTATAAAAATAAGTAAAATAATATTAAATGGATTTAATACATATATAATAATCATATATAATTTTTTTAAAATATATAAGGAATAAAATATCAATTAAAATTATATCCTAAAATACGGCTCCTTATATTTCAATCAAGGTAATTTGTGGTGATATAATTACCCATCAGGTTATTGATATAAATGTATATTAATAATCCTAAAAAATTACAAGACTATAATAATATATCGACTAAAATGACCCAATTCATTTACACATAATTTTATATGATTTTAAGCCTTATTATCTACAAAATAAAAACCATGGATCGAATAGTCTGGTGTCTTTGAAAGATTACATAAATGATTAAAAACCTAAAACAAGAATAAAAAATATTTTTATTAGTCTCCATAATGTGATCATATATCCCATTAAGGTCCTATATCATCATAGGATTACCTGGGGAATACATAAACAAAATAGGTTATATAAAAACAAAAATAAAGGAATAATCATCGAAATACATAAAAGAACATGGGTTAGAAGTCATAACATGATAACACAATAGGCCTGGATTAGGAATAAACATATGTAATAATAACAGACACAACATATAATTATTTGATCATGGAAATATTGAAATGTGGTAGCAATGTATAACAAAAAATAAAAACGAGTCAAATCTAACTGCCATGACTGTATCACATGGGAGACAAAGTTCAATAATGGATTAGGTTTACTCCATAACCCCATTCATAATGTATCATGAGACAAAACTTTATCTAATAAAATGTATTGATATCTAGGTTCTCCCATCATAACATGTTCATGCATATGTGTGATAAATAAATAATCAAACATAAAGATTACACAAAAGGGTATCCATGAAAAAATGGGCATCATAATCATGTCAGAAGACATAAATGAGGGGGATAAATAATTAATATCCCTCAAAAAAAGAATTTAAATAATCCTTTTTTCAATCACAATGAAAAATTATAATAGATAATGAATAATGATGTACTATTTAATTAGAGAAAATAAAAATTGTGTTTTGGTAACATTATAAATTCCCCCACTTAAGTGTTGTTTTAGGTAAATGAATAAAGTGTGTTTAAGGAGGATTCAATTGTAATTGTTTGAATAAAACATGAAATGAACCAACATATTTTTTCATGATATTATGAGATAATTTATAAAAATATAAGGGGATTAAAATAGTTTATGAATTTTATTTTTAAATTGGAATGAAAGGGGGAATTCCTTTAATTATAATTTCTTGTAGATGAGAATAGATAAGGGAACCTTCTAAAACATGATTTTCTCATTAAATATGGATTAATAGATTTGGATATATAGGTTTTGAACATATAACTAGAATTTATAATATTTATATAAGAGTAATAAACAATTACATTAGGGTTAAGAGAGAGAAAGCATAACCCAATGAATAAATGGTGGTTTAGAGAGATCCTGTAACTAATGTCTGAATGTGTTGTTCACTTGAAAATAATATAATATAAAATAAAAATATATATAGTAGTTTCATAATTATAATCATCCTGTAATTTTATTTTATTTATTATAATTTCATTTACCTCAATAATTGTCATTTTAATGAGTTATAGGGTTTAATATTATCATTACAGAAGCATTCATTTTAATGGTTTATTTACTTGTATAAAATTATGGAAGTTCCTTTAAAATGAGAATAATTATACAAAAGTTAAATTATATTTTATTATTGACTATTTAGAAGTTCAAATGTTCCCATATAACATTATATTTATGGTATATGGATGATTCTTTTGATAAAACATTAATGATAAATGTTTATTTAATTTTGGTTCTTTTTTACGACCATCACAAAATACTATTGTTTTATTTAATATTATGTTTATATAAATTTTTTATAGAAAATAAATCAAATTAAAATATATGCATTACAATATTATTTAACTTTTATAATTGTTTTATGAAAATACTTGAACATTTTAA
Organism: Viscum album; assembly: GCA_963277665.1. NCBI lineage: Eukaryota > Viridiplantae > Streptophyta > Magnoliopsida > Santalales > Viscaceae > Viscum > Viscum album. The sequence goes on from OY728126.1 coordinate 460,929,489, forward strand.
TGGGAAACAAAAAATCATTATCTGTGGAGAAAGTAAACAACCATAATTATGAAAATAGTATCATTTGTTTGAATGATAGAAGATGAAAAAATGGTGTGGATAAATGATATTAAATTATAAATATATAATTATTGTGTATACAAGATACTTTTGTTATTATTATTTTGTGGATAATGGAGGGGAGGGGAAGGTAGAAGATGAAATGAAATTAAAAGAGATGATTTGAAAATGTTAACTCTTGAATATAATCTCTTTGAAGGAGTACATACGCAACTTGGAGTTGGTATTTTGTTGATAATATTAGATATTTGTCATAGGAAATAGTCTTGGTATAGAAATTGGGCATAATATTGACAATGTACAGAGATTATAGGGTGTGAGGGGAAGGGGTGTTGAGTGGCATTTTTAATAGGGGAGCATAGTGGGTTTTTATTATTATATTCATTAAATTATTATTTTGGATCAAGACATTCTGTAGTGAGGATTACTGTGAATATATATAGTAAATTTTTTATTGGGGTTTGTACCAATGGGTTCTTAAATAACTAATGACTAAAAAATTCTTGCATTTTTCTTATAATGTAAAATACCAAAAACTACAGTATTTCACTACTAACAAAAAATGCTACTATTTTAGAAAAGACCAAATAATTAAATCTAACCATTTTTCGATATGAAAATTTCAAAAATTTAATCTATTTTATGAAAATATATTTCAATATAAGATAAGCTGAATTTCTAGTTAAAATCATCATTTACTTGAAAAATTCTGATTTGAATATTATAATTGATTTTTATGACCCTCTGAAAAACTAAATAATGTTATATAAAATTATATAATAATAATAATAAAATGTAATAATAATTTATAAATTTATTTTCCAAAAATATTCTTGCTTTTATATAAGTAAATTAATTTTAAAATTACAACTAAACGTTCACTTTTTACAAAAATACCATTACATAATTTATCATTTTTAAAACATTTATTTACTTATGTCGTGATATAAATATATCATTGTTTTATAAATCCACACATATTTTATTTTATACATTCATAGGTGTGGTCACTATTCAAACTTTTATAATACTATTCATCATAGTTAAATTACTATTCCAATAGTCATATATATAATAGTCTTATAAGTTCTTTAATTCATATTATTACATATTATTTCATTCCCTTCAATTTTATATTAAGGGTTTATATATACTTTCCATATGTATATTATATTATTAAAATTATGTTTTATTTCTATAGATTTGTTCATCAGTGTAGTTATTCTATTGGATCAAGTAGATCTAGAATTTTTCATCATTGTTATCTTTTTTTATATTTATTTTCCCGATGTAATATTTGACATTCATATTTGTTTATTTTTGGGATAATATGTTATTATTCATTTATGAGAATAATGTTTTTTGATTGGGTTCTCTATGTAATTTATATGTTTTATGACATAATATAGGAAAGTCAATAGATAAAATTATGGTTCATTACATGTAGAGGTGTGGAAGAGGGATATCATAAATAAAATAAGTAGTATAGGAGAGATGTTACAACCTCGAGACCCTAACTAAGAAATGATAAGAACCTAAGAGAAATCGTTGAAGGTGGGAAAGTCAAGATTAGGGGTGTCTTGTGAGGATGGGAGGGATCTACCCTGTGTGTTTTGTGAAAAGAGAATAAAGGTAATGGGGAAATATAAGAGAAATAAAAAAGTAAATGTTTTTTAAAAGACTTGACCACCTACAAAGTTTTCCCACATGGTTTTCCAAACCAAGTGGTACCCTACTACACCAATTGGACATAAATAACACTGAAACATGATTATGAATGTTTTTTTTGTATAATTTAACCATGTTCTAACCCTTCCAAATGATAACGTATGGATGTATAGAATATCATACGGGCTTGAAATAGTTTACTAATCATGTTTGATAAACATGATCTACAATAAGACCATAAAAAATTTGAAAATTGCAGCTATATTAGCTGAGAAAAACTCAACGAATTAAAATAATATAAAATAATTTTATAATAAAACATGGGGTGTGAAATCCAACGATATTATCTTCTTCAGGTTAAATTATTTTTTAGTCCAAATTTACATTAAACATTTTTTGAAAATATGTATTTCAGTTTTTCCACTATATAAAATATGCCTTAATATTATTACAGTAAACATTCACCACAAATAGATCAAAATAATGGGTAATTGTTTTCATGGAGTTATAATTAATGTGAAACATATTCAATTACCTGATTATATTGCTTCAAGACACAACCATCTTTCACCAAAGAATCAGAACTATAAATAAAAAATTACTTATTTCTTGTTAGATATGCCAAAACGAGAGCATTTACCAATATTATTTTGAATTCATGAAGACATTTATTCAATTATATTATTGATATGAATTTAAATCCTTTTAGAGATAATATTTTATTCGGAAAGATAACCATATAATGTTTTTTGTAAATATTCAGTAGTAACATACTAATCTAAGAAAAACTGGAATATCAATGAAATTTATTGGTCTGTTTCAATCATACAAAACATTTGTTTTAATTGGATCAATATTGATTCCATATTTAGAAAACATATTCCCATAGAATTAAATTATCTGCAACCAAAATTCAAATTTTCTAAATTTTCCATATCATTTAGTTTCATTCAAACTATATAGATCAATCCATATATGTATTTCATGATCCCCAAAAACATAGAATATACTATAATATCAATAATAAAAAATTCCTTAAATATATCCATGTACTCATGGAAAATATATATTTACAGGATCCATAAATACAGTGGGTTGATTCATCAACCTAAAAGGCATAACCACAGAAGAAAAATACTAATAATTTTTTAGAAACAACAAACATGAAATGTGTTCCTATATCACCTTTATATGGTGATACATATACTTGATATAAATCATTAAAAAATACTTAGCACCATGGATATGACCAAAAGAGTTAAAAAGATGATGAAACACATACTTATTCTTAATAGTGATGTTATTGGGTGATCTAAAATCAATTAAAAGTCTCATTGAACCATCCTTATTTTTTAAAAACAAAACATAAGCACCCCATTGTGATGTGATAGGGTGGATTAAACCCTTATCAAGATACTAAGGAAACTTTTTTTCAATTAAAAATGATTTATTAGATATATTTTATAAGGGGGTTTTGAAATAGGATTAGTATTAGGAAATAATTCAATCTAAAATTCATCCTCGTGATGAATAATTGCATTGGGGGAATCATCTACAAATATTAATATATATATTAAATACGGGTACATCACTAATATTAACATTTCCTTTCTTTTTAATATTAATTTGATAAAAACATCCAATTCCATCTTTTACTAGTTTATTCGATTATTAATATGTTATTAATTCTATGAAATCATTCTAATATACAAACTAAAAAATATTTTAAAAAATATTTTCTTTATCTCTGAAATATATTTTAGAATTATAAACTAAATGTTAATAAATACCAAAAAACTCTATAATGGGAAAGAGAAAATGGTTTTTAGTTAATAGGAATAATTATATAAATTATTATTGCATTTATACTACACACAATGTTTTTTACACATGTTTGGAATTCATTTATTTATATGGTATTTCAATTTTTCATAAAAATTTCCCAGATACAAAAGAATGTGTGAAAATAAAATCAAATAAAACATCGATATAATCTAAATTAATGAGTATTTTTTTCACCACATTATTTGAGTGTCCCACATCTATTGTATTAGTAGAAAAAAATACATTGTTACACAGTTATATTTCAAATATTGATGATTCCAATATAGATTAACTGAACTTTAAAAAATGATAGCATAATATCTGAAATCATTCTAAATACAACATCTTACTACTAGACTAATATCTATTTGAACATTAATTTTCTGATATGAACTCTTTTTCTTACACTCACAAGCCAAATGAATGATCATACCATATCATTAATACTTTAATGTTCATAAAAAACAATTTTTAAAATGTATTTTACCACATTTGAAAAACATGGGGTGAATACCTTTATATTGGTCTATGAATTATTATCTATTATGTTCCACCCTGGCCCCTTTATACACTTATTTTCATCTAGTACATATGTTTTGGAAAAATCCATCTATCATTATTGTGAAAATTCAATTTATAAAATTTAAAATCATGAGTGGCCAATGATCTTTGTGAAACTGGAATCAAAACAATGTAAAATCTATTAATTTTACTCTCATGTTCCAAAAAAAATATTACATACCAGGATTGTCTAGTAAAAATTTATTTTTAATTGGACTCTAAGTCTTATTTATTTTTCTTCACAATAAAAATTCTCCATTACCTTTCAAATAACTTTTGGACAATATTTATCTATAAAAATATCATTAAATAGAATCCACTCTATGAAATCAATCTCACCATTTCCTTAGTATTCTTAATTAAGGACCACCAATAATTAGATTCACCTTCAAAATGATAAATATAAGTAGTTACCTTTTGATGTTCCATACATCTCAGATATTTAACTACCATATCCAATTGATTTACCCATATATTATATTTCACCATGTTGATAGATCTGTTGAAATCTTGAGTGTTCTGTTTATAAAAAGTTAATCTATAAACATGTTCATTTGTGGATAATTTAGCTTTCCACTTTCATAGGTTCACTATTAATAACCTTTGAGAACTAAGTTAACATTGAATAAAATTATTCTGTTCTAATAATTCTAGGCTTCTAATGTGAAAATATATTATCCTCATAATTCCATCCTAATCAACCTTCCTTGTTTATTGTGTTAAAACCATTCAAAAAAGAAACAAATTATATGATGAGATATGGATAACCTTCAAATTATATTTTAGGATAATATAAAACTAAATATGAATGTCTTAATAGTGCATTTTAACATTATCATAACCACTAAAGTTATCTAAAACTTGTACAAGTACTCTCTATAAGGACCTATTAATTTAAGAACATATAAATATAAGTTTAATAACAATGATTTCACATTTTTATACTCCCATGATAATTTAGGTCTATAGTTTTAGGGAGTTAGAAAATTCCTTACATAAATAATTGGATACATCCACAAAGTGTAAATTTTTCCACCAAAAACATGGATTAAATTTTACACCCCTGTGTCATTCAAGAGGATTTTTCTACTTTTTTGAAAATATTAATTTAGAATGTTTCACCTTACTAAAATTCATACTCATACATAATTCCTATGATTTTGTTTTGAAAACATTATATGAGATAGAAAGCACAATAAAAGATGTAAAAATAAAGGATCCCATTAGTCTAGTAATATAATTGAAACCCATGAAAATACTTTCCTTTTTTCAATTAAGAAAACTTAAAAAAAAAACCATTCCATATATGAGTTTAAAACTTCTCTCAAATAAAACATTTTAAAAAACAATATAAATCATATTAAAACTTTTAATAAATGTCTAGACATATGGGAATTCATGAATACATTTATTTTGAAAAAACCAGCTCACCATTAAATGTTCATAAACATTCCTTACCAATGTAAATCGTAAGACTTACAATACAATGGTAATTTAAGAGTAATATAGGTATCTTATAGAATCATATTAATAGATAATTTTCTCTTATAGTCAACCCATATTAGAATAAATTATGCCTAATTTATTCCATTGGAATAATCATCATGTTCATCTTAGTAAGATTCTATATTTTTGGTGGCATCTTCCACTTTATGTCCATGGGTGAACCACCTGTATTTTTGTTAATCCGTGTCAATTTTAGAAAACATGACTTTTAAATTGGTGAATGTGATGTTTATAATGTGTTTGTGGGATTTATATCCTGAGTTAGGAGTCTAGATGTGGTGTGCGATAAATGAGATATTGCAGCCCTACCAACATGTTGATACAGTTCACTGGCTAGCCAGTGTGTTTCTCATAAGCTCAATGAGACTACAAGTGGCGTACTGACTTGTTAGTGAGATCTACCAACTATATTATGGGGTTTCAAACCATATAGGGACACTGATAGCAAATAGGTTCTAGTCTTTGGTGCCCACTAGCTCATAGATAACATGAGGCTGACTAGTAGAGTGAGGGGAAAAGTTGTATCCCCCATAAAACCAATTTAAACCCCTAATTACATATAATTAGATCCTAAATAGGTTTTTGTGAATTTCATGGAACCAATAAGGATTTTGAGGATTCTCAAACACCCTTCCTTGTTATTTTGATTCATTATTGGATCTTGTGATCCAAAATCAAGGATTGTGGTGTTTAATGTATATCTTTTTCTCAATCATGATTTCATTATTCTATGTTTCTTAAGGGGTATTGTATAATATAATACCAAAATATCTATTTTATTCAAATATTATTTGAAATATGTTATATTTCACAAACACATCATGTACATGAACTATTAAAATTAGTAACACTTTGATGTTGATAAATCTATATACTTATACCCCCTCAGACTTTGTTAGGTATGCTGGAATTGAGACTGGGACTTGAATACAATCAAGAGGTGTTGAAATAATTGGATCATAGGATATAACATAGAATGTATGATCTAATATCTGTATTTTGAATTTTATATTGTTCATACTATTTATTAAGAATATGAAATTGGCTTAAATTGGGAGAAGCTATAATTGACGATTTAAATAATCACTTGACATGTAGATGGTTACATGTATTATAATTGTCTTTGTCTTGAAAACATGATAGAATATGGACTTAATGGACTTTGAATAGAAATTGGGCTCAATTGAAATGTGAAAGGGAATTGTTACAATTATTGCGATAATTTGAAATAATGCTTAATGTAATGAATTGTTTGATAACTGATTGTTGTTAATGGAACTGGCCAATATGGTGTATGATTAATTGTTTGGCATGTTTTGAGGTTTTTTTTCTTTTAATTGATTCATGGTTATTTGTAATATTTACCCTTGGTATGGTAATTCACCACGAGAACATGTAATTGTATCTAGAATAAGAATTCACATAGACTAGTATGACACATATTGGATGTTTATCCCTTTTTTAAGAAATAAAGCAAGGGAAAATGATAGTCGATCTTGCAAGGGAATTCACATGAAGTACAGTATAACAAAGTTACATTTCCCATCAAATGGGTAATGCCCCATGAAAACCCATAAGAAGATCTTACATAGAAATTCACATATAGTCTACTATTGACGCCCAAGGGAGAGATATATGGATACTTTTCATTATATGGGTGATTCATCCTCCATAGGAAAATACACCAGTGGTTTGGGAAATTCATCCAAGATAGGTGAGTCAACCAGCTGATAGAGATATCTTCAGTCATGCTGAATTAGGATTGGTTGACCCCCAGTGTCATCATAAAGCTATTGGTTTAACAAGTATATTTAATATTTTACACATATTTATGAATTAGTGACCATGTTTATCATACTATTGTATGCACTATTTATTATGACTGAAATTTTTTAGACACCATGTAGATCTGTATACATAGTTTTATACACACACACACTATTCGACTCATTTTTTCCCAATATGATATTATATATTTAGGTCTCTATAATGGGTAATCGGCTCTGTTCATGATTGGTTTCTTTGATAAATGAGATTTGTGTATAGAAACGGGGCCAGAAATGGGATTCATGATTAGGAGTTTTTGAGACTTTAATATGGAGTCTATTTTAGTTGATTACTTGTATGTATTCATGATCAACATTTAGTTTAGAATATAGTATGGAAAAACATGGTTTTTTATTATCATTATTATTATTTTCTTTTCATATGAAATCTTATTGTGTTGTATATAGTAATATATTTTTCTAATTTCTATGAGGATTGATACTTTTTTTTCTGGAGGATATAGTATTGTTATAATATTTTTTACACCCTCTTTACTAGTATGATGAATTTGGAACAAGTGGAGGTGTTCTTGAGGCCACATAACCACCTGTTCTAACCAAGTGAGGGATAACCATGATGGGGAAATAATAATTTCCCTCAATTTTTTCCTTCTATGACTAAATTATTATAAAATGAAATACAAATCAATATAAAGGTCACACATCTTCATGAAGTGTATTAGGATAAATACGTAACATCTATACTGATAATATATCATATCATTTTAAAAACCATTGGAATATTTCATTTTTAAATGATAAAAAGGTTGAAAAACTTGGTCAATTTGACAATAAAAACACGTTTTATTTTTTGAATAATACAAAGGAGAAATATCCATTTTATTTGAAAACACATAAAAAAGAAGAAATCCATGAATAGTGGGAATAAAATATACATTGAAAGACCTTGATAACATGTACATGAATGTTGATAATGAGTAATGGAACTGGTAGAAGGAAGACAAAGTCAATATGCATAAGTTAAAAACTATCTTTGTTTCACTTATATAAAAAGGCCAAAATTACCCATATAAAAAACATTACGAAGTTTCCATTTTAAAAAATATTAAATAAATTCAAATAATGTCTAATGTTTTCTTTATTAACCTTTGAATTATATATAAGAACATTCTTAGAACATTTAATGGAACCTCAATGAGGAACAAAACGAATTGGAAGGGAAAATTTGAAACATTATTTTTATAATAAATTTCCTTACCTAAAGTATGATATGGTTTAATATTTTCTCTAACGCCAAAATAATTAAATTATATTTTTTAATTTATTTTATAATAACCTTTTTGAAGATCAATCCATTATAATTATTTACTTTATTTCATTTATTACCTTATTTTTTTAGTTAATATTATGTTTATGTAAAATATAGAAATTTGGGGGCAATTTAGTTTATAACCTAAAAAATGTTGGTGGGTTTACCCTATTCAAAATACCCTTTTTAAACATCCTATGTAAGGAATTCATGAAAAATTATTTAAATTGTTTCATAGAGATAGTAGTATGTACATATGCATGAATGCAGTTTCCATTTTTCATCCAGTTATAAATGAAATAATGTAGAAAATATTAATGTTTTATAGAATCATAAATATGTTATACATATCTTATTTTCTTGATTTGTTACACCCTTAAAACTAGCCTTGTATGGGGAAAATTAAATATGAATCTCATTGCATTGTGGAGGTGGAATTCCACAAATATGCTTAAAAAAGTTATCATTACCTATAGTATGGAAAAGGAGAACAAAAGGGTTGTGCCATTAAAAATATAAAATTTTAGTATACAAATGAAAATTATGTTTTCACATCAACATTTTTAATGAATATTTATGGTATTTTGAAGATGAAATTAACTTGAAAAATTCAATTATGAATTATATAAATTCTATGAAAAAACCCCTTGTCTTACTTCATAATCCATCTTGGGTTGGTATTTTTGGTATACTAGAACATATAAGATATATGGAGGGATTTTTTGAAGGTATTTTTGATTGTCATGGTCAATATAATGAATAGGGGGTTCCCTTTTATAAGTGAGGGAGTGGAAAATGTATAAATACGTAATACTTTTTAACATATTATATGAATTTCTCAATGGAAATTTGAACCAAATTGAATCATTTCAATGATAGGATAAGGATGAGTCAAAATAAAGTCTTATGATGAAATTTATACCTGTTTTTTTAATATTTTGAATGCTATGTATTAGTTTTAACCCCCATTATTTACTATTTTAACTATTAATGTGGTTTTAAAGTTCAATAAGATTTACTATTAATAATAAAAAAATAAAATTGAATATATTAAATAAATTGAACTTATATTTCAAAATAATCAAAGAAAATTACCCTATCCAATTTAAAAATTTCATAAAATTAATTTTAATATAAATACACAAACCACAGTAAAACCAGGTTTTAGAAAAATTCATATTTTAATAATCAAAATGATTTTATATAAAAATAATGTATAATGATTATTAATATGTAATTAATTAGATTATATATACTTAAATAAGACTAATTTAAATTTTGAAAAAATAAAATATAGAATCATACCGTTTAAACAATTGAATATTCATGAAAATTTAATTAATATTGATATTTTTTCATATACACCCAACAACCAATATTTTCAAAAAAATCACAAAACATAACCATAAGTTAAATTTTAATTGTGGATTACAAAAAAAAATTCATTTTATCATATTTAATTTATAAATTTAGTAAATTTAACATTTTATAAAAATTTTGTAATACATGGAAAAAAAATTTATTCAAATAAAACTATTCCTTTTTTATGAAAAAAATAAAATAGATTCATTTATAAAACTATGAAGATTATGAATCTATAAATATTCCTACTTATAAATTATAAGATTCAATTATTTATTACATTACTTTGGTTTTGAAATTCTTCCCCCATTAAAAAAATTGAATCATCATAATTTTATTCATTACATAAAAATGTAAGGCATTTTTCGCTTTGAGAATTTTCTAATTCCCATATTTCTTCCTCAATCATGTGATTCTTCCATAAAACAATAACCTATTGAATAAATTTATTTCACATTACTATTTCACTGTGATATGGAGTATAAATTATCATTTCCTTAAAAGTAATATTCTTTTCTAACTGCATTTCTTTCAAGGCTCAAGACATGAGATTCATCCGTTACATATTTCTTTAAAATTAAAACTTGAAACACATCATATTACCAAGATAAACTCAAAGGTACGGACACTCAGTATATCATTTTTTTTTAAATTTAAAATGTTCAAATTCACCAAAGTTTCAACTTTACCTTGTTAGTAAAATGCATAACCCTTTTCCAAGGAGGTAGTTTAACAAAAACATGATCTCCCAAAACAGTTGAGAGATATTCCCTCAAATTATATATATTAAATTTCTACTTGATTCGAGATAAAATTTTATGGTGGTAAATAATATTTACCTTTTGAGCCATCTCTCCTACTAACTATGGTCCCAATAACTTCCTTTCACCGAATTCTTCATATCAATATAATTCTCCACACCACATTCAATAAAATTCCACAAAATGTTCCATATATATATAGGAATTAAAAATATTGTTATAAAATACTCTATGAAATATGTTGATCCAATGTTCTGTGATAATCCAAAGATCAAACCCAAATTGTATCTTCCCTATAATGAATTTATCTTCATGCATGTCCATAAGAATGGAAATACAAATATGTATTAAAATTTAATTCATCACCCAACAAATTTAAAAGTCCTTCCCAATACTTTTTGATAAATAGATGATATTGATCAGATTAAATTGAGAAATTTGGTTTTTGAAATGCTACTATCTCTTTATGATAACGTTTATCAAGTCAATCCAAAAACAAATTATCTATAATTTGATGAAAATGCACATATTTAGTTGAACAATCAGTAATAAACAAAATAACATTATTACAATGAGGTGTTTTTGGTAATAGTAGAATCTAATAGATGGATATATTATACCATTTCTATTTTGGTATGGATAAATGATGAAGCGTACCCTTTGTTAGTTATCACATAGCTTTTACCATTTGAAAACTCCAAAATTTCAGGGTAAAATAAAAAATATTTTCGTTCATTTTAGCCAACCAATAATACACATGAAGGTATCTACATATTTTACTGTTTCTAGGTTGAAAAAATGGATATCTATATGGTTCAATTATCAAATAATTCTTCAACTGGGAATAACTTGACAAAAACAACCTCTTTCAGAATTTCATAACACCATCTTTTTTTATTTTAAAAGTAGGAAACATAACTTTTTTAATGAATCCCCTTATTTCATTCTAATCATGGTATTTTAAAATTGTTTAATTCTATTTGACAATTTTAATTCCATTCTTACCTGGTCCAAAAGAGTTGGAGTTACTACATACACAATTTCATCACCAATATTCAAAAAATAATTGACCAAAGGATCATGTTCCATCCGTAACATGGTTAATGATATATTATATTGTCAACTAATGGAATAAAAAACCTCATTTTCATTACCTAGATTATAGTAAATCATTAAATCCTAATTATTCATCAATTACTACTATCTTCTCTACCTCATTATAAATTTTTTGAGTGAATAAATACATTAAAATTTTACGAAAAGTATATATTTCAAATTTTATCCATTGTAAAATATACCCCAAATTTTTTAATTCAAACACCACCACTGCATATCTCAAGATCGTGGGTTTTGAAATTTTTCTCATATAGTTTTCATTGACATGAAACATATGGAATTACCCTATCATCTCACTTCAAGACACAACCAAGTCCCCTCAAAGAATTATAATTTTATATTAAAAAAATTCACCATTTCATGTTCAAAAGGATAACACTAGTTAATTAATCAATCATCACATTAATTCTCAAAATATTATCACATTATTTTTTGTAGTAAATATAAATCCATTTTATGTTATCATAGTTAGTATCCCATGTTTATGATCAATGCTTAAAAAAACAATAGTAGTATCCCACTAATCCATGAAACATTTGAATTTCAATGACTTTTCTAGGTCTTGGACACTCTTCTACCACTTTAGTTTTAGTAGGATCAAATATTAATCAATATTTAGATACAATATACCAAAAAAAAGAAACCTACTCTACCCCAAATTCACATTTACTAAATTTTACCAACAATTTATATAATTTGGTATATATAGAAATACATAGATGTTTTTCATGAACCTCATAAATTTTAAAATAAACTATAATATCAGAAATGAATATTATATAAAAATTATCCAAATTATTATGGAAAAATATATTTATAAAATCTAAAAATAGAATGGGTACATCAATGAAAGGAATAACTGGAAACTCATAATATAAAAACCTACTATGGAACTCTATCCCTTGAATTTCAACCTCCTTCACCTCTAACTGGTGATACCTGGACCTATTATAAATCATTGAAAAATATTGAGCATCATACAGTAGATCAAATATGTAATCAATTTGATTAATTTCATACTTGTTCTTAATTATAATGTTATTGAGTTCTCTACAAACAAGGTAAGCTATCATGGGATCAACTCTATTTAAATAAAATAGTAATAACAAACAATGAAGTGCTAGGGTGGATATAACCCTTATCAAGAAACACTTATAACTGGTTTTTCAAGTCTAAAAGTTCTATTAGTGCCATTCGATAAGTGGGATTCTATCATGTATTATCAATAGACATTAAGTTAGGATTACACTTATATATGTTAACAAAAATTCATTAATACATTAAAATTTCCTAAATATTTTTACCAAATCAAATGTTTATCAACATTCCATAGCATATTAACACAAATAATTAAATAAAAATACTTTTTATAAGAAAAATATAGGTAAATTTGTACATCACATTAATAACCCTTGTTTATTATTGTTTAACCCAGGTCATCATAACTGCAACTTCCCAGTTCCTAGTTCGGCCTAGATGTGCCTCGTACCTGGTTGGTCACATGGCCTCAATCACATTTACCCAAACCCCAGATGCTATTGACTAGTAGAGAGGGACATTGGTGTGATAGTGGTGAAACTATTCCCTCATTTCAAGAGTAAAGAAACAGAAGTAAACAGATAACAATAGAGGAAGCAGTAACAACATGCAATATGTAAACTGTGGAAGACTAAAAGTAATAAACAACTAGAGAACACATATAAATGATGCATGATACATATGTCTAGGAAAGAAAACAAACAAGTCACAATGCTATAATATAGTACTAATCCAATAAACAATGACAAAAAACTCTATCATCATCCCAAGAATCAATTTGGTCCCATTCTCTCCATCTCCCTTGAAATCAAGTACCCGACATTTATGGGGGCTTTCACTTATCTATATTTGTATCAAGATATTCTATTTAGGACCAAATGAATGGGCCACATAAGGTGTGAGACAAGACGCAGTGGGAAACCACCCAAAGATCTGTGATTAATAGTTAGTGAATATGTATATAGTAGGCAATAAGAAAAATAGAGAAATAAACAAGGAATTACTCAAAAGTAAACAATCCTATAGTCTTAATTGCATTTATTTTCATATATCAAGTAAGAAGCTGATAAAAACAGGTAACCCTCTAGGAAGTACTCACAGCCTATCATCTTTGGTTCAACTAAACAATCACAAGTAACCCTCTAGGTATGTTCTCATAGCCTAAACCCTATGGTTAAAATTATACAATGGTATAACAACTTCATGGTTATCTCACACGGTGTAAAACCTTTGGTCACATGAATAAAAAGACTCTCAAAATATGAAATCACTGTCAATTCCACCTATATAATTTTAACGATAAACTACAGACAATCTAAGGAAGCACTCAACGTCAATTCCCCCTGTGGTCTCATAACGATATCTAGAGACTCTATGAGGGGCAACTCAAGGTCAATACCCCATATAGTCTGGCATCGTGAAAAATAAATAATAGACACTATGGGGAAGTCCTCAACGTCAAATCCACCCATTGTCTCACTACACCAGGTTCTAATAGAACTGTGTAATGTAATCATGCACAAACGTTGTTCAGTATCCAAAGTAAACATAAAAGCACTAGTTGGCTAAATAGCTACAAGTCATACCACAACATTAGATAAAATAACTCCATCCAAAATATAATATATATGGTAAGCAAGAAGCCTAATAGGCAATGCTAGACCAAATGTTCAATATCAAAACAAGCATGGGAAACACATCCATAGCATCTAAAATAACCCAATTCCCAATAAAACAATCTCTAATTAGGCACACAAGGCAATGCAAGAATTAATATGGTCAAAATCCTTAAACACGCAATAACTTGTTCTAGGTTATTGGGAACATTTTCCCAGAATATTGAAAGACTAACTACAGAAAGGAACAAACCACCTACCTCGGTATTTTATGACCAATATACTCTATAATCAGCCCTTGAGTCAACCTAGAATGCGGTAGATTTTCAAAAAACCACAATAAACTCTAAAGACCTAGAATTGTCAAGGAAAATTGTTTCTTAATTATTTGGAATTTTACGAGTCTGTGGCTTCTGACAGACTTGATTCCGAGGCCCGATGTTCCCAGAATCAATTTTTGAAGTTTTGTTTAGGTACGTTCAGTAAATGAATGTGCGAGTTTTTCTATCTTTTGAACTGGTGCTCAGAATTGAAATCTGAGGACACCAATGAACTCACAACACCTGTAATTGCTTAAGGTGACTTTTACCGCAGATTTGTTTTATGCGGGTTGAACGTTAAAAATTGGCGTTTGATTAAGAAGGTAAATAAAATTTTTAGAACAATTTTATATATCTATGGATGTTATTTCCACCCATGGGAAGTTATTGGTGGAGCCCACACCCACCTAACTTCCCATGTGTGAATATTGGAGAGGTGGGGCCCACACGAGCCTCAACCATTCATCTCACATAACTCTCTTCAAACTCCGAAATTAATTCACCTTCCATTATTTCAGTAACCTCTTTAATTATGAGTTCTCTTCACCTCCCCCTCTATCTCTCTTTATTTTTTTTTCCAACACATGTTAATTAATGAGTTCAGCCTCTTTAATTATTTAATTAAATTTTTTGAATTTTGAATTACTTCTATGAATAAAATAATAGTTTAGCTATTATATTATTTTGGAACTTGTTTGTGTTGGAACATTATGGGAGCTCTAAAGAAATAGAGAAGGGTATTCTTATCTTAAAGAAAGAACACCATCCTACCAATGAAGTACCACCGAGGAACGTCATCATCACCTTCGATCTTCGGCCAAATCAAAGGAGAAGGAGCCACCTACAAGGAACGCCAACGACCCACCATCCTCGGCTCTTCTTCCTCGATGTCAATGAGTTGATGCCGTCTCACCGCGACGCCGTCTTCCGCGACACTCGACTACCGCAAAGCTTTTCTAAGGTAGGGTGGATTGCTTCAACTTTATTTGAATAAAATTGTTCTTCGTTATTTGTGAAACCTTGTTTATCCTTGAAAAATTTCTACTGCTTAAAACGGAGGGTGCTGGAAAAACACATACGATCGACGACCCTCCGTAGTCTCCATGTTAGTGATTGAGGCGTGCTGGTAGAGGCGATGACGGGAGAAGCGACGGCCATGCAGCGGCCGCATGTAGAAAAACCGCGGCATGAAATCGCGAGCTGCTCGACTGAGGAAGAACTGGCTGACCATAGCTGGCCGGGCAAAAGGGAGGAACCATAGCGCAACATGGGGCCATGCTCCGGAGAACCACAACCCGCAAAGGGCGGGCTGTTTCGGTGGAAGAATTGGCCGTCTTGATGGCCTGTCAGCCGTCTTTATGGCCTGTCGGGCGGAGGAAGGCCGCGACACCCGAATGTGTCGCGCAGCAGATCAATGGCCCGCCCGAGCGGGCCGCTTGCACCAAGAAGGCCGGCCGGCTTAGGCCGACCGGTTAGGGAGTGCAACGCTGCATGGCGCTGTCGGTTCGGGCAGCCAGAGGGCCACACCCCCGCCTTAGACCACTCGGCCAGCCGGCCGAGCCGTGGCCACGCCGGGCCGGGCTGCTTCTCCTCCAGCCGGACCGCGCCCTTTTGGGCCGGGCCACACATTTCATGAGGCTGGTCCGACCCCCTACCTGGTTGGACCCACAAAAACAAGGCTGACCCGACCCGCCAGCCCACTGGGCTTAATGGGCCAGACCCGTACTCACGTAAGATGAATAATTCGAACACCGCGCATCCGATCGACACGCCATCGGTGGCTCTGGGACCCTCATGATGTGGCGGTTCTTTTGCGATACTCTATGTGAGTTTTTGACAACTTTGGAAAATGGATGGGTATGGAATGAGCGTATTTCCAACCGGGCCCCCAGAGCAAAAATGCTAATTACTCTCAGACCATGCGTCCAATTGACGCGCCGTGTGTCGCTTTGGGTTCATTTTGATGACACAGAACATATGGATACATCAACTCTGGACTTCGTGATAGTTGATGTATCGACTCTTGGATCGAGGAGCGGACCCTCCTGGAATCGAGCATGCTGTGTGCGGGAACCCTAGAGCTGGCTACGACTGCAATGACTACCATACTGTGATCCTCCATGGGTTTGGCGACGAAGACTACCGTATTGGAATCCTCTATGTGTTCGGAAACGATGACTACCTTACTATAAATCCTCCTAGGGTTCGACGGTGATGACTAATGTTCTTGTATCCTGCGTGGGTCAGACAGTTTGACTTCAATTCTAGTATCCTACGTGGGTCCGACAGAGTAACTGGTGTAGTATCCTATGTGGGTCCAACATCATATCTTGACTAGTATCCTCTGTGGGTCCGCCAACTTAGATGAATCAGTGACTAAATCTGATCATCTTAATCACTTTTACAAAAGATGTATACCTGTGTGAGCTGAGTCTTGACTTTCAATCATTACCATCGGTATGGTTGACTTCTTTCCTGTGTGGACCAGGTTGTTCTTGGGCTCCAGAGTTGGAGCCAAACTAAGATTGATGACTTAGGTATATGTATGGGCATATACCTATGTAGAGTTTGTTGATACTTTGTGATTCTTTCTTTCCTTTGTGGTTTATCTTTCATGGATTCTAGGAGACCGTCGGGGATCTCGGTATCCCTAGTGAGTTTCGTAATACTCACCCCTGCACGGGCAATGCGTGCACTACATTGTATTGGTTTCAAATGACAGAAAACACTGATCGTGGTTGAGGCCTGTGGAGCTGGATGGTACCCAGATGTGGACCACCTGGCTGGATGTACATGGAGGGGATGGACATACCCGATGTACTGAGGAGACTATCTGTACTCACCCTTCAGGTGGGATTATCAGAGGATGACATGGTGGTTGCTACTTTACATTACTGCTATTATACTAGACATTCAGTTGTACTATACTTTTCAGTTGGGTTTGTATTCTGGCCCATTTACCATTCAGCACTTACTTTGTGTTCAGTATTAATTTGTGCTTACTTCAGTTTGTGTACTCTATTGAGTTTGTTTACTATCATTAAGGCAATGACTTCCATTTTTATCGAGATTTACGCCTTTTGTTCTAGTCATCAGCCCTTGGACTATGGAAGGTGAGCTTGGGTTAGTCACAGCATGGGCCCCGAGGATGGGTCGTGACAAATTGTTATCAGAGAGACGTTCTACCATATAACTTAGGACTCTGATCATTCTTTTTGTGAAGAATTTGTGTTAATAGTATTGAGTATGGTTTTCAGTCCAGGGAGTCCAGTGTTGGTGCGGCGACTGACGTATCCATGCACCAGGACCCTGACTCCTGATTTCCGACTTAGTGCAAGAAAACACTGATTTCATGTGTGTTTCAAAAGATTTATTTGTGGATACTTTTTGTCAGATCACCTGGTATACTATTTTTACCATGGCACACCTGTTTGTTTTCAGGATGGCCCCACAAAGGCAGCCATCTAGGGTTCCGAGTCGCGTACAAGATGGAATCCCCTCGAGGGATGAGGCCTCGGTGCAGGGCCCCATCACAGCAGAGGCACCAGTGGTACCAATACCCACAGAGCCACCGATACTACCAGCTCTAGCAGAAGAGAGTGCATGATGCCTGAGGGTGTTGCATGAGTTTCAGCGACAAAGGCTACCCATGTTCCATGGAGAGACAGACCCTCAGGTAGTCAGGGATTGGCTGGAGGCTGTTTTCAGGGTATTTAGATTAGTAGGGACACCTGCTGATCTTATGGTGATCCTTGTAGCGAGTCTCCTTCACACAGAAGCAAGTAGATGGTGGATCTTGATTCTCTAGGCGCACAATGAGGCATCTCTACTTTGGATAGACTTCGAGAGTCTCTTCTGCACGGAGCTTGTTCCAGCCACCCTTCATGTGGTGCGGATTCAGGAGTTACTTCCTCTGTGGCAGCGCAACATGACAGTAGCCCAGTACTCAGCATGGTTTACCGACCTTTTGTGCTACTCCACGGACATGGTATGTGACCCATTATTTAGGACTCAGACCTTTGAGAAGGGACTGAGACATGAGATCAGGGATTCGATGATCTCCCTCAGCGTCCCGATGTAGGCGTGAGTATTGGAGAGAGCCCTTCTTGTAGAGAGCTTCCTCACCGAGCCGACACCAGCAGCTAGACCTACCACCGGGCAACACGTAGTAGAGTTTTCTGTAGCCGGCAGTAGATAGATTTCACAGAGGTCTAAGCGGACCAGCCATCAAGAGAGAGACCTTAGGATTCAGGTTCTGTTGTGTGGGGCACACAAAATAGAGCCAGCTATACGAGGATCAGGCAGTGCTATTCATGCGGCGGGCAGGGTCACATGGCTCGAAACTGCCCGACCCACCGTATAGATGAGCAGCAGACAGTGGAGGGACCTCCCAGACAGAGGAATAGGTTTGACCGTGGAGGTCCTCAGGGAGGATACAGACGAGGAAGAGGATATGGCCGAGTAGTTTGTGGTGGATGAAACTTTGAGGCTCTACCACTACCATGACAAGGAGGTCCACCGCGACCACAGGGAGCTGTGGGTAGAGACAGGCTCAGCTCCAGGTAGTGGAGGATTATGACCACGGCACCCCTGAGAGGATTCAAGGAACTATCTGTGTCTACTCCACCCTTGATGCAGTACGTATAGACCCAGGAGCGAGTCATTCTTTCATTACTGCTGCCCTTGTTCAGAGCTCAGAGATTCTGACGGAGTCGTTGGCTCAATCCTTATTGCTAGAGACTCCTACGGGAGTAGACTCGATGATTATATGCTATTGTCGGTAGTATTAGATTACTCTAGGGGGTGAGAGCTTCGACTGGGATCTTCTTGTAGCGTTGTCGAGGCCTAACGACATCATCTTGGGAATGGACTAGTTATCTACAGTCCATGATCAGATCGACTATGTTAGGCCTAAGGTGTGGTGTATCTGCACTGATGGATTCATGTTCACATTTACCGATGTGATGGGAGCCTTTTCAATACAATTTGGACTTTCATAGAGGAGAGGGAAACCGATCACACATTAGTTGGCCAGACTCATCCTTCAAACAGTTGATGTGCGGAGTCCGAGTTTTCTGGTTGTGGTGGATCAGTATGCAGTCATTTTTCCTGACAATGTTTTAGGACTACCTCCTCGCATAGAGGTAGAATTTTACATAAACTCGTACCCTAGGAAAACACCGATATCTACTCCAGCATATTGGATTTCTCCTACCGAGATTCGTGAGCTATGGGTACAGCTGGAGTACTTGGAGGGGAAGGGATTAATCTGGCCTAGTGTTTCACCGTGGGATTCTCCGATTCTATTTTCCAAGAATGAGGATGGGAGCTTAGGACTGTGTATCGACTATCGTCACCTGAATCAGGTGGCCGTGAAGAACAAGTAACCACTCCCGAGGATTCACGACCTCTTTGATCAGATCAAGAGAGCAAGATGGTTCTCAAAGATAGACCTCAGGTCAGGCTATCACCAGCTCAGAGTTCGAGGTGAGGATGTGTAGAAGATTACCTTCAGGTGTCGGTATGGCCACTACGAGTTCTTGGTTATTCCCTTTGGCATATCCAACGCTCCAACAGTGTTCATGATTCTCATGAACATTATCTTCTAGCCTTACCTCGATCGTTTTTATCATAGTCTTCATCCATGACATACTGATATACTTGTCTACTAAGGAGGAGCATACCTACAACTTTAGGGTTTTACTAGATACACTCAGAGAGAACCTGTTTTATGTAAAGCTCTCAAAGTGCTAGTTCTGGATACGATAGGTACACATCTTGGGACACATCATCTCAGTGGTGAGAGTTGTAGTGGATCCTATGAAGATCGAGGCAGTGCTTGCTTGGGAGCAACCAAATTGTGTGACGGAGGTGCAGAGTTTCCTGGGTCTGGATGGATACTATCAGAGATTTCATCTAGACTTCTCCAGAGTTTCTGCACCACTTTCATCCTTGAAAAAGGGGAAACCATTTCGTGCGGTTAGATAGATGTCAGTATAACTTTCAAGAGATTAGGCAGAGGGTGACTAGTGCGCCCATGTTGAAGTTACTAGAGGAGGGCGTTGGGTACATATTTTACTGTAATGAATTAGGGATCGGACTCCGGTGTGTCCTGATGAAGGAGTGAGAATTGATCGCCTATGGTTCATGGTAGTTGAGACAGCATGATCAGAACTAGGCTACCAATGACCTGGAGTTAGTAGCAGTGCTCTTCACCTTAAAGATGTGGCGACACTATCTCATTGTCGAGCGCTTTACTGTCTACTCTAACCACCAGAGTCTTTGGTATATCTTCTCGCAAAGGGACCTGAACCTGAGACAACGACGATGGCTCGAGTTCCTCTAGGACTATGACTTAGATATATTCTATACTCCTTGGAAGGGGAATGTTGTAGCTGATGTTCTCAGTAGGAGATCAGGCATTCAGCTACTAGGAGAGGCGATAGAGCAGCTAGCTGTGTTGCAGATATCCTTTGTGGATATAGATGGATAATCCTTTCTATAGTCTCTCACAGTCACTCCTCCACTCCTTTATTGAGTCAGAGAGGCACAACGTGGGGAGGATGACTGTGAGACATGGCGTGCTCAGATATCCTCAGGGTAGGCGCTTGATGGATTTTCTGTAGGAGGGGAGCACATCATCCTCTTTAGGGGACGTACTATGGTACCGGTTGCACTACAAGAGGTGGTGCTGAGGGATTTCCACACTTCTCTTATAGCGGTTCATCCATGAGTGGCTAAGATGTATCAGGACCTCAGAAGACATCAATGGTGGCTGGGTATGAAGAAGGTTGTAGCAGAGTTCGTTTCACGATACCTGACTTGTCAGCAAGTGAAGGCGGAGCACCAGGTACCACCAGGCTTGGTACAACCCTTAGAGGTCCCAGAGTGGAAGTGGGATGAGATATCCATGGATTTCATAATGGGGCGTCTATGCACATCTAGAGGACACAACTCTATATTGGTGATCATTGAATAACTCATCATGTATGCCCACTTCTCTCCCGATCAGAGAGTAGGGCTAAGTAGAGAGCTCGGGACACATCTACATTTACGAGATCATACATCTTCATGGTGTGCCTTCGACTACTGTATCTGATCGAGATGCTCACTTTACTTCCCGACTTTGGAAGGGGTTTCTAGAGGACTTTGAGACGCAGCTTTGTCTGAGCACCGCCTTCTATCCTCAGACGGACAGATAGACTGAGAGGACCATACAAACACTCTATGAAAAGATTCGTGCATGTGTCCTTGACATTGTTCATAGCTTGGAGGATGAACTACCCTTGGTGGGGTTTGCAAACAACAATAGTTACCACTCCACCATCGGGATGGCACCATATAAGGCATTGTACGACCGAACGTGCAGATCCCCTCTGTGCTGGACTGACCCAGGGGAGTCAGAACTTGTAGGATGAGAGATGGTTCAGGCTACGACGGAGAAGGTGCAGATCATCCAGTAGCTGATGAAGACTGCACAGAGCAGACAGAAGTCCTATGCTGATAGGAGGCAGAGACCACTGGAGTTCGAGGATGGAGACCACGTCTTCATATGGGTCTCACCTCAATGGGGTTTATGGAGATTTGGCCGAGGTGGAAAGTTATCTCTGCATTCATCGGACCATTCCAGGATCTCAGCAGAGTGGGCGAGGTGGCATACCACCTGGCCCTTCCACTACAGTTGCACTGGGTGCATGGCGTCTTCCATGTATCTTAGCTGAGGAGATACGTGCACGATCCGACCCACATCATCAATCACGGGGAGCTGGACATTGATGATGAGGCAACATTTGTGGAGGTCCTGGTGGAGATTGAGGATCGATAGAAGCGGGTCCTACATGGATGGTCGATTCCTTTTGTGCGCGTTCGCTGGAAGCACGGGAACCTCCAGGAGAGCACTTGGGAGCGGGAGGCACATATGCTAGATCAGTGTCCCCATTTGTTTTCCTTGTGTGTGTTGTATCTTTATGGGGACATAAAGCCCTGAGGTGGGAGTATTGTAAAGACCAGGATTTTTCAAGGAACATTTTTTCATAATTATTTGGAATTTTACGAGTCTATGGCTTCTGACGACACTTGATTCTGAGGCCCGGTGTGCCCGAAATCAATTTTCGGAGTTTTGTTCAGGAATGTTTAGTAAACGTACATGCTGGTTTTTCAATCTTTTGAACTGGTGCATGGAATTGGAATCTGAGGACACCGATGAACTCGTAGTGCCAGAAATTACTTAAGTGGACCTTTATCGTAGTTGCGTTTTATGTGGGTTGAAAGTTAAAAATTGGGGTTTGATTAAAAGTTAAATAAAAATTTTAGAACAATTTAATATATCTATGGAAGTTATTTCCTCCCAGGGGAAGTTATTGGTGGGGCCCACACCCACCTAACTTCCCATGTGGGGATATTTGAGAGGTGGGGCCCACACGAGCCCCAACCTTTCATCTCCCATAACTCTCCTCAAACTCCAAAATTATTTTCCCCTCATTTATTATGACAACTTCTTTATTTATGAGTTCCCTTCACCTCCCCCTCTCTCTCTGTAATTTTTTCAAACACATGTTAATTAATTAGTTCAACCTCTTTAATTAATTAATTAAATTGTTTGAATTTTGAATTACTTGTGTGAATAAAATAATAGCTTCGCTATTATATTATTTTGGCACTTGTTTGTGTTGGAACTTTGTGGGAGCTCTGGAGAAATAGAGAACGGTGTTCTTGTCTCAAAGAAAGAACACCATCTTTCCAATGAAGAACCACCGAGGAAGGTCATCATCACCTTCAATCTTCGGCCAAATCAAAGGAGAAGGATCCACCCGCATGGAACACCGAAGACATTCCATCCTCATCTCTTCTTCCCCGACGACAACGAGTTGACACCGTCTTCCCGTGATGATGTCTTCCGCGACGCTCGACTACCGCAATGCTTTTCTATGTTAGGGTGGATTGCTTCAATTTTATTTTAATAAAATTATTCTTTTTTCTTTGCGAAACCTTGTTTATCCATGGCCAATTGCTACCTCTTAACGCGGAGGGTGTGGGCCGAACACACACGGCCCGATGACCCTCCATAGACTTCTTGTTAGTGATTAAGGCACGTTGGAAGAGGTGAAGATTGGAGAAGTGGCAACCGTGCGTCGGCCGCGTGCAGATGAACCGTGGCCCGAAACCGTGGGCCAGTCGACCAAGGAAGAACTTGCCGGCTATTGCCGACTGGGCTGAAGGGAGGAACTGCAGTGCCCCACGGTGCCGCGCTGTGAAGAAACGCGGTCGGAAAAGGGTGGGCTGCTTCAGCCGAAGAACCGGCCAGCATGACGGCCGACCGGGCGGAGGAAGGCCGCGGAACCCAAAGGTGCCGCGTAGCAGATATACGGCCTGCCCGAGTGGGATGCTTGTGCTAAGAAGGCCGGCCAGCTTCGACTGGATGGTTAGGGAGGGCGGTGCTACTTGGCACTGCCGGTTCGGGCAGCAGGGGGGCCGCGCCCCCCGCCATGGACCGCTCGGCCCCCATCGGGCCAAACCACTCGGCCAATGGGCCGCGCCGCGCCAGGCCAGTCCGCACCCTTCCGGGTCGGGCCACGCCTCCTTAGGCTGGGCTACAAGTTTCATCGGGTCGGTCCGACCCTCTTCCTGGTCGGACCCACCAAAACTGGGTTGACCCGACCTACCAGCCCACTTAGCTTAACGGGTTGGGCCCGTACTTACATAAAGGTGAATAATTTGAAGACCGTGTGTCTGATCGATGCACCATCTATGGCACTGGGACCCTCATGATGTTCTGGTCCTTTTCAGATACTCTATGTGAGTTCTACCAACTTTAGAAAATGGTAAGGTTTGGAATGAGCGTATTTCTTATCGGTCCCTCAGAGAAAAAATGCTAATAACTCTCAGACTGGGCATCTGATTGATGCGCCTTCTATCGCGTTGGGTTTAGTTTGATGACCCAGAACTTCTAGATACATCAACACTGGACTTCATGACAGTTTATTTATCGAACCTTTGGCTCGAGGAGTGGACCCTCCCAGAATCGAACGTACTGTGTGCGGGAACCCTAGAGCTGGCTACAACTGCAACGACTACCGTATTAGAATCCTCCGTGGGTTCGGCGATGATGACTGCTGTACTATAATCCTCCATGGGTTCAGCAATGAAGACTACCACACTATAAATACTCTATGGGTTCAATGTCGATGACTACTATTCTTCTATCCTACATGGGTCCGACAGTTTGACTTCTGTTCTAGTATCCTATGTGGGTCCGACAGAGTAGCTGGTCTAGTATCCTACGTGGGTCTGACAGCTTAGCTGGACTAGTATCCTACATGGGTCCGCCAGCTTAGATGAATTAGTGACTGCGTTTGAACATCTTTATCACATTGAGAAAGATGTATACCTGTGTGATCTGAGTCTTGACTTTCAATCATTACCATCGGTGTGATTGAATTCTTTCTTATGTGGACTGGGTTTTGCATGGGCTCGGGAGTTGGAGCTGAACTAAGATTGATGAATTAGGTATATTTATAGGCATATACCTAAGTAGAGTGGGTTGATACTTCGTGATTGTATCTTTCTTTTTGGTTTATCCTTCGTGGATTCCTAGAGACCTTCAGGGGTCTTGGGATCCCTAATGAGTATCGTTATACTCACCCCTGCACGAGCAATGCACGCACTATGTTGTGTTGGTTGTAGACGATGGACAACACTGATCATGGTTGAGTATTATAGAGCTGGATGGTACCCAGAGGTAGACCACTTGGCAGGACATACACAGAGCGGACGAACGGACCCGAGGTGCTGAGGAGACTATATGTGGTCACCCTTCTGGTGGGATTCTCAGAGAACGACATGATGGTTGCTGCTTTACTTTACTGCTATTGTACTAGACTTTTAGTTGTACTGTAATTTTCTGTTGGGTTTGTATTCTAGCCCATTTACCTTTCATCACTTAATATGTGTTCAGTATTACTTTGTGCTTACTTCAGCTTGCGTACAATGTTCAGTTTGTTTACTATCATAAGGCAATGACTTCCCTTATTATCAGGATTTACACCTTCGGTGCTAGTCACCTTCCCCTGGCCTATAGAAGGAGGTCATGGGGTAGTCACGACACATGCACCGAGGACAGGTCGTGATAGAAACGCTCAACCGAGGATATCTCATGAGAGAGAAGATATCAAGAGATGATTCTCTAGATGAAAAAATAAGACATCGTGGTGATTAAAATGAAATTGACGGTGGTTGATAAAGATAATGGATGGTCTGTCAGGGGATTGGAGAAGAATCATGCACTAAAATCTCTCCTGGATAAGACAAGTCGAGATGAAGGCATTTATGCAAATTAGAAGTGAGCCCCATCCGATTTTACAAATAAAAAGAATAGTAATTGGTTTGTGTTTTAAAATTACATGGTGTGTATCTGCCTTTTCTGGACCACACTTTAGGCGGTCTCCAGGTCACCCCACATGGCTTTGTACTTAGCCGTTAGAAGGACAGTACACGGTCACCCACGGCTACCCAGTACATGCCGTGTACGCTAAAGTTCACGGCATGCACTCTTAAAATTTCTAGAAACTCCCCATTTCCTTAAAAACACAAGAAAACTAGATCCATACATGAAAAGTATATCTGGGTTCTTACAAAGTTCCCCCATTAAAGTAATTCATCCCCGAATTTCCCTAGCAAGGAGGCATATAAGAAGAATCCTCAAACAACTCTGGCTATGGTGATCATACGTCGGCCTCCCTCTCCTATGCCTTGTCCTATAATCACCCATGCTGCCATAGCACCCATACCAGTGGAACAGAACAGGCAAAAAGAACCTTCATGGTGAGATCAACGATCTAGTTAAAATTATCTTATAACTATTCTTCCACCTTTAGCTCATCCTCCTTGGGTTGAAATACATGAGATGAGTCTAAGAAGTAATTTTGTACATGAGAAACGTGGAAGACATCATGCATAGCCCGATACATCTATGGTAACTACAACTGATAGGAAACCGGACCGACACTCTCCAAAACCTCAAACGGTGCAACATATCTCAGTAGAAGCATTCCTGGGCTCCTAATCATTATGTGTCCTAACCAAGGTGTTACACGTAGGAAAACCTGATTTCCTACCTCAAACTCCGAACGTATTCTCTGTCAATCAGCATACAATTTCTATCATGACTGTGCAATATAAATCCTCTTCAAAATCAAGTCTATCTGCTCCGTGGTCTCCTCAACAAGATGAGGTCCCACCATAGCATCCTCTCCTGCCTCCAGCTGGCATAAGGGTGATCGTAATATACTACCATCAAAGTCTCATAAGATGCTATCTAAATAGTTTCTTGAAAATTATTATTGTAAGAAAACTTCACAAGAGGTATGTACTTCTCCAAAGAACCTTAAAAATCTTTGACACATTCTGGTAGAATATCCTCTAGCACCAGAATCATATGCTTGGACTGTCCATCTTTATAGGGATGGTAAGATGTACTAAGAGTTACCTTTATATCCATATCCCTCTAGAGTCCCTGCCATACCCAAGATGTTAAACGGGTGTCCCTATCTGAATTAGTGGATTGAGGAACTCCATGTAAATGTAAAATCTCTTAGATGTACAATATCCATATATTTTCAACTTTGAAGGCCTCCTTGATTGGAAATAATTGACCAGCCTTCATGTGTTTTTAAATGACATCCTAACCAGTATCATTCAGTCAAGGAGACCTTAGCAAACCTATCATGAATACCGTCAAGACTTCATTACACTTCCACTCTGGAATGGGTAACTATTAAAAAATCCATACTGGTTGCTAATACTTGGCCTTCACCTATTGACTGTTGGAACATGTCATTTCAAAACCATCAATATCTTTGTTTATACCTGGCCACCAATAATGATGGTGTAGATCACGATAAATCCTAGTGACACCAAGATGAGCTGCCCAGACTGAGGAATGGATGTCCCAAATTAGCTCCTCACGTATGTATGTTGACACATATAAACACCCACCAAAATGCAAGATCTCATCCTCACCTATGGTCCATCCAGGAATAGGTCCCCCTCCTAACACACTTCTCCATTGGACTAGGCCATCAGAATCAAATAACTACCTCATTCTCACTCAATAAAGTAGAGTAGAGGTTACATCTATTGGTGAAAGGATCTTCTGCCCCTTTCTATCATGATCCTCCAAATGTATCATAGAGAATAGATTCATAAGCTTCCACTCAATGTTGGCCTCCTATACTACTTGTATCTGAGTCCTCCGGCTCAACGCATCTGCAACTACGTTGCCTTTCCCAAGTGTTTTGGAATGTCAAAGTCAAAAGAATTAATGTACTCAACCCAACATTGCTGTCTCAAATTCAGATCACATTGAGTGAAAATATATTTAAAACTTTTTTGAATGATGAAAACCACAGAATGATCTTCCAGAAGATAATTTCTCCATAAATGTAAGGCATGAAAAACTGTAACCAACTCAGGATCGTGCGTTAGGTAATTCCTCTCATGTGGCCTCAAATGCCAAGACCCATACACAACCACTCCTTCCCCATGCATAGGAATAGTTCCTAGATCGACACCTGATGCATCAAAATATAAATTATAGTTCTTTCCCGGCATTAGAAATACTATTATTGATGCTGAAGTAATCCTCCCTTTCAGATCCATAAAGTCTTACTGACAAGAATCTGACCATATGTATTTCACACCCTTTTTAGTAAGGGATGTCAGTGGCACTGCTTTGTGTGAAAAGTCCGGTATGATACATCGTTAGTAACCATCCATCCCTAGAAAACTTCACAATTCAATGATCTTTTTCTGGTGATCCTTGGAAACTACTACTCTCAATATCACTGGGTCCTATATCTGAGATAACACGACCCAAGAAGTGAATGTAGTCCATCAAAAAGTTGAATATTGAGAACATAGCATATAACTAATGCTCTCTCAGTGCATTCAAAGCAATCTGAAGATCGGTAGCATGGTCGTGTTAAGTGTGAGAGTACACCAAGATATCATCCATAGAGACTACCATGAAGTAATCCATGTATGGGTGGAATACTCAGTTCATTAGATCCATAATGATTTCAGGTGCATTTTTGAGGTCGAATGGAATAACCATATACTCGTATAAACCATAACTTCTCTGAAAGGCTGTAAGAGGTATATATTAGGATCTAACACGCAATAGATGGTAACCGGATCTCAATTCAATCTTCGAGAACATCCAGGATCCTCGAAGCTGATCAAAGTGATCATCAATCCTTTTCAAGGGATATTAGTTGTTGACCATCAAATGGGTCAACTTCTGATCATCCATACAAATTTTGAAGGTACCGTCTGCCATCTTCGCAAATAGGGCAGGTGAACCCAAGGAGAAGTACTGAATTGGATGAAGCCCTTTGCCCACAACTCCTCCAACTACTTCACGAACACCTGTAACTCTGGTGTATCCATCCTATAAGGAGGAATAGACACTGGTTCCACTCCAGGCACGAGCTCAATAAAATGTATACATCTCACTCTAGAGGAAAACCTGAAAAGTCCCCTAGAAAGAAATATCTGAAATGTTCCATCACTAGAGGAAAAACTATCTATGATGTCCCATGGTCATTCAAATATAGACTACTAATCTATGCTATAACTCATCCAAAACCATGATTCTCGGGTCCCACTCTGCTTTCCTGGACATCCCATCAGCCTTATATAAAAAGACTCCACCTTCTAGCAATGTAAAACTCACCCTATGACGATAATAGTCAATAATTTCATGGATTGGAACTAACAATTCCATCCAGAGAATGATATAATAGCATGCCATCTCTATGAAATAGTTGTCCGATTAGAAGTGAAACACTCCAACCTCAAGAGGGAACACATAACACTAATGTAAACTAGTCATTCTTGTCCCCAATAGAGTCTCCAGTGTTAAGACATCCATAGAAGAAAGGATAAAGAGCCTAAGGATCTCCACAAACACAACAGATATGATTTAATGGGAAGCCCCTGTATCAAAAAGTGTAGATGCTAGAACTAAGACAACTAGAATCATTCCTCGAACAATAGAGTGTTTGGGATACTTCTCCACTGTAAAAGTATAACTTGTACCGCATCCCTATGACCCACCATGACCACTCTAAGCCGATCCAACTTGTTGTCATTAAAATCATGCCAACTGGATACCATGACTGTGACCACCACCTCAGCTTGAATGGATAGAAGAACTCCAGTTCTTAGACATATGAGAAACTGGTGGTCCTGCTCTGGTATGAGGAGTCGAGATAGAACCCTTTTCACCAGCTACTGGTTAGAAGATCTAAAAAAAGTGCTGAATATTTCGCTTTTTTCCGCAAGTTCGGCACTCCACTGGGTCTCTCAAGCAATGCAGCCTCATATTTCATCCCTTCCCACATTCGTAGCATACCACATGGCTATCTGAAGGTGAATCTCATCTAATTGTATTTCCTCGTGTAGACTCCTTAAGAAACTTCCTGCCTTCAGTCTGAGGGGTACCGACCCTGCATGCTGAACAACCCGGGCTCAATGATCTAGAATCCCTCAGATTGCACACTGTGATCAGCATCTGATTAATTATAGAGGTGATGGTAGTTAACCTGATGATGTAGACCTGATATTGGATGTCATTCCTTATACCATCCACAAACATCCTCGAGAAGAATAAATCATCACCTCCTTGGATGGGTGTGAAGTGCTAAAGCTCAGTGAATCAAGAAGAATACTCTATAATGAATGAATAACATGCTCCAGATTCATGGACTATTGGGCTCAGTTAGCCCTCAGAGTCTTCGGGTAAAAATATTCATATATGGAATGCTGGAACTCATCCTAAGCCATAACCTGCCGACATCCATCCTATGAGATCACATCCCACCATCTCTTTGCGAAATCTCGAAGCATATACTTAAATTGATTCACACTCCTCTAAAGAGGCATCTTCATATGCTCGAAGATATATAGCATGGAATATAACCATGACTCACCATCATTGGTTCCTCAATCAACAGAGAAAGTGGGAGGATTCTGCTACTTAAAGATCCACGTTAAATCTTCCATAGACGTGGTAGGAGGAGGTACTCCTTAGAAGGTCTGCATGAACCTCATAAACCCTATGATGGGCATGACTGGAGGATATTCTGGTAGTCTCTGATCATCCATGTCGGGTGTCTAATGACAACCTTGTATTTGGTGTACAATTGGAGGATGTTTTAGTGGCATGACTATTCATGGTCAAATGTACACCATATATCAAGATTGAAAAGGTAATAAATTTGGAAGTGAATGAAGGGAATAGAAGAAAGAGAGAATTTATGATTTAAAAAAGGTGGATACACGATGTGTATAACTCTTACACGGCATGTTCCTTTAGGACATCACATGGTCATGTACTCATGCCAACTGTAGTCATGTAATGCCCCATACACATGACATGTTTTCCTAACAAACGATGTGTACTTGAATCATCTTACCCTTCCCCTTTTCTTTTACATGACATAACCCACATTGTTCTCCTAGAGCAAGACTACATGGCGTGTTGGTTCTATAATTGACGTGTACTAGGAAGAACATCCCCGATGTGTGTTTTTAGTCACACGGCCAGTTACAAGGCTGACTCTACATGGCGTGATTGTTCCAGAAACAATGTGTACTAACTACCCATAATCCACCCGTTTCTTGGGTCACACGGCTGGACGCATGGTCTATAAACTCGGCGTGTGTGTCTAGTACACACCGTGTTCCACCAAGGATTTCTCAACCCTCTATCTCAGACCACAGAGGGAGTAACATAGTTAAAAACATCATGGCGTGTACAAGCAGTACACAGTTTCTACTTATAAAAAACAGTTCCATCCCAAATAGAAGTATATACGGTGTATATTTATCAATACAAACCATGTATTTTGGTTTTTTTGAACATTATGTCTTAAAAATTACTCTAGAACCTAGAACAACACTAAAACAAACATTAATGTTCCAAATTACGATCTGTGAGGGCCCATACTCCCTCTAAATCAATGTTTGGAATCATATACGTTTCATACGATAAAATACTAGTGCAATGATCCACCAAATCCTGATCTATGAGGGCCCATAACACCTCAAGAACCCATTTATGATGTTCATTAAAATGAAACATTACACATTCGAATACACTATAATATAGTAGGTATTCTATCATGAAAAAAATCACAACAACAAGCATATCTAGCACAACATCTATCACAAGAACATGGAATTAGTAATGCACCCTAAATGGAATGGAAAGAATGCAAGACATATGATCCCTAACAAGTGCCTATATGATACATGAGATAGAATACCCTCATCTCATTAAGTTGTAATTGAATTAATACTTAAATAATATAAATATTAATAACACAAATCATGTGAATCACCCAAAAGTGAAATAAAATATTCTATAAAAAGTTTAAAACATGCAGAATTGGAATAATCAAGGTAAATTAGCTTTTCTCTATACATGGGTTAGTTAATCCTAGGCACAACTTATTTCCATCTACCTATTTTATCCTATCCCTAAATATAGGCTCCAAATAGTATGTCAAGAAGAGAAGAATTCCTCTGATACCACTTTGTAACATCCCGATTTTAGGTGCGGCCCAGAGGTTCCCCATAACCGGTTGGTTACATGGCTATAAGCACATTTCCCTAAACGCCAGAGGCTACTGACTTGCAGTGAGGGCCTTGGGTGTGAGAAACTATTCCCTACTTAGATGAGTAAAGTAGCAGAAGTAAACATATAAAAATATCAGAAGCAATAATAACATGCAATAAGTAAACAATGGATAACATAAAGTAATAAACTACGGAGGAAAATATATAAATGTTGCATGATACATTTATCTTGGAAAGTATCCAAACAAGTCAAAATGATGGAATATAGTACAAATCCAAGATAAAAAGAAAAAATATAAACTACAATAGCATCAATAACTTCATCTTGGTACCATGCCCTCTAACACCACAGTAATTAAGTATCCAAGGTAGAAGGGTGCTTTACTTTATCTATACCTGCAGCAATATAGTCAGTTTGGGCCCAAAAGCATGACCCAAACAGGGTGTGAGACGAATCCAAGTAGGAAACCACCAAAATATCTGTTCCTAATAACCAGTGAATATATATATGGGAGACAATAAGAAAAATGAAGCATTAAATAAGGATGTACTCAAAAGTAAACAATCTTATAGTCTTAATTGCATTAAATTTAATATATCAAGTAAGAAGCTGATCAAAACATGAAACCCTCGGGGAAGTACCCATAGCTTCTCCGCTCTTATTCAACCAAACAATCACATGTAACCCTCTGGGTAATGTCTCATAGCCTAACCCCTCTGGTTCAACTTATAAAAGGGTATAACAACCTTCTGGGTAGCTCACAAGGTCTAACCCCTTTGGTCTCATTCAAAAAAACACTCTATATGGTAGCACTCATCGTCAATACCCCCTAGAGTATTTTAATTATAATGTATAGAAACATTGAAGAAGCCCTCAATGTCAATTCCCTTGGTTGTATCGTAACAGTAACAATAGAAACTCCAAGGTAGAAATCAACATCAATCCCCTCTATGGTTTCTCAGTGTGATAAAGAAATAATAGACACTATAAGGAAGCCGTCAACATCAATTACCCCTATGGTCACACTACACCTAGTTACCATAGCCCTGTGTAATGTAATCACGTAGTGATGATGTTTGGCAGCCAATTTAAGCATAGAAGCATTACTTGGCTAAATAGCTACAAGGCATACCACAACATTCGATAAAATCACTCCATCCTAACAATACTAGACATGGAAAGCAAGAAGCCTAATAGGAAAGGAAAGACAAAACGAGCAATCTCAAAACAATAATGGGAAACACATCCATTGCTTGGAAAATAAATCTATTCACAATCAAACAACCTCTACTTAGGCACATGAGGCATATCAAAAATTAACATGGATAAATTCTCAAAACACGCAATACCCAGTTCTTGGTTTTTGGTCACTTTTGAACATAAAATTCCAAGACTAATTACAGAAAGGCACAAACCACCTACCTTGTCATTGTACAATCGATATACTCTGGCGTAGGCCCTTAAATCGAACTAAAATGCATTAGATTCACAAAAATGTCAAAAATGATCAACCGAGGATCAGTCACTAGAGAGAAGAAGTCAAGAGATGATGCTCTAGAAGAAGGAAGAACTCGCCCTGGAAATTCCTACACAATTGAAAATGGATGATTCGTAGAATGGACATTTAATCAAGGTCTCAAAAGAGAATATCTCCCTACAGTTGCTCTTGGACGAGATTAGTTAAGAAGCATGCATTTTTTGCTAATTAGATGTAACCCCAATCTGATTTAACAAATAAAAAGAAAATTACATGTCGTGTATTTTAAAAGTACATAGTCTGTATATGCCCTTACTAGGCCTCGTATTAGGCAGTCTCTAGGTCACCCCACACAGTCATGTACTCACCCATTACAAAGCTATTACACGGTCACCCGCGACAACTGGGTACACAGCCTGTACTCTTAAGTACATGGCATGTACTCCATAAATTTCCAGAAACTCCTCTTTTCCTTAGAAACACCAGAAAAAAAGGTCCATACCTTAAAAGTAAATCCAGGTTCTTATAATATGTTAATCCCATTTAAATTCATATATGTAACCAACTCTATTATTTCCCTCCTTTTCACCTTTATATACTTAATAATAACATTATGCATTAGAGAACTATATTTGTCTCACCCATCATCATGATCTGTATAAGGCTCGTAGTTCATAATATTTAGTACTCAATAATCTTATAAAGAACAAAAATATAACAAGATCACATTTTTTATCATAAAATACCTTAAAATTTAATTTTACACACATGAAAAACACAATTTATTTTTGTTTAATCTTAAGGAAAACAATATTTTTTATTTGAAGTCATTTAAAATGGAAACATTTAATGAATAATATGAATATGATATAATTTGGAAAATAATTTTAACTTGTAAAGGAACATTGATAGCTAATAATTTCCATGATAATATGAAAAGGTGGTCTGGATTTATATATTTATAAAACATTCTTTTTCCATTTTTTATAAAAGCTAAAAAATAATATATACGAATAACATTGAAATGATTATATACCTTCTTAAATAAGGTAAAATATAATAAATATTACCTTAATAATCATTTAAATTAAAAATAATAACATTCATGAAATATTTATGAGATCCAAAATATTGTAGACTAATTGTTCCAAGGAAAACATAAATTCAATAATTTTAAAACAATGTCCCTTACCATAATCTTTGTCTAGCATTATTCATTCTAAAAATCCAAAAAATATATATTATTTATTTAATTAATTATGAAACCATTTAATATTAATTATATTATCATCATTTCATTTATTTCCCATTTTAGCATGTTTTTTCTATTATCAAAATGGTTAACTTCATGTTGGATCTTTTGGTTTTCTTTGGTTTATAACCTCGAAAAACATTAATGCATTGATCAGGAGAAAATAAGATATGTTTCCATTAATTAAAAAATATTAAATATTTTTCTATTATAATATATATATTAATTAATCATTTAAAACAATCCATTTAATCTTCTTACGAAAAATTAATTACATCATTTCACAGAGACAATAGTTAATACATATGCATGATGGATGTTTTCATTTTTCTCCTCAATAGAAAATAAATAAAATAAATAATTTTTTATTTTTATATATTCATAAATAATTTATAAATTCCATATTTAATATTTAGTTTTATCATTTTGGCCAAAATTTCATGGTGTAAATGAAAAAGGAATCTCATCACTTCTTAGAGGTGGTAGTGCACACGTACACCAATGCGAATTTTTCATTTACTATAGGATGGAAAAAATTGAAAATGTGTTTTCTTCATAAACATAATAATGTTTATGTATATAAAAGATAGTTATTTTATTATTTCAACATGTTTAAGGGATATTTGAAGAAGATAGAATAATAAATAAATATATAAAACTTTGGTAATCATTATACCCATTCTTTGGGAAGCCTTATAGGAAGACACCAAAATCATTATTAGGATGGTATTTTAGTCATACTAAAATCTTTTAAATATGAAGATTCATGTTAGAAAGGTATATTTATAGGTATATATAAATATAATTTGGTAAAACTACGTGATGTAGTGAGGATATAGAGTTCACTTTTATATGAAAGGGGAGTGATACACTTGCAAATACATAAATGTTTTAGATATGTTATATTTCATTATAAAAGGAAAATGGAAGAAAATTTACATATTTATAATATAGGATAATAATGAGTGTAAATATAAAAATAAAATAACATTTAAACATGTTTTTATAATATTTTAAACATTATCTCTTAGTTTAATCCCATTGTAAACTCTTTTAACCATCACGGTGGTGAAAATGTTATACAAAAGTAACTATTAATAATGATTAAAAATAAAATTGACTTTATTACCTAATTTAAACATAATAATTCAAAATATTAAATAAATTTGACCATATTCAACCTCCATAAATGGTAAAATATTATTTTCAATATAATATGCAAAATGAAAATAATTTTTTAGAAAATGACTTTTTATGAAGAAAAAATATTTTAAAAAAACATTATGATTATTAATATAAAATTATTTAATTATTTTACAGTAAAATGGGACAAATTAAAATTTTAAACCAATCAGAAATAAATTGATTCTTTTAAATATTTGAAAATAAGAGATAATTTAAATAATAATATGTATTTTATACTATTTAACCAAAATCCTTATCTTCAGAAAAATCACCAATATTCACCATATGATAAATTCGATATGATAAATTCAACATTATGGATATTTTTTACCAAAATAAAAAAAATATTGAAAAGAATAAATTTTAATTAAAACCATGCTATATATAGAACAAAAGTTAAATTAAACTATTCTTCTTTTAATTGAAAATTATGTATAGTAATTTATAAAAGTATATTGAATATGAATCAATAAAAAGTAAAAATTATAAATCAAAATATTTATTTATTTTTAGGATTATCTAGGTTGTCACATTAAACGTTTTGGAATAAAAATTATCAAATATATGATTATACCTATCTAAAATCAAATTGAATTCACCTTAGTATGTTATTGAGTTTATGATATATCATAGTAAAAGATAGATATATTTACATTTAGTTAACAAGAGAAAGTGAATATAAATATTTTATATATTATTATGTCTGTAAAAAAATTTAATTTTACTTAATATGAAAAAGTAATTCTAAGATACGGTAGTACAAATAAATGTAAAGTGGTATATTTAGTTACCATAAAAAATT
This sequence comes from Viscum album, assembly GCA_963277665.1. Taxonomy (NCBI): domain Eukaryota; kingdom Viridiplantae; phylum Streptophyta; class Magnoliopsida; order Santalales; family Viscaceae; genus Viscum; species Viscum album. The sequence goes on from OY728126.1 coordinate 460,966,774, forward strand.
GAATGCCAATTTTTACAACATTACTTTTGGGTGTTCTATTTAGTAATAATGTAAATATTTATATTATTTTTGAATGGATTTCAATTAGAAAAGTTGATGTAAATGTATATAAAGATGTTTTTTAACGTAGATAGAGTACTATGTATTTAATAGATGTTATTAACACCAAAAAATTAGTTGTGGTTAAGTAAAAATGGTTTAATACAATCAATGTTTTTAATATTATGAATATGACTCCTATATATATCTATTATTAAAAATTGATTTCTTAATTTATGTAACTCACTAAAGAGTTTATTGGGTGGTTTATATTATATAGGTACATAATAATGTGACAATAATTACATCTAGATGTAACATGTTAACATTATCCCAAAAATTGAATCAAACATATGGTTTGTCTCGAAGTCTATCAAATATGATATCATAGACGTGGACTTAGGATGGATTTTGTTAAGTATTATTAAAATAATTTTTAGAATATATAATTTAACATCTAATAAGAATTTTTTTTTCATTTTTTTCATAGGTTGTTTAAATTTATATGTTGATATACATTTTTTTCTAATGTAAGGATAATTTTCCGATCAGTGAATGGAATTTAGTTATCCCAAATCAGTTATAATCCTAGATTATGATTAGTTATGATTATATGTAATGTTTAACATGGTTATGATTTTTTTATTGAGATTGAAAATATACACATGATCCATAAGTAGTGTTTTTATGGACTTGATAACCTAATAATAATACTATATGAAGTTTCATACACTTTATTCAGTATTATAGTTGTAAATGGATCATATTTTCAGTTATATAACAAAAATTGTAGAGATACCTAGAGTGAAAACCTTCATAATTTTCTACCTTTCTTATAATTTTCTTTTGGAATAGATAATTATAGATTTTTGGGTTATGTTTCCAATCAAATCATCAGTTTGAGATCAACCAGTATGATCTTTATCCTCTCATATAAAGAGTATGGTATCTAGTCCCTCAATAAAGAATGATCAGGGAGTGTGATACAACAAATAGATAGTATTTATGATGTTTATATCTTTTTATATGAGGGTTATGTGATGTTCTAACCAAAAAGGTGACTCCCATGTGATGTATTCCTAATCATGAATAGTCCTAATCCAAAGTGTTGAGAATTTATGATTTAATGATATGTGATTGAAAAAATTTGTGTTTTATGGTCATTTATCGTCTTATTCAAAGTTAATTCATGATATCACACTCTAACATGCGATGAAATTGGGGGATATAGGTATATGGAAATTGTTTTCGATGAAGAGAACACTAGATCTCTTAATAATATGTCTATCATTGATAATTTTATATAGGACACAATTTTCTTAGATTTATGTATCCAAATATTCATATTTTTTTATCAACACTACCATGGACAGCGAGGTAACAATTTCTTATGAAAAAACCCAAGTCATCCCTGAACTGGTCCCCCGATATATCCCAAAACATTTCTTGATAGACATTCCTGGTCCTCCAGATCTAGAAACTAGTGATGGGGAATCAATGTAAACCATTATGAATAATTTTTCCAATAAAATAAAAAACAAAAGTAGTGTAATAATAAATGATCAGAACAATATAAAAAAAATAACCAAACTAAACATCAATAATAAAATGAGAAATAAATCCAAAATTAATCCTTTCGACCCATAGATCTCAATGTGATCCAACGGGTAACTCTATAATACCCAAACCAAACATCACCGATAGTAATCAAAACCATTCCAAAACCTAAAATTGAGACCAAATAAAGAATGAAGTATATGCATGAGTATTAAGACATAGTTATCATTACCATGTAATCTACTCCAAACATATTTTATTTAAAAAAATATTCATCAATTTCATGTCTGAAATAAAATTTATATAAACTTTTTTATAGAAATTTATTTATAAATGAAATCATTTACCATTTCCATTATCATTTAAAACATTTTTATTTTCAAATGTATAGATGCTATATCATTTTAATTAGAATAAGGGGGTTGAGATAAGTGGTGTTTTATTTAAAAAGGGAATGAGTGTGTAATCATTATAAAATATTTTTATATAAAATAAATCAACCATCTAACCAATTTTAGAAAATAAGTACACCAAATAAGAATCAAGAGAAGAATCACACAACTAGAGAAATGGTAAACACAACAAGGAAGACCAAACTAGCTGTGGAACCTAAATTATCCAATATAGAAAAATAAGTTACAGGGGAACATGGGAGTATCTAAGAGCTTAGTGAATAATCTATAACATACTGAAACCTCATTCATCATGTAACCATGCCATACTCTATTCCATCAATACAACCAAACACTAGGTCATACCCTACCTGACCTAACTGAGGGGAATAATCCCAAAGTAGTGAATGTTCAATACTATGTTCCACTAGGTAGATTGTCATATAAACTAATGACGAAAAAATTCTTAGAAAAATTATAGATATATCATTTTCCATTGTGTAACGAAATTTGGTGTGACTCAAAAAATAACAAACAAAAAACCACACATAGACAGACATATATATAACAAAAAAACTACCACATAATCCAAACAATGATGCATCACTCCCAAAGACATCCCAAGGAAAAACTTCATTCCTTTCAACCAAAAATAACAATGGTATGTCACATAGAAATGGTCTCCCAAACAATTTTTTTTGTTGATAAAGAAATTTTTCCAACCAAACGGGGTATTTCCATGAAAAATAATTTTTTTCATGGTTCTAAATGAGCCACAAGAATTCATTAAGAGAAAAAATTACATGAATAACCAAATATAAATTTGGTGAACCCAAAACCATTCAAAAGTCAATTTTATTTTCCAAAACACTACATAGAAATAGAAAACTATTTCCAAAATACAAAAAGAGTATTACTAAACATTTGGTGGGAAATGTGTAGTAAAACACTTAAATATGATTCAATACATGGATAAATTAACTTCATTAGAAATACATCAAATATTTTGTAAATGAAACATCACTAATTAGTATCAAATAATGGTGTGAAAGGAATGAAATCAATGTTTCTTGAATTTAAGGGTCAATTAAAAATGGAAACCTACCAAAAACTCATGGCACTTAACTAAAAGAATGTTTAAACAACTACACAATGGTTAAAGAGAGAAATATCATCCAAGATGAACCATAAGGACACACAACCCAAAATTATACTCAATGAAACCTGAACCCTAGACCTAGGGATCCAAGGGAGAAGAGAAACCAAAATTAAAATGAAAGAAGGAAGATGAAGTAGAGAGAAATAGGATAAATTGAGAAATCAGAAAAAAAACAAAACATGATTAAATACCCATGTAATCATAATAGAAGAGGAGGGGTGTCTTTAGAAAGAAGTTATGTGATCCCCAAGGGTGTCACAAACCAAATGGGGGGATGAAGAGGCATTTGGAATAAAAATTGAAGATGTCTAAAAATGTAAATTCACACTTTTAATGAACCTGGATATTGTGCATGGTTAATAAACACGGTTTCATAGGCCATGCACCAACCATGAACCTCTAACAAGACTCCTAGGACAGTCACATGGTTTGACTGTACAGTTTGAGAAGTTGTGTGCCAACATTGTGTCCTGGTATTGTAAAAAACTATAGAGACACACACTCTCATTCTACACGGTTTAGGATAACCATGTTCAAGGCATACAACCTTGTCTGAAGTCATCCATGACCCACACAATTTCTCTTGGGGGGCAAATAACTTATACCAAACCTTGTCCTACCTAAGAAAATAAAACTATACACGTTCAAAATTAACTATAAAGGTGATCAACCTCAAAAGGCCACGTGATTACCCATTAATCATTCACCAAAACCATGAAATAGAGGAAAAATATCTGAAAAGACCAAAATTGGATTGTAAATACCGGAAACTATAGAGAAGAACTCAGAAACAAATGATAAATTAAAATAAAATAAGATGATAAAAACCATGGTGTGAATATTTTTCCCCATCATAATTATTTCCTCTCCCCAAAATCCTTAATTCTTTTTGTTGATCGAGTTAATGAAAAATACACACTCAACTAAATGATCAGATTGACTAAATTGAAAAGAATATTAACCACAACTAGGACAATGGCACACACTTCCACCGAAAACCAATATTAGAAATTTAATTTCTTCCTAGAGAATAACAATAAAAATAAGCCGCTAACCAGAAATTTCACCCAGAAGAAAACCATCAGGCTTACACCTTGGGAAAATGATTATACTGAGAAAAGAAAAACTGAATACTAGACTACCCATAGATGCAGAAGCAGCTACTTATTGATTCCTCAAAATAAAATCAAGAAAAGAACAAGGAAAAAAACGAGGGACCACTTAATTCAACATGGGAGGCCTAGGTAGAATCCCCACCATTTTAAAATTCACGATGGATTCCCAATTGTCTCCACCCATTAAACACTGAACATACCCATGGAAAAAACATGAATAAGCCCTATAAGGAATAAAATGATATAAATAATAAAAGTGAAAATTCAAGATGTGGAATGATATTGGAATTATTTGAAACCTCTATTCATTGAATGGTTATTTGTATAATTATGAAAGATTAACATTTGGAAGCATATTTCAAGGATAAAAAATGTATAAGGGTAGTCAATGTTTGAGGATATGGTGAAATTCAAGAAGGTGTATTCAAGTTGAAGACATCACCAAATAAATGAGAAAATCCTCATCTAATACTTCTCTTATGACATCACAGCAATAGAGAAGTGTATGGTGGGTTACATAGTTGGATGACAGTTGAATGAAATGACACTAAAGACTATTTGCATTGATTTGAAATATGTCATGTAACTCTTATTAATTTGTCTATAATGACACAACATCAATGAGAGGATTACACCAGGTATGTGTAGAAACTATTTAAAATAATTTAATTAAAAATATGTTGGATTAATTGAATGGTATAGTGAGACAAGAGTTTTATAAAAGGATATCCCAACCCTCTCTTATGGGGCCTTGTGGCATTTTCACTATGTTAAACCACCCCATACATTAGTTCCTTCAATTATAAGAGGCATAGGATTAGGAAATCGTATTCCCTTAGACTCTATATTAGGAGAACCAATAAACACTACCTCCAAAAAAAGTATCATACATATACACCAAAATATGGACCAGGTTGGAAATAAAACCCAGACTCAAGGCATAGTTCCAGATAAAAACAAAGGAATATATTTAAAAAATAATTTGGATGACTCCCCCTTACCAATATGGTTTTAAATAACCCCAAACAAGATACAACACCCATGAATCAGGAATAAAATTAGTAGATAATTCCAAAACAAATATAGATTCTAAAAAAAATCAAAAAATGTTTTTAATCAATAGAATGAGAAAAATAATCCCTGTAAGAAATTGAGGGGGATGAAAATGTAAATGTGTCATATTTCTACAGCCATACATTAACTATATATAATAACTAAAAAATATCCCTTCAAATACTAGTCCAAATTCAAAGGGAAATATTAGTTCCCTCACATTGAGAAATAGGAATAGAAAGGTTGTGACAAAACCTCTTATCTTTCATTCAGTATTCACCTCTGCTCTAGTTAGTCCCAATCCAATTCCAATAGATGTGCAAAAAAAGGAATGGTATAAAGATAAATACATGGTTGATGATATTACTCTTAAAAACCATATATTTATAAATATATTTATAATAACCAATAAGATTTCTAAAGGGGTGATGAAACAAATTTATTTTAGATACCTGATAGTGTGAAAAATTCAAAATACATATACCAATAACAATCAATTAAATTCCAAAAATTCCAAGTTATTTAAAAGGATTTGTATGAATAGGAATGGATAAATATAAATGAGTGGATAAAATTTGGATGGAATGACTTTTATATCATCAAACCCTTCTTATAAATTCCTACAAAGTGAAAGGACCCCAAGACATTGAAAATTCCATGAACCATGGTAGAGTTTCATTCCTCTGATGATTTATGTGATTTGGGTGCCTACTTTTATTTCATTAATAACATCATTTTCATTTCCTTCTGGATTAGGGAGATAAATCCGTTGATGGTGGTGGTTAAAGTAGATTATAATCCTTATAATACCCAATAGTAGTGCTTGATGATGTACTTGATCAGGTGAGATATATGATCTTAAATGTTTATTTTAATTTGTTGGATTTGCAGGATGATCACATTAGTTCTCATGATGTAATACATTTACTATATTACCTTCTGTGAAACTAAAAATATAAACATAAATATCTATGAGGGTACACTTTATATTGAGTTCAAGGATGAGATCATAATATTTAATTTTTTAGACTCCATGATGTGTCCGTCAAAAAACCAATCATGTCTATTCATCTCCTATTTTAACCAATACTTCATTGATTATTCAAATATTGATTTTAAATATTTTTTGAATTGGTATTATTCTATTCTTAGGGTTATAATAATTATTTTTGATGGATTTATATCATAAAAAATGACCACACCTATTTCTCATTATCAATCCACTCATGGTTCTCATTCTTTTTATGATTCCTATTTTGAATTTTTGAATGTACTTTTTAATTATGACATGGTTATAGCTTTCCAAGATACATTTTATATGTTATTCAATGATGTTGATGATGTAAATTCAGAATATAACTTACATAGTTCACATATCTCATGTCCAATGAAATTTCAACCAATACAACTCCCACCCAAAATATAACTCAAGGAATTGACTCCAAATATAAAACTTTCAAACTTATTGAATGATGATAAATATCCATTCATTATTACTTATAATTTAATTTCTAAATTTGAAAAAAACATTTAAATATTTTGAGGGGGAATATTTGAAAATTTTGGTTGAAATTATCAGACATTCTAAACATTATCCCATCAATTTTCATGTACCTAATTAATTTATATAATGGCGATAAACCATTAAAAAATCTAGAAAGGATACTTATTCACACTCTTAAAAAATGGTAAAATATTACATGAGTTTGGAATCATTCATCCCATTTCTATATCTTATAGGGTTATCTAATTCCTGTTTGTACTAAGGAAAATAGCTTTCAATGTGGTAAGAAATGAAAATGATGAGTTTGTTCACATGAGAGTGACGAATAGGTGGTTAATATGCACAAATTATAAGAAAAAAAACAAATATGCTAATAATGAACATTTCCTCCTTTCCTTCACTGAAAATATTGTTGAGGGACTTATAGGTTTGATTGAGTAATATATCTTGGATGGAATCTCTATATATTTTTAGGTTCACATTATAGTAGATAATCTTGTGAATAAGACATTCAGATGATTATTCAGTACATTTTTTTATCGAAGAATTCCATTTGGACTTTTTAAAGCATCATTTACCTTATCGGGATGCATAGTGTGTATTTTTTCTGAATTTCATGAAACATTAAAAAAATATTTATGAATGATTTTACTTTTTATGATTCCTCACATGATTTAACTCTTGAGTTTAGGTAACATCATTTATCCTTTCACTAAGAAAAATCAATTTTTGATCATTGAGAAGTAACATTTAATGGAGGATCAGGAAATTGTTTTAGGGAATACGGTGTGAAAATATATAATATAGATCAATAGAGTTATGGTAGATATTATTTCATCCAATATATATCTTATATGTGTGTGTGATTTTATATATTTCCCAGTTCAAGCATGTATTTTTGGATACTTCATTAAATATTTTACAAATATTTCGTTATTTTTATTGCGATTACTTCAAAAGGATTCTAATTGTGTGGTTTATAGTTATTTTTGAGTTTCTGTAGATGAGATAATGAAGTTTATCATCACAACACTGATTATATAACCCCCAAAATGGGAGTATCCATTGAAGATTATGTGTGATGCTTCAAAAATTTCAACGAGAGAAGTATAATCATAGAGGGGTGAGGGACTTCCACTTGTGATCACATTTTCTTCAAGGAAATTGGATCAAAACAAAAAATAAAAAAATAATGAAAAATTAGATTATTCTAATAATATTATATATATATATATATTCTATTCTTATTTATTATTCTGTAATGTACTTTTTTTTCTGATCATGTATAATCAAGGATTCTCTTGAAGAAGCTAAATGAAAATACCATTATTATCCTTTGAATGATCCTTATTTAAGAGTTAAACGTTATGAAAAATAACAAGAAGGTTTTATAATAATTTGTGGCTGACCACATGTGTAGGATCACTCAAAAAGTAGATGAAATCACCATGGACTATGTACCACAAAAGGACACATTTACGAATGATCGTCATTATACTCCCCCGTGTATGAATCCATGGTATAACGATTTAGATAAATATATTGTCACATTTGAAATATCAATGAATCTAAAGATATATAATTGAATATGATGAAATTCCATGTTCAAACATTTATGATAATGTCTATGTTTTATGTGTTTGGGGATCCCTAACTCTGGAACATTTATAGTGATTATGTCATTGGGTGGTGTGTTCCTAATGGGTTAGAGTCTATTTTACATTTTTTTTCAAAGAATTTATTCTCTAGAATAATTTGGGACCAAGAGAAGAATTAGTGAAGTACAAAAATCAATATTATATTATCCTAGTTTTTCAATCAATGGACATGTTTTCTGTTATCCATTCTCACATTTCCAACATAGTAGTGACATTTTTTGGATACAAATGATGTCTAACTACCCATATTATTCAGTTTATTTTTGAATTTATGATTATTTTATGGTTCTATATCCTAGATCTATTAATTTATTATAGATCCTAATTATAGGTAATTATATTAAAAACTGGGTGGTGTCTAAGGGAATCATCACTATCGATTCTCAAGTTAAAGTGGAATTTTCTAGGGATCAAATTTTTTATAGGTTTGCAATACCCAAGGAGATAACAAATGAACAAGGGTCACGCATTTTGGATTGAAATTTGGGTTCCCACTTTTTAAAATATTATGAGACAGAAGAACCATTTATTCCATACCACCTGAAATCAAATTTCTAGGATGATGTTTTAAATAATGTGGGGAATTAGATTTTAGTGAGAATCGTGCACGAAAATATAAGGTGTTGGAGTAAGAAATTGGATTATTACCTTGGGGATTATAGGATATCATACATGAATCCCATTAACATGTTGAAATTGTATATTATCTTTTGGATATCACACCACCTCCCTATATAGGTTGATCATAAAAAATTTTGAATGATAAATAAATGAAACATGGATTTTGACTAAGTATGAGATCAATGGAAGTTGTTACTTCAAGCGTATGAGGAGATATTATTATCATCATACAATAACTAATGGATTTGTTATGATTGAGGAAATTCAAAAAATGATTGAATTATATAGAAAAATTAGTTTTATGAGGGATTCGATGATTATACGTATATTATAATTTAATCTAATTCATGTTATATTGTGTTCTAGATGTTTAGGCCGCTATATTGAATCTAATGTTTTTTTGATTTTGTGTAGTAGAGATTTTAAATGTGTTTGTGGTATAAAGAATGAAAATCAATGCCTATTTATTTATGTAATAAATTGAATTACCTCCCACATATTTAGTTGATTTCATTACATGGCATGAACCCATTATCACATGAGAATATTTTGTTGTCCCTAATCCTTTTACATTTATATTACTTTTAATATTCTAAATATTTCATTTCATGAGTCAATATCATTTGATATGGTAAGATTGAATAAATTGTAAATATTTATGGGTGGGGGAGGAGACAATATTTTATGTAGCTTCTATAAGATTTTAAATGGTTTGTTTTTTGTTAATTTTAGAAAAAAAACCAACCAAAGATCATATTATATGCCCATTTTTATGTGGAACTTATCGAAAAATCTTATTTTTCAGAAATATAATTTCTATCAAGTGAATCATTAGAGTAATACCATCATTAATGCTTTATTGTTTTTGTAAAAAATGGAATATATTAAAGATATGATCAGTCTTATCATTGTAATACCATTTATATTTTGAAACAATTATTTGTGAAATTGTTTAATATTAAACTATGTAATTATATTTATCCAAACAAATTACACATGACTATACAATGTGACAACTTTCATAGTTATTTGAATTTAAATACATGTGGAGTAATTTATCTTTTCCATTCAATAATAGTCTTTACCTATGTTTCTTTCTCCTCCAATCAATTTCACCACTATTCCAAATTGGCAATGTGTGTACATAATATGTGAATATATTACATATTAAAAAAAATAAATTAAGATAAAATAAAAAATAAAAAATTTAAAAAATAGGGAAATGATGAAATGTACACCATATATGGATATCTTAGTTAGGATCGTATGGTTTGAATTTCAAGAATGTTTATATGAGTGGGTTTTGATATATTATAACATAGGATATAAAAGATGGTTATTGGAAAAGAATTAGGTAAGTATAAATATTTTAATTGATGTGAATCTACTAAACAAATTATATAATGCTAGTCTTCAATTTTTTGGCACACATACATATATAAATTTGTATCATAGTAATCCAATAACTTGTATCACCATGATTTGTATCATTAATCTAATTGCATTTTTAATTGATACAATTTATGAAACAATGAATTCAATATTTATTGAAATTGAATTATTAATGTGCTCCTTTCTTTGTTCATATTTTTATAATAGATTACAAAATTTCAAAATGCATATCTTATTATCATCATTCTAGAATACATGATATGTGAATATTTTTAGGAGTGAAAAGAGTAGGTGGGGAGGGGGTTGATAAACCTAATTTTTAATTATTTTTTCATGAATAAATTTTATTTTTTCACCATATTGAAGAATACTTTTATTTATGAAAAATATTGGATTCGATCATGAATTAGAAAATTTAATGAAAATTCTAGTTTTAACCATTTAAAGTGCATTATATTTTTTCAGGTAAATATTTCATGGGCCATATTTGGACATGAAATTTCAGGAATGTATTAATTTCTACATGGGAAGTAGTTTTCCATTAGACCATCGTATCTGAATCTCACAAGAATTGGTAGAAATTAGATATAAATTTAAAGATGGTCTGGACTCATTAGTATGGCCACCACTTCCTCCATTGAGAAATATTACATTTATTAGGGTTCTTATTATTTTAAAATATTGACATTTTTTAGAATAATCAACTCCACATAAATATTAATTCTATAAGAATAATGAGTTTATGAAATTTGGAGTTTAAAAGCATGATTTGAATTAGATTGCATTATTTAGCTGAATTTCACTTTCACACTTGTATCATCTTGTAATAATAGACCTCTATCCACTAAATAAATTTTAATTTTTCTAATTTGGAGTGATTTAAAAGATAATTGGTATCACTCCATTTCTTAGTATACTAGATTAGGGATAGCTCTTGATGTAAGGATCCCGTATAAGATGCCTCCTTCTTCAATATCATTTAGAAACATTTTTTTTAAATAATGTCCAATATTTTCCACTCATTGACTCTTTTATTGTATATATAATTCATATTCATTAACTTATTTGGTTTGAAAAACAATTTTTATTACTATATTGAGTTATACACGTTCTACACCAGTATATATGTTGGTTATTTCTATGGTGACTACTCAAAACATTGAAGGATAGCTTTTCTTAGTGTCTAATATAATTATACAAATATATATTTACTTATTTTGTATAAATGTTCTTACAATAATTAATTTTAATATAATCCATGAATATTGGATTTATTTTAAAAATATATTCAAGCAATAATCATTTTAGATATGAGGTCAATAATGTGTGATGTTTATGAGGATAAACATAATTGTTAAAACCAAAACATGAGTGATTGTATCTCAGAATTTAAATATAATCAATAATAGATTAAAACTTATTTATTATATTGATAAAAAATAAAACTCACCACTAGTCATTGTCTTTCCTTGGAAGTACAATAAAAATGGATGATATGATTTCATGTTCTAGAGAAAGCCTCTAGTTAATTTTTTGAATATTTGTTGTTGAGGTAAATATCAGTAGGGTTTGGTGGTTAAAATACTAAGGGATCATAATTAATTGGAGTAAATTTTGAATTATAATGATTAATAAGTAGGCGAATAATGTAATTTGTTATCTATTACACCTTATAGAACTTTTTTCTAAAATAAACCTCTTCTAATAACATTTTACAAATTAAATATTAATAAAAATTAACATAATAATTACAGTTATATAAATAAAAAAATTACATCCCTTTTAATATTTTATTTCATTTTTATATATAATACATTTAATAACTAGTTTTATGTACTTTCTCCGTATGTGTAGGACTTTATTATGCAACTTTTATGCACATAAATTCTAAAAATGACACATATTTTGAGACTAAACACGAAAAAAGTCTCAAATGAGTGATTCAGAAGCTCATGGATACCTCTAGAGGTGGGACTGCCTTTTACTTCAACTTTATGTGATCTTTATCACACCCATATGTTGATAGATAAAAGGGGAGAAAAAAAATCATTGAATAAGGGAATACAATTTCCTTAATTATTTATTATAGTACAGTTGTTTTTTTATCTACCATTGTTAATCATGGATTTGGTTTCTTCAAAACATTATAATAAATCTAAAAAATGTATCTATATCCCTTTAAAAACATGAAAAATACCAATTTAAAATATATGATATAATTTAATTTTATATATAACGTACTTATAAAGAAAGTATAAGTGTAATTGATAAAGTGCTTATAAATTACAAAATAAGGATAAATAAAATATAGTTTATATTTACTATTATATTTTTTTTCATAATATGTAATTTGAAAAAATAATAATTAAATGGGCTTATTTTAGAAAGTATTAAATTAGTATCAAATGGAGGTTTGATATTTTATATCCTCAAAGTTCAAATAATATTAATTATGTGATATTTTGAAGGTTTAAAATATTTATGAATATGTTATAGATATAATTTTTATATTTTATATATCACTTATCTAAACTAATTTTCAAATAATGAATTATATTTAAGAGTTCATTTTAAAAATAAATATATGTTTTGTGTAGTAATTTATTTATGGAATTTCCATAATGCATACATAAATTATAAAATCATTAAAATTAACTTATTTATGAATAGGTTATAAATATTTTTCTAATGTTTAAGTATTTTAATTGATCATTTATTCCTGAATTTATTCGTAAATATAATTCATTATATAATGAATTTTTCAATTCTTAAGTTTTAGTGTTAAAACTCTTTTATAAATTATCACTTGTGTATATAAGGTGTTATATGTTAGGAATTATAACTAGTTGAGTTTTCATGTACAATTTTCTTAGACATAACTTGTTTATGATATTGAATCATGAATTTAATTATAGTTAATACATATCGAATTTTATAATTTTGTTGTAATTATGGTCTCAATTGAAAAATGTATCGTTGTTTATAAGGATTATATATTGATTTTGAGTAGTTAAATGTTAATAAAATAAAATATTTTGAAACTCATAAATCAAAGTGATTATAACATTTTATCCAAATGGAGTTTAGGATGTTTTGGTGATAATTAATAAAAAGTGGTATTTAAAATCTCTCAATAATTTTTTTATGGATTACATTTGATGAAGATAAGTACGGTGATCATAGAATGATATATAATTTGAAAAAAGAAGTTGTTAACATTATAACATTTGTTGTTAGGGTGTTAAGAAGTTCGAATACACTATTCAAGGGGATGAAAAATAAAAATATGATTTCAATGTGTCACCATTATTCAAACATGATTACTTCACATATGTTTATCACTAAAATATTTTAGTGGGAAGGTTATATTAGATGGTAACATAGATATGTGGATGGAATTACCCTGATATGTAATATTATTTATAAAACGATAAATGTTTAGAAAATATAAAATTGATATGAAGGTCTATCATATGTTATATGATGAGACACAAACTTCTATATGGTTTTATTATAATTCATAATTTTGGTTTTATGAATATGAAATGTATCATTTTATATAAAATGAATTCCCCACTCATTTCATTATTCATAGTTATATATACTCATATAGTGAAAGAAAATTGACGCTAAATGTTTGACATTGAATTATCCCTAACAAATGGTCATCATGGGGTATTATTTTTTGTTATTAAATGTTAATATTTACATGGGTTGGATATTTAATAGAGATACATAATATTCTCATCAGGAACAACATGGGTTTTATGCACAAGATGATTGACCAATTACACCACACTGAATATCATTCACCAAGACATTTGTATACTATGGGAGAATGATTCATATTTTTATTTCCCTATAACATAGTATGGAGAGATACTTATCATGAGAATCATAATACTTTTATACATTTATTATACTAGTATCTAGGCTTATCTAATTTGGAGTGGTTGTGTGCGGTGCTAATCATATCGTCAGTTGATGCTTTAATATGATAAGATTACTTCCACTCATATGATTATTATGAAATCTACATAATTTATTGAGGTATACTAAAGGAGTGTATGATCATATATTGGTAACACATGTGATGTTGTTATTTATCGGATAAGTGGTATGAGATAAGATCATCTATAAGGGTGAATTATGTTTTTATACTCATTGACCATGTCATTGTATAATTTAGGAATTGGGAATTTAGGAGCATATTTATGATATTTTCACACTCCATGTATCATTTTTATTTGATTCATTGAAAAAATGAGTTATATAATAATTCCTACATCGACATGATGTAGTTGGTTTATATAGTTATTGACATATATGTATTGGATGGATATCATTCCTGATATATTTATATTTTGAGTAGAATAAATTTTTTTGTTGAGTATTCTCATTGTTTGTATTTATTAGTATTGGTATTCATATTTTGTTTCAATGCTACCAAGGCCTATGGGGTCACAATTTGTGGTTGATTGAGTTTCTAATGAGTTTTTTTTGAAAACCATAGTGGTTATATAAAGTGTATAGAGTTGATAAAAAATTAATTTTAGATGACATTCAAAAGTATTTCTTATGATTTAATAAAAGTTGATGTTAAGGATACATTAAAAAATGTTTTTTTGATGATATTAAATAGTTTTTTATGAAATCGATTTATAGGTTATTTTATATGATGAAATATAATTGAAAAAAAATAAGAGTATGAGTCCTTGGTGAAAGTGTTAAAATGATGGATATTTTCCCTAAAACCCATCAATAATAGTGTACAATATGAATGGATATAAGTTATATCAAAAATAATTTTATAGTGATAACATGCCACTACCTCAAACCAATCATGGTGTATAATTTGTCTATATCCTAAAGGAAAAATTATGTGATTGATCATATTGTACGATTCTCTATGCATATTATGATTAATTTGGTAGATAAATAAAAATTATTATCCTTTAAGAACCATATAATATGGATAAAATCAATTAAAACATTTCATATAATGAAATACATGGGAGTTGATTCAGTTGTAGGTTATGAACTATTCAAAAACAATTGTTTTTACCCAAAAATGAGGTAGTAGTTGATTAATTACATATAAGTATATTGAGTGAATTGAGGCCTTTATAAGTCAGTGGTTAAAATGAGAATGGGTTTCTATGATATGTCTAAGCCATTTTTAATTATATCATACATGGGGATCATTTTCTCTTCCTCACTTTTCCATTTACAAAAAATAAAATCTATTGTTAGGTCATAAAATCCAACTTGAGCAATGATGATTTTATTTTATCACATGGATAAAACAAAGAAAAGGGAGTTCAACGGTTTAAACATAGTGATGTTCTTAAAATAATTGTTTGGAGACTATAACCATGAAATTAATTAGTGTAATATATGTAACAACTTCTTAATTTATGTAGATACATGGTTTCAGGATTCATTCATGGTGATCTTGGGAACTCATGTTTCTAATAAAATCAACTACAAATAATTTTTTTTGTCAATTCATTAGAAATATAAAAATTCCCATACCACAAAGTAGAGTTGTGAGAACATGGAACTAGGTAGTTTATAGTTTCATTGATGCGGTCATGCTTTAAATATGTTGATCATGTTATAGACTACCTAGCTATGAATATTTTGATTGAATCCATCATATAAGATGAAAATCCTTATATCATAATATTTCTGAAACAAATATGACTAAATATAACGTCCACACCATAATAGATCTTCCAATTTCACAAATCTGGAGAAATTATTATTGGGTTTTAGTCCATATATTTTAGATCTAAAAGTAAATCTATATTGAAAATACTCACATTTTGACACATGTAGGTTCTATAAATATGAGGAGTTTACATAAAATAATGTTGTTTTGAGACTTTTATATTATTGATCATTCATTGTTGGGTAATTCTTTAGAGATTGTGGTTGAGACTGTTAAAATGAACATGGTAAAATGATCTAAAACATAGTGGTACATGAGGTGGGGATTCAGAGTTTAGTTGAATTTTTAAATATCAAGATTATTTATTGTATATTGGGGTCATCATTATCTTATTACTAAATTCCATGTTCATATAGATAAAAAAATATGAATGTGTGTAGTAAGATCAAAACCAATTTTTATCAAGGATTTCCCACTTAATAATAAGAGTGAGTGGCCCTTTAAAAACCCCATGTGTCATGTTTTTTATTTCTATTTGTATATATTACTTTCAATTTCTTAATCTAGAGATCCTTCAAAGTGAACAATTATGGGGAAATTATTTTGACAGCTGGTTCTTTGGTAACCAATGATTCAAGCATCCCTCAATGCTATCCTAATCACATATAGTGTTATCACGATATTAAAATAAATAACTTTTAAATTTTAAACTCCTCTCATAGGATAGTAGAAATCATTGGGGGTGGGGGTGGGGTGCAATAGTAATAAACAATTTCATTCATCATTAACCTTTTAAAAATTATCATTTTTTTAAGAGTCAAATGGATTCACTATTAAACACACCCATAAGAAGAAATAGAAAATGCAAAATAAATTTTATAATGTTCACTATTATATAAGATTAGAAAGACCTTTGTATGATTTAGAAACACCCATGATCACACAACCCCCTTAAAACCAATCATCTGGATTTCATAATGTAGGGTATAACCTTGAAATGTCAAAACACCATAGTATCATGAAGGTTTAACTACATCAAATATAGTAAGGATAATTTAGATAGATTTTTTATAATAATAATTTTTTTCAAAACTTTAGAATTCAACTATGTTTTTACCATGCTAATTACTTCATCCTAACTCACACGAGAGTAATTTTTATTTTTAGTCCTATATAAATATTTTGTATAGAATTGAGATATAACAACTTCATATTTATCATTCCCTCCCTTATTTATGTTTTTATAAGTAAGAATTATTCCCAATGATTTTTTTATCTCCAAAATTAACACACATTTCCCTCTCCAAAAAAATTTTCCTATAAAAATATCAAGAATATCATTTTAATATTTCGACTAGAAATAATATTATCGCAGGTAGTGAGTTATTCTCCACTTTTAATTTATTAAAAAGTTTTTAAATATTTTTAATTACTCCTTTTAAATTTAATTTGACTCAAGATCTTAATTATCAAATGATATTTAAATATCCATATTTTATAATTCTCTACAATCCATGTGGCTTTAATTATTTTAAATATCCTCAGGTGCATGGTTCCATGCATCTTTTTCCATGTGGAACATTCAACAGTCATCCATGAACATATATTTTAGTAAATTTACAACACTAAGAACACACATAATTCATTATGTCACAGAAAATATCAGAAACGCAAAATTAATTTCAATAATATATTTTTAAAAATCTAAGCATCACTCCTTATTCGATGCTTTCATTGATAACTTCTTAGATCATTGAAAATTTGAAAAATAATTATACATGATTACAAAAAGGACATCATATGAATCATATAATATATATATATAATAATAAATAAATAATATTATGGAAACTTATATTTTCACTCAGTTGATTTCATTAAACATTTCTACCTGTATTGAACAGACCATGAAATAGATCAACCATGTTTGGAAAACTATTTAACCATGCTTGTCTGTCTGATTGTGTGGATCTACTTTATGTATAGATCAATTTACCATTCATATCTGACTAACCATGAATATCTAATTCGTGTAAATTTGAATGAATCTATGGATCAATCATGTGACTTGGATCGATTGTGAATCTTAGTTTGGATATATTTCATATACAAAAAAATTATTGTGAATAGATCAACCAAAGGAATCAATTAACCCCTAGATGAAGAAATGACCATTGTATCAACTATACATATATATGAATACATGAATTTTTGAACCGTGGATAAATCCTTAGGCTATCATATTATAGAAATCCGAATCACTATTCAAATCTATTTGGTGACACCAAATACCATCCTCAACCTTCATCAAGAAACTTAAAACCTATTCAAAGTTATTTTATACAATGTAAATACCCCCACCATTAATTTTTTGTTTTCCATTTTAAGAATATATTAATAATAATCACATTAAAATCAGATATTATTTTTATTTTGTCAACAAGGGAAAACAAAAAAGACTATATTATCTTCAACCTTCTTCAAAAGAAGAGACTTTTCAATCATTGGCTCAAAAATCTTCCCCATCGGTTTTTTGGAAACAAAAGATGACAAATCAAATTCTAAATAAAAAAAACTAAAAAATTATTTATCCTCATATATTTATAAATTTATTTGAGAAAAATATATATAGGAAACAATAATGATTAATATTAATATGTTGTTTTTCATAAAACTATTATTTTCATTCATCCTCTTAATGCTCAAATTTTCATCATTAAGCGACTTAAAACCCTGCAAAAATAATTATCGTATATGTAATTCAACAAAAACTAATTTTTTTAATATAGGTATATGTTAAATTCACTAATTACCTATATTACTATCCTAAATTCTAACCCCCCAGTGTAGATGGGACACATATATCTAAAATTATCCTGATGTGTTTTCTCCCACATTTAAACTACATTTGATAAATGCATATGGAATTAAACACAATATTAATTATATTGTAAATTATCCACATTTTATAATAATTTCAAAGAAATTTTTTTGAGAGGGGATGAAAAAACATAAATTTTATTCTAGAGAGGGGAGGTTTTACTACCATCTCTAACTGTAATCATTTAAAAACATTCATCGATTGTTATTTTGCGAGCAATTCCTCTATGTGATATAACATGTAAAAAAATAATATTATTGACAAATATTTTTCTAAAATATCATTAACGAACTGAAATATAATATATATATTTCTCTATCCATTAATACAAGACATTATTATTTGATATTGTTATAGAACATCGATTAATAGAACCCATGAAAAGTGGATACCACACTTTTTCCTTAAGGTATTAAAACTTAGTTTTAAACTAAATTAATTGATAATGGGATAACCATCTAGGAGATATATTTTTTGTAATCAGTAATTAGGCTCAAAAGAATATTCTTATTTTTGTTCCAACAGATAGACACACCTGTCACCAAGAAATAACACTCATCTAGATGCAGTTTTTCTTTCATTAACACTTACTACCCAGACTATATCAACAAAAACACAAAGATTTTTCTCTTATTTATGATAATATTATAAAATAAAAATAATTTTTCCCATTTATATATCTATGGATGTTATTACCATACAAAATAAGTATCATTTTAAGATAACTATAGAATCTATCATAGAGGGTGAAATTATATATTATATATATCCTTGAAACTATTATGTTTAATAGACTTAAAATTAAAATTCCATATTATTTATGATCAATTTCATTTACATGATAATATTATATATCATGGTTTCCATGTATATAGGTGTACAAAATACTATATAATCCCTTATACCAAAACATTTAATTATTTTTCTAGCATATTTTTATTGTAAAAAAATGATATGGTCTTTCTTATGAATAAAATTTCAGGTAATAAAATATATAATCTCAGCAAGAATAGAAATTTCAAAAAACTAGTTTATTAATTTGGAAAAATCTTAAAATAATTATTTATAATTCCCAAAATAATGTTATAATAAATTTATATTTATTTGATAACAATTAATAATATTTATTTTCATATATGATGTAGTTACTTTTGAACACTCTTCCTTTTTTAAACATCTTATTTTTCATGATGCTGTCCATATTAAAATACCAATATCAGGGATATTTTTTACCCCATATCAAAACATATTTAAACAAAAGAAATATTTTTTATCTTTTCCAAGAAAGAAACCACATGGTTTCTCAATCAAAACACCCACTTGTAACTCACCATTAAATAATACATATATAAAATCAATATGAAAACTCCAATATTTCTTTTGGAAGGAAAAAGAAATTATTAATGTTGAGAATTTAGAAAGTGGTTACAAATTCTTATAAAAATATACTCCTTTAAACTCGATACTAACACTTACACACAAGTCTATCATACTTTCTAATCACATCCTCTTTTTCATTCAACTTGTTCTGGAAAATCCATTTCATTCCTATGATTCAATTATCATTAGGTTTGTGTACCAAAAATATTGTGTCATTTTGTCAATCATATCCAATTATTCATTCCTAACATCATCCCATTAATGGAGATCCATTGATTCTTCAACCACTCTTGGATTAACTAGTGGAAAAATTGAGAAAGTGATGATGACCACAATGTTATCACTATATGAACATGATTTCATTATTATTGAATAATGTTTTAGACATGCACTTATATTATTATCCATGGATTAGATGAGTGGAGTTGTTCCTAGTCACCTGAGTTGGCCAAATCACTATCATTAAGATATACTTATTTAAAACATCCATATTTTTCTACAACTTCACCCTATTATTTAACGAAATAAGATTCATCTTCATCACCTATTATAGAAATTATATCTTTTGTGTCCACATTAATTGACTAATATGGTAATTTATCCTCAATAGTATCAATAATATTGTATTTATCATTTTTACATTAGGAATAAAAGTATTATTTTTAGAGGATTACCCTGGTAAATGATATAAACACCTCTTGTATCAAACTTCCTATGATTTTCACCTTTGACATTGATTATTATAGGCTTTTCAAATATCCTTATATACATAAAAATTTAAATATTCTAGTTATAGATTTAATATGGTGATATATGATAGATTAATATATACATGATATTTTTTTGAATATGTATTATTTTTGCAGAATCATGTCTCTAAATGTTTTTTAGAAGAATATTTCTTTTTCAACATTATTTGAGCCATCTCCACTAAAATTTTATTCTTCTGTTTATCCAAACCATTTTATTATGTTGTAAATGCTTGACCGAGTTCATTAAAATACAATGTTTCTATAGTTAAACCTTAAATATACTATTTATATATTCAATACCATTGATTTATGAATTTTCATTAATGTATAACCACATTATCTTTCTGCACTTCTTTTAAAAATATTAAACAACATATGGTATTTAGATTTATGTTTCAAGAAAATGAATATGTTGTGTTAGATAATTCCCCAATAAAGGATATAATATTTTTATCTCTAATTATTTTTTACATTATATTGGGTCTATAGGAATTAGAATTGTTAAACTCCAAGGGTGAGATATCTAAATTTCAAATTTATATAGTGAATAATTAGTAATTATTTAACAATTTCAAGGATATTATTATATGTGAGTAACATCAATGAATTAGTATCTGTATACATTCAGCTTTTTAATCCTATAGTGAAACTTCAATAGTTAAATCTTATTCCTTATATTCACTATTAATTTTTAGGGCTTTATAGGAGAATAATTTATACATTGTTCTCATGGTATAATGAAGAGGCATTCATTTCCACAATGAATGAATTTTTCATATCTACCACATAGTTTATTATGAATGTGAAACCTATTCTATAAATTTTTTATAGAATTCAACGCATTCACATGAACATGAATAATTTGAGTGGGATAATTAATCGAAAATATTTTATAATAAGTCTTATAAATTCAGTTATATATTTATGGTTAAAATAATAAATTAAATTGAATGTATAATACCTCCAAAATACCATAGGTATCCATAAAATACACACATTACTCTATCACATTAATATCTTTAATCCATTGAAAAAAATTTAGTTTCATTTTGTAAACAAAAAATTATTGTGGCTATGTGAAAGATTCTATTACGAAATAATAAATTTATATCCTCATAAGTGTCACCAATTCTATAAAAAAATATATTTTAGTTTTCAATAATTTATATATTTTCATGATTCTCATTATTCAGCAACAGTCATGGCATTAAAAACATTATTCCTCTTTTCAGACTAATCAATAATAATTTTAGTAAAATTTTCACCTTTCGAGGGTTATTATTTATAATAATGATTAAAAAATTTCATTTTTATAATTACCTAACTTAGTAGATATAATCATTGAAATAGGATTTAAATTCTACAAATTATTCATTAAATTTTATAAGTTCTTATTGAGAAATGTTCAACTACTTCTCTTTATATTTTATTTTTTCGTAATTCTTGATGTCCAAATTTTTCTCACAATTACATAATTTGGAAATATCATTAATTTTGTTCAGAAACACATAATTCTATTCAATATGTTCATATTCATATCTTTTATAAATATGATCATGATTTTTCATGTCATTTTCTCTTTTTAAAGATCATATTTTGTATATGAATTCATTCAATTATCATTTTAATATAAATTCCACATATGTTTCTTCTTATTCACATCTAATACCACTACATTCACCATCATCAGAGTTATCTTCACTCACCTCCTAAATAAGTATCTTTTCATTACCGTTAAAATAATTTTAAACTTACCCATAATCTTCTCAATCATATATACATCCATATATATTTGTTAGGGTTTACAAAATTCCATTAGCAACAGAGATTGAATTCAATTTTATAAATTCACTATATGAAAGGGAATATAATATAATATTTCTAGCATGTCTGTAATTTTCTTTGTTCATCTAATCAATTAATTTTGGAGTTGAGACTTCAACATGAGTGGTGAAAACATCATTAGTAGCTTCTTAGACATCATAACTAATTACCAAGAGATGAGGAATCATTATTTGCTTCCAAAATGGATATTATTCACATAAAATATTAGAATCCCCTTAATGTTTATTTATTTAAGATTATCCATTCTTGTGAAAAATTATAAATAGAAATAATTATTCTTTAAAAATCAAACAACCTTGAGACTAAAACAGAATCTCACTTTGATACCAATTCAAAAGAAACAAAAATTATTGATGAAACCACATGAGGGAGGTGAATAAATCATTAGTAATTTATTTTTTATTTAATATTCTATATATTTATCATTATTAGATTTATTAGAATGAATTCACTATTAAACTCACCCACACCCACACAGATAATAAAAAATATATTTTAGAATGTTCACTACTCCATAATATTAACTATCCCTTGGTATGATTTTAAAAAACACAAGATCACATATTCTACTAGAAAAAATCATGTGGATTACATCATGGAAGGGACAACCATGAATATAGGATACACCATAGTATCTTTATAGTGTAGTATATTCCACAATGTAAGTATATTTTAAATAGTTTCAATATAATTGGAAAGAATATTCCAAAATTAAATTTCACGTATGTTATTCATGTATTGATTTAATTTTCCCAACTCACACTGGAGAAATACTTCTATTTCCTCCTCATTTAAACTCTTGTGTGTTAATGAGAAAAAATAATTTTTTCTTCTTTCTTATCTCTCTTCTTTCTTATTTTGTATATGGTAAATATTCTATTGGGTTTTATTTGTCTCATAAATTAACACAATTTTACTTCTCATGAAAATATATATCCATAAAAGAATATCAATAATATTATTTCTATCACTCATATAAAAACATCCCAGTTGTTGGAAGAAAATAATCATCTTATTTTAATGTATTCGACCTTATTTAAATAAATTTAAATATTCTTATTAAATATCCTTAAGAGTAGAAATATTTATCCTAATATGATAGTATAATATCATTCAGATCATCTTCTCCATAAAACACAATGAAAATTATTCATTCAAATATCAACACATGAATGACATCATGCATAATTTTCAATGTTGAACATTACTTTTTCATCCATGAAAAAAAATTACATGAAATTTCCAATATTATGACCAAAAATAAATTACTATGGTGTATAAAATATCAAATATACTAACAATGAATTTTAATATAATTACTCTAAACTTAATGAATCACCATCGATTGGATTCATTGGTTTTCAAAAGCTTAAAAAATGTTCCATTTGAAAAAATAAGGATACATGAATCTATGAAGAAAATATTAAGCATTAAAGATATATATCTCAAATTCTTCAAAATTAAAATTATGAAGAACTAGATTTTTCCTCCTTATATTTGATCAAAACATTCTCCATGTATGGAATTGACCATGATGTAAAATGATAGTGTGATGCTGATTAAGAGATCATTCTGGTCTAATGAAACCAATGGATTGAACACATGAGTAAATAAATTTATTGTACCTATTAGATAAAATCTGAGGAACAAATATGTATAAATCAATCACACTTGCATATCTAACTATTATTCGATAATAAAAAACATATATAATTAACTAACCATATAAATAAATGACGTGACTTGGATCAATAATACATATTTATTTAAGTTTACCAAATGTAAAAAAAAGTTACCGTCAATGGGTCGATCACATGAATAAAATATGGAATATTGGATGAAACATCTATTAGTTAAAAGACACAAGAATGTGAAAATATTAAGATACAACCCATTAATATACCATAAGGATATATCAGTTAAGAAATTCAAGAATTCATTCAAATCAATACAGGTATTCGTCAAACCATCATCAACCATCCTTAAATTACTCAAAACCACTTCCATAATGTTATAGATAGTGTCTCTACATATACTTATGCTTATCCTTAGTTTTCATTAAGTAAGTATATATAATCATCCCACTCAAGTTGAATATTATTTATGCATAGAATATAAAATAAAACATAAACAATCATATACACATAAATCATTTTCAAAAAAACAATTCTCAAACATGTAATAAAAAAATTCATGAAGAAAATATTTCCATGCTTATCATACATATCATGATTCATTTATTGAATAGTAACAGTGATTAATTAATTTTTTAGTTATTAAATTAAAATATTTAATATTTCTTTTTATATAATAATAATTATTGAGTTCATATATCATTCTAGAATGTATCTTTTATGAAAAATATATTTATCTAAAATTGATCTTAATATTATGTTGGACAATAACAATAATTACAGTAATCTATAATAAATCGTATTATTAGATTCGTATCATGCATTAAAATCATTTAATAATGAATTTTATTAAATTTTATCACACTAAAATGATAACCCCTTGTAAATTGTAAACATACACATTATATAATGAGTTTGTAGTATCACTTATCTCATCACATAAATATTTAGGTATGTCGTCTTGAAAATAATATAACAGATGAATCTTGGATATTTGAGTGAAAAAGTACTTATTGAAACCATAACAAGGATTATATTATCTATATTATTATGGAATCTCGATGTTTATAGATTACGAACTAAGTGTAACACAAATTTCATGATAAAAACATACACATTATTTTTTTACGGTTACCCATTCTTGATATCTTTACATTTGATAATCTTGTGATCCCTACTTTAGTAGAACCTAATTGGATCGATGATCAAGGTCTTGGTAAGTGTTTTATTAGATGAAATCTAAAACTCATTTTTTATAAGATGATTTTAAATCTCTTAATCATATCTTATTTATTCCATTTATGTGTATACTTTTTAGGATTTAGTTTTAGCATCTTATACTATCATGTAAATTAATATTTTCAAAACATATTAACTTGTAACCCTTTATCGAATTCATTATTTGTGTTACAAAAATATATAACCGAATATATTAAAAAATATATGAGTTAATACAAGGTTTATGTTACATAATGCATTCCATATAAAGTCTTAATTATATGGAAAACCAAAATCCAAAAAATAGAATCTTGATATAATAGTTAGCCAACCCCAATTTTCATGATAAGCCGTAATCCATAGGAAAGGGAGTACTCTAACCTGAAGTCCCCATACCCAAGGATCAATACACAAGAAAGACCCCAATTGTAATAAAAATACTGATATCTAATATGTCTAAATCATAATAGATATCTAAATTCATGTTCGTATGAAATAAACACAGTATAATCATAGTTGAACATAAATAAAGATTATATTGTAAATAGAAGAAACCTTCTTATATACAGGGTATGTCATTTATATAAGGAATTTTAACACTGTAAACTGAGGAAAGAATATAATAAAACAAATACATTACTTAATGAAATAATGAATAAATTTAATAAAAAAATACATTAATTTAATTATAATAAAAAAGAATTATAAACACTTCAAAAATAAGGAAATTAATGTGGCCAAGTGAAGACGTTTGTTGAGAACATAATGTTGGTGAAATTTTTCAATGTTGATAAGTATGAATCCTTAAACATTTACAAGGTGTTTTTAAATGGGGGAGTATTTTTAGAGTGACGTTATAGTGAATATGGTTCACGAACTATTTTTTTAATTTATTTTCAACAAACTAGACATCATGATAAAAAAATTAATATTAGGGGATTTATGATGTTTCAATTGAGTTGACGGTATTTTGAATGATTTTAATGGAAGGGAAAAGGATTGTATTTACAAAGATTGAGTTATGGTGAATTTCTCGGGCTATAGATATAATTATGACATATTGAATACAATTGTTCCATAATGAATGTTGTGTAAGATTAAAATCTAATGAACTAAAATTAAATCAGGAAAAAAATAAATGTTTCACTCAATGATTGGAGATTAAATTTGAAATGGTTCTGGAATTGGACATCCAAAAATTGAAATAATTATTTAAGGCGAATCTATTATGTTCTTATGTCCAAAATCACTATCTAATGAAAATTAAATGATAAATCAGTGACCTTTTTACATTGGAGGTTGTAGGTAGTCATGTCATAGTGGAGCAGTACTTACTGTAATGCACCTAGATAATGAGTTCAAGAAGAATGAGTAGAAGCACGCTGCACTATGAAAAAGGTGACCATGATACAACATTTTAATTATAAAAGTCAATATATATTTTTAAAGAATAATAACTTTTGATTGATGAATGTACCTCTCATGAAGGAAGAGAATACACCACAACTGGTTTTATGTTCGATTAAAACTAAATCGACATAAGAGTAAACTGAGAATCATGATACAATGATTTGTCCAAGAGAATTTTGTACATTTATTTAATTAAATGTGTAAATGATCACATTTTTGGGAATACATGCATTCCATAATAGCATATGTGATTTTTAAGAAGTATGAGAAAATATGGTTGGTCATTATATGAAAAAATTGGATGCACTGTGAAAGTGATAATAACAAAACAATGGTATATGTCAATCTATAATAAAGGGGAAATCGTGAATTTTTAGAATGTTTTTCGATTTTTTCCACAAGGGATTATTTAGCATGATCTTTGAGGCCCCTAAAACATATCCAAGTTTGGATAAAATACATGGATATATCTTATGGATGAAAAATAATAGGGAATGATTGATGTAGAAATTATATTATAATATTATAGTGGGAATTCTAATTAGGGATAAGGGAGGGAAGAATATGATATTGTATTGTGTATGTAATTATAGGTGATTGAATAATAATAAGAGTAAAAAATGAGATAAGTGTATTAAGAATACAAATAATCAAAATGATAAATTAAGAGAAGTATAACTTAAATTAACATATTTTTTGTGTTTTAATTTCAATTTTTTTATATTTTTTATATTGTATAACATTTCAGAAGTTAGAATATATGTTGTGTATCATTGGATAAACTATAATTGAAAATGATTTGTAATACACATTGATATTATAATGGAATGTGTGATCACATGTTTTACCATGTCAGGCCAAGGAAGAATGTACTCATTTCGACTACTAAAACTTGTAAAACTCTACTATACTTTAGTGATTGTTCCATGAAGTGTTTTTGGATTGTGTAAAAAATCCTTTGATGAATATAAAGAGGGATTAAATATTTTTTCAAAGATTAATCTAATATACAATGAATTCACTAATTCAACTCCCATCACAGTGAGTTCTCATAGTTCCTATAGGTGACTTTTCTTATGGTGTTAGAGCTTCTATGTTTCAATTGAGGCAGAATAATTTTTTGGATTTTACTATGAAAATATTTAACATTGGTCCAATGTTTTGGAGTATAATTTTTTTTATAGTTCATGGAAAATTTTATTTTAGTGAATGATACTATGGTTCCCATTTTATATGAGAAGAATTATTATATATGTTATTATGTAATATTTCAATAAATTTTATCAATTATTCTAGATGTTTTGGATGTTACTACTGATGGATTTATACTAAGTGCTAAATTTTCTATGATAAAATGGGTGTATCAGAAGAATTTGGTGAATAATGGTCATTCTTGGAATTCCATATCATCATATTTTCCAGGAAAAATGATTTTTAAAAGATAAATTTATTTTGGTAGTAAAATTTATTTGGGATGAATTGAAAAATATTTATAAAGGAAATGAAAAATTTATACAAGATAAGATACATGTTTAGAGGTTAAAATATTAATATCCCATGATGAATGATAATTAAATATTGACAAACTTCTTTACTGGATTTAATAATACTGTTAGTAACATTAAAGGTTTTGGATATAAGGTGAAGGACTCTACGGTTTTATAAATGACAATGTGTATATTTCAGATCTAAAATTTGATGAAATGGTTTTGGAACTCATAGAATACGATTTAGGTACACTTTCAGTAGATGAATTGCATACAATTTTTATTTGTTATGAATCAATTAAATATAGTTTTTTAATGTATATCAGTACAATTTAGAGAGAAATATCATAAAAAATATCATTAAAAATGAGAGAAGAAAATAATATAATTTTTATTAATAATATCCCATAATGAAGAAAATTTCTAATAGAAATTTGATAAAAACATGTCATTTATTACAAGTAGTTTTAGATGTTTTAATAGAATATTATCGGGATAGATAACAATGTAGTATTTCAATTTTGGAAGTTATAGAAAATTTGTATTAAATTTTCTTAGATTAAATAAAGATATAGATTATAAAGGTGTGAACAGGAATCCAAGAAACTACTTAAAGAAAAATTATTCAAAATATAGAAAGTCAAAATGTTCATTAAAACATAAAATTAATTATTTTTATAAACCAACAATGAGAATTATCCTATCAAATTATGATAATTAAGAAAATGATGGTGGTGATGAAAAAGATATTAGTTCTACTGAATTCGTTGAAAAATTAATAATTGTAAAAGTAAATAAATATGAGATTGTTATTGATAATAGAAACAATGATTGAAGATTGGATGCAATTTAGTTTTAGTTATTGTTAATTTGGGAACTCATGGAATTTATTTTAAAGATATCAAAGTTAGAGAAGGAAAACTAGAATTATAATAACGATGGAAAATGATTATGTAACTATGTCATAATACATTCTGAAAAGGATTAAATGATGATAAATGATATAAAATTTATTGGAGAAACCTCAAAGAAGAAAAGTTTTGAAAATATTGAAGACAATAAATAGGTGTAGAAATTTGAATTTATGGTAAAACATGATAACTAAAAAAATTAGATATTTTAAGAATATAGATTTGAAAGAAAAATATTCTACAAATAATGATACAAAAAGGATATTGAATAATATGAGAACGAATAAAAAATGTTTGGAGTCATCTAAAATATTATTTTTGAGAAAGGATCCATGGTTGATGGTTAAAAATGGCAGAACAACTATAGTTAACTTCTTGAAATAAGAATTATTCAATGAGAAGTAATAATTTTAAGGATAGAACCGATATTCTAAAGGACTTAGTCACATATAATAGTGTTTTTGTTCTATTACATATTTTTCTAAAATAATACTGGACATGAGAGGTAGATATTGAGGGGGGATTCATCCCATTAAACTAAGTAATGCTTGGAATTAATCTAATTTTTTTATTAATATTGAAAACTTATTTTATATTTTATAATAGTTTTAAGGAATATGTTACTAGTTAGACCAATTTATTGATGACTATCTCACTATTCCAGCATCCCAAGTATGTTTGAATAATTATAAAGAAATAATTAGAAAAAGAAATAAAAATTAAAGGATAAGGAATTGGTAGTTTCAGAGGCACTCAAATCATCTAAAAAATGTCAATAATTAATTTTTGATAGTAGATACTGTTCACATATGATATATGATTTTAGAATATTGATTTTTTTTTAATTTTAAGGAAGATTCTATAACCTTTTGCAAATATCGTTCACTTCTAATAAAAGTAAACACTTTAAAAACTATTTTAAAATACAATAAAAGTAATATAAAAAAATCATGGGTTGATGAAAAACTTATTAGGTTTTCCTGAGTTAAATGATGAAGTCAATGAAAAGATTTTTCATAATAAGGATTGTTTTGTGAAGAGGATAAAATATTTATCTGGATTGATGAAAGTATTGTGAAAATGTGGAAACTTTTTTTAGTTTATTGATGAAAAATATTTTTGATAAATATTATTTAACGAAGAAAAATAGATGACTCATAGAAGTCTTAATGACATTGATTAAAATAATTTAAGATACATTTCCCATTGATAGAATGGTTACGATGTAAAAATACTAAAGAGATAGTCACATTGAGTGTTCTATATTTCTAATAGGTGATAATTGTTTATTATTAATAATAAAATGTGCAGATTTAAATAAATTACACTTAGAGATTATTTATATAGATGTTTTGGGGCCTATGGGAAAGAAATTAACTATTGTAGATTAATAATTCATTTTTATTATTAACCAGTTCACTCAAATTACATGAATTATTTTCATGAAAAATATATCATAATCCATTAATATGTTTAGTTTTATAGAAAATAAATGCATAAAAGGTGTGTGGTTTACCCTTGAAGAAGTTTCAATGAAAATGTATAATTAATATACATATGTAATGTTCAAATAATATATTAGAAACAACAATTTTAATCAAGAATTTATCATTCAATATTCCACAAATAATTGTTTTGCTAAAATAAATTATATGTGATAAGTGGAATGACTCATGCCATGTTAGAAAGGTATTATACATATTGATTTCTTATAGAAAAGATATGATGAAAATTGTTTTTATTAAAACCAAATTTTTTAGTCTTTATTAGGATATGTAACCATATTAGATTTATTATAATAAATAACTATGCATAATTTTTTTGAATATTTAGAATCATTGGTATTATCAATGTGAAAGCAGAAAATATTAGGTTGTTTGGGTAAAGTGATTTTTAAGGTATATTACATGGTTAACCTCTAAAGTAACAATGATATCACAAAAATAATAAATTAATTTTGAAGGATTTGTATAGTTTTCAAGTGATGGTTCTAGAATATTAAAATAATCATGTCACACACTAATAAGAATGTTCTAGACGGAATGAAAATGAAATATAATTTATTGAGAAGTACAATTTTTTCCCCAAAATTATGGTAGTTTAGAAGAGAAATAGGATAAATATCTTTATTTAGTTATTTATAATTAAAAAAACAAATATCTTTAACCCATACATGGATAATAATATATGTGATGGTTCAAAAATATTATTAGATATTAAGAATAATGAATTAAAACAAGAATATATTGGAGGAAAACTATAAACATATTATTTTTTTCATAGTTTCATAAAAGACATTTGAAATTATTCTTTAGAATCAAGAGTTTATTAATTCAATGAATAAGGATTTTTAAATGATAAATAATAATTTTACATGGATTTTGGTACCCTAGCCACAAGACCTGAATGTTATTAGAAAATGTAGGTGTTCTGAAACAAGTAGAATGAGAAAGGATTATTGATGAAAAATAAAGAAATAATACTGTGAAATTGACACTAATAGGATAATGGAATTTATTATGATAATAATCATGTATCGTTTATAAAATTAACACCATTTGGATATTTCTTTCTATAAATGCAGAAAGATGATAAAAGATCTTCCAAATGGATGTCATGTAATCCTTCCTTAATATAGATTTGTAAGTGGAAGTATACAATGGGAATCTTGATATATTATGGATTATAGGAGTTTAAAGAAAAATAAACAAGTTTAATAAGGCTCTATATGGTTTAAAATATCCTCAAATATCATGGTAGACTATGATATACAATTTTTTATTACTATTGTAATTCAAGGAATGAAGAGTGGACACCATCCTCTACATCAAATAATATAAATAAGTATCTTTAATTATTATTGTTAACATAGAAATTATTATCATTACTGAAAGTTAATAATGTTCTTGTGAGGACATTTATTGAGGGATGATGAATTTTTTTGATATATCTATTCTTAGTGAGATAATGTATTTACATATCTTACAAATTTTACAAGAGAAATATCATATTATCCTTTCTCAATAAAAGTATTCTTACAAACATTTAAATATGATCATAATGGATAATCCAAAGAGTTTTCCCCAATTTTGGTTGGAAAAAACTATAAATAGAAAAATATGGAAATAAATTTGATTCAAGAGTATTGAGAAAACATACTGGGAGTTTACTCTATTGGATAGATTCATGATTGGATATATGTTTTTAAAAAAATTTCTAGATTTCAATGTTTTCTTAATGAATCCCATCATATGGAATCAAATAGTCAACATAGATACATAAATGAAATGATGAATTATTTTTTGAAATATGAAAAGGTAAGTCTTGAACTATTTTTATATAAAAATGTAATTTGGGATGGATGTGTAGATGATTGAAGATCAAAATCTGATAGATTTTTCATTCAATTAGTGAGGTTTAAAACTTGATAAACAAAGATGTAATGTTCTGTATCATGTATTACCTCTATATAAGAGTATGTTGATATAAATCCATATATATCCTCATTTATGTGTATGAAAAAAATATTTGGATGATCTCAACATGGATATGAAATTTCCAATATTTATAGAATGTAATAATAAATTTTCTATCAATTTATCCTTAAATATAGTTTAACATTATAGATATCTTTATAAAAATATCAAATACATCATAAAATAGATTTATTAGAGTAAGGTGTTTTTAATCTAGAGTTTTTTTCAATTGAGGATCAAATAACTAATGTGTTCTTTAATTCTCTATTGAATATTTCATTTTGAAATATGTGATTAATGATTAGAGTTCATGCTAAGTGCATTAAATGATAAGGTATGGTGATTAGAATCCCAATAATCCAATCGTTACATTTCACTATTCAAGGAAGGTCTGTATAAAAAAATTAATATAAATAATATTTCATTCCATTACAATGATATAATTTTTTTCGGGAGTTTAATAAAATTAATTTTTGAAGTCACTAAGTGTTTTTGAGTTGGTGATATGTGAATTTTTTAAAGTATATTTATCTATAATTTAATCATGAATATTGTTTTTAACACATAAATGAATAGTTTTTAAGACTATATATGAAATTATAAGTGAAATTATGGAATAAAATGAAAGTACCATAATAAAATATTTTTTCTATTATTATTCCATGATATTATATCCTCTATTTATTTCATTCATGAACAATTATAATGTTTGAATTGTGATTAATTTCTATTTTGAGATGGTGACCTATCTTGAATGATAAAAAATAATTTTTTTTATTTTTTTGGATGATTGGTAAAAAAATGCAAAGGGGTATATTTTTCTGGATAATATGAAGGAATTTGTTGAGTGTATAGGGTTTGTGGAGTTTTTACATTTAATGAAGATGCATAACTAACTATTTATGTTATATATTTCAAACGGAGGATTTTATTTGAGTGAGGGAGGTGTAAAAATGGTTCACGAATCTTGAGATGGATTTTTTTCTATGAATTTTTCATTATATGAATCATATTCAATATTAAGTTATTAATGTCGTTTTAGTTGAGGTGAGGGTGCATTATATATATTAAAGAGAATTAATGGTGCTTGTATTTAAAAATATGGAGTTATGGAGACTTTATAGACTAGTGTATGTAATCATTCTAAATTGGTTATCATTAACTAATCCTTGTTGTATAAGATTAAAATATACAAAAATAACCTTATGTCACAAAATAACTAAATGGTTTACTCAAAAATTAGAGAATAAATCCAACATTCTTTTAGAAATGGTCTTAATGGTAATAAACTACCTCTATAAGAAGAATTAACTGCATTGTGATGTCTATACTCATTTCATAATAATGATAACATGGGAAATAATTTATCTTCTTTATTAGAGTTTCAATGTAGTCATTCTATAGTGGTGTAGATCACACCATAATTAACCATGATAAAGTGTTCATGTGGAGATATCATATAGATATTATTACATGAAGGATGTGACCTTGTGAATAAAAATATTAATTAACAGTAAAATCAGAGTACATCAAAATAATATTCATTGATTATTGATTTTATGTGCTATGAAGAAAGAAACCATTCAAAAACAAGTATTTCATTCATCTAAAATTTCATCTATATAAGAGTATCTTATCAAGAATCACTCTACAATGAATTGAAAAATAGAATTTCAAAAATCATTAGAATTAAAGGTTAAAATTCTCATTCCATAGATATGGTTGTAATGTTTCCATGGGGTTGGTCACTTTTGAGTGGATTGAGTAAAAAAGTTTTTCCTCACCATAAAACTATTGAATATTCTATGAATGTGATGGGAAAACTGTAGTGCTAAATGAACTTCCCTGATAAGGGGTAAATAAAAAATTTGAAATTTGTTTATGTGACCCACTTGATTTATTAATGGCTACTTAATCTCCAAATTGAAGGCTATTAAATAAAATATAACCACGTAGAGTATTCTTAGAGATATCTAATGGATAAAATAGTTGTGTAAATATTTTAAGGGGAATTTTTCACTTAAAATTATGGTATTAATTTAGATTTATTATGAGAGATGATAGAATATATTTCTATTAAATTTTAGAGAATAAAATATTAAATATGAGTAAGATGAGTAAGAGGATTAAAAAGAATAAAAAGATAAAGAATAAAAATAAGAATCATAGTGAAAACGTAGTGGTTGTCTATGTTGGTTGAAGACACTATTTCTGTTACAATTTTCTATTAAATTTCATTATTATTTTGGGGAAAGTTATAAATGTTTCTAGAAAAATAATGTATCACGTGTTCAAGGATAATTCATTTAGGTTTTTAATCCACATGGTGATATTAGTGGAATGTGTGATAATATATTTTAATAGATTATTATAAAGATGTAGTTGGTTATTTTTTTAGATAATATTATAAAAATATATTGTGTGAATTTTTCTATTCCATCAAATGTTTTTTGATTGTGTATGGATATCCTTTCATGCATCTGAATAGGAGTAAATAATTTTTTTAAGGGGAAACATAAAATGATTTGAATTCATTGGTCCAACTCCACTATTATTGAATTCTCAATTTCAAAGTGAGTCCCTATTAAGAAATTATAATTGATATATAATTAAACTTTATGTATTAATAATACATAAACCAATAAACATGAAAATTTAATATTTATTCATTATGAACACATTCATAATATAAATTTACAAGGAAATTATAATGAACTCTTTCATATTCAAAAAAATGGTACTTATAAAAAATTTAGTAATCATAAAAAAAATTCGTATAAAAATTAACATATATACCAATTTAAATAATACACTGATCAAATAATAAAAAACTCATTTTTATGGTTTAAATAAATTTCAAGAGAATCCTTTTAATTAGAAACATTTAACATTCTCTTTTTTGGAATAATTCGTAAATCTATATGAATACTTTTATATTTAACATTATTTTACAATTTATAAACAATTTATAATTTATTCTCCATATAAATCCACATCAAACGTATAAATAATTTATAAAGAAATTAGCATAGGATTTGGACCCCCCAAAAGATCAAAGTCTGTACTAGTGATAACATTTGGTAATATTAAGAAAAATTAAATTTATTAATAAAACCATAGAAGATCCTTAATTTTATTATGAGGTAAAAAAATTAAATTTCAATAAAATATTTTTATTTTATCTATATGTAAGTGCATAATATTTTAATGAAGTATTTGCGAGTGCTTGAAACTTTTTAGTATCTTGGGGATTCATTGTTTTGGAGGAAACATACCAGGAAATGGTTTTTTTAAACAATACACCTAAGCCACACAATTTTGAT
Organism: Viscum album; assembly: GCA_963277665.1. NCBI lineage: Eukaryota > Viridiplantae > Streptophyta > Magnoliopsida > Santalales > Viscaceae > Viscum > Viscum album. The sequence goes on from OY728126.1 coordinate 461,003,255, forward strand.
ATACTATGTGGGGGTGTTGTAGTGGGATATAAGGGGGAGATCACGAGATGTACATAGATATCCAAACCATTCACTACAACCATACAATATGTGCCACCAAAGATAGTAGGGTGCCCAAAGATGATGCATGATTTTGAAAACTGGGTGTCCAAACCGAGTTCCCCATAAAAAATAGTTTAATTGATGATTTCTCCATATTCTTATTTAGATCTTAACCAATATTTTTCTCTACCAATTCATGAAGCTATCTCCTCCTTCGCGTTTGATCTATCCTTTGGAGTAAAATTTTATATTTGGCCCACCTCCTCTATTCGATTTCTATTTATTTCACCATCATCCATGTAGGATCTATCTTGGTAATCTCTTAAATCACCTTAGTTATTTTCTTTGTTGAAATTCCATATATAGATATATATATATATTAAATTGGTATAATGTTACCTAGTTTTAATTTAAAAAACTTTTTCTTATATTAAACACATTCAAGAATTATTTGAAAGGAAATAATGGATTTGGAGGGTACTAGAAATCTATGGTATGTGGTCTATAAATTTTACCTTAATGTATTGATGTTTATAGCTCGCACCATACTAAGACATGTTGAATTATCCATGTGTTTCTTCTAAAATGTTTAATTGTAATGAAATATAATTTTATAAATAAAATTCTATTTGTTTTGGATTTAAATTCCCCTTTATGTATTAAGGTTACACGAAAACATGAAATAATTTGGTTTTATTATATATTATTTGATTTAAAAGACCATTAAGAATAAGAACCATTTAAAACATACCTGTTGAGTAGTGATCTTATAATTATTATAAATATATGGTTTTGAAAAATACAATTAATATATAAAATGGATGTGACAGACTCTACCAACATGATCATACCTTATGAAGCCTATTTATCAGAGATTTCAAGGGAAATATAATCACTTGTATTTTCCCTTGTCCAAGAACAATTTCAGATCCAACAACATCAACAAGATAAAAACCCATCTATGAGAGATGTTTTGGATCATTGAGATCACAAATAAAACCATGAATGATGAACCACCCCATTTAAGTCTCAATGTCACAAACATTTATCTTATGGTGTTTTTTGTGTAATGATGGGATATGTATCATGATTATAATAGTATCAATATAAATATTAAATTTTAAATTGAATAATGGTTATGTTTACTTCTACTTTATTAATGTCTTTAGTTTTTAAACAATAAGACACAAATTCTATTTTTAATTAACATTCAATTTTAATAAAAACATTTTTTTGATGGATTAATAGATTTTTGAAATAAATAATATTATAAAAAAATATTGTTTTATATAATATTTATTGAATATAAATGATCATAGATTATTTATAAATTCTAATGTAAATTTAAATGGGTTCAAAAACAGTTATTTTCAAAAAACACAAGATTTATCACTAAATGATGGTTCTTATTTAAAAAGTGATAATTAATATATTTAGAAACCTATTTGAATAAAATAAATATTACTTTTGGAATTATAATATAAAAATTATTAAATGGTGATTTTATCATAATTTTCAGAGACAATATAATTTTGGTGTAAAAATTTAATATGGAATAGATATACGATGTGTATTATGGCATCATAATGACAAAAAATGTTGTCATATATACTAAAAATGGAATCAATGACCAAATATAGGTCTTTAGTTTAAAATAATATGATTTTTATGTTATTTTAATAATTTTATAAATTCTTTATGAATCCTCAAAATATTATAAAATATTTAAATATTTTGAAATCTTTTTTAAGGACATGATTCACTTGCACATCCACAACTTTATTAATTTAATATGTATTTTCCAAGACATAATATATAATGAAAACCATGCCACATTGTCATAAATAATTGAAAAAACAATTGGAATGTTTTTTATTTGGTTATTTTGTTATATTGTGTCCAAATGAAAAAATTAAAACATTTTAAGGAATTCTCCTCTAATTTACTATATAAACCAACCCAAGATACTATTTATCTTCACTCATAAACCTTTTAAAACATCCTTACTCTTCCTTCACCTCTATATTTTTCTCCCAAGGTTCCCCAAATCACCCATGAATCTCCGCCCATGCATTTTGAATAAGAATATTTAGTTAAAGGATATTTTAGTCTCCTATTTATTTAAGTTGCTTCATTACAGTATGCCTTTAATATACAATACATTATGTTGGTAAATATTATTACACAATCCCCTTACATTCCATTTAATTTCTAAATGATTATAGAACCCTTTCACACCCATTATCCCCTACCATTATAATTTATTCTCCCCCTTTATACTACCAAAATTTCACCATGATTTTCCATTACATACAATGGTGTAGTGAATACCCTTAACCATTTCCTATAAATGGTGTCCACCATTATAAACTTATAATTATTTTTTTGGATATTTACATGTATATGTTTCAAAATCCTTTATTTTGGATTAAAATGTGTGATAAATGATCCCAAGTTGTATGATATATGTGGCACACTTATTCACGTGAATGAAATGAATATGACCGGTGTTACCCAAATTATATAGTGCCTTAATGCATTGGGTAATTTTTTAGAATGGTGAGACATTAAAAAAGGGATGAAGGAGTGAGGCTAATCCATCATTGGTATTTTCAATCATCTTTTTTGGAATTTAGCCTTGAACATTTTTTTATGATTTAATTGTTTACATTGTTTCTATATTTCCCATGTTTCATTTCTGTTATCAAGTTATTTCAAGCCTCATTGTTCATATTTATGCTTCTCAGCCCTTTTATGTCACATTGATATTACTATTGTCTAAAATGTAATACATTCTTCTTGTAATGTTATGTTTATTTCTTTAATGGAATTTATAACTCACTAGTTCCTTATGTATTTACCTATGTTATCTCATGTATTTTTAGTTACATTTGAATAATGTGAGAATGTTAAGGATGTTTTAAATAATATCGATGTACCCTATGTTTTATGTTGTTATGTAATTTTACTAATTACCAAAGATTCTATAATTATTGATCTTCTGGTTTTTATTATGTGAACTCTTATGTAATCCAACATGAAATAATATGAAATAATGCATAGAGTTGTCCTTTAAGGTATCAATTAAAATCTTAGTTATTTTTCGGGATTATGATTAGAAAACACTAGAGAAAGACATATATATAAAAATAAGAATATTAAAACAGCAATAAATATTAGTAATGTATAATGTAATTAGTACGTTAATAAAATACATCCATTTATAGATAGTACAAGTATATGTGGCTTTGATACTGATATACATAGTAGAAAACACAAAAAAAAACCTCATTGGGATAGACTCAACTGGGAACTAGTGCCTGATAACAAGTATTTTATGACACTTCGTTCAACCCCTGAAGAGATATTCTTTGAAAAATTCAAAATCATATTACAAATCATTATCAAGGAAAAAATACCCACAAGAGTATATGTTAGGAAATATATCGCGGATAACAATGATTGAAGCCTATAAATTCATCTAATAAGGCAATACATTTCATTTATAAGTTACCCTATTAATTTCTTTGGATTCCCATACATTTGGTTAATTGTTTATAAAAAGTCATTCATAATTTTCCCATTATTTTATCAAATGGGTAGAAATAAGAGGAAATGGGTAAACAACCTATGTTAAGGGTAATGTATTAAAGGCCCCAATGTTATTCTCAACCCAATAAGAGAATAAATCACTAACTTTATGATGATACTATATCAATTAACTATAGTTCTGAATAGAAAACTATGTCAATAGGATCACCCAATATCCCCCTAAAAATGAATAAGATTTAATTGAGACCATTATGTGACAAATGCCTCTCACATTAAATGGATCATCTCAACCCTGAATTCTGGAATGATTTATCAATTCCTTTGATAAGATCCTACCAATCCTTCGTTGTTATGAGAAATAAAATTTTATACTAGATGATTAACGTATGTATATAGAATATGACCAGTAGTTGATATTGATCAATAATATGAATCATGAGGTATATATCGAGATGATGAGGTGGATTTAATTCTAGAAAGTTTTTTTTAAATATTCTTGTCTCACTATCTGAGTTAAAATTGAAATGTATTTCCACCCCCTTAAGAAAAAAGGAACAATCTATTAGGGAATATGAGGAAACATCATTAGACTTTATCTATACACCTCTAACATTGTCATACCCCAAAATTCATGATTGAATGCTTATTTGGTATGATAAAACCTACTATATGAAAATACCAGGTGATCTATGAATTTGATAGCTATAAAGAAGTTATCTAATGTTCCTTCATATTTGAAATAGAGATTAAATAATCTCAAGGGTATCATGGAGATTAGAATTAGAATATAGATATTTATTCTAGTGGTTCGATGGATGAATCTATCAATGATAAGAAATTTAAACATCCCACATATCAAAAGTGTGGAATGAAGCATCCTAGAAATCTCCAAAGGGGGATAAGGAATGTCATTATGTGTTGGAAGGAAGGATACCTTGGAAGTTATTTCTAATATGTGAATCCCACTAATGAGATGAATTATAGAAATTCTCAAGTTATCCCTAAAAATAATATTCATTATTTCAACCACAAGGAACAATTGAAATTTGCAAACTAATGCACTAATCTATGGGTTCTCAGAGGCTACCAACAACCTTCTTGGAAACTAGGGTGAGATTTTTTCATCTCAATTTCTTAGGTGGAACCATAAAATTATGTTTCGATATGTAGTCTAATTATTCATTCATGTATATGAAACATAATTTCTAATAATAAATCCATTAATTCCTTTTTATAATAAATATTTAGTAGAACTATCAGAACACCACCATAAAGGATGGAAGTAGTGATGTCAGTGAAAATAGAAATTTGGGAAATTATTTCATCCCATGTATATAACTCCCCCTATCAAAATTTATTTGACAAAGTATTCAAAAAAACATGGGATACTCCCTTAAGTTTAATTTTGTGCAATTACGGGTATGAATTGGATTTACCAATATAAATCCAACATAAATTTCTATGAAAAAGAAATGTCTCTTTATATTATGAATTGTCCATCGATTCTATATATGTGAAAGGTGTATGATGAATCTTATTTATCACCAAAATCTCAAACATGGATATTATTTCCCTAAAAGATATTGTATCTAGAATAGATGATTCAGTCAAAGTAAAATATCACCCATGAAGACATGACCATTATGGGAAAATAATCTTATATGTTTTCCAAATAATTATATGTTCTTCCATCTAACCAAGAGGTGTAATATACAATTGAGCTTATACCTTGGGAACTTCTATTATAAAGACTCATTATAAATTGGATATTTTTTAAAAAGATGATATTAATAAACTACTAAAAACTAATAATATAGGGGTCATAGGAAGATGTTATTCACCTTTGGGTGCACCCGTCCACCTCATTAAGAATGTTGGGTCAATTCACCTTTTCATTTATTCTGATTAGCTCAACAAGACAAAGGTAACGAAACTACATCATATACCATGTATTACTGAATTTTTAGATCAGTTATGTGGATAAAAATACTTATTCAAGGTGGTTCTATGATTGGGGTATTGTAAAGTAAGGGTGAAGAAGAGGAATATCATTAATACAACTTTCTATATATGGTACAGGAATTATGAGATCATAATAATTACATTAAAACTCACTAATGATCTAGAAATAATCATGGAAAAAATAAATATTGTATTTAGAGATAACCTTGGAAAATTTATGGTAGTATTTATAGATGGTTTTCTAATGTACCCCAAAATTAAGAAGGAACATGGGGAGAATCTATAAACTATGCTAATGACATTGAAAAAGGAGAAGCTTTATACAAAGAATAGATAATATGAGTTTTGAATAAAGGAAGTATCATTGATGGGGAATAATATCACAAGAAATAGAATATTTTGTGACCCTTCAATGATAGAAAAAATTTATGTACGGATAATTCCAATATCTATGATAGAAATTAAATTCTTTCTAGGATTATCCAGGTAGTATCCTCATTTTTTGATAAATTTCACATGATTTTCAAACCCTCTAACAAAACCAACATAGAAGGGAGTCCAATATATTTAGAATTATTAATTTTAAGAGAGGTTTAAGGAGTTCAAAATGATGCTTATTAATGCACCTATACTCACAGTACCCACAAGGGGAGAACTTTTGATGGTAATGAATTAAACATCAAAAAATGTATTGGGATTTATATTAATGTAGAATGAAAAATTGATAGCATATTCCTTATGATAATTGAAGCTTCAAGAATATAACAAATCAACACATGATCTTGAGATTTCTTCAGTGATATTCTTGTTGAAAATATAGCAGTGTTATGTATTTGGGTAGAGGTTTGAAATATAAAAAGACCATAATATCCCCATGTATATATTCAAACAAAAAGAGATAAATATATGCCAAAGATGATGGTTAGATCCAATAAAGGACTATGACTACTCAATCAACTACCAACATGGGAATGAAAATAATGTGGCTGAATCTCTGAGTATAAAGTATCCAAAAAAAATTAATTGATGAGAATTGAAAAGGTTCTGTGTTTTTAAACTCGAAATGGAAGGATAATGGAATAATAATGAATGGAAAATCATCAGTAAGTTCACTAGTTTTTTCTCAACCATATCTTATATATAGAATAAAGGATGCTAAAAAAGATGGTTTGGGAATTTAGAAGAATGTGGATCCTAATAGATAAGAAAAATAATCATTGTTCAATACTAATGAATAAGGATTAATGTTATTTGGGTTAAGAGTTTGTGTACAATCAAATGATAAGTTAAAGAGGAAATGTTTTAAATTTAACATTTCTCAAACATCTCTATCTATTTGGGGATAAAAATGATTTATCAAAATTATTAAGATCATTAGTGGTAGGGAAATATGAAGGAGACTGCAGAATATACATCATGATATCATGTATGCCATTATCTGAAGACTCAAAAGAAAACAATTGAAGGTTATGATTCAACAATTACCTATTCCTCTGTAAAAATGGTAAATATCACCTTGGACCTTGTCACTAGTCTTCTAATGAAATCATGCAGAAATAATGCTATGTGGATTGTGATATATTTTCATAAAAATAATTTCATTCTGAAAGGAATTGTAACTCGATCACTATAAAAGGATATAAAATAGATATGTGGGGATGATGAATGGAACATCAATATCAATTTACTCATATTGAGAACCATGATTTAACACTATGTTATAGAAGAGCCTCTAACATGATTGAAATTATGAGTTGAACTTTAACATGACTTATCACCTTTAAAATGATGTCCAACCTAAGTAAACTATCTAGAAACATATGTACATATCAAGAGAATTCATAGTTAGCTTTAAATGAAGATGATATCAATGTATTACTTTGGTCGAGTACTAATATACTAATAGTTTTAAATCAATCATCCAAATGGACACTATAAATCCATTTATAGAAATAGGTGTAGGACACTTGTTTTCTTGGATGATTTTGAAAAAAAATACTAGGTCCTAAAATGCTGGAAAAGGTCAAGATCATTCAGCATCACATCAAGGCTTCTCAGAGTCTGTAAATTTATATGATACCAATAATAGATGAGACATAGATTTAGATGTTAGGGAATAGTTACAACTCCAGCTATATCCATGGAATAAATTCATGATATTTTAAAAGAATGTATTGTTTAGTAAAAGATAAATCAGCCCCATTAATGTCCTTGATCACATTCAAGTGTTGGACTATAAAATAGAACTTCCACCCAACCTTTCTCATGTACATGATTTGTTCAATGTGTCCCTCTTGGGTAAGTACATACTGAACTCCTTACACATGCTAAATCCAAAGGTGGTACCATTGGAGAATGATCTTTCATATGGGGGAAGCCGATGATGATCTTAGAACATAAATACAATGTTCTAAGAAATAATTCAATGCACCAGCTCTAAGTGATATAAAGAAAAAATTAGTTTCAAGAAGTGATATGAGAACTAGAGGAGGTGATGAAATAGTGTTTCAATAATCTAATATGTGAAATTGTATTTTTTGTGGATAAATCTCTTGGGGGAGATTGTAACGACCAAAAGATTTATTAATAAAATTCCCTTAGCTGTTGATTTAAATTCCCAAATAGGTTTGATGGTTATAGGAAAAAATGAATTTATATTGTTTTATTATAAGTTATTATTATTAAAAGACTGTTAAATATCATAACAGTTGATAATATATTTGTTTAACAATGACTATATTATTAGTATAAATATAGTGTTTTGAAAAAACCAATTGACATAATCAAAGGAAGTGATGTATTTATTCAGTAGGACGATACCCGATTAATCCCATTGAATAAAGATTACATGGAAGATACAATCATTGGGATTTCAATTAAATAATATTGAGCTAAGATCCATCAACATAAACATGATAGAAACAATCCATAAGAGAATTTCATGCTCATCAAGATCACGAACCAAACCTTGTATTCTTAACAACTACATGAAATATTCATAATTGTGAAAACTCCCCTTAGGGGTTTTTCTAGTGTAATAAAGGGATATGTATCAAGACCCTAATAGTATGAATATTAATGTAAAATTTTCAATATAATAATTGTTATATTTACTTTTATTTTATTAATGATTTTTATTTTCATACAATAAATAATAAATTGTGTTTTTAATTAGTATTCAATTTCAATTAAGATTTTCATTTTAAATAATTAATGTATTTTTAGAATAAATGTTATTTTTATATAAAATTATTATTATAAAAAATTATTAAATATAAATGATCATATGAACTTTATAGAGTCTAATGGAATTTTTTAAGGGTTTGAAAATAGTTATTGTCAAAATTACATTCATTTCTCAATACATATTGATTATTTTTTGATGAGTGAAAATTAATATACATATGAAATCATTTGGATCAAATAAATATTAATGTTTGTATCAGAACAAAAAAATTATTCAACAATGAATTTATTATCATTTTCATTTATAGTATAATATATGGGTAAAAATTAAATATTCCATAAATATATGGTGAGTTTTATGACATCATAATGACCCAATAATTATGTAACAAATATTATTAATGGTATACACAAAAAAAATATATGTTTCCCTCTAAAATAAAAATGATATTTAGTTTATTTTATTTATTTTTTAACACATTTATTAATCATACAAAACCAATAATATATTTTATATTTTTAAAGTAATTTATTTAAGGACATGACTATCTTCAACAAAAAAAGGATTCTATTTTTAATAAGTTTAGCTGATGGAATTATGAATTAATGATTCAACCTCTATTTTTTAGAAATAATGATAAATTACTATGGTATTTTTTATAGTTTTGGTTATTTTATTTTATGGTGTCCAAAACCTTTGTTTGAGAAATAATACAGAGTTCCACACTCATTTCCTAGATAAACCCTACAAAAATAAAATTTCAGTTTTATCAAAAACCTTGGATCATTTTATAAACCTACACTATCATTTATATATTCTTCCAAAGCTACCCCCAAACATTTATGATAAATCTGTCAAGGTTAGGGATCCATTATCTTCTCCACTTTATTCAAATATCATCATTATATTATGACTTCAAACTATAATTAAATATATTAGGATATGTTCTTCCATATTACCATTTCTTTATGTTTGATGTGTAAATGACTAGATGAGCTTTAAATCTCATTAATCCCCCTACGATCATTTGTACAACATCGTTACTTAGCCAAAATTTCACAATGATTTTACCTAACAAACAGTTTTGTAGTGAATAACTATACACATTTCCCACCAAAGATGATATTCTTTATGAAAATATACTTCTCTTATGGGAATTACATGTATGTATTACACATTCCATGATCACGGAATTAAATGAGATGAAAAACTTTTGAATGTCGTATAATATATGTGGAACACATATTCATGTGAATGAAATATAAGTGATTGGTGCAGTAAGAATTATATAGAACTACAATGAATGGGGTAATATTTTAGTCTCATGAGAAATAATTAAAGGTATGAGGGAGTAAAAATAATCTATCATGATGACTTTTACACCCTGATGTCTTCACAGGTTTCCTTGACCTATGTTTATGAAGCCATGTTTTAAGATGTTGGCCCATTTTCCATGATTCCTTTATGCTATCATGATATATCATTCCACATTGTAATGGTTTATTTTTATCAACCCTTTTATGTATCAACTCTATTAAAATTATATGACATGTAATAATATTTTCATGTTATTCCTATTTTATTCTCTTACTAGGCTTTATAGCTCTCCCCTTTCATATGTATGTCCCAAGGTTATACCATGTAGTATTAAGTACTATGGAATAGTAGAAGAATATCAAGAATGATTTAAATAATGTTGATTTACCCCATGTTTTATGTTTTTGTTATGTAAACTCTTAATTAATGAAACATAAAATAAAGTGTAATAAGGAGAAGGTTTGTAAAGACAATATCTTAAATTAAATGTTTAAAACATATTTTGATGTTTCAGTACCCCTTTTAAATAGTTATAGGTTCTCGACCACAACTGGGACCACCTCATGGGGAGGGTTTGTTTGAATGAATATGAAAATTCCACCCATTTGGGTGTATTGATCATACCACCCATGATTGGTATCCATATTAAAATTTAATTTGAATGATAGGGGATGAATACCTCTTATGGAACCTTATTATTTATCAATGAAAGGGAATATGAAACTGTTTAAATGGAAGACGAAAATGAGATGGATGGTATTATGGAGTATCAATATTATTGTAAATGGTTAGAAACTGGCATATTCACTAATATGGACACCCCATTTTATCACTATTAATTAAACTAATCAATAAACATGTGGCGATGACTTTAATTGTAAAAATGGGAATTTAAAGTATCATAGACCTTATATATATTCCACTTGGGTGAATTAATATATAAATAAAATGTGAATAATTAAATTTGAAAAAGGGAAAGGAAAATAATAAAGGCACATGAAATGAATGTGATAGGTTAAATTGATAAAGGTTATGGAATATAACATACCACCATTACCCCTTATATAAAATTGTAAATTATATATATTTTCATATAGAACCAACATAGTAGTCTGAAAATGATAAATCATTAATGATGTTCTTGAAAATATCATTAATTGCTCATAGAAGGAATTAAATTAGAAATATATATGTTCCCAAACAGTACTAACTACAATGGTGCAGTATAGTAAGAGTGAGGGGTCACTCCCATATAGACCAGGTAGGGCAGCATAGATAACACTTAAAAAAAGTTGGATCTTCCCAATTTCAATTTATTTTATAAAACATATAGTGAAATTTAAATAAATGAATTAAAATATAAAAATAGAGGATAGGGGAACCATTTTATGGGGACAGTTTTTATAAATAAATTAATTTAACTTCACTAGAAAAATAATTATACCAAATAGTTTAACAACCAAACAATTTAATCCATAGAAGAAGTAGTCTCTTTCAATGAAACTTCACTATAATAAAAATTTATAGTGTTTAGAAGAACCAAAAAATATAATTAGAATTATGTTTAGAGAAAAAGAGCTATATACAGTTATTGAGGATTCGGAAAGTACATCTAAGAGACCTGAGTTCAAAATAGGGTAGAGACATAATTTCCAGGTACAGTAGCAATACTATTGCATACACTATAGAAAAAACTGTTTGGTACTATAGCAGCCAAAACTATTCATCTGTTTGGGATTTCTGGCCATGGTTTGGGCCTCGAGTCCTTTAAGGTTATTGGGACACCCAAGGTATTCAGATTGGTAAGGCTTTCATGCAACCTCAATACCTTCGGGCCACCTCAAGGCCTTCAGGCCACCTGAAATTGTGCTTAATGAGATAAACTCTACAAGTAGCTGACTCTAGATGGGGATTCAAAGAAGGGACATTTACGAGAGAAGAAGATAAGTTTAATTTTTAGAAAGAGAGGTTATGAAATTGTGATCAGGACCAGCCTGTGTAAGCACATGATGCCTAGCCAAACAATCCATGTGATGTTGGAGAGCTAACATAATGATGACGAAGCTAGAGAAGAGCAATTTCGTGTAATTATAGTCTGTTTATATCCTGATGACCTAAGGCTTAGGTAATATCTAAACCTATAGGCCTTGTATGGTTTCCCCATCATCCCTTTAAAGGGGGTTATCAAAAATCAATCAAAATGAAGGCATTCGTTCCATTCAAGTAATATATTTAGATTCCCAATATCATAAGAGAAATACCATTGAAAGGTCATGAATAAATCATATATATCATGTTGGGAATCATTCATTAATGATGTAACATAGTCAATGGATCAACGATGAATTAAATAGACACAATCAAATTTTTACATTTGAATACAATAATATTTATCATTGAATGAAAATCGAAGAACAATGATACAAAACCCCTTAAATTTATTCTGATATCCCCTTGTGCATTTTATCGAACCATTATCGAGTGATTTATAATAATGATTAAACCCAAAACCATAGGATAGTGATTATGAATGAAATTCTATCTAGAAATAATAAGTAAAATGATAAATTTCAATTAATTTGAACACTATTTGTTGTAATATGAAATTACAAGACTGAAAAGAAAAGAAAAAATGGGAAACCTATATGTGGAAGGTCAGAACCCTACGACTTCCTCATAGGGGTCGATCCTCATGCCTAAAATAAAATTCCTAAAACCCAGGGATGAAATACCTATTTATATCCATCTTGTTCATCAATGGACTACACCAGGACAAAGATGGATTTTAATTTCAAGTAGGGGAAAACGAATTATTCCCATCAATATTTTTTAAAAATCCAAGTTTTTCTACTTTTTTTGGTTATTTAAACGATCATTAAAGTTTTCCAAAATGTAATTTTACACTAGATGTATCAAATTAATGAACGAAAACCTCTTTGAGAAAACTAAACAAGTAATAGGTTGTGACACATATGTGTCATTATTTGACAGCAATAATTTTCACATTATTTGGATTTCTTCTACTTCTCGGCATGTAGTTATTCCACCACTTGTACCGGTTCTCACATGCAATGACTATAAAACATGTAATGACTTATTCCTAAATTATATACTCATTTTTTGTCATATCAACAATTTTTTTCATCAAGAACATCCCTTTTTTTCTTTGGATTCAACCATCGTCCTTTCCTTGTTTTCCATTTTCTGTTTTCATGTCGAACCACTTCATAACTCTACATAAAGTGCCCTTTTGTTCCTCAATTTCCACATTTTCAATCATATTTTACAAATTCTAGTCCCATATTATAAAATAGAAAAACTTTATTATGGAAAAATATCATATTAAATCAATTAATATCCAATGGAAACACATAAAATCCCCCTCAAAATAGGTATCTACAATAGAGATATCAAATACCCTCATACAGAAATCATTTCTCATCCTCAAGAAAACTTCAAAATCTAAATACTAAGGATCCATATATCAATAAGGAAATTTTGATATAATTTTTCTCATAAAAGATGAAATAAATAAGGAATCTAATGAAAAAATTATACATAATAAAGAATCCAGAAATCATGCTTCATTTATTATATGAAATTCAATATTTTTTTCTTTAATTAAACAAACATAATCTTTTCATCCACACTCTTTCCATTTATGATTTATGTTACCATATATTTTGTAACTCATTACTATAGGAAAAACTATTTATAGAGTTATTCTCATACCTAATGTAAATTCTCCTTACCACATGCCTATATTGAATCCACTTTATCCACCAAATGATTAAAAATATCACAATTAATCATGAGGGATAATAAATTAAGATAAAATGTTTCTCAGGTTGAGGGTAGGTAGTTAAAAATGTATAAAATCAATTAAAGCATAAGTATGGTGTAAATATATGACATACAATTCCTGATATTAAAAATGCAAGCTCAATGAAATGATCCTCACCAATATAATTTCATCTATACCTCCTCCCTAAGCACAAAAAAAGTGTCACATAGAATGTCATCATAATGAAATATAAAAATCATTTATTGATATTATATTTTTTAAAATTTCTAGATATAGAATGAACCTCATATCCACCACCTACCCACATATGATAAAATCATTAGTTTATTAATATTTATTTTTGATTCTCCCAATTCAAACACCATTTTAAATTTTTTTAAACATTTCCTAGGTTATGTCTCACACCCACTATCTAACGACATATGATTGTCAGATCATAGGTCTGAAAAAAATTATTTGTGACCTACTTGAGAAGCAACCTATTATTATTCTATTTTCATTTTTATATCAAGATGGATATACAATGGTAAATAATTAATGTCATAAAATCACCTAAAGATATAAAAAAATCACATAGAACCACCGTACAATATCACCTAAAGATAACACATACCATATCAAAAATAAAAAACCCCACCCCCACTAAAATTCAATTGAATGTCATGAAAAATTCAATGAGCTGGGAAGGGGAAAAAATAATTGATTGTAACATGGATTAATCCTTACAAGTTCATCCATGGTTTCTATGGAATAAATGAGGATATATTTTTAGGCAAGTCTTGTGATAAATTAGATCTTCAATAAAATTCATTAAACATTTCAAAATTTGTTTTTTTCATCCATTGATTCGTCCAGATAATAGTGCATGTTCTCATCGGTTTACATACCCCACGAATCCCTCAATATATATTCTCATAAAAATATGTTTTTTTTGTATCCTCTCATGAATAGAAATAGAATATACGTTAATATGGTCATGTCATGAAAATCAATAATCAGTTTACTTAATGAATGCTTCTCTAAATCAGCATCAATAAAATAAATCATATTAGTTAACATTTTCATGATATTCAATGATGAAGATAGGAAATTAGTTTTAATATTTCCATTTATAACTTTTTAATATATTGGATGGATATTTCAGTTATTTCAATAAGTAATAATATTTCAACTAGGGGTTGATATCTTTTAGATAAGTAAAAAAGAAAAAAAATCATGAATTTTTGTTGGTGAATCTAATTATATTTAGTTCATGGAATAATTAAATTTTTTAAATTTTTCATATCCTATAAAACCATAAACTGGTGATAAAAAAATATAAACCTGTCTAAAAAATTAGTCCACTTCCATTTGATTCTTTTGAATGAGTTACGTTGGTTCTTTATATCCTCAGTTTATTATGTGAGCTGTGATTTCATGATTTGTATAAATCTCATGACATGAAATGTTCATTTGAAAAAAAACATCAGTTGATCACTAATTCTTCTATCCAAATTTCTGAAGTATAAAAAATTGAATGTATAGTGCATTTAAAATTTAAAATATTTGGATCAAGAAGGTCAACATGTCAATCGTAGCTATATTTATTCTAACTAATAAAATAAAATAAATATAAGGCCTAGAATAAAAATTTTATAATCCCAATTTCCTCTAGTAAAATATCATTTTTTATGGTTTTTCATCTAGAACTTTTACTTTTGTATTTTATCATAACAATATATAGAGCTTACTATATTAGATTTAATCAAATCTGACTATGTTTCTAATATATGGGTAGTTTTTCAATAACCCTTTCATTGGTTTACCTCTACTAGTGGTGGGATGAAATTTTTGGAACACTGTAATGAAACTAGTTGGGAATCAAATTCTAACCATATTTTTTAGTTCTTTTTTCCACTGCTTCTTCTAAATATTCTTCTCCCACTATTGGAGGTTCTTATTTCTAAATATTTTCAAATATTGTTTTTTATAAAAATGTTTCTACTTATTCATCTTTTTTTCATAGATGAGATCATCTAAGGTATTCTATTTGTCGAATGGTATTTCTATCAGTGTTTCTCATGCTTCATTAGTATATAGAATTTCATTGATGGTGGTGAACGTTTTATTAATGTATTCTTCCATTAATTTTTATTCTTCCTATAACTCTATGGTTTTTACCACTTCTTCCTCTTTCTTTTCCTCCTCCGTAGACATTTAATAAAAAATTTCCATCATATTTATTTCCTCCTCTTCTCTTATTTTCAATGTTATTATATTTTTTCATTCTTGGTCTTTTTGATGGTGTATAAAGGAATCCTCTAGTTCTGATACTTATTCTAAATCCAATGGTTTAGCACTTTGAAATATATCATCATGATTCAATAAATTTTCATTGATATCATCATCCTTATTTATTCGATTTATCTCTTAGAAAGTTTGAATATCCTCAATCAACTCTTCATCATCATCATCTTCAATACATGAAATACCTTAATTATAATTTAATATATATATATATATAATTCACAATGTAATTTAAATTTAATATAACATGATCAAGGTGAGTTGTCAATTCTCCCCATTCACTGAGTTGTGCCACATTTTCATCCATCCTCTTATCCAATGCTGAAATATTTCATGTGGGAAATGTGGCAAGTTTTTTATCTAAATTATTTTCTAGTGGTTGGTGAAGGGAATTATATTATTAGAAAAATATTTATTGGGGATCCATTATATCTAAAACTTTGAATTACTCCACTTTTGGAAAATCTTCAACTTCAAACCAACCTATGTTTTTTGTTAGAAACAATTAGTAGATGAAATGTGCTATTGTGGGTCCTCCAAAATGATGTGTTATTATGGGAACATGGGTGCAACTGAGTGGCTAAAAAATGATGTCTCTCAAAGGAGGATGTAAATTGAAACAAACTCTTAAAGGAATCATTAAAATAAAATAAATGATAATAAAAAACTACTTTAAAATGATCAGGTTTTTTATACAATTTATGAAATAATAATAAGTATGTTTAAATATTTTTTAAATATTTTTTAAATGAAACACTATTAATAAAACACAATATGAAGATATTTTTTAGAAAATATTTTTAAAGGTGTAATCATTATAACTCTATATATTCACTCAATTATTTATCATTATCATTTAAATGTACATCCACTTAATTATAATCCCATAATTTTTGACCCTCAACCCCTACTAAAGTAAACATAACCACAAAGATGAAATTACCTAATCCCTATGCATGATTCAGAACATGAAATCATAACACCCACCTTCGATTATTGTTCTTAGGTTAAATTATAGTCAGTGTTTAATTAGATAAAATTTTGACACTAGTAATGAGGATTAATTTTATTTAGGGATTATATATGAAATCTACAAATTTATCCCTTGTGGTCTTGTATTACCGATTAAGATTACACACTCACAATTTACACAACTTTCGACCTCACGTGTGTTTGTGTCAATTGTTCAATTGCTTGAATAGTTTTATTAAAATTAAAAACTGAATTAACAGTTCATATTATGTGAATTATAGTAGCTCATTGATTCAGAATAAATTAATAATGTATGTCAATGCTATATCTGTTACTAAGAAAACTACTCTTCCATCAGCGGCACAATCAACATTGAAACAGGTTGCATTTTCAATGATTTAGTTTGGGTATAAAAAAATCATTTCTAATCTTCAATTACATCCCAAAGGTTAAGATTAATTAGGAATATAAGTTAATAAAATTACGTAAAATAGGATAAATTATAGACGAACTAAAGATTTTGTTATGAAATGAAATGTATTACAATATGAACAAGAAGAAGAAGGATTCTTTGAAGGGATCCTTACTCCAAGAGCTACCCTTGGTGAAATGGTCATAGAATTGGATTGTATCAACTTTTTATCTACCCACAATATCCTTATTCACCTGAACCCCTCCCCCCCCCAAATGAGAAAAATACATTTTTATAGAGTGGAGAGGAGGCTAGGTTTCAATGGGTTTCAAATGAGAATGGGGAAATTCATCAAAATATTGTAAGCCAACTTTAACTACCTGTTTGACCTCTAAAAATTGTGATTCATCTATCATTCCAACATTATTGAATGTGAGTAATTGGGTTTCTAAGTACCTCTCAGACGTTTTTCCTGATCCAAGAACTTATGTAGATTTTATGGCCCAAATACAAAACGGATGGCCAATCTGGCGACTCCATACTAGCTTTGACCTCATGACCCATTATGAATAAAAAATTTCACAATTTAGCTTATATGTCATGAATAAAAGTTGTATACTATTAATTCGAGAATATATTTCGAAAATTTTATTATCAAATAATACATCTAAAAAATATTTATGTCTGAAATTCAATATTGAATTTTAATGGGTAAAACTAGAATTTTCACCAAATTTTGATATGAATAATGTAATCCCATATATTTTTTGAATACACATATATAAAACAATGTGAAGAAATTTTTTCATTTATTATAAATAAAATATTCAACAAAATTTTTATTTATCATTAGGCCACTAACAAGAGAATAAAAATTTTAAATTATTTGGGTAAGGAAAATAGTCAGTTATCTCTAATTACTGAGATCAGCCTCATTATAGTCCATCCCCTTTTACATCACATTAATTTACTGAGAAAAAGATTTGTTTATTAGATATTATTATTGTATCTTATCCCTACATCTACCTTGGTATCTTTGATAGACAGTATCTTTTTCATCACGTTGATAGTAGGAATTGTTACACTCTAGAGGTTGTAATTCATCTTACTCTTGAAAATATGAATCATTCTGGAATTTTTCATTTTGTGTGCACCATTCTAATTCAGTATGTCCCATGTAATTGGATACTCCAGATATTCAATTTATTTTGATGGTGGAATGGCATTAAAGTGATATGACAATAAATCTATCAACAACAATACCAGCAAACAACAGGTCTGTAATATTGAAAAATAATAATACTAAAAAATAAAAAAAAGTACTAGAGTAATATAAGTCCTCAAAAATGGGATAGGAAAAGTCTTTGACCTAAGAAATTTGTCTCAAATCATCTACAATTCTCTTCATCTCTCAGAAAATGGTGCCAAATATTGATGCACTCAAATTTTTCATTAATATCAATAGTGATGGATTAAATTAGAAATTAATTTTTTCTAGAACCATACTAACTACAAAGGATTAGAATAATAGAAGTGAAGGTTCAATACCATAGAGGGTGCAGAATGCAGTGATAAAATATCTTGACCAAAGGTTTGGTCAACCTAATTTTGAATTATTTTGTTAAATTATTAATGAAATTTAAATAAATGAATTAAAATAGAAAAATAGAATAAATGGTAATTCATTATCCAAGCACACCGGGAATCCAAATTTATTATGGCCAGATGAATGAAAATATCTAAATTATATTATGTTCTGATCCCTAAAATAAGAGGATTAATTCCATTTAATAAAAAAATCAACCATCTAAATCATGTTGGGGATCATTTATTAATGATGGAAAATGGTCAATGGATCAGTGATGAATAAAATAGACACACAGGTATAACATGATACTTTTAAAAAAATCATCATTACGTGTGAAATGAAACAAAACAATAATGGTATGCACCCACATTAACTGATTCTACTCTCCCCTATGAGTTTTATTGAACAATTTTTCAGGTGATCTCCAAAGATGATTAAATAAAAAAACATAGGATAATGAGTAAGAAGGGATGGGAATTAAGAAAATAATAAGTAAAAGAGTAATATTATAATTAAACTAAACACCATTTGAGTTTACATGAATGAATATGAAAAAAAGAAAAATAGAAAGGAAAACCATTTTACCACAAGCCGGAAACCTATGATAGCTTCCAAGTGGTCGATCCTCATAAATGGAATTGAAATATTGAATCCCTTTCCTGGAATCCCTACTAATAAGCCTCTATGTCATCAATGGACTTCTATAGTTCAAAAATATGTATGAAAGGCCATCTATTTTTCAAATGAAACTATTACCAACAAATATTTGTAAAAATCCCTATTTTTTCACAATGTCTGGTATTTACATGACATGTAATGTTTATAATATGTATAATTTTACAACATCTTTATCAAATTCATGACCTGAATCCATTCTAGTAAAACTTCATAAGTGTCATAGTGTGACACATATGTGTCATTGTGTGACACATGTAATCTTCACTTCATGTTAATTTACACCACTTCCCATAATGTTGTTCTTCCACAAATTGCACCAGTTCGCCAATGATATTTATTATACATCATGTGAATTCATAATCTAATATATAAAGATATTTTCCCATGTATATTAAATTTTTTGCCATATGAACATCCCTATTTTTATTTGGATTAAACCATTAACCATTGTTTCTTTTTCACTTTTCTTTTTTGAGCCGAGCCATGAAGTAGATCACTACAAAGTACCTTTTTCCTCATTAATTACTACATTTTCGTTCAGTGGTTCTAAATTCTAGTCATGTATCAAAATACTCGAAAAATAATTATCAGGAAAACATATCATATTAAATCAATTAATATCCCATGGAAACACATACATAAACCCATCCTAATATGTATATAAAATAGAGATATCTTTATAAGTTTGGGAAAAAATCCCTAAAGGTATCATTGCATCATTTTTTGGTATCATGTATTTGTTGAAAATATAGGTTTCCCTGGTGAGTTGTCGAGTTTCAGATATATTTTTAACAATCCATGTTGACAAAGAAGCATTTCGATGAAATGAACGATCTAGAGGTTGTATAAAATAACAGGTATGAGGTGCATGATTTGGGTTATCATTGCGAACAATGTATATCCTTGAAGATCTAATTTAAATATGGAAAAGGCATGAATTTCTCGAAGATAGGCTCTATGGATTGGAATTCGCAAAGACCCGAAGAATGTTGACATTTATTCTTCATGATTAGGACGAGCTTCATGAATAGAAGTAGTGAATAGAATTGTGAGGGGAGATTCATGGAGGCAACATGAAGTAATTGACAGAACACTCTGTGATTACAATGATCTCTATGATATGAAAATTGTTGTGGTGCATCAGGATTTTTAGAGTTTTTATACGGGAATTTTGGACCTTCATGATTTGAGATGATGTGGAATTGACTTTGCATGGAAGGTTTGAGGGTCGGTGGATTCGCCTATAGATAGGCTTCGACCCCCATGGGAGAAGTGGAGAGTTTTCAAAAGAAAATATTTTTCTCTCAGTTTGTGAAGGTGTTTCGCGATGATAGTGTGATTCACAAAGAAGAAGCTTCATGGAATCTAATCTAGCTCCACAAATGTTTTGTGCTACGTGTTGGCTTAGTGATCTTCATGAACATATGTTTCTCTGTGATGACCTGAGCTCTGCAAATGCTTGAGCACAATGAATGTGTGAGCTTTACAAAAAGGAAGGGGCTTCGAGAATGCATGTTTGATCTTTGGGAAATTGGGAGCTTCGTGAAGAAGGGTTATTTTTTAAGGTACTTATAGCATCCCGCCTTTTTATCACATAAACTTTCATTACATTATACAAAACCATGGATCTTTAAGGTTTAGTGTCTTGGAAACCAGGAAAATAATACATGACAACGAAAAATAAAATCTTCTTAAACACTTTAAAGGATTCTTCATTTGTTAATCCTATGTTCATTACAACATCTCATAACCTGGGAGTATACATCAAGGGAAAGGGTGAGAAGAAGGCATAGTAAGGGAAACATTTTACATGAGAACTAGAGATACATCAAAAGTCATAAAAAATCACTTTAAGGCACGAGAAAGAGATCATGAGGCATATCATAATAAAAATAACATGTTTAATAACTTGAAGATATGGCTACAACATTTAACATATACAATCATTTCAGTTTCACCAAGGTCCATCCCCAAGGTGTCATTAAAAATTACCAATGTTATTCACCAAGGTATCAGTAAAAATGGTAATCTCTAGAGATTAAGTCTTTACCCAATACATTGGAGCATTATCAGGGCGCACCCTTAATGTGACTTTATTATCATGTGGAACACATATATCATTATCAATTATTTCATAAGTAACCCATATATCATAAAAGAAATGGTTTTCATTTCATAGTCATAACATTTTAAAAACTGCTTTAAAGACGTGATCTTTATGTAACTTTAAACCCACAGAAAAGGAAAGAGGGTCTCATGTATGTAAATCCCAGAATTTAAAACAAAACTTTTTGATACATATGTGAATACCCCTATAGAAGAAGGGTCTTTGAGTATTTACTTAATAAAATGAAATAATTTGAGAAAAAGAGAGAGACATTTTGAGACAAAAATTATGCAGCATAATGACTATGTTATAGGGTTTTTGAAAATACTAAAAAGAGAGGGGGCATGGGTCACCCACCCCTAAATGATCCATAAAACAGTATAGGTACAATATATAAAGGATATAGGAACATTGTAATGAAATTTTAATGACATACCATATGAAATGAAAAAATGGAAGGAAGAAAAAAAATAAGATTTCTCTTAGGAAAATTCGGCAGCCTAACAACGTCATTTAAAAAAAAAATATGAATTGATGAAATCAAATAGGTTCTCTCATCACATGAACATAAAAGTTTAGTATGATAGATGTAGAGATCATACCCCAACATAATAATGAAGAACTTGATGGATTTTACATGAAAATGGAATTTTAAAATGAGAAGGGTGAACGAATCTCTTAAAAATTCAGCAGCCTAACGGTGCAACATAAACATTCTTAAAATCAATTGATGAGAGAAATATGGGGTCTGTAATCATATGAACCTAAAAATACAGTAGGATGAATATAAAAGAACATCCCCAACATAAGAACAAGGAGCATAAAAGAAATGACATAAAAGAGAGTACTTGGAAAGAATGAGAGAGGTAGGATCCCTTACCTTAAAACGTATCTCTTAAAACTCGAAGGTCAGGACCTTGAGGGATTAGGAGCACCTTGGGAGGACTCATTGGGAGGTAATGAGAACATAAATTCGTTGGGGGAGAGTCAGGAGTGAAAACTAAAGGAGGAAAGGGTGGGTATTTATAGGGAAAGTGAGTGGACAAGGCATTAATGGCCAAGGGACACCTCATTGGTGGTATTGGAAAAACAATGGGCTTTCCCATGGTATTGGCCACTTGGGAGAAATCATACCTTATCTTACTATTAATAAGTTGACCATATTGATTACATACTTAATACATCATTTAATGATGTCATTAAACACTCATAACTTAAAAACTGTATTTTCACTATTCATCGAAAATTCAACTTTCTCAGAAAAAGACCAAAATTTCACCTTAAGAAAATATTGATGCTATGATATCAAAAATGAACTCCATTTTATAAAAATAATTTTAATAATAATTTTAATTTAATTTTTAAATAAATGACCTATTCACTGAAAATTCATTTTTTTTTTCAGAAAATCCCCAAAAATTACATTAACATAATCTCGATGCTCTGAGTTCAAAAATAAAATCCATTTTATAGAAATAATTATCTAAATATTTTTAAATTAATTTTAAATTAAAAAACACTATTCACCTAAAAAAACTAATACTTGACTATTAATTTCTGAAATAGTTATTTAACTATTTTATTGAATCACGTTACTTAATAAAGGTGCCTAGATTATATTAATACTTTCTTTAAGTGAGATTACTAATCTATTTGGTCACATTACTAATACTAAGCGTAAAATAACTATTCACAATTTACTATTCATCACAAATTAGGTTGATCTTATTAGACTCTAAATTTCATACTGAACATAATTGTAGATGACCATTTTTTGAAAATCATTACACATAATTAATTATTTATGGTTTACATAAATATTTTCAAATTACTTTTTTTCTAGAATTCATAAAAAATATGTATACTATATTTATCCGGACATTTAAATATTCACAAACTTCATCATGAGAAGAAATCACAGTTTTTTTTAAAGTTAAAGGTTTACAAAAGGCTGTTACGGTCTCATTACATAGCCCCTTGTAACTCCATCATAGGACCTAAGAGTAAGGTGTGCTAGGGTGATAGAATCTTGGGGCAGCTCAGCCAACATTGCACGAGTAGTAATTTCTATCAGTTCGAACTTCTCGCAATGGAGATTCCATTCTAACTTCACACGATGAAGTTCAGCTTGCGTTTGGTCCAGAGAAAAGCCCAGTGGTGCTACCTCTTTCCCATGTCCTGTTAGATGGGCTTCGATTGGCATGAGACTACTAGATGAGGCCATCAAATCTCCTTTTTATATTAATTAACCAAGATCACATTTATTTAGAGACAATAATCGCATCATTTAGTTTTCAATGGTCATACTGACTAATGGTCATATAATAGTAAAAACCCAACAGTCTCATTTTAATTATACTCATGTTATCAAATGAAATAGTTTTGTTGAGCATGAAAAATAAAATAACACACAAAATTAGGAAACAATATTTATTCAAAATTTCGGGTTGTTACAATATTCCCCCCTTATGAAATTGCGTTGTCGCAATTTTTACAATTGGGATCGGAAATTTCATTGAAAGTCCCACATCGGAAAAAGAGTCAGTAACAGTATTACATTAAAAGAAAGAGAGGGAAGTACAATCGTAACCCAAGTTAACCTATAATAGGATTCAATGTAGGAAAACATGGATATGGAAGAAAAAACAAAGTGTCAAGTTATGAGGGAGAGTGATAGAAAACATAATTAGGAGAAAGTTAACCACATGAAAATCACAATCATATGATGTGTGTAAATGAACTTTTATTACCCAGTAGGAAACATAAACCAACTACGTTTTTGTTTTACGTTCCTTTTCAAAATATTGAGAAATTAATTTACTACATAGAAAAAAACATAAAGAAATATACCTACCTTCAATTATAGTTCCATCATTTAATAAGTTTCTACCAAAAATAATCTTTCTCCAAACGATGAGCATTCAAAAACACTTGGTCTCATCAAAACACAAGAATCATCTTCTAGAGAGTCACATAATTCACAAAATATTAGCTATATATTTTTTATAACTTTAAAGATTTTCCCTAAAAACCGAAGGGGTAAGATAAATCAACTCTTCAAAAAGAATGAACCTCATAGGAAGGGAAACTAATTTAAAATTTCAAAATTCCACAGTACTACCCAATGTTCATAATAGACCATTCCATAAATAACTTTCCTTAAAAATCCCCAAAATAAACCAAACTAATATCGAAACCCAAATACAAGAAGGATTTGATAACATTTTTTTCCAAGGTAAACATTATCATTCATCTCTAAAGAACATCTACCACTCCTAAAATCTTATAACAAAAGTAACTAACCTAAACATATTTACACCAAGATAGGTTAATCATTTCCATAAGTAACCTAAATTACTATAATTCCACCTTAAATTCATCGATTCTTCAAAATATATGTCAACCTTTACTCCTAAAAAAAATACAGTAGTAATCTATTTACCTCGATCATATAGGGTCCCCAAAATAGTGAACGTCTTCCAAAATAATAATCATCTTTAAATCCCTTAATCATCTCTATCATATTAATAAGGAAATCATCACATTTCCTATCACATTGGTTTTTGGTACATGTTATTCCATTTCCCACCATTAACTATGAAAAGAATGTATAATTAGGGGATTAAATACTTAGCCAATAATCCTGAAAAGGAAAATTTAATAATAGAAGGATGAACTTATAGAAGAAAATTATATGATATCTTGTGATCCCATAGCTTCCAATATAGGTTATCCATGATCATATATTCTTAAGTGAATCTTTATTTTATTTTATCTTTGTTCCTTTAATAATGGTTCATACTAAGCTTATGAATTTTACAAAGCATATCCCCCAGGAGTGTCGTAAAAAAGAGTGTAGTAAGGCCCGTTGTCGTGTACCAGTTACCGTTCGAGTCTAGCTCAAAGCGGTGTTTTCAGGTTTTACCCCTTTGTACATCTGTGCCAGAGCCACCAGTACGTGCTCGTATCCAGATAGGGCTGTATTTTCTTGGCAACCCATTAATCAATACTCACCAAAATACCAGGAAGCTTTACTATATTTAATGTTTTCTATAGGGTTCTTCCTATAGTTTTCATATCCTAATTTCTACAAATAACTAAACCATCCTTTAATACCAACTATAGACTCATGCCTTTTATCACATAAACTTTCATTACATTATACAAAACTGAGGATCTTTGAGGTTTAGTGTCTTGGAAAGGAGGAACATAATACATGACAAAAAAAATCTTCTTAAACACATGAAAGGATTCTTCATTTGTTCATCCTATGTTTATTACAGCATCTCATAACCTCAGAGCATACATCCAAGGAAAGGGTGAGCAGAAGGCCCAGTAAGGGAATCAAGGGAAACATTTTACATGAGAACATTAGATACATCAAAAGTCTTGAAAAATAACATTAAGGCATGTGAAAGAGATCATGGGGCATATCATAATAAAAATAATGTGTTTTATAACTTGAAGATGTTGCTACAACATTTAACATAGACAATCATTTCCGTTTCACCAAGGTTCATCCCCAACGTGTCATTAAAAATTACAAAGGTTATTCACCAATGTATCAGTAAAAATGGTAATCTCTAGAGATTAAGTCTTTATCCAATGCATTAAAGCACTATCAGGGCGCACCCTTAATTTGCCTTTATTATCATGTGAGCCACATATATCATCATAAATCATTTCATAAATAACCCATATAGCATAAATGAAATGGTTTTCATTTCATAGTCATAACATTTTAAAAACAGCTTGAAAGACGTGATCTTTATGTCATTTTAATCCCATCGAAAATGAATGTGGGTATCACGTATGTAAATCCCAGAATTTATAATAGATCCTTTTGATACATATTTTAATACCCTTGTAGAATAAAAGGCTCTGAGTATTCACTGAATAAAATAAAATAATTTCATAAAAAGAGAGAGACATTTTTAGACAAAAATTCAGCAGCATAAGGGCTATGTAATAAGGTTTTAGAAAATACTAAAAAGAGAGGGGGCATGGGTCACCCACTCATAAATGATCCATAAAACAGTATAGGGACATGATATAAAGGATATAGGAACATTGTAATGAAATTTTAAAGACATACCATATGAAATGAAAAACATGGAAGGAAGAAAAAAAATAAGATTTCTCTTATTAAAATTCGGCAGCCTAACATCGTCACATAAAACAAAAAAAAACGAATTGATGGGATAAAATAGGGTCTCTAATTATATAAACATAAAATATCAGTATGATAGATATAGATATCATACTACAACATAATAAATAAGAACTTGAAAGACTTGACCTAAAAATAGAACTTGAAAATGAGAAGGGTGAAAGAATCCCTTAAAAATTCGACAGCCTAACGACCCCACTTAAACATTATTAAAATGAATTGATGAGAGAAAGAGGGGGTATATAATCATATGAACATATAAATATAGTATTATTAATATAAAAGAACATCCCCATCATAAGAAAAAGGATTATAAAAGAAATTTCATAAAAGAGAGTACTTGGAAAGAAGGAGAGATGTAGGTTCCCTTACCTTAAAACGTATCTCTTAAAACTCGAAGGTCGGGAGCTTGAAGGCTAGGGGGAACCATGGGAGGACTCCTAGGGAGGAAATGAGACCAGTGCTTCGTTGGGGGAGAGTTGGGATTGAATACTAAATGAGGAAAGGGTGGGTATTTTTAGGGAATGTGAGGGGATAAGGCATTAATGGCCAAGGGACACCTCCTTGGTGGTATTGGAAAAACCATGGGTTGCCCATGGTATTGGCCACTTGGGACTCCTCACACCTTATACTACTATTCATATGTCGGCCATATTGATTACATACCTAATACATCATTTAATGATGTCATTAAACACCTGTAACATAAAAACTGTATTTTCACTATTCATCGAAAATTCAACTTTCTCAGAAAAATCCCAAAATTTCACCTTAACCAAATATCGATGCACTGATTTCAGAAATGAACTCAATTTTAAAAAATATTTTTCAAAATATTTTTAATTTAATTTTTAAATAAATACACTATTCACCGAAAATTCATTTTTTTTAGAAAATCCCAAAAAATTACCCTAACATAATATCGATGCCCTCAGTTCAAAAATGAAATCCATTTTATAAAAATAATTTTCTAAATATTTTTAATATAATTTTTAATTAAAAAAACTATTCACCTGAAATAACTAATACTTGACTATTAATTCTTGAAACAGTTATTTACCAATTTTATTGAATCACATTACTTAATCAAGGTGCCTAGATTATATTAATACTTTATTTAAGTGATATTACTAATCTATTTGGTCAAATTACTAATACTAAGAATAAAATCACTATTCATAATTTACTATTCATCAAAAATTATGTTGATCTTATTAGACTCTAAATTTTGTACTGAACATAATTGTAGAAGACCATTTTTTTAAAATCATTACACATAACTAATTATTTAAGGTTTACATAAATATTTTCATATATATTTTTTTCTAGAATTCAAAAAAAATATGCATACTATATTTATCCGGACATTTGAAAATTCACAAACTTCATCATAAGAAGAAATCAAAATTTTTATTTAAGTCAAAGGTTTACACAATGATGTTACGGTCTCATTACATATCCCCTTATAACACCAGCATAGGACCTAAGATAAAATTGTTCTAGGGTGATAGAATCTTGGGGCGGCTCGGCCAACATTGCACGAGTAGTAATTTCTGTCAGTTTGAAATTCTCGCGAAAGAGATTCTGTTCTAGCTTCACATAATGATGTTCGTCTTGGTTTTGGTCCAGAGAAAAGCCCAGTGGTGGTACCTCCTTCCCAAGTTCCCTTAGATGGGTTTCGATTGGCCCAAGACTACTGGATAAGGCCATCAAATATCATTTCAATATTAATTAACCAAGATCACTTTTTTTAGATATAATAATCGCAATATTTAGTTTCCAACAGTTATACTGACTAACAGTCATATAATAGTCAAAACCCAACAGTCTCATTTTAATTATACTCATTTTATCAAATGAAGTAGTTTTGTTGAGTATGAAAAATAAAATAACACACTAAATTAGGAAATAAGAATTATTCAAAATTTTGGGTCGTTATAGTACTTTCCAATGGTTGGTTCCCAGTGGTCAGGGGAAAGGGGGTATTCATCAGTGGATGAAATTTTTACTTCAATAGAGCATCTACAAACAGTAGATGTTGAATTCATTAGTGGTAATGAAGATATCTAAAGGTCTATAAACCGTGATTGGATCTTCTAAAGAAGAAATGAGCTAACTTAAGTTGAGAGAGCGGTGAGTTCTCACGCTAGGAGTCACTGTAAACCAGGAGGGATAGTGAGTCCACTAAGAACTTATAAACAAAAATGCGCTTATAGTGGAATTGGTACATTGTCACACTACTAGTGTATGCTCCTTGGACGTAGCCTAGTGAAGGTGAACCGCGTAAATTTTTTTGTATCATGTGAATGCTTTAAGGTTTAGTCACACTCTTCAATGGGAAGGAGAGAGATGAGGGTTTTGTCTAATAACAAAAAAAGATCAAAAAGGGCAGTGGTTTTAATCTGTCATACCCTAATTCACCCCCCACCGCCCGGTCAGGGTATTTAACCCAGTGGACCTAAAACATAACATTTGATTATGATCATAAAATTTGATCCCGCATTCTTATAACACTATGGATTTTCTTATCTGGATCATCTAAATTCTCTACCTTGTTTTCTATGGATCATCTCTATAGAACCAAAGTGGATACACTAGTAAATATGCTTTTCCTTTAAATTTTTTTTTCTACATCATACAGATTTATCTATTGATAAGCTATGTGCACTCAAAGATGACAAATTGGAAAACAGCCATGAGTCTGATCTCTCATTGGATTGAAACTTAATATACCCATCCTACGTTGTAGCTGGTGTTTTACTCTTAAATATATCGGTACTTCATTTAATGAAATTTTATTAGGGAATGAATTTGTGGATTGGGATGTATCATTTTATCATTTATTTCTTTACTCTTGATATATCTGATTAATGTTAAAACTTATATTATAAGGCCCTAGCCTTAAACCTTACTTAATCTTGAGTTATTACAAGATTACGCATTGAGGATCTTTTCAGGTTTAGAGTTTTATAGAATTAGATCATAAAACTTTCATTACATTCCACATTTAAAAAAAGTGGTTACATAAAGATAATATTCATCAACAGAACATATTTAAAATAAAACACGGATTCTTTCTTGACACTTCCTTGACACTATCATCATATCATGTACCTTTCCCTTGACCTGTGAAAAACATTTCAAAAAAAGACTTGGGATGAGCATAAAAAGTTCAGTATGGGTTATATAAAAAAAATATGGAAAGGGAACATGAGTTCATATATAAATAAGAATGAAATAATACTTTACCCATAAAACATAATCACTTTAACATACCTCATCAAATCATGAATAAATCATTGAAATCATAAGATATAAAGGTAACTTGAGGCATTCATAACATTCTTACGTAGGGAGTAACCCTCTTGGTTACGTTTGGAATACCCACCACAGTATATTCCCTAAATCTCTTTGGATAAACCTTAACGTTTCACTCCTTCACATTACCCAATGCATTGGAGATCTATATCGGGCTCACCCGCCCTTAGTTTATCACGGAACCACCCGTCTTCATAATAATGCCCAAGAACCTCAACATAATCGTATCACATAAAACATGCATATAGGAAACATAACATTTCCACCTTTCAATCACAAGATATCAATAAAACACATTGATATAAAAACATTATGAAAACCATTTTCAATACCAAAATAAAATAAAAGTAAAACATGGTATTTATTTTTCTTTTAAAAAGAAAGTATGGCTTGTAGAGGATGCTGAAACTCAAATAATTGTAACGGCGGCGGAAAAGTCATTTTCGCCGCTAACGTATGACAAAAACATTCCCTTTTTTGTTTAGTAAAATGCTTCATATAAAAAATATTCATTTTCAATAAACGTAAAAGTCAAAGGGTTTTATACACCGTATAAAAGAAGGTTGCGTATATAACAAAATATGCCTCAATGAAAGGAGATTGAGACGAAGTCCCATACCTCGGGTCCGACTTGACTCGGTCGTTCTTTAATCTCCTGAATAATAAACTTGATTTAATTTCTACTTGTTTAATAACCTTTTTCAAGTTCATTATTCCTTTTATATCACTTATTTCCATGTCATAAACACTATCTAATTATTTAAGTTAATAACGGTCGTTTTAACGATCATTGGTACTTGAGTCAAAAATAAACCCATTATAATTACAAGTTCTTCATGTATCAATTATATCCAGAATGGTATTCATGATGTATATATCATATATGTCATATATATCCAGTACATGAATGCATTTATAATATTACAAAATCATTTAGAGGTAAGAAATGAAAAAGCACCGTTCATGGAGACGGTAAGCCGTACGTACGCATGAACGCTACTTTCATTTCTATTTCATATTTTATAGAATGGAATCATAATGATATAAAGGTATATTATAATTACAGTGTAATATCATATATAATATCATAACTCCATCCTTTATACGTCCCACATATGGTATTAACGAATCAAATCACTTTGAGGGGGCGGTAGTCCGCACTTCCTTAAATGAAGATATCATGTTTACCCATAATGGAAACCATAAAGGTAGGAACAAAAAGAAAAATATAGAAGCTTAAGGAAAACATAAAAATATTATATATCATATATAAATATGGTGTCATCTTAATTTCCACCTTTGAAGGTGTTAAAAGAATGTCGAACAATCATCGTTTCGGGAGGCAGAAATTCGCCATCCACAGAAAGAGTATGTTCTTTAACCATTAGATGTATGTGTGTGTAAGTGTAGATCTAATCCTTCTTATAACAACATCCTAGTATATTGAAGATACTGGATTTGTTACAAAAGAAATTAATAAAAGAGTTTAGGGGGTTGGATAAGCAAAATAAAACAAAAGGACTTAAGTGGAGACATTACCTTAAAATCGGGTAACTCCCTTTGGTTTGAGCTCAAAGGATTCCTTGGGAAGACTTCTGCCCAAAGTGAGGCTTCAAGGAGTAATAGAGGGAATTGGAGAGACAAAATGATCAGGGTTTGCCGAGCCAAAGGCTTTGGGAGTTTGGGTAAGTTTGTAGAGGTGGGGGCCTTTTATAAGAGGAGAGGAGGGGCACTCATGGAATGTAAAGAAATGTAACATTATTTTAAAATGATTTTTGGATTCAAAAGGTCCCAAATTGAAATAATTCGAGGGTACGGTGATAAGGGTTCTAAATCCACCCATACAATAGGTTTTGGACATGTTTAGGTCATTGATTTTAGATTATCATTTCATTTTATTTAAATCCTTTATTAATGAGGTAATCGATGGGTCATCATGATGTCATAAATAATTTAATTTATATAAAGTCTAAAAATTATAAAATAAATACTATGATGAAGGAAATCTTTTTATATTTCGAATGACTACTTATAATCAAAAATCTGACCTTTATAACCCCATTTAAAAATTGTTTTAGTAAAACATATCATGTTTGTGTCATTTTTACTTTATCATTAAATAAAAAGTTATTTATGTCATTTCCCAAGCAAAGTGGCTCCATGGGGACCCCAAGTTGACCCATGGATTGTCTTGGTCGGCCATGACACATCCAATAAGTTTAGGACATGTTTCAAGCTCATCTAATATTATTGAAACATTATTTTTACCTTAAACTACACTAATTACCTCTAATTGCGATTAAGAACATAAAAGTTACTATTCACCAAAAAATTATTTTAATCTCATTGAACCACATTTTACTTCTTAATGAAAACCATGTATATCGGATTTTTTGAAAATCAAATCACAAAAGTGACAAAGTTTCATTTAAACGAAAAATTAGTTTCTTTAACTACCACTTAGTGGTTTCACTATTCATCAAAAATTGAAGTTTTTCAGAACAATTCCAAAACTTCACCCTAAGCTATATTTGATATTATGAATTCAAAAATGTTGTCTATTTTAAAAAAATTCAAATCATATAAGTCACATTAATTAATTTAATAATTAATTCCTGCTGTCATGACAAAAAGCGTGTTTTTATGAAATAATAAGTATCAAACGATTGACACCAGTTTAAGTCCAATTTCAAAGTGAAATTGATTAAAATGACCACCATTGGATTAAATGGTAAAAATATAATCTAATTTCACTTCAAAACCAATTCAAAAGATAATCTAATCATATAAATACATTATATCAAAAAGAGGTTTGGAATTAAAATATAACATTTTCACTATTCATTAAAAAATGAACATTGTCAGAAAAATACCAAAAATTTACACAAAGTAAATTTTGATGTCCCAATCATGAATAATAAGTTTATTTTGACAAACATAGCTTATAAAATTTTCAAAAGATATATTTAAAAATGGTTTTCCATCAAAAGGCAGTAAAACAATCTTTGAAAAATATTAGTGTATTTCATGCTTAAGATTGGATTTATTATCATTTTAAGCATCTAAAACACTATCTAATTCACTAATAGACATAGATAAAATTATATATTATTCATTACTTACTTGGGATGTTACATCATTCCCTACTTTAGAAAATTGCGTCCCCGCAATTTATTTACTTATCAAATAAATGGGGGTACTTATCTCTCATTGCATTTTCAGATTCCCATGTTGCCTCTTCCATCATGTGGGTTTTCCACAAAATCTTTACCTGATTAATCACCTTATTCCATAACACTTGATCCCTGTGGTCAAGAATCCGGACTGGTTCTTCCTCATAAGATAGGTTCTCTTCCAGCTGAACTATCTCTGGACTCAAAACATGAGATGGATCTGGCATGTACTTTCTCAACATCGAAACATGAAAAACATTGTGTACCTGAGATAAACTCAGAGGTAAATCCACTCAGTAAGCAACTGATCTAACTCTCTCCAGAATTTTATATGGTCCAATGAACCTTGGACTCAGCTTTACTTTCTTACAAAATCGAATCACACTTTTCCATGGTGATACTTTGAGAGAAACATGATCACCTACCTCAAAAGACAGATCCTTCCTCCTGTTGTCTGCATAACTCTTATGCCTACTCTGAGCTGTTCTCATGTGTTTCTGAATCAGCTGAACTTTTTCTGCCATCTCTTCTACCAATTCTGGTCCCATCAACTTCCTTTCACCCACTTCATCCTAGAAAGCTGGAGTTCATCACCACTTCCTATATAATGCCTGAAATGGTGCCATCTGTATACTAGAATGAAAAATATTATTATATGAAAATTCAACCAAAGAAAGATGTTGGTCCCAACATCCCTGATAATCTATCGAAAAAGCTCATAGCATATCCTCCAGGGTCTGAATTTTTTGTTCTAACTGCCCATCTGATTGAGGATGAAAAGCTGTACTAAAATTTAATTCAGTACCCAATGACTTCTGAAGGCCTTTCCAAAAGATAAAAGTGAACCTGGGATCACGGTCAGATACAATGTAGAGAGGAACTCCATGTAACCTGAATATCTCTTTAAGATACAAACGGGAAAGTTGATCTAGGGAAAATGTATCTCGTATAGCAATGAAATGAGCAGATTTGGTCAAGCGATCAACAATAACCCAGATTGCATTATTACCTTGAGATGTCTTTGGTAATCCCACAACAAAGTCCATGGATATATTCTCCCATTTCCACTCTGGCACTGGTAAAGGCTGAAGCATCCCTTTCGGTAACTACCGCTCTGCTTTAACCTGCTGACAAGTCAAACACTTCACAGTAAAATCAGCAATATCTCTTTTCATTCAATCCCACCAGTAATACTCCTGAAGATCTCTATACATCTTAGTACTTCCTGGATGAACTAAAAAAGGAGAAATATGAGCTTCACATAACAACTCTCTCTTCAAATGTGAATCACAAGGAACACACAATATCTTCCCAAAACTCAAAATGCAATCATTATCAATGTTGAATTCAGGCAACTTACCCTTCTGGAGCAGCTCTATCTTTTTCTGCAACTCACTGTCTTGCTTCTGTGCTTGCTTGATTCTGTCTGATAGAGATGATCTCACTGATACGTGAAACAAAACAGAAGATCATCCTGCACCAACAACTTATATGCCAAAGTTCATCAAATCCTTAACCAAAGGATCACGTTCCAAACGCAACATTGCTAATGAAGCATTATTTTTTGACTCAAAACATCAGCCACTTTATTTTCTTTTTCTGGATGGTAATGAATTGTACAATCATAATCCTTGATTAATTCTAGTCATATCCTTTGTCTCATGTTCAACTCTTTCTAAGTGAATATATACTTTAAACTTTTTTGATCGGTATATATTTCACACTTTACTCCATACAAATGATGCCTCCAAATTTTTAAAGCAAAAACAACAGCAGCTAATTCCAAATCATGTGTAGGGTAATTTACCTCATGAGTTTTCAACTGATGTGAAGCATAAGCAATTACCTGATCATTCTGCATTAGGACACAACCAAGTCCTTTCAATGAAGCATCACTGTATATAACCAACTCACCATTCCTGGAAGGTAGTGCCAAAACTACAGCATTCACCAATCTTTTTTTCAATTCTTGAAAACAATCATCACATTCTTTCTTCCAGATAAACTTAACACCCTTCCGAGTTAGCTTAGTCATTGGACTAGATAACCGTGAAAAATTTCTAACAAACCTTCGGTAATAACCTGCCAAACCAAGGAAACTACGAATCTCTATTACATTTGTGGGTCTTGGACATTCTTCAACAACCTTTGTTTTTGCAGGATCAACAGTTATCCCATCTTTAGAAACAATATGACCAAGGGAAAAAATTTGTTGCAACC
Organism: Viscum album; assembly: GCA_963277665.1. Classification (NCBI taxonomy): domain Eukaryota; kingdom Viridiplantae; phylum Streptophyta; class Magnoliopsida; order Santalales; family Viscaceae; genus Viscum; species Viscum album. The sequence continues at coordinate 461,039,044 of OY728126.1, forward strand.
AAAACTCACACTTTATGAATTTCCCATACACTTTATTTTCTTTCAAGGTTTGCAAAATGACCCTTAAATGTCTTTCATGTTCTTCTTTACTTTTAGAAAACACCAAAATGTCATCAATGAAAACCACCACAAACTTATCCAAGAACTCATGGAAAATTCTATTCATTAAGTCCATGAATACAGCAGGTGCATTAATTAGCCCAGGAGGCATTACTACAAAATTATAATGGCCATATCTTGTAGGAATCACAGTCTTCGGAACACCTGCTTCCTTTACCTTCAGTTGATGGTACCCCGATCTCAGGTCAATCTTTGAAAAATACTAAGCTCCCTGGAGCTGATCAAAGAAATCGTCGATATGAGAAAAAAGATATTTGTTATTAACAGTGATGTTATTCAAGGCTCTATAATCAATTAAATGTCTCATAGAACCATATTTCTTTTTAACGAACAAGACAGGAGCACCCCATGGTGATGTGCTAGGTCGAATGAAACCTTTATCCAATAATTCCTGCAATTGTTTCTTTAACTCTAAAATTTCAACTTGAGCCATTCGATAAGGGTGTTTTGAAATTGGCTTAGCATCAGGAACTAAGTCAATAGTAAACTCAACTTCCCGATCTGGTATTATTCCAGGAAACTCATCAGAAAAAACATTAGGATACTCATTGACCACCGACACATCATTAATCTGAACAGTTCCTTTATTTTCAATGATGTGTGCAAGGTAACATTCATTTCCATCTTTTACAAGTTTCTCAGCCTCTTGATATGTTATCAACAGTAAGGGTTCATTCTTGTACACAAACTGAAAGTCTTTCTGTAATGAAACTTATTTAGCTCTACAGTCAATCTTAGCATGGTAAATAGAGAGACAATCCATACCCAGGATAACATCAAACTCTACTAGAGGTAGAACAATAAGGTTTGCAAGTAGGTTCTTTCCACCGATAAGGATAAGAAGATTCTTATAAATACTGTTTGCCTCAACATTTCCCCCAGGTGTTTTTACCACAAGTTCAGGATTCATTTCTTGAGATGGTATTCCCATTTTAATAGAAAAGGATTCAGTGATTAAGGAATGTGTAGACCCCGAATCAAACAACACACTGACATAATCTGAAAAAACAAACAAAGTACCTGATACAACTTCAATTGATGGCCCGATATTTGCTGAAGTAGTTGCAAAGGATTTCACCACCCCTTTATGCTTATAGTCTAACTACTTCCCATCACTCAAGATCTTTGTCGGACACTCATTTGTATAGGGACCCATCTCATTTCACTTATAACATTTCACTAACTGTAAATCAAATTTGGTCTTACCATCACCCTGATCTTTTTCTGTGCAATCACGAGCCTTATGTCCCATCTTACCACATCAGTAGCACTTTCCACAATTTAAAGGACATTCCCCAGCATGCCTTTTTCCACATTTATCACAAACTATAAACTTAGTTTTCTTACCATCAGACTATTTTGAAGAATTCTTACCTTTCTCCTGCCACCTCGGTATCTTCTTCTTTTGGTTGTTATAGAACACTTGATCATCTGCAAACTCCATTTCCACCTTCTTAGCACATCAAACAAGATTTTCATAACTTTTAAATTCATGAGAAGCTAAAGCCCTTAGATATTTTGGCTTTAATCCTGAGTAAAAATGAATGATTTTACTATCAAGGTCTTAGATAGAATTTGAAGCATACCTTCCCAATCGAGTGAACCTTTCTTCATAGGCAGCCACTGAGTCTTCCTCTTTCCTCAATTCCAAGAATTGCTTTTCCATCCTAAGTCAAACAGCCTTAGGAAAATATTTCAAAAGAAATATACCTTTGAATTCATACCAGTCAAGAGCATCAATCTCATCGGCATCCCTGATATTTTTAACCATAGACCACCACTGATCTACCTCACCCTCCAAACGGTAAATAGAAAGACTAACCTTTTGATTGTCTGAACACCCCATGACATAGAAAATCTTCTCCAGTGCTTTAATCCACCCTTCAGCTAACACAGGGTCAGATGAACCTCTGAATGATTGGGGATGTTGCCTCATGAAATGTTCCACCACTGACATGTTCCTCTGCGGTTGATCTGGCTGATCTCGTGCATGGATACCACCACCATTTAACCCTTTAGTCAACTGCGCCATTACTGCAACAAACTGTTCAGTTCCAATTCCAACCATCTCGGGATGCTGATTTAGAAGGTTATTTCCTTCTGTATGCCTTCCTAGCACTGTTTCCCTGTTTCCTCTGTGGAAAACCATTCTGAACAAACATGTCTTAGATGAAGCAACATGGTAATCTTCAAATTCTATATCATTTCAAAAAAATATTTTTTGGATAATCATTTAACAGAATTCTAACTCCTAAAGTTATCTAAACCAACCTCGGATACTAACTATTAGGCCACAGCCTTAAACCATACTTAATCTTGAGTTATTACATGATTACACATTGAGGATCTTTTCAGGTTTAGTGTTTTAGAGAATTAGATCATAAAACTTGCACTACATTCCACATTTAAACAAAGTTATTACATAAAGATATTATTCATCAACGTAACATATTTAAAATAAAACATGGATTTTTTCTTGACACTTCCTTGACACTATCATCATATCATGTACCATTCCCTTGACCTGTGAAAAACATTTCAAAAAAAGACTTGGGATGAGCTTAAAAGGCTCAGTATGGGTTATATATAAAAAATATTGAAAGGGAACATGAGTTCATATATACATAAGAATGAAATCATACTTTACCCATAAAACATAAGCACTTTAACATACCTCATCAAATCATGAATAAATCATAGAAATCATAAGACATAAAGGTAACTTGAGGCATTCATAACATTCTTACGTAGGGAGTAACCCTCTTGGTTACTTTTGGAATACCCATAACAGTATATTCCCTAAATCTCTTCCAAGAAACCTTAAAGTTTCACTCCTTCACGTTACCCAATGCATTGGAGAGCTATATCGGGCTCACCCCCCTAGTTTATCACGGAACCACCCGTCTTCATAATAATTCCCAAGAACCTCAACATAATCGTATCACATAAAACATGCATATAGGAAACATAACATTTCCACCTTTCAATGAAAATATATCAATACAACACATTCATATAAAAACCTTATGAAAACCATTTTCAATACCAAAATAAAAGTAAAGTAAAACATGGTATTTATTTTTCTTTTAAAAAGAAGGTATGGCTTGTAGAGGGAGCTGAAACTCAAATAATGGTCACGGCGGCAGAGAAGTCGTTGTCACCGCATACGTACGACAAAAACCTTCCCTTTTGTCATTTAGTAAAATTCTTCATATAAAAAATATTCCTTTTGAATAAACTTAAATGTCAAAGGGGTTTATACACCGTATAAAATAAGGTTGCTTATAAAACAAAATATGCCTCAATGAAAGGAGATTGAGACGAAGTCCCATACCTCGGGTCCGACTTGACTCGGTCGTTCTTTAATCTCCTGAATAATAAACTTGAGTAAATTTCTACTTGTTTAAGAACCTTTTTCAAGTTCATTATTCCATTTATATCACTTATTGCCATGTCATGAACACTAAGTAATTATTTAAGTTAATAACGGTCATTTTGACGATCATTGGTACTTGAGTCAAAAATAAACCCATTATAATTTCAAGTTCTTCATGTATCAATTATATCCAGAATGGTATTCATGATGTATATATCATATATTTCATATATATCCAGTACATTAATGCATTTATAATATTACATAATCATTTAGAGGTAAGAAATGAAATGCACCGTTCATGGAGACGGTAAGCCGTACGTACGCATGAATGCTACTTTCATTTCTATTTCATATTTTATAAAATGGAATCATAATTAAATAAAGTAATATTATAATTCCAGTGTAATATCATATATATTATCATAACTCAATCCTTTATACATCCCACATATGGTATTAACGAATCAAATCACTTTGAGGGGGCGGTAGTCCGCACTTCATTAAATGAAGATATCGTGTTTACCCATAATGGAGACCATAAAGGTAGGACCAAAAACAAAAATACAGAAGCTTAAGGAAAACATAAACATATTATATATCATATATAAATATAGTTTCATCTTAATGGACACCTTTGAAGGTGTTAAAAGAATGATGAACAATCATCGTTTCGGGAGGCAGAAATTCGCCATCCACGGAAAGAGTATGTTCTTTAAACATTAGATGTAGGTGTGTGTAAGTGTAGCTCTAATACTTATTTCAAAAAAATTCTAGTATATTTAAGATACTGATTTTGTTACAAATTAAATAAATAAAAGAGTTTAAGGGGTTGGATAAGAAAAATAAAACAAAAGGACTCAAGTGGAGACATTACCTTAAAATCGGGTAACTCCCTTTGGTTTGAGCTCAAAGGCTTCCTTGGGAAGACTTCTGCCCAAAGTGAGGCTTCAAGGAGTAAGAGAGGGAAGTTTAGAGACAACATGAGAAGGGGTTGGCCGAGCCAAAGGCTTTGGGAGTGTGGGTAAGGTTGTAGAGGTGGGGGCCTTTTATAAGAGGAGAGGAGGGGCACTCATGGAAAGTAAAGACATGTTACATTATTTTAAAATGATTTTCGGATTAAAAAGGTCCCACATTTATATAATTAAAGGTTAAGGTGATAAGGGTTCGAGATCCACCCATAAAATAGGTTTTGGACTTGTGTAGGTCATAGATTTTACATTATCATTTCATTTTATTTAATTCTTTTATTAATGAGGTAATTGCTGCATCATAATGATCTCATAAATAATTTAATTTATTTAAAGTATAAAAATTATAAAATAAATACTATGATGTAGGAAATCTTTTTAGCTTTCCAATGACTATTTATAATAAAATATCTGACTTGTATAACCCCATTTAAAAATTGTTTTAGTAAAACATATCATGTTTGTGTCATTTTTACTTTATCATTAAATAAAAAGTTATTTATGTCATTTCCCAACCAAAGTGGCTCCATGGGGTCCCCAAGTTGAAACATGTATTGTCTTGGTCGGCCATGACACATAAAATAAGGGTACGATAGGTTTCATGATCATCTCATATTATTAAAACATTATTTTTACCTTAAACTACACTAATTACCTCTAATCGCGATTAAGAACATAAAAGTTACTATTCACCAAAAAATTATTTTAATCTCATTGAACCAGATTTTACTTCTTAATGAAAACCATGTATGTAGGATTTTTTTAAAATCAAATCACAGAAGTGAAAAAATTTAATTTAAACAAAAAATCAGTTTCTTTAATTACAAGTTAGTGGTTTTACTATTCATCAAAAAATGAAGTTTTTCAGAAAAATACCAAAACTTCACCCTAAGCTATATTTGATATTCTGAATTCAAAAATGATGTCTATTTTATAAAACTCAAATCATAGAAGTCACATTAATTAATTTAATAATTAATTCCCGCTGTCATGACAAAAAGCTTGTTTTTATGAAACAATAAGTATCAAAAGATGGACACCAGTTTAAGTCCAATTTCAAAGTGAAATTGATTCCAATGGCCACCATTGGATTAAAAGGTAAAAATATATTCTAATTTCACTTCAAAACCAATTCAACTGATAATCTAATCATATAAATAAATTATATCAAAAAGAGGTTTGGAATTAAAATACAACATTTTCACTATTTATTAAAAATTGAACATTGTCAGAAAAATACCAAAAATTCACAAAAAGTAAATTTTGATGTCCCAATAATAAATAATAAGTTTATTTTGACAAACATAGCTTATAAAATTGTCAAAAGATAGATTTAAAAATGGTTTGCCATCAAAAGGCAGTAAACCAATCTTTTAAAAATATTAGTGTATTCCATGCTTAAGATTGGATTTATTATCATTTTAAGCCCTAAAACACTATCTAATTCACTAATCTACATAGATAAGAATATATATTATTCATTACTTACTTGGGATGTTTCATATATGCATAGAATAGAGTTTTTACAGACACCATTTTTATTAGACTACTGAGTATATCTCAAACCCTGTTCAGGCCAATGATTATCACCCTATAAAACATCATGGTTACAATTAGGTATAAAGGGATGGATCTAGCTTTGGATACAATATTTTTCAATGATTTCATGGAGTGCGGGAGAATAAGACCATGATTATACTCTAGAATCTAGTGAAGATAGCTTTTGGGCCTCTCATTTGTTTTTTCATAACATTTTTTATCTATATGTTTCTATTTTCTCCATATATACCCTATATTGTATATCATGAAATGTTTATCAATTTTTGTATATGACATGTGATTTTATTTAAAATTGTTGAATGTTGTTAGGAATTTTACTTCCATTGATACCTTTATTATTACTACAATTTATCTATTCCAATTTTATATTGCTATATTTTCTAATCACGAGGGTATAGTCTCAAAACAATATAATCAAACAATCTTATTACCATTCGATAATATTTAGCATATTTGGAGTTCTTTTTGAGGTCATGTTACTAACCATATTGGTCTTGTATGTATGAACTGGTTCTAAGATGTCACAATGAAAATCCACATCTCAATAAAACCATGACATCATTTATCTCGGTTGAACGATTATTCTTAATGAAAACCATTATTTTTTTTTTGTAAAACATTATTTTGTGTATCTTGGTTGATTTGTATTTCTAAGAGAGAATCCAAGAACAATTTTCGTTAGGATTACCCATTTTGATCGGAGATACCTAAATTTAAACTGTTGAAACAACGTTCTCGTTTATCCATCCACATCACGATTATTTTATGGAAATTAATAAGGATATATTCAAATTTTAAATTTATATAGAATTTATTATTTATACTTTCATATTGAGAACATATTATATTTATGAAACATTATACAATCATAAAAAAATATCATATACAGATTATCATATTTTTCACTTTATTGATGATGTTGATCAAATAAACTAAATGTAATTTAGGAATAGTTTATATAAATTTCTATATAAGGGATTTAGATATAAACATTTCATAATAAATTTTTTGAAAAATTCTTATGTTAATATAAACACATTTATATTTAACTTTATTTTAAAATTTATACACACTTTATAAATTATTCTGCATATAAATCCATTTTAAACATCTATCAATTTTATCAAAACATTTTTTATGAATCAAATACACACATCATATTCAGAGCCACACTAGTGAAGGATTTTGATAATTTTAGTAAAAATAATTTTTCAATTGAAAACCATTTCCATTGATCAAAAAAATGACATGGTTTATTGGATTTACATAGATGATGCATATTTATAAAGGGAAAAACACTGAAATTTTTTTATCAGGTTAACCCATTTTGAACCAACCATTAAAAATTCACACTTCCGAAATAATGTACTAGTTAATATGACCATATCATGATTATCGTATGGAAATTGTTATGAACACATTAAATTTTTATATTTATATTGAATTTAAGATTAAGTTCTTCATATAAAAAACATGTGATTCTAAGGAAGACTTTTATAATCATATAATTGTTTTGTAAAATAATTATGAAAAATTAATATTTATTGAAGAATTTGATTAAATCATTTAAAAATGTTTTTTGTATATTTTAAATATATTTCCAACAGAGGCCTTTAAATATAAATAATTCTTGTTTTCAATTTTTAAAAATTCTAAATCAATATAAAAGCTTTTGTTTTTCAATTTATTTTCAATTTTTTAAACACATTATAAATCATTCAACAGATAAATACACATTAAAATTATATCAATTTTATCAATTTTTTATGCATTTATTCCAATCCCTCTGAAGAATATGGTAACACAGGTGTAGGTTTATCTAATTATGAGGTATTTTTTTTTCAAAAACAACATCCATTTTTCAATGAAACCATAAAAAGGTTTATCCTGGGTGAAAAATCTTACCTAATGCAAAAAATGAATATAATTTATGTGTAATAGGATGTGATTTATCTTAGATCATAACCCTTAAAAAGGAAAAAAATTAACAATGGCCATTAGGATAACCAGTTTTGAGCCAAGCAGCCAAAATTTTCACTTTTAAAATGAAAATGTGGTTTTTCAAGAAACATCCAAATTATCTTATGGAATTTAATTATTTACACTAACCAAAATAATTTTACAAGTAAACCAGGATATTTTGATATCATTTTTGATACTCTATTTTCTGTGGAAAATTTCCACAATAAAGTTTCACAAACAGTGATTCATTTTTTCTAAAAATTTTAAAAACATAGTGTTTTCATTTTAAAACATTTTCTAGTCTAGAATATATCATGAAATGCTACAATTTTTCTAAAAAAATCACAGGTCAAAAAAAATCAATATTACTATTTATTTTATCCTTTAAGAAATTGATTCCCAAAGAAATTTAATTTACTTTGATTGCATAGTTCGGTTTTAGTATGGAAAAAACTTTTCTAAATGTAGTGTAAAACATGAAACAAAACATATTATTCCATAGAATATCACTATTCATATAGACTGAATTAAATTTAGTATACAATGATGTATATTATTTTCTATTGATATGAACTATATAATATTCTTTCATATGATCTTTATAGGGATTACTCGATATTATATAATTGCATCCTTACTCATATGGTGTCAATGAACTTTGAAAATATTTAAACCCTTAGGATGGAAACTCTTCTACATGTAGCTAATGATTAACAAAAGAATAAATATGGGAGATAAATAGATCTTCAACCATATTTTTTTTGATATAAAATATTTTCCATCACCATCTCGTGGTTTGGGATTTCATTTATAGGCGATGATAATACAATATGAATTAAACATTTTGTAAACATTTTATTTTATTGGTGTATATAATAGATATTTATGACCTATTCCAATAAATAATGAAATTCATAACTCCTTAAAAGATTCCAATTACCTTATTAAATTCTTATCAATGACCAATTCATGAAAATCAACTCATATATGATAGATTAGGATATTGATGCATCAATGTAAATAATTACCAGATAAAACATGCATTTCTATTCACAAAACCATGATGTAATAGCACCCACCACAACTTGTTTTCTACCAAAACAAAATTAATTAATCTTATTGTGAATACATTTAATTAGGGACTAGTAAATTTATATGTGAAGGATTTTACCATTGATAGTTGTTTCATTTTTATTTTGGTTAGATATTTGATGTTTAAATTTGAATTTGGATCTAAATGTGATAACTAATATTTCTAACCTCAATCTAATCCACAGAAAATAGATTCCAACATTTAAAGGAATAAATTAATTTATATATTAAGAGATAATGCAGTTATAATTATTATTATTGAATATGAATATAGTTAATATTCACAATTTTTGATAAAATCCATTAATAGAAGGGGTTTCATTGATAGTTTTTTATATAATAAAAATTGAGTTTGATGGTAATGTAAGGAATATTTTATTATCCTCACATTGTGATAATTATTTCATTAATGTTATTAGGATCAATATCTATGTGGAATTTAGTGAAATATTATCAATTTATATAAAGCTAATTTAAAATAATGGGATGATAAAATAAGAGACTAGAATGATTATTTTTAATATATTCATATTCATGCTAGTGACCTAAAGACTGAATAATTTTCTATTGTTTAGAAACATATGAACTCTATAATCTTTTTTGAAAAAAATTTAAAATATGACATTACTTTCAAGATGCTATAACATGTATTTGAAGATAAATTTGATACAAATTTTTTTAATTTTTTTAAAAAATACATAATAATAAGATAATTTTTTCAAATTTATTTATTTCATATGAGATGAGTATTGGGTTTTCTTATGAATAAGAATGTGAATGTAAAACATATTACATCTAAATCCTTGAATCATTATAAAAATGTGAAAATAATGTCTTGAGAGAAGATGTAAATTCATGATTGAAAGGATAAATTGTCGTTAATCATTACTAATTCATGAGATTTATCTCAATGAATTTCTAAAAAAGCTTTAAAAATATTAAATATTTTTTTGAATGAATTTATTATAGTGTAGTTGGTAACATTAAATGTAATTTACCAAAGTTTTAAGACGATGAAATTGATAATGATTGGGTGAAAATTAAAATATTTCCTCATTTTCTTAATAAGGTTATTAATTTTTATTTAATTTATATTATTAATGGTGAAACACCATAATTATTTTTATATTTTATTTTATTCCAGGAGGATATCATTTTTGTGTTTTATGATGTTTTGAGTATTTGGAGATGTTAAGATGCTAAGAAACCAAATATGGGATTTTAGGTTTTTTAAAATATAGAAGTTTATAGAGGATCTAGTTAGTGGCTAATGGGTAGCCGATGATCAATCTAATGGCGTTTTCCACATAGGATTACCACCAGGTGACTGATGGAGTCCATCTAATTTTTTAAATGAGTGGTAGATTGTTCCTTTTCCCACATTTCCTTTATAACCTATTTTGGGGTTTTGTCCACATTATCCGACTCTTTTTGTTTAATGAGGGGAAGTTCCCCTCTTCAACCTTATTTCTTCCACCATTAACCTCTCCTAGATCCATGGATAATGTTATATATTTAACACATCAAATAAAAGTATATTCTCTTCTTCATTAATCCCTCATCCTCTTCCAACATCTAATTCTATTTTTCTAATTTGGGATAGAAATTTAATATTTTAATTTCACCAATATATAGTTAAATCAACATAAAATATATGGATTTATTATATGGTAGTTAAATAAGGATATAAAATTTCAATCTAAGGCCGTTACTCACTACATTTATGTTAATAAATTGATTGAATTTTTTTTTAAATCGATTTAGTTGGGTTGAAATTTATAATTTTTTATAATATATTATTTATAGATTTTTAATTTTGGGGTCTTAAGCATTAATTTAAAATTATCTAAATAATTGTTTTTGGTATTTAAGAATCATTAATATTATATAAGTTATTTTTTTAAAAATTGTTATGGGATTTTAGTAATTTATTCTAGGAATCTATTTGGCTATTATTTGATTATAATGAGCTCAGCGTTGGATTGACTGGCTTATTGGTCTTAACCCCATTGCATTTTTCTATAAACCACTTTTTTTCAGAACATTAATATATCAATTTATTGTTTAATAAATTTATATTGAGTATATTTATTCCTTTGATTCCAGGATACCCTATCTTTTAATTATAGTGGTACTGTTAAGAATGTCCAAATACCACGATATGATTACTGTTTCACACCATTTTAATTTAAGTTGTAACTTTTTAATAAGTTTATTAAGCTTCAATAATTATTATTAATATTCGTATATGATGTTTTTAATTAAACAATTAATTATAAAATTTTCTTTAAAATGAAATAAAGCTAAGTATGTCTATTTCTATATTACCATTGCAATCTCTAATTATTTATGTTATGCCTTACATGACCCATGAATACTTCTTGAGTTATATTTTTACTGATATTATGTATATGGTTGACCAGGATCCTATATATATTGTTTTGAATATGAAAATATTAAATCATTTCTATTTATACATAACCCAAATGGATTATCTTTCAATGAAAAACACACATAATTCTATAAATCTATTGCATCAGTCGAGATGTAATGGATGAGTTTGATTGATGTAAGGAAAATAATTTACATATCTATTTAAAGGTTTATTTTACAAAAAAATAAAAAATATTCAGATTAAATATGTAGCATACAAAAAAAACTATGTAAGGGTAACTAATTAACTCATGTATGATTGGTTTAAAAGGTATATTACATAAATATTTAGGATATCATGTTAAGGATACTATTTATAATATATGTATTTATCTTAATATGCTTTAATTTAGAATCATCATTCTCAATTATTTTCTCATTATTTTCTCATTCATTTGGATTTACATGTGAATATTATGTGAAATTAATAGTGGGATGCTTATACAATTTTGTGTTTATTATTTATCATTAGGTTTTCTTTGGGATATTTGGTTATGAGGATGGTTTCCATAGTTTATTTTATTCTATATAACAATTATAGGAATGTTATAAAATTGTACTAATAATCTTAGAGAACGTAAGAGTGAGTTTTGTATTTGTTATAGTATAAAAGAGAATGTAATACTAGTGGATTATCCAGTTATAGAATTTGAGGGGATGTGTCTTTTAAGAGATAAAATGTATATATTTATTTGGTATAGCTCATCAATTAACATTTGGTATCTAATGTAAGTATGTTATATATATAGAATAATGAATTATAGGTATTAAAATTTGGTATTATGAATTTTACAATATACTTGAATAAAAACATGTTCATTGGGAAAATATACTCACGTTAAATGAAATATTTGATGTTTTAGAAGTATGATATGATGAGTTGTGACATTGTTTAATTATTATTGGTTATTCGAATTTCTATGATCAATCATTTTAATGGGATATCCTATACTAATTTATTGAAGTGATTTAATTTTTTATGATAATTAGAGAACATATCCAAGATTATTGTGGGGATATTTATATATTTTATTGTAATTAAATAATTTATGATATTAAATATATATTTGTTTAATAATCCAGAATATTTAGATATTATTCATTTTTTTCTACAATGGTTAGTGTGATGGATTACCCTGAAATTGGTATATTGTTGTATTTGTTTTTCTGATTATGTAGATTTCATTGGATTTTGATGGAAGTGAAGATATTTATATGTGACTAAATTTCATCCTATGAAAATAGTTTCTTAAAAATTGATGATTTATATTTATATTTCTATGTATTGGATATATTCTTACATTTATATAAGGATTGGTTCGTACTATCTTGTATTTTGAGTTTGATCTGGAAATAGGTTTGTATCCTCTTGGGCTGTTTGATATGTCTATTGTTTTAATATATGTAATTGGTAAACGTTATCATATTAGTAATTTTTAATAATTTTTACTCTATATATATTGTAAATTTATTATAAAAATGACATTGGATAGACGTAATTATATACACTTATGGGAGTTATGTTCTCATGGTAATATTCACTGTGTCTTCATATTGACACCTTAGATATGCACTTCGACAATAATTTCCTTTCCTATGTGTTATTTTAGGTATTATTATTTATGATGATAGTTTCTGGGATAATATTTATCTATCTTTGTACTGGTGTAGAATTTGAATATTGGATATTCTTTATGAGAGGATGTGAGATAGTCTATCATTGGCAAGAGGTTTCACTAGATTGTAACCACATTGACATCTTTTATTATTACAGAGTTGTATCACTATTATATTTTTTTTCATGGGATAAAATTGTGATGTTTTGGTTTATATCATTATAAATATATATATCAGTACTGGAAAATGGACCTATACCCATGGTTTTGGGGAAAACTATGGGTATAGGTCACCCTATCCCCACAGTTTTGGGAAAACCATGGGCATAGGCTACCCTATACCGACAGTTTTCTCTAAACCGTGGGTATTGGGTATCAAAAAATGCCTATACCTATGGTTTTCCCAAAACTGTGGGGATAGGGTGACCTATACCCACGGTTTTCCCCAAAACCATGGGTATAGGCGTCGGATAAAAAAAACATATACCCAGGGTTTTGACAAACTGTGTGTATAGGTTTCACGCGTGTGGGCGGGAAATTTATTTTTTCCGCGGGAACAACAAAAATTTCGTGGGAGTTCTATACCCACGGTTTACTCCTCTACACCCACTGTTTGAATAAATATATTTAATAATATATATATATACATACATATTTATGGTGAGGGGGTAGTTGTAAGGATGCTCATGAATGGAGAAGTGGTCACGATATCGAATCATGTGGGCCACTATTTTGAAAAATATGCTATACCCATGGTTTCTAAACCATTGGTATAGAGTTATGCCACTATGGAAAAACCTATACCCCCTATTTTTCTAAACTGTGGGTATAGGTCATGGACTTATACCGATTCAACCAACGAACATGGTTCCCCAAATCGTGGGTATTGCCTATAACCATAGTTTTGGGGTCTATAACCATGGTTTTGAACCGTGGATATAGGATCATTTTCCAATAGTGTATGCGTTTATTTATTATTATATAGTTATAACTTGAACCTAGGTGTAGATATTTTTTCTTTTAATGCTTGATTTATGAAATATTCATTGTGATTTTTTGGTAGAATGTGACATTAACCCATATAGTGGCATAAATTTTTAAATTAATTCCCAAATTATAAACATAGACCTTCATAAATAGATAGTAATTACTAGTGTTTAAGGAATTTAGTTTTGGGTATGTGGTGGTTTGAACTAATTTAATGGAAAATTTTAGTTAGGTCGTTATAATTTTTACTAGAGAAATGTTGATTAGTTGGGTCAAAGACAAATATTATATTAAATTTCAAGGATTTAAGAATTAATGAAAAAAATATTCCCAAATAATATAATTATGTTGGATTCCTTACTTTTTAGGGACATATAGGTTAGGAACATAAGGTGTAACAACCAGACTTTTGGGGAACTTATTATTGAATAAATCAATTTTATTGGATATCTTGAGTTTCATGTTTCACAAAGTTATGTTTTAATTATACTCAAAACTGAGATAATCATTTACTACAAATAGCACCCACTTGTCTTGTGTTATCTGAAAATAGAGTTTCTAGGAAACAACATTTTATTATTATAAATATTTACAAGCTATAGTTTTAACATATATGTTAAACATTGTAATATGAATAGTAATCACTACTTGTTACATATTATATTCCTTTTTTTGGATTGATATAGGATGTTTAAATATGAAATTTGTTATAGATGTGATCAGTGAAATGAATAACCCAAATATTGGGTATATAAAAAGAAATCCAACATTTAATAATATAAATTGCACATTTTATAATAAGATAATGCAATTATACTTATTTTTACTGAATATGTATATAGTTAATATACACACTACCTGATAAAATTCATTAATGGAAGGTGTTTTATTGATTGTTTTTATTAAAATAATATTTAGTTTGATGGTCATGTAAGGAATATTTTATTATCCTTGAATTGATATAATGATTTCATTAATGTTACAGGGATCAATGTTTAAGTGGAATTTATGGAATTTGTATGAATATCTATAAAGGAAATTTAAAATAATAGGACTATAAAATAAAATCAAAGAATGAAATTTTTTAGGATATTCATATTCATGATAGTGAAATAAATAATGCATACTTTTCAATTGTTAAAAATTTTCTAAACTCTAGAGTTCTTTTGGACAAACTATACAATATTATATGATCTTCAAGAAGCTACAACTTATCTTTCCAAATAAATTTGATACAAACATTTCTGAAAATATTATAATTTATTTAAATACATAATAAATAAATAAGTTCTAAAATTTATTTATTTCATATAATATAATGAAATTTTATTTATTTAATAAATAAATATGTGAATGTGAAAATTATTACATCTAAATATCGGAATCATTATAAAATTTGAAAAGAAATCCATGATAAAATATATAAATTCTTGATTGAATTGAGAAATTATGGTAATTCCCTACTAAATAATGTGAGTTTTCTCAAGGATTTTCTAAAAAATAAATTAATAGTATTTTAGAATATTTTTGTTATAATGATTTAATTATTGATATGTTTCAAAATATAACTCTATTTTTCTAAAGCTGGAAGAGTATGAAATTGATAATGATGGTGTGTAAAATAAATTAGGTCATCATTTTCAAAATAATGTTTTTAATTTGGATTTAATTTGGGAAATTAATGGTGGAAACCCCATAATTATTTGGTTTTTTATATTAGGCATGGAAAAGGTCATTTTTTTTGTTTTATGATGTTTTGTGTTTTTAGAGATGTTAATATGTCTAAAAAATAGATATAAAATTTTAGGTTTCTTAAAATGTAAAATTTTATAGAGGTTCCAGTTATTGTTTTATAGGTACCTGATGACCAATATAATGGGGTTTTCCATAATAATATACAATCAGGTGACTAATGGTGCCCATCTATATTTTTTCTAATGGGTGGAAACGTGTTCCTTTTCCCACTTTTCAATTATAACCTATTTTGGGTTTCCACAACATTATCTAACTCTGGTTGTATAAATGAGTTGAATTTCCTCAATTTATCCTTCTTTCTTCCTCCATTATCCCATGCGCGATCCATGGATTATGGTATATATTTAACTCAACAATTAATAATATATTCTATTTAATATTCAACACTCATCCTCTACCAACATCTAATTTTATTTTTCTTATTGGGGTTGGTTATTTTATATTGTGGGTTTTCAACTAAATAGTTAAATATCTATAAAATATATGGATTTATTATATGGGAGTAAAATAAGGATATGAAATGTTTATCCCATGACATTATTCTATGTTTTTATGTTAATTAATTTATTAAAAAAATTATCATAGATATCGATTCAGTTGGGCTGATGTTTGGAATTTTTTATAAAATATATTTCAGGAATTTTTTATATTGGGTTATCAAGAGCTCATATAGAAATATATATATAATTTTATTTGGTACTTGAGACACATTATCATTATAGTGGATATTTTATTTAAATTCGTTATTTTATTTCATTAATTTATTATAGGATAGTGTTTGGGGATTATTTAATTACAATGAGGTCACCCTTGGATTGATCACCTTGGTTGTCTCAACCCCCTTGAGTTTTTTTATTAAACCACATTGTTTCAAACCAATAATTATTAATTGATGAGATTAGAAATTTAATTGGAGTATTATTATATGTTTTATTTCCATCATATCCTACTTTTTATTATAATGGCACTATTATGAATTTCTAATGTTTATGATATGATTATTTTTTCACACGATATTAATTTAACTTTATATTATTAATATATTGATTAATACTATGTAATTATGATTATTATTCTTGCTTTATAATTTTAATTAAATAATTAATTATTAATTTTTAATTAAAAATGAAATATATATGAGTATGTTTATATTTATATTACCATGACCATCAATTATTATTTATGTTATACCTTACATGAACGTTGAATACATATTGAGTTATATTTTTATTGATATGTAGTTTAGGGTTGACCATGCACCTATATATTTTGTTGCGAATATGAGAAGAATAAATTATTTCTCTATATGTATAACTCAAATGGATTATAATTTAATGATAAAAACATAAATATCTATAATTTGATTACATCAATAGAGATATAATGGTTGGGTTTTGGGGATGTATGATAATTAATTTACACAGCCATTAGAAAAATTAATTTATTAAAACACTAAAATATTTAAATTAATTATATATCATGAAAAAATATTTTTTTCTATGTGAGGTAAACTAAGTAACTCATGTAGGATTGGTTTAAATGGTATCTTTCATAGATATTTAGGATTACATGTTAAGGGATCCGTTTATAAAATATGTTCTTATATTAATCTACATTCTTTAAAATTATTCCTTCTCGTTTATTTTCTCATTTAGTCACTCATGCCTTGGGATTTATTTCTTAATATTCTAACAAATTACTTGTGGGATACTTATTTAATTTTGGGTTTATTAATTATCAATAGGTATTATTTCGGGATCATTGGGTAATAGGGTGGTTTCA
Source organism: Viscum album (assembly GCA_963277665.1). NCBI lineage: Eukaryota > Viridiplantae > Streptophyta > Magnoliopsida > Santalales > Viscaceae > Viscum > Viscum album. Next base: position 461,056,698 of record OY728126.1, read on the forward strand.
TGACTTTATTTTATTCTATAAAACAATGATGGGAATGTTATACAATTATACTAGTAATCTTAGAGTACATGGCAATTAGTTGTGTTTTGGTAGTAGTTTGAAAGAGAGTGTAATACTGGTATTGATTCCAATTTAGATAATTTGAGAGGATGTGTCTTTTAAGAGATTTCATATATATATATATATTAGTTACTCTAGAAACATTTCATATCTAATGTATATATTTTTTGGTGTATCTAATGATGATGTTTAGGTATTAGGATTTGATGTTATTAATTTTAGGATATACTTGAAGTGAAACATTTTCAGTGGAAAAAATATTGTAATGTTAAATGATTTATTTTATGTTTCAAATGTATGATATGATGAGTTGTGACGGGGGATTATTATTGTATGTTATACCAATGTGTATGTTCAATCATTTCGTTTTTATACCCTATAATAATATATTATGGTTATCACATTTGGTTATCATAAATATAGACAATATCCTAGATTATTGTGGGGGGGTTTCTATCAGTCCTTTTAATTCATATTATTTTTGGTATTGAATAACTATTTTTTAATAATCCAAAATATTTAGATATTATTTATTAATTATGCTACCATTGTTGGTATGATGGATTCCCATGAAATTGGTACATTGTTACATTGTTGATGATGGATTATGTATATTCCCATGGATTTTGATGGATGTGATCACATTTTTATGTGATTAAATTCCTTTATATGAGAATAGTTTCTTACATATGGATGATTTACATAAATATTTTTGTGTGTCTTCTTACAGCCTTTCATGTATATGATTATTGGTTCTCACCGTCTTGTATTTTTAGATTGATCTTGAAGTTGGTTTGGATTCTTTTGGTGGTGTAGGATATGTCAAGTTTTTTAATTTATATAATTGATAAACATTATCATATTTATCTATTTTATTAATTATTAATCTTTATGTATTATAAATTCATTATAAACATTGAATTTCATGGACCTAATTATCTACACTAATTGGATTTAACAAATTTTGATGGTGTTTTCCGATTCATTATATTCCCACATCTGATATTCACATCGATAGGCATGCCATTTCTTATATGTTATATTAGGTATTATTATTTATGAGGATATTTTATAGGATGATTTCATTATATCTTGGTAATTGTATAGAATTATAATATTTGACATCCATTTGGTGTTGAAGTGAGAGAGGTTTTCATTTGATGGAGGAGTCATTGGATTATAACTGCATAGATTTTATTTATTGTTATAGAGTTTTACTATTATTATATTTTTATTTTTCTGTGGATACTTTTTTGAGGTTCTGGTTTATTTCTATAAAAAATTATATATGAGTTTATTTATTATTATACAGTTATAAAAAATACCCGGGTGAAAAAATTTTGTTGTTTTAATGCTCGATATATAAAGGAGTCGTGGAATATTTTTTGTAGAATTAAACATTAACCCATGTAGTCAAATAAATAGATAAAAAATTACATAGTTATTATTGTAGACCTTCTGAAATAGTTAGTAATCTATATTGATAAAGGAATTTCATTTGGGTATGTGGTGGTCCAAATTAGGTTAATGGAAAATTTGAGTCAAGTCATTACAAGTAGTACTAGGGAAATGTTGAGAAGTTGGGTCAAGGATAAATATTAGATTAAATTTTAATGATTAAATAATTATCCCATAAATATTCCCAAATATTATAATTATGTAGGATTCTTGAGTTTAATGGGACATATACGTTAGGTACTTTAGGTCTAACAGGACTAGTTTCTGTAAACATTCCTTTTAAATAAATTAATTTTATAGGATATCTTGAGTTTCATGATAAACCATGTTATGTTTTAAATATACGCTAATCAATAATGATCATTCACTACAAAAAACACACACTTTCCTTTTGTTACACAAAACACTAAGTTTCTCCCAAAAAAATTATTATTATAATAACATCCATGTTATAGATTTTACAAAGAGTTTAAATATAGTAATATTAATTGTAAGAACTACAGTTTAAATATTATTTGTATTAGTTTTATATAAATAAAAATATTTCAAATAAAAGAATCAATATTTCGTAAAGTCATTATATGTTTGAAAATAATGTTTTCTCAAATGTATCTATTTTTATATCCTTCTATGAATAATAAGAAAAATAATTTTATATAGTTTTAGAAATTTAATTTTATAAAATAAACTGTTTTTTTAATTAATAATGTCAAAATTAAAATAGGTTAATTTTTTTGATTATTATGGAAAATGTTTTTTTGGATGAATAATAAAAAATAATGAATTTTAATTCAAAACAGTATTTTCATCTAATTTATATTTGTTTTTGAATTATATTTTAATTTACTTTTAATGTATAATTATATTAAATTTAAATCAATTAATCCAATATAGGCCATTGGGAAAAATTCTACAATTAAATTTAATATATAATCATTACTAACATTTAAATTTTTTTTGCTTAAAGACCTCGTGTCTCGGCACATTAACGAGGTTAATTTTCATTTAATATCATCCAATTACATGTTTATAATTTGCAAAAATGATTCCATATTTGGAATAAGAGTACTTTATAATTTCTTATAATGTTAACATAATTTTTCCCAATATCATTTGTGAAGGTAATTAAAATTAATTATTGTGATTATAGTAAAGACGAGATTAATTAATGACTAAATATCAAAAATAATGTCTAGAAATTGACCTAAACTAGACTAAAAATAATTTATTTCCATATTTCATCCATGAAACCTGTAAATATCTATAATTATTAATTTTTAGACATTTAGGTAAAATTAAAACGCAGATTGAACTGAAATATTTTCAATAATACCCATTCAGTCTGTTTCCCCACTTATAAAAGGCCTCCTTTCCCCTCTCCTTTCACTTCTAAATCCATTTTGGATAAGAAACCTCCAACCCAAATATCCTCCAAAATTCCTTCTATTAATTATATAATCCTATCTTTCTTTAATAAATCTTTCGAAGGAATCCCTTTTGGGGAAACCAAAAGGAGTAACCCAATGAAGGGGTAAAAATCTTCAACAAGTTCATTTGTTTTATTTTCATTATCCACTACCAAAAATTTTATTATTATTCATAAATAATAAAATGAATGAAATCTATATACATAAATTTTGTTATATTAATGATTTAACCTTCAATCACACACACATCCATCAAAAGGGATACCCAATCATCATTTTTGGGTATGACACACTACAACCTTGCGAACCAATATTTTTTTCTCTTCTATCACACACTTTCATGGTTGGGAATTATCAAATAATTTATATATTTAAGTGATATATATGTTTTTTATTTATTATAATATTTATTTATAATTATTTAATTATTATATAACATATAACTTCATACTTTCCATTTTTTGTAAATACGATAAGTTCGACGGTGGACATGCAGACTACCACATCCTATATGCAATCTAATACATTCACACACTACACAGAATGTATTGAGGATGAGATTAGTAAATTTATATAATATATATAAATTAATAATTCTACTGTAATGATATAATATATATGTATACATGTATTTCATTTCTGTTTTTCATTAAATACATAATATAACCAAAATCATGTTCTCGTGAACGTACGACCTACTGTTACCATGAACAATATATTCCTTTTCATATATATATATTTTATATATTGATATAAATTTTTATATAAGGAATATATATAATATTAAAATCATATTTTTCATTATTTAATTAAATATATAATGATCTATGTAATATTATTAAGAATAAAAAGTCAAAACACTTATGAAAAACAAAGTGGTTATTACCCGATATGAAACATTAACATGAAATTGGTAATAAAAGTATAATATAATGTTTTAATTAAATATTATATTGTATATAAGAATACTTTTATTTGGTATGTGTATAATAAAAATATATTAACTATACATGATGTTCGAACAAGTACGACAAGATTCACGACATAAGGTAAGGTGTTCTCGTCTCACTTTTTTATATGTGAGATTTATTCCATATTTGCAACTCGTTTATTTATTCATATGTATATAATACCAATGAATTTATTATATGATTTTTATCACTTATTTTATGTGTATTTACATGGAAATTTAATGATCTCTATTTCATGGGGTTTATGGTTCACAAATTACTAAATCAAAAAGTAATTTTCACTCAATTTTCAATTTTTAAGACACAAGCCCTATTATGAACCTATATTATTTTACAAGGTGTATATATAAACATTTACATGTTATAAATTAATATTCTTATTTTAAGGATGTATTTTGTTTCATTATATTTCTATTTTTTTTACATCAGGACTATGATTTGTTGTTACTATGTGGTAAGAGTTTGTTACAATAATATCATTATTTACCGAGACACTTTATGATTATTCTTCAATTGATGTAATATTATGTTCTATATTTCAATTAAATTCGTGAATTTTCTAAACCATTGTTTATTAATGATATATTATTCTATTTTCAACATTTTACAATCTTTTTCTCTTAATTTAATTAAGAAAATTCTCTTATGAAAATATATCATTATTTCTATCTTCGGTCTGAAATCTATTTTATCTAAAAAAATGTTTAAAAAATATTTTTAGATGATTTATTAATATAATTTTCAATTAAATATAAATTTAAATATGTTTTATGTTTTCAAATATTACCTTATAAGTTTTCAAAACTATTTTGAAGGAAAAAGGATTCCAAAATTTTTGTATGTTTGAAAAAGCGTTGTTTAAAGAAGAAATGATATTATACTCATGAAATATTTTTAAAAGATCATTTAAAATTAATTTCCATATAATATGAAAGAAATTGGTGTAAATCATGTCTTTTAATGAATTAATCCAAATTTTCTATTTATATTCTTTCTCAAAATGTTTTTTGTTTTGATGTCATGATGATTATAAAATTCATTTCCATTTCATGGGTTTTATGTTTATGAAACCCATTTATATTTCACATGTTATATGTTTATGAAACATATTAATAATTCATGTGATATATTCTTATGACACCTGCTTCATTATATGTGTTATAATTTGATGAGATTATTATGAAACCCATCTCTTTTCCACACGTTAAGAAATCATTACATTTTTATGATACCAATTTCATTTCATGGGTTATGATATGATTTTTTATGATCATATGGAACACATAAGTATTATTTAAATGTCCGATTTGTTAGACCAATATATCCCTCAATATCATTAACTAAATATTTATATTTCCAGAGTTATACATTGATGGAATAGGTAGTAATCCCGATTCAATAATAGAATTTTCCAATGAAGATGGTGTTGTGTGTAAATCGTGACTTCTCATATTGTCACTTGAGTACACTTTGCCTACAAAGATGGTATGGTGAGTGAAACATAATACTCTTATGGTTTTGGACGCAATGCCTTTACTATTATTTAAATAATTTTTTTATGATTATGTTTCTACCACAATTATATTTCTTGTTATTATATTATTCTTTCATAGATTATGTTATTGAATCCTTTTTGATTCAGGACTTATTACCATAGAATATTTATTCCATGATTCATTTTTATGATATTGTATTTGTATGGTATGATATTATAATATTACGATCACATTCTCATACCCCTATTCTCTTGATTATGCTTATGTATCTCCCTTGTTTAACTATACTAAGCATCTGATCACACCCCTTTTTTGGTCTACTTTGCAATAGATATGTATATATAGATTGTGTATGGCTCATATAAAAAGGTATATAATCCCAAAGATCCTAGTGGGAGATAATTTTGATAATATATGTTCTAATGTTTATTTTTCCATCATTCTATTAGAAGTAAACTAATATGTTTGTTGAGAGTCTCTTTGGGTAATACATTAAGTATTCTGTAAAAATGATGTGATGTTAATGTATGTTAGGTGAGGGTTATAATAGTTGGTATCCAAGAAAAAAATTATTTGTCCTTTAACAAATTGTGATTATAAAAACTTTTTGGGAAATAAAATCATATCTCCAAGGATATGTCTAAGAATATGGGAATGTATAAAAAAATAAACATCAATTTTTGTAAAGGATAGAGTGAGTGGTTTCCAAGAAATACATATATGTATTGATAGTATAAGGGGATGTGTCTCTGACATATACTTAGACAGATTGAACAACCCTAAAAAAAATATTGAACTAGACTCAATCAAGAAATAGTGAATAAAAATAGGCCTTGATGCACAACTGGTTTGACACTCTCGGTGTATAAGCTTTGGATAGTCAAAAACATTTCATGAACAATAAAAAAGTATTTAAAGATAATTTGGGTATAAATGACATATAATAAAACTTAGGTGACATAATTTAGATATACTGTCTGTTTTTTAAATGGTTATGTGGTTCCCCACTATGATAAAAATTTCTTGTACTATGTTATTTGGTTTTAGTCATTAGATAGAACCTAATTGAACCATGCTAATGGTGATTGCAATGGATAATGAAACAATTTTCCTTCAGAGAATCTAAATGATATGGGAGTTAGAATGAAAAATATCATTACATTTCTCACAAAAAATATTCAACATATGAATCTTTATGGATTTATAAATGATCAAAGGAGGGAACAAAATTCTATTGGTTCTTTAATGAGGTAACACCAACATTCGTTCAGAGGACCTTCTGATCCAATTGTTGCTAATTAATGGATTTGTACCACTGATAAAATATTCCGTGTTCTCTAGTGTTTTGGAACATGAAAATTTTATTCAATATGTTTATTTTTTAGATGGTGAAGTATACTAGTGGTTGAGACTAATCAAGAATATGAGGTATCATGATAAAATTAAAACTATAGATTCGGATGAGTTCAAGAAATATTTTTTCAATATGTATGTTATTTGTATTTTTTAAAAAAATATTGAGAAAGCGTTACCTATGTTAAATAAAAGGTATGATGAATATCATGGTAGCTGTGAGGCTAATTTCATAAGACATTCATGGTACACTTTTGGTATAATCATCATACTAGAAATAATGTTTATAGGTTAATCAAGGGACTAAATCTATGTCTTTTAAAGGAGTAGAAAATTCAGTATCTACAAATTGATTGATTGTTGTGAAATCAAGGTTTAAATAAGGGTTGGAGATACATATCAATATCATGGTTTTGTTAAGAAATGGCTGGTTGAGTTTAAAGAAAAATATAAAAACCATAGATAAAAGAAGAAGAACTTCCTTTTATCCTTTATGTGTTGAAAGAAGCACAGATTAAATTGTCTTAAGGGGTCTAATAAATGTTTTTAGTGTATTAGAGAATGTCATCAAGCATTTTATTTCCAATGTGATGGGATGATGATTGAAAATAATTCAAATTGGGAGAAAGGAACACCAAATAAACAACCACTTTATTTGGTACTTGAAGTGAAAGAAGAACGGGAATTATGAAATATAATTCCCAAACAAGAATATTAATGAGGATGATTGAAATCATCTACCTCTTATGTTGTGGGAAAAGAGGAAATTTAATTTAATTTCTATTTTGTAATAGTACTAAAATAAGCATGTGGTTAATGGTACACTTACCAACCACTCTTGAACTGATATTGTCCTATTTGATTTTGGACCAACCCAATCATTAATATCTAATTATATTTTTTGGTATATTAACACTAAACCTAAATAATATGATAAATAATAAGTAGTACACACCCATAATGGCAAAATGATTACATCTCATGTCTGTGTTATCTCTCGGATTGATGTTTTTGGGAATAAACAAACAACGAATCATGTGATTCTTCCTCTTGTTGAATTTAATGTCATCTGGGGCATTGATTGGATTTCTTTGCATAAATCCCCCAATAACATTTGAGTAAGGGAAGTTATATTTTATATTTTAATACTAAATTTTGTAGTCTATCAATGTGATGATCATCATGAACATACTATAGAGATTACATATATTGCAGGGGTCTAAATTCCCATTCCGAAGTATAGTTTATCTCAAATGATTGAAGAGAAATTTGGCATATCTGATATTCCTATTATTTGGGAGATTATGGATGCTTTCTAGAATACCTTCTTAAAAATTCAATAAAATGTAATGTTGAGTTTTTGGTATTACTCATACTTTGTTCCAAGAAAATTTCAAAGTCTCTCTATATAATGGCCCCAATGTAGATACCATAATTGAATAAGAAAATCTATAAAATCCTTGATGTGGGATTCATTCGGAAAAGTGTGTCACCTTGGGGTGCACAAATTATGTTTTGGGAAAATAAATATGGATCAATGTGACTTTTCATTGATTATCAAAAGTTGTACAAGATCAACACCAAGAACAAGTATTATCTTCCTCATGTTGATGAATTTTTTTGATCAAATATGTGGTGATGAATGCATTCCTATGATTTATCATTGTTTTGGTTATCAAAAATTGAGGGGCAAGAATGAGGATATATAGTAGAGGACATTCCGTACAAGGTATGGATTCTTAGAATATATAGTAATTCATTTTGTTCTTAGGAATATCGTTTATATCTTCATGGATTTGATGAATATAATCTTTTATGATTACCTTGATTAGATAGTGGTAGTATTTGTTCATGATATTCTTATCTATTAAAATAGGGATTAATAGAATTATCACACCTAAGAATTGTACTAAAGACACTAAGGATGGAAGAACTGAATGTAAAATTTAAAATATGTGAATTTTGGAAACAAAAGGTTTCATTTCTGGTTTATATAATCTCAAAAGAGGGAATATTAGTAGAACCATTAATTCTAGAAGCTATTGAATATTGTCCAAAACCAACAATGATAACTAATATCCATAGTTTTATTTGTATATTTGGATATTATTGATGGTTTCTTGATGAATTTTCATGACTATCATTTCCTCTGACCATGTTAACATGGATTGGTTCCATGTTCTTATCAAAATATGAATGTGAGGAAAATTTCAAGGAACTGATAACAAGGATAGTTAGTAAACCCATGCTTACATTACCCTATAGTAGAAAGAGTTTTAATATATAACGGTTCATCTAAGAAGTGATACAAATGTTTTCTCATTCAAAATAACATGGTGATAGCCTACGCCTCATGAAAATTGATGTTTTATTGGAAATATTAACCAACTCATGATTTGGATTTGTTTGTGGAAATTATTTTGTTAATGATATAGAGGAATTATCTTAATGAAGAAAAGTGTTATATATATAACAATAATAAAAGTATAAAATATATATTCAAACAAAATGAGTTGAACATGTGCTGAAGAAGATGGTTAGAGCTGATAAAGGATTAAGAATTCTCAATACATTACCAAAATGGAAAGAGAACTAGGTGTCCAATTATTTGAGTCATAACAATTAATATAGATTATCCATGAAGAGGATTACAAAATTCAAATATTTATGGATTTTAAAATGATGGATTTAGCTATCTTGAAGAAAGGTTAAAAATCATATCATGATCAATTGAATGTTCAACCCTCAATCCATGAAATGATGAAAGTGGTGTATAAGGAAGATTTAGAGATGTAGAAAAAGATTTGAAATATTTCTGAGTTTATTCTTGATTAGGATAGATAGATATAGTTTAGGAATAGTGTATGTGATCAGTCAATTCATTAATTGAAGAATGAGCTATTAGAGGAAGAATACAATTCATCATTCTCTATTCATCATTGAAGTATAATGATGTATGAAGAATTGAATGAATAATTAGAGTGTAATGGAATGAAAAGTGATAACATAGATTATCTATCATAGTTTCTAGTATGGATGAATGTTTAGTCTGAAAGGAAAAATTCTAAAGGGATGTTACATCCATTGCACATACCAGATGATAAATAAGAGTAGATCATTGTGGATAATTTTATTGGAGTCTCCCAAACCTATAAATGGTTTAATTATATATGTGTGGTAGTTGATCACTATAATAAGTCAACACACATTATTTCTATCAGAGAAGAATAAACTCTAGACTAGCTTCCAATGATATAAATTATTTATGTGATGAGGTTTCATGGAGTACCACATTATATTTTATTTGATCATGATAAGAGGATTACCAAAATGTATTGATGAATTCATTAGCAAGAACATGATATAGAATTATGTTTTAAAACTAATTATCTTCCTCAGATGTATGGTAAGTCTGAATCAATAATTCAAACCCTAGCTGATATTTTAGGACCTAATTCTATATATGTTAGTGGTGGTTGGGATCAACACCTTCCTGTTGTTGAGTTTTTAAAAAAAAATAGATTTCACTCAAGCATTCAGATGACTACTTATGAATCCATTAAAGGAAATAAATAGAACATTCAAACTAGTTGAAAATGTTTTTTACAAACAAAGCTATTAAGACCAAATATAATTGATGAAATAGTTGAGAAGTTTAGAACAATTCATTTGCATATCTATGAAGATAAAAGTTGGAAGAAATGTTATACTGATAATTATTGAAATGATCTATAATTTGAATTGGTCATGATGGTTTTTCTATGAATCTCTCTCTTGAATAAGGTTATGAGATTCGAGAAGAAAGGGAAACTATACCCTTGGTATATCAGTCCCATTGAAAATTTTGATTGTATCAGGATGATAGTTATCTCTTCAAACATCCTCAAAATATTTATCATGTCCATTATGTTTTACATGTATCTCTAATGAGTAAGAACATAACTAACCCTTCATTGGTACTAAATTCAATTGTCAAACTAGAAGATCACGGTCTTTCTTATGAGGAACAACCAGTTGAAATTTTGGATTTTATAGAGTGTGTTCTATGAAACAATACCACTCACTTGGTTAACATTTTTTTGGAGAAACCACAAATTAGAGAAATCTATGTTGGAAATTGAAGATATGATGAGGTTAAATTTACCTCATTAGATATTATCAAAATTTGGAATTTTGAGGTTAGAATTCATTTTAAGGGGGTAGAATGTAACATCCTTAGATTTCATGATTGTTATTGAAATATATTATTTTTATTTGATATATTTAATTGCAAAACAATCCATTTTATTCTTTCATTAGATGCTACACCCATATTATCATGTAGAACATGCAATACCAACTTGTCGTGTGTTACACACAAAACTCTGTTTCTATGAAACAATAATTTGTTATTATAATTATTTAAATGAGATAGTAATTACATAGTTATTAAAAAATATAAAATGAATATTACTAAATACTCATTAAATATTATTTATAATGGTAATATATAAATAATATATTTTTATAATAAAACAGAAAACTTTTGTTAGAGTCTTTATATGTTTGGAAATAATATTTTCTCTAATGAAGATATTTTCATGTCATTCAAAAAATAATAATAGTAATAATTTTAGACCATTTCAAAAATTTAATTTAAGAAATAAATATCATTTTTGGAAAAAAAATTCCAATGTCAAAAATATCATTGGGTTAATTTTGGGTTTTTTTCTGTAAAACATAATATTTTGAGGAATATCAAGAAATACTGAATTTTATTTCAAAAATGATTTTTATTATAAGTTGTTTATATTTTTTAAATTTATTATAATTTTGTTTTAAATTGTAATTAGTGGAATTTTAAATTATTTAATCCAATTTATTTTATTTTAACAACTTTCACAAGGAAATTTCTTATATAAACAACTCAAACAATTAAACGATTTCTCTTAAAAACCCGATTTCTTGTCCTATCAGCTGGATTGATTTAAATTTAATATCTACCCATTATGTGCTTATTATTTGGTTAAATAGAATCCTAATTTCAAATAATCCTAATTTATAATTTCATAATATGTTTCAATTAGTTTTTGACCCAAAATACTAGTGAAGGTAATTAAAATCAATTATTGTGATTAAGGTAAAACAAGCTTAATCAATGATGAAATACAGAAAACAAGGTGTAATAATGAACCTAAACATGTCTAAAAATAACTTTATAGCCATATTTATTCGATTAAACCAATAAGGATATATAATTGTCAATTTTTTTCTTTTTTAGGATAAGTAAAATTTGGGGATAACTCAAATTATTACAAGAATACCCAATGAGTCCTTTTGCCCACTTATAAAATGCCACCTCTTACCCCTATATCTTTATATATCTGAATCACTTATGGAATGAAAAACACCTTCTTAAATATCCTACCAAATTCCCTATATTCATCTTAAAATATTATAATTGTGAAGAAATCCACTCAATGGATCACTTCGGTGATAACTTAAATGAGTTACCTAAAGAAGAGGTAATATCCATCCACAAGCTCTATTGATTTATTTTCATTCTCCACACATCAAATATTTTTATTACATGAATAAATAATAATATTAGAATCCTAAATATACTTAATTTTTTTTAATATTAATGGGTTTTGAAATACTCAAACACACTTTCTTCAAGTGGGTCACACAATCATCATTCGTGTGTATGACGAACTACCGACTCACGTACTGTCATAAATCATTATTTTGTTTCCACCATTCATAGTTAGGAATAATGATGTAATTAATTTTTTAATATGATATATATTTTATTTATGATTTATTTATGCTTATATTATTATTATATATCACATACCTTCATACTTTCCATTTTTTGTAAATACAATAACTTTGTGTGTGGATACATGGACTACTTCCTCCTCAAAGCGATGTGATTTGTTCACAATTTATGTAGAATGTATTTATTATGGGTTGAGTAAACGTATAGGATATATTAGACATAATAATTAAACATTAAGGGAATTATATACAAGTGTACATATATTCCATTTACTTTTCTTCTTTGAATTATTAATAAAACAGAAACATCATTCATGTTTACGTATGGCCTACCATCTCTATGAGCGGTAGCATCCATTTAATATTTATGTAAATTATTATTATTATAAATATTTTTATAAGTAATATATTTGGAATTTAAATCACTTTTTACATTTAGTAAACAGTTAAATGATGATCTATGTATGTTTATTTTGAATAACAAGCCAAAACACATACGAAAACTATGTTGTTATACCTCGAAAAATAACGTTAACATGAAATTGAAAATAAATGGGTAATATTAATTTATAATAAAATTATATAGGGTATATAAGAATATTTATCTATTGAATATTTATAATAAATAAATATGTATTATATAGGTGGTTTAAACTTACAATACAGGAGTCAAGACATAATTTAAGGGTTTTCTTGTCTCGCTTTTATTTATATGCTATTTATACCTTATTCACGACTCGTTTATTTAGAGGGATTTATATAATAAAGATGAATGTAATATATTATTATTATATTTAAATTTATTGGTATTTACATCACCAATTTACTATATCTATTTAATAGTGTTTACAATTCAAAAGTTAATAAATTTGTAATGTGTGTTTATCTCAATTTCCTTCTTTATGACTCATGACATGTTACACACCTATATTATTTGACAAGATTTATATAAACATTTGGAAATTTTATATATTTAATCTACATATTTTAATGATATTTTATGATTCATATAATTTAATTTTCTTAAATGGGGCGTAGGATTCATTGTCACCAATTGTTAAGAGTTTGTTGCAACAATATCATCATTTATCGGGTTTGTATATGATTATTCTTTAATTGATGAACTATTTTGATACATATTTTTAGAATACTAATGAATTTTATTATCCACTGTTAATTTAAGATATCATCATGTATTAGTACAATTTTCATGTTTTGTTTCTCATGTAAATTAAAATAATGTTTCTAATAAAATATGACTTCATTTCTCTCTTTTGTTTAAAATATATATTGTTCAAAAAACATTTTTTTCAATATTTTGGATCAAATTATACATTAAGATATTTTAAAAATAAAATATTATATTTAAAATTTTTTATGATTTCAATTATTCTTTTATTTGTTTTAAAATCTATTTTAATAGAAAATGGAATTCAAATTTTTTGTTTAAAAAAGAATTTTTCCAATGTGAAAGTATATTTTTCTCAAGAAATGTTTTTAAAAGATCATTCAAAATAATTTTACATATATAATTAATACATTGTTGATAATCATGGAATCCTAATAAATTATCCAATAGATCAATTCATATTCTTTGTTTTCATGGTTTATAGATATTATTACATGATTTTTATGAAACCCTTTTATAATTCATGGGTTAAATGTTTATGATCCAATTTCCATTTCATGGGATATATGTTTATGAAACCCTTTTCTCTTTCATGAGCTATATTATAATGAAACATACATGATTTAATGGGTTATTCTTTTATTAAATGATTATTAAATTGTATTTTTATCATCGGCTATGATATGATTACATATTTATGATACCCATTTTATTTCATGTTTTGTGATATTATTGTTTATGATCATCTAGAATACAAATATATGAATTTATTTTGAGATTTGTGGGGCCAATATCTTTCTCTAATAAATTCGGTAAAGTTTGTTTCTAATAATATAGGCATAGCTAGAATTGGAAGTGAACATGGTTCAGTAATGGAATTTATCTGCTATGACTGTCTTGGGAGTTAACCTTGACTACTAAGGAGGAAATGGGTGTAAATCATGACTACCAACATGGTATGTAGAGTAAACACATACTACTAATTTATCATTGGATGTGATTTCTTGAAAAATATGGAAATCAATTTATATTCATATGTGTCTTCAATAATTCCAAAATCTTAAGAACTAACAATATTTATACCATGATGAAACTTTATGACCATTGATACATAGGTTATGATATTATAATGTTATGATCTTATTTTATACCCCAATTCTCATGTTTATGCTTACATATTTCCCTTTATAACCCTTATTGAGCATCTGAGCTCACCCCTTTTTTATGATTCATTTCCTTAGGTAATAAAGATATATATTATTTACTATATGTCTAAGAAGGGTGATAATCATGAATAATGTATTGGGGGATAATATAGATCACTTAGATACCGGTGTTTATGTGTCCACGATTCCAAATGCACTAAACTAATAATGTACCTGGGAAGCTGTTCATTTAATGTATTATTTTTTTAGCAACAATAATGAATTTTTAATGTATGTTATGAAAAGATCAATATACTAGGAATTAGTTATCAATTGAATCACTTATTCCCTACAAAACCATTTGAGTTTATAATGAGCCGAAATGATTAATTGAGAGTCATATTTGTGTTTGATCATATATCATTAACAGAAACCTATATGAAAACATGTAATTATATATATATTGTTTGTGTTTTTATAGTTTATTAATAAAATGACATTGGTATTTATATTAATTGAAACTCAAACTTAAATATAAAATAAATACCTTTTAATTTTTTAGTGAAAGAATAATAATAAATGTTCTCAGGAGTTTTAATTTATCACGTTTGTTGATTATATATATATATATCCTTTTTCTTAGAAGATTTATTTCAAAATAAATAATTATATTTATTTTTTTACAAGAATTTGATAAATGAAAAATAAACTATATATTTTTTGGAGATATAATATTTAAATAGTGTTTTTTGTTGGAATTTTAAAATTTAGGATTTAATATATGTGAAAATAATTTGTTTTAGATTTGCATGTATAATTTTGGATTTATTTTCATAGTTTTGTTGTTCTTATGTGAAAATCAGATATATTTTGAAATTTATTGGTAGGGAAAGACTGTTATATTTTAGGTGATTCATATAGTGGAGAGAATCACAAGTTTTGGATTTGTTTGATATTAAATATTTCTGAATAATAGGTATGTTGGAAGGTCATTTTGGTGTTAAAAATTTAGAATTTATTACAGCGGTTTGGAATTGGGAGATGCACACCATAATCTTGGTGGTCATTTTGGGATAGTATTTAGATTTCAATTGTGAATTATTGGCTAATATAGGTTCAAATTATTGTGTCATATATTATTTTGACTATTTGAGTGAAAATATTGTTATGGGGGTGAGATTCTAATAATATGTGTATTTATTTTTTTTTAAAATGAAATATTATTGATTTTATTTTGTAAATTGAAGGTGAAATATATAGACATATTTAATTATTTTTTATTTTTTATCATGTAATTGACCATATTTTTTGTTTAAATAGTTTTAAACTAAGTATTTGTATATGTTGATATGATTTTAAATACCCTGAGGGGATATTTTAGGTTTTTAAAAATGGAAAAGTTGAGGGAGGTGGATGATTTTGGATATTAGGTAGCTAGTAGCCTATCATATGGTACTCAATAATCATTATAAAGGGATTTTTTATAGTAAACATTCAATAGGTGGACATTTTACTCTAATTAGGTCTTAAATAAATCCGAAATAGTATTTCAAAAATAGGTGAAGAATTTTTTTTCTTTCTTTTTCTTTTTAATCCATTTTTTCCCTATTCCCTTGGCCTTAGGTCACTCTATGTTCCCTAATAAGCGGATGTTTCTCTGTCTATAAATATTTCTTCCTTTATTGGAACATCCCAAATCCCTAGATTATTGGATTTATTTAGATAACCAATGAAAAGAATTTATGACACCCACTAAGTCACTGATATATTTTTTCGTTTTATTTATTTATTTGTGGAGTTATGAGTAGTTAAATGATGAAAATAATAAATTCTGGAGAAAATTTGTCAATTGTTTTTAATGTTTATTACTAACACTGAAATTAATTATATGATATTGGTTCTTGAGGGATATTTTAGGTTTTCATAATCTTATCAAAGTTTATCAATTTCAATAGTACATTTCTGAAAACAAAGTGATGATTTTTGGATGCTAGTGACTCAATAAAGATTATACCATAGTTTTACTATCCTAGTAAACCAAGTTAGTTGATTTTATATCTCATTAACAAATGTAGTTTCATCATTTTCCCATAAAAAAAATCATCCTAACTCTCCCCTATTTCTCCACAATCACTCTATAACCGTTTCTCTTATATTAAAGCTCATCTCTCATTGAATCTCAGTGGATTTTCCTTAATCACTGGTGAGTTTTTTTATAATGTTTAGAAGTAGAGACCTATTTATTGAATTAAAAAATTAGTCTAGGAGAAGAACAAGGAAGTATGAAAATAAAAGGAAAATAGCAGGAAACTTTAACTAGTTTTAGAGCGGGTATTCATGTTGTGGTAAGGAAGGATCCCACCTTTTCCGCGAGAGTGGAGACCCCTCCTTCAAAATTTTCCATACATCCATTCTCCAACTTTATCATCCAAAGGTGTTTTTTAAAAATTTCAAGTAGTTGCAGCGGGGGTTGACTCAACATCACTAAAATTTACATAAAGCAACCCAAACATATTTGAAATGTTGACACTACATGTTACCTTCTCTGGAGTCACTATGATATCTTGCATTGGCTTCATACCATCTTTCTGCAAGGAGTTTCAATTTCTCTCTAACTCTTTCTTGTCAGTGCAATGCGCTCCCTCTTCTTAGTTTCTGTTAACCAAAGTACCTTCATTACCCAACACATCAATGCATACACCTGATACCTATAGTGGATAGGGTTCTAAAACCACCTCATTTTTTCCTTTCACTCTAAATACATCACCATTTATTGCTTTACCTTCGTTATTACACTTATGAAAAGTTGTAACAACAATCATTAACATACCTTTCCTCGATTTAAGGGCATGCAACTCATGCATAACTCTTTCATCTGTAGCCTCTTGTGCTGAGCATTCCCTTTCGGCATGACTATCTTCTGAGTCGTATCTATTTATTTCACCAACCATTCCTCTAAACAGAGCTTCCATAAAAGAGATACTTCCCTCATTTTGATTACTTCCTTCAGTGGTATCGGATCAGGTTGTTCCACTCACTTATGGAGTGGAATCAACCCTTGGTAAAGGATCCTCAACATTAATCCTTTGGCCCTTGTTAGTAGGTTGTACAACCTCCATCTATCCAGTATGGAAATTAATCACCAAAGGCTCATCAGTAGCCTTCTAAATCATGTCATGCTTCTACTTCTGTCGATAGTGTAGTGCATCATGTCCCTTAATTTGGTAGTTAAACCATAGAACATCTCTCCTACATTGCAAATATGAATGCCCAATATTTTAAAGAACATTATAGAATGGTGGCATTTTTACATATTCAATTCCTAAGAAAATTTCATCATTAGATGAAGATAAAACAACTCGATCAATCAACATATCACTTAGATCAATTTCATCAAGCACCCATGCATAATGACCAGTGATAACCTTTTTAGTTTTATAATTTATTCTATTAGGAACCCCAATCGTGGAAGCAATGTCAAACAAGATCTTAGGGTGCCATAATACCCAGTTCAGACAATGGTTTTTACCCATACATGGGAATACATATCTTCAAAATCATTCAAGGAGAAGATCAATTTCCAATCATGAATCTGCAAGGATCCAGGCTTGAGGTTAGTAGCGTCGACGCTCCACACATGACCTTTGAGTTAGCAGAGGGAAATATTATATGGAAGTGACCTTGACCAAATGAAATGAATTTGAAATTAGAATAACCCCAAATCGTGGGAAGCCACGAGACAAGATCCGGTAATTTCTAGGGTTTCGTACCATGTAAAAGTGATATCCGAGCTAAAAATGAGTGCTTACAAGGATCAATCTAGGAGAAAATCACATCCTTAGAAGTTGAAAGAAGGGTTGTAGTTTCTTTTCGGATGATTTGTGAGGGGGTCGGTTCACCAACGGGATAAAAGAGCTCTCTGAGAATCCAAAGAACCTCCTTAGCTCAGGGTCACCCTCTGTCCGCATCGTTGAGGTACTCACAGCTGACCGAGTGACAATTTTTTATGCAGTGAAAGAGTGGAGTTGTAGGGATCACAGGTTTAGGGCACACTGAAAGCCGAACGGTGATGAGAGTTGCCTTTCTAGTTCCTCCATCCTTTCCTCACAACCATTTAATTATTTAGTCATGATTTATCAGGAATTATTCCATCTTATACCATATAATTTCTTCTGATTCCATTTATATATAGTTTTGAAAAACTATCATGCCACTGGGTATGAACTTATAGTTTAAGTTGGATGCTTATTAGGTGTTCATGGTGATTTAGGTTGATTTAATCCATTCCCACTTAGTTCTTATAGTTTTAATCAAAGGTCATGACATTGGATTCATTTTTAATTTATTTTTCTTCATTTTTGTTATTTTCTATGGATAACCTTTATTTTTTTATTTTTTTTATTTTTATTCCAAAAATTTCCTTCAAATTATGCTAAAATGATGATTTAATTGTCTATTAGATGATTATTTAAGGGAATTTATAATTTATTTTTTAAAAAGATATTTTCCAAAGAGTTAGTTTTATTAATTTAATATATATTTATAATTCCTTGAAGTGAATTTTCTTTTGTGAATATATTTCGTAAAGGGTTTTCTAATATGATTTACATTTACACTGATTCTTGATGAATTATTGGAATTGTGATTTATGGAATTTGAATTTATTATTATTTATGTAATTATAAATTCATTTAACATGGGAGAACTTGGGTTTGTGGATAGCATAAACAATTGAGGCCATAGTAATTGTTGTTTAATACTTGGGAATGTTACATAATAGACTGAGGGATCCCAAGGGGGAAATTTTTATAAAGGGATTGGGGGAGCCAATGGGAGTGATGTAGTGACCAAAAAACATTTAGGGAGATTCTAAACATTTTTAACTCATTTATACTATTATTTAACCATATGTTATATTATGTCATGCACGATCCCATTAGTTAGGTCCTAATATGATTGTTTCTTATTAATTTTTTTTGATCCATTTGTGTTTATTCAAAAAACACAAGTGTTGGATATATGAAAATTTTCATGATTTTTCTTATAAAATGATTAAATGTGTTGTCCTAATTTATAAATTACAGGTTTTGTTGTTTTTTTGATATTTTTAATTAATTTTTTTGAATTTTTTTCCTTAGAAAAACCAATGGGAATTATAATGAAATGTTTCAAATAGAAAGTTGTTCAAAACATAAATTTTAAACTATATTTAGTGGATTAATTTTGAAATACCTTCTATAGATTCACGGTGGTATCATATAAGGATTTTGTATCACACCATTAATGGGACTATTGGAATATACAAACATTTTTCCCTTGATACAGTTAATGGCAAGGGAATTATGTCGTTCAGTGGATCATCTTGATGACCTAG
The DNA here is from genome assembly GCA_963277665.1 of Viscum album. Taxonomy (NCBI): domain Eukaryota; kingdom Viridiplantae; phylum Streptophyta; class Magnoliopsida; order Santalales; family Viscaceae; genus Viscum; species Viscum album. The sequence goes on from OY728126.1 coordinate 461,076,871, forward strand.
TATGGGGATGGTTTGGGATGGTGGGGATGTTGGCCTCTTGGATTCCAACTCTCATGATTTTTTTTTATTTTGGATTATTTTTGATTTTATGTATTGACCACATCCGTGAGTAAACCCAACCCTCACTCTAGGGTTTTGTGAAAAAAAACACATACTTTTACAAATTAAAATTGATACCATTTGAGTTGATCAAATATAAACGTTGAAAATCTTTACAATGATATTGCAATTCGTAATAATATTACAAAACTATAATAATAATATTGTTTAGTTTCTTTGGGTTCTATTTAAACTGGAATATTATTTTGAGAAACATGTGTAGTTGGGGTTTGGCTTAGTGGTAAGCACCCCGTAATCCTACAAGAAAAATGGGGGTTCAAAACCCAATGGGCGCAGGTACTGTAGCGGCACTGTAGCAGCGGTGACATTGTTCAACAGAGGGTACTGGAGCGGCAGCATGGCACTGTAGTGGCGGCGGTACTGTACGGTACTGTAGCAGCCATGTTACTATTAATAGAATGTGAATTGGGCCAAAACTTTGGGCCTACGAGCTTTGTAATGGGCTACAAGCCAAATGGGCCTTCGGGCTATGTAATGGGTTACCCTTTACCCAATTAAAAGAGGTCTTTGCTTTGATTTAATGATAAAAATGAGGCTTCAACCCGAATATTTAAAAAAAAGAAAATAAAAAGAAACAAGTGAACATTTATCCATAAAAATATAATACTAGATTCTCTTCTGATATTATCATATGGTACATTCATCTTCATATCATTGCAAATTTTAAAAATAATAAATATTTTAACCCAGATTATTAGTGAGGGTAATAGTTAGGGATAACAAAAAAACATCATAAGTGATCTTTATACGAGCATATAGATATAATATGGAATATAAAATGTTATTCCAAACAAAGAATATATGATAAATCATGTGATAAGAAAAAATTAATGCATAAAAAATGTTTGGAAACATTATTCAATAATCTTGACCCATAGTATGATAAATTTAGGATAACTTATAAATTTGGCATATACATTTAGACATTTAACATTACTTTCATAAGACATACACTTAGTTTCCACATTTGTGAGAAACTAAAACATACTAATGAAAAATTATTTGATGTGATATTAACATTTAACCAATGATTTATAGTGTGATATATGAACTTACACAAAATTCTTCCATACATATATATTACTCTCTTAAAACCAATCATTCACCCAATTATAATGAGTTCATGGGTAGAAAAAGGGGTTTAATTCAGCACATCAAATTGAATCCATGGAATTAAAATTCATTTTAGGTATTATTCAAAAGGATTTATCATAATTATATATTTAATAATTCATTCAATAATCATATCATGAAATACGAACAGAAAATAAATGTGTATCCAAAGATATTCAATAATTTTCTAATTAATTACCCTTCAATAAAGTGATAAGAGAATATGATATTTACACCCTATATATATTGTCTATAAAATTAACACAATATTTTACCCAATAAATTGTATTATTAAAGCTTGGGGAATAGAATTCAATAAGATAAAGTAAATATAAGTTGTTCATATAGGAAAACCATTAGAAAAATACTCATATTTAAACATAGAGGTTGATTATGAATGGAAAAGGAAGTGATGGAGCATTACTACAAAATATATGGACATTAAATAATCCATATAAAGAGAAATGTGGATATTATAATTTGATGGATATCCTTGAGAAATAAAAATTTCTTAAATTATTATGACTGATATGATTTTTTTTTATTTTTTATAGGAATAATTTCCTTGGAAATAAATAATAACTTGCATATTTTTATAGAATTTTTTAGAAAATATTTTATAAAACTAGGAGAAAAATAATTTATTTTAAATAACACAAAAAATAGAGAAACTTTTTCATATAAAATTATAATTTGAGTGGAAATATATTTTCACATGGAAACGATAAAAGAGTTTATTTTTATCAAAAATACCATAAATCTAATTGAAAAGATTATTTTCATTAAAAACAGTTGAAATTAAATTTTAGGTTGGTTAAAGTTGAATGTTTTAAAATTTGAAAATAAATATTGGGATATCCAATAAATTGGAGATGAAGATAAAATACAAGAAAAAAAGAAGTTATATTTTTTATATTTTTAAAATAATTTTACTAAAACCCGAAATTCTATAAAGGATATGAAAACCATAATTTTAAATCAATGAAAAGGTAAAAAAATACCAACCAGGATAAAAATATGGTAAAAAAATTTATTTTGAAAATGTAATGAATGGATAATGAAATCCATATATTATTTGTCACATTTGTGAGATCTAAATTTCAAAATGGGGTTTTGAAAAGAAATCATAAGGCCCAAGTATCGTTTAATTGAAATACTTTAAAGGGGAAAGATCAAAAAATTAAAATTTAAATACCATGAATGAAATATAATTCACGATTTAATTAAAAAAACATGTAATATATACACAATGTAAAAGTAAATTTGTTCATTAGAAGTATATCTCCAGAAATATGTTTTGAGACCCAGAAGAGACTTCAAGTAGCTTAATATTTGAGGTAAGAATAATTTGATAATGAGTTTTTAAGTAAGAATTGTAAACTCCTTGAAATGATTGTGTAAATACAATGATAAACAAACCCATGACCATAAAGATAAATAAGAAAGTATGTAACTCAATAAAAGAAAATTTAGTCATCTCAAACCCATATAACTTTTATATTTTTTTTATTCAAATACCCTTAATAGAAATAAAATGGAATAGAACATTGAATATAATGAAATATAATAGAATCATGATAGAAACTATTAAATGTGTTTTATATACAAAATTCAAAAGAAAAAATTGTTATAATACGTAGAATGTATCTAGGGGTGAAAATTGAGAAAAGATACCCTTATCTTATTCCTGATTTGTTCTAAACATGCACCTAACAACATATAAAATAAAATTTTGTTTATTGAATACCTTATTAGTAACCTTATTAATCTATATTTTTTAAAAATTAGACTATTTATTATAATATTCTATTTATATATTATATAGGTTTTGATATTGATTCCATGAAAACTGAAAAAACATCGACTAATTTCAATAATTTTAGAAATCAAATACAATATATAAAAAATCACTAAAATAATTAATAAAAACTTTCTAGAACCATAAAAATAATTACTTTATTATAATATTATAATAAATTTTGTATTTATTTTCCCATATTCATCTATGGTATTGATTTATAGCACTATTCTATTGAGTGGATAAACCAACCTAATCATGAACATGATATATCTTGATGGGTGTGTATATAGAATAGTATAATATATTAATAACATCTGAATTATGATATTTTTTAAATTTTCTTAAAATGGATTTTCATTTTTTTTATTTATTTCGATAAAAAATTAAAATTTTGATTAATGTTGAAAAACATTACATCTTGGAGGTTGTAGTCAGTAAAACGCACATTCAATAATATTTTATATTACTTAGTGAATAAAATAGAATAAATAGTTTTTAATTTAATATAATAACACTTAAGTATAATAATAAAACCATGTTTATTATATTATAAATTATATTGTATGTTTTCAAGAGAAATATTAAGAAGAAAATGGTAATGATTAAGTAAAACTCACTTTGTATCCTTAAAATTTCTATTGAAAGCCTCCTAAGAAATGAATGGATTAAGATATTTTATAATGGAAAAATATGTTTTGATAAGAAATTGAATTCTTGATTTTTTTTTATTCGGTAGTCTTTTAAGTACATTTTTATGGCAATGTATAAATATAATTGGGTAAAAATCAACCACTTTTATAAGTGAAGAAAATGGGTATTTTGTGACTATTCATTATTTTCCTATAATGGAATGACAATTATCATGGGTTAATAATTCCAATAATGATAAATAAAATATTTTATGTCTATATGTCATTATTTATTCCTCAATAAGCCAATTTAAAAAAAGTACTTTATATTTTTCAATCTTTTAAACACTTGATTTTTCTATTTTACCATTTTTTACCTTAGTATATTATTTTTATCATAATAGTAAAATCTTATAACAAACTATAAGGTAATACTTATAAAAAATATAATTGTATAAAAGTATATTTTTTTCTCTATATAGTCTAATTATAATTATAATTGTGATAAAAGTATCTTTTAATTTAAAAAAATAAAAAATAAATAGAGAAACGTTTTTGTAGAAAAATATTGTTTTTAATATTAAGTGTTCTTAATATAATTTAGTATTGATTATAAACTGAATTTTTGATAATATATTTTAATATATGATTAAAAATTACATCAAATTAATTATATAAAATAGATCAATTTAATTTAAAAATATTAAACAATTTTTAAAAAACAATTTTTTTAAATAACCCTTTCACTATTATCATAACCATTAATATTGATCTAAGTAATCATACATTTAGGTCTAAAAATGATATTTAACTTATTAAATATTATGTTAATATTTATCAAAAATATGAAATCCATTTTTTATATTTAATTTATATAATTAATGAAATGCATTTTTAATATAATTGAATAATAATAGTTTTTCAATGTAAAATATATCTTATGTTTCCAAAATATTAAACCTAGGGTTTTTAAATTTTAAATTTTATTTTTAAATGATTTATCTTCTATTAAAAATATATATTTTATTTATTTTGTTCAAATTATTTTTATGTCATAAATGTTATGGTATTCGCGCAAACAATATTTTTTCACTGTTCACAAAAACCTAATTTTTATTGAAAAATCTCAAAAAATAACTCTAACTTTATTTCTACCTTATAAATTCAATAATGATGTTATTTTAATCATATATTTATAGTTTTAAAAGTAAATAAAAATATAATTGAAAACGTCTTTTATAGGAAAATGACATTTTTAAGAATGAGGCGTTTTTTACTATTATATCATAAAAATAAATAATATTAATAATATTAATTTATTATAAATATATTGAAATGTCATATATTATATGAATAATATTTTTAATATGTTAAATTTAATTTTTTATGGGTAATTATACAATTCCTTACAAATTGTTATTTGAAATATACAATAATTTTTAATAATAATTTTTTATCTTTTAAATATTAAAATTTTTATTTGATTATCATAATTTTACTATCTAGAGGTTTTATTATTCTTATATTTTTTTATTTATAGTCATATAATATTTCGTGAATCAATTTTTATTTGTATTTCATGTGAAACTAGTTATCAAATATATTATTAAATTAATAGATCAAAAATATGAGTTCATTTCAATCTACCCCCTTAAATAAATTGTTTCCAACCAATTTTTTATTATTGCATTCTTATGATAGATGGTGAAGGTATTTTTAATATCATCGTAATTCAAGATATGAATCTTAATATTATATATACCTTACTGTCTTGGGTATATCATGTTAATTATATTTCATCAAAAAATAATAGTCATTTATACAATCATATACACATGTATATATATACCCGTATCATAAATTATCTAAAATTTACCTTTCCAAAAACAATATGAATCTACATGGGACAAAAAAAACTAATATATTCCTAAAAATAATAACCATATATTTAACCCTCATATGAATTAACCTGTAGTTTATAAAGTCACACAACTATCAATAATTTTCAAAATATAATAAAAATGAGAAAATCATCACTGAAATTTGATTAATAACATTTTAATAAGATAAATAATAAATTACAAGTTTATCAGTACTATCGTAATCAATTTTATAAAAATTAATCATCATTTAAATCATATGGGTTATCCATCTCTCATTCATGAATTCAATAATATTTATCCCCCAAAATATATACCTTTTATTAATGTTCTTTTTTCCATTTTATTACTATTTCAAATTTATTTCTTAAAATATAATGAAAAAATAATTAAGTAAATTTCTTAGATGTTTCTTATTGTCCAGATTTCTATTGTAATATAGCAAAATATCATCGAGACATATTACTCACTAATGAAAATATATAATAGTTTCAAGATATATTTTTTATAAAGATATAAATATCAATACATTGGTTATAAATAGGAAACTCACATTTTTCATTATAACCAAAATATGCTACGATTATAAACCATTTATGTATGATTCCACATTTAGTTATGAGGATTAATTATTTAAAGATACATACCATTCTCATCTTAATTTTCATGGTCATGTTTTTTTTAAATTTGAAACCATATTTATAATATCCTATATTTGAATACAAAATAATCAATGTAAATTTGTCTCTCCCTAAGACTATTTACATTTTAACATATCATAAATTCAGTTTAACCTACAAATTTTTTTGTTAAATTATTTCTTCCATGGTTATTTTTTTAATTATGTTCTCAATCCCAATTTGATAGAATAATACTCAAATACTTTATAATAGTTCATTAGATAAAATGTGAATTAAAAATAGAAATGACTCCTTGGATTGTTCCACTAGTTTTACATTTATGCTCCTTTTTAGTGACATTTTTTGATGATCAATTTAACACCCAATATGTTATTTTTGGGTTATTACTGATGTTTACATTTTTTCAATAACACACACTTAATTGTTGTAACTAGGAAATGATTTCAATTATAAGAAAACCACATACTTAAAACATCAAAAAAATTGACAGTTTTATCCAACACTTTGAATAACCCATTACATTTAAATATAGTGTTTTTAATTAATTTTTCTTTTTCTAAAACAAATTACTAAAATAATACCATATTATAATTGAAAACTATTTTGATACCAATCAAATCACACTAGAAAAACACTCCCAGTTCCGGTTCAAAAAACATGTACTTTTAAAATTAACATTGATATCATGTGTGATGTTCTAAGAAAAACAAAAACAAAACCATATTAGTATTAAGACCCAATATAATGGCACACAGATCAGAAAACCTCGTAGATTAAAATCATTGAGGAAAAGTAAAACGGGTTATAAATTTTACAATTCTTGTAAACATTTCCCTATAATTGAACCATAATAGACTTCTTTCTACAATTTTCAAAGTTTTTATTCATATTCATTACATTGGAAATGGGAATATCTAAAAGGGGTTAGTTTAGATGATCAGTAAGGGTAGTGATAAGAGATAAAAATCACATATCATAATTGGAAAAAATAAAAATATATTTTGTTTCAACAAGATAAAAGATAACATCATACATAAGAAAACATAAATCATAAATCATTAAATGATGAAAAAACTAATTAATAAAAATATAGGAAAACAAATTAGTCAATAAACATAGAAAATGAGAGCGAAACATCAAGATACCTTATAAATGTGTCAAATACATTTTTATAGGGAACATAAACTTCTCGGGAAACACCACCAGTGAACACAATTTTGATAATAAAAAAAACACAAGAATAAATATATCATAAGATGATAAAATTTATCTATAGAATTAAGTGTCATTTAAATAAAATCCTTGAATTATAAAAATATTAAAATTTAACATCCAATACAATGAATATCTGATAATTATGATATAAAAAGATGATGAAGAAATCAGTCAAACAATATGGACCATGAGAGCACAACATTAAGATTCCTTAAAAATGTGTCACAAACATTAGTATAGGGAACTTAAATTTCAATATAAACACCATACATGAACACAACTATGATAAACTAAAAAAATCATTAATACTTATCTCACGAGAAAAAAAACATTTATCTTTATGGATTGATTCAAATTTAAGTAAAAACACCTGATTCAAACAAAGATTAAAATTTAACTCAAATACCGTGAAAATTAGAAAATTAATGATATATGATAACAAATATTCAATATATACACCATATAAAATTAAAAAATTTCATATGAATAAAGCCTCATGAAATGGGAATTGAGTCCAAGAATCCATTAAAAGTAACATGATCTTTAATGTAATAATCATTTGATATATATGTTGTAAGAAAGATTTGTAGGAAAGTAGAAAAATAATAAAATCATATAAATTTTATTTATTAGATAGAATTAATCAAATTTTATCCATAAAGTCCATTAAGAAAGTTTATAACTTAATGGATGAAAACTAAGTGAACAAGAACCCTGATAGATTTTGAATTTTTTTATTTAAAATACATAGAGATTAAGAACATGTAATAGAATATTTAATATCCTAAAATATAAGAGAGTTGTTATAACAATTATTAAAGGGTCAGTAGAGAAATCATTATAATTAAAACATGGTTTATAAGGATAAATATGTCTTTAAGGGTGACAATCAAGATAATAAATTCTTTCCTTATTCCTAATTCATTCAACACATATGCCTACCTTCTTGAATAATTAGTGTTGGATTTTTTTGATAATTTAAGAAATAAAACTAATTTTTGAAAAATAATTTAAATAATTAATATATCTATTCCAAAACTATAAAACAATTATCATTTCCTTATTATATTATTATTATATTTGTATATATATTCCCATAGTAATTCATGAAATAGATTTATAGTATTTTTTAAGTAGGTTTTTAGACCAATCCAAACAAGAACACTTCATATCTCCATGGGTGTTTATGGTTAAGGATGACTATAAAATCATTACAACATAGAAATAATGATATTATTTATATTTTTTTTTGTTTTTTTATCTCATTTTAATTGTTTTTTATGAATAAATAAAATCATAATGGAAAATAAAAAATGTTACTTTATATAGTAGGTAATCTGCAAATAAAATGATTAACAATATTTTGTTTTTATATATAGATGGAAATGAATAAATATGTGTATTTACACTAACGTAATAATCATCTAGTATAATAATTCCATTAAGTTAACTATATTATTGTGTGTATAGTATGATAGGAATAAGAATACTAAGTATACAATGACAAGGATTAAGTAATACTTTCATTGGTACCTTGAACATTCTCATGAAATTCACATTCAAAAATAATGAATACGACTGAATTATGTTCACCAGGGACATTAGGTTGTTAAATGGGACTTCTATAAGAAGAATATGTGGTCGCAGTTCAATGAAAATTTTGAATGTATTGTATAAATTTGATAGGGTAGAATTTATCCTCTTTTATAAGTGAAGAAAATTAAATTTTTTTCAACACCCCTTATTTTCCAATAATGGAATAACATAATTAAATATTCAATGGATCCAAGAGAGAATAATAATGTATTTAAGGGTAATATAAGCTTTTAAAAGCCTCCACCATCCATTTTACTACATGTCACAAAAATGTTTCAATCCTTTTAATAATTTATTTTCAAAATTTACTATTTTGGTTATTACCTTTGCAGCTCATTTTTACCCAATCAGTTTTTATATTATAAAAAATAAATATTTCCCATTATAAAAAATAGTAATTTTAAAAAACTAGGGTTTTACCTCCATGTAATCTAATGAAACATATAAATGAAATAAATATAACTTATGAATTAAATAATTTAGTATATTGAAAAATTATTTTTTAGAAAAAATTATGTTTTTACCATTAAGTGTTCACAATCTCAATTTGTATAGAATATAATTAAACTGGGTGATAATGTATTTGTACATATGTTTAAACATCATATAAAATTCATTATATGAAATTGATAAATTTTTTTTAAGAAAACTACAAAACACTAACAAAAAAATTCGATGAAAACAACCATCTCACCATTATCATGGTCATTAACTTTAATGAGAGTAATCATAATTTTATACCAAAAATGGATATTGATTTTATTAAATAATATTATACTGATGGTATATAATATGAAAAACATTCTTTTATATTTAATTTTAATGATTGATGAAAAACAATTTTTTATTTAAGAGAATATAAATATTATTTTAAAGTAAAATATTAATTATCTTTCCAAAATTTTTCAAATGGGTTATATAAATTGAATATATTATATTGAAATGATTTATTTTTCTTTATAAATATAAATTTTTCTATAAAAATTGTTTCAAATATTTCGATGTCATAAAAGATATAAAATTAGAAAAACTGATATTTTTTCACCATTCATCTAAAAGTCAATTATTATTGAAAAATAAAAAAATAATAATCCAAATAATATTATGAAATTATATGTTAAAAAATTATATTGTTTTATCAAATTAAATTTTTAAAATTTATATATTTTTTTATAAAAGGAAATAATAATATAAACAAAATTATTTTATTGAAAACATTATTTTTTTGAAATTAAGTGTTTTTAATATTTTTTTATACCAATCACTAAAAAAATATAAATTCCATGAATTTTTTTTGAGGAAAAATTAAACAATACCATTAAAAATAGTTATTTGAAAAATAAAATTTTATTTAATAAAATTTATTTATCATCTAAATATGGCCAATTTAAAATAATTAAAATCATATTATTTAGTGTTGGGTTTATTATTATTAAATTTTTTTAATAATATTCCTCAAATATGATATGGAACATTTTTGTTTAGTTATTCTTGTATTTGGTGTTGCGTGTGACACCAGAAACTGAAGATAATATTAATTTAAAGGCTCTAAAAATCTAGGGTAATTACAAACATCCTCGATATTTGTTTTACTTTTTTTTATTTTGACATAGATATATTGTGGATATTTATCTTGCTGATAAAGTAAAAAGTGATGACGATTATGCATCTACTTCTGGTGATTGTTGTGTGTTGTCTTTTTTGAATCATTTATATTATTTAAACATCTTATATGATGTTGTGGAAATTCATGTCATAGAAGTATCATGTTAGACTTATGAGAGGAATTCTATGTTTTTTTATTTGGATTTTGAGGGTAAAATCCTTCGGATTTAGAATTATATTGATACTATAGTGTTTATCTCTTGCTCTGTGTGAACAATAATGTTTTTGGGCCTAATAGTGAGCTTGGTTTAGTCAACCATAGACGATTCATTATAAAAATTTTTAGTGCCCTCAATTTCATTGTGGGTTTGTGGTAGACTATATAATGGATAGTGTGGGTATAAGTGGAACAAGTATAAAAATTCGTGGATAACTCTTTATCATACAAAACCTCAAGTTTCGATGGGTGGAGTATAATTGTTTCATGAAATGGTTATTTAGATTGACATATTTGATTCAGATATTTAAAGTGTTTACATTCTAATTTTGATTTTTGAGGTAATCATATAAGTAATTTATAGGAATTATGACTTTCAAGGTGAAATATGGGAAGAAATAATTGGTTAATGGGTTATGTAAAATATAAATAAAAACCATATGTAAGCCTTGTATCCTGGTATGTGATATTAATAGTGTCAATCTATATAGTTATTGTGTGGTTTGGAAAACCATGTGGAAAAATTATGCATTGGGAGGAAAAGTTATATTATTTTCTACTTTCACCACATTTTTCTTAATATATATTAATGTTAAGTAAATTTTAGTTTCAACGAGAAATAAGTGGAGAAATAACATGTTCGTGGTTTAGGAATTATGTTTGAAAAAAATTTATAGAAACTATAAATCTTGGTATATGACACCTCCATTGGAGCTCTATGATGTTTGTCCATGGTTTGGAAAATCATATGTAAAAACTAGACTCAGTGAGGAAAATTAATGTTTTTTGATATTTTCACCAAAAAATTGTTTTATAATTTTATTAATGTTAACTCAAGTTTGTTGATATAAATTATATGGTATTTTTTTAATTTAATGAATTTATTGGGATTTTAATTAATCATTGAATGAGTTTTTTCCATGTGAATTATATATAATTCCACCTAGAAGGGCCTACTCTAATAGTGGAGGGGGGGAAATTGGGAAAACACTCTAATTGAATCCTCTAGTAATCCACAATTTATTCGAATCAATATTCTTGAAAATAAACTTTTTCTGATAAGATGATGGAAGTGATCATGCATGAATGAAATACAACATTCTATAGTTGTCAATAAGAGTCCAATGGGTTTCTATGGTGATATAGGTACCCAGGAGTTCGTGGAATGGGTTAAAAGAATTTAGTGTATCTTTATTTTCTCTAATACCCTTAATGAGTACATGATTTTCATAGAAAATTTCATGTTGGATGTTCTAGGTATGATGTTGCGAGAAACCATAATTTAAGAGCTATTATATGAGGATATCACCTGGACTTATTTCAAGAAGTTAATCAATCAGCAGTTCTATCCAGAAACATTAATGGTGGTGAAGGATTTTGAATTCCTGACCATGAAGTAGGGAGACCATTAAATGTTATAATTTTCTACTCTGTTTATTGAGTTAGTTTTGATTCCTCTTATGCTCATCATGATTATTTACCTCATGGCTCAAAATTTTGTAATTGATTTGATCCAAAATACATTTGATCATTATGATATAATTAAAAATGTATGATGCAATTTTTTTGATAATGTAGTTATTTTTAATGTAGATTTATATTGGAAGATAGGTCTCAGTTGGTTGTTTTTGATTTTAGGGGTATCTTATGATCTTCCATTGCATATAAGAGGAAGTGAGATGAACCTTGTTGGTAGAGGCGAGAAAAATAATTAGATTAAGAACCATTGGAATATTTATATTATAAAACCATGTCATTTATTCAACGTGGGATGTGTGGACACATCCGACAAAAATTCCTAAAGGTGTTGAGGATTTTCCATTTGCGTGGGAAACTAAGTCATCTTCATTGCTTCTACAGGACTCCCCCTCATGGAAAAAATATTCGTTTTTTTATTTTTTAATGGATAAAAAGTGTTATATGAGTCTTAGAAGGATAAAAATTTCATACTCAGTCTAAAGGGTATTTAAATCTGACTAATAATACTTATGGTGGGTCTGAGTTTGGGTGTATTCAAGCAGAAAAGATGGCACCTGATGACCCTGATTCCAGGATCACCACCATGAGTGGTATACTATTTATTTATTCATATAAGGCATTTAATTTTTTCAATACTGTTTATTCCCATTATTTTATCTCATTTATAATTATTTATTAGTTGGTTATACAATCGATGTTCATTCCATTTAAAAGGGATATATATACCCCATTGGAAAGGAGCAAGGAATAATGATTTAAGGTTCTTAGGTGTCGTGTTAATTGTTTCTGATGTATAGGTCTTGTTTTAATTTTAAATGGTTGAACTAGATGCTTTAGATATCACAATTGAAATGGATTGAATGATTATTATAAATTCTATGATTTATTATTATCACTATGAGGTTTAGTTTGTTTATCATGATAGGAACACAAATGATTTCCTAGGTGAGTTTTACCCATGTTAAGGGAGGAAATTACAAATTTTTTATGATATGGTATTGATTTTTTTCCAATTATCCTGGTTTTTCAATGATGTTGTCGAATAGGTAGAATAATGTTTCCTCTAGTTGTTTTGGTCTATTACTCAATGGAATTTACACATGATTTATTTACGTTTCCACTCTTATGAGAACCTGAGTTCATTATTTCCATCATCCCTCAAAGGATCCACATTTCTTTACCATCATACCATATGTCTCATACCATGTTAAAAGAGTTAAGGTCTTGGCTGTAGGATCATTAATTATATTGATTAATTTTTCTGAATGTGTCACCATGTGAATCCCTAGTTATTTTTATTCAAAATGACATTTTGGATAATTTAACTTTTCATAGAATTGAGTATGATTTATCATGAAATTTATATGAATAAATACCCATTACCTTTAATTTATGCTCTTTATAACAAGGTTATGGGTTCCCTGTACTACTAAAAAATTTACTCGAGGTCGAGGTGTAAGCTGTTATAGTTCTTGGAGGATGAAATTCCTAATATTGCCTTAAGGAGATATTATATATTGTTTAAGTATTTTTTTAATTTTTTTGACTCAATATTGATATATGATATTTATTTATTTGACTTATAAAATCATACATTGATTTTTGGAGTCCATCATGGTTATACTTATTGATGAAATGTAGGTGTACCCTGAAATGGTGGAGGATAATAGAAACTATATTTGGGTTTTTCTGGGACCCATAATGACAATCTCTTACATAATAATCTATGTAAAATTCATTTATTAATAAATGTAGTAATCTTTTTTGGATATTTTATTTATAGAAAAGTTCTTCCAGTATACCCTTATAAGACCCATGTTTTGATACATTTAGATTAGCCTAAGAATGTGTTTCAAATTATAAGTTTTCTCGGGTTTGGTTAGTTGATATATGGATTTTATTTGGGTCTTATCAAAATTATATTTGACTGTGAACACATCATATTGAAAAAGGATGATGTTTTATAAGAGTGATACATTTTATGGTTATTCTGAAGATTGCTACTAGTGGATATGAGGTCCATTTTTGGTTCTATATAAGCCTAGAAAGGGTTATGTAGTTTTTTTTACCACAATGTATATGAGACGAGAGGTGTGTCCTAATGTAAGGGGATGATGTAGTGGCTAGTTTCTCTCATTAGCTTCACCCACAAGAAATTGTTTACCCCACCCACTACATATATTTGGATGTTATTATGCATGAGTTTAGGAAATGGATACATTACCTCTTGAAAGAGTGCATTACTATTTATTTGGATAAAAAGAGCCAAAGTAAATCTTCAAAGAGAAATGAATGAACCTCACCTAGAGATTCATATATAAATAACTTTATTAATTTCAATTCAACAAAGTATATACTATCAGGTATGGGACTGTGGTCACTAGTGTCATTAGAATGAAAATACTGATCTAGGTTGTAAAAAAATCTATGGATGAGTAGATATTTATGGTTATTTTTATGGATATGAATTTGTAGTTGGAGGAAGATGGAGTGAAAGCATTCATGACCATAATTCAGGTTACAACATATCTTGATGATCTGTTTCTGTGTGACCAGACATTTGACCCTAAATATCCACAAATTAATTGATATTTAACTAGTTTGATTCCCTTGTGTGGTCTGTCTTCCTCAGTTTATTGAAACCTAATTTTTAGGAAGGGACTGGTATTTCCTTTGACCATTAGGTGGGAGATAATAAATGAATGGAATTATTATAGTTATTCTATTTACCTCAGGGATATCAAGATACTTTATAATCTTAAAACCCAATATTAGTGACCATGGACGAGATGATCAATTGTTAATTTTTATCATGATATTTTACCTAAAAAATGATAAAAATATATAATTAAATGGTTGCTAGATTTTTTATCATCTTTTTACATTTTATGGAAATTGGATATGATTTTTAAGTACTTGATGATGTTTCTACCTTAGGATCAAAGTGTGAGTAATTCTATTTTATTGAGTATAGATAGGTTAACTAAAACATCCCCCATTATACCCATTAAGGAGTTTAGAATGGTTAAAGTGATTTGGAAATTTTAAATACAAAAGATCATTTATCTTTATGGAATGTCACAAACTGTAGTTTCTAAATGGTATTCCACATTACATCTTAGTTTTATATGGTTATTCGGGAATCCATAAGAACCCCACTAAAGTTGGGTAAAACACATCACTCATTGTTGTATGTTTTGACTAAAATTACCATCTTGTTTTTTGAGGATGTTCTTCAGGCATGATTTTATGAATTCATGGTTTCATGGGAGTAGAATTTGACATTTTATGTTTGTATAAACAAGTGTTTTTCATGTTTTAATATGGAGGGATGATTTTTAAATTTTGTATGGGTATCAATCTCGATCTACATTGCACAACTCTATATTGGTTTATCATTCATTATTAGGATCGAACCTCATCTAGGATATAATGAAGTCAATGAATCAGATTATAAAATGATTAGAGGTAGCTAAGAGTTTCCAAAAATTATATTCTTATTATCAATGTCACTCATTAATGATTTACTTCTATGATTAGGTATATATTTGGGTATCAATTTGAATATTACACTATCTCTGGGGAATGTAGGGGAAATTATTTTTGTGTTAGCTTTAGATATTTTACATTTTTGAGTTTCTTGTAAAGGTATCATATTTTTTGGATATTAAACCATTAATAACCTCAAATATTGATATTTTTAATTCTTCATAGTTGAATAAGTACCATATATAACTATATCACTTAATATTGTGGGAATATTTTAAACTATAACTTTACATTTACATTATTGAGCAGACACTTCTTGTATTTGACTACCAAACTATGGTTCAACATGGAAAATAAATCCCATTAGTCTATTTTCATTTGTAATTCTATAGAAATACACATGAGACATGGGATCCTGAATTTGTGGTGATGGAGCAGAGGCCTCACATATTATTTAATGTGAATCAATGGGGTCATTCTGGGGGCCTTAAATTATCATAATATAGAGAATTTGGGATCCATTTAGGTCACTTGTATGACTTATTTTGAGTTTTTACTATTTTTTTGTCATCCACGTCCACATGATCTAGAGGTTGAAAATACTCAATTTTTGGTATTATATACCTAATGCTTGTTTAATCCATAGTTAGTACTTAAAACATGGATAATCCTAGGAGAGGGGTATTTGGGGAAATTTTTAATTTTTTCTTCTATCCACATTGTATTCACAATGACGTATTAATTTCAATAAAATTCTATTGTTGTTTTGTGAAGTCGGTAGTCACCATAATGTTAGGACATAGCTTTCAAAACCATGCATCCACATTGTGAATATTTTTCGAGCTCTAAATGAATAGTTTTATCATTTTTTCCTAGATATATTTTATCACTCACTCAACGAAATTCATCCCAATTCACGTGATGGTCTGCCTTATGTCTTAGATCTCTTCATTATTTGATTAATGATGGGTTTTTTAGTGATTGATTGTTTTTTCTTTAGGTAAACTCGATTTCTCATGATTTCCTCTTTCTGTACAATTTTTCTTTATCATTCTTCCATTTATATTGATTATTAGAACCCTATCATTACATTGGGGACAAACCTTGTGTTTATGATCATTGATTAATGATATTTCATTATGACATTAGTAAATAATATCCTCTTCACCCTGTTATTCTAGTTTTCATCAAATGTGATGAGTTTTGAATGGACGTTGTGGTTTGTGTCTCTACCTAGTGGTTTTTTTTCATGAATCACCATCATTTATATATTTTATATGATTCTTATTCATTAAATCTTATTTAAATTTAATTAGAAATGATGTTTTATCAATTTTTTATTTGATTCCTTGAAATAATTTGTAATTTAAGAGGCCTAAATATATTTTCCAAAGAAGTAGGGTTTGATCTAGGAAAGATGATTGGAAAAATTCGGTATATGGGATTTAAAGATTTCAATGGATTTCTAAATGGGGTTTTTTGAAAAATTTTCACATTGTGTTTGATTTAAGATGTGTAGTAGGAATATATGATATATGTAATTGGAATTTTTATTGATTTATGTGAATATAAATGTATTAAATATGAATGAACTATGGTGTGTTGGTGTATTTAACAATTTAATCCCTATTATATGTTTTGTTCTTGCTATGGAATATTTCTTAAGTGGTAAAGGGATCCCATAGGAGGAAAATTTATCAAGGGACCAAGGGATACCATGAAATTGATATACTACCTAGATAATATTGATGGATGTTTTATCCTTGTTTTACTCTCATATAAAGATATTGAGCCTTGTTTTATAATAATTCATTCTATATTCTTTAGGTCAAGACCCATGATAAATGTTGTTTATTACACCTTATTTAACTCTAAACCCCCTGTTTAATATATGATTATTTTTACCCTTATTATTATACCATTTTTTCCTGATCTAGTTTTATTTATGCAGTGATACATTATTTCCCATTATATTGATCTTTTTTATAATTTTTTTAAATATTGAATATTTTTATTAAAAAAAAATGGATTTCTAAAGAAATATATCAATGTGAAAATTTATTTAAATATGGATTTCAAAATAGAATAATTAATTTATATTGAAAATAATGTTATATAGATTCATTGTGGTATCATTCTAGAATTTTTCCTCACACACTACAGAAGAATTTTGGATTGTGAATGCATGGGTTTTCAAGATAAAGGTAAAAGTAAGGGAACCATTAGGTTCAGTGTCTCTACTCAAATAACATGTCCATCATTGATTTAGGATGGTGTTGAAGAGGGTTTCATGGTTATAGGCTCATTTTGAGAATTTTTATATTTTGTATCGTCAGTGATGTTATTTATTTGAATTATTGTTGTTGATCTCATTTTTATATTATTTATTTGTTGACTCATGTATATTTTTTATATATGTATTATTACTAATGAAATGATTGATTTTTTATGTATCATGTTTTGGTTATTATTATTTATTATTATTTTTAATATTTTTATGTTATTAAAAATATTTATTTGAAAGTGTGGGAATACACATTTTGTAAAATTCATGCTTGTTTTTTGACTGGAATTCCATAGATGTTTATTATTAATTAGAGGGTGAAAAATTTTCAATTTTGAATTACATTGATACTTTGGAGCTGTAACCATTCTCTAGTAATCATTGATGTTTATTTTTGATTTGGATGAGCTAGGTTGGGTGAAATGTTGGGTCAACCTAGCCCGTTTCATCAAAGTATCTTCTATTATTTCATCATCATCACCTTATCTTTGTAGTACATTGATTTCTATTGGGTTATCTAAAAATTTAGAATTTTAATTTTACCAAGATATGGGGAAATGACCCAGTGGTATAAATAATTCTTATTTTTTGATTTATGGAAGGGTATTAAAGGTTTATTCCATTCTAGTACCCACTATACTCATTTTGAGATGTTTTATATAGAATTATTATAGGTATATATTAAGTCTCGAATGAATTTAAATTTTATTAGAATATATATTATTGTGTATTTTTATATTTTGGTATCATTAGTTCTTTAATAGTTTTCTATGGAAGGTAACCTTATTTTATAGCATATTTTTTATAAGAGTTTTAATATATGAGAAAAATTACTAATGTAATTTTTTTTACTTATTGGTAAAATTTACTTGGTGATAATAAGATTAATAAGATATCATCTATGGATTGTTCAGGTAGTTGGTCTCAACCATCACAAATATTATTCATATTTTCTTAATGTTATCCATACCATATTATTTGTAAAACATTAATAAATTAATATAATGATTTCAAAAATGTAATATAGATGATTTTTATAGGTTTATTTCCATGTTATGGTATCTTTTAATAATAGTGGAATTGTTCATCATTCCTATGCTTCTTAATATGATTATTATTTCATGTCATGTGGTGTTACTTTGTAATGTTTTAATCTATTGATTAAGACTATATGATTATTATTATTACTCATTATTAAAAAATACTAATTAATTAAATATATATTTTTTTAATATAAAAAGGAATGTATATTTATTATATTTATATACATATTATTATGAATACCATTACTTATGTATTTTATACCTCACATAACCCATTATTACTCATTATGTTACATTTTTTTGACTCTTTCTCCATGGTTAGGAATATTTGGAAACTTTTTTTAAAATATTAAAATTATATATCTATTATCATTATGTATAACGTATATGAATTTTAATTTTTTGAATAAAACATAACCTTTGATTAAGTTGTTTCATTATTAGTGAAATACTGATAGGGTAAGATAAAGGGAAGATAAATAACCCGGTAACTTGTAAAAAAAAATAGTTTTCTTAAATAATATGTAGTATTAATTAATTGCTTTTCATATGAAACCATTATTTTCTACATGAAAAAAATTACAAAAATTACATATTTTTATTATAAACGTTATCCTGATTGGTGATTTTTAATAACTAGTCTATGGGTATGTTTAATGAGATATGTATTTATATTATGTCACTTCCTTTACTATAAATCCATCTCTTTTGTTTACTTATTTTGTCTCTCATGCCTTGGTATTCCCATATGATTATTCATAGAAAATATTAATGGAAACCTGAAATTATTTTGGGAATATTAAATATCCTCAGTATTTTATATGGATCATTTGGTCCTAGGGTAGTTCAATTTCCTTTTTTATGAGGCGTAGTGATGGATACATTGTGATAATTCATTAATTGGACTATGGATCCTAATGAACCTGAGAATGAGTTTTTTCTTGGTTATAATACGATTGAGAGTGTAAATCTAGGGGTGTGTCATGTTTATGAAAAGTGTGAGAATATGAATTTTGAGAGATATCTTCTAAATATATAGGTCCTTGTGGGAATATTAACTTATTTTATATTATAGTAGTGATTTCAAATATAGATCATGATGAAGTCTTGATATTTGGATTTGGTGTACAAAAATTTTATAGATACTTGAAGTGAAAACTATTTAAGGTATTGTTTAGTATTGTTTGTGGATTTATTTTATTATTTACCATCATTTCATTAAAGGATAAGTATGATATGATTTTTTGTGACCTGGTTTATTTTATTTTGTTTTTATTGATGCATATGTTCCCTCATTTCATCTTCTTATTTTGTGATAATTTTATACTGTTATGATATTTGGTTATGCATAATTTAATCATATAATTTATTGTTTGTGGGGTATATTGATCTTCAATGGTGATCCTTATTATTTATGGTTATAAATACTATTTTTTTTATTGATACAATTTATTTATATATTATTTGTAACACCCCTCTCATATATATGATTTTTATTCATTTTTTTTGATAAATATAAAATATTTTAATATTTTTTTGGTTGGTAGAGGGATTATATGTGGTTCAAGTATCTACATAAAGGAAACAAAACCATGGTATAGTGATCTATAAGTGAGAAGTTCTCCCACTTAAAACCCATTGGAGGAAACCAGAGTTCTAGTGGCCCATATATTTTCATTTTTCCCACTAGAATACCATCGATGTTAATATAGGTACCCAGAAAATTATGGATTGTTGTATAGAAAATTATTATATATTTTAATTAACAGATTTTAAATTTTAAAAAAATTATATCATATAGGGGTTTTCACCCTTTTCAGCCAATCTGGTATTGCATTTCATTCCCTCTTTCAATTGGTTTATCCCTAATTTATCTAAAATCAAAAATGTTTAAGGGTATATCAGAATGTTTTCTACAATATGGTAGTTTTTAATGGTGAGCTTAACAATCCCCTCACCATCTATCTTGGGTATTTTTATAGGTTTCACCACACAACAATTATTTTGTATAATTTGTGATTTTTCTATGTTTGTTGATTTCTTTCAATTAGGGATTAATTGTCTGGTTGGGTCCAATGAATCTGACCCATCCTAGTCCAAGTATGTGATCCATTTATTTATTTATTCTCTTTATTTGTGTACCATTAATTGTATTAAATGATAGAAGCACCAATTTTTTGTGAATTACCTAAAATTAGTTTAATATTTTTTAAAATTTCTTGAATAGTTTGAGAGTCCTGTTTTCCTTCTCTAGTTTTAATGATAAAAAATCATGATAATTCATATTTAATAATGTCTTAAGTCTTATGTTCAGATATTATTAATTATTATTATATATTTTGGAATATAATTTTAACATGTTCAATTAATAAATATAATATAATATAAGAAAACAGAACAAAATGGACAAGTATGTGCCTCCAATATCCTAACTCACTGATAGAAGTATGGGCAAAATATAGAAGTATGATCTACCAATAGATGCATGAGATACCGATACAAAAATTCACTGATATATGATTTAATCACCAATACAACTTTGTGTCATCGATATTTTGACTTACATATAGAGTAACTCACCTATAGTAATGAATCACTAACACATAACCAACCGACAGAAGGACATTACAACTGATATAAGGACCTACTGACAGAAGAAAATTCCGAATGATAGAAGGAACTTCCGATAGAAGAACTTACCAATTGATAGAATGTATTATTGATAGAATAACATACCATCATATAGATGGAACTGCTGATAGTAATGCAAACCTACCGATAAATGGACCTACTAATATAAGGAATTACCAATAGATTGACCTACCGGTCAACACTTAGAAAATTTTCATTACCCTAAAATTAAAAATTAAATACAATGGTCATATTTATGAAATATTTTTCGATCTATTATATTAATGACATTGTGTTTCTTTGGTAGTCATTGTCAAAGACCAGTATGATATTCGAGGTAGCCTATATGTTGAAGATCGTACCTATTGTCGACCTATGAATTTTATAAAGAAATAAACTGAGAAATGGCATAATAACCATATAGAGAGAAATTATGAGGTCGATAAAATCACATATGAGAAGAAAACTCATTATTGGTAGCTGTGAACAAGGATGGATTTGATGTAAACCAGAAATCGCAACATCCTTGTAGCAAGAAACTCTAGTGATGAACACCTTTGAGGAGAATCTAATCTCACAAGAAACTAGAACACAATGCTTCTATAGCACTCTCTTTGGTTTTGGTCCCAAAATTGGATACATTCTTCACATCTACGACACCTATGAAGTCTAGAAGCACTGAACACATCACAAAGATAATTCTGTACTCTTTCACATTATTTCTTATCTATTGTGAACATTCTTATTGATTTTGGAGTTGTGTGTCTGTGTGTGTGTGTGTATGTCTATGTCAAAAACACACACTATGTCTTATGGTAAGATTGAGTATACAAGGTATCCTCACTCACTCATCTTTCTACACCTTCTTCCTCCCACATATAACTATTGAATAGGTCCATAAGTGGCCTGGTTGTATTTTTTTCAATGAATAACTACGGTAGATTCCTATTTGACATGGATAGCCTTCTGTGATATTGCGAACCCTGATCTAGGGTGTAGATAAAGTTTATTAATATAAAAATATTGGTGGTAGGTGAACACCATTTGGATAGGGCTAGGTATCTACTTGAGACTGAACCTCTTGTTCTTCCCCACCGTGTTTTTCAAATATTGTTTTCTCTATTTTCACACATCTATCGGAAAACTAAATATTTATCTAATTCATAATATTCGTTAATGTTTATAACTATTTTTTTAGTAAATTACTTTCCAATGTTATATAAATCATTCAAATTGTTGTATGTGATAATTAATCGATCTATATAGAAATTAATTGAACAAGAAAAACTAAAATAAATCGGCTACTTTTCTCATATATGCTATTTAGATTTCTTATTAGGGAAATTTTTAGATATGTTTTTAACAATATTTTGATAGGAACACAATTCTCCAACACCTGAGTGTCCGAATCTGAACAACATCTACTTTTTAAAAAAAGTTGTTCCCTAAACATATCTATTAAAACCATGGTCATTGATGAGCATGTCTTTTAATATGGAATTTATTAGAATGAGGACTTGGAATAGGATGGGGGTATTTTCACAATGAATGTGACCTTGGAAACTTTAGTGGTTACTCAGACTAGTCATTATGTAGTGGTATCTTTATTATAGTATATGTTATAGATGAGAGGCTTATCTAATGAAATTATCTTTAATCTTGAAGACATATTCATCCCATATACGTGGTAGTTAAAAGTCACTCACTTCATTAAATGGCATGGAATGGTGAGATTGGACATAGAACATGGGCCTATGATTGAGGCATTATCATAGGATCATTGTGTGCTGTCCTAATTTATTCCATAGTGAGGCTTAGATAATGAATAAACATGGATAATGAGGATTTAGACATGGTGTCAAACCTTATGTGAATTAGTAGTAATTTGGTCATAAATCTAGTTTGGTAAATTTTCCATACACGTGTATCTATTTACTTTATAATTGATGGAATAATCATTTTTATTCTGATTGAATTGTGGATGATTGTTCTCTATCGACCATCTAATGTTCATGTTCTCTACTAATGTTTATGGCGGCACTCAGTTCGAATCCTCGGGGAGGATACATTTAAATAGTCTATTTTTCTATTCTGTATTTTGAAATGGGTTTTTGTAGAGATTAAAATAAATTATTTATGGATGATTTTTATTTACCAATTTAATAAATATAGTGTGTGACTTCATTATTGGGGATTTTAAGAATATGATATCCTTAATCTTTTCATTATATTTCATTAAATTAACCCACCCTTCACATGATGATCTTGATCAGAATTCGAATGTGTTGAGGCCTTAGTCCAAGACATATCATAAATTAGGGTTCTAATATAAATTAGAACATGTTAATGGTAGTTTATAAATGGTTCCAATAATCCATGTAATCCACATTTTATAAAAAACACGTCATTAATAAATGATTGTTCAAGTTCATCACACACAATGTTGAGCTAAATAATACTCACTAATAAAAATCCCTCAATCCCTTAATATCCAAAAACATTTGACCCGCCCCAATGGTAGATTTACCTTGACATTGAGATTTTATTAATCTGGTATATTTTTCTTTAGATCGATGGTTTAAAAAACATAATGAAAAACAAATGGAAAATATATTATTAGTGCGTCAACTGAGCAGACAAACGATGAAGATTGTTAAATACTAACATTTGATTGAATGAGGAAGTGAGAAAAGGGAAGAGGTTTTCTACTTTATGTACAATATTATAATCCCATTAATATTTTATATTATAGGGTGGATTATTAAATGAGAACATTAATAAGAAACTCACATTAAAATTGAAATAAAATTTTAAATATCCAACATGATTAAAAATGAAAGGAATGCCAAATAACATGAAAATAATAGAGGAGGAACGGTCTATAAATTAAAAATGTGGGTATGGAAGGTCCTCCAAGGCCTTTGGAAATTCTTTGGTTGTGGAAATGTATCCTCCTCTTTTCTGAAATTCCAGCACATTTCAAAGAGATGAGGTGGGTGTATTTATAGCCTAATGAGTTGGACTGTTTGCATTCCAAATCATCCACTCCACATGGATTGATGATTGGTCCATCAAGATACATGCGTCATGAGATATCATATTATTAAAAGTTGTATATATGAATTTTTTATGTTTTCCAGGAAAATTTAGTATCCATTGGATTTTTTACCCAATGTTATGGCTGTTTTTATAAACAACATGCATCACCCCATTTTTCTAAACACTTCTTCACAATGCAAAATATGTAAATGTTTTTGAATAAGAATATGGTATAAAATCTTCAAAAATTATTCAACAATGTGGGGAAATATATATCCTGGAGTTCACACTACAAATTCTCAGATCAATTTGATGTCTATATTAGAGTAAAAATCTAGTATTTTGTGATGATTTGAACTCCTAAATAGAATGTTGTGCTGGATATCAAAGAAAAATTTGGGACTATTTATTATAGAGATGGGCCTTGAGTGTTTTATCGAGGATTAATTGTATTGTACGCAGAATATTGGTAGAGAATAAATGTATTTTGACTTCGGTATTGTGCCCATAAATTCTCTCTTCATGGATGGCATAGTTTCTTCATATATTCCTTAGGCCTTCTTATATAGCCAATATAACCCTTCATATGGACGAATTAGAAAAATATTCCTTCAAATGATATGTTGTATATTGAATAGGGACCCCTAAAAACAATAATAAAATTTTGATAATAAGGACATGAGTTATAATTATAATACTGAACTAACTCGATTGGATTACTTCAAATAATTCCCAAAGTTAATACTTAGTAGTAAAACATAGGTATTTATCACTAATTATTCACTTTTACCTGAAAATAACTAAAGTAAGTAGAAACAAATTATTTAAAAATGAATAACTTCAACTCCCACAAAAAACTTCTTGTTAATTTCATCATGTGAATCAAATATTAAAACATAATAAAATCATTTTCACATTCTATCAAATATTAATATTTAGTTTCCCCCAATCATGGGAGGTTTAGACCATTTCACTCATCCATATTGAATTCCATAACAAAATTTTATTTTAAAAAATATCCATAGATAATTCATTTTTTCAAGCTCAAATTTTTAAATAGAAATTGTCGGTACTCAGAACTCACTCCTCTCAAGATGATAAAAAATTTCATTATTGAGTTTCACTCATTCACCAATAAAAAATGATATTCTTAGATTTTGAAAATTCCCTTAGCTTTCATTTCTATTCAAATGTGAAAAATATTTGGGAGGTTTTTTTAGAGTTATTTATTTTTCTATGGGACAATAGTAATTCAATGTCCTAGAGAGTCTAAAAGAAGGATAAAACCCCAACATGGAAAAATAGATGTAAAATTCTGAATATGACCTGAAAGGTTAGGAAAACACATATTTATAAGGGATTGACAGTGTAATGGATTAATTAAAATAGATGGATAAAATTTTATGGGGATAGAAAGGTAAAATATGTACAATATAGAAAACATCCCACAATGGCATAAGAATATATAATGCATGTATTTTTTATTTTTTTGTTGGATTGTATTTCCAAATTCAAACATAAAAAAAATTCTCACACTCATCTCCCAACCTATTTTTTATCTCCACACAACATGAATTGCAATACTTATAACAAGATAAATGGTTGAGGAAGGGTGATTTTTGGGAATCCCAAGACACATCCATTATTTTATTTTATTTTTTATTTTTTAATTTTTTTTGAACACATGTCTATAACATTTAAAAACATACATATTTGAAAATACATTCCCCAAACTCACTGAATGAAAAAATCTCCCCACACTAAAGTTGATTATTTCCCAAAGGCATATGATAAAAAGTTGATAATAATGAAATAGATACCCAAAATGAATTAAATTTTCCTCACACATAAATTTCAATAAAGTATGCAACAAAACTTCATATAGTTGTTGAGTGGGACAAGGTATTGTGCTTGTAATGTGGATATTAAAGAAACTGTTTCCATAGGCATTAAGGGGATTTCAAAAGGATGATTAATGTAATGGTAATGGGAGGTTATTTGGATATTGTGATTCTAATGTGGTTCAAAAAATTCATCTATTATATTAATGTACACTAGTGAATAGAATTAAACTCAAATCACCACAAAATCAAGAATCACAATCAAGGGATAAAAACAAAAAAAATGAATAGCATGTAATAGGTGACCTTGTCATGAATGTTAATGTTGTTCCTCATATTTGGAAAAGAATCATTTTCGAAATAAATAATTGATTATTTGAAATTTTTTGGTTTGGAAAGAAGATTACATATCCAAATTTATGATGAAAATAAATTTCATTTTGTGATGAAAACATGTCCTTGGACTCTCCAAAATGGTTGGACAAAATTTAAAAATGGGAAGGCATGTAATGAAGACCCCTTTTAATATATTATTATTTTTTATAGTATTTTGTAGTTTTTTTTACTTTTATAAAAAGAAACAAAAAAAGATAATGTTTAAATAAAAATATTGATGATGGAAGTTGTATAAATGAGAATGAGGGAGTGAGAAGAAGACGAAGATACATAGAGATAAGAGTTTATTTAAATGGGAATCAGTGCCCTTGATTTCTATTGGGTGGTTCTCTATTTCTGTAGAGTGGTGGGTCAACTATAGAATTATGGGATCAGATAGAACTCATGTGGCCCCTTGAAGAGTGAAGGCCTTAAGAATCCTATGTTAATGACATATTAGGAGGTAATTTATTGTCCATTATGGCCACTAAAAAGCATTGATTGATATAATTATTAGATGGAAGAGTGTTAATATTCATAAAAAATCCATTAATTACTATTTCCGTCCTAGTTTTACAAAGAGTATCATATTCCAAGAAATAGATTTTTGAATCCCATTTCATCTTCACAAATTGTTCCTTTGAAAAAATTTCTTGGAAGACACTAGTAACCAAGTAGTTAACAATTAGAGCATTCAATGGTCAATTCAAAGTGAGATATGAACAATTAATTGTGGGAACTTTAAGATCAATTTTTTTAGAATGAGAAGGAATAGAAATTCTACTCAAGGGATCAACCACAGTGTTTTTTTCAGGTCTATATTTAATAACAATGTCACAATCTTTGTGAAACGGGATCTATTTATTAGCCTCAATTTGGAATCACTTCTATTGAGTAACAAAATTATAAAGGAATGGTCTATAACGATGATCATTTTGTTTCCTATGATATCTATGAAATAATTTATCTAAGGAAAAAACCACTACTAATAGTTCCTTTTGAGTCATAGGGTAGTGAGATTCCATTTCATACCATGTTTTTGATGCATAATATATGATTTTATGATTTTTTTACCTTCATTGACCAAGAATGGCCCCAATGGACCTATCAAAAAAACCAATCATCAATTACATGGGTAAGGACCAATCAAGGTGTGGGATTATTGTGGAATATTTTATAATAGAATTGATTTCAACAGATGATTTATTGTAAGAATTATCAAAATGGAAGGCAACATATTTTTGGAGTAGTCATGTGGGTGGGAGGGAAATCCTACTAAAGTTATGGATGAATCATTGATTAAAACCTGCATAACCATGGAATTCATGGATGTGTAGATCTATTTTTGGTTCAGGAATATATTGGATCACCTCAATTTTAAAAGCATTGTCGATAATTCCAAGATGTAAAAATATGTGCTCTAGAACCATCCTATTAGAGACCATGATGTGAATGTTTTTATAATTCAGCATAGGGGTACATTTGTAACAATTTTGATAGACTATGGAGAGTGAATTCAAGAATGATTCAAATGACTCACCACAAATGGTATTGTCATCCAAGAATACCTCCATGAAATGCTCAATGAATTCATAAAAGATACTCATAACACACATTTTGAATGTCATAGGTGAATTGAAAAGGCCAAATATAAGGCCCCAGCCTTAAACCATACTTAATCTTGAGTTATTACAAGATTACACATTCAGGATCTTTTCTGGTTTAGTGTTTTAGAGAATTAGATCATAAAACATGCATTACATCCCACATTTAAACAAAGTGGTTACAATAAAAGATTGTATTCATTTTTCCCATCAACGGAAAAATATTTAAAATAAAACTTGGATTCTTTCTTGAAACTTCCTTGACACTATCATCATATCATGTACCTTTCCCTTGACTTGTGAAAAACATTTCAAAAACATGGGATGAGCATAAAAAGCTCAGTAAGGGTTGTAAAAATATGGAAAGGAAACATGAGTACATGTATACACAAGAGTCAATGAAATCATACTTTACTCATAAAACATAAGCACTTTACATACCTCATCAAATCATGAATAAATCATAGAAATCGTAAGACATAAAGGTAACTTGAGGTATTCATAACATTCTTACGTAGGGAATAACCCTCTTGGTTACGTTTGGAATACCCATCATAGTATATTCCCTAAATCTCTTCGGAGAAACCATAACCTTTAACTCCTTCGCGTTACCCAATGCATTGGAGAGCTATATCGGTCTCACCCACCCTTAGTTTATCACGGAACCACCCGTCTTCATAATAATTCCCAAGAACCATAACATAACCGTATCACAAAAAACATACATAAAGGAAACATAAAAACTCCACATTTTAATCAAAAGATATCAATACAATACATTGATATAATAAAAACATTATAAAAACCATTTTGAATACCAAAATAAAAAAAAGTAAAACATGGTATTTATTTTTAATTTAAAAAAGTATGTCTTGTAGAGAATACCGAAACTCAAATAATGGTCACGGCGGCGGAGAAGTCGTTGTCGCCACATAGGTACGACAAAAACATTCCCATTTGATGTTTAGTAAAATGCTTCGTATAAAAAATATTCTTTTTGGATAAACGTAAATTTCAAATGGGTTTATACACAGTATAAAAGAAGGTTGTGTATAAAACAATATATGCCTCAATGAAAGGAGATTGAGACGAAGTCCCATACCTCGGGTCCGACTTGGCTCGATCGTTCTTTAACGTCCTGAATAATAAACTTGAGTTAATTTCTACTTTCTTAATAACCATTTTCAAGTTCATTATTCCATTTATATCACCTGTTACCATGTTATGAACAGTATGTAATTATTTATGTTAATAACGATCATTTTGTCGATCATTGGTACTTGAGTTAAAAAAAACCCTTTATAATTACAAGTTGTTCATGTGGTAAAATATCCATTATATAAACAATTATTTTCATGATTTAGATATCATATATATCATACATATCCCATATATACATGCATTTATAATATTACATAATCATTTAGAGGTAAGAAATGAAATGCACCGTTCATGGAGACGGTAAGCCGTACATACAATGAATGCTACTTTCATTTATATTTCTCACTTAATGGAGTGAAATCATAATGATATAAAGGTATATCATAATTCCAGTATAATATCATATATAATATCATTAAATTTATCCTTTATACGTACCATATATGGTGTTAACGAATCTAATCACTTTGAGGGGGCGGTAGTCTACACTTCATAAAATGAAGATATCACGTTTACCCATAATAGAAACCATAAAGGTATGCCATAAATAAAAAATACAGAAGATTGATTAAAACATAAACATATTATATATCATATATAAATATAGTGTCCTTTTAATGTCCACCATTGAAGGTGTTAGAAGAATATTGAACAATCATCATTTCATGAGGTAAAAATTCGCCATCCACAGAAACAATATGTTCTTTAACAATTAGATGAAGGTGTGTGTAAGTTTAGATCGAATCCTTAATATAAAAACATCCTAGAATATTTAATATACTGGTGCTGTTACAAAAGAAATGAATAAAAAGAGTTTAGGGGGTTGGAGAAGCAAAATAAAACATAAGAACACAAGAGAAGACACTACCTTTAAAACGGGTAACACTTTTTAATTTGAGCTCAAAGGCTTCCTTGGGAAGACTTCTTCCCAAAGTGTGGCTTGTAGGAGTAAAATAGGGATGTGGAGAGACAAAATGGGTAGGGGTTGACCGAGCCAAAGGCTTTGGATGTGTGGGTATGGTGGTAGAGGTGGGGGCCTTTTAGAAGAAGAGAGGAGGGGCACTCTTGGAAAGTTAAGAAAAGATACTTTGTTATAAAATGATTTTCGGATAAAAAAGGTCCAAAACTATAAATTTCAAGGATAAAGTGATAAGGGTTCTATATACACCCATCCAATATGTTTTTGACATGTGTAGGTCTTAGATTCTACATTATATTTTTATTTTATTTAAATTGTTAAATAATAAGGTAATCGCTGCATCATCATGGTGTCTAAATAATTAAATCTATTTAATGTATAAAAATTATAAAAAAAATATGATAATGTATTAAATATTTTCAGATTTCTAATGACTATTTATAGTATAAAATATGACTTTTATAACACCATGTAAAAATTGTTTTAGTAAAATAACTCATGTTTCTGACATTTTCATTTTTACTTTAAATAAAAAGTTATTAATGTCCTTTTCCTACCAAAGTGGCTCCATGGGGTCCCCAAGTCGACACATGGATTTTCTTGGTCATCCATGACACATTCAATAAGGGTAGGACATGTTTCTTGGTATTTTAATTTTATTATAATATCAATTTTGCCTTAAATTGCACTAATTACCTCTAATCACGATTAAAACATAAAAGTTACTATTCACCAAAAAAATTATTTTAATCCCATTTAACCACATTTTATTTCCTAATGACAACCATATATGTAGGATTTTTTAAATTCAAAACACATAGGTGGTAAAATTTCATGTAAACGGAAAATATGTTTTTATAAGTACCACTTAGTGGTTTCACTATTCATCCAAAATTGATGTTTTTCAGAAAAATACCAAAACATTACCATAAGCTATATTTGATATTATGGATTCAAAAATGATTTCTATTTTACAAAATTCAAAACATATAAGTTAAATTAATTAAATTAATAATTAATTCCCACTGTCAGAGCAAATAGCGTGTTTCTATGAAACAATAAGTATCAAAAGATTGACACTTGTTTAAGTCCAATTTCAAAGTGAAATTAATTCCAACAACCACTATTGGATTAAATGGTAAAAATAAATTATAATTGAACTTTAAAACCAATTCAAAAGATAATCTAATAACATAAATAAATTAGATTAAAAAGAGGTTTAGAATTAAAATACATCAATTTTCACTATTCATTAAAAAAAGAACTTTATCGGAAAAATACTAAAAATTTACCCAAAGTAAATTCCAATGTCTCAATCATAAAGGATATGTTTATTTCGACAAAAAGAGCTTATAAAATTGTCAACTGTTTGATTTAAAAAAAATTTTCCAACAAAAGGCAGAAAAACTATCTTTTAAAAATATTAGTGTATTCCATGCTTAAGATTGGATTTATTCTAATTTTAAGCCTCTAAAACACTATCTAATTCATTAATAGACATAGATAAAAATAACTATTATTAATTACTTAATTGGTATGTAACAGCCTTCCCCCCTTTAGAAAATTGTGTCCCCGTGATTTATTTACTTATCGAATAAGTGGGGGTATTTATCCCTCATTGCATTTTTAGATTCCCATGTTGCCTCTTCAATCATGTGGTTTTTTTCACAAAACCTTTACCTGATGAATCAACATATTCCGTAACACTTGCTCCCTATGGTCAAGAATCTGGACTTGTTGTTCCTCATAAGATAGGTCCTCTTCCAGCTAAACTACCTCTGGACTCAAAACATTAGATGAATCTAGCATGTACTTCTTTAAAATTGAAACATGGAAAACATTATGTACCTGAGATAAACTTGGAGGTAAAGCCACTCGGTAAGCAACTAATCAAACTATCTCCAGAATTTCATATGGTCCAATGAACCTTGGAATCAACTTTCCTTTCTTACAATATCGCATCACACTTTTCCATGGTGAGATTTTGAAAAAAACATGATCACCTACCTCAAAAGAGAGATCCTTCTTCCTGTTATCCGCATAACTCTTCTCCATACATTGAGCTGTTCTCATGTGTTTCTGAATCAACTGAACTTTTCCTTCCATCTCTTCTACCAATTCTGGTCCCATCAAATTCCTTTCACCCACTTCATCCCATAAAGCTGGAGTTCGACACCGCTTCCCATATAATGCCTCAAATGGTGCCATCTGTATACTGGAATGAAAACTGTTATTATAAGAAAACTCAACCAAAGAAAGATGTTGGTAACAACTTCCTTGATAATCCATCGAACAAGAACGTAGCATATCCTCTGATGTCTGAATTGGTTGTTCTGACTTCCCATTTGATTGAGGATGAAAAGTTGTACTAAATTTAATTCAGTACCCAACGACTTCTGAAGGCCCTTCCAAAAGTTAGAAGTAAACCTGGGATCATGATTGGATAAAATTGAGAGAGGACTCCATGTAACCTGACTATCTCTTTAAGATACAAACGGGAAAGTTGATCTAGGGAAAAAGTATCTCGTATAGCAAAAAAATGAGCAGATTTAGTCAAGCGATCAACAATAACCCAGATTTCATTATCAACTCAAGGTGTCTTCGGCAATCCCACATCGAAGTCCATGAAGATATTTTCCCATTTCCACTATGGCACTGGAAAAGGCTGAAGCATCCCTTTTGGTAACTGTCGCTCTGCTTTAACCTGTTGACAAGTCAAACACTTCACATTAAAATCAGCAATATCTCCTTTCATTCCATCCCACCAGTAATACTCCCATAGATCTCTGTACATCTTTGTACTGCCAGGATGAACTGAAAATAGAGAACTATGAGCTTCACATAACAACTCTTTCTTCAGCTGTGAATCACAAGGGACACACAATCTCTTCCCAAATCTCAAAACACAATCATTATCAATGTTGAATTCAGGCAACTAACCCTTCTGAACCAGCTCTACCTTTTTTTGCAACTCACTGTCTTTCTTCTGTTCTTTCTTGATTCTGTCTGATAGAGAAGATTTAACTAATACTTGAAACAAAACAGAATAACATCCTGCACAAAAACTTCTATGCCAAATTTCATAAAATCCTTAACCAAAAGATCAAATTCCAAATGCAACATTGTTAATGAAGCATTACTTTTTCGACTCAAAGCATCTGCCACTTTATTTGATTTTCCCGGATGGTAATGAATTATAAAATCCTAATCCTTGATTAATTCTAGCCATCTCCTCTATCTCATGTTCAATTCTTTTTTAGTGAATATATACATTAAACTTTTGTGATCTGTATATATTTTACACTTTACTCCATACAAATGATGCCTCCAAATTTTTAAATTGAAAACTACAACATCTAATTCCAAATCATGTGTAGGGTAATTTACCACATGAGTTTTCAACTGTCGTGATGAATAATCAATTACCTGATCATTCTGCATTAGGACATAACCAAGTCCTTTCAATGAAGCATCATTGTACATAAAAAACTCACCATTCCTGGAAGGTAGTTCCAAAACTGGAGCATTCACCAATTTTCTTTTCAACTCCTGAGTCAACTGAGCCATCACTGCAACAAACTGTTTAGTTCTGATTCTGACCATCTCAGGATACTAATTTGAAAGTTCATTTCCCACTGTATGCCATCCTAAAAAATCCGTTCTATTTCCTCTACGAAAAACGATTCTTAACAAAGAAATATCTTAGGTGAAGCAACATGGTATTCTTCAAATTCTATATCATTTCAATCATAACATAAATTAATTTATAATTTAACAATTTTACAACTCCTAAAGTTGTCTAAACCGACCTCAGATACCAACTATAGGGCCCCAGCCTTAAACCTTACTTAATCTTTAGTTATTACAAGATTACACATTGAGGATATTTTCAGGTTTAGAGTTTTAGAGAATTAGATCATAAAACATGCATTACATATCACATTTAAACAAAGTTTTTACAATAAAATATAGTATTTATTTTTCCCATCATCGGAAACATATTTAAAATAAAACATGGATTCATTCTTGAAACATCCTTGACACTCATCATATCATGTACCTTTCCCTTGACCTATGTAAAACATTTCAAAAACTTGGGATGAGCATAAAAAGCTTAGTAAGGGATATAAAAATATGGAAAGGAAACATGAGTACAAGTATACATAAGAATCAATGAAATCATACTTTACTCATAAAACATAATAAATTTAACATACCTCATCAAATCAGGAATAAATAATAGAAATCATAAGACATAAAGGTAACTTGAGGCATTCATAACATTCTTACGTAGGGAGTAACCCTCTTGGTTACGTTTGGAATACCCATCACAGTATATTCCCTAAATCTCTTCGGAGAAACATTAACTTTTAACTAATTCATGTTAACCAATGCATTGGAGAGCTATATCGGTCTCACCTTCCCTTAGTTTATCACAGAACCACCCGTCTTCATAATAATTCCCAAGAACCACAACATAACCGTATCACATAAAACATGCATAAAGGAAACATAAAATTTCCACATTTCAATCACAAGATATGAATATAATACATTGATATAATAAAAACATTATGAAAACCATTTTCAATACCCAAATAAAATAAAATTAAAACATGGTATTTTTTTCATTTAAAAAAATTATGGCTTGTAGAGGAAGCTGAAACTCAAATAATGGTCACGACGGTGGAGAAGTCGTTGTCGCCACATAGGTACGACAAAAACATTCCCTTTTGTAGTTTAGTAAAACGCTTCATATAAAAAATATTCCTTTTGGATAAATTTAAATTTCAAAGGGTTTTATACACCTTATAAAAGAAGGTTGTGTATAAAACAATATATTCTTCAATGAAAGGAGATTGAGACGAAGTCCCATACCTCGTGTCTGACTTGACTTGATCATTCTTTAACGTCCTGAATAATAAACTTGAGTTAATTTCTACTTGATTAAGAACCTTTTTCAATTTGATTATTCCTTTTATATCACATAATACCATGTTATGAACACTATGTAATTATTAAAGTTAATAATGGTCGTTTTGTCGATCATTGGTACTTGAGTCAAAAATAAACTCTTTATAATTACAATTTGTTCATGTGGTAAAATATTCATTATATCAAGAATTATATTCATGATTTATATATCATATATATCATATATATCAAATATATACATGCATTTATATTATTACATAATCATTTAGAGGTAAGAAATGAAATGCACCGTTCATGGAGACGGTAAGCCGTACGTACGCATGAATGCTACTTTCATTTCTACTTCTTACTTAATGGAGTGAAATCATAATTATATAAAGGTATATAAAAATTCTAGTATAATATCATATATATTTTCATTAAATTTATCCTTTATACGTACCACATGTGGTGTTAACGAATCAAATCACTTTGAAGGGGCGGTAGTCCGCACTTCCTAAAATGAAGATATCGTGTTTACCAATTATCGAAACCATAAAGGTATGCCATAAATGAAAAATACAGAAGCTTGAGTAAATCATAAACATATTATATATCATATATAAATATATTGTTCTATTAATGGCCACCTTTGAAGGTGTTATAAGAATATCGAACAATCATCTTTTCGTGAGGCAGAAATTCGCCACCCACGGAAGAAGAATGTTGTTTAACCATTAGATGAAAGTGTTTGTAAGTGTATCTCTAATAATTCTTATGAAAACATCCTAGTATATTGTAGATACTGATGTTGTTGCAAAATAAAATAATAAAAATAGTTTAGGGGGTTGGAGAATCAAAATAAAACATAACAACACAAGAGAAGACACTACCTTTAAAATGGGTAAGCCTTTTTTATTTCAGCTCAAAGGCTTTCTTGGGAAGACTTATATTCAAAGTGAGGCTTCTAGGAGTAATATAGGGATGTGTATAGACAAAATGGGCAGGGGTTGTCCAAGAAAAGGGCTTTGGAAGTGTGGGTAAGGTGGTAGTGGTGGGGGCCTTTTATAAGAGGAGAGGAGGGGCACTCTTGGAAAGTTAAGAAAAGACACTTTTTTATAAAATAGTTTTCAGATACAAAATGTCCCACAATTATCAATTTCTAGGATAAGGTGTTAAGGGTTTTAAATACACCCATCCAATAGGTTTTTGACAAGTTTAGGTCTTAGATTTTACATTATATTTCCATTTTATTTAAATCGTTAAATAATGAGGTAATCACTGCATCATCATGGTGTCATAAATAATTTAATATATTTAATGTCTAAAAATTATAATAAATATATCATGATTTAATTAATCTTTTTAGATTTCTAATTCCTATTTATAGTCAAAAATCATAGTTGTATAACCCCATGTAAAAATTGTTTTAGTAAAACAACTCATGTTTGTGACATTTTCATTTTAACATTAAATAACAAGTTATTAATGTCATTTTCCTACGAAAGTGGCTCCATGGGGTCCCCAAGTTGACCCATGGATTGTCTTCGTTGGCAATGACACATTAAATAAGGGTAGGACATGTGTCTAGGTATTTTCATTTTATTATAATATCATTTTTGTCTTAAATTGCACTAATTACCTCTAATCGTGATTAAAACTTAAAAGTTACTATTCACCAAAAAAATTATTTTAATCCCATTGAACCACATTTTACTTCTTAATGACAACCATGTATGTCGGATTTTCAATATTCAAAACACAAAGGTTGTAAAATTTCATTTAAACGGAAAATTAGTTTTTATAAGTAACACTTAGTGGTTTCACTATTCATCAAAAATTAAAGTTTTCAGAAAAATACCAAAACATCACCCTAAGCAATATTTGATATTCCGGATTCAAAAATGATGTCTATTTAAGAAAATTCAAAACATATAAGTTACATTAATTAATTAAATAATTAATTCCTGATGTCAGAGCAAATAGCGTGTTTTTATGAAATAATATGTATCAAAAGATTGACAGTAGTTTAAGTCCAATTCCAAAGTGAAATTAATTCCAATGACCACTATTGGATTAAATGAAAAAATATATTCTAATTGAACTTAAAACCAATTCAAAAGATAATCTAATAATATAAATAAATTAGATTAAAAAGAGGTTTTGAATTAAAATACAACATTTTCACTATTCATTAAAAAAGGAACTTTATCGGAAAAATACCAAAAATTTACCCAATGTAAATTCCAATGTCCCAATCATAAATAGTAAGTTTATTTCGACAAATAGAGCTTATAAAATTTTCAAAGGCTTTATTTGAAAATGTTTTTCCATCAAAAGGCAGAAAAACAATCTTTTAAAAATATTAATGTATTCTATGCTTAAGACTGGATTTATTCTCATTTTAAGCCTCTAAAACACTATCTAATTCATTAATAGTCATAGATAAAAATATATATTATTCATTATATACTTTGGATGTTACAACAAAGGAAACCATCATATATGCATATATTAAAAAGAGGTAAATAAACATTGAATTTTCATGGTGTTTAGGTGTGATTGGGACTTTTAGGTAGCCATTGAATCTATCAAGAAATAAATAGAGAGACTTTCAATGTAATAGTTCTATAATTTGATCAATGAATGGAATAATTTTCTGATCTTTTCATGTTTGTACATTCATTTTATGATAATTGTTTCACACAATCTAGTTGTTTTTCACTCAAGTTGTGTCGACATATCCTTGTTCATTTGTGACAATAGTTATACCACCATTCTTAGGACCCACTTGAATCAATCTAACCCATTAACTATCAAAAATTGGGAAGATAATACCATCATGGAGAACCTTGGTAGTATCTACCCTAACTACTTAAGGTATGGTCAGACATAGTCTTGTTCTGTGGTTTTCTGATGGGTTTGGATGATTCATCAAGATGCATGTGATGCATGATAAGGGTAGGGTTGATTCCTGGTACTTCATCTAGGATCCAACATAGGACTTTTTTGTTTCACTCTAAAACCTGAACAAGTTTTAAATCCTTGGTTTTAGTAAATGCAGTAGAGACAATGACAAGATAATAGTGATCATTGAATATGAATGAATATATCATGTTTGAATGAAGAGGTTTCAGATCATTCGCATCTCTCATTTTTTGGATAGACAACATAATAACATAGGAAGGGCTTTCAGTTGGTTTTGATTCATTTTCCTCTATATTGTCCGGGGAAGAATATCCTAGATTAGAGTTGGTATGGGATTAAATAATGTTTTCAATATTCTCTGGATTGATGAATTATATGAATGATAGGTCCACATCAACATCAAAATTTATGTCTTGGTTAATCATTGTGAAAATATCACAAGTTTATCTCTCATTAGAACATGATGATCATGATGAAATGGGGGTGAGTCAACTCTTAGAAGTGTCCTCAGAAGCATGGATTAAGAAGATAGTGTGATCCTTAGATGGGTATCATGTGGATTTAAATATGCTGAACTTGACCAGTTGTTCACCATGTTTCATGGATAAGATGCTCGCATAGACCTCAATATTAATTATAATTGTGGGGAGGAATGGTATTTGTAGAATTAGAGAAGATTGAGAATATTTTTCCACACAATCCTTGTCATGGATATAGAAATCAGGTAGGAATATAAGATCATTAAATTAGATATGGACATCCTGGATTATTTTCTCTGGACAGACAGTGTTTTGATTGGAAATCTGGATGTCAGCACCTATTGGATGTAAGCCACCGAAACAATTTTGGAGAAGGTGGATTTATTTTCGAAATTTATCTAGTCTCCTAAGTGTATAAGTTCAACATAAAAGTCTTAAAATTCTATTTTTCATGGAACTGTAAAGGTACATGGATCGTTAAACTTCATGGGTATGGGATGATGGGTTCAAACACTATCAAAGGTCTTATATGGCCCATTATGGGTGTATAACATCTTATTGAACATTACATAATTAAGAATTTGTTTAATGGAATCTTAGTTGGGAATGTTCACTTCAACAATTCTAAACATGTCAAAAAAATTCAGGGTCAGGTTCAATTGACTTCCTTAGCTTAGGGATGTCTTGATGAAAAAAAATTGGATTACATAGTGGAAATGAAGGAGATGAGGGAGTGGATTGAGATCCGTTTTTTTTGTTTCATTTTCATTTTCATTTTCAACATCAATATTTAAAGGTGATATAGAGGACTCTCCATGAGGCATATAAATTTTCTTTCATGATCTATGTGAAATTGAAAATACACTACCTGGTGGGTTAGGTAATGGTTGTGCTGGGAG
The DNA here is from genome assembly GCA_963277665.1 of Viscum album. NCBI lineage: Eukaryota > Viridiplantae > Streptophyta > Magnoliopsida > Santalales > Viscaceae > Viscum > Viscum album. The sequence continues at coordinate 461,116,773 of OY728126.1, forward strand.
TTGGAATGATTCTGACTGTTGTTCTTGGCATAGGTGGGATGGAAGTTGACCAATTTGGGTTTTAATGTTTTTAATTCTACAACATGGGATAGAGGAACGATCTCCTGCTACATTTTTTCATGTTTTCAAGTAATAAGAGGCTTGTCCCGTATTAATATTACTATTATCTTGGTTCTTGGGAAATTGATTATATTGGATTGGGAATTCGGAATGATCATTAGGATAGTGGAATATACAAGGAGAGAGAGGATGATTTATCCTTCGAGGTTGAGGGACAAAAGGATTATTTTTTAGATGTTACCACCAACATTACCATATTATAACTGGTTTAGATTTTGATGAGGGGACTAAGGAAAATGAGAAACATGATAACCTACCTCAAGTATGGGTTAAAGGTTGAAGAGAAGGGAACAAATTAGGGTTTTTCGATGATTCAAATGAACTGATCTGATTTTTGAGTGTTGGTGTTCTTCTGAGCATTTGTAGCTTTGATCTCCATTGGACAAGATGTATTAGATGGATCGTCTTGATGTGGTGGAAATATTGTCAATGAATGAGTTGGTAAGCTATATATTACATAGTTTTTAAGAGGTCCATGGAATATAGAATATGGAGAAGACAAATTTGTTGCATTGGTAGGCAATTCTAGTTGTCACACTGTACCTATATGGTCAGACATCTTCTTGGTCATCTTATTGGGATATATGGATTGATTCTATTGGGAATTTTTTTACCTTAGAAAGTGAATGAGTATATAATTTCTCAATGTCTTCACCCATGTTTCTTATAATATCTTTTGCATCTGTAGAATTTTTATCTAGAAGAGAACATCCACTTTCAGTATCAGCGAGAGTTCTCTACATAGCCAATAACACATCATAGATTTATTTTATCAAGAGTTGGTCAAGAATTGTTTGGTGTGGATTATTTTCACAATATTTTTGAACACCTCCCAAAACAAAAGTATTCATTCATTAGGGAATTGATGGATACCACTTATTTCATTATTGATATATAAAGTATTATAAGGAGGAATGAATTTCTCTAAGAAGAGTTACATAATGTCATTCCATGATTTTATGGAACCAAGAGGGAAGATGTAGATCCATGAAATGGAAAAGTTTGATTAGGAAAAAATGGAGTCCCCAATGTATGATTTTTTCCTCAGAAACCCTATGAGGATTTAGGGTAGAGCATGCAATTAGGAATTCATTAAGATGGAGATGAGGATCCTCACTAGATAGTTCATGGAAATGTGGTGGAAGATTAATCAAACCCAATTTGAGTTCGAAATTAACTTCAATATTTGGATATTGAATACCTAGGGGATGGTAATTCATACTAGTTATAATGATTTCTTTTAATGATTATTTCCCTAGGATTGACCATAACTATTTTAATTCATTGGATAATGACTGGATCTTATGTGATTTGATTACCCAAAATGTTATTACTATGTTTTGAGAAGAGTTTGCTCAATTTTAAGGTCAAATAGATCTGAAGGAATATTTTGGAGGATACAAGGCAATGAGTTATGTTATAAAGGATAGAGAAGTTGGAGTTTTTATTATTTTTTTCAGTTTATGATTTTTATAAGAAGGCAAGTTTTTCTTTGTGGTTTTCATTTTAGAAAATTGTTTTATTTAACTTTTTAATTTTTTTTGTTTTGATTATAAAAAATAAAAATACAACCAACTACATAACACACCATCCCCAACTACGATTCCATTTGAAGTGTGGTAGATTTTCTCCTATTGACTATTCATGTTTCTAGTGCTCTACTAATGTTCATAGTGACACTCTGGTTGAATCCTCAGCGATGATACATTTTATTAGTTGATTGAATTTTTCTGTGGTATATTTTGAAAAAGTGGGGTTTTTTGTAGATATTATATGAAATGATTTATGGAAGATGTTCAATTTACAAATTTAACAAATATTGGGGTGAATTCATTATTGGGAGCTTTAAGCATACAATATCTATAAGATTTTCATTATATTTCATTAAATTAATACACACTTCACAAGAAGATTTTGATCAGAATTCCCATTGGATGAGGCTTTAGTACCAGACATAACATAACATAGGGTTATAATCAAAATTAAAACATATTATAGGTAGTGTATTAATGGTTCCAATAATCCATGGAATCCCCATTTTTAACAAAACATTTCATTAATCCATGATAGTTCATGTTCAACATATATAATGTAAACCTAAAGATTAATCAATGAATAAAATCCCTCAATCACTTTATATCCACAAATTGTGACTCACCTGAATAGTAGTTTTACTCATCCATTGAGATGAAATCAATCAGGTTTATTTTGTTTTACATGATGTGTTATAAAAATAAGAAAATGAAGTGGTCAATATATGAGTAGTTTCTCAAACACACACAATAACAATATAGATAATTAGATAGGAACATTTTATTGAATTGGGATGTGAGAAAAGGTAAGGGTTTTCAAACATGATTTAAAATATTTTAAGACCACTAATATTTTAGAACATAGCTTTGATGATTAAAAGAGAATAAAAAGAAAAAAATTTAGTCAAAATTGAAACTAAATTTAAAAAAACATACACAATTACAAATAAAATTAATGACAAATAACATGAATAATAATTTAGGAGGAAGGGTCTCCCAAGTAAAAATCTAAGTTTGGAAGGTCATCCTAGGAGATTGGAATGGTTTTTTGGGCCAGTGTATCCTCATCTATTTTAAAATTTCTACTCATTTCAAGGAGAGGAGGGGGATTTATTCACAACCCAAAGAGTTGGACTATTTTAATTCCAATTATTATTCTCTAATTAGATCGAAGATTTGACCATCCTGATAGTAGAATCATTAGATATCTTTTTCTTACAAGTTTTATATATGTTTGTTTTCTATCTAATCTAAAAAATTGTCAACCATTGGATTTTTTTAGCCATAGTAATCGCTATTTTACAAAACAATGTGTAGTTTTCCATTTTTATCAAGACTTTTTAGAATTCCAAAATTTTTATTAGTTTTTGAATAGAATTATTTCACCAAAATCTGATATATTTATTCTCAAAACCTGGCCACATTTATCTTTGAATTTACACTATAAAATTATATATCAATTGGATGTCTATATAGGATAAAATTCAATTTTGTGTGTGATGATTTTAACTCCCAGACAGAATGTTGGGTTGGACTTCAATGAATAATTTGGGCTTATTTTTTTTGGGATTTGGGCCTTGAAATTTTTATCCAAGATGAAGTATATTGTCCCTATACTTTTGATTGAGAACTAAAGAATATGAACTACTATATTGTGCCCAAATTTTCTATCAACATGGCTAGTCCAATTTCTTTACATATTTGTTTAGCCTTCTTATGTGTCCCATACAACCCATCATATGGTCGAATTGGCCAAATATTATTCCTAATGATATGTGGTACAATTAATAGTTAAACCTTAAAAAATAATCATACAAGTTGAATAATTAGGAAAATAGATATATTTAAAATAATTATTTTAATCTATTGGATTAATTAAATAATTTTAAAAAAATTTATTAAGTAGTAAAACATGGGTATTTCATACTAATTATGAACTTTTACATGAAAATTACTAGAAGTATTATAAAAAATTTATGAATAAATGAATTAAATAACATATATAAACAATTTGATTTTCAACTCAAAGATTTATGTGCTTTTTCCTCTTCATAAATTAATGTTTCTTTAATGGTATTTTACCCCCATGATCAGTTTCTATGTGTATGTGGTGATCAATGGAAAAACATTATGTGTATTCAATCAATTATTGATAGAATTGGGGGAGTGATAACATGAATATAAGATTTTGGGAAGATCTACAGCACTGAGATCTTATCCCTTGTTTGTGTATGTATGGGGGTTATAATGATTCTATTCATATGGAAACTAAACCATCTTATTAAGGAACATAACTAGGGATACAATGTTATCTTAAAAAAATTAGTTGTTATTCTATATTTTACTTTTTATTATGTTATTTGTATCAAAGCACTTACAAAACATATATATTGGAAGTGAATCATCCACAAGATGTTATTTGGTGACCCATTAATCATATCATGGTAAATGTAATAGTGTAACCTAATAAAATTTAAGTCATTTTATTGTTTTTATATCATCAAACTAAAGAGAAGGAATGGTAGGGCATCATGTACAAAATAAGGCTACTCACTGGGGTGATATCAAAGTGGAAGCTTATACTAATGTTACATTATCCACCTTGGATTTGATGTTATTGGCATATTTTCTACATACAGGAAAATTTTTTATTGTTGAATTGTACAACTAATGATAAGATTTAGTGGTAAATAGTCCACTTAGAATCAGCGATTCCACATTCACTAGTGATACATCATTCTCTGTGTTTGTTGTGTGGTGGTTTATTGTCAACATTGTTTTATACATCGTGATGTATCATTTGTATCTGAGGTTGATTTTGATTTAGGTTATCGAACTAGGATTTATTGGATGCTGATATATTATTAACCATGTGATACATCTACCCCCTGATTATTTTGTGGTGATGTATCATTCACTGTGACATTAAACATTCATCCCTAATCCACCATTGATGTTGGATTTTGATATATCATATGAACTGGTTAATTATCATTCACTCATCTAGAAATGAGTTATACATCAATTACCGTAATGTGACAATATATAAAGAGATCATTTTCCATGATTGATTATATGATATGGTGAAAACTATTCCACCATGACTATTATATGGGGATTGATACATAATTCATCATCGATATGTGTTTAGACCATGGGTATATTTTCCCATTAGATCATTGGATATATAATGTTTGGCGACATATTGTTCGACAGATGGGAATTCCTTGAGTTGGTGGAATATTAATTATTTCAAATTTTATTATTACTTTATATATTATCATGCCCCTATATTTATTAAATTTTTATATAGACACCATTGGTGGAAGCCTAATTAGTTTTACTCACAATGTACTTGGGTACCCTGGTATCTTAGTATACTCCATTGTTGTGGGTACATATATGTATATAGACATAACGAAGAATTATGAACTTGTGCACTATGAGAGGTATAGAGTTATGGGACCTACTGAGGAACCGGTAGCTAGTTTTATAGTAGTATCCATGTCCTATTATTTTGGTCTGCTTTATATATGGTCAGATCCAGAATAAAGTTGAATTTTTTGAATGCTACACAGACATTATTGTATAAATTTTTTTATTTTAGGTGATATATATATCTCCGTTGAAAACATGTTGGTGTAATTACATGTCACATATTTTTTTTGTGATTGATTTATTTATTTCATTCTTTGTGGTGCATATATTATTTTACCAAATTTTGTTGTCTCTTAAATTAGCATACATCAAAACTCACCACATATAATAAAACTTTGTCAAAATAGAATTCGTTTTGAGGGAACATGGTGTTTCAATTCAACCACTAGTTGAATGGATCAGGATAAGTTGTTGAAAATGGTTATCATAAGTATTTTTTGATTGACTTTATATTTTGGATGTGGTATTGAGAGGTAGTATTGATCATTACAAGGTATGGAAGTGCTCGGTTTTGATGGGATTAAACAACCCTTGTTCGATGGGTTGGAAGAAATAATCTAACGCCAATCTAGGATCTATTTGCATATATAAATGAATATTTTCCTACTATAAATGAATATATCATATGATAACCATATACCATAGAGGATTCATTCTATCATAGAATACATCTTCATCCCATGTTCCTGATTAGTACCACAAGATTGGAAGTAATAAAAATCCCCACCACGGGAGGTATCCAAAAGCAAATGAATCCCCCATCACAAGAGTGACATCTATATCCTAAAAAATGTCGTTGATCATATCAAAGAAATAGTGATAATTAAGAGATATTATGATGATAAATCATGAAAAAAGGAAGAAAAAGAATCAATACATCCAAATCATATCATTAGGATCATTATAGGGACATTGAAGAAACTCCATGAATTTGCATGCATTTAGTTATTCTTTACAACACATTAATAAATACCATAGTTGATTAATTAAATTATTTTTATGGAATAAATGTAATCTCATGCATTAAATATTATTCACTTTATAGTATAATGATAGTCTCTCTGGGAAGATCACTGAAACAATAACTATTAATGTTAAAACACACATACATTCAATTTTAGTAGCATGTATTACATACATTACTATATGACGAGCCATGCATTATGAATACATGGTATGTGGCCATTATGGATTGTCCTTGTAATAAAACACAATTGGATGAAGGTAGTAATATTTTTTTAAATGAATTTATTAAAATACTTATATGATATGATTAAATATGACCCTTTTACATTATATGCATTTTGGAATTTATTGTATGTCACTTTTAATATCCAAATTTTAGAAATTCCTTAAGATTTTGTACCACTTCTCCTTATATTGTATCATGTATAAAAAATAATGAAATCCTTCAAATAACTGTTTTGTATATCATTCAATAATATTATATAAATACATCAATGAATTTAACTTGTATTAAAAAAATGAAACAAAATTTTAATACCCATTAAAAATTAATTTGGATTATTATAAAACACTATATAAAATCATACAAAGTTATACTAAATCCATATTCATTCAACCAAAATGTGTGACCCTAGTAGAATTTTTAGTGTACCAACAAATATGAATCCCTAGATCCTTAAATGTATAAAAAGGGGGCATTTACAATAGAATCAGTGGCACTCAATGAATAATGAAAGTTAACATGATATCAATTAAACATATGTATCTATATACGTAGGTCCACTAGTCTAATAAAATTTCATATTGAGCTCTCAAATATTCCCTTTTAACTAGAAATTAATTGACAATGGGACAAAGAGTTTGTTAATCCCATAGAGACAAATCACTCATTCTTGATTCTCTGTGTACAGAATGACCATACTGATGAATACATCAATATCCATTAAACTTTATGGAAGAAAAATCATATTACCTTTATCTGAATAATTGAAAACATATTAAATACCATCTAGTTGAAAACACACACTCCTTAGTTTATATCAGTAGTTGGACCAAGTGTTATACTCATCATATGAGAGGATAAATCATATATTAGTTGAGCCCCAAAAAATTAAATGTCATGTAACAAACCCAACCACCCCATGAGTAGATAATACTAAAAAAATTCTAATGAAAATATCAAATTATAAATTTTCTCATTCTAGGTATCTCTACAAACTCAAGTTAATGGGGCACCAAATGTGATCAATAATCCCCTATTATGCCTAATACATAGTGTGTGGAAATCTACAATGGTTTCTTTATAGGCTAACTAAGGTAGAAAAATACTTCTTATGTCCCTTGAATATACTCTATATATTAATATTAGAATATTACTCATGATATCCTTTACTTTTGATCATAACCTATAATAATCTATAGTGAACATCTATTGTGGATAGATCAAAATCAAACATCAAGAGGTCAATTATAGTTATATTTTATGAAATCTTGGTCAATAAGTACATTTATTCATCCAAAATAAAATCAGGAATATGTGGATAATTTTTTATATTAAACCATTTATATTATTAAAACTATTTTAAGAATGCATTACAAAGTACTATATAAGAAATTGTCTAACATATCATATATAAAAGAATTATAGATCCACCATATGTTTATTGCACATTCTTGGATTTTTTATGTCATTACATCTATATGTGATTCATGACAAAACACAATGTTTCCTCTTCAGAAAACCCTCCTTCTAAACTCTATATTGAGTATCATTCATGAGAAAAGAAGTTATATAAAATTTTTGTAATTAAGAATAATATTCATAATGTTCAACTACATAAGAATATTAAAACTCCTTTACTCCACAAAATTAAATACTTTTAAGGGAATAAGTTTTATTGTCTACTTAGAATTATTTCTATGTTTAACATAATCATCATACATAGAACACATTAAATTAATATTTTGGTTGTATATATATATAATGTAACTTTTACATTATAACTTACTGACACATGTTAAACTCCATTATTAAAATGTGATATTAATTTTTTAATCTAAACTGAATATGAATCTTTAAATTTTCCTTTCCCTACTTAACCTAAACACTTTTAAGACATTAAGTGTAATTTATATTGTATTTCAGTTCATACAATCATTCAGAAAAAAGTGATATTCACTTTATCGCTACAACTTAATGTTACTTCTTACATTTCAATTTACCATAAAATATCTTAAATTAATTACGATATTAAGGTAAGATCACTCTAATTTGTTTACTTATATAATCTATCAATTGATAACTTTAAAATTATTCGTTGTCCAAACATACTCCACTAAGCCTCTTAGACATGATATTCTCTTCATAATAAAATTTTTTGATAAAAAAACTATTTTTTGTGATTTGAATAATTATTATTTACTTTTTGTAAGAATATATCCAATGAACTATATATTCTATATCGTATATGGTGTTCTATATATTTGGATCATTTTCTTCTATCAAAATATTATTTATAGTTGAGAACATACCAATAATGGTTGTTGGGAATATCATCTCTCATATTCTAACAATCATATATTAAAAAAATTCTCAGATAATTCTTTTTATCCTTATCTCTTTTTAAAAAATATTTTATAGAGTCTGATAAATCAATAACCATGTTTGTTATCTCACGTTGTTCACAAAATCACATTGCTAAAAAAACATATCTTCTAGTATAATAGATATGATATTACAATACACATATTTTATTAATATTAATATGTTCATGATATATTCATTTTCCTCTAAATCATTGATGTAACAAATCTTTGCATAGTGACTTGATTTCAGAAAACAAGATATACCAATTCTTGCAATGATTATTAACTCTAATATTTTAATAACAATTTTTAACACCATATTTGGTATAATAAACCATATAAACAAAAGAATTTATTTTTATAAAATTGATACCCACTATTTAAAATAAATAGATTTTTTAAAACTGTTCAGGTATCTCAAAACATTACATCACATAGAATAATTAAAACTCATTTCTGATTACAATGTTGTTTTCAATGACCATGACTAGTGACTTGAAAAACATTATTTGACTATCCAACTAACCCTCCATTAATTCAATATTTTACCAACTTATATTTTCTATACATAATTAGAACTTAGAAATCATTTTACCAGTTCATCTATTCTCAACACTTGATAATAGTTGGTAAAATTTTCGTGAAATCAGTCATATTTAATGAAAATTTCCATAGAAGAAAATATAAGGAAACCTATAGTCTAACATATTCATTATCATTTCAAAACATATTTAGTATATGAGTTGAGACAAAAATTTATTTGGTTATTTAGAATTTAGTTCCTATGAAACCTCTAGTGAATTATTCAATGCTTATTACAAGCTTCTAGATCCGGCTATTTAATATGGAATTTTATTGAATGGAATCTTTAAAAAATGATAACCCATTTTAAATTCATCATATATATTTTTGGTATAATATCTATATTTCACTATGAAATTTTTATTGTTTTATCATTATATTGACCACTTAGCTATTTAAGTAGGGAATCATCCCAAAAATATCATATATGGATATTATTTCATTAATTTAATAGCTCTTTGTCCAATAAATTATACAGATAAAATAATATATATTACTCAATTATCAAATCTTTTAGGGTTTTTTAGATATCTATAACCAAAATAAAGTAATAATTTCACACACCAATTTTTTCACGAGAGTACCTATGATTTTCAATCCATACCAAAGATAATTTAGGGGTACCCCGCTTTAGCATGATACTATAAGGTTAGGTGATCGTGTTCTTCAAAAATAATAGTTTGGAAGGAGCATAAAACAAATTATTTATAAGGCGTTGTAATATCACCATCGTATCTCATGTTATTCGATTTATATATATTAATTCTTCTCGTAATTTAGTATTTATTCATATTCCTTCCACCAAATTAGTATGTTCAAACTATATCGATGTATAACTATTTAAAAAACTCACAGTTTATTTTACTAATCCAAAAATAAATTCATAAAACATTTACAAATATACAATGTAATATAATTTATAACATAAACTAACATCAAATATAAATGTTTATAATTAAATGAAGTTTACAATATTCACACGAGTTAGCCAAAATCCATGAATAGACAACCCATTCTTTTATAGAATGAGGCCTAAGACTCCAATTTTTTGAGACATCTAGACTAAATTCCCTATACAAAAAAGATAATTTACAAAAGAGTGAATTTAATTCATCATAATTATGGTATATAATATAAGAAATATATTCAACAATAAAGTACAGGATAATAAATTTAATTAAAATCTCTTTCCAAGGATGATGGAAACTAAATCCATTATCATATCAAGCATGTAAATTATTATATGCATTTATGATAATCTCTAGAATAAGATTAACAATTAAAATAAATAATTCAAATATTCATAATATAAAAAATTTATATCTGTGGATAAATAAGAAACTAAGAGGTAAATAATTGAAAAATTCATATATTAAAATTTTATTAAACAATAATGAATAATTAATAAATAAAATATATCTTAAATAATTTATAATTTATATATATATTATTGAAATTACATAATATTTAATATAAACACTCCAAATTTATTTTATAATATGAACCCCTTTTTATTATTCATTATTTGACATTTAAATGTCAATATATGTTATTTCATGAAATATAAAAATTTTACATTTCAAAATATATTATGTAAACAATTACATAGTCTAAATTACATATACATGAAATTATTTAAAACATTATCTCGTTAATCATAGAAAATTATATTTATGTGGCTTAAATTATATCCCAAATAAAGTATATAATTTAAAAAATCATGATTTAGTATTAAAAAAATAAAAATTATTAAATAATAATAATTTAATTTTTAGAAATGTTATTTTTAATTTATAAAAATTTAGAAATTACCATTATAAAATATAAATAATACTATAATTATAAATATTAAGGCAAAGAATATAACTTCGTAAAAGGTATTTATAATATTAACATTTTATATTGGGGACTTTTTATCAATAAGTTGTTCATAAACATTTAATTAGTTATTTATAAAATTTATAATATATATATATATATATAAATTTTAATAAAACAAATATAGACAAAATAACTTTTATAATTATTTTTAAAAATAAAATTCGGTTCATAAATATATTTAATGAAAAATAAAGTTTACTTTGCAATCTTATTTTAAGATTGATGCTTAATAGTACAATATGATTCATTGCTTTGGGGTGATAAAATATTTTTAGTTTCTTCAGATGTATTTTATGAAATATATCCATATGTACTCTATTTATATGATATAATATTTTATGGTAAATAAAACAATAATCAAATATGATTAGAAATCCTATTTTTTGATTAATGTAGATATTTATAGTGCTATAAAACACTATGGTTTTATAAAACATGTTTCTAGAAACCATGGAATTTGATATCCTAATATATTATACTATGATAAATAAAAAACTAGAGATTTTTGTTGATATTTATTTTTCATAGGAATTTACATAGATTATTATTTTTAATGTCTTTATTTGTAAAATGATTTTTTGAATCTAAAATAATCGTTAGATCTGATACCGCTATTGAGTTTGGGAGGGATCTGACAACACTTTTTTAATGAAGAGTAAATAATAAAATAAATTCATGCCTTTATATCCACGAATAGATTAATTAATAAACATTTATTGTATATGAAAATAATATTTTTGTACCTTATAGAGTAGTCACTGCCAACTTCTACTGAATCCATATTCATCCTATGTACTTGATAAAGATAACATGAGTTGTAGTCAAAGTACATGTTATAGTATCCATATGTTTTATAATATCCCATTATATGAGCCCAATTAATATTTTATGGAATGATGAAAATTTTCTTGAAAATATGGAAGATAGAGAGAGATCTCTCTGGGAGAGCTTGAGCCAAGAATGAATGAAAACCCATACAGAAAAACCATTTTCGTGGGATCATTATAAATACCTCAATGATGATCCATGAATATCTACATATTTAATCGTGAGTTAAATCACATTATTATACTTTGTGGATGATTTAAGAACCCCCATTCATTAATATATCTTCTCCAATGAATTACATATTTTGAATCATTTAGTTTAATGATATACTACATGAAAATATCACTTGAACATGTTTTATTAAAATTTTAATAACCATATTATAAATGGAAGTATCATTTGTTCTTGTAATTATTATATGGGTAGTCATAAACTAAAACATCTGGGGTATTGGAGTTTACAATATGGATCCTTTGCACCATATGACTGGGCAATGTTTGTAGTAAATTTTTAAATATATTATAATATGAAAATATCATTGGATATGTTATAATGAATTTTAAATCTCATATATTTTTCTATTCATGGAATATATTCATTCGGCCATAGTGCTTACGCATATCTGGTATCCACATAAGCTAAAGTCCACGTTTCCATAATGTATAGATTGTCATTCTTGGTTTTTTATGTTCTAATTTTATGACTTTTTAAGAGTATGGTGTTTGTGGATATTGAATTTTTTAATTTATGGATTTACTATTTTCACATGTGGGTAAGCTATGAGTGGTTACCCATTATTTCTAGAATTTAGGGTTTACAAGATATTTGTACTCTAAATTAAGATTTTTTTTCATGCTACTTTTAAAATTATAGTTAGTAATAATATAAGTAATATACTATATATTATTTTATCTAATATCATATAGTTAGATAATTATTTAAATGAAATTTTTTTATTTGGGATAATATTTGATGAATAATCACATCATCTTGCTTATGATTATACCTAACCTATGGATGGGTAGGTTTGGATTATATAATCCTCTTTTGTAATACCTATAAGTCATATGGTGTGAGGAAGGGGTATGAGATAGAATTTAACATTTCTATATATTCTAAAATTATATGTCTATATTGTTGTCATTTATCCTAAATTGGTGTGGTATAGTATGATGATTCCCATTGATGATTACTACCCTAGAGTGGGTAGTGTGGATTGGGTAGTAGATTTCAATGTGTGATATATCCTATTATTTGTATACTAGAGAATGAGTTAACATGAGTTTTTGGAGCCCAAAATTTGATTCATGTGGGATATATTATGATATATAACCAATAGACTAGTTTTAGGGCCTATTAGTGATGATTTGTGACTCATTTATAGGTGAGTTTAGTGTGTTAGTGGAATAAAAATAAACATTTCAATTACTTCTCATAGTGAGATATTTTATGTTATGGTATCCTTAGAGAGGGAAGCGTTAACCCCAGAACATGGGATCCATATAAATGGAAGAATGGTATGATTTTTTGTATTATGTGTGGGAATCCTAAGGTTTTATATCTGAGTTTTTGACAATATAATAATACATGAAAATAGAAGTTATATTAACAATTTATTTAATGTTAGAAATAGATATGAGTAGTTGTCAAGATTGATAATAAATCTATTAAAGAATGTGACGATTCTTGGAGTTTATTATGTCATATTTTCAATCCATACTTGTTATATTTTTTATTTTGAGGTGGCTAGTTTTTAATGAACCAAATGATAACTGATTATTTCTAAGTAAGTGGAGGGAAAGATTTTTATTTTGAGGTGGCTAGTTTGATGGAAAATATTATTCCTATTTTGGTTTTTTTACCAGGAAAAAATAATTCTATTAATTCTATTTTATGCACTAGTTTAAAATTTTTCTCCATATTTTTTACCTGATATATCTATTATAGATCCACATAACTACCTATGAGTTATTGATTACTCTTGGATAACATATTTTGATTAAATATAATTCATATAATGTTTCTTAAAATTTACTGTTGAAAATTTTAAAAGTAATATTTCTATATAACTTATTCTTATATTAATTTGTGTCATCAAATTATAAGTACAAGTCCTCCACTATGAATATGAGTATTTGGAGACTAAGTATGAGTTAGAATGGTCTACTTATGAGAAACATGGGAAAAATTTATAGAAGTTATGCATTTATTTATTTTCTAAGTATGGTCTACTAGTAGTAGAAACAATAGTTGCAATAAATATTTTTAATCACAAAATATGATTTATTATGATTCTATCTATGAGTAGATATAATCAGACCCTAATAAATAAGAGGATCATGTTGTAATGTCTAAATTATTTACAGAATTATTTTAGATGATTTTATGAGATAAATTTACCACATAAAAAATTCATTAAAAACTAAAAGGTGTATGTGGAGGGTGTGACATTGATTAGATTGGTTCTTAAATACAATTTATGGAGTAAGTTTATTGTCTTTGTTTTTAATTTAAGGTCACAACATGAAAGATTTATTTTTTTATTCAATAATATTAATATTTAAAATGATGAATGGATTATTATCTCAACTCTATTTATGTTATTATAGTGGTTATGATGGAAATAAAATGTCATGAACCAACTCTTGGCAGCCCCAAATCGATTATCTGGACTAGCTCAAAAAATTCCCAGTGCGCATTCCCAATTACCTTTGGATAAAAAAATATGATGGGGATCTATATATGACTATTGGGGGTGGTTTCTCCAAAAAAATAATTAAAAAAGAATAAAAACATCACGCAAAATTCTTTCTTAACCCTTTCATAAGTCAAAAAATTTTTCCCAATCAAAAAAGAATAAAAACAGAATATAATATATAAAAAATTTAGTAAAAATAAATCACTCATCTCACCTCAAAATCTCACCATAGAAACAACTCATTACATATAACACATAATATATGTATATAAAATTCACCAATTATTAAATAAAATAAATGAACATGTATAATTGATTTAGATTGTTCCATGAGGAAAAATAAATAGGACAAAATTACCTACATGCCTCTATGTCACTCCAGGAGTGACCAAACCTCCTCAAACTGAACATGTTTCATGATAAATCAAATGGAAATCCAAAACAGTAAATATAAATATTCTTGAGAATAAATACCAATAATTATGTTGAGAGGAAACACACCCCATACATAATATTAAAACAAAATATCCATTTTATGCATGTTTGTAATACATTTTTAAGAATACATTTTTTATGAATAATTACATTGAATAGAATATTATTTCCATTATTAAAATTTCATAAAACATCTTTTTTAATTTTCATTAAAATAAAAAAACACTTTGAAATAATTTCTTGTGTTGGATCCTCCCCTATTAAAATCATAAATGTGAAAACTACTTTTAAAATAATTTTAATGTAGGATTTACAGTACACATTAGAAAATTAATTTTAACAATGATAACTAAATATCCAGAAAGAATAATATTAAATGATAATGAAATTGTTGTATTATGATAAATTGGATAAAATAATAAAAAACAAAAAATAAATAGTTTCGTTATACCATAACTGATCAAGTGTTGAAGAATCAGTATAACTAATATTTCAAAACAAGTAAAATGGGAAAACCACCCTATGTTCACTAACCCATTGGGGAACTAGAATTTTTATGTCACTAATTATGTATGTGTCTGAAATTAGTGGAATATTGATAGTATAACATTATAGGATATTGTGGAAACCATATTTACTATATTAGTATTACTAGTGGTGGAGAATCCTCATCCTGTTATAGGCTTTCCTAGATCAGTATATGGTATATCAACAAAAATTTATAAATAAAAATAAACACCAGAATGAACTTATAATGTCAATAAGTGATTAAAAAAGACAATGATCATATAAAATTCATAATGAACTAAGAGAATATTGAAGAAAACCTCCCAAAACTTCTGGGAATGAAATTAGGAGAAAAACAAACTGATTTTCCATTAAATATCATTAAAGGTTTAAACATATATTTTAAAGGTCCCAACCATGACTTTTAATTTATCAGTTATAATTATAAATTATAACATATTCCTCAAAACAAATTAAAATGTTTTACAAAATGGATGAAGAAATTTAGTATTTTCAAACACCTCATTTAAATATCAATAACACTCTTGAATATATATAATAACCATTAGAATAAACTTCTATAACAATTTAATGACTCAGTTTTTTTAAAAAAGTACATTTTTTTATTTTTATCAAAAAATTCGTTTATGTAATTATCTGAAAAATATTAAAGCTACAAATTTTAAGAAGGACAAATTCATTTCATTAAATTAAAATCATGTGGAACTTGGTTTCCCTTTGAAAGGATCCATAAACCTATATAATAATATACACAGGTATCTAAAACATTAATTAAAAATTGCAATAAATTGTGTTTCATGAATTTAAATACCTCATCAGGGGGTAATATACCTCAAATGTAGTTTAGTTGGTGTGAGACATTGAATACAAGATGATGAATTCAATAAAGGGAAATTGAACGCACTAGAAAAAGTAAATCCAAAAAATTTCCAGTACTAGATCCAAGGGTTTGGTTAGCTGTGTGCTATAGTGAAGGGTAAAATGACGGGGACAGAGAAAGAAGAGTAGGGATGAGAATGTGGAGGAGAATCTCTTATATATATGTATTCCTCTTGAAATTAGAATAAGTGGAGGAAGAAACAAAAGGATAAGATGGGGAGGTTATGAGAAATGATCTATTTTGGAAGTTTCACAAAATATTTGTGAGATGATGGGTGGAGCAGCTTTTAATTAATGAATGTAATTATTTAAATTTTATTATATTTTAATAATTGGGAATAACACATGTTGGTCACATAGTTTACTAAATCTGGTGGCAGTTGTGTACCCTTTAATGGGAGCAATATGGAACTCACATAGTTTGGATAAAATATAGAAAAACAATGTATGAACAGTCTAAAACCTTCTTATTTTTCAAATTTTCCAAAAACATAGTCTGAATGTCATGATAAAAATGTATTGAAATAAATAAATAAATAAATTGGGAAATTATTTTTTGGTGTGTGACAATCCCCCCCCCCCCCATCATAATCATTTATGCCCCTAAAACTCCATATTTGAATATATTGTCCAATTGAAAGGGATGAAACTTAATCTCTTTAACTACTAAGTAGTTATCAACACTAATGTAGTACATTAAAACTTCCAAGATGAGGGGTCCAAAATTAACTGATATAAATCATATTTATTAACCAATGTTTATTAATCTATTAGGGAATAATGAACCTAATTTAATTATCTCATAATTCCCATATCCATTTTGTGTGATATATGTTTCCAAACTCTTTATGCAAATAAAAACATACCAGATTATAAATTAGAATACTAAGTTGAGGATTGTCAACTAATATATACTCTATCCAATAGGAGAATGAACCAAGGAAAATATACACTAAAACGAGAAGGGCGAAAAATTAGGGAGGTGAACCGTGCTAGTTTCGCTACAGTAATATGAATCCACTATGGTTGAAATCCTACAATTAATTTAATATATATTTGAAAATTAAGATTCAAATAGTACCCACATTATTCTAAAGACATTCAACCATTCCCAAATAATTAATGAATGCAAAAAATATTAAATATTGAAGAAGATACCCAAAATGTAAAATTTAATAACTAGGTCATAATATCTCTCAATCTACTACAACAGAAACTATTATAGAATTAAATAAATCCTAGAAGTTATTAAAATAAATATCCTCAAAAAATATAATTATGAAAAAAATCTTAAAAATGATTCTGCTTTATTCTCAGATAGTGAGGAAAATGTAGATCGGAAAATGTTAAAGGGAAAAAATCACGAATTACTCAATAGAAATAACCCACTATATAACAAAATTGGAATAGGACAAGGTAGAGAGAGATAGTAAATTGGGACCTTGAAACTACAACAACGACCTATAAATAACCATAATGTCTCAATAATGCTTTAGACTCCCCCAAGTCATTAGAATTACCATGGAACCATTTCTATCCACTGCCCTCCTGGTCATAATTTCATCATGGGGAAATTCTCACATCAAATAAATTAATTATTCAACTGATAATTAATGTAGATGAATAGGAACAAACAACA
Source organism: Viscum album (assembly GCA_963277665.1). Classification (NCBI taxonomy): domain Eukaryota; kingdom Viridiplantae; phylum Streptophyta; class Magnoliopsida; order Santalales; family Viscaceae; genus Viscum; species Viscum album. The sequence goes on from OY728126.1 coordinate 461,134,885, forward strand.
AGTAATGTATTAGATATAATTTCCCAAAAATCACAAACAACTAATGAAGAAAGAGTGTCTTGATGATGATCAAATCCCATCAAGACAATTCAAGAGAAATATAACGATTATCTTCAACCAAGAATCATTACAATGAAACCATATACTCTCATATTTTAAAAAATTTGTCTCGAAAATAGAAAACCATCATCAAACCAAATGTGATACTAATAAGATAGGAAATTAAACACCCAAAAGTAAATAAATTCACCCAATTAATCCAAACCATTCTAGGGGGCGAGATTCATGAGAGAAAACAAAAACATTGGCACAAAAAATACATTTATCCCTAGAATAATAAGGACAATTGAAATTAATTAAAAAACATACTTAGATACAAAACTCACCAAATTAAAACATTTTTATAAAATCCTCAACTCCCCTTTAATAACCATGAGTTTACATTGATATATATTTGAAACATAAATTTTAAAGGAAATTAAAAAATAAAAACATTTCCCCTTCCTAAAACATAAAATAATTTTATCTCATATATGAAACTAAACCATATTTATTTATAAAAATCCACTTCTTCTTTGATGAGACACGCAAATTAATTAACAATGCATCCATGGTCATTTTAATAATTTTTCACCAATCCATTTTTAATATAAGATGAAGTGAAATTTATCATTCAAACACATTCCTTTTGAACCATAGATATTTTAATAGTATTTTATAAAACCAAATGAGTGTTATTACAAGTAGTCGAACACAAATGTTCATTGGATTTTTAGCAGAACACAATTTGGAAAAAATAAAAACATTCAAATTCTATTGAAAATATCTTCAATAAATCCATTTTTTTGAAAAATTATTTAATTTGAATAAAAATACCAAGGTTATTTTTATGTTTGTTTAAAATGATCATTTTCCATTTTAAAAATCAAAATATAATTATTAAAAAGTTCTGATTTCAAAATTAAAACTAACTCTTTACCAAAATGACATAACTTTTCATAATTAAAAAATTAATTAAAAATAAAATAATTCCAAAACATATATTAAATATGCTATTGTATCTATGTGAAGTCTAGCCTAATGGAACGGTGGACAACGTTACAACTATAGAACTACCTCCAATATTCTTTTTGAACTATATAATTAGGATCAACATAGATTTCCATTGATAATGAGATAATTGGGATGTACTAGCTCACTCACAATGTTATACCCCATAACACAAAACAACTAAATATCACACATACATGAAGTAAATGGTATATTGAAAAAACCCAAGAATCAATGTATAAATTCACATGGAAACCAGAGACAAAAAACATGAATGTTATTGATAAAATCTTCCCACATGTACCTCTCTTGCCTTGATAGTTTTATTTATAGTCTACCATTAATATAAAAATAGAAATTAAAATTCTAAATTCTAATCGCTCTTATAAGTATAAGATTTAAAATAATTATACAATGAACCAACTCTAGTAAACCCTTAAACTAGTTTCCCAATACAACCTTCGATATTCTCATGGAACATTATTGATTACCCCAGGCTAATGAAATGCATCATGGTTAATAAAATACAACCATTTCGAATGGTTTCTCCAAAATTATTAATAATAAGACTAAATTCTCAAAATTAATTATGCCTACCTATTATGTAAGTAAAATATCCATTCCAAAAAAAAAAGAATAGAAATTGAATAAAAATATAATAAAATTCAATGAAAAGAAATCCTTCAAGTCACCTATAATACCATCCAAAAAAATAATGATACTTTTTTATGATTTGAAATTTTTTTTAATTGTTTGAAACTATCTTTTGTAAAATATATTTTTTAAATAGAAAATTAAAATATTATAGAAGCAATGAATGTTTTTTATATGAAGTTTTTGGGGAAAATGGAAATTCAAAAGATGAAATTTTTCTAATGATATGGTCCATAGATGATGTTTTTAGAATATAAGATAAGTGTAGTTGATTTACAGAAAACAATATTGGATACAATTTCAATTAGAATGTTCACACACATATTTATGTACATGCCTATCTAAAAGGATTCATGTGAAGGAGCATAAAATATGTGAATGGAAAATTCATTTTGCAAGCTTACTTGATATATTGATTTTGCTGAAACCAAAAATATAAAAAATGAAATAGCGTCCGAAATGTTGATGTTTTTATAGGATATGGTGGTTCATGTGGCTAAATCGTTAAAAGAATAAAAAATCTTGTTAACCATATTCAGTAGGTAAAGATAAATATACATAGGAAGGTTAATTTTTCAATATATAATGGTTGAATGAAGATTCTATGTTTAAATGTATAAACTTGAGAAGATGTGAAGGAGCAGAGGCTAAGATAATGTTATGCCGACAAATATTTTGGTTTTCAAAGTGACTGGATGACCATATTTAAGAGTCCCTTTGAATGATATTTTCTGAGAATCAATTTTAAACTTCTAATTATATGGTAAATTGATCATATCACGAATATAAAAACGATCCATCAGATGCAATTTTCTTAGGAATAAAATAAACTAATGAAATGTTAAGAAATGGTCCTCATGAAGAAGTATCATTAGATGTGTAATGTGATAAAAATTAATCATAAACTATTTTCCAAGAAAGAGGATACACTGTTATTGTTATAAATAGGAAGATCATACAGAGAGTTACTCGAATATTTTTTTTATTTTTTTAATATATATAATTTCATGGTATTTTATTAAAGTTTTACTGTGATAGAAATTTTCTGAAGATTTGAGATGAATTTAAAATATTTGAGAGTATTTCTAGGAAACTAAAATGAATGTGGAATTGAGAACTATTTTTTCAAAGAAAGGGATAATTAAAAGTGTTCCCCAAAATTCCATTCCCATAGTACATATACGAAGGGGTGAAAAGTAAATCATACATACTACTAATTTGAGAGAAAAAAATGGATACGTTGGAGAATTAGTGTAAGGGTTAGTTTCTAGTAGATATTTGTTAGATTAATGTTTTCATATAGATATTCTGATTAGATTATTAGACGATCATTTTGGTTTTGAGCACCATACAAAGAGATCAAATAGAGCTTTCATGTTGGGCTTTTAAGTTTACTGGCTTTTGTAAATAAGGAAAAAATGTTTCCTAAGAGTCCCAAGTTTTAGTGTGGTTCACCGAATAGAGAATATTATTCTAGGATAGTCATGAAAGAAAAACATTTACCATACAACAAAAAGCAGGCCTTTTGTACAATAAAATTTATATGGTGCTATTGTTTATATTTTCACATTTTTTTGTCTCTATTTTTTAGAAAAACATACAAACTAATTGGATTCTGAATAATCATACCTATTAAGAGATAACTGGAGTCTAAAAAAAGTTGGCTCAATATTTATAATAAATTATTTCTATTATTGAATTTTCATAGACCCATGGGAGTATCAATGATAAGGATTTAGGTTCTCACATTTACGATGAACCATGTAAAAATTATGTTCCATGGTTACAATCCTAATATACAATTCTTGTAAGATTCTACTAAATTTTATAAGAAATATAACTATAACAAGTTATAGGGGATAAATATCAAAAATTTGTAGATTTTTAATAATAAAAACATTAACTCAGCCACCCTTCTCAATTGTTAAATTATCCTTAGAAATAATATGTATTATAAAAAAGAAGCTCACTTATTTAATCATTATCGTAGGAAATCTCACATTAGTTAAAATTAGAGGTATTCATACCTTCAATGAACAATATTATCATGGTTTACAAAACCAAATGATACCTTATCTTATGTCAATTAAACTATAGGTTATTTATATTTTAATAATTGTGTGAGCAACCATAGATAAAAATGAACCCATTACTTTTTCATCGAGAGAAACATCATGATTAATAGAAAAACAAGAAATGTAAATTTGATTTCATTTTCAGAATATGTTTTTATAAATGTGATGGTTCTCAAAATAGTTAAGGAAGACTTGGATATCCCCAAAATTATATTCGATGGAAGTACCCTTGTTAATTAGGAAATATTAAAAATCTTGAAAATTATTCTTGATGATATGAGAAAGAGAGATAAAGAAACTATCGATGAATACTTCACCAGCATTAATGAAGTTGTGTGCAGTATTAATGGATTTAGAGACCTCTTTTAATTTTATTTTATTGTGTACAAACTCATTAAGATTTTTTATAATATGTTTGAATCTAATATATATCCTTTATAAAATAAATATGATTTATCATTTGGTGAACTACATATAATTATCATTAATTATTATATGATAAGAGCTCCATCATTCAAAACCACGATCAAGGATGAAATTTATTTTTATGCTGTTAGAATGTTGGAAATTGATGTCTCTAGGAATTCAAATCTTACTAATTCAAAATATATTTTATTTCATGAAATGAATGATAAGGTCATGTCTCATATTACTGACATCTATTGAAGAGGTAAATGATTGTGTAGAGAAAACTTGTTGTTATTTTTTTTTGAATGTGGATGATTTTGGTACATTACTATGATTTTCCCCAATAATAATTATAGATAATATTAATATCCATTTAAGGAAAAACCACTCTAGAATAGGTATAACCAAAATTCTATGGAAGAAAAGATGATCATTGGTGGTAAGAAATAATTGATGATAAATAAAAGATGTTTTTAGTAAGAAATGTGAATCTAACTCAACTCAAAATAAATAGAAGGTCGTAAATAATTGACATATGTCCTTGAAAGAAATATTGTTATATTTATGAGGTTGTGAACATAAAATTGACAGTTTCTGTACAAGGTGAAATGGTACAAGATCACAGTATGAAACAAACAGATATGGAAGATAGTGTTTTTCAATGTTTTTCAAAACAAATTGAGGTTGAAATAATTTTACAATATATAAATGATAATTTCAATAATGATTTATAATTAATTGTTGAATCATCTTAAGATAATGAGATAAATCATTACAAGAATTAAGTGAAATCCTTACCATCCAAAAGTAAAATTTCTTCTAAATTTTATAACAATATATGTGTTAATAAATTTACTATGAAATATTAGGTTGGGTAAGAATGTAATAAATTAATCCCATTAAATTTGATACTAACATTTATTGTAATGTTTTTTATATAATGAGGAAATAATAAAAAAAATATTATAAACCATGATATAACAATTATAATGAAAAATCTTATTTCTATATAATATCATGATTCGGTAGATATTATTGGTCTTGTGGTATCTTTGGATATAAATCTGTAAAATTTTTTCACAACAGGTATCATATTTTAAGTAGGTATGAATTTGAGTATGAAAAAAATTTAGTAATTTTAATAATACTCAAAATGTTGCCAAACCAAAATCTTAAAATGTTACAAAAATACAAAAAAAACTGATTGGTTGTTTGGAAGAAATTATTGGATTATGTGACCAACTGAGTCTCTTTGGAGAATAGTTTTTAACAAAACATATCGGGAAAACATACTAATATATAAAAGAGAATGAAATAAGAAAATTTAATTTCTCATAATGAAGTTTTTTTTAAAATTTTTGAATGAATGTAAATGGAATAATCTATAGATTTTTTTATAGGTTTTCCATATATATGATCGGTGATTTTGAAATCCAAAATATTTTTCAATATTGTTATGGAGGATTATTTTTTTAGAAATGATAGTTCACTAAAAATCATCGAAATTGGAACAATTGAGTGTGAATATAAAAAAATTAAATTTTTGGATGCTTTATATGTTTATGGACTCAGAAAATTACTTAGTGTGATATAAATTTTTTGATGCTAGAAAAGAAGTGATATTTTGGAAAGACACATGTATCATCATAAGTGTGGAAGAAAGGATAGTTGTTACTAGAGTATAATGAGCTAGAATAAATATATTTTAGATATGGGATCTTTGAAAATCAGTTTTATTTGAGTAATCAAGATGAGAACAAGTTGTGGAATCACTAAATTATATATCATGGTCAGAGAATTGTGAACAATGTTTATAAGGATAAATGTTTATAAAATATACAAAAGATAAAGAGAGAAGAAGATGATATTTGAAAAATGTTTTAGAAAGGAAATATATCATACAGAGACCATAAGAATGTGGAAATTTTGTCTACACGACCTCTTGGACATATTCAATCAAAATTATGATCACTGATGAGACATAAATTGGAAAACAATTCTTTGTTACTTTAATGGAATATTTCAAACATATGACCAACCTTATATTCATGAATCAATAATCAGGTTCAAAAGATATGATCAAATTTTTCAAAAGGTAATTTGAGATAGAAATGGATGTTTATATAATTAATCTATGAATATATAGTTGGAAGTACTGAATATGCAATTCATTTGAATTATATTTTTAGAAACATGGATTTAAGCCTCAACAATGTGACCAATTGCACCTCATAAAAATGACATTATATAATAGAAAAACATATGTTTATTTGAAATTAGACAACATATGTTTGGAAGAGTTTAAATATTCTATGTATTTTTAAATAAATATGCAAGTAATACAATAGTGGTTCCAAACTGGTGTATGTTAGGAAAAAAATTACATAGCTCCCTAAAAAAGTGTTATTTCAAAAAACCATTACTGAAATATTTAAATGTTTTTTGGAAATCCTTATTTACTAAGGATAATAAATCTAGATCATGAAATGTTTTATGAAAATGATGAGGATTGTAATTTCATGGGATATTCAGGGAGGATAAGAAGTTATAAATGTTAGAAAAACATTTTCAAAAAATTGTGGCTCTATATAATATCAATTTTTTGAAAACTAAAATTCCTTAACTAAGAATGTTGAAAATAAAACAGAAGAGAAATTGAAGACTTCCAATGAATATAAATAAAATTAATGAATAATGTGATCTATATCCAGGGAATAGTGACTCAGAATCATCAAGATGCGGGGAAAATGAATCATGAAGAAAAAACTCAAAAACATTGACACTATAAAAAGGTTGAGAATGAGAATATACAAGGAAATTCATAATACCTTGTTCATACTAGGAGAATGTTGTGACTACAAAAAAAAATTACTTATCTCACAGCTCAAACCATAATCAGTTTCAGAAGAAAAAATGAAAAAATAATGGTTTGATTCCATAAATTAAATGATAGATAATATATAATTATTGAAACATGTTAACCATTTCTACATCTAGAAATTAATAATATCATTGGTACAATGGTTATGAACAGAAAAAAACTAAATAAACATGGTGAATATTTATGAAACAAAGAGAGGATTAATTGTAGAGGATATTCATAGGCCATAAATGTGGTTTATATAGAAATAATTTCTCCCATTGGAAGATTGGAAATAATCATAATGTTCATAAAAGGGACTTCATGTCACTATTATAAAATTTATCATATGGATGTAAAGTCAACATTTATAAAAGGGGAAACTGAAGTGGATGTTTCAATTAGGAAACCTTTTGGGTTTTTACATGATAAATATGAAACCACGTTTTTTATGTTAAATAAATCCATTCATATCTGGAAAGAATATTCATGATCTTCATACTCCAAAGTTGATAGTTTTTTTGAAATATTTAAATTTCTCTAAAGGGAATGTTGAAAAAAACATATATGAAGGAGTTGAACTTAGATATACTAATTATGATTATGTATGTTGATGAAATATATTTTTTTGGGAGATATGGTAATTTTTTTAAAAGAATTCACTATATAAATGAATAAAAATTTGGAAATTACAATACCTATAAAACGAACCTTCTTCTCGGGGTTACAAATTCAAAAAAATAAAGTCACATTTTCCTATCTATATAATAGTCTTCCAAATAATTATGATAAAATGTTGGAATGGATGAGTCTAAAAAAGTTTCAACAAATATTTTGGATGATTTAAAATTGGGTAATGATGAGGCTGGGAAATTTTTGATTTATAATGACTACGGAATATTAACAAGAAGTTATCTTTATCTTATAGCTTCAAAACTATAAAATTTTAATGATATAACAATTTTTAATCAGTATAAACGTTATCTTATGGAATCCTACCAATTGGAAAAAAAAGAATTTTCAGATTTTTAAAATGGGGAAGTTCTTACAATATATTGTATAAAAGAATTAGTGATATAAAATTTCATTAGTACATAGATATCTATTTGGATGTCTATTACAATGATATAAAATCAACATTAGAAAGAGAATTTTTATGATTTTTTTGTGATAGGGTATAATAAGAAACATATTTTAAAGAATTTGTGATTTGTAGAAGAAAAATATGTTTTCCAAAGGTAATTTTGTATACATATTATTTGGATGAATGTTCAGTTAGAATATTTGAAAGTGAAAGTTTTAAAACATTATAGATACTTGGTGAAAATCAGAGTGCCATAAATATTTCCAAAAATTATGTACAACACTCAAGATCAATGTAAATTTATATTACATATCATTTTATAAAATTTAAAATTACTACGGGAGAATTTATTCTATGATACATTTGTTAATATTGTAATATTTTTTGTGTTAAAAAAAAGGAATGCCAAAAGTTTAATTTGTGAAATTGCGGCTAAAACATCATGTTCAGCCTCCAACAAATACTTCCTATTCATATTATGGTGGTCCCAATCATGAATATAATTATGTTGATAAAGGGGGAGAATGTCAAATGTGGTCTTAAAAATGGGTAGAGGTGCATTTCTGTACAAATTATTATGATGTTATGATTATAATAAAATATGGGAGACAACAAAAAAAGAGGAGTGTGAAAAATTTAATGTTGAAAAATAAATAATGAAGTTTAAATTATGTTAGTGTTTGTCATTTAATTATATTAAATTTTATTTTCATAGATGTATATAATTATTTTAAATACACTACATTATCTATTTGTGGGGTTTTAGGAATTTCTATTTGAAAATTTATTGTTTTGAAAAACATTTTGGAAAAAAATTCTTTTTTTTGTAAAACATAGATGTGGAAATGTTGAGTGATAAGAAATGTTGTGTTGAAGATGTTGAAAACAGTGATTTCCAAAAAAAATCTAATGGGGATATTGAATATCATTTTTTATTATTCTAAAATTATTATATTAGTTGAAAAATAATTGTTTTACAATTTTTTTTTCATGAAATGGAAAAAAAATATTGATGAATGTTGAGAAAGATAATAATTTGAATTTTCAAGTAGAGATGGTAATTAGGCTGTTCATTTTAAAAACATCATAAAGGATGTAAAATGATTATTTATTTATTTTTTATGTTCTAAAAAATATTAAAATATGACAATCCATGATGATGTGTATAAACTTTTCATGAAGTGTTTGATGAGGGAGTAGGAGATCATCTCTGATTCAAGACATTTGTTTTAAAAAAAATAACTTCACTAAAAACTGCCTAGATAAAGTTTCAATAATGATTGAAAGACATTGAAAATGGTTCTCATATGAATAATCATTCATGGAAAATATTTCTATAAGAATATGTTGTATGAAAAATTATTGTTGTAACATTTCTAATCAGATGGACCAGAGCTGAAATTTATCGATGTTCAGAGATGTTTAGTTGAGTTCCATACAAACATGGTCAAAGGAATATTCTATATGAATATTCACATAAATATTTTTGAAAAAAATAATTCAGATATAAAAATTTAATGAATTTTAAATAATATGTGAGTAAGCATAAATCTAGGAGTCTTTTTGAAATGATGATTTTTGTTAAAACCCAAAAAAATTAAGAGAATTAGCATAAGAAGTGTTGAAGATAATAAAAAATAATACAGTGAGTGTGAATGAATTTTTTAATAATTCAAATAATATTTTCAACCATATATAGTAGGTAATGATCAATGGAATGAGGCATGCGATGTTTCCAAATAGATCTGTATTATAAAGACTCGATGTTTCAATGTATGATGTTGAGAACTGATGATGAAGCATTGGATGGATGGATGATAGGTTAGACTAAAAGTTTATTATGAAATTGATTGGATTAACATTTTTTGAGGAATTCCATTGAATGATCTTTGCTAAGAAGTTGGCGTAAAAATGATGGTCATAAAGAAAATTTATCTTATAGAGACAAAAGTTGATCCATTAGAATGATTTTTCTTATGAAGAAAATAAATAAAATAAATAATGGGGAAGGATTACTAAATAAATGTTTCATCCTTCATAGAATGTGTGACAAATTTATTAGGAAAAATCCTCTAAAAATAATATACATATAGTTTACGAAAATTTGGGTTTATCAAATAGAGAGTATCCTAGAAGTGTATTAGAATAAACATTTTCGAATTGATGTAAATTCAATGGAGTTTGATAAAAGTTGGAAGTCTTGGGAAATTTAAAAATATTCAAGAATATTTTAGAATATTTGATAATTTTTGTTACTAAATTTAAATGATTAAGAAATTCATAATTGGAATTTTAGTGTGAGAAAATGAGAATATTTTCATGCCTTTTCATTTTTTGGAGAACATATTTGATGGGGTGAAAAGTACATCATTATTTTTAACATTATGAGAGTCAAAAACATGATAAAATATATAATTAGTTCCAAATTGAGTTTGTATTATATATTTTTTCTTGGTAGATGATATTTAAATATATATATTTATTATTGAATCAGATGTACTTTCAAATTCATAATACAAGATTGAGAGATCAGATAGATATTTTGAGATGAGTTTGTGAGGTGTTATTTTTTAATTAGGAAAAACACATTTCTATTAGGGGAATAAATTTTATTTAGTTTCACTAAAAAATGAAAATCGGATAAAGATATGTACACTAGATTGTCATTTAACTGGTGGAGAAAATTAGAAAACATTCTAAACAAACTTCTCAGAAGATTTTATATCATGTTCTGAATTTTTTATGATTCAGATTTTTTTGAAAAACATCTAAACATAAAATAGTTATTATAATATTACCTTGTATGATATATAATCAATCTAAAGGTACAGGGTACAAAATTTGTATTCACATCATTCAATTAGTGAATTTCTATTAACAAAGGGGATTTTCCATGACAACGATGTATGTTCTCACAATAAGGCATAACATTGTAAATCATGTGTTCCTTTTTTTCTTTCCTACATTGTAATTATTTTGATATTATTCTAAAATATATAAGGATGAAAACATTAATATTTTTTAGGAAATAAAATTAAGAAATTTGATTTTTTTTAAAAAGAAAACCATTGATCTTATCCCCTATTTATGTGGTACAATGGTCCATAGAAACTAAAACAACCCTTTATATCCATCAATATATCTCCAAATATATAATCTACCACCATTTAAACTAATGAAAATAACAAGGATTTCCAATTTGGATGATGTGACATATGAAACTAAATAAAACAAAATAACCTATATACCACCATAAGCCTCAATGAGCTAGAATTTGAGCTCAATCTAAACATGATCAATGAAAAATATATATAAAAACTGAACGTGAAATGTTTGTTGTTATGAGAATTAAGGTCTATTAAGTATTATGACACCCCAGTATATTACGATATATCTCTTTTAAATAAATTTAATCTCTTTGATATCTTGCATTGAATGCAAGAAGAAGTTCTAATGAAAAATGATATATTATTATGTAACTCATAAGTGTATTTCATTAAATAATTTTACTATGTCTTAATACATTTATTTCAATAATATAATTGATATTTATTCCAATATTTTACTTTTTCACTAGTTTATTTATTTTTGGTAAGATACAAATAATATTTGGAAAAGTAATTAAAAAGAGGTGAATATGAGAAGAAAAAGAAACATTGTTCTAAAAAAATTTGTTTCACTGTGAGACACTGTAAAAAAGTATTTCAATATGAAATGATCCCTATGAAACCATCCAATGTGTAAAAATTGAAAGAAAAAATGGAGCTTCTGGTATTTGAAACCGGACGTTTACAACATGAATTAATTACATGATGTGTAAACATTAAAAAAATTTACTAAACATGGACCACGAAGTAAATAAAACACAATTGAAGAGAGCTTGACACTTTAGTAACATAAAACCAATTCACATTGTGAACCATTTCGATGGGAAATTTCAATAGTGATCAAAATTATGAATGGAATGGCTATTAAACATGGGTTGAGACCCATTAATCCATTATAGCTCATATTAATAATTGAATAAATACATCATTATTCCAAGGGAGATTTATAAATATATTTCTCAAATACTACTTCTATGGGATTATGAATACCAATGTCTAATATGAGAATTAGCATTCTAGAGACATCTCTATTCATTATCGATGTGATTTCATTCATGTTATCATTATTTCTTCATTCATTCTTACTATATATTAACTATGATGAGGTGGTAAGTCCCCCTTGTGATAGGATTATTAACCAAGTGGGGAAAGAAGGTATTGGATTAATTTTGATTATTATATTTATATGTAGGTTTTTTGTAATTTATTTATCTAATTACAATATTTATTTATTTTTATCTGTACCATATATTTTTTTTTAAAAAAATGAAGATTTTAATTTCGCTACTAGTTACCCTAAATTAGGAATGACAATTTTAACATTTAGTGTAACTAGGTTGAAAATTTTTATTAAGTGAAACTCGATTTTCGGAAACCCTAAAATATTAGACTGAGGGAAATAGGGGACTTCCACATCAATGAGTGTATACTAGTGCCATTAGATCAAAATCATCTTGATTTCGTTTCCATATATAGATTAATTGATTTAATTGATAAAATAAATTTCTTCCCAAACAATAACACTAGAGAACCATAGAACATATACAATAAAAACCTGATTTGAAACAAACCAATCTATCTTTTCATTTTATTTTCCTAAAATCCTTAAAAAAACATGTTTTTTTCATTTATTAATTCTTGAAAGAAATAAAATAAAATAATTTTCTTTTGAAAATATAATTAATATAATTTCATAATCTCAGTGTGTTTTACCTAGACTTGTTGCATAATTTTTTTAATTTAATTAATTTCACTAGTCTGAGTTTAATAAATTAATTAATTTTATAATACCCATAGGGAAACAATGGTTCCCTTTGGGCTATTCAAAACTAACAGTGTTTTCAGAGAAGGAAGATAATTAGTTTTAATGATTGTTTGACTTTTTTATTTTAATTTCCCTATTTACCCATGTGCATTTTGTACAGTAATTTTCAGATTAAAACCATTGATCCATATATTAAACACCCAGGGAAAGTGAAAAGGAAAAAATTTATTTAAAATCTAATTCTAAACCTTAGCCACCCCTAGATTTTATGGTATTCTTTTTGATGTAAATCTCTTAGATAACTTACATTGCATGCAAAATAGTACATGTTTTTTAATAGAGAACCAATATTAAAAATTCATGTTTAAAATTTTCAAAATAAAAATTTTCAAAATAAACAAAAATTTTGTATTAATAATCTGAATATTATCTTAGGGTGTATTTTTTGGTATTTTTTTAGAAGTTACATTTTTATGAATAGTGACAATTACTCCATTGTAGTTAAAACTGGCCTTTTTTTTAAATAATTATTAATGTAAAATTTTGTTTTGAATTCGTTTTTAATGTCACAATAGACAAGTTATACATATTTTTATCTAATTTATGTCATTTGAATCTATTTTATGTTGAAATTGGATATAAAAACCTAATGAATGTTTGAACATTTTTACATGGACTCGCTTTCTCACCACATCTGGAGGAGTAGCGATACACATAATTTAGAAACTTTTATGAATTTAATTTATATAAATGGACATAAATATTTTTAATTAGTATTCTATTTATTTTCTAATATAATAAAATTAATTTTTAGACCATATGGATAATATCATTATTAATTTTTTATTCACCACAGTTGATGGTAAATTTGGTAATTAAAGGAAAAAATAATAATATAGATTTTATAAAATTACCCTAAAATGTTTCTTAATTTTAGTTATTGATAATTAATCATCCCTTATAGTTGATGAATATATTATGAGACCATTTATAGCCTCCTAGATGGGAATTTGACCATTATTATTTTATATTCAAAGGGAAAGTCATTTCTATCAGACTCATGTTTTTAAAAAGTGAAATATTTTTAATATGGGGTTATATAGAGGATATGTTTGACTATATATAATAACTTTAAATATAAAATGTTATTCTTTATCAGGATACATTTTTTAAATTTTTAGAGAAGAAATTATTTAATAAAAGGCTTTCCCAATGAAGATACGAATAGTTTAATTAATGGAAATTTAAAATTAATTATATTAAAAATTATAAAATATATATAATTTGATAAAATTAATGTAATCCATGATATTATAGATTAAATTGACATATTATGGATGTATTAAAATTTTTGGATTGAATATATCATGTTTTTAGGATATTTTTTTAATATAAATTAATAAATATTGTCAAAATTGACATAATGATATTTAAAATAAATAATATTTTAAAAAATGGTATAAAAAATAAAAAACAAAAACATCCAATAAACTAATTTTTATAATGTTTATAGATTCATCCCTGAATATTATTTGGTTCATTTGAAAATTTTTATTAACTATATTACCACTTAAATTGTAAAAAAGAAAAGTTTTAATAAGAGAGCAAAAGGGATTTAGAAATAGTTAATTGAAAACGATATGGGAAATAATGTGACATAAAATTATCTAAAAATTATCAAATTAGGATTATTCAACCCCATCACATTAAGATATAATTTTAGTTGTTTAATGGACACATTTTCATGAAAATAACTTATATATTATTTAAATCAAAGATAGTTAAAAAATGTCACTCTTTTTGTGTTTAATATATTTTATGCATCAACATACGGAAGAAATCAATATACAAACAACACTAAATGTCAATTTTAAAATTTATAAAAATATTTTCATTATATAAATTTATTTTTAAGGTCTCAAAAAATATTTAACTACCTGGAATTCATCTTTATTTCCAAAACATAGTTTATTTAATTAATATAAAAATAATAATATATATTTGAAATGTATTAATTTTGATATAATTGGGATTATTTAATGTGCCTAATGAATTTAAAATATCTATATGATATTTTTGATACGTTTTAAATAATTTTATACGAATTATCACTTTTTCATGATGTCTTTGAAGTCAAATTAAATAAATAATATCAAGGTTTACAATAATGCTATTTTGTTGAATTAATATATTATTAACTTATTTAAAAATAAAAAATGATAAATAAAAAAAATGAGATAATATATGGTCTAAAATGTCTTCCCTGATTCATTTATTATCTCTTTGGAAACATTTTTATCAAGAATAGGTTTATTATATTTTAATATTTTCCGAATTTTCTAAGGTAACCCTCACCTAAATTATAAAAGGGAACCTCCTCCCTCACTTTGTCACACCACATTGAGCCTTCTATCACATCCAAACACTTTCAAAATAAAATTAAAATATTTATACCATCATCCTAGAGGGATATATTTTGTAAAAAATCATACAAAGGAAGGTTTAATTGTATAAACCAAAAGAAGTTACCCAACTAAAAGGTAGCATTATACAACGATCACTTTTGTTCTTTTATTTCCCCACTCATTAATTTATTATTATTAATAACTTTTATGAAAAAATCTATATCCTATATATTTTATGATATTGTTTAGTTATGGTTTTTAACTATAGCTACACAAACATCCATTAAATGGGTAATGAATTTACCAATCATGTTCTATAAACTACCACTTTGTCGAACGATGTCCGTCCTTTTTCATTTACCACATCTCATTATTGGTAAATACAAAGGAGAAAAATTTTTATATAATATATATGATATTTATGTTTTATTAATTATATGTTAATTTTTATATAACAAATACCTTCATACGTTGAATTTTTTTAAATACGATAGCATCATTTGTGTAAATTTGAACTTTCACCTTTCCAAAGCGAGGAGATTCATTAACACTATACTTTTAATGTATAAAAAATATTTTTAATAAAAATATGTGATATAAATTAAATATAAATTATACTATTATTAAAATATATATTATATTATTTATTTTTCATTCTTTTAATTATGAAAAAATATATTTAGCATTCATGCGTACGTATGCCCTCCCGTCTCCATGAATAGTGCATTTCATTTCTTATCTCAAAATAATATGGATTTATATATATATATAATATAATATATATAATATTTAAATCTATATTTTCATTATTAATATTTTTAAATCATTACTCAATTAATATAACAACAAGTTACAGGTCAAAGAATACTCGAAAAACTAGGAAATTAACACCCATCATATTGAAAATGAAGAAAGATTACAGAAATCCGTAATTATTTTTAATAATATCATATATGATATCACAAATGTTAATATAGTTCTATAATAAATCTTAATCTTTCTTAAAAAATATACATGAGATTAAAGACAATTCACACAAAAGGAAAGACAATGTAATAGACTTCATCTCAATCACCATTCAATGAGGCATAGTTTGACGTTATAAACCAACCATATTTTATGAGGTTTATATATATACCCTTTGACTTATCATTTAATTAATTTATTTATTATCATGATTTTTTAAATTTTATTCCCCCATTGGGCTTATTATTGAAATATTCATAATGCTCTGGGACATCATTAATGCTTAAAGATTTAATTATGACATCTTTTTTCCCATATCCATTTTTTTCTAAAAATGTTTACAAAAATGTTTATACTATTATACAATTATTTATAAAATTAATTTTAATTAATTTTTACTTATTCTTTTTTTTCTATTTTTCATTTGGCAAAAAATGATTTTTTTAGGTTTTTCTGATGAAAAAATAAGGGACGAAAGCTTTTTTAACATATACAATATGAGTGTATTTTTAAACTACCGTGACACCTTAATATTTCAATGACTCTTTTATATGTCTAAAAGATTCATTTCAATGTAAATTTTTTTAATTCTCATTTCAAAAACTTTAAAATAAATTATTTCCATTTAAAAAGAGGTATTTGTCTCTAGAAAGTTTTATGATTTTATTAGAATTTTTTATCTTTGTCAATATCCTTTGTTGGATTTTACAGTAAATTGTAGTTTATATCTTATAATATAATATTTTATTGAAGTTTTTATGATCATTTTTACTGTGGATGTTATATTTTTATACTATTAAAGGGTTATGTTGAATGTATCAACATTTTTTATAATAATTATTCAATTCAAATGTTTATATTGTTTATGTTTCACCAATTTCATATGAGGAATATGTTGGACATAGTAACTGTCGGATGAGGCCTACTATAGCCCCTCTATGCATTCGTAGGTCTCATGAGATAATCTAGGATTACGTTTTCCCCACTATTTAGTATTGTCTTTCCCGAAGCCATGATGGTATGTTTATGATGTCATATATTATGCATTCCCTATTTATGATATTATTTAATGATATTTCATGTAATTATTCAAGAACTATAATATCCTTGGTTTGCTTTCATTCTCAAGTGATTATTTTAATTGAATAATTTGATAATCTCCCATTATACTCATATTATGATAATGTTATTGATTAAATGGCATGTGTTTTAGTTAATCATGTTGCATTAATCATTTATGTTTGTTTATTATAGCATGAAATATATTAAATTCAGTTAATGTGTACCAGAGATCACCCCATTATTATGTTTTAAATTCCCTAGGATTCCAAGTTGTATATTAGGAATGATATTCAGGGTTAATCTAGAATAATGTTTTTGTTCCCAACAGATTCTATTTTTTTGGTATTTTAGGATTTAAATTGTAATATAAGGTTTCTGTAAGTAACATGGTTTCCTAATTTTTTTAATTGACTCTTCCATTGAAATTTGACTTATTGTAATTAGTCCATTGTTATAAAATAATGCCTTGGACCCAAGATTCTAGATTTAGTGTTGTTCAAAACAACACTCAAAGTGTTAATTCAATGTGACCATGGTGGCTTCAGAGATAAAGCAAGTTGCTGGAGGAGTTCTATAAAAAAACCAGAGCTATGTATGCTTACAGATTACGAGAGACCATTAAATATAGGCTTGAAACAAAGAATTCAAGTTCCCCATGTTGTATAAAATCACTTTGAGATCATATATAAAATCATACATATGGTTCAAAAAAGATGGAATTCAATGGACTACCTGATGAAGACCCAAAAAAATCATATTATATGCTTTATTGAGCTCTGTGATACATTCCAATTCTATAATATCACCTCTGATGGGGTAAGACATCACCTGTTTTAAATTTCATTATATGAGTGAGGTTGTAAATGTATTTAGAGTCTTCTCCCTCATATGATCACCACATGAGATGAGCTCAAAGTGAACTTTTTTTAGTGTATTATTCCCACGTTTTATGTCAATGGACATTTGGGAAGACATCCTTATCTTTTTTTAAATTTGATGATGAATCACTCTACACTAGTTGGGAATAATAAAAAGACATGGATACAAAATTCCCCCATCATGTTATTAAAACATGTATTATAACAAAAAAATTAAATAGGATTTTCATCGAGAAACATTTAAATGATAGATATCGTAGTTAGAGGATCACCCAAGTAGAAGTCACATGAAGAGAGATACAACCTACTGGATAAAATTAAAAATAATAGAATCCAATGGAAATATGAAGGGAAATAACAAATAAGTGTCCATGTGATAAAAACCAAAGACTATATTTTATCACTAATGGAATCATTTACCAAGTAAATGGATATAATGATAGTCCAGTAGAAAACCCCCAAAGTACGTATATAGAATAATTCAACTTTTTAGATTACAGTCTTGGTATTAAATTTTAGTGTTGGTGGCCACAAAAACTTCATGTATAAGTATACCACCATAATCATTGGGATAAAAACAAAAGGAACCATATGGGACCATAATGATGATCTAGGTTCATACATTTAAAGATACAATGGAAAAAATCATGATGATGATTTGTGTAGTAATAAAATACATCAAGGACGACTCACTAATCTAAAAGGTTGTATTTTGAAATCTAGAACATTATGTTGTAAAAATTATTGAGAATCTTAGGGTGAGATCAAGAGGATTACTACCTAGATTCTCTGAAGTGTACTCACAAAATGAACTAAAATTAATCACCCTAATAAGTTGAAAAATTACTCAAGATTTTCTTAAAACCAATAAATTAAATGAATAAAAGAAAATAAGGGATGAAAAATTGTTGACCAATTGTCTAACTAAGAACCAAACTAATGAAAATCAAAATTACCATTTTTATAGTGGCTAGTCTAAGTGAATACTGATACCCAAAGAAGGAAATTTTATGAACACATTAAAACATTCATATAAATATTCCCTTTTTAGTGGAACTCACAAACAAGGAATCCTATACTAAATTAATGAAAGAGATGGTGAAAGCAACAAAAATATTGATGAAATTGGAACTATTTGACTCACATGAGAGTCTTTAGTTGTGGGATTAAAAGAACTACCTATGAAGAACCATTATCATGATAGTTTTTTGAATCCCATATTTATTTGCAAAAATATATTTGGATAAAAATTATGTAACTTAGGTGAGGGAATAAAAATGTCGTCTAACACCACTAATAAGAGTACTGGACTGGAGAAAATGAAACACACATATTTTCCCTTATATTAGAAGAATCAATTGTGAAATTTCTCAAATTTATCAATGAAAATATTTTGATAAAATTTATAAATTCTAAATTCTTGTTGACTTGTCAGTTATAAAAGTTGAAGAGGATATGAATTCACTCATTTCAGAGAGACCATTTTTTTCTACATGGAGAGCAAAAATAGAGATTCTATGTTGGGAACTGTTTATAGTAGTTGGTTTTGAACTATTGTGTTTTGATATCTATAGGGTGATAAAAAATGTGATGGTAGATAAGATAATTAATTTATAGAAGAAAAAATATATAAAGATGAGGCTATTTTATTTTGATGTGGTATAAGGGATACATTATATTGATAAATTTGATTCTAAAAAAATCTAAAAATAAAAATGGTTAGTTGAGGAGTTGTACTATTGACACTGGAGGATCGATATAATCTACAACATTTGAGAAACAGAAATAGTTATAGATCGTGAAAACACATCTATTTAGACATCTAAGAATAAGGAAGAAATGTCAGATCATATTGATGGAAATCAAGAATGTACTAACATTAGGAAGACTAAACTTGTTTAGAGAGGAAACAAATACAAACATACATTGATACGACACAACTAAGATCGTCCATGGATCATGCCTAGGTAAAAAAATTCAACATCCATCACTTGATTTAAATCTAATTGAGGTATGGTTGAACCAATAATGATAAAACAAATCTACTTTTAGAGGAATCCAATGATTTAAAAAAATTATGTATATTAAATTTTTAATTTATTTCATGAATTCTCTTTAAAATCATTAAAATTTCACTAATTATGGTAAACACATTCAGATATTTATATTTACTTTTTTTAACCATTATGACCCTAAATGGTTGTATGAAATATGAAGCATAAGAAAAATATATTTGAACAATACATGTCATTTACCCCTCCATGTTATGAATCTAAATAAATACAAATTTTGAAATCCATTAATGTTGGGACTAAATATATGCTTAAACCTATATAACCAACATTTGAAATTAGTTAAAAGATGTAATATTTATTACTTTTTTTAATTTTTTTATTTATTCCCCATATATAATTTATTTATTTTTTTAACTACTAATTACATAATTTTGAATGATTTTTACATTAATAAAATGATCTTATAGACATAAAGTTCCTAGGTTGATTACTATCCATGAATATAAATTTCATTTTTTCATAAATGTTAATGTGAAAATGGGGAAAATAATCAGTATAATAAAGCAATTGGATTAGGATTTTGGAAATCACGAGTTAAGAGAGTATGTTTATTTTTATAAATGAAATAATTTTAATATTTTTCATTCCTTCAAATATTTATATTTTAATTAATTAGTTTAATTATACACTTCTATTACCTTTATATGTTTTCCAAAACCTTTATCTCTTTCTTGAGGTAATCTTTGGGCTTAATTATTCCAATTATTTCTGTTAAATGTTTCTTAAGTGACTTAGAGATACATATTTCTAGAAAAATTTTGGAATCTTATAAATAGTATATCTAAATAGGGTAACATTTAATATTATTGTGGAAAAAATTATTCAATACTTTATCTTTGTACTAACCTTACATTAATACCTTTCCCTATATTTTAAATCATGAATAACTTTGTTAGGGATGATCTATGTTACATGGTCATTTCATGCTTTCCTATATTCTTCTAAATATTTTTCACGATTATCAAAAATGGAGTGGGTTGGATGATGAATGGAATAAGGCATACCCATTTTTTTAATATGTTTGGGAACATTTCCATTGGATTTTGGGATGACACAGTCATTTTATTTATTGTAAACCCTCTTGAAGAAAGAAAAAAATTGAAAAAATGGGTTGTGTCAAGTGAAATTCAATAATCACCATTTCTTGACCATAAATATTTTTGTAAATATTAAAAACATTTCATTAATAGTTCATTTGGGTTTGGGTGGTGATAGTGATATTTTTCCTAAGAACAACATTCCAAAAGAAGTAAAATTTAAAAAAATGAAGAATAAAAATTAATTTGGGTGTTTCATTTATTGTATTTAATTAGTTAGTGAGCATACTTTGAGATAGTAGGGTGAGAGGATATTTTCCATTAATTGTATATTTTGATATCATGATTTATTATATAGATCAAAACATAACTTTTGAGATTTATTTCATTACATTATTTACCTACTCGAACAAAGCCTCATATTTATTTATTTTTAAACAGTTAAGACATCATAATTATCTTAGATTTATGAATTTATATTTTGGATATGTTATATACCCTTCAATAATATGGTACGTGAAATTTTCATGATGTATGTGATGAACTCAATATTATTACCCTAATAAAGAGAGGCAAAATTCAATGTGAAGAAAATAAATAATGGAATGAATATTAATAATTATTTCATAAATTAAATTGGATGAAAAAAATATATATTTTCTTTAAAATATGAAAATTAAAATGATTTACAGATTTTTTCTACTTAAATATGATGAGTTAGAGAAATTTACTAAGTGATTCTCGTATAGCCAATTTCTCATTTTCTAATTATTTTTTATTGACACTATGTTTATAGAATGGAAAAGTGGATCTAATTTTTAGTTTGTTTAGATTATATACATGATTACAATTAATAATTGATGTGTAGGGTAGTACTCGATAGATTTATCTCATGAATTTATATTAGTGTGGTTAAATACATTGATTTGTGTAATATTTTTTTTTTGATATTTGGGCTATTTAACTTGTTATTTAATTTTTTTGATGGATAATCCAACATTTGAAAAAGGAACATAAAAAATGAGAATATGGGAAAAAATCACTTAGCACCATATAAAATCATTTGGTAGTTCCATACATGAAAAAATTAGGCTTCCAATGAAGAAGGATGTTATGGTACACTCCAAGGGGTCAAAAGTGATGAAATGGAAGAAAAAAATTTCAGTTCAAGAAACTAGAAATTTACGATGTAAAATAATAATAATATGAGTAAACATTACTAGATGATAACTGAATATAGAGAATTAAGTGAATACATATCAATAATAGGAGATCCCAACACATTTATGATGTGAAAACAATTTATTTCTTGAACTATTTTAAGGAAACATTTAATAGACGATAACATAATGACCTGAAAAGGAATTAAAATGGGGCTAGACCCATGAATTCATAGTGTAATGTATTAATGATGACCTATTTTCAAAATCAAACGAAGAAATATGTATGAATATTTAGCAGAGGTGGAATCACTATGGGATTCTAGAAACCATATTCTAGGGAAAGAAGATACGATGCGGGGCCCTACCCATTCTTCCTCTCCAGAAATTCATTCATGTCTTCATTTTTATTCTTTCATTACTCTAACTCCCTCATAACAAGGATGATGTGGTAAATAAAACCTTTTTATAGGGATCAATATCTAATGTGGAAGGTTCTTTTCATTTTAATTTTTTATTATATTTATGTATTTGGGTTTCTAATGTTTAGTTAGCCAATTCCAATCATTTTCGTTTCTTTTTACCATGACAATAAATATTTATAAATAAAAGGAACCATTTAATTTCCCAATTGTTTAACCTAAATTATGAATGACCACTATCACATTTAGATTACTTAGTTTTATAAATTGTATCGAGACAAACTCGATTAAATGAAACCTTAAATTATTATACCAAGGGAAATAGGGGATTGACACATTGAGGAGGTGATACCATGACCATTAGATCCACCAAGTTAGGTATCTAAGGGAAAAATGGATTAATTTATTTATTTTCCAAAATCCAATAGCACTATTACCATAAAAATATAAATACACTAACCAACCTTTAATCCAACAAGATTTCAATCAAACCAATCTACCTTCATATATTTCTTTTCTAAACATGTTGTAAAACACATAATCTTTTTTATTTCTATAATTATTCAAAATAATAAAATTAAATATTTTTCATTTAACAACTTAATTAAAATAATTCCATAAAATCCATGGGTCTTAACTTGACCTGCAACCTAATACGCTTTTGTTTATTAATTTCCGTAGTCCGAGTTTTACTAATTTTTTATTTTTGTAAGGCATGTACGAAAATAACGATGCGTTCATGGCCTATCCGTGACCATTATCAACTAGCCCATAAAGTAGAATGTAATTATAGTACTAACTAAATTATGAAAAACATATTATTTATATATTTATAAAATATATTATTTGATAATCAATAAAAATTAAAATCATTTTAATGTAGAAGAAATGTTTTTATAAAAAACTAGTTTATTGAGAGAAATATATTTAAAACATAATAAATTGAAATTATAATTATTACTGAATTAGTTTAATAAAGTTCATATATTACATATTCAATAATGTTTTTAAAATTTATCTAGAATTTTTACTATGAATATGATAATAATTAATCTAGTTTTGGGCTAAAGAACTATACTTTTTCATGAAAAAATTTTCATTCTATTTTGTGAACTTATTGTTAAATTAATTTCTAAAAATTAAATAAATTTATTCATTAAAAATATTAAAATATATAAAACTAGGTTTGAAATTTTTTAAATAGATCCCTCTTATTTTTAGTCATTATGAATAGTTGTGGTGGTAAAATTTATCAACCTTCTAAATGGTGAATGAAGTTAAACTATGTTAAAACTAAGGTATAATGTCTTAATATTTCAGAATAACTATTACTGGATGAAAAAAATTATATAATTATTATTTTATTCCGGATTGGAATATGCATAATGGAGAGTTTTCCCTAAAAATAACCCTTGTAATATTTAAAGTAAAGGAAGTTACAAAATGTCACTCTCTTAGTTTTAAATTTCTAATATATTTCCACATAGAGTCTAAAAAATGTATTGAATTTATATAAATTTAAAATTTTTAGAAAATGAAATTATATTCATGATGATTATTTATGTACATATATTATTAATTATATAATTACCTTAAATTATAATGAAATGATAATATAATATTTATCAAATTTATTGATAACTAAATAAATGATATAAAAATATTAAAAGTGATATAATTTTGGTTATTTATAGTCTTTCAATAACTTTTTAGACTAATTAAACATATTAGTGATTCAGAAATTTATTATATTCAAAAAAAAATAAATTCTTCTTTTATTAGTAATAAAATAAAAATAATTGTATCAAAATTGACATGACTGATAGTTTTTAAAAATAACATTTCATTAAATTATTTAAGACTATTATAATATTGTTTTTAAACAAATCGGATAAAATATTGTTTAAATTTTATTTCCATGTCCATTTATAAATTAATATATATCTTATTTGGAAAATCATAAACCTTAAGAGTAAATAAAATGTTACTGCACGTAATTTAAAAATAAGTTAACAAATAGGATAAACCAAAAGACATGGTTTAAACCATCAATCATACATGTTAAAATATTATTTATTGATGATATTTCAAATATATCAAGTCGTAGTTTATAATCCCAAGACATTTAAATGTACTTTGGAAAGTGAATTATATTTTTATAATTAACTCCTTTATGAAATTCCAATGGTCCTCCCCACCATTAATTTAAAAGGACACAGATTCCTTCATTTATATTAACTACTTTCAGAAACCTACATTGAAAAAACTTTCCATTTTATCATCCTATCATCTTTATAAAATTTCTTGATGTAATGGTGTTAGATCCCATGTATTTTTAGAATAATAGTTTTTCATTTCTATTAATATTTATGAATAAGAAATTATTTTTAAATTAAATGGGAGTCTTTTTCTGATAGATTACTCAACACACAACAATGGGTTTCTTTGAAATCCTATGTTGCACACAACATTGAGTTATTCCAAAAAATAGTATAATATTATTATTATTTTAGATGTTAGTTAATGCCTAGCTATAATATTGGTAGGATTTAACATAACTAACTATAATAAAAAAATACATGTTTGTTAAATGTCTTAACATTTATGTAATAAATTTTAGAGGCTTAAAATAATAATGAATCATATTTTAAGCATGAAATACTCAAATGTTTTTAAAAAGCCAGTTTTCCTCCTTTTGATGAAGAACCCTTTGAAAATCATGTTTTTTCACTTTTAAATGTTTTATTTGAAAAAATAAACTTCTTCTTTTCAAGAAGAACATCAAAATATTCATTAGATAATGTTTTGGTAATTTTTGGATAAATATAATTTTTTAACAAATAGTGAAAAATACCACATTTTATGTAAAAACTACCTTTTCATATAAACAATATATATAGTTATATCGTACAATTAATTGGTTTTAAAGTTTAATTGGATTATATTTTTATCATTTAATCCAATGTTGGCCGTTTTATGTAATTTCACTTTCAAATTGGATATAAAGAAATGTGAATTTTTGGATAGTTATTACTTTTAAAAAACCCTCTTTTTTGTTTTGAAAATAGAAATTAATTTTAAAATAAATACTCCAACATATGTGTTTTGAATTTGGAAAAAATTGAATCAAAATTGGAATTAGGAGAACCAAATTGGGTAAATAGGTACTTTCAATTTATAGATATTTCAAATAGTAAATTAAATAATTATTTAATTTACCTTTGTTAAAGGGTAAATCTACTAAATAAAGGTCCAAAATAATATTATAATAATATTACACTACACTAACCAATGTCGTAATCAAATTTTATGAAATATTTACAACCATGGGAATCATTAGGTCTATTTTGGGACCCCAAATAACCACTTTGGAGTTATAATTACATTTTATAAGAATTAAATTAATATAAAGAACAATATAACATAAATATGTATATTTTACTAAAAAATTATATGGATTTATATAAGTGATATCTTCAACTATAAATAATCATTTGAAATATAAAACTACATCCCACATCATGGTATTTTATTTATAATTTTTAGACATTAAATAATTAAATTTATTTATGAAAAAATGAGGATGTAGTGATTACATCATTAATAAAAGATTCAAATAAATGATATTATAAATCTTAAAATAAATGTAATTTTACTATTCTGATTCCATCCACGAATTTTATGGATGATTTTGACATATTATCTTTATGTTATTTCATTTGGATCCAAGTAATCAAGTTGATACGACTTTAAAAAAATCAATTAATTTATATTTTTAAAATAGACATAAATGATCTTTTAAGACAAATATTATATTATTAAATGATATAATTGTCCTAAAAACTAATACTAGACCAACTAACCTGTATAATTTTAAAAAATTCATTAATGATCCATTTATGTTTCTGTTGTCATGTTATAGTATATATGGTTACCATATATTATGGAAATGAAAGAAGACATGGTAAGAGTTCAATTTTTTAACTAAGGGTTAAAAATAAAAGATATGATTAATTTTTAGACGTAAAATTGACTAAAACAAATTATTTGAGAGTTTTTAGACCCAACATCAACTTATAGTTTAATGAAATAGGTTTTGGAGAATTTGAAATCGAAAATATTTATATAATAAAATAATACTTCAAAACATTCCAAAAGTAACTATCCTCCCTCTTTCAAAAGGGAATCACCTCTAACCAATAACTCACGCCTCTCAAGCCCCTCGAAACATCCAAATTCACTTAAATAATCACCCAACATCTCTACTATACACATAAAATCCTTACCTTTGGATGAAGGAAATTCAACAAAGCCTTTTGGTTTAAATCAAAAGGAGTTTCTTGTTTTAGAGGTAGCGTCTTCTTGGGAATTTTTTACATATACGGATTGTTCCTTGATTAACCAAGGGAGTGTGAGAATGATATAGCTATCCAATGCATTAGGTAAAATGAAGGAGGTAAAGGATAATGTTTTTCAATAGTGATTTTGGGAATACACATTGATGAGTATTCCAAATGTAACTCCCTGTGTAGCATTCAAAGCTACAATATAAGTATGTTATGGATTTTACAAGATAGATTTATGAATTATGATTTCTATGTGTTATTCATAAATCCTATTATTTCATGAGGTATGTTAATGAGATTATGTTTTTATGTGTGAACTGTATGATTTCAAGGATTTGAATGTACTCATGTACTAGTGTTTTATTTCCTTATTTTATAACCCATACTAAGATTTTTATGATCATCTCATGTTTTTAAAATATTTTTCACATGGATTATGGAAGGGAAATAGAGAGGAATAATTATACAATATTAATATCATGAAAATAATTCATTTTCCTTTATAGATTTTTATTATTTTGAAATAAATGGATTGAGCAGAAGTGTGTACTTTTTAATTTTTGTGATGTAACAGTGGTTGACTAATTCACTAAAACTCAAAACCTAAAAACATCCTTAATGGGAATTATTGAATTAAATCATGATTATGTAATATTTAAGGTTAGCGCCAAATATTTGGTATCATAAGATAGTTTAGACAACTTTATGAGTTACGAAAATTTTAAAATTAATATCCATAAATTCTTTTTACTTTATTTTATTATTGGAATGATATTTCATTTAAGATAACCATGTTGCATCACCTAAGATATTTCTATGTTCATAATTGTTTTCCATATAAAAAATAGTGCAACAATTATGGGACAACCTTAAGAGGAAAACAACCTTCCAAATCAACAACCTGAGATGGTCGATATCAGAACTGAATAGTTTGCTGTAGTGATGGCATAGATAATTCATGATTTAAAGGATTATGGAATCTATGCACGAGATCATCTAGATCAATAAGAAAGTAACACGTCAGTAGTGGAGTATATCAGGTGGAAACATTGCCTATCATGAAAAGTATCTTCTAAACCTTTGCTATCATGAAGGGTGGACTAAATAACTAGAAAAGATTTTTGATATCATGGGGTGTTCAGAACATCAAATAGTTAGTTTTTTTGTTTACCATTTTGAAGGTGAAGCCAATCAGTGGCAGTCAATGGTTTAAAATATTAGGGATAGTGAGGATATTTATGCTCTATATTGGGATGAATTAAAATGTATGTTTATTTAGAAATACTTTCCTATGACTGTTCTACTTAGGATGGAAAAATATTGTAACTGAGGCAAGAGGATGAAACAGTGGCTATTTATGAAGAAAATTTCACTGACTAGAAAGGTATTCCCCAAATTTCATACGTGATCTTGATTGTAAAATCAATCCTTTTTACCTAGATTTAACAACAAAGAATAGGAGGGAATTAGATACTTATGATTTAAAAATGTATGAAAAACATGTTCGATGTGCGGAAAATTTGGAAATGGAGTTTGTTGATGACCAGGTGTTCTTTGTAAAACAACAGAATAAGAGGACGAGGTGGAAGACGAAAGGTAAGAACTCTTCAAAAAAGACTGATTGAAAGAAACATATGTTTACAATTTGAAAAAATTGTTGTAAAAAGAACATTGGGGAATGCATTTTGAATTTTGGTAAGTGCTTATGATTTGGTAAAATGGGACATAAGGCTCATAATTTCACTGAAAAATATTAGCGTAGTGGTAAGAAAAAATCTAATTCACATCAAGTATATTATTTTAAGTTCAATAAAGTGGTTTGTTATGAAATTGACTATATAATGAAGACCTTAAATCAGGGAAATCAACCATACTTCACACAAAAAATCGGTGGTGAAATCGTAGGCACCTACTTCTGAAAATATTGTCCCATCAAATGATGTAGTTTCATGTACACTATTTTTTTATTTAGATTATTCCAATTTGTTGTTTTATTTTGGGTCTATACATTCATTCAAGTCTGAGAAATTTTCTATTAAATTGGGAATTCCTTCTCAAGATTTGATTCCTAACCATGTGGAAAAAACACCTGGAGGAAATTTTGAGAAAAAAAAATTATAAGAACCTTCCTATCCTTTTGTGTGTAAAGAATCTACCTTAAAACCATATTTTTTACCTATAGTTGTGTTTTACATTATTTTAGGTTTGCATTGGATTTCATTTTATCATGCTAAGATTGACTGTAGAGTTAAAGAGGTTTCATTTCTGAAAGAATTTATGTATGAGAACAAGAATGAACTCATACTTCTGTTAACATATCAGGAAGATGAGAAACCAGTAATATATGGAAATGAATTTTACCATGCAAATATTTTTAAATACAATATATATATTTTGATAATTGATGTGCTAGTGGTAAAAGATATTCATGATGATTTTTCTTATGAGTTTCTTGGTATGATACAGGACGGTGAAGATGAATTTACTATTGACTTAGTTGCGGATGCTAATCCAATTTCAATACCGGCGTATAGAATGGCTCAAATGGAAATTTTAGAGTTAAAGATTAAAATGCATGAGTTATTAGATAAAGGTCTCATTTGACCTATCATGTCCCCATAGGGTGATCCTATCTTGTTGGATAAAAATAAAGATGGTTCAATGCAACATTGGATTGATTACAGATCCTTGAATAACATTACCATTATGAATAAAAATCTTTTTCCTCATATTGATGAGTTGTTTGACCAGGACCAGGGATCTCAGTATTTTTCAAAAATTGACTTGAGTTCGAGATACCATCAGTTTAATTTTTTGGAATAAGTCCTTCTAAATGCCATGTTTCATACTAGATATAACCATTATGAATATATTGTTATGCATTTTGGGTTAATCAATGTACCTGCTAAATTCATGGATCTTATGAATAGAACAATCTATGAGTCCATGGATATGTTTTTGGTTGCGTTTATTGATTATATTTTAAAATATTTTAAAATTAAAGAGGATCATGAACTTAATTAAAGTGTAGTATTGAAAAACATAAAATAAAAGAAACTATATGGGTTATTCAGAAAGTGTTATTTTTGGTTATATCAAAATTTTATTCTTTGGTCACATTGTTTATAATGATGGCATAATAGTTGATCCTGCAAAAACAAAAGTTTTTGTAGAATGGACATGACCCAAAAATATAACCGACATTTGTAGTTTTATTGTTTTAGATGGGTATTACTAGATGTTTGTTGAAAATATTGCACGGTTATCAAGCCAACTGACTATGTTAACTTGACAAGGTATTTAGTTCATCTGGAGAAAGTAATTCGATGAATGTATTTAGAAATTGAAAAGAAGATTGGTGAGTGCTGCAGTTTTTACCCTACCTTCCATAAATGAAGAATTAGTTATCTTTAGCAATTATTCATTCAATTTACTTGGCTATGTCCTAATGTAGAATAATTAGGTAATTTATTATTCTTCACATCACATAAAAACTCATGAGTTAATTACCCATCACATGACTTGGAATTAGTTGTAGTTGTTTTTTATTTATAAATTTGGAGCCATAATTCATATGGTATAGAGTATTAAATATATACTAATAAAAAAAGTTTAAAGTATATATTTACTAAGGATGATTAAAATATGGGATATAGGAGATGGTTTGAATTAATCAAGGATTATGATTTCAGGATTCATTACAATCTTGGAAATTCAAAAAAAGTTGATGATGCTTTGAGTCAGAATATTTATTCTACATCAACATTGTTATGTTAGGTACGAGATCCTTTGGTTTTTTTATTTTATGAATTTTGGAATGGATGTTGTTTGTGCAGCAAATTCCCTTATTTTGTTTTATGTAATAGTGAATCATCTCTAGCTGACATAATTAAGCAAGTGCAGAAATAAGACAGTGAGTTGTAGAAAAAGGTTGAATAGGTTCTGAAAGGTATGTTACCTGAATTTATCATTGATAATGTATATGTTTTGAGGTCTAGAAAAATATTATGTGTTCCTTGTGATTCCTAGTTGAAAAAGAGTAATTATTTGAATATCATAGTTCTCTATCTTCAGTTCAACCTCCCATTATTAATATGTATAGAGATATTTGAGTGTATTATTGGTCGGATGGAATGAAAAGAGTCATTGATGACCATACCATAATATGATTGATTTTTTTCCATTGGATAAAGCCCATCGGAAGTTACTAAAAGGGATGCTTCAGCCTTTTCCAGTGCCAGAGTGGAAATGGAAAAATGTGTCCATTGATTTCATAGTTAGATTACCAACTACTTCATGAGGTAACAATGTAATCTAGGTTATTATTGATCAATTGATGAAATCTACTCATTTTCATAAAATTCGAGATACTATATATTTATATCAACTCTCATGATTTTATATTAAAGAGATAGTTAGGTTACATGGTGTTACCCTCTCAATTGTATATTATCATGATCCCAGGTTCACTTCAAAATTTTTTAATGTCCTTTGGAAGTCGTTTGGTATTGAATTAAATTTTAGTACATCTTTTCATCCTCAATCACAGGGGCAGTCAGAATGAATAATACAGACCGTGGAAGTTATTCTATGTTCTTTTTCAATCAATTATCAGTGATGTTGAGACCAACCTCTTTTTTGGTTGAATTTTCATAGAATAATAGTTTCCATTAATGTGAATAGATGGAACCATTTGAGTCTTTATATGTAAATCAGTGTCAAACTCCATCTTTTTGGGATAAAGTAGGTTAATGGATATTGATGGAACCAATATTGGTAGATGAAATGGTAGAAAACGTTCAATTTATTCAGAGGCGCATTATAACATCTCAGAGTAGGTAGAAATGTTATGCATATAACTAGAGAAAGAATATTTCTTTAGGGGTAGGTGATCATGTCTTTCTCAATATTTCTCCTTTGAAAAGTGTGATGTGTTTTGGTAAAAAGGGAAAGCTGAGTACGAGGTTCATTGGACACAATGAAATACTGGAGAAAGTAGCATCAATTGTCTAAAGAGTGAATTAACCCATATGTTTATCCCAATTAAACAATATTTTTCATGTTTCAATGTTGAGAAGGTATATTCTGGATACATCTCATGTTTTCAGTCCATATATAGTTCAGTTGGAAGAAAATCATTCTTATGAGGAACAGCCAGTCCAGATTCTTGAATGCGAAGATCATGTGTTGCAGAATAAGGTAATTAATCAGGTAATGGTTTTGTCGAAAAACAAAATTGTAGAAGAGGAAACCTGGGAATCGGAAAATTTGTTGAGAGATTAACACCCCCACTTATTTGGTATGTGAATAATATAGCGAGGAAACAATTCCCAAAAAGGGGGAATGATGTAGGATCCTAGGTATTTATAAAATAATACATTTTCATTTCAATTAATATTTATGAATAAGATATTATTGTTACATTAAAGGGGATTATTTTTCTCATAGAATACACAACATGCATCAATGAGTTTCTTGGAAATCATACATTGCACACAACATTGAGTTATAGTGAAAAATTATATAATAATATTGTTATATTAAATTGTAGTCAACGCCTTGTTATTATATTGGATAGAATCAATATAACTAATTATAATATTATTATACACATTTTTTAAATGACTTTATGTTTGACTAATAAATTTTAGAGGCCTAGAATAAGAATGAATTCGATTTTAAGAATGAAATACTCTAATATTTTTAAAATGTCGGCTTACCACCATTTGATGGAAAACCTTTTTTAAATATATATTTTTTGGTAAATTTTATATATTCTACTTTAAAAAATAATCTTCTTCTATAGAAGCGGTACATCAATATTTACTTTTGATAAATTTATCATATTTTTCTGATAAAGTTCATTTTTAATGAATAATGAAAAATACTATATTTTATGTCAAAACGAACTTTTCATCTAACTTATTTATATAGTTAGATTGTAATTTAAATTTGTTTAAATGTTAATTTGGATTATATTATTATCATTTATTCCAATTTGGGTCATTTTATATAATTTCATTTTTATATTAGACATAAACATATGTCAATCTTTTGATAGTTTTTACTGCTTAAAAACCATCTTTTTGTTTTCTATAACTGGAATTTATTTTATATTAATTACTACAAATTCTGTGATTTTAATTTGGATAAATATATTTCATATTTAGAATCATTAGGTTCAATGATTTTAAATATGAACTTTTCAGTTCTGTACATTATGAATAATAACTTCAGTAATTTTTTTATTTACCATGGTTAATGGGTCAATTAGGTAATTTAGGTAAAAACTAATATTAAAATAATATTAAACTACCTAACAAAATTTATAATCCTAGTTTATGTAATATTTACTATCGTAAGAATCATTGGGTCTATTTTGGGACCCCAAGGATCCACTTTGGTGAGATAGTGACATTTTATGAGAATTCATTTAATGAAAAGAAAAATAAAACAAAAACATTTATCTTTTATTAAAACAATTTTTTATGGGGTAATATATATATATATATATATATATTCCAATATACATAGTCCTTTGAATAATAATAATATTTCCTATATCATACAATTTTATTTATATTTTTTAGATGTCAAAAAATAAATTTAATAGTGACACAATGATGATGCAATGATTTCTTAGTTAATAATGGATTCATGTAAACGATATTATAAATAAAAAATAAATGTAATTTTAATGTTTTGATTCCATACCTGAATTTTATCGATGATATTGAAATATAATATTTGATTTAATGCATTCTTATATAAGTAATCACGTTCTTATGACATTAACAAAAATTAATTACTTTATAGTTTCATAATTGTCATAAATGTGTTTTTTAATCAAACACTATTTTATTAACTGAAATAATAGTCCTAAAAATATAAAATTCGACCAAATGACTTATATAATGTTGAAAATTTAATTAATTATCCAATTATGGTTCACTAGTCATTTTATAATAAATATAGTTACCATATATTTTGGAAATTCAAGAAGACATGTTAAGAGTTAATGTTTTTAACTATGGGTTAAAGATAAAATATTAGGTTAATATTGTGACCTAAACTTGTCTAAAACCTATTGGGTGAGAGATTTTTGACCAAGAAACATCTAATATTTTAAATAAAGGTTGTTGGGAGAAATTTAAACCGAAATTTGTTTTGTAATAAAATAATACTTCATAACATTCCTAAAGTGCCCCTCCTCCGCCTTATAAAAGGGAGTCACCTCTACCTATTTACTCACACATATAAATCCCATCGAATCATCCAAATTCTTTTTAAAAAATCTCCCGTCATCCCAAACATCCACCTTCAATCCATACCTTGTACATAATAAAATTTAATGAATTCCATTTGGATCAAATCAAATGGAGTTATGCGTTTTAGAGGTAATTTCTTCTCTATAGTTCATTCCCATTATTTTCATTCTCCACACCCTATTCCATACATATTATTTATTTACATAACAAAACCAATATCTTCAATATAATAGAATTTTTTAGGAGAAGGATTCAAAATAAACTTACACAAACCTCCATAAAATGGATACGAAAATATTGTTTCTGTTTATGACGAACTAGTGCCTCAATAAATGATGATTGTTCAATTTCCCTTTACCACTACTAATTGGAGTCATTATGATGGAACTGTATTAATATATGATATATATTATAATTATATAATCTATATTCTTCTATAATTTTTTATAACATACATTTATTCTTTCTATAATTTGTTGATATTATAATTTCATTTGAGGAAGTGTGGACTAGTGTCCCCTTAAAGTGATATAACTCATTCATTCCATACATTGAACATATAAAGTACAGAGTTAATGATTTTAAGTAACATATATAAAATATGATATTATAATTTAATTTTAATATACCTATGAATCAATTAGTTTTCATTTCTTGGAATATAAAAAATAAATGAAAATAGTGTTCATGCGTACGTACGACTTACCGTCTCCATGAACAGTGCATTTCATTTCTTATCTCCAAATGTTTTATACTATTACAAATATATATATACAATGGATATATATGATATTTAAATCATTAATATCATTCTGTAGATGATGTACTTTTGACAACGTGGACACTTTACCAATGAACATGTTCTTTTTCGACTCAAGTACCAAATTTCGAGAAATTAACCGATATTAATTTAAATAACTATTTAATGCTTATAATGTGACAATAAGTGATTTAAAAGGAATAATAAAATTGAAAAATTTTATGATTCATGTTGAAATTAACAATGATTGTTATTCTCGAAGATCAAAGAACATACATGATGAGTCGGACGTATCGTAAGGGACTTTGTCTCAATCATTAATTATTGGGGCATATTTTGTTAATATACTTCTCTTTCTTTTAGATGGTGTATAATTTTAACCTATTTATTTTAACTTAATTCAAAGTTTTCCATAATTAATCATTAGTTTTACGAATAATTTTACAAAATGGAAAAGGGAATGTTTTTTCTCAACGTACGCGGTGACAATAACCTTTCCTCTACAATGAGCATTCATTGTTATTTGGATTCCTTAACAAGCTGTAATGTTTTTAAAAGGAAAATAAATAACACACACTATTTTTATGTATTTATTTAATGAAAATAGTTTTGAAAAAAATCATTGATTATGTCCGTATTTTGAAATTATATATTGTGATTACAATGTGGAAATTTTATCTTTCCTTTATACTTGTCTTATGTGTTTTTAGTATGTTATGGTTCTTGGGAATTGTTTATATATACGAGTGTTTACATGATAAACCAAGGGTGGTTGATCCCGAGATAGCTCTCCAATGTATTTGGTAAAATGATTGATTTAAACATTAATGTTTCTCATAAGATATTTAGGGAATCTACTATAATGGGTTTTCCAGACGTAACTGCCCATTTAGCTATGAAAGATACAATATAAGAATGTTATGGATTCCCCAAGATACCTTTATGATTTAGTATTTCTATGTGTTTTACATAAATCTTATGATATCATGAGGTATGTTAAATATCTTATGTTTTTATGAGGGAAATTTACGGTTTCATTGATTTTTATATATTTATGGACTAATGTTTTATTTCCTTGTTTATTAACCCTTTCAGATATTTTTATGTTCATCCAAAGTTTTTGAAATATTTTTTAAAGAATATAAAAAGGGTAAGATAAATTAATAATTCATGAAGATTTACATCAAGAAAATAATTCTTTTTATATTTAAGAATATTTATTATTCTGAAAAAAATTTAATAGAGTATAATTGTCTAGTTTGTAATTTTTGAGTAGTAATAGTTATGGCCTAATTATCTCAAACACTAAACCTGAATAGATCCTCAATGTGAATTCTTGAATTTTCTCAAGATTAGGAAATGTTTAAGTCAAGTTAATTATAGATTTTATCCTCAAACTATTAACCAAATTATCAATAAGAGGAGACCCAATGATTTCTTCTGATGAAGAGGTAATCTCTTTATCAAAAATCATTCTTTTTTTACTTATTATTTTATCAAAAATAAATTATTTCAATTTATCATAATATTTAAAAATAATTATCCTTGTATACTAAAATTCTTTCATGTTAATTAATCCACCATTATCCCCCATCTTTCTCATCAAATTGGATGTGAAAGTATCGCTTGTGAGTATATAAGGCTTGTTGTCTCCACAGAGACAAAAATTATTTTTTCATAGACATAGTTTATG
The DNA here is from genome assembly GCA_963277665.1 of Viscum album. Taxonomy (NCBI): domain Eukaryota; kingdom Viridiplantae; phylum Streptophyta; class Magnoliopsida; order Santalales; family Viscaceae; genus Viscum; species Viscum album. Next base: position 461,171,960 of record OY728126.1, read on the forward strand.
GATGGTAATTATAGAGTACTATATCATTATATATGATATATAAGACATAATTATTATTCGTTAAAGATAGTATCATATCTACATTGTTACCTTCAAATCTGTTGGGGAATGATAACATCGATGGTGCATACATGTGGACTACCACCTCGATGATGTGATGCAATTCATTTTTCATTTATATTTGACATAGATTGTAATGAGGAAATATTTTCATAATATATAATATATATATGAGATAATAATTAATTTATAAGGTAAATGTTTCATTTAAATTTATTCATTCCATTCATCGAAAAACTAAAACAGCCTTCACGCTTACGTTTGACCAACCATCTAAGTAAATAATAGAGTTAATTTTTCGATCTATAAATTTTACTATTTATATAAATACATATATAATCAATATATATGATTTTTATAAAATTATATAATATATTTAGATTATGTAAATTTCATCAAAGTATAAATTCAGGAACTATATGATGAAAAAAACATATATTACCCAAAACTGTGTTTTTAATAAGAATTATTAATAAATTGAAGATCCCTGAATATAAGTAATTAAAACATTGAATTTTATATATTATTATGTTTTGTTAATATATTTATAATATGTATACATTAATTTTATTTTTGATTTGAATATGTATGAAAGATGTGGGACCAAAGTTAAGGGTTTCTTATCTCACTTTTACATTCATGAGATATATTCTATATATATTAATTATTTTTTGATGAGGTTTATATAATAACCACATTAATATTTTATATCAGGAATATATTTATTTTAATGGTATTTTATTGTTTATGTGGATTTTATTATTTATCGGGGGTTATCATTCAAAATTTACCAAGGTGGAAATGGTTTATTTCATAATCTCATCAATATTCGATACTCTTTACATTTAAGTATACGTTGGGAGAATTATTGGTCCATTCTATTCCATATCAATTTTTAAAAAAAATTGGAAATTTTTTTAATATTATCTAATTATTTTTTAAATTAAATTTTACCCATGTTTTACTTTTTGTAAAAAAATGAACGGAATCTTTTTTTATTTTTTCAACAATGTATGCTTTAACTTTTTGAAACGAATTTTATTATCTTATATGGAATGAAATTAATTTTCCTCCATCATTATTGATCAATGATTTTATGATTCCGCTACAATTTTACAATTTCCATTTGAAAAAAAAAATTTCCTTATTATATTTCTATTTTTGAGGTTTTAAATTCGATTTCCAAATATAAAAATGTTATTTTCCCCAAAAATATTTTATAGATAAACCATGATATAATTTTTTAAAAGATGTATTTTCCCATAACTAGCATCCGGTTCCATCTAAGATCCTAAATGTTTTTATGAACCATTTTATAGGATTTCAATTCATCAATGACCAAATACTTTTATTTTATTTATGCTCCTCTAGGTATATGTAGTATTGATACCATAAGTATTATTACTTTTTATTTTTTATGAATTGTTTAACTAGGTAATGTATTGATATTTAATATCCAAGTTGTTTTAATATTGATAACAATTTATTTTTATCAAATGTTGATTAAGGTGTGTCATTTCATCATACAAGTAATGTATTTGACTTATTATATGATAGGTGGGGCTCAAAATTATAGACACCCTCCTTGAATCTGTATGCCTTAGTAGACAATATAACTTGAACAATTTTCCAAGGCCCCACCCATTTATGTAAGATGACTTGGAATGAGGATTTGAAGGTATATATGTCTTGGAATGATACTATGTTAGTATAGATGTCCTGTAAAATTTCCTTGATGATTTTTTTTATGTAATACGTTACAAATTATAGAATTATGAATCTATTTTTTGGGTTGCATGTTATTATTTAAATTTCATTTATATCCATGGATGTGTTTTAAACTACTGTGATTATCAATATGTAATTATTTGATTATAATTTATTTAATACTGATTTATTGATGCCTTATTTACCTTCCACTATATTGTTGCCCTTAACGAACATCTAATCTATCTCCTTTCTTATGTTTCATTTTGACAGAATACAAGGTAAAATTTTATGATTAATATACAAGGATATTGTAAAAGAAACAATTTTAATCTTTAAGAAGATACTATGTTCTACTCTATATTTTCAATTGTAAACATGAAATTCATGTATGTATCTATTTCAAAAATACTTCTAAACCTCTTGTTAATTTGGTATGAGATACTTTTATGTAGTTCCAATGTAATAAAGTAAACAACATATTTGGTCTACTAGGGCCAAGTTATTTACAGGTCTACTAGGAGAAAACACAACCGATACATAATCATTAAAAAAGATACATTTCATACATCATTAAATGAAATTATTTAGAATGTTTTTTTTCATTTGTAAGCCCAAAATATCCAATATCATTTCATTAATAATTTATTTAGCTTTCCTTTTTTTATTTAAATGATAATATTCACCTCAAAAACATTTTTAGGGTTGAAGCCTCCATTATTAAAAATATCCATATGAAAACTACCAAAAAAAATTTCGTATACGGTTTTCAATAAACATTAGAGAATTTTTTTTGCTAAATAAAAATAAAGATAAAAATTAATAAGAAATATTAATGAAGTTTGGGGAATATAATGAATTTAATAATGTAATTAAAAAATAAATATAATAGGATGGTAGTTCAACAATAAACCCGGTATATATGAATCCCAATAAAAAATATTTCAAAACAAGAACCATGTATAAAACACTTTATATTCACTAAGGATTGGTGTTGTAAGATATTCTTCAACAACAATTAGGGGAGTGACATCAGTTTTTTGAATGTTCCCACTATCACATTATTGGCTAGTTGGGGTTCCTAGTTTACTTCACTAGTATTAATAGTGGTGGTAGAACCTTTTCTCAATTTTATATTTCATACCGATATACCCATTATTTCCATGAGGATTAAATAATAAAAATAATAACAACATGAAAGATCATACAAAACTACTAAGAGATTCCTCAAACACCACAATCATTTAAAATCCATAAACAACTATGAATATATTCTATCTGTATATCCCGAAAACCATTTGGAAAGATGTTCCATGAAAAAGTCCTAGATGATTCATTAAATATCAATCAAGGATTAAAAATTAATTTTTATGGTCCAAATAAGCTTCATAGTTATTCTTTTAGAATTATAAATCAAAAAAATTGTTGATAATAGATTAAAAATCATTGTAAAATGACTTAAATGTTTTATAAATTTAAAAACATCCTTTTTAAACACATAAACAACATTTAAATCCATAGAGACCTTTAGAACCAACATTTATGATCCTAAAAACTCTTAATAGTATAATATAAATTTATAAATACCATTCGATCATTTTATCATATAGAATAATTTTTCAATTGACCAAAATATATTTAAACATCACATTTAATGGGAAAAACATTTGAACTCAATGGAAACAAAGTTGGACCAGGCGTTCCTTTAAAAATATCTATAGATACATGGAATAAAATCATTAAGAATCTAAAAAATTAATTTTAAAACAAAATATATAATGGTTCGTGAATTTAAGCCTTAAAAATGGGCTACCATACTTCAAGTTGACTTTAGATTGTACAACACCTTGGTTATTGGATTAAGGGGATATAAAAATTGGATTTTACACCCTAGGTTGATAGGAAATAGAAACATTAGTCCATAATAAAACCAATGTAATAGAAATTCATGTATTTTATAATGGTTAATAGATGTAGGATTTATAAAGGAGGTGAAAGGAGAGATGGAGAATTAGAATCCATAAACTGTTTTCATTTTCCTTGAAATTATATGAAAAGGGGGGCTAAAACCGATGGAGGATGGAGGGAGGCCTAACTAGAGTCCCTACAAGGTGTGTGTCACATAAGACAGGTTATATTATACCTATATAAGGTTTTTAATTTATTATGTGAATATTTTTAATCATGAAAATTATAAAAATATGATACATCACATTGTTTTATAAGGTTTAATAGGACTTATTCCAATCATGCACCCTTTATTAGGTACACTAGGTAAACAAAATAGTTTTATGGATAAAGGTAATAATACAAACAAACCAAGAAAAACATTTTTTAAAAATTTCACATGCTCACCGGATGACATAATTAACATTTTGGGAAAATCATGCAGTTGGTTAAAACCATATAATTATCCAAATTTTTAAAAATCAAGGTTAAAAAAATAAATGAAAAAAATAATCATAAATTAATTAATTAATTAATTAAGAATTAATGTTTCAAGGTATGATATCAAATATTTCAATATATTTCTCATTTAAATGACATAATCCAACTAATGTATAGGAAAGAGATGTCGTTGTCCACAAATATTAAACATAACAATAGCGGGGTGGACCTTAAATGAATCAGTCTTCAAAATTTTTAAATCATTGAAAGTGATATTCCAAGAGTGTAATACATATATATGATCAATTTATATAAAAAATACTTGAAATTATATCTATTTCATGAAAAACTAAAATTTATAGAGATTTTTTCTTCGCAATATTATGATGTTCAATCAATATAATATATTAGAAAAAATTTGTAATTTCAATAAATACAATAAGTGAATGTGTACTAGTTGCAGCACTATAGAATTTTTTTCAAAACATAAAACTATAAAAATATAATATAGATGACCTAATAAAAGAGAATTTCTATTCCATGATATCTCATGGAAAGGTGAAAAAGATGCTACTTGTGGTAACATTCATAATAGGACCATAAAGAAGCACATAAGGAGTTCAAATGCACTAACACATCTGATGTATTCATAATAATGGTTAAACTATTTTCACTTCTTCAAAAATCCATTATTTCTTAACTTTTTTATTATTTTAAAAATACTTATGTATACAATATTAAGCATTTGGTTATAGTTAGTCAATGAAAAACCTTTGTACATGGAGTGACACTAGACATGTGTGTCATAGCATAAACCCTTCCATTGGTTTGTGTGGATTGATGTTAATTTTTTCACATTGACACACGATCCATTTCATGATCCTTGGAGTACTATATTCGTATCAACCATGTAAAAATAAAATGTGACTTGTGTTCATTTTATAACTTTATATTCTTACCAACAACAACCGATAAGGTGGATTAAGAAATAACACATTATTTTTTTATATAAGTAAATTTTATTAACTATCGGACTAGAACCTAAAATAAGAGTAAGATAGTTCACCTAATAACTATTTGGTGAATATATATTAGGTAAGTATGATTTTAAGAAAATATAACTAAATTTGGTACATTTATTGTACCTGGAATCAACCCTCTTACTATATCTCACACATAATCACCTTTTTGGGCTTATCATGTGGTATCAAATCATAAGATTCATTTTATTGGATTTGTTTTACTCTCACATAATTGGATTTATTTTTGGATTTAAAATTTTGTTTTTCCATTACTTTATATTGATCCTGGTAAAATGGAATAAATCAGAAGAATAAGTAGAACTCTACGGGATGTTAATATATTTAAATAGTTTATCGAATGAGTTTGTTTAAGATTAAAAAATCTGAATGTCCATTAAAGAATGTTACTAAATAATTTAATGGGTAATATATTAAATTATTTAATGATGTTATAGTCCCACCTGGAAAACCTGATATTCCATGTGTGGTTGAATCAACAGTTAACAACAATATCATAGGGATGCCAAAATTGACAGCTTTACACTTTATAGAATAATATTATCATCATCTAAAATAAAACAAAATTGAATATTTATGAGGAAAAAAACATAAAAATATTTGGATCAATGTAATATATGTTTATATAGGTCTGTTTTAGAGCATAAACTATAGATTTTTTGATATGGACACTAACCTATTGGAGAAAAATAAACACAAGAAAAAGAGTGGAAGAATATATCCACAAAAGTAGAAAATATAAAATTTGATTCTAAGGGAAATATTTTGAAATTAAAATAATTTCAAATCATGAATATTAGGAAATATGAGTGGGATTATGTTTTTTTGAAATCAGATGAGGATATATAAGGGGTATAAACATAAAAGGTATTCCTAAAAGACTTTATTTCTAAAATGAATAAGAGGATGAAGAAGAAAACTGAAATACTATAAATGTATTCCCATACATTGGATGATGTGAATTTTACTAAGTAGAATATCATGAAATATATTTATACTAAATATTAATGTATAAAAAATTTATCCAGTAATTAGAATAGGAATTCATTTAAACTAATAAGAATGTTGAATAATAAAATTCCAAGGGTAATCCTAATCATAATTATTATTTACACATACATTTTTATTATCATTTGTTAATATATAATGATGTTGAGAATAAATATATAGTTTCATAGGTGAAACATGAAAATATTTTCATGTCACATAGGCCACATTCCATGGATGAATTGGTTATTTCCTATGATTAATCCTCTTCGAGTCATAAGTAGAAGAGAACCATATAGATTCCTAATAACATAAAAAATTAAATGGTTGATAGAAATAAATTTAAACAGCCTCTATAAAATATATTCATAATCATATGAGCTCTATAAGAATTTATGGAGTCATATCCAATTTTTATGGAATACATGGACACATTTCTAGTTTCAATTTTGAGGAATTTTAAAATATTAACTATTGTGAATATGGTGTAAAGTATGAATGGTTGGGTTACCACAAAAAAAATAAAGAAGTTATGGTAACAATACCAATAATTCATACCCTGATATCCATGTATAAATTGTAGCAATTAGAAGTTTGTTTTATATTATTAATGGAACAATTCCACCTATATTCAGTGGGAAATCAAATTTCTCAAAAAATAAATTTCTCGGGCTAGTTGAAGAGAACCATTATGTTTTATATGGTGTGAGGAAAACCTTAAAAACTACTCATGGATAAAAAAACAAGAATTAAAAAAGATATACCAACTAATTAAGAGGGTATAAATCCAAGATACTGAGGAAGCTAAAGGAATATCCCATTTTCTTTAGGGTTGTATAAAAACGAATAATCCCAATTACATGATGAAGTCATTAGATTCAATTATAACTACAAAATATATAATAATAGATTCCATAGTAAAAGAAAAAGGAGAAATTGTGCACTATATTGATACACCATAATCCTCAATTTTGTTAATAATTTAAGATAACATTATCCCCTTATATTTTATTTATTCTAACTAAGTTTGGAGGGGATAAAAATTTTGAGGGAAACACAATCTATTGGAAATATTAGCGAACAAAGTATATGTTTTTATATCTAAATTTTGGAGTATATCATGTATTGTTTTTTAAAAGGATTGTACACAGTTATAAGGGATGTTCATGACCCAAAAATTATGACTAACTACAAATTTGTTGTCCAAAACTAGATTATGGAGATGGTGGTAGAAAAATATATTTGCTGAAATATGAAATATGCATGCATTGAAGAAGATCCTTATTGAATCTAAAACCTAAATCGATTTGAGAGTGATTTGGAACTAAAAGTGGTGTCAAATTATTCCAGAATAAAATATTGGTATCATGTAGATATTTTCTAAGATGATCTTGATATGGATGATTTTGTGGAATTAAGATAGAATTTATGTATCATGTGATATCATGTTAAGAATTCATTGAAAAATGTTATTTTATTCCATGAATTCATCTGTAATAATAAACTAAAAGAAATATTAGATAATAGAGTAGAAAAAGAGATGAATTTTTATTTACTTATTTATATTATAATAATTAGCATTACAATATTATCATTGTTGGATGATAAACGTGTATTATTCCCAAAAAAATAATTTCCCTTTACTGATGAACACTATAATATATATGATTCAAAAGATTAGGGGTGGGAGATGATATAGAATTTTTTAACATTGTTATGTCTTATCTTGAATAAAATGACCCCAACAAAGTATAGGGGAATATAGAATTCAAGTGGCACCACTAATTCATTAGTAATAAATAGATTCAAATAATACAACATGAGGAATGAATCACATTCTTTATTTAATGATTTTGAGGTAATAATATTTTGAAAATGTGTTTCAATTTGTAATACAATATCTATGACAGTAGATGTAGGATATGATTGCTTGAAAGATATAGAAGTGGGTTAGTGAATTAAAAATTAGTGAAATTAATGGGCTAATCTCATTTTTCAAATAATGATCTGTAGTTCACAAGATTAGAGTCCTTGTTAATAACTTATTTCATTTGGGGGGAGTCCACCCAATAAAAATTTCCCATCATACAACTAAAGATGATAGAGAACTACAAATATTTAGAGAAATATATTATATAGAATTTAACTATTGTAATATATTATAATATGGTAGATTACAAGTGAAGAGTTAGTATAAATAATATACCCTTGATGTATATTGCAAGATGGGGATCTGAGTCACTATATTTGTGATCAAAGGACTATATTTTCCAATGGGGAGATCTCAAAGGGGGAGAATAATTATGAAATGTGCCCCCAGGGAGATTGTGGTGTAATCCATTAACAATATCACTAGTGTAACATCCATTCCCCCGTAGCCCTTGTCGTGATTACCCTAAGCCTGCCTTCAATAGGCCAGGGGATGACAACTAGCACCAGAAAGGTGTATCCCTATAAGGGGAAGTCATTTTCTTCAAACTAGTACAAATACTTAGACTAGAACATAATAATATGAAACCACGTAGATAAACTATTGTAGTGAAAAGTGTGTTGAAAGTAAAGGGGCCAGAATACAA